>CM046874.1:700159211-701448719 GCA_025667525.1 Glebionis coronaria
TGCTTTTTTAATAAGAAGTCTTAATTAGTTTGTGGCATTTTAATGGTAAAATCTATTTATGAAGTTTAGATTTTCACATTTAACTTTTTACTTTTTCACAAAAGATTGACGATCTAAAATATTGATGATCTTTTATATACTAGTATCAGTGCGGCTATAGATGTGTATGGTTGTGTATGGTTGCTCGTAAATTTTCAAGATTCTTTCGTAGTCTTCTTCTTTTATTTTTTTTCCTTATATTCGTGTTAAATAAAGAGTTTTGCTAACAAAATTATATGAATGTTTTTCAAATTTTCATAATTAAAAATAATTTCAAATACAAACTAATTATTTTTATAAATACATGATTCTAACACATATAATTAAAGTAAATAATTTTAATATGGTATATATTAATATTAAATACGTTATATTTTTTAGTTTCAATAATCGTTAACTTTCTAATGATAAAATGTTTAAAAAATGACCCAAATGTGATGGTTAGCAAAAACCCCTAAACAAATAACCTTTGATCTTTATGTGTTTTCTTAACTTTACACTTGAAATTCTAAGTTTGTAAAAAAAAAAAAAAAAAAAAAAAAAACTCTATTAGTTTAGACTTTTTTACACTCATATCTATCAACTTATCTACATCGTTCCTTATAAATTCCTAAGATTAATTCTATTGTTTTTTATACGTCTTTTCTTGTACAATAAAATTTAGACATAACCATGTATCCGAATTGGCCCAAACTACACAATTTTTGTGTAAATATGTACACTTTAAAATTCGTCGCAACATAAGACAAATTATACTCGTTAAGAACAAATACGAAACACCATTTTCTATAAGATAAACATCAACCACGAGAAACTTGAAACTGAATAATTATAATGCCTGATCGATAAATACATACTATCACACTCCAATATTCACAATGACTGATTCATTAGGACATGGAAAAGCTAGTTGAATCTGGTCCAAAGGAGCATCATTAGGTATTTCACTTTTCGGTAATGCATGCCACTTACCAATGTCTGCCATTGAGTTCACATCTAAGTTTGGAAGTTGGCGAGTATTCAGGATTTCGAGGATCTTTCTGGATCTACCGAGAAGCTGAGCTGCAGAGCGGACACTGTCTTCCCTTTTGTCTATCGCGTCGTGATGACACATCTTCTTTATGACGCATGGTAAGTTGGTAAAACAAGCGCATAATATATCTGCGATCATATTTGATATCCACTCAAAAAGTTTTCCACCAATCGGCCAATTCTCTAGCTCATTGCAGTGGATCAAGATAGTTTGGCTGACTCTATACATGGAACTCGCAACTATAAACTTATAGTGGGAGTCATCCATTCTTCGCTTTTTGCAGCTCTTGAACTCTATAACTATTTTTACTGCTTCATCTGTTAACCACTCAAGGATCTCCTTTGACGTCTTCCCGTCATGAGCCTTCTTTTGAATATCGATTTGTAGCCACTTGCGGTATACTTCAACTTGTGTCCACACACGTCTAGCTGCTCTTCTTGTCTTTACCAAGTCACTATGTGCATTAAGACATTCTTCAATATTTCTTACGATCTGGAGTCCTTCCCTAATACTAGCAATTAACCCTTTCTCATGGTCGTCAGCTGTCTTTGGAAGTGCAACGGCAATGGCTGTTAATGTCACTACTACTAGACTCCAGGAATTTTTGGTTTCTTCCGAATGTAGAAGTGGGACTTGATAGTTGTCGAACTCTAAAACTCCTTTAAATCCTTTAGATTTCCTTAGAAACTTTATAAGATTACCTGGCTCGTTCTTTTCAGACTTCGAAAGAAGTTGATTAATTGATGTAAGAGCATTTCTTGATATTCTCTCGGAAAGCTTTGCATCATCTTCAATTTGTAGAACATACTTAGCATAGTCTTTCATTTCCGATCTTACATTGCTGTTGGATACATTTTCTTCCGTTTTAAACCTTATAAACAACTTGAAGAGATACCAACAGTAGGAGACTAAGATCAGAAAAGATCTGGTAACAACACATACCAATTTACATATAACAACAACCATTATCTGAAGTGCTATACAAATGTTCAAAATCAAGTTTTTGGAAATATGGAAAACTATTTTGCAATGCCGGCCAGGGATATGTGAACGGACATGACTACCTTTCCAAAAGCGAAGACTTTGGGTCCAATGATCCTTGACTTTGAAAATGTTGAGATGATTCAGACTCCATTTTTTTGAGAGTTCGAAACAATTGATAGCAGCAAAACATCTAAAAGTTGGTGCTATGCTACCTATACAAATCCCACTTGACTGGATGCCAACAATTACCTTTAGTGACCAATTATATTCTGAGTATTGTGTGGGATAGCCGAACCTAAATAATCGTACTAGTGAGGTGAAAAAAATAAGTGTGCCTATTAACTCAAAACTGGAAGCAACCTCTGAATAAGCAATCACAAATTGTGGGTTACCAGTTTCTGCCATCATCCAATACTTTTTGACACTGTGCTCGAGTTCCTCGTAAGAAAACTTTATTTCTTGAGGATATGATGCAGATCCATGCAGCTCTTTGTACCGGTGTTCTAAAATTCTTCTCAAAGCCGGAACTGTAAAAGCTATTGAGAACACCCATAGAATAGGAAGTAACAATAACAAAAATAACATTACATGAAGCATCCCTGCAAAAATTTGGATTGATACATTTACGGTAATGGTGATCACGAGGATACTCCATGCTACCATGTTCAACAGAAGTTCCTTGTCATCCATAAGCCCTATAGAAGGGAGAAAGTTGGCTATCATGGTGACCAAGAAACCGATGCTAACTATCTTTCCGTTCCTATCTGCGTCATCATTAGACATGTTTGTAGTTAGATCCACTGGTAGCTTCATTGCTATTGCAATAAGTGTGATAGAAACAGTATTTAGAACGAAAAATTTATTCGGAAACCAGAGTTTCCATTGTCGAAATCCATGGAAGGCATCGGCTGCCATTGCGAGAGTGCAAGCCAAAGATGCTCCAGCAACATACAACCCCACCCACGGCATGGCATCCTCCGGATTTATCATTGCAAGAGTACAAGCTAAAGATGCCGAGAAAAAAAAATATAAGGTTTGTAATTCAGAAGGGTAGCGTGGCAGTTTCTTCTCGGCTTCACATTTCGTTTTCAAGGGCCGGTAATATCTATGTTGTATATTATTCAATCTACACATTGACTTTTTCTTATGAACTAAAACACACTGACTTTTTCTTATGAACTAAAACACATTGACTTGACCTCAAAGTAAACGCATGCAGATTCCAAATCATCTAATCATATTCAATTAAATTTACTTTTTTATTTTAAATAAATAACTAAATATCTCACAAATAATAATTATCAACCGATAAAAATACATTATTACAACGAGAATTAAATCATCTTTCCATATACTGGCACATGTATAAAATTTTCGACAAAATTTTTTTTATTTTGTGTTAAAAGATTTTAATCCTTTTGGGACACAAGCTTGTAAATTGAAGGGTTTAATGGTAAATATTTTTGTTTTGTGCCAAGTTTGTTTGTTTTGTGATGTGCAGGGACTTCTGTGCAATTATGTTTTTGGGTTTGAGTATTTAAGCTGGAATGTTGGTGGGTGGTTTCATATTATTAATGAACGCGCCTTATTTGATAAGTTGCGGTTTTTGTGTTCATCGAGTATCAACAATCGTCGGAGGTCGTCTTACTACTGCTATTACTCAAGGTGAGTCTATAGCCTCGCTTTGTACTTGTTTTGAATGATTTTTAAACCCGCGAGGGGGATACATGCTATTTGAAAATAAAATGAACACAAGTCATGATTGATTATTTAGACCCGAATGTTGCTTGTTGTTGCATGTTGTTGCCTTGAATTGTATAAGTACCTAAGTTGCAAAAGTCCCTAAATTCATGAGCCGTTAACTATGTTCTGACTTGATGTTGTGAGTTGGGAATAGCCGCTTGTTCAAATAATAGTACTATTGGGTTGACGCCCCTATCTGAGACTAGGGCATTGTGGTGAATAACCTCTAGAAAGGATAATTTACGAGAATGAGAGTCAGTGGTATATAAATTGCAACTAATACCCTAGTAGGGGCAGTGGAATTCATATAGTCATGCCGGCTTTAGGCGTGGCTGACTAAGTTAAGGGATCGGTGTCATGAGCTTAATATAATTCTATAGCTATTGCTATAAGCCAGAATGCCTGAATAATAGATTGTATGATCAGCAATTCTATTAAATGATTATGATTGATTTTTCTCTTGTGTTCAAATGATGATTTGGTAAACCTATAGACTCGCTCAACCGTTGTGTTGATGATTTTAAGCATGTATTTCAGGTGATTGAAGTTGATTGATGGCGGAGCTTGATGGAGAAGGATTGCGGGTTGCTTTTGTGGTGATTGGTTTAAAACATATTTCTTTCCCTTTTGTTATAAAATTTATAATGTATGGTCATGTATTTTTGTAAAAATGGTTGTTGATTGGTTGATATCATTGGGGGGCCTAAATGCTACTCTGATATTTCTAAAATTGTTTTACTTAGGATCGAAGGTTTTAGATAATGGTGGAATTATATCCTTTTATATATCAAATGTATCATTTTGAGATTGTTCAGAGTGTCTTGTGTAACGATGTTTGATTTTTGCACCCAAATGTGTATTTCCGCTGCGTAACTTAATTTGAGGGTGTTAAAGAAAGTCTACGTTGAACTAAACTTTTCTTTCACAAAAAAATAGAATAATAAACGCATGCAATGAAATTTCTTGGAATCCCTTCTGAAACGACTAAGGGGTGTTTGGTTGAGAAAAATTAGAGAAATTTATGGCATTTGTATTTTTATTTCCCTAAATATTATGTTTGATATGAAAAATGAATGAATTTAAAATTTCACAAATTGCCAAAAGGGGGAAAACTAGAATGGCTTCAAAAAGTGAAACATTTTCATTTACTCGAAAACTATTTTTTATAATGTTTTTAGTTATTTAAATAGAAAATTTTAAAACTTAAATAAAAGATATTTATTCGCTTTTTACTCGTTTAAATAGACAAAAAAAAAATTAAATTAAAAATTATATAAATACTTTTTATGAAATTTATATAAAAATAAAATATTTGATTTTTACCGGTTTAATTAGAAAAACGATAAATTTCAAAAAAGTTATAAAAATTTTTTTATTGAGTTCTTACTCGTTTTAAAAGAAAAAATGAAAGTTATATTAATTTTATATAAAATTAATATAGAAGGTAAAAAATCAATATTTACTCATTTAAATAGAAACTTAAAAGAATAGCTTTATTAATAAAAAATAATTATTTGATTTTTACTCTTAAACATGATAAATAAAATTTATATAAAATATTATATAAATGTTTTATAAAATTTATATAAAAAGCCAGAAATTCGGTTTTTACTCGTTAAATAAAAATTTTATATAAAATATTTATTCCTGTTGATTAGGTCGACCCATAACCAATATTTAAAAATATTATAAATTTCTTTGAACTAAATATGCATAAACATATAAAATTCTGAAATTTTTAATTCTTAAAAATTTATATTTTCTAGAATTCAAACTTTTGAAATTTTAAATTCATGTAACAAATTGCACCTGTTAAATTTGCCATTGCAAACTTTTGGTGATTTCTTTTAAGAAAGATGGCTTGTTCGAGTTAAAAAGTCAACTATAAAGTCAAACTCAAACGTGATAGACTAAAACTATCTAACTGTTTAAAGATGTTTGCATTGTGGAAACATTTTAGCTAGATACAAAGGACGATATAATGTATGAGAGCTATGGAGTTTTTGGAGGAAGAAGAAGAAGCTCTTGTGGAAACCATGGTTATGGTTGTTCAAGGTTTTAAAAAACAGATGGATGAAGAAGATAGAAGAAGAGGGATTTGTTTAAAAAGAGGATAGATTTACCAAAGTGGTAATGAGTTTCGAAGGATTTTGGAAAATCATAAAGCATGTCATGCTTTTGTAAAAAATCTGGGGTTTAGAATTTTGTTTGACTATGTTTACAGAAATTAAGAGAAAATAATGAAGAAAAAAGATACTTTCCGATAAAAAGACCCATGGTTCGTTATTTCTTTCGATGATTCGATATATCTATTGAGTCACGGAACAATAAAGAACCTGGCTCTGATACCAATTGTAGGAACTCGATGGGGAGTTGAATAGTTTTACCACTTAAAAATTGATATAGAAAAATTCCTATTTGAAAATAGTTAGATTCAAGTGATTTATGTGAAACCTTCTTATCCTAAATATAAACAAGTGATAGTGTTGCTAGACAAATAACCATTATATATATGCAAGTATAAATAAATAATGTAAAGATATTAATTAAGGAAAGATCAAACCAAGCGCCAAGGATTTATAGTGGTTCGACCAAGAAACTCTATATTCGTCCCTACTCCACTCCCATAGTACCCTACTCGAGAGTTCACATAATCAACAAGCTCTTTCGAGGTGGAGAAACCTTACACTTCGCTTACGCCAATTTCTGACTGTAAGCTAAAAGTCGAGCCCTAATCTTTAATGCCTACTATGAACCACAATACTTACACAATTTCCAGATTATATACCAATTTGGATCTTAGAATACTACACACAAAAATTAAAGAATGATACTTTTCTTGCCTATATCGAACTTTTCTCAGAGATGATTAGTAATCAGTGGTAATCAAATGACTACAAGGTATCCCACATTTATGGGTCTTAAGAATGTAAATCTATACCTATTTAACTAGTAATTAAAGTCTAATTATTACCCGTTGAAGGTGGATATTCATATATAATTATCATATTTATAATACTCCTCCTTGGATATTCACCATTGTTAAGTCTAAGGACTATGGGTGCAATGTTTGCAATGTTAAAGAAAATCTATGCATTTACTAAAGTTAAATATGTCATATAAGCTTTTTCCCGATTTTCAAACTTTTTAATAGGTAGCAGGTAAAACTTTGTGCAATTTAACACAAAATATGATAGTGTGTAACATTACGTGGAACAAAAAAAATTCACTTACCAAATCGGTACATTTGAGAAAGTTCGTTGCTATTGTACGACTTAATCCCTTAATATATTTATAATATTTTAAGAAAAAATTTCAAGATTCGTCCCTATCGTTTACCCAGAATATCAAGTTTCGTCCCTAATTCAAAATAACTCCACGAATCGTCCCTATTTTTGAAACTACGATAAAAAATCGTCCCTATTTTGGATGCGCGTTTATTTTTCTCGTTAAGTGCTTGGAGGGGCGGGGTAAATTGGTCTTTTACTTGTTCTCCCATGAATTTATATATCCACCCACACTTTGTCACACACAATCGTCCCTAACACACAAACACCTACCCTTTGCAACAATATAGTAGCAAAACACTAAAAACAAAATCAAGAGATGGCTTTCTGCTCATGGGGTCGCGTTGCTACAATCAAGACTTCTTGGATAGATCGTCATCCAAGTCGTCGTTTCTATGCTTGCCCATTCCAAGTACCAGCATGTAGGTGGATTGATTGGGTTGATCCACCCATGTGTCCTCGCGCTGTTCAAATCATACCTGGGTTGCTTAGGGTTAGAAATAGGCATGAAGATTCGATCCAAGAACTTAGTAATGAAGTTTTTTTTTTCTAAAAAAGTACTTGTTGATTAGTTGGTTAGGGTTTGGTTTAGTTTTATTTTTTTCCAGATTGGCCTAAGAAAAATGTAAAGGTTAATATGTTTATGTAAGATGGATTTTGGGGTTGATGAGATGGCATTTATACATGATCTCATCGTTCTTTTCGGCCTTTTAATGCATAAAAATGTCATAATACACCATATATATGCTTGTGTTTGTTTACTTGTGTATTTTAGGTATGGATATCGTGAAAAAGACAAAAGATCACAAGATACAAGGAAAAACGGACACGAGAAACGAAGCCGTACAAAGAACCGGGCCCTATTCATGGAATATTCAACAAATACCCTTGAAGACTTGAAGACATACAAGATTGATCCTCATTTATTGAATAAATGACACTTAAAACCCTTGTATATTGATAATTACAAGTTTGGTCCCTTAAGTTTGTCAAAATTACACAAAGGTCCTTCAACTTTGAAGAAATGGCAAGTTTAGTCCCTCAACAAATTCAAATTGCCAACAATGGTCCCTCATGATGCCAAAAATACATTGAAGACCTTTAAAGATCAAGAAAGTCCAAAATCAGTCCTTGAAATATCTCAAAATGGCAAAAATAATCCTTTGAAATCCTTTTCCAAAGTTTTGTGCCAAAACTGCCAAAGTGTGAAAGATAAATACAAAGGGAATTCGTTTTTAGGGCTGAAATAGTTGTTTTACCATATTTCCCAAAACACAAGGACCAAATGTGTGCAACTAAAACATTCAAATGTGAAATTGCGCCAAACAACTCCACTTCCCCCAATTTCGGATCAAACGTGTTACTGTTCACCTTTTCACCACCCAGAATTAGCTCACTTAAAACAAAGGGTAATTTGCAATT
Source organism: Glebionis coronaria (assembly GCA_025667525.1). Lineage (NCBI taxonomy): Eukaryota > Viridiplantae > Streptophyta > Magnoliopsida > Asterales > Asteraceae > Glebionis > Glebionis coronaria. The sequence continues at coordinate 700,167,720 of CM046874.1, forward strand.
ACCCTGGCACACGTTTGATTCACCTCACCTTAAACACATCCCACACCAAAAACCCTCACTCCCACTCACAATGGACCCCACCCCTAAATACCCGTTTACCTATCATGTGACTACTTGCCCTCCAAGTCATCCAACGTGGCAAAATCAACAGCTATGAGTCATTGCTTCATCACAAAGCTAAAATGAACGTTTGGGATCATTTTGGACAGCTCATCAACAACAAACTGCCTCAAGTGATCAAGGGCATTTTAGAGAATTCACTTCTAGGGTTTGTGAATAGTGTAGCCTGGCATTTGCCTATAAAAGGAGACCTCAACATGTGAGAGTCCCTTTGTTCCAGTCTTTGCCTTTTAAACTTGTAATTCCTTTTTGAAATTTATAAAAGTTGGTATTTAAGAAAATTGAAATTCCTTTTTATGTTTTTGAAAGTTGGTGTTGTTTAAAGGTGATTATGAGTTCCATTTGATGTTATAAGTGTGCTTGAATCATTTGGTTCAAGGACGTTTATGTTTGGTAAGTTTTTCAAGTTTGAAAAAGCTTGAAAGAAGGTTTCTGATTTTGCTTATTTTTGTGTACTAATCCTTAACCATAAGCTATAAGCTCTTGCAAGCTTGTTGACACCAAGCTTGTGAAGGGATTAGAGCCCTTGGTTGAGTTGTTTGCTGCTTGTGTTGAAGAAATCAAGTCCTTGAGGTTCTACTTTTAACCATCAACCAAGGCAGTCTTGTATCTCCTTTATTGAAGTACCTTGGTCTTGTTCTAGTTGTTGAACAAGATCCAAGGAGCATAGCTGGCCCTCCTAGGATGTTTTGGAGGGCAGGTATAACCTCTTGTTAAGATTCCTCTAAAAATCATATGTTACTGCCTGTTTTGGATTTGGTGTTGTGATTTTGTGTTCTTGTGTTTGTGCTTTGTGTTTTATGGTTGTAATCTGTTAGTTGTCACCTAGTGTAGCTATTTGATCATTAAAATCAGTAGGTTGTTTGAAGGATTAAGAAGTTTGTTTGAAAAGTGGTTGATTAAGGGTTGTTTGGGATTACTGGTTCATAAGGCCTTGTGGCCTTGAGTCCATGGTTCTTAGGGTTTGGATGTTCTAAACAAGTCTTAATATACAAGTTTTAGTCATTGGTTAAGTTTCTGAAGTTTGGAAAAGGGATTTGAAGTTTTGCAAAAATATGATAAAAGTGGTTTTGGAATTGGTCAAACACATCAGATCCAATAACTTCTTTGTTACTTGGATAAGGTCTGAAATCAGGTTTGGGAATAGTTTGGGTGATAAGCTATCTATTGGTTATCTGGTTGTTGAATTTGGTGGCTTATTGTGATTGTTATAGCTTATCAAAGTTTGCTGAAGTGGTCATTTGCATCAGCAAAGTGACCACCTCATTTTGTGCTTGCATTTGTTATCCTAGTGTGTAACACCCCCAAATTTATACAACTTAGTACAGCGGAAGACTAGTTGGTGTTACGGGATAGCACATTACTCACATCATAGACAACGCATAAAAATCGCGTCGTTTAATAATAAATCATTTCCATCAATAAACATCAAAGTTACATCGGTCCCAAGTCATTACATTTCATACAAAGTTTTACAAAATATTTGAATGGAAAATATTGTTTAAGTGCGGGCCATGAATTCTTGTCGTCTTCCGGAGAATTACCTTCAAGTACGTGAGATAAGACATGTTAAAAGAAAAGGTCAGCGATAACGCCGAGTGAATTCATAGAGTTTAATAAACCATCAATATAATATCGGTATAAAATTATTACCGAAAATCATTTTGTACAAATCATTTTAATAGGCCATAAAATAGCCAAAGTCATTTTATACAAATCCTTATCGAAAATCATAATATAGGCATTTGCCTAAAAAAATCATTATACGAGCCAATGTCGTAAAAACATCATACAATACGTCTTATGACATTGTATGAAAATAAAAACCGTTATATGAATATGGTTATGAAAACCAAAACACGAACATAATATCAATAGTATGACCCTGTATTGCTAGACAGGCAATACGTCGTAATTCGGAGTGTCTAGTAGTATTTCGTTAGTTTTGGATTATTATAAGCCGCATGACATTGTTACCTTACTAAACCAACAACGGGTAACTAACCCGATACTCAATTTGCCCATCTAAATTAGCGTGTCGTCACAAAGGTCACGCTATGGAAATCTTCTCATACATAAATTCGCTTACCAATCAATGTGGCACGACGGGGATCAACCGTCAAGGCGCGAACTGGGGTGATCGTCCCCAAATAGTACTATTATATGCATAAGCGTTTACCTAATCCCGGTAGTTCACAATTCATGCTAATGGGACTTTTAGTTACATAACCTAAGTTTAATAATCCATTTAATTTAATCTATCGTTCATTTATCGGGTCATACAATCGGGTCATACAATCCTTCGGGTCCAAGTCAATAAACAAACAATCGGGACAAATGGTGTCCTATTTTATAAAAACTAACATGTTATCTCCCTCACGGGTTTATAAAACATTTATAAAAACATTTAAAAGAGTGCGAGGCTATGAACTCACGTTGATGTGGGAAGACGATTATCGGCGATTTGGATGTACGGTACGTGCTTCAATCACGGAAACCTAGACAAATAATACTCGTCTTAGACTCATGTACAATGAATTTATAAAAATAACAATTATGTATACATATGATGATTATATATATATGATGATCAAGTGGGTTTACATACTCTCGTTTACTCATTTTAGTGTTATGTGTCGATAACTTTTATACTAGTTTACTAATTTTACCTATTTACGTGTTTTAGGTTAAATAAACTTATTATAAGTTCTTTAACTTGTTTTAATCCATTTTATACCTATATTATCAGTATATATATACTTTCCAGGCTGGGCCCAAATGGATTAAGCCCAATAAGTTCTTTTTATAAGTGGTTAAATTATTTAGTCCAATTATTAGTTCAATATGCTTAGTTAGCTCGTTAATGTCCGTATGTCCTATAGTTCGGGTTTTATCGGTTTTTACTTCTATTAGTTACTTATATATCAGTATATGAGTTTTAAAAACTTTACATTAGACGGGTTTGATCGTCTAAGTTTTATTTGGCGAAAAACGTTAATTTTACGGTAATAGCCGAAAAAGTCGTAAAAATCAAGTTTATAGTTTCTATGACTTATAAGTATTATTCCACTACCATTTTTATAATTTATACACTTATTTAACCTTTTATATATTTATATAAATAAAATCCATAAGTTAGTGGGTTTTTGTTTTACATTTTATACAATAAAATGTGAGTGCTTATATAATAATAATAAACATTAATTTCTAAAAATCTGATTTTTATCTTCATGTTCACTATTTTTACCATATCTAGAGTTCTATAATGAATTAGAAGCTCATTTTTGGGTGACATGTTATTCATATTATGTGCTACATTTAACTTAGTTATAGCTACTGCTCATTTTAAGTTTATCTTGCCTTAACAGTCCCTAAAAAACTGCTTATTCAGATTAGAACACCCAACTTGTTTTGATCATATCTCACCCATTACAATGATTCCATTGCATGGCTAACTCTCATATATGTACAAGACCCATAGCTTACTGTAAATGGATTCTATTTCATCATTTTATCAGTTCATGACATGTTTCTTTACTGTTTTATATAGCCAACATTTTTAAGCAAGATTTTAGCCTTGTTCTTTATAGTTTTTCACCTTTTTAATCATGTTTATCAACACCAAATCCCCACACAATACTTTTATCATCATATACATATACAATAGGAAATAAAATACATGATTACATAATGAAAATAACAAGAGGATGAGGAGGACAATCTTTATACCACCATGATGATATAGGTTGATCAAAACATGGATTTTGATGGAGAAACTTGTGCATAGCCAATACCATCTTCAAGACCACCAATCTTCATGATCACCTTGTGGAAAATCAGCCCTAATACTCCATGGAAACTCCTCCTTGGATGTTATAACTTGCACCAATCAATAGGGTTTCAAAAGGGCTTCAACATGTGTATGAATAACACATGATTTCATGGATGAAATTGATCAAAAGGGGTGTTATGGTGGAGTGTTTTTGGACGGCACAATGGAGGAGGAAGAGAGTGTTTGAGGTGGTTTTGCATGTGTGAAATGATGTGTGTGAAAGTTGCTAGTGGTTTTTGTTAGTTTTGATGGAAAGTGGAAGCTTACTCTTTAAGCTTAAGACATGTGTTGTTAGTTTGCTTAAAACTTGACACCTCATGTGTTGAGGCACTAGTTTGGCCGCCCCATGTGTGCTAGTGGGGTGGGATAATGTATTTTGTCCCACCTCACTAATTTACGGGTATTCCTCGATTCCAGTTTCCTCGATTTGCGTGCCCTCGGGTCGTTTTACAAAAAACGTTTTTACAAAATATGAATCAACGGCACAAAACGAATCCAATAAAAATTGTCTCATCAAAAACGGAGTTCAAAAACGTAAATACGTAATCCTAAGGTTTCCGGTTTAGTCGTAAAGGACGTTAAAATAAAATCGTAAGTACTAATCTCTTCTCGTAAATTTGTGAGTTTATGAACTAACTCAAATTTAAAACTCCAAAATAATATTCATGGACAAATTTATTTTCTGAAATGTCGGACTGTCACCAAAGACGGTGTATGTAAACGTAAGCACGTAACGTTGAATCCTCCGGTTTAGACGTAGTCGACGCTACTTCAAGACGTAAATCCAAATTACTTCCCAAAAATAAGTGAGTTCATATAATAACATTAAAATAATATTTTAAATAATTCTTGAGAATAAAATATCAACCATAAATTGACAGATTGTCACAGCATTTACCCCTAAACAGGATCTTTGTCCTCAAAGATCATCTTACTACTTGCTTCTTATAGAGTTAAAGCCATGTGGGTATTTCCTCCACACTCGGTCTTTTCTCACAAGTGCAATTCCTTACAATACGCGAGTTTCATCAAACATAACTACGGGAATAAGATCAGGCTTAATGTTGACTTACTTTCTCTATCCATGATGTTCACGGGTTTTTGATGAATGCAACTTTTCGCCGATCTAAGCTTTACTAAGAAGAATTCAGATTTTCACTTGATAGATATTCCATCAAGTTCGATTTACGAAACATAATTCACGCAGTTCTTGAAGTCCTAGGGTAGATCCAGCTTATATGCCTTTCAAACCAATCTTTTACATCATCTCAATGGTCCCATACAACGGGGACTTATATCCCATGATTTGTCAGATCATGAATTCATTTTTCCAAGGTTAAAAATTATGGCATAACTTCGCTACCCATTTGGCACTTCAAGATCTACATTTCATATTCACATAACCTCTTGCCCACTACCGGCAGTCAATAATCGGATCCTAATTTCAACAATCATTTCAGGTTTCGCGGGTCGGGTATTTTGTAAGGTTAGGTTCGCCATCTTAGGAAACCTTAAACCTAAAAGACATGTCCAACTCACAATCGGTGTATGTCGGGTGTCTTCATCTCAACTCCTGCTTACAGATGCTCTAATATTGATCCTAACAAGATTCGATCTCGATCCTAATACAATGATTATCAATGATAATCTCTCCAGAGGAAAATGATTATACGGTTTATTACCAAAGGTCATTCATTCAAACATAGAACAGTACTTATATTACTTTGTACCGTTATTTTACCTCGTCCCTTCGATTTGGGGTGGTACATAGTACTCTCATCAAGATTCGTTCTCAATGATTTCTGAGCAAATCTCTAGAAATTCGATGCGAAGCGAGGGTCTTGATAAAGATGTTCGATACAGGCACACTATGTTTACATAACTCTTTTGCATTTATCATTAACAGGAATGATATTAGCAGATTTGGTCAGTCTGTCGACGATGACCCAAATCGAATCAAATTCAGATGATGACCTTTGCAATAGCTAGACATTTACTAATGTATGAGGCGATGTCTGCCTTCATAATTTGCCATTAGTACAACTTCTTCAGACAAAGATACTCTTAGTTAAAAATGACATACATCTAATACTTATACTTACAAGATTCCAACAATACTATATCTCACAATCCTCCATATTTAGACAATCACAAATGGCCTTTTATACATCTAACGCTATCGGCTTCTCTATTTTAATGGTTCACATTAGCCGCGAACCCCTTTTATTATCTATATTATCCATCTTACAAGCATTGTTTATTTTTATATCGTTCGACAATTTATTTTGCACCTTCATTATTAAGTAACACAATCCTAATTGATTCTTTATCCTTTCTACATAATGCGTCGGTATCTATATTCACCTCTCATGATGATATAATTATCATGTCCACAATTCACTCAAATATTCTTTCTATATTATGTGTCAGTATATATATTCATTTCTCTTCATATTTTCTAGGTTTTAGTTTCGTCTCATCTATCATTTTTATCAGTTTTTCTCAATCCGCCATTTAAAGCGTCGATAATTATTATAATTAATTAAATAATAATTATTAAATTTTTATGAAACGTAAACGTAAAAATTTTAAATTTCTTAGTTCGGCCAATTATATAAAATGTTCAAAATAAAATTTGAATTTAATTAACAAGATTTTTGTTGATTTATCGAAAATATTTAATAAGATTCGTAAATGTTCGAAAAACCTTTGTCTATACTTTGGTCAAAGTTTTCTTAGTTTGAAAAGTAAAAATTATCGTTTTGGATTTCAAGTCATGGTTTAAATGGTTTTCTCAATCCTTCTTAGGTTGTCTTGAGGTATACACAAACATTTACCCCTAAACAGAAGTTTAGTTGAATGGTTTGTGTATTAATAATCCCTTAAAATCCTTTGTTAATACATTCATCAAAACACATTTGCATTTTCTTTTTGGTAAAATTCAAAGTCTTAAAAGGGGCTCTTAATTTTGAAAAGTCATTATAGATTCCATCATCTTATTAATCACATGTTAAATACTCAAGGTACAGGTTTTAATTGTTCGGCCAATTTAGGGCAATCTATAAATAATTACTAACTCCTTTTTATACTTATAAACAAACAAATGGTCCTTAATGATCACAAGCATGAATTTACCAAATTACAGCCTACACACGTGATTCGCCAAATTATGAATGCTACATGTGCATCGATCAATCCAAACGACATCACATGAAACTCATAATGTTCATTACAAGTTCTGGATGTAGTGATTGGAATAGATAATCCTTTTTCACAGATGCGAAGTTGATGATAACCATGCTGAGGATCAAAAACCTTGTAAATGATCGAATAAATCTTCCATTTCGAGTTATGGATATCGTTTTCGATTGTCAATTTACTCAGTTCATAGTAATCTATAAATATAAGGAATGATAATACTATAGCTCTTCATGATGACGAGCTCGGTAGAATAAAATCTTTCTCCGACAACTCTCTCAGTCGTATGGTATTTCCTTAATTTCAGATGGTGCTGACGTACAGTGCACAAGCCACAGGTGCAGCACCAGAAATATAATCAATACCAATTTCAACTTGCTTTAATGGCAAAAGTCTAGGTAATTTACCAACAAATACCTCCTAAAGTTTCAGATAACGGAAACCTCTTATAATACATTCATATTAGGTTCTTCTAGATTACAATATCTATAACTAGTTCACAACCATTCATGGTATAATTTTAAGTCTAAATGCAGGATATGGTCATCCATCAAGAATTATTTAGATCACTTTTGATAATCAACATCTTATCTTTTAGGGGATTTCTACTCGAGTTCCCATCAATTAAGACAATGTCGTCATGTCATAATCAATCAATCCATTCTACTGACATTACCAACTTTTCAGTTTTATTGCCGTCGATAAGATGTGAACTTCTCAAAAGACTAATAATAACTCATAATCCTTCGTAAATTCAAGGATATATGGAGACACAACTAACCTCAAAAGAGTAAGGTCAACGCATAATCTACGCGAGATAGTTTCAAATCAGATACAGACGAAAACATTTAATGAATATGAATATATCCCATGTTTTCATGAATTGAGTACGCATTCGAAAGCTCCTCGGATCGTTACCCAGGTTATTCAAATATGAAATCTAATCAAAAGAAATGATAAGAACGTCGATACATCCGGTCGGGTATCAACACTCAGCAATCAGATACTTTTGTTGGGTCAAAAAGTTGATGTGGCAGAAACTCAAAATCGAAGAAAATATCAAGACATTTGATCAAGCGTTGACAAGAGTAATTCCAGCGTTGACAAGAGCAAATTGGGCGTTGATAGAAGTCAACAAAAGTCAAACGTAGTCAACAAAGTCAAACGCTGATGGATGTTGAAGATTTGATGGAGAATTCTATTTAGGGAATATATTGAGTATATTATTTATGATATACACAATATATAGTTTATCTAAATAGAAGATTTAGATGTTTATTTGATATTATCTCTTGTAGATTCTGTTCCTTCCACTATAAAAGGAACAAGAGTCTTAGGTTTTATATATAACTATCATTCACAATGTAAACCTAAAGTGTGTGTCGCACTAGACGTGGGATTCAATGTATACACGTCTAGTGGTTGTTTATTATTAATATAATGAACAATCGTTGAGTATTTTATGTGTCTTGTGCCTAAACACCTTGTTATGATCATTGTTCTATTCCGCTATGTTATCATATGAACGATGATCAACCTAGATATAATGGTTCATAACCATTGAGTCTAACGATCAATGGACTCCACAATTGGTATCAGAGCCTAAGGCTCTTGATATCTAGGTCCGACGAGGTGTTCGTGTATGGTGAAGAAAAGAAAAATTCGTATGGATTTTTCTGGACGTTTTTGTGTGCGCAGCAGTATTCAGAAGGTCATAACTTTTGATTGAACCGTTCGATCGTCACGAAATTTTATATGTGTGTTCTACATACATAGATCTAAACATCCACCGGAGGGATTGTCGAGTTTTATCCCCAGGAAAAAGTTATTAAGCGTCAAAGTCAGTAGCAGGGTATATGCAGTTTTCTGTGGACAGCCATGTTCAAAACACGTTTTCTCCTTCGTTAACCGTTGGATCTTCGTGATTTTTGAACTGTAGATTCTTGGCACTTGTGTCTTGAATCTCACCGGAGCGATCTTCGATTTGAGCCCTAATGAAGAAGTTATTTGCTGTCGAAGTTTGCGGGTTAAGGTATTAATGTTTTGCTTTCACATAAAATTATGACCTAGGGTTTCTCAAACCCTAGATCTACCTAGAAAGCAGAATGTTATGATGTTCGTGGCTGTTAAAACGTGTGAAGATACACGATCTAAGGTTATCCACAAACCCTAATTAGGGTTTTGATGCTCAAAGTTCCAAACCCTAGATCGCTGTGTTTTGGCTATGATTTAATGTTGCTGATCTCTTCGTTTAACTAGAAGACGTGAAGGTTAATGCAGAAAAGGGATTTATTCAGAATGGAAAACAAAGATTGATTCTGTTCATACAAGTCTACGATTACTCACGGCTAAGTCATTCGATTCTGATTGGTTATTCACATCTATGTTCACACGAGATGAGTTACAAGCTTTATGTTTCACACGGCCAAAGAATTATACGCATGTCTGCAAGTGACGTATGGCTTCAGTTTGTGTTCACATGATGGTTAGATTTTGATTGGCTATTCATGTTTGCATTCACACGATTCCAATTTTTTATTGGAAGAAGGTTTGTCTTTGTGTTCACATGGCTTCTCAAACATGATTGGTCAAATCATATGTGTTCATATGACCAACACAGAAAAGAAATCTTTGTTATTAATGTTGGACGTGAAGTATGCATACAAGTTATTATGTGATACAGTAATTCAGCCAAAGACGTGCAGCTTGATACGCGTAAGGACTGATGGGATGAATATTCTTGGGCTTGAGTTTTATATTTAAAGCCTAAAGATGACTACTCTTAAGTATTACTTGATAACTATTGAAGATTGTTGCCCTAAGTAACGTCAGCAAAAGGAGACGCTGACAAGAGTAATGTTGACGCTGACAGGAAGTGTTTTGACGCTGACAGAATAAGTCAACGCTGATAAAGTTGACAGTGTCGTCCGATATATGAACTTCGACGCTGATAGGTATTGTCTGATATTGGACAATACATCTGCCAAAGTTATTGGACAGAAGAGGATATTGGACAACACAAGGTTTGCTGCTGTTGAGAAAATTGTGACGTTTTAAGCACACAAAAAGGAGGAAAATACACACAAAGGTACATGGAATCTCCGTTTTAATTTAGAATATCATGATGATATTTATGACTCGAATATTTTTAAAAGGAATTAATGATTTTAAGGCGAGTTAGCAACCATTCATGGAGTTATTTATTGGAGTATGTAATCGGGATAGCCTTGTGAAAGAGTTATTCGTTAACAGCTTTTACATATGAAGATATTGACTTGTCATGAAGAGGTGTTGACTTAAGGGGAAGAATTATTATGGTAAGTTTGATGATTGAAGAAGATTTTCGCGAGTTTGTGTTCTATCATATCTTAAAGTCGTGCACTTCCAGTCATAGACTTTAAAGGTAACTTGTTTATGCTTACATGGTTACTGATGAAGTGATACAAGGTCTAGAAATATGTGATTTTTCTTATGGTTCTCTATGCACATATTTGCTATCACTTGAAGGAGTTACATTATCGTGCTCAGTGTCTCACAAAGGATGAGGATTTTTGTATCAGCTACACACTTCATTACATTCTACAAGATATGGAACATAGGTTTGGGTTACTCTACTTCTACATCAAAAATATTATATTAATTATTCTTCAAGATCATTACACAGAGCCTACTTCTAGAGAATCTTCAACATTGCATACATTGTTTACTTCCTTGTTGATGTGACAAAAAGGGGAAGAAAATACATGCTACACTTGAGGGGAAGCAATTTGAAGATCATGTACAACTTACAAGAGATACATATAGAGTTTTGCCACTATCAACTAGGGGAAGATTGTTGGGTCAAAAAGTTGATGTGGCAGAAACTCAAAATCGAAGAAAATATCAAGACATTTGATCAAGCGTTGACAAGAGTAATTCCAGCGTTGACAAGAGCAAATTGGGCGTTGATAGAAGTCAACAAAAGTCAAACGCAGTCAACAAAGTCAAACGCTGATGGATGTTGAAGATTTGATGGAGAATTCTATTTAGGGAATATACAGAGTATATTATTTATGATATACACAATATATAGTTTATCTAAATAGAAGATTTAGATGTTTATTTGATATTATCTCTTGTAGATTCTGTTCCTTCCACTATAAAAGGAACAAGAGTCTTAGGTTTTATATATAACTATCATTCACAATGTAAACCTAAAGTGTGTGTCGCACTAGACGTGGGATTCAATGTATACACGTCTAGTGGTTGTTTATTATTAATATAATGAACAATCGTTGAGTATTTTATGTGTCTTGTGCCTAAACACCTTGTTATGATCATTGTTCTATTCCGCTATGTTATCATATGAACGATGATCAACCTAGATATAATGGTTCATAACCATTGAGTCTAACGATCAATGGACTCCACAACTTTTCCTAAGAATCTCACTACGAGAGAATTGGACAAGAAGGGAATATCAATTGTCAAATAATACAAACTCCACATATGAGTAAATTCGACTCAGAAGAATAAATAGTACGGGCACATATGTAGGTGTCCCTATCAATATGTCCCTATTTTTCACTTCTTGCAGATCTCATAAAATTTAATCTTTCACAATCTTCAAAGAAAATTTAGTGTTTATTTATATATTCATGGTGACTACTAATCTGTCTTGCATGGTCACTTCCAAATTGTATGTAGGCGCGCAACTATATATAATTTCAAGATTAACGATGCAATACTCAGTTCGTCAAAATTTTATCATCATGTTTATAATAAAAACATTTTCATGTTTAATTCTTAAATAAGAATCACAAATAAATTTACAAGGATTTTCTTTGTTATGAAAACAATTAAGTTTCCAAAGCGTTTCATAAACAACTTCATTTTGATATCAATCACTTATAAATCTCACTTTGAATAATCCTTATTGTGATGAAAATTAAATTTTCTCAAGGAATACTGTTTTAACTTATAAAAACAATGAGTGATCTGCAAAAGAGTGATGAAAAGTTGTTCACCAAGAACTAACTACAATATGATAGGAAATGAGCTTTAGTCAAACAATCATGAGGTTCATGACCTCGATGGCGCTCAAAAAGAATAATCCACAACGTAACTCAAATCAAGATGAGTACTTGTTCAATGGTTGCATCACTAATGCGAACATTAGGATGAAGCAGTAAAGTATAGATAACATCGATACATTTAGGATTTAGCAATCAAAGGTAGTCTTTTCATTAATCACAAACAAGTCAAAATTGTACCGTAACACATTACGTGTCACTATGTCATACAATTCTCAGAAATCATCCTACCAACTGATATCTTAGTTAAGTTAGGGACTTTTAAAAGATGCCACAATGAATACTAACCTACAAGAGTCATTAGGTGTTCCACATGTCCCAGAAGATCCATCGGTCTCAATTCAGAAGAAGATTTCTTCAATTTATTTCTTGGACACTAGGCATCCTCGTCAGTGGACAATGGCCTAGGAACAACCCTTAACACGAACTACCAATCAATCAAAACCTTATAATTCAATCGCAGAACTTAATGACTTCCTCCTAACAATCTCATATTCCATACAGGTTAAATTTTACTTTATTCAAGTTTTAACCAATTTATACTCAATTCGATATCCTAACTCATATTCCAATACTTTCAATCTTAATTATAAACCTTAATAGGGTAATAAAAGCTCGATATGAACAACACTTAATTCCAATCCTATAGCTCTTACAACAACAATTATCAAATGAGTCACTAGCATGAGATGATTCACACATTCAATTAGACTTCTCGTAAAGGTATTAGTGGCATGAGGCTTTTGGGTACTGGTTCCAATGACAGCCTCAAGTGCAACATTCACCCTTTCGATTTCAATTTAAGAATTGGATGACAACGAGTCAGATGACATCTTTCTAGGTGGTAACGTTTTGTCAAACTTCACTCTTATAAGGAAAGATCGTCATGACATCGATATCAGATTTAATCTCGCCAATTCTTCTTCAATATCACAATCAACTAATATCTACATTTCTACGAATATCAACCATTTGTTGGGATCATAAATATCCGCAACTTGGTTTAGATCAAAAATAGCTAGAATTCCTACGAGAATAGCTTCGATTAATTACTAGGGAAGTTAGGATTTCTTGTGACAATCTACGTCGTATAAATACCTCGTATAAATATCGAAATAATCATCAAACAATCATGTAATAAAATTACATCATATATATATATATATAATCCAAGTTATATATATATATATTAAAATAACACTTCTCAGTCAGGCCTTGTCGGTAACTCGGGAATTCTTCGGCACCGTTATAGTCAAAAGATTTTTAGACATTTTTAGAAAAATATTTATAGTTAAAAGATTTTGAAATGTTTTATTCAAAACCTTGGTTTTAAAAATCTTTCGTTCTCTATAACGAGAGCTCTGGTACCAAACTGTAACACCCCCAAATTTATACAACTTAGTACAGCGGAAGACTAGTTGGTGTTACGGGATAACACATTACTCACATCATAGACAACGCATAAAAATCGCGTCGTTTAATAATAAATCATTTCCATTCATAAACATCAAAGTTACATCGGTCCCAAGTCATTACATTTCATACATAGTTTTACAAAATATTTGAATGGAAAATATTGTTTAAGTGCGGGCCATGAATTCTTGTCGTCTTCCCGAGAATTACCTTCAAGTACCTGAGATAAGACATGTTAAAAGAAAAGGTCAGCGATAACGCCGAGTGAATTCATAGAGTTTAATAAACCATCAATATAATATCAGTATAAAATTATTACCGAAAATCATTTTGTACAAATCATTTTAATAGGCCATAAAATAGCCAAAGTCATTTTATACAAATCCTTATCGAAAATCATAATGTAGGCATTTGCCTAAAAAAATCATTATACGAGCCAATGTCGTAAAAACATCATACAATACGTCTTATGACGTTGTATGAAAATAAAAACCGTTATATGAATATGGTTATGAAAACCAAAACACGAACATAATATCAATAGTATGACCCTGTATTGCTAGTCAGGCAATACGTCGTAATTCGGAGCGTCTAGTAGTATTTCGTTAGTTTTGGATTATTATAAGCCGCATGACATTGTTACCTTACTAAACCAACAACGGGTAGCTAACCCGATACTCAATTTGCCCATCTAAAGTAGCGTGTCGTCACAAAGGTCACGCTATGGAAATCTTCTCATACATAAATTCGCTTACCAATCAATGTGGCACGACGGGGATCAACCGTCAAGGCGCGAACTGGGGTGATCGTCCCCAAATAGTACTATTATATGCATAAGCGTCTACCAAATCCCGGTAGTTCACAATTCATTCTAATGGGACTTTTAGTGACATAACCTAACTTTAATAATCCATTTAATTTCATCTATCGGGTCCTTTAATCATTTATCGAGTCATACAATCGGGTCATACAAACCTTCGGGTCCAAATCAATAAACAAACAATCGGGACAAATGGTGTCCTATTTTATAAAAACTAACATGTTATCTCCCTCGCGGGTTTATAAAACATTTATAAAAACATTTAAAAGAGTGCCAGGCTATGAACTCACGTTGATGTGGGAAGACGATTATCGGCGATTTGGATGTACGGTACGTGCTTCAATCACGGAAACCTAGACAAATAATACTCGTCTTAGACTCATGTCCAATGACTTTATAAAAATAACAATTATGTATACATATGATGATTATATATATATGATGATCAAGTGGGTTTACATACTCTCGTTTACTCATTTTAGTGTTATGTGTCGATAACTTTTATACTAGTTTACTAATTTAACCTATTTACGTGTTTTAGGTTCAATAAACTTATTATAAGTTCTTTAACTTGTTTTAATCCATTTTATACCTATATTATCAGTATATATATACTTTCCATGCTGGGCCTAAATGGGTTAAGCCCAATAAGTTCTTTTTATAAGTGGTTTACTTATTTAGTCCAATTATTAGTTCAATATGCTTAGTTAGCTCGTTAATGTCCGTATGTCCTATAGTTCGGGTTTTATCGGTTTTTACTTGTATTAGTTACTTATATATCAGTATATGAGTTTTAAAAACTTTACATTAGACGGGTTTGATCGTCTAAGTTTTATTTGGCGAAAAACGTTAATTTTACGGTAATAGCCGAAAAAGTCGTAAAAATCAAGTTTATAGTTTCTATTACTTATAAGTATTATTCCACTACCATTTTTATAATTTATACACTTATTTAACCTTTTACATATTTATATAAATAAAATCTATAAGTTAGTGGGTTTTTATTTTACATTTTATACAATAAAATGTGTGTGCTTATATAATAATAATAAACATTAATTTCTAAAAATCTGATTTTTATCTTCATGTTCACCATGTTTACCATATCTAGAGTTCTATAATGAATTAGAAGCTCATTTTTGGGTGACATGTTATTCATATTATGTGTTACATTTAACTTAGTTATAGCTACTGCTCATTTTAAGTTTATCTTGCCTTAACAGTCCCTACAAAACTGCTTATTCAGATTAGAACACCCAACTTGTTTTTATCATATCTCACCCATTACAATGATTCCATTGCATGGCCAACTCTCACATATGTATAAGACCCATAGCTTACTGTAAATGGATTCTACTTCATCATTGTATCAGTTCATGACATGTTTCTTTACTGTTTTATACAGCCAACATTTTTAAGCAAGATTTTAGCCTTGTTCTTTATAGTTTTTCACCTTTTTAATCATGTTTATCAACACCAAATCCCCACACAATACTTTTATCATCATATAATCATCATATACATATACAATAGGAAATAAAATACATGATTACATAATGAAAATAACAAGAGGATGAGGAGGACAATCTTTATACCACCATGATGATGTAGGTTGATCAAAACATGGATTTTGATGGAGAAACTTGTGCATAGCCAAGACCATCTTCAAGACCACCAATCTTCATGATCACCTTGTGGAAAATCAGCCCTAATACTCCATGGAAACTCCTCCTTGGATGTTATAACTTGCACCAATCAATAGGTTTCAAAAGGGCTTCAACATGTGTATGAATAACACATGATTTCATGGATGAAATTGATCAAAAGGAGTGTTATGGTGGAGTGTTTTTGGACGGCACAATGGAGGAGGAAGAGAGTGTTTGAGGTGTTTTTGCATGTGTGAAATGATGTGTGTGAAAGTTGCTAGTGGTTTTTGTTAGTTTTGATGGAAAGTGGAAGCTTACTCTTTAAGCTTAAGACATGTGTTGTTAGTTTGCTTAAAACTTGACACCTCATGTGTTGAGGCACTAGTTTGGCCGCCCCATGTGTGCTAGTGGGGTGGGATAATGTATTTTGTCCCACCTCACTAATTTACGGGTATTCCTCGATTCTAGTTTCCTCGATTTGTGTGCCCTCGGGTCGTTTTACGAAAAACGTTTTTATAAATTATGAATCAACGACACAAAACGAATCCAATAAAAATTTTCTCATCAAAAACGGAGTTCAAAAACGTAAATACGTAATCCTAAGGTTTCTGGTTTAGTCGTAAAGGACGTTAAAATAAAATCGTAAGTACTAATCTCTTCTCGTAAATTTGTGAGTTTATGAACTAACTCAAATTTAAAACTCCAAAATAATATTCATGGACAAATTTATTTTCTGAAATGTCGGACTGTCACCAAAGACGGTGTATGTAAACGTAAGCACGTAACGTTGAATCCTCCGGTTTAGACGTAGTCGACGCTATTTCAAGACGTAAATCCAAATTACTTCCCAAAAATAAGTGAGTTCATATAATAACATTAAAATAATATTTTTAAATAATTCTTGAGAATAAAATATCAACCATAAATTGACGGATTGTCACATAGTGTATGCCTTGTGATTTTGCTTCTTGGAACTTGTTTATGTGCTGCTTGTGAGTGGATTTTGCTATTTGGTGTGCTTTGTATCTGGCTTATAAGCTAACTGGCTTATTAAGCCCTTATTGCCAAAATCTGTCATCAAAACAACTGACCTCTTGATTCACAAGGCCTCCTCCTTGAGTCCTTCACAAAAATTGCTTATATCAAGCCCTTATACCATTCCTGATCATTTGGTGAACTTTGGAGTACTTTGACTTTTGGTCAAATAAGCACAAATTGGCTTATTTTTTAGAACTGCTTATTGGCACATGCAACAACTTGGCTTTTGTAATAGAAATCATTTTTCTTAGCTTAATAACAAATCTGGAAGGTTACAAGTCTTTTGATTAAGCTTTTGCTAGAAAACTAGCTTATTTGGCTTTTTCAGCCAACTTATTGGTTCCTACAGCTTATTCTACTTGGCTTTTTGTGATTTTATTGATTGATTATTCTTAGTTAAGCTATTTGTGAGCTTTTGCAACAAACTAGAGCTTCTGAGGTGCCCTAAATCTCAAACCCGACTATTTTGTCGTTTTGTGGATTTATACTTTGCTTATTTCTGGCTTATTGAGTGTGCTTTTTCAAAATTTCTTTTTACAGATCTCATAAGCATCCCAAAAGAAGGTTGTGTGTCAAATTAGAGCTTATGGCATTCGCTTATTGCTTAATGGGCTAAAAAGCCCAATAAGAATAAGCTGTTTGCTTATTAAGCTGTGATAAGCTCACATTCAGCTTTTGGGCCTTTAGAGTTTTGTTCTTAGAAATTCATTTTGAGTCAGATAGGGCTTTTCCAAGTCAATTGGGTCAAGTTTGACTTTTTGGGCCAAAAAGCCCATTAGTGTTGACTGTTTTTGGATTTGGCCCATTTGAGGGCCCAATAGGGGTATTCTGGTCATTTCACTTTGATTTTCTGATTATTTAGGTAAAAATAAACTAGTTTCAAGTTTTTAGAATTTTTTATAATTTTTGGATTTTTAAATTATTTTAATATTATTTTATTATTATTTTTTAGATTTCACATTTTCCAACTTTTTACATTTTTCTTAGGTTTAATACATTAAAATAGAAATTTAGAAACTTTTAGAATAATTTTATTACTTTTAGATTAATTTTTATAATTATTTTAAGTTTTAATAGTTTTTAAATCATTTTAAATAATTTTTATTAGTTTAAAAATTTCTAAAACTAGTTTTTAATCTTTTTAGATCATTTTAGAGGTTTACCAATTGAAAAATCTTTATTTGGGCTTTTTGATAATTTATTTGATTTTTAGGGCTTTAATTAGCATTTAAAAATTGAATATTTAATTATTTAAAAGGTTTGAAAAAGTTTTGATCATTGGTAAACTCTTAGTTTATTTATTTTGATTTTTGGTGAATTTTTGGTAAATTTTAGACTTAATTTTTATTTTTGTAGTTTTTACGGTTTTACGTTTTTTCGTCATAGTATTATTTTCACGTCTTCGTCATCTTCTTTTCTCATCCCCTTCTAAACCAATCATTAATCACAAACATTTAACAAGTTTTTCACACACATATACCTCCTTGGGAAACGAACTTCATAAGGGTCATTAACACTTGGTTTTTCCTAAAATCATTTGTGTAATACTTACCGCTCATTTACTCTCTTTGTTTTCCTAAACAAGAGGTGTAATTTACCCCAATCATTTTGGCGCCGCTGCCGGGGAGGTGTGTCGTGATTAATTTGCATTGTTGTTTTTAATATTAACCATATAGTATTTGCATTAGTAGAAATCTACTAATACGTATTATCGGTTTTCTTGGTTTTTCTTGTGAAAATATTATTACTATATTGTATTAAGTATCACAATCAAATAAACAATATCTCCAAAAGTGTGAAAACACAACTTTAATTAGGATTTAATCTCCTAATTATTGTATTCGAATCTCAAACAAAAAGAAAAGGCAAAAATAGATAAATACTTTCGTGAAGCTCGATTTTGAAAAATACAAACTATAAGGTGGGTATAAGGCGGGTATTATAAAATATACCCTAAGGAGAAAGGCTTTTAAGTGCTTCGCGCCGCCTCGTTTCCCCGCTTTCTTGTGAGTATTTTGAGATTGAAGGCTAATCGAGGGTTTTGCCGCCCAAAGTATTATTACGTATAATATATTTGCTTGGTTTCTTTGTGATTAAAACCTCTTGAACAATTTGGTTTTCACCAAAGTTCTAAAGTCATTCGAAGGCGTTCACTCCACGTGATCGTTTTCATTCCTTTGAGGCTTCTTTAATCAAGAGTTTGATTCGAGGAGAGATTTTGTAGATTGTTGTCTACGAAGATACACCAAAATCCAAAAAAATTAAATATAATCAAAAACACAAAAAAAAAATTTGAAAATTCACAAAACACCCAAAAAGAATCTTCTTTGCTCACCTCCCATTCTTCGTGAAGTTTATGATCACTCGTAATCAAGCAAAACGAGCTCGTAAACGTCTTCAAAAGCAAGCCAATCAAGAGACGTTGATTGAGGAACAACCTCCAATTGTTGAACCTATTGTAGAACAAGAAGTCGTCATGGCTAATCGTACTATGATGGAGTTGCTACAAGCACCCACCGAGGGTTTTGGAAAGGCTATTGTGATTCCCGCCATCCTTGCGGAGAATTTCGAGATTAAGACGGGTTTAATGTCGATGTTGCAAGCAAATAAGTTTAGAGGTCATGAGAAAGACAACCCACATTATCACATTAGGAATTTTAATCGTCTCACCGCTACTAGCAAGTTTAAGGATGTTCCACATGACGCCATTAAGATGATGTTGTTTCCATACTCGTTAGATGGACCCGCAAAAATTTGGCTTGAGAAAGAACCACCAAATTCGATTTTGACATGGGGTGATCTCGTTTCTAAGTTTGTGAACAAGTTTTTTCCACCATCTAAAACAACACATTTGAAAAATAAGATTTCACGATTTGTGCAAAGAAATAATGAAAGTTTTTCAATGGCATGGGAACGATTTAAAGAAATGTTACATGAATGTCCACACCATGATTTTACGGAATTACATCAAGTTGATACTTTTTATAATGGGCTTAATGATCATGAACAGGATTATTTGAATGCCGCCACGGGTGGTAAGTTTTTGTGCAAGACGACTAATAAGGCTTTACAAATCATCGAGAATAGATCTAAGGTTTATAGCCCTCGTAACACACCGAGTGTTGCCAATTTGGGTTCGTCATCGTCGTCATCGTCTCGTAGCATTAATACCTTACATGATGAAGCTAATGAGGAAAATCGGGTTTTTGATAGATTTGCTAATCTTATGTCCCATTGGAAAGCTCAAGAAGCTTCAAATTCCGCTTCGGTTAAATCGGTTGCTAAGAGTTGTTTGTCTTGTGGGGGAGCTCATGATCTTTCCGAGTGCATTACCGCGGATGGTAACACTTCGAGTGCTTATGTAGCAACGGGAACTTACAACCAAAACGGTCAAGGTTCCCGCCAAAATCAAGCTCCACCAAATCAAAATGTTAATAATTATCGAAACAACAACCAACGTGGTAATTACCAAGGCAATTCACGTAACTACAACAAGGGGAATTATCAAAATGGGAATGGACAAGTCACTAATCAAAATCAAAACCGTGATTTTAAAAACACTACACAAGGTTTTCAAAATGCTCACACTAAAAATCTTCAAGGAGAATTTTTGGATTATGCTAAAGCAAATGATGCTAAATTTGATAACATGCAACGTGAGATGATTAGCTTAAGATCCGAGTTGAAAAACGAGCTTAAAAATGAACTTGCTAATGAACTTAAAACTCATGCAAACAAAATGGAGGGAAATGTCCAACGTCTTCAACAAAACAACAAAAGATGGAATTAGGACAACATGAGATTAAGCAAGAGTTATTAAAAGCGGATGCTAGGCAATCAAAATTTGAGGACCGAATGGCTAAGATGTTTGAAGCAATCATGTGTAAACCCTCTTCCTCGGGTGGTCTTCCTAGTGATACCATTGCAAACCCGAAGGGAGAAATGAAGGTTATTACTACACAAAGTGGTAAAACTTTCAAGGAACCAATCTCTCGTCCAAGTACTTCTACGGAGAAGGAAATCGAGAAAGAACCCGAGGTGATGGTCGAAAAGGAGCACATTACAATCCCACGAAGTACCGCTCAAACCACACCAACGGTTGAACCAATACCAATTATGGAACCCGAGTTTCCAAGGCCGTTGCCTAATGACCAACCCACACCACCTTTACCCTACCCTTCCAGACGAAACAAAGAGAAAATGCAAGAACGTAACAAACAACAAATCGAGCTTTTTATAAAAATGTTTCAACAAGTGCATTTTGATGTGAGTTTAGCCGACGCGTTGTTATATATGCCTCGTTTCGCTTCCACTTTTAAAAGTATGATGAGCGATAAGGAAAAGCTTTCAAAGCTTGCTAATTGTTCTTTGGTTTATCTTAACCGCATACCGGAAAAAGTTGGTGATCCCGGAAAGTTTCTCATTCCTTGTGACATACAAGATATGAAAGAATGCCTCGCCTTGGCCGATCTTGGTGCCAGCATTAATTTGATGCCATTTTCCATTTGGAAATCGCTTTCACTTCCGGTTCTTATTCCTTCGAACATGTCTATCGAGATGGCCGATCATTCTACGATTTTAGCATGTGGAATAGCCGAAGATGTTTTCGTGAAAGTGGGGAAGTTCTACTATCCCGTTGATTTTATAGTAGTCGACATCCCCGCGGATCCTCAAGTTCCTCTAATTTTAGGTCGTTCATTTTTAGACACTTCGAGATCGCTTATCGATGTTCATGCGAGAACTATCACTTTGAGATTCAACGAAGAGGAACTTGTTATAAACGCTACTCAAAACTCGAAACCTTCTCATGTTTATGCAATCGCTACCATCAATCACATTGACATCGTTGATGTGGTTTGCGATGAGTTTTCACAAGAAGTGTTAGGTTTTTCCGATAGCTCATCAAGTGGCAATCCCACTATTTTGGATCCGATTCTTGCTAATTCTACACCAAATCTCACTCCATTCCGAGGAGGCAATCTCACTTCAAATGAAATCGACAATGAAGATGAGGTGTTGATTAGTGATGATACTTCTATTCCACCATTTCTTCCGCCGATGGAAGTTATGAGTGTTGAACCAAAATCTTCAATCGAGGAACCACCTATCCTTAATAGTTTTTAAATCATTTTAAATAGTTTTTATTAGTTTAAAAATTTCTAAAAATAGTTTTTAATCTTTTTAGATCATTTTAGAGGTTTACCAATTGAAAATCTTTATTTGGGCTTTTTGATAATTTATTTGATTTTTAGGGCTTTAATTAGCATTTAAAAATTGAATATTTAATTATTTAAAAGGTTTGAAAAAGTTTTGATCATTGGTAAACTCTTAGTTTATTTATTTTGATTTTTGGTGAATTTTTGGTAAATTTTAGAATTAATTTTTATTTTTGTAGTTTTTACGGTTTTACGTTTTGTCGTCATAGTATTATTTTCACGTCTTCGTCATCTTCTTTTCTCATCCCCTTCTAAACCAATCATTAATCACAAACATTTAACAAGTTTTTCACACACATATACCTCATTGGGAAACGAACTTCATAAGGGTCATTAACACTTAGTTTTTCCTAAATTCATTTGTGTAATACTTACCGCTCATTTACTCTCTTTGTTTTCCTAAACAAGAGGTGTAATTTACCCTAATCAGGGGTTATGAATGAAAAATGTTTTCCATCTCTTCTAGAAGAAATGTTTTGTCGTGTTCATTTACTATGTGTTTGGTTTTGCAATGTTTGCAGGCTAATCTGTTTATGCAGGGAAGTAGTTGGGGGGTTGAAGGGCATTCAATTTCTATGAGTTAATTCCCCCCCCCCTGAAATGTCTTATAAATACCAACTCCACACACCACTTATCCATCACCCTTTTCTATATCAAACCCTAACCCTAATTAAGATCTGAGATCAAAAAAATGTCAAAAAAAATCGAGGCGATTGATTTAAGCGACTCTAGTAGTAGAGCTGTCTTTTGTACAAGTGGAGATGCTGAGTGGAAAAATACTGAAAAGGGTTGTGAAGGATCATAAAGGCTAAGAGCACTTCCTCCTATTGGATCAACCTCAAGGCCTAGGACTGTTGTTACCAGGATGTTACTGAAAAGTTTAGGAGTGGGACTATTCCATATGAAGTGCTAAAGTGGTATGGGTATGTTGATGAGGTTGAGTATCATGGTGATTCTGATTACTGGGATACGTGGGATGAGGATGAAGGTAGTCCTTTTGCTGATTCCTTTTCTGAGGACACAAATAATGATGATGATGAAAGCTTCGACTCACTTGAGTTTTTTGAAGACACTCTTAAAGGCAAAGCAGATACCCAGAAGAAGAAAGGTCCTGATGTCACCTATGTTGCCAAAAACATCATGAAAAGCCCAACTCTTATCTACAATGCTGTCTTAGGACTTGGGAACAAATTGTGTCTAAGATGGGAAAGAGGGTTGCTGGTAACAAAGGGAAGGGGAAGGCTGTGGTTTGAAGCTTGTGGTCTGGATGGTTGGATGTAGTCTTGATTGTTCTTAGTTTTTCATGTATTGTCTTATTGTAATCTACTTTCTTGTTATGTAATTGCTTGAACATCTAATTGACCACAAATGATGTTGTGGTCAATTAATTTTGGTAATGGAATGAAGTTTAAGTTTCATATGTTATTTGTTTACAACATGGCAATAATCCATTGAAAACACACAAGAAGTTAACAAAAGCACTAAATAATTGAAGCATAAATGAAACTTTGTTCATATTATAAACATGGTTCAGATGACAAAGTACTAGAACATAAATGAAACTTTGTTCAGATTACAAACATGGCATCACTTCTTGTTGGACCTTGTAGCCTGTTTCTTCTTTGCATGTGCACTTCATCCTGTCACATCAGATGGTCTTTTCCTTTGGGATGAACTTGTTCCTGTTACAGGTGCACTTGATCTTTATCCTGTTGTAGTAGATTCCCTATTCCTTTGAGATGAACTTGATCTTGTTGCAGTATTTGGTTCATTTTGCCCTTTACAAGACCTTTTATTGTGGCCTTGATATCCACATATTTTACATGTAACTGTTTTATAGGCCCCTGACAACCTTCCATCCTTCACCATTTAAGCCTTCTCATCCTTTTTTTTCTCCTATCTTTCCTTGGCCTACCAACTGGAGTATTATGCTTTGGTGAGGTGAGTGTTGTAGGAATTTATGACTTCTACCACATGACCTTACCATTCAAACAACCTAGAGTGTAACTGTATGTTTTTTCCCAAGTATATAACCAATAACACTTATCCACCCATTCTTTTTGGATATTCACATGTTGTCCATTAAGTGACATGTTGAAGTTGGCTGCTATAGCATGTGCACAAGGTATCCCTGTTAACTTCCACTTCCTACAACTACATACCTTTTTAACTACATTAACCACACACTGAGTACCATATGTGCTCTTAATCTCATACTCTTCACCCCCATTGTACCCAACTGTGTACCTATTAGCCCTTTCAATGGCTATACTCAATAACTTAGTTGAAGCAGGGGTAAGTGGTCCATCTGACTTTTTAATCACAGCAATAACATTGACCATCCTTCTCATTAAGTACTCCCTAAGGTATTCTAAGGCTGTGATTATTGGTGCATCCCTAGCATCTAAAATCTTACCATTGAAACACTCACATAAATTGTTCAACAACATGTCTGATCTAGCTCTACTTGTTATCATTATAATGAGGAGTAATAAGTGTCTGTTTAACTACAAATTAAGCTAAAAGTAGATTAAATAAAATGACTTTTTACCTGATAAATGTGATCTAGCCCAATTATGAGCTGGTATTTTAGCCAACCATTGAAAAGCTGCTTTGTTAAGCTTTTTCAAATATTGCATGGTCTTATCAAAATATGGAACAGTTGTTGTAGAAGCACATCTCCACAATAGCTCTTTATAAGCTAGTCCACTCCATTGTTTTTTCATGTTTTCATGGATATGCCTAAGGCAATATCTATGCTCTACACATGGAAAAACATTTGCTATAGCAATAGATAAACCTTGTGGAAAAAGACAAAGTTTTAGTGATTAAAAATACTAGGGACCAAGTATAGAATAAAAAGTCAAATATAGGAAAAAGACAAATTACCTTTTGTCTATAACTGATAAAGGTGAAATTTGATTCCTTCATCAACCTAAGATCATCACCTAGGCATTCTAAAAACCATGTCCAAGAACATGTTGTTTCTTTCTCAACAATGGTATATGCAAGTGGATAAATGCCATTGTTTGCATCTAACCCAATAGTAGTGAGTAGTTGCCCTGGATATGGTCCCTTCATAAATGCACCATCTAGTCCCAACAACTCTTTACCACAAGATCTGAAACCTTTCTTTAAGGGGCATAAACAAACCTAGATCCTCTTGAAAATTCTTGTATTATCATCAGTAGTTGCATCTCTTTCAACTTCAATCCTTACTGTTATATCTGGATAAGCCCTTCTCAATTCTAGACAGTAATCTCTCAACATGGTATATTGGTGCTTATAATCTCCTTTGACTTGATTAACGGCTGCTGTTTTAGCTCTACCTGCCTTTTGAGTAGACACACCTAGCTCAAACTTCTTTTGAAATTCATCTTGAAGAGCTCTTAAGGGTATATGTGGGTTTTTTTCAACTTGGTCAATGATGCCTTTACTTAAGAACTTGGATTTACAAGCACTGACTTTCCTTGTCTCCAAGCAGTTATAGACATTTTATATGTTCTAACTTCCGACGATTTAGTGTTTTTAACCTTAGTAACCTGCAAAGCCCATGGACATTCATCTGGTGCAAGTTGTTTGGGCATTCCTCGACCACCTATATTGACCCCTTTCTTATTAGAACCTATCTGATCACTTTCACCCATATCAATTTTACCTTTACCCACTTTCTTATTAGGCCCAACATCTTTAGTGTTACTAGGCCCTTCACCATCAAGGAGAAACACAAGATTTTTTCTACTACACTTTGCTCTAATTCTCTGTGTATCATTCGTTGCCAACCACAAATTCCTTCTAGTTTCAATAGAGTGAAGTCGGACCCTTTCTTTGAGAACATCTGCATTTGGGAAAGATTGGCCAACATAGAAAAGATGCTTGAAGACAATGTTATGTTCATTTGCTTTTTTAATCTCCTTAAGCTTCTTTCTCCTGATATGCTCAATCCCATCACCTTCTGAATCTGTTCCACTATCAAATTGGTCATTATCAATTACATTTACCTCACTTGGATCTAAATCAGCAGCCACTTGTACCTCCTTATCATGCCTAACCCACTCTACATCTGCATCTATGTTAAAGTGATAATCAACCATGTCTACATTCACCTCTTCTAAAAGTATTTCTTCATCTACAAGGTAATCCTCATCATCCTTTGAGTCACTATCATCAATGTCTGTACTATTGTTCTCCTCATCCCCACACAATGTTTGCACCTCAAACAATATTTATGTTGGTTCATTATTGACCACCCTATCACATTCTGGTTCATTCACCACCCTATCACTTTCTGGTTCATTCACCACCCTATCATTTTCTGGTTCATTCACCACCCTGACCCTAGCTTGTTCACTAATGCCCACCCTATCAAATGTTGTTGTGATATTGTCCTCAAATGGATCAAATTCATAGTTCATGTTCAACAAGTCTTCATATATCGTTTCAATAGTCTCATGGTCAGTAGGCAAAGGATGATTGTTGGAGTTTGTGGGAGATGAGGTAGAAGTCTGATTGTTAAAGGGTGTGAAAGTTGAGGTAGAAGGCTGTTTGGTGGAGGGTGTAGGAGTTGAGGTAGAATGATGTTGGGTGGAGGGTGTAGGAGTTGAGGTAGAATGCTGTTGAGTAGAGGGTGTAGGAGTTGAGGTCTAATGTTGTTGGGTGGAGGGTGTAGGAGTTCAGGTAGAAGGCTGTTTGGTAGAGGTTGTAGGAGTTGAAGTACAAGTCTGTTGGGTGGGGTATGTTAAATACAATACATTCTTAGAGGTCAAACTAGGGTTTATCTCCTCAATAACAACAGTGCTAGAAGGAGGGGGAAGCATATGTGTCTACCACAGTCTCTAGGTGTTCACAGTATACCATAATTAGTTTGTTGTTAGGGATATACTTAGCTAACCAAATAATATCTTGATCATTACCTAAAGCTCTCAATACCATATCAAGGTCAGTCCCAGGAATCATATAATACTAGTATATAGGTTCCTGTTTCGTATATCCTAATTGACACATTACATCATTTAACTCAAGAACTAAAAACCTATCTATATCAACCCATTCGACATAACTAACTAACCCATTTACATATCTCCTTCTATTATTAACAGAATTGATCTTACCAACATGATGTATTTTAAGGGAAAACAGAGCAGGATCCTTTGCTACAAAATGCAATTGACAAAAACAATTAAATATGAATAATTACTTCAATTACATTCTGATTAAACTAATTTGTACATAAACCCTAACAAAGCTGTGAAATTAAAAAAAATTAGGTCAAATTAATTAAGTGGTCTTACCGTATTCAAGAGGCATTTTGTAAGGTCCAAATGCCTCTTTAATCTTCCAACCAGTACCATCTATTTCTGGGGAAAAACCACAGGGATTGAATTGGGGATTTTTTTAGAAGTTCATTAATCTAGGGAATGGAGTTTGAGTACGAGTGTGTGTGATCGTGTGTGTGTAAAAAGGTGTCTTTTGATGTATATATGCATGGGAGAACAAGTAAAAGACCAAATTACCCCGCCCTTCCAAGCACTTAACGAGAAAAATAAATGGCCATCCAAAATAGGGACGATTTTTTATCGTAGTTTCAACAATAGGGACGATTCGTGGAGTTATTTTGAGTTAGGGACGAAACTTGATATTCTGGGTAAACGATAGGGACGAATCTTGATTTTTTTTCTATTTTTAAATTTATTGACTATTTTTTTGGATAGTCCAAAGTCGGCGTATGTAAACTTTCTTGGCCACTTTCAAATATAAGCACCTACGGAATTTTAAACATCTATCATTTTTTTAGAATCAATGATCTTACCCTTAAGGCATTTGGTAATAATTTGTCTTTTGCTTTTTTTTGTAAAGGGGTTTTTAAAGGTGTGTTATAAAATGTTATTGAGAGTGTTTTTTAAGTTTTATGAGTAAAATCTAACATAACGCGAATAGAGATAACAACAACCGCACCTAGCAATGTTAGTGTTTAACTTGTCATTCGAAAAGTCCAAATACAAATGGTCAAATGTACATCCATGAGGTCGGACAAAATATCTGACCTATTTGAGTACATATCGAATACGGTTCAGTCATTACTAGGCCAACTAACTTTTTTTATATTTGAAAAAGTACGTTTATTGGGTTCGAAGATTTCTATGAAAAAATTCAGCCAAGCACTTTTATAATTCAATATTTGTGGAGCAAGTAAAAACGATTTATATGCTGGGGGTAATAGGGGCCGCTACAACACGTCTTTCACCCTCTTGGACGCATCAATAGCCACCCCACAAACGCGTCTTCAACCCCTCTTTTGTGAGAACTCGATCACTAAGACGATGTGAACTTGATGGTTGAGAGATATGTGTATGTGTGAGTTGTGATGTAGGGTATATATTTGTATAAATGAGATATGGTCTGTTTATGAAGTTAATGATCTTATTACACATTGTTCATGTAGTGAAAAAAACGACGTGACATATTTTGACAGTTTCATTTCGTTACTCGAGGTACATAGATTCAAACAAAAAACATTCTTAAAAGACACATCAATTAAATTGGGATTTGGATCCACTAAAGTTCATATATACTTTAGAGGTAAAGTGCATATGAACTTCATAGATAAACTTCTTTTACAAACATATTAAACTTTACGTTTAAAGTTTATACGAGCTTTAGAGTATCATCGTTCTTTAATTTGACACTACATATCTTAGACAACCATGTTATAATATATATAGAAATTTAGAAACTATTCGTAGTTCATGAACTTACAGTTGCACTAGCCAAGGTGAACGGATAATTGTGTATGATGCATGAGTCACCTTGTGTCGAGAGGTCTTTCGGGTCTATCCCCATTCTAGATCTAAACCTCATACACTGTGGTTTAACATGTTGTATGCAACACGAATGACACGGGTTTCCAAGATATACGATCAAGGCCTGGATGCTCGCCTGGCTCTTGAAGGATTTGTGAGTCCACAAGCTTCACTATCCCGATGCAACACATCTGTACAGTATTCAGATTTGATGTATGCAAAGAATCTCAACTATTAGTACTAGATTCAAATGCTATATTCAAATTTGCAACAAAGTGATGCTTTCATAAACTAAGAATTTCATGACGTACAAAAGAGATGCTTTCATAAACTTAGAACATGAGAAACTGGAAACTAAATAGTTTTGATGCCTGATCGATAAATGCATACAATCACACGCTAATATTCACAATGACTGATTCATTAGGACTTGGAAGAGCTAGTCGAATCTCGTTCAAAGGAGCATCATTAGGTATTTCACTCTTTGCTAATGCATGCCACTTACTAATGTCTGCCATTGAGTCCACATCTAAGTTTGGAAGTTGGCGAGTATTCAGGATCTCGAGGATCTTTCTGGATCTACCGAGAAGCTGAGCTGCAGAGCGCACACTGTCTTCCCTTTTCTCTATCGCGTCGTGATGACACATCTTCTTTATGACACATGGTAAGTTGGTAAAACAAGCGCATAATATATCTGCAATCATATTTGATATCCACTCCAAAAGTTGTCCATCAATCGGCCAATTCTCTAGCTCATTGCAGTGGATCAAGATAGTTTGGCTCACCCTATACATGGAACTCGCGATTATAAACTTATAGTGGGATTCATCCATTCTTCGCTTTTTGCAGCTCTTGAACTCTATAACTATTTTTACTGCTTCATCTGTTAACCACTCAAGGATCTCCTTTGACGTCTTTCCTTCACGAGCCTTCTTTTGAAGATCGATTTGTAGCCACTTGCGGTATACTTCAACTTGTGTCCACACACGTCTAGCTGCTCTTCTTGTCTTTACCAAGTCACTATGTGCATTAAGACATTCTTCAATATTTCTTACGATCTGGAGTCCTTCCCTCATACTAGCAATTAACCCTTTCTCATGGTCGTCAGCTGTCTTTGGAAGTGCAACGGCAATGGCTGTTAATGTCACTACTACTAGACTCCAGGAATTTTTTGTTTCTTCCGAATGTAGAAGTGGGACTTGATCGTTGTCGAACTCTAAAACTCCTTTAAATCCTTTATATTTCTTTAGAAACTTTATAAGATTACCTGGCTCGTTCTTTTCAGACTTCGAAAGAAGTTGATTAATTGATGTAAGAGCATTTCTTGATATTCTCTCGGAAAGCTTTGCATCATCTTCAATTTGTAGAACATACTTAGCATAGTCTTTCATTTCCGATCTTACATTGCTGTTGGATACATTTTCTTCCGTTTTAAACCTTATAAACAACTTGAAGAGATACCAACAGTAGGAGACTAAGATCAGAAAAGATCTGGTAACAACACATACCAATTTACATATAACAACAACCATTATCTGAAGTGCTATACAAATGTTCAAAATCAAGTTTTTGGAAATATGGAAAACTATTTTGCAATGCCGACCAGGGATATGTGAACGGACATGACTACCTTTCCAAAAGCGAAGACTTTGGGTCCAATGATCCTTGACTTTGAAAATGTTGAGATGATTCAGACTCCATTTTTTTGAGAGTTCGAAACAATTGATAGCAGCAAAACATCTAAAAGTTGGTGCTATGCTACCTATACAAATCCCACTTGACTGGATGCCAACAATTACCTTTAGTGACCAATTATATTCTGAGTATTGTGTGGGATAGCCGAACCTAAATAATCGTACGAGTGAGGTGAAAAAAATAAGTGTGCCTATTAACTCAAAACTGGAAGCAACCTCTGAATAAGCAATCACAAATTGTGGGTTACCAGTTTCTGCCATCATCCAATACTTTTTGACACTGTGCTCGAGTTCCTCGTAAGAAAACTTTATTTCTTGAGGATATGATGCAGATCCATGCAGCTCTTTGTACCGGTGTTCTAAAATTCTTCTCAAAGCCGGAACTGTAAAAGCTATTGAGAACACCCATAGAATAGGAAGTAACAATAACAAAAATAACATTACATGAAGCATCCCTGCAAAAATTTGGATTGATACATTTACGGTAATGGTGATCACGAGGATACTCCATGCTACCATGTTCAACAGAAGTTCCTTGTCATCCATAAGCCCTATAGAAGGGAGAAAGTTGGCTATCATGGTGACCAAGAAACCGATGCTAACTATCTTTCCGTTCCTATCTGCGTCATCATTAGACATGTTTGTAGTTAGATCCACTGGTAGCTTCATTGCTATTGCAATAAGTGTGATAGAAACAGTATTTAGAACGAAAAATTTATTCGGAAACCAGAGTTTCCATTGTCGAAATCCATGGAAGGCATCGGCTGCCATTGCGAGAGTGCAAGCCAAAGATGCTCCAGCAACATACAACCCCACCCACGGCATGGCATCCTCCGGATTTATCATTGCAAGAGTACAAGCTAAAGATGCCGAGAAAAAAAAATATAAGGTTTGTAATTCAGAAGGGTAGCGTGGCAGTTTCTTCTCGGCTTCACATTTCGTTTTCAAGGGCCGGTAATATCTATGTTGTATATTATTCAATCTACACATTGACTTTTTCTTATGAACTAAAACACACTGACTTTTTCTTATGAACTAAAACACATTGACTTGACCTCAAAGTAAACGCATGCAGATTCCAAATCATCTAATCATATTCAATTAAATTTACTTTTTTATTTTAAATAAATAACTAAATATCTCACAAATAATAATTATCAACCGATAAAAATACATTATTACAACGAGAATTAAATCATCTTTCCATATACTGGCACATGTATAAAATTTTCGACAAATTTTTTTTTATTTTGTGTTAAAAGATTTTAATCCTTTTGGGACACAAGCTTGTAAATTGAAGGGTTTAATGGTAAATATTTTTGTTTTGTGCCAAGTTTGTTTGTTTTGTGATGTGCAGGGACTTCTGTGCAATTATGTTTTTGGGTTTGAGTATTTAAGCTGGAATGTTGGTGGGTGGTTTCATATTATTAATGAACGCGCCTTATTTGATAAGTTGCGGTTTTTGTGTTCATCGAGCATCAACAATCGTCGAAGGTCGTCTTACTACTGCTATTACTCAAGGTGAGTCTATAGCCTCGCTTTGTACTTGTTTTGAATGATTTTTAAACCCGCGAGGGGGATACATGCTATTTGAAAATAAAATGAACACAAGTCATGATTGATTATTTAGAACCGAATGTTGCTTGTTGTTGCATGTTGTTGCCTTGAATTGTATAAGTACCTAAGTTGCAAAAGTCCCTAAATTCATGAGCCGTTAACTATGTTCTGACTTGATGTTGTGAGTTGGGAATAGTCGCTTGTTCAAATAATAGTACTATTGGGTTGACGCCCCTATCTGAGACTAGGGCATTGCGGTGAATAACCTCTAGAAAGGATAATTTACGAGAATGAGAGTCAGTGGTATATAAATTGCAACTAATACCCTAGTAGGGGCAGTGGAATTCATATAGTCATGCCGGCTTTAGGCGTGGCTGACTAAGTTAAGGGATCGGTGTCATGAGCTTAATATAATTCTATAGCTATTGCTATAAACCAGAATGCCTGAATAATAGATTGTATGATCAGCAATTCTATTAAATGATTATGATTGATTTTTCTCTTGTGTTCAAATGATGATTTTGTAAACCTATAGACTCGCTCAACCGTTGTGTTGATGATTTTAAGCATGTATTTCAGGTGATTGAAGTTGATTGATGGCGGAGCTTGATGGAGAAGGATTGCGGGTTGCTTTTGTGGTGATTGGTTTAAAACATATTTCTTTCCCTTTTGTTATAAAATTTATAATGTATGGTCATGTATTTTTGTAAAAATGGTTGTTGATTGGTTGATATAATTGGGGGGCCTAAATGCTATTCTGATATTTCTAAAATTGTTTTACTTAGGATCGAAGGTTTTAGATAATGGTGGAATTATATCCTTTTATATATCAAATGTATCATTTTGAGATTGTTCAGAGTGTCTTGTGTAACGATGTTTGATTTTTGCACCAAAATGTGTATTTCCGCTGTGTAACTTAATTTGAGGGTGTTAAAGAAAGTCTACGTTGAACTAAACTTTTCTTTCACAAAAAAATAGAATAATAAACGCATGCAATGAAATTTCTTGGAATCCCTTCTGAAACGACTAAGGGGTGTTTGGTTGAGAAAAATTAGAGAAATTTATGGCATTTGTATTTTTATTTCCCTAAATATTATGTTTGATATGAAAAATGAATGAATTTAAAATTTCACAAATTGCCAAAAGGGGGAAAACTAGAATGGCTTCAAAAAGTGAAACATTTTCATTTACTCGAAAATTATTTTTTATAATGTTTTTAGTTATTTAAATAGAAAATTTTAAAACTTAAATAAAAGATATTTATTCGCTTTTTACTCGTTTAAATAGACAAAAAAAAAAATTAAATTAAAAATTATATAAATACTTTTTATGAAATTTATATAAAAATAAAAATTATTCTAAAATACTTTTTAGAATAATTACATAAATACTTATAATATAATTACGAGCGTTAAGTTTACGATAAACGACACGTTAGAATAAACAGAAACACTTTAAACACGAGCACGTTTAACCACGAACGAACACGAAACATCGGGACACGAGAAAGGTACGGGTACCCCATGTGGGGCCCCCATACCCACGGCACATATACAAGATGGGCTTAGCCCATGGACTTTTACAAGTAAAGGGGGGGTTATGGTAAAAACATGTTTTCATTTTTCACTTTCAAGAAATAAACACAAAAACCCTAAAAGAGTTTTTCTCCTCCTCCTTTTTCTCCTCTTTGTGCCGCCACCTAAACATCACCATAGGAGGGTGATTGGTTGATTTTGATCTCAAAAACTATTGTT
The DNA here is from genome assembly GCA_025667525.1 of Glebionis coronaria. Lineage (NCBI taxonomy): Eukaryota > Viridiplantae > Streptophyta > Magnoliopsida > Asterales > Asteraceae > Glebionis > Glebionis coronaria. The sequence continues at coordinate 700,201,880 of CM046874.1, forward strand.
ATAATCAGTGTTTGTTCATCCTTTTTCCAAGCTACATAGTGGTATACCTTTCTAACCCTTCTTTTTAATTCTTTTTAATTCTTTTAATCTTTGATTATTTTCATGAACATGTTATTATTTTTCTTATTAAAACATGGTAATTAATCATTGATCTAACATGTTTTGGTATTAATTAAAATCAAAGAATGATTTAAAAGGGGTGTTTGTTTTTGGCCGCCTAGCAAACAAACCCGAGGGGGGTTTGGTTTGCTATTGCCGCCACCACCAAGACCATTTTTGGTCTTGGTTGGCTCATGTGGGACCCACGGCAGCAAGGAGGCACACGTGCCCCGAGTTTGGCTCGGGGTACGGTGTCGAATTCATGCCCGATTCATGGTTCGTTGGTTAAATCATGATTTATGCTACATGTTAATTTTTATGAATTATGAACTTAGGATATAATTAATTAATAACATGAAATATTAATTAAATCATGACTTAGGTTATTTTATTATTAGTTTAACATGACATTAATTTAACCTAAGTATTTTATGTTATAAGTTATAATTAATTAATTATTTAAAACATGCCTATAATTAATTAATTTAGACATGACTTAGGTTATGTTATTAATACATAATAATACACATTTTAACCTAAGTATTTTATTCCATTTTAGTTAATACATGTTATACCTTAATTAAAATGCTTAACCTATAGTTTAATTAAAATACATGAAATAATAATTAAACTATACACTATATCATATGACTTAAGAAATAAGCTTATAACACTTAGACTTATATGTTAGCTTATGTAACCAGCTTAATTCTAATTATGGACACTTCTATTTATAGAAACTTAATTAAATAAGGCAACTAATCTAATTATGGAAACCTTCTATATATGGAAATCTATCTATTTCAGGCAGCTAATCTAATTATGGAAACCTTCTATATATGGAAACTTATTTAATTAAGGCATCTGATCTATTTTTTGGAAACTTTCTATTTTTAGAAACTAATCTATTTTAAGCAGTAAATTTCTATTTTTGGAAACTTTCTATTTTTGGAAACTTTCTATTTTTGGAAACTTTCTATTTTTGGAAACCTGCTATTTTTGGAAAGTTACTTATTATTACACAGTAAGTATATTAATACACGAAACACCAGTAATACTTAATCAGATTAATCAGAATACTAGATAAACACAGTTTAAGGCTTTAAACAGTGAACCATGACCTAAAACATACCAAATCAGCTAAAATGAGATACAAAACCCAGTACGTAATCAGTGAATCGATACTTATACACGTGGGTATTCATGTAGTGTTAGTGATCCAGAAGTAGGAGTCTTTCTTCTGTTCATTCACTGGACTTGAGGTACGGATTCCCGTCCTTTCAGTATGGACATTCTTTCCTTATTAGGATTTCCCCGTATGCAGCCAACTGTTTTCCCCAGTATTTGTTTTATTGTTTTGAACTGCTTATGTTTAATTAGCATAATCTATAGCCATATACAAGCATGACCAGTTTCACCTAGTTATGGAGGTACCATAACCATAACATTGGAGGCACCGATGTTATGACTTCCCCACGGCGGAGTGATTGCTCGTGGCGTCCCTTTCAGTTTTGGCCATATTATTATATCATGTGGGGCGTATGGGTGCATCCTAGTTACATGTTTTATTCAGTATTTCATGGTGAATGTGGTGTGTGCCTTGCACCCTTCACAAGGAGTTGATCCCTCCTACCCAAACCAGTACATTGATTAGAGGCATCCCCTCTAATCAGCATGATGAGGTCACCCCTCCAAGTATTCATGCACGTGACCTTTTCATGACCTATATGGGCTATGGTATATATATATGTTAACACAGTTTTCACAAGATAAACATAAGGCTTTCCAAACTATAAAACTAGTTTTCTTGATACTTAACCAGTTTACTCAGTACTTAGTCTTCCGCTTTTATATGTTACATGCTTATCCTATTTCATGCTTTATTGTACATCCGTGCACTGAGCGTCTTGCTCAGCCGTTTTCCTTTTCATGTTCCCAAAACGGCAGGTACTCAGGGACGCTCGTAGATCTCAAACGTAGGTGCATATGGACTGGAAGCTTTACTGTCTTTCTTTACTTTATGCATTTCCTTTACTTTAATACGGTTGCTATGGACATTGTTTCGTCCTTTCCTTTTACAGTATTTATGTTTGTGTGTGATGAGCTTTACTTTGGGGTACCGATGTTTGATTCCGGTATTTCCCTTTTATGGTTGAATAAAGCTTAGACATTTATCCTTGTATGCTTTGATGACACGCCATGATTATGCGTAATATTCCATTTCCAAAATGGGGTGTTACAATTATGGTATCAGAGCCAAGGTTTCGACCTGTAGGCTCTCAAATATGACCTGTGATTAGTGGGTAGTCACTACGGTCTTCCTAGAACTGACAGTTGTTTTCATGCATTCATCATTTTTAGCATACATATACATGTCATTGTTACAGGGTTTTTGACTAAGTAATGGTTGGTACAGGACTGGCCTTATTTAGTCGCATGTGTTTTATCGAAACTTTTAGATTTGGGACCGACCCATAGGCGTCCCCTCGATATGTCTTTTATTTTGAGTGAACTGACCTGGGGCGTTCACTCTCGAGCATCAAAAGTTTTCATAAAACTGCATCATGCATTCATACAAAGATTTTTCTTGCATAAAATTTTTCTCATGAAATTTTTGGTATAAATTTTTTTATTTTATGTTGGAACTGTCGGTCATATGTTTTATGTTATACTGTCCGATGGCAAACACAGACAAACTCTGGGAGTTATTTGAAAACATGGAGGCAGAAAGGCAAGACGCCATTCTTCATGACGACGAATATCCTCCCCCACCTATCATTTTTCCTATGGAAGGAAGGAATCGACTCATGAGGGAATACTACGCCATGAGACAGAGACCCGACGAAAATTGTGGTCAGTTCAGGCAGAGGTTCCTCGGGTACACAGCTGTCCTGAGGGCATCCGCAGGCACCACTGAAGAACAAGCACTACATTTTCGTTGGGGCCTTAACCCAAGGATTGCCAATAATTTATCAGGTGCCCCGTTGGATACTGTGGCACAAGTGGCTTATGCAGCCAGGAAGCTTGAGATGTTGCAGGAACGCGATGAGTTCGGGGAAGCTGAAAGACCCGACAAGAGGTAAAACATTTTGTGTTCTATCGATAACCAGATCGCATCCTATCATTATATGTTCTATAATCATCTCTTAAACTGTATCTTCCAGGCAGAAAACTGGGGACCGGTCTCAGCCGGCTACTCAGCAGCAGCCTAATCAGCCCAAAGGAAACGGTCACACTAACGACCGTTCTGTTGTGGAAAGGCGCAACGGTAATGATAATTACCGTAGCAATGCGGGACACTCCAACAACAGCAGGTCCTACTATTTACGCATCTTCTTATGATTTCATGTTATATCTCTCATGCTGACACTACATCATCTCTACCAGGAACCACGGTAACGGGAAGGACCAGAACCACAGGGGTTCTCAGCCTAACCGTTCAGCTAACACTGGTAAACATCTTATGACGCTTACGTCCTATACTCGTGCATATACTTTATTCTTAACACGTTTTGTCATCAGCAGGCCCTCAGCAAGCAAGGACTCCTGCTGGAGGATTCACTCATCCTCTTTGCAATACTTGCCATCGTAGACACCCTGGCCCATGTCGTCGTGATTCCGACGCGTGCTACAAGTGCGGCCTCCCTGGCCATCGTATGAGAGATTGCCGTAAGGGTGAAATGGAGGGTACTTCGGGTCATGCTGATACTAAACCGCCTCCTACCACTGGGAGTGTCTACACGACATCGCGCGATCAGGCAAACAAATCTACAGGTACCATTACTGGAATTTTGTATATGTACGGCCAGGCTGCATGTGTTCTTTTCGACACGGGTGCCACTCATTCAGTTATTTCCACTACTTATGCTAAGAACATCAGGACACTTCCCTTGCCATTAGAAAATAAGCTTACCATTTCCACGCCTCTGAGGGACTCTGTATTAATAACTCATGTATACAAGAGTCTTCCTCTAGAGTTTGACGATAGAGTTCGTGCAGTAGATGCACTTCCCCTGGACATGATTGAATTCGATATGATTCTCGGCATGGACTGGCTATCCAAGCACCATGCTACCATAGACTGCCACTCATATCGGGTGATCTTCGGCGACATTAATGCACCAGAGTACATTCATAACGGGTTCATACCCGGGCGGTCTGTACAAGTCATATCTACCTTGCAAGCACGTGCATTACTGTCACATGGCTGCGAAGGTTATCTAGCTACGGTTCATGACATGGATGCTGAATCCCCATCGATTCAGGATCAACCAGTAGTTTCGGAATTTTAAGACGTTTTCCCAACTGAACTTCCAGGCATACCACCTGCAAGAGAAGTGGAGTTCAACATCGACCTTGTTCCAGGAGCCGAGCCAATCTCGAAGCCTCCGTATCGTATGGCTCCCATAGAGCTAAAAGAACTGAAGGACCAACTGCAGGAACTTCTTGAACGAGGATTCATTAGACCAAGCGCATCTCCATGGGGCGCACCGGTCTTGTTCGTTAAGAAGAAGGACGGCAGCATGCGACTTTGCATTGACTACCGTGAACTTAATAAGATTACCATCCGCAATAGATATCCACTGCCACGTATAGACGATCTGTTTGACCAACTTCAAGGAGCCAAACACTTCTCAAAGATCGATCTAAGGTCAGGCTACCATCAGCTAAGGGTTAAAGAGCAGGATATTGCCAAGACTGCTTTTCGTACCCGCTATGGCCATTATGAGTTTGTGGTCATGCCATTCGGCCTGACTAACGCTCCAGCAGTATTCATGGATCTGATGAACAGAATCTTTCATGAATTCCTTGATAAATTTGTCATTGTATTCATCGATGACATCTTGATTTTCTCAAAGTCCACGGAGGAACACGAAGATCATCTCCGTACTGTACTACAGATTCTTCGTCAGAAGCAGCTGTATGCGAAATTCTCCAAGTGTGAGTTCTGGTTAAACAAGGTGGCATTCTTAGGTCACATTGTATCAGCAGAAGGGATCACTATGGACCCAGCGAAGGTTGAGGCTATCACTAAATGGCCAAGACCAACATCAGCGACAGAAGTCCGCAGTTTCTTAGGCTTAGCTGGATATTATCGAAGATTCGTGGAGAACTTTTCCCGCCTGGCATTGCCTCTCACTAAACTGATGCGAAAAGGAGAGAAATTCGTCTGGACGGAAGAACGAGAGAAGAGCTTCGAAGACCTAAAGCAGAAGTTAGTATCTGCACCTATTCTTACTCTCCCATCTGGTACAGGTGGATTTCAGATCTATAGCGATGCATCGGGGAAGGGACTGGGCTGTGTTCTCATGCAACATGGGAAAGTGATCGCGTATGCTTCACGGCAGCTTAAGCCCTATGAAGAAAACTACCCTACGCATGACCTGGAACTTGCTGCAGTGGTGTTCGCATTGAAGATATGGAGGCATTACTTATACGGAGAATCATGCGACATTTTCACGGATCACAAGAGCTTGAAGTATATCTTCACACAGCGAGAATTGAACATGAGACAAAGGAGATGGTTGGAACTGTTGAAGGATTATGATATTAACCTACAGTATCATCCCGGGAAGGCCAATGTAGTAGCAGATGCACTCAGCAGAAAGTCCGGAATGATAAACGGCATTGAGATCGAGGAACAAAACATAAGAGACTTGGAGCGACTAGACATCAAAATCATGGTACGTGGGCAGCATGGATACTGGGCGAATCTTAGAATAGAACCTGAGTTACTGACTAGGATTAAGGAAGCGCAGAAGGATGATGGAGAGATTTGGGCGATAATTCAGAATTTGGAGAAGCAGACAGAATTCCAAATGGACGCAGACGGTATCGTTTGGCAGGGCACGAGACTTTGTGTTCCTGACAATCCAGAACTCCGGGAAGCATTGTTAGCTGAAGCTCACAGCTCCCCATTTTCCATACATCCTGGGTCGACAAAAATGTACCATGACATCAGACAACACTTTTGGTGGAGTGGTATGAAACAGGATGTAGCCACGTATGTCTCCAAATGTCTTACCTGCCAGCAGGTTAAGATTGAACATCAGCGATCGGGCGGTCTCCTTCAACCGTTGGATATTCCAGAGTGGAAGTGGGACAAAATCACCATGGATTTTGTTACCGGTCTTCCGCCTACCAAGAAGAAGCACGATGCTATTTGGGTCATTGTTGATCGACTCACCAAATCAGCTCATTTCTTACCGATACGCAAGGAAGATCCGGTAAGTAAACTCGCAGATACGTACAGAAGGGAGATCATGAGACTCCACGGTACTCCCTCCAGCATCGTCTCAGACAGAGATCCTCGTTTCACGTCGCGATTCTGGAAAGGTCTGCAAAAAGCTTGGGGTACACAACTTAAGCTGAGCACAGCCTTTCATCCTCAAACGGACGGACAATCGGAGCGAACAATTCAAACATTGGAAGATATGTTAAGGTCGTGTGCGTTGGAATGGACAGGTGATTGGGACGATTACATCTGTTTGGTCGAGTTTGCATACAACAACAGCTGGCACGCAAGTATCAAATGTGCTCCTTTCGAAATGTTGTATGGCAGAAAGTGTCGTGCTCCAACTTGCTGGGATCAAGTGGGAGAGCGAACACTCGAAGGACCAGAGATTATAGAAATGACCAATGAGAAGATCGAAGTAGCTAAGCAGAAACTGCAGGAAGCACGATCACGTCAGAAGAGTTACGCCGATAAGCATCGTAGGGACATACATTTTAATGTGGGAGATCACGTCTTCCTCAAGGTTTCGCCGGCACGTGGTGTTAAACGCTTCGGGATCAAAGGGAAACTCAGTCCTCGGTTCATCGGACCATTTGATATCGTTGAACGAATCGGCGAAGTATCTTACCGATTGGCGTTACCTCCTCAGCTTTCGCACGTGCATAACGTGTTCCATGTGTCCTTACTCAGAGGGTACAATTATCATCCCCTTCACATGGTTCAGTATCCACTGGAACAGATACGTGAAGATCTCACTTTTATAGAAGAACCCGAACGAGTACTCGACAGGCAAGAACGAGTCATGAGAAGGAAGACGATTCCATTCGTCAAAATTCTTTGGAGGGACCATACCGAGCGGGAAGCCACTTGGGAAACAGAGGAGTCTATCCGGGCTTCTTACCCTCACTTCATATTTTGAGTTCGGGTATGTTACTTCCTTTCAGCTTACTTTATCTATAATTCGGGGACGAATTATTCTTTTTAGGGGGGAAGAATTGTAAAACCCGCATGCTTTTACCATGAATAGTGCCCTTAAGATCGTACGTCCTAGATTAAAACTTACCTCATTTAGTATTGATCACATTCATGTGCTAATAATCAAGCAAGTGCATACGTGTATGACATGACAAGTATCGATTACGTACGAACTCATGATAAACAGTTAATAAATATGTCACGTGAACATAATTAAATCATGATCACCATTTAAAATACGAACTAGAATAATTACGTAAATACTTATAATATAATTACGAGCGTTAAGTTTACGATAAACGACACGTTAGAATAAACAGAAACACTTTAAACACGAGCACGTTTAACCACGAACGAACACGAAACATCGGGACACGAGAAAGGTACGGGTACTCCATGTGGGGCCCCCATACCCACGGCACATATACAAGATGGGCTTAGCCCATGGACTTTTACAAGTAAAGGGGGGGTTATGGTAAAAACATGTTTTCATTTTTCACTTTCAAGAAATAAACACAAAAACCCTAAAAGAGTTTTTCTCCTCCTCCTTTTTCTCCTCTTTGTGCCGCCACCTAAACATCACCATAGGAGGGTGATTGGTTGATTTTGATCTCAAAAACTATTGTTATAATCAGTGTTTGTTCATCCTTTTTCCAAGCTACATAGTGGTATACCTTTCTAACCCTTCTTTTTAATTCTTTTTAATTCTTTTAATCTTTGATTATTTTCATGAACATGTTATTATTTTTCTTATTAAAACATGGTAATTAATCATTGATCTAACATGTTTTGGTATTAATTAAAATCAAAGAATGATTTAAAAGGGGTGTTTGTTTTTGGCCGCCTAGCAAACAAACCCGAGGGGGGTTTGGTTTGCTATTGCCGCCACCACCAAGACCATTTTTGGTCTTGGTTGGCTCATGTGGGACCCACGGCAGCAAGGAGGCACACGTGCCCCGAGTTTGGCTCGGGGTACGGTGTCGAATTCATGCCCGATTCATGGTTCGTTGGTTAAATCATGATTTATGCTACATGTTAATTTTTATGAATTATGAACTTAGGATATAATTAATTAATAACATGAAATATTAATTAAATCATGACTTAGGTTATTTTATTATTAGTTTAACATGACATTAATTTAACCTAAGTATTTTATGTTATAAGTTATAATTAATTAATTATTTAAAACATGCCTATAATTAATTAATTTAGACATGACTTAGGTTATGTTATTAATACATAATAATACACATTTTAACCTAAGTATTTTATTCCATTTTAATTAATACATGTTATACCTTAATTAAAATGCTTAACCTATAGTTTAATTAAAATACATGAAATAATAATTAAACTATACACTATATCATATGACTTAAGAAATAAGCTTATAACACTTAGACTTATATGTTAGCTTATGTAACCAGCTTAATTCTAATTATGGAAACTTCTATTTATAGAAACTTAATTAAATAAGGCAACTAATCTAATTATGGAAACCTTCTATATATGGAAATCTATCTATTTCAGGCAGCTAATCTAATTATGGAAACCTTCTATATATGGAAACTTATTTAATTAAGGCATCTGATCTATTTTTTGGAAACTTTCTATTTTTAGAAACTAATCTATTTTAAGCAGTAAATTTCTATTTTTGGAAACTTTCTATTTTTGGAAACTTTCTATTTTTGGAAACTTTCTATTTTTGGAAACTTTCTATTTTTGGAAACCTGCTATTTTTGGAAAGTTACTTATTATTACACAGTAAGTATATTAATACACGAAACACCAGTAATACTTAATCAGATTAATCAGAATACTAGATAAACACAGTTTAAGGCTTTAAACAGTGAACCATGACCTAAAACATACCAAATCAGCTAAAATGAGATACAAAACCCAGTATGTAATCAGTGAATCGATACTTATACACGTGGGTATTCATGTAGTGTTAGTGATCCAGAAGTAGGAGTCTTTCTTCTGTTCATTCACTGGACTTGAGGTACGGATTCCCGTCCTTTCAGTATGGACATTCTTTCCTTATTAGGATTTCCCCGTATGCAGCCAACTGTTTTCCCCAGTATTTGTTTTATTGTTTTGAACTGCTTATGTTTAATTAGCATAATCTATAGCCATATACAAGCATGACCAGTTTCACCTAGTTATGGAGGTACCATAACCATAACATTGGAGGCACCGATGTTATGACTTCCCCACGGCGGAGTGATTGCTCGTGGCGTCCCTTTCAGTTTTGGCCATATTATTATATCATGTGGGGCGTATGGGTGCATCCTAGTTACATGTTTTATTCAGTATTTCATGGTGAATGTGGTGTGTGCCTTGCACCCTTCACAAGGAGTTGATCCCTCCTACCCAAACCAGTACATTGATTAGAGGCATCCCCTCTAATCAGCATGATGAGGTCACCCCTCCAAGTATTCATGCACGTGACCTTTTCATGACCTATATGGGCTATGGTATATATATATGTTAACACAGTTTTCACAAGATAAACATAAGGCTTTCCAAACTATAAAACTAGTTTTCTTGATACTTAACCAGTTTACTCAGTACTTAGTCTTCCGCTTTTATATGTTACATGCTTATCCTATTTCATGCTTTATTGTACATCCGTGCACTGAGCGTCTTGCTCAGCCGTTTTCCTTTTCATGTTCCCAAAACGGCAGGTACTCAGGGACGCTCGTAGATCTCAAACGTAGGTGCATATGGACTGGAAGCTTTACTGTCTTTCTTTACTTTATGCATTTCCTTTACTTTAATACGGTTGCTATGGACATTGTTTCGTCCTTTCCTTTTACAGTATTTATGTTTGTGTGTGATGAGCTTTACTTTGGGGTACCGATGTTTGATTCCGGTATTTCCCTTTATGGTTGAATAATGCTTAGACATTTATCCTTGTATGCTTTGATGACACGCCATGATTATGCGTAATATTCCATTTCCAAAATGGGGTGTTACAATTATGGTATCAGAGCCAAGGTTTCGACCTGTAGGCTCTCAAATATGACCTGTGATTAGTGGGTAGTCACTACGGTCTTCCTAGAACTGACAGTTGTTTTCATGCATTCATCATTTTTAGCATACATATACATGTCATTGTTACAGGGTTTTTGACTAAGTAATGGTTGGTACAGGACTGGCCTTATTTAGTCGCATGTGTTTTATCGAAACTTTTAGATTTGGGACCGACCCATAGGCGTCCCCTCGATATGTCTTTTATTTTGAGTGAACTGACCTGGGGCGTTCACTCTCGAGCATCAAAAGTTTTCATAAAACTGCATCATGCATTCATACAAAGATTTTTCTTGCATAAAATTTTTCTCATGAAATTTTTGGTATAAATTTTTTTATTTTATGTTGGAACTGTCGGTCATATGTTTATGTTATACTGTCAGATGGCAAACACAGACAAACTCTGGGAGTTATTTGAAAACATGGAGGCAGAAAGGCAAGACGCCATTCTTCATGACGACGAATATCCTCCCCCACCTATCATTTTTCCTATGGAAGGAAGGAATCGACTCATGAGGGAATACTACGCCATGAGACAGAGACCCGACGAAAATTGTGGTCAGTTCATGCAGAGGTTCCTCGGGTACACAGCTGTCCTGAGGGCATCCGCAGGCACCACCGAAGAACAAGCACTACATTTTCGTTGGGGCCTTAACCCAAGGATTGCCAATAATTTATCAGGTGCCCCGTTGGATACTGTGGCACAAGTGGCTTATGCAGCCAGGAAGCTTGAGATGTTGCAGGAACGCGATGAGTTCGGGGAAGCTGAAAGACCCGACAAGAGGTAAAACATTTCGTGTTCTATCGATAACCAGATCGCATCCTATCATTATATGTTCTATAATCATCTCTTAAACTGTATCTTCCAGGCAGAAAACTGGGGACCGGTCTCAGCCGGCTACTCAGCAGCAGCCTAATCAGCCCAAAGGAAACGGTCACACTAACGACCGTTCTGTTGTGGAAAGGCGCAACGGTAATGATAATTACCGTAGCAATGCGGGACACTCCAACAACAGCAGGTCCTACTATTTACGCATCTTCTTATGATTTCATGTTATATCTCTCATGCTGACACTACATCATCTCTACCAGGAACCACGGTAACGGGAAGGACCAGAACCACAGGGGTTCTCAGCCTAACCGTTCAGCTAACACTGGTAAACATCTTATGACGCTTACGTCCTATACTCGTGCATATACTTTATTCTTAACACGTTTTGTCATCAGCAGGCCCTCAGCAAGCAAGGACTCCTGCTGGAGGATTCACTCATCCTCTTTGCAATACTTGCCATCGTAGACACCCTGGCCCATGTCGTCGTGATTCCGACGCGTGCTACAAGTGCGGCCTCCCTGGCCATCGTATGAGAGATTGCCGTAAGGGTGAAATGGAGGGTACTTCGGGTCATGCTGATACTAAACCGCCTCCTACCACTGGGCGTGTCTACACGACATCGCGCGATCAGGCAAACAAATCTACAGGTACCATTACTGGAATTTTGTATATGTACGGCCAGGCTGCATGTGTTCTTTTCGGCACGGGTGCCACTCATTCAGTTATTTCCACTACTTATGCTAAGAACATCAGGACACTTCCCTTGCCATTAGAAAATAAGCTTACCATTTCCACGCCTCTGAGGGACTCTGTATTAATAACTCATGTATACAAGAGTCTTCCTCTAGAGTTTGACGATAGAGTTCGTGCAGTAGATGCACTTCCCCTGGACATGATTGAATTTGATATGATTCTCGGCATGGACTGGCTATCCAAGCACCATGCTACCATAGACTGCCACTCATATCGGGTGATCTTCGGCGACATTAATGCACCAGAGTACATTCATAACGGGTTCATACCCGGGCGGTCTGTACAAGTCATATCTACCTTGCAAGCACGTGCATTACTGTCACATGGCTGCGAAGGTTATCTAGCTACGGTTCATGACATGGATGCTGAATCCCCATCGATTCAGGATCAACCAGTAGTTTCGGAATTTCAAGACGTTTTCCCAACTGAACTTCCAGGCATACCACCTGCAAGAGAAGTGGAGTTCAACATCGACCTTGTTCCAGGAGCCGAGCCAATCTCGATGGCTCCGTATCGTATGGCTCCCATAGAGCTAAAAGAACTGAAGGACCAACTGCAGGAACTTCTTGAACGAGGATTCATTAGACCAAGCGCATCTCCATGGGGCGCACCGGTCTTGTTCGTTAAGAAGAAGGACGGCAGCATGCGACTTTGCATTGACTACCGTGAACTTAATAAGATTACCATCCGCAATAGATATCCACTGCCACGTATAGACGATCTGTTTGACCAACTTCAAGGAGCCAAACACTTCTCAAAGATCGATCTAAGGTCAGGCTACCATCAGCTAAGGGTTAAAGAGCAGGATATTGCCAAGACTGCTTTTCGTACCCGCTATGGCCATTATGAGTTTGTGGTCATGCCATTCGGCCTGACTAACGCTCCAGCAGTATTCATGGATCTGATGAACAGAATCTTTCATGAATTCCTTGATAAATTCGTCATTGTATTCATCGATGACATCTTGATTTTCTCAAAGTCCACGGAGGAACACGAAGATCATCTCCGTACTGTACTACAGATTCTTCGTCAGAAGCAGCTGTATGCGAAATTCTCCAAGTGTGAGTTCTGGTTAAACAAGGTGGCATTCTTAGGTCACATTGTATCAGCAGAAGGGATCACTATGGACCCAGCGAAGGTTGAGGCTATCACTAAATGGCCAAGACCAACATCAGCGACAGAAGTCCGCAGTTTCTTAGGCTTAGCTGGATATTATCGAAGATTCGTGGAGAACTTTTCCCGCCTGGCATTGCCTCTCACTAAACTGATGCGAAAAGGAGAGAAATTCGTCTGGACGGAAGAACGAGAGAAGAGCTTCGAAGACCTAAAGCAGAAGTTAGTATCTGCACCTATTCTTACTCTCCCATCTGGTACAGGTGGATTTCAGATCTATAGCGATGCATCGGGGAAGGGACTGGGCTGTGTTCTCATGCAACATGGGAAAGTGATCGCGTATGCTTCACGGCAGCTTAAGCCCTATGAAGAAAACTACCCTACGCATGACCTGGAACTTGCTGCAGTGGTGTTCGCATTGAAGATATGGAGGCATTACTTATACGGAGAATCATGCGACATTTTAACGGATCACAAGAGCTTGAAGTATATCTTCACACAGCGAGAATTGAACATGAGACAAAGGAGATGGTTGGAACTGTTGAAGGATTATGATATTAACCTACAGTATCATCCCGGGAAGGCCAATGTAGTAGCAGATGCACTCAGCAGAAAGTCCGGAATGATAAACGGCATTGAGATCGAGGAACAAAACATAAGAGACTTGGAGCGACTAGACATCAAAATCATGGTACGTGGGCAGCACGGATACTGGGCGAATCTTAGAATAGAACCTGAGTTACTGACTAGGATTAAGGAAGCGTAGAAGGATGATGGAGAGATTTGGGCGATAATTCAGAATTTGGAGAAGCAGACAGAATTCCGAATGGACGCAGACGGTATCGTTTGGCAGGGCACGAGACTTTGTGTTCCTGACAATCCAGAACTCCGGGAAGCATTGTTAGCTGAAGCTCACAGCTCCCCATTTTCCATACATCCTGGGTCGACAAAAATGTACCATGACATCAGACAACACTTTTGGTGGAGTGGTATGAAACAGGATGTAGCCACGTATGTCTCCAAATGTCTTACCTGCCAGCAGGTTAAGATTGAACATCAGCGATCGGGCGGTCTCCTTCAACCGTTGGATATTCCAGAGTGGAAGTGGGACAAAATCCCCATGGATTTTGTTACCGGTCTTCCGCCTACCAAGAAGAAGCACAATGCTATTTGGGTCATTGTTGATCGACTCACCAAATCAGCTCATTTCTTACCGATACGCAAGGAAGATCCGGTAAGTAAACTCGCAGATACGTACAGAAGGGAGATCATGAGACTCCATGGTACTCCCTCCAGCATCGTCTCAGACAGAGATCGTCGTTTCACGTCGCGATTCTGGAAACGTCTGCAAAAAGCTTGGGGTACACAACTTAAGCTGAGCACAGCCTTTCATCCTCAAACGGACGGACAATCGGAGCGAACAATTCAAACATTGGAAGATATGTTAAGGTCGTGTGCGTTGGAATGGACAGGTGATTGGGACGATTACATCTGTTTGGTCGAGTTTGCATACAACAACAGCTGGCACGCAAGTATCAAATGTGCTCCTTTCGAAATGTTGTATGGCAGAAAGTGTCGTGCTCCAACTTGCTGGGATCAAGTGGGAGAGCGAACACTCGAAGGACCAGAGATTATAGAAATGACCAATGAGAAGATCGAAGTAGCTAAGCAGAAACTGCAGGAAGCACGATCACGTCAGAAGAGTTACGCCGATAAGCATCGTAGGGACATACATTTTAATGTGGGAGATCACGTCTTCCTCAAGGTTTCGCCGGCACGTGGTGTTAAACGCTTCAGGATCAAAGGGAAACTCAGTCCTCGGTTCATCGGACCATTTGATATCGTTGAACGAATCGGCGAAGTATCTTACCGATTGGCGTTACCTCCTCAGCTTTCGCACGTGCATAACGTGTTCCATGTGTCCTTACTCAGAGGGTACAATTATCATCCCCTTCACATGGTTCAGTATCCACTGGAACAGATACGTGAAGATCTCACTTTTATAGAAGAACCCGAACGAGTACTCGACAGGCAAGAACGAGTCATGAGAAGGAAGACGATTCCATTCATCAAAATTCTTTGGAGGGACCATACCGAGCGGGAAGCCACTTGGGAAACAGAGGAGTCTATCCGGGCTTCTTACCCTCACTTCATATTTTGAGTTCGGGTATGTTACTTCCTTTCAGCTTACTTTATCTATAATTCGGGGACGAATTATTCTTTTTAGGGGGGGGAGAATTGTAAAACCCGCATGCTTTTACCATGAATAGTGCCCTTAAGATCGTACGTCCTAGATTAAAACTTACCTCATTTAGTATTGATCACATTCATGTGCTAATAATCAAGCAAGTGCATACGTGTATGACATGACAAGTATCGATTACGTACGAACTCATGATAAACAGTTAATAAATATGTCACGTGAACATAATTAAATCATGATCACCATTTAAAATACGAACTAGAATAATTACGTAAATACTTATAATATAATTACGAGCGTTAAGTTTACGATAAACGACACGTTAGAATAAACAGAAACACTTTAAACACGAGCACGTTTAACCACGAACGAACACGAAACATCGGGACACGAGAAAGGTACGGGTACCCCATGTGGGGCCCCCATACCCACGGCACATATACAAGATGGGCTTAGCCCATGGACTTTTACAAGTAAAGGGGGGGTTATGGTAAAAACATGTTTTCATTTTTCACTTTCAATAAATAAACACAAAAACCCTAAAAGAGTTTTTCTCCTCCTCCTTTTTCTCCTCTTTGTGCCGCCACCTAAACATCACCATAGGAGGGTGATTGGTTGATTTTGATCTCAAAAACTATTGTTATAATCAGTGTTTGTTCATCCTTTTTCCAAGCTACATAGTGGTATACATTTCTAACCCTTCTTTTTAATTCTTTTTAATTCTTTTAATCTTTGATTATTTTCATGAACATGTTATTATTTTTCTTATTAAAACATGGTAATTAATCATTGATCTAACATGTTTTGGTATTAATTAAAATCAAAGAATGATTTAAAAGGGGTGTTTGTTTTTGGCCGCCTAGCAAACAAACCCGAGGGGGGTTTGGTTTGCTATTGCCGCCACCACCAAGACCATTTTTGGTCTTGGTTGGCTCATGTGGGACCCACGGCAGCAAGGAGGCACACGTGCCCCGAGTTTGGCTCGGGGTACGGTGTCGAATTCATGCCTGATTCATGGTTCGTTGGTTAAATCATGATTTATGCTACATGTTAATTTTTATGAATTATGAACTTAGGATATAATTAATTAATAACATGAAATATTAATTAAATCATGACTTAGGTTATTTTATTATTAGTTTAACATGACATTAATTTAACCTAAGTATTTTATGTTATAAGTTATAATTAATTAATTATTTAAAACATGCCTATAATTAATTAATTTAGACATGACTTAGGTTATGTTATTAATACATAATAATACACATTTTAACCTAAGTATTTTATTCCATTTTAATTAATACATGTTATACCTTAATTAAAATGCTTAACCTATAGTTTAATTAAAATACATGAAATAATAATTAAACTATACACTATATCATATGACTTAAGAAATAAGCTTATAACACTTAGACTTATATGTTAGCTTATGTAACCAGCTTAATTCTAATTATGGAAACTTCTATTTATAGAAACTTAATTAAATAAGGCAACTAATCTAATTATGGAAACCTTCTATATATGGAAATCTATCTATTTCAGGCAGCTAATCTAATTATGGAAACCTTCTATATATGGAAACTTATTTAATTAAGGCAGCCGATCTATTTTTTGGAAACTTTCTATTTTTAGAAACTAATCTATTTTAAGCAGTAAATTTCTATTTTTGGAAACTTTCTATTTTTGGAAACTTTCTATTTTTGGAAACTTTCTATTTTTGGAAACTTTCTATTTTTGGAAACCTGCTATTTTTGGAAAGTTACTTATTATTACACAGTAAGTATATTAATACACGAAACACCAGTAATACTTAATCAGATTAATCAGAATACTAGATAAACACAGTTTAAGGCTTTAAACAGTGAACCATGACCTAAAACATACCAAATCAGCTAAAATGAGATACAAAACCCAGTACGTAATCAGTGAATCGATACTTATACACGTGGGTATTCATGTAGTGTTAGTGATCCAGAAGTAGGAGTCTTTCTTCTGTTCATTCACTGGACTTGAGGTACGGATTCCCGTCCTTTCAGTATGGACATTCTTTCCTTATTAGGATTTCCCCGTATGCAGCCAACTGTTTTCCCCAGTATTTGTTTTATTGTTTTGAACTGCTTATGTTTAATTAGCATAATCTATAGCCATATACAAGCATGACCAGTTTCACCTAGTTATGGAGGTACCATAACCATAACATTGGAGGCACCGATGTTATGACTTCCCCACGGCGGAGTGATTGCTCGTGGCGTCCCTTTCAGTTTTGGCCATATTATTATATCATGTGGGGCGTATGGGTGCATCCTAGTTACATGTTTTATTCAGTATTTCATGGTGAATGTGGTGTGTGCCTTGCACCCTTCACAAGGAGTTGATCCCTCCTACCCAAACCAGTACATTGATTAGAGGCATCCCCTCTAATCAGCATGATGAGGTCACCCCTCCAAGTATTCATGCACGTGACCTTTTCATGACCTATATGGGCTATGGTATATATATATGTTAAAACAGTTTTCACAAGATAAACATAAGGCTTTCCAAACTATAAAACCAGTTTTCTTGATACTTAACCAGTTTACTCAGTACTTAGTCTTCTGCTGTTATATGTTACATGCTTATCCTATTTCATGCTTTATTGTACATCCGTGCACTGAGCGTCTTGCTCAGCCGTTTTCCTTTTCATGTTCCCAAAACGGCAGGTACTCAGGGACGCTCGTAGATCTCAAACGTAGGTGCATATGGACTGGAAGCTTTACTGTCTTTCTTTACTTTATGCATTTCCTTTACTTTAATACGGTTGCTATGGACATTGTTTCGTCCTTTCCTTTTACAGTATTTATGTTTGTGTGTGATGAGCTTTACTTTGGGGTACCGATGTTTGATTCCGGTATTTCCCTTTTATGGTTGAATAATGCTTAGACATTTATCCTTGTATGCTTTGATGACACGCCATGATTATGCGTAATATTCCATTTCCAAAATGGGGTGTTACACTTCCCTTATGGCACCATTGAGCTTTCTCAGCCAAATGGGCCTAATTTTAAAGTGAATGGCCAGCGTGTGAAGCTATACTTTGGTAAGGACATCTCTCATGAGATGATTCCATCCCTCACCATGTTTCCCTTGAATTAGTTCTGGGTCGAGTCAGGCTCGTGACTCGGTTAACAAAAACAAGCGCTTCTCGGGAGGCAACGCGTTGATCTATCCTTTACCGTTTTCATAATAAGTGTAGGGGAGCCCCGTAGGTGTTTGTTGTCTTGTTTCTTATGATGTGCAGGGATTAAAGCTTCAAAGAGCACTTTTGATGACATTTGATGACCGTGATCCCGTGTACCCGTCTTCCCGGTTCTATCCTAAACTGTCGTGATTCAATATTTCATATCTTATATATTCACATTGAAATCACTATAGTTGTCCTTTCCTTAGAAAGATTTAAACAACGTGCACAATTTCCTAAGTGTAGGGGAGTTTACTCCCACATGCTTAAACATTGAGGACAATGTTTATATCAAGTGTAGGGGGACCTCTATCGAACTAAGTGGGCTTTTCCATTAATTTGTCCTCATTTTAACCGGAAAATTTGATTTTTCGACATTTTTCAAAAATTTTAATCTATTTTGGCCTAGTTGTATAGTAGTATTCTCCTTTGTTAGCGTTATTTACTTTCTTTGCTAGAATAAATTTTTTAATAAAGTGGTTTTAATTTTTCAAAGTCATGAATCTTTTGACTCAACCCGAGTTCACTTATCCAAGTTTACTCTAGCTAGTATCCTTAACGTGTTTAAGTCATGTTTTGCTAGGCTTTTATATAGGGAACTTTAAAACGCGAAAGTCTCAACTCTTACGGGTTAAGAACAAGAACTTTTCGCAAGTTCCTATAATTGATCCTAGAAAGTCGCTTATCAAGGGAACTTTAAAATGCGAATTCTAAACTTGAAAGAGTCTAAGAAGTTGCAAGATCTTATAGATGACTTGAAAACCCAAAACTTTGATTTAATTGGCTAAGCATCCACGAGTCTCATTCCTTGAGATTTTAAATTGTGGAGAACGAGAGATGATAGATGTAAAACCTGTAAATTTCAGGTTTTGACTATGTCAACATTGTATAAGTCACCTCATGATATCTATATATTTATTCTATCACCTTTGCATGAAAACCTTTGAGCAATCATATGCATCACATGAGCATACATCATTTTAATCATCTGAACAGGGAAACAACTATATCAAAACTTTTTTTTATGACTATGAGTATTTAATCATAAAGGCATGACCACATTTGTATGACTACATTTCAAGAGCATACTGGACAACACACGATCTATTATTCGGGACTTTAAGTCACCTGAACATATGATCACTAGCATTCATCCCATTGATTTATAAAAATCCAACGCCATGATCACAATTAATAAATGACTACTTAAATATATAAATTCTTAAGTTTGAATATTTTATATGTGATTTTCACACTATAATTGACTTTAAACTACGATGACAATTACTTTTATACATGAACACTACGTTAAATCATTTTATTCTTTTAATATACTTTTGATATAATAAAAATCACCTAAACGACCATACTTTCACCAAGGATCCCAAAACCTAACCAAATAAATTAGGACTCGAACGTATTTCTACAACATCATACTTATAACCCTAGTAATTATACCAAGACCCCAATATTCAAACCAAAACCAATCCTAGACACTTCAAAGTATTATACACTTAACTAACTTATACTAAAGACAAAATTCAAAAATCTACAAACCCTACCCCACCCCTTACTCCTAGCCGTGTATACATGCTTCACCACACACATTTTCCCACCTTGTACAACACAACCTTAAATGAAAACACTATTCTTGCCCTTGGAAACCCTATAGGCGACGGCTTGAATGACCACAAGGGTCAAGTGTACATCAAAGCTCATTAAAACTAAGTACTTCCTAGTACTTCCCAAAATTCACCAAATCTATGCACCCTTCTCTTTCTTGTCGTGTCCTACCCCCAAACAACAACTCCCATTTCATTCTTAGATATCTATAAAACTAACTTACACTCATTCACCCTCACACCACTATTTTCGGATCAAAGAACACTCCCACATAGCACCTTGAGCTAACAAACTCCTCCATCTCATTTACTACCCATATCTTTGTACTCCAAGCATCGAAGGCTAGCATTCAAGACCCCTAGGTCTCGGCTAAAGCAAACCGACGCCAACATCACCCCATTCGTCACCATCTTGATCACACAAGTAAGTATAGTCTACCTTAGACTTATTTCAATCATCTTTACTTTCCATCTCATGGCATGCATGTAGGAACTTAGGAAACGAGCCTAGGTTGCCATGCATACGTAAAACTTCCATGAAATGCCTCCCATATGGCTTATGAGCCCACGACTCATATGGTGGAATGGATTTTCGTGCCCTAAATCCTTAACCATGTCCTAACATGTTGAACACCTTGCTTAAAACTCCTAGAAATAAGCTAGTTATAAGTGAGTGCCTTGAAAACAAATAATAAGCTCAATAGATGGACTTATAGGCTCGGCTTATTAATAAAACGGGTGTAGATAATCCCCTTAAAAAAATAAGCCAAATATTATGGGTCTCATTAGGCCCATGCAAACATAAGCCGAATCTCAAAAGCCTTAGAATAAGCCCATGAGCCCTCAAAACGTAAGCTTAGGTTTAACTATTAGGAAAATATAAAATTTAGTCAAAAACAATAAGCCCATATAAGCCATAAAAATAAGCCGATTATATTTAAGCTTACACTAAGTTAGATTAGAAATAAAACATGTTATAAGCCCATTTGATAAAACCATTATAGGCCCAATAGTAATTATTTAAAACTTACAAAATTACCTTAAGTTTTTACTAAGCAAAATCAAGCCCATATCTTTTTACCCTAACCGGACCCAAATGGGCCGTATAGCCCAAAACTAGAAATATATATAGAGACTTTTCGTGCCTAAATTGACAAATGGTGAAAGTTTGGTCCAAAATCGTAAAATAGTAAAACTTGTATAACCTATTCGTGACTATGATAAAGTGCAAGGGTCGTTTGTGTCGTTTTCAAAACTATAGGGTATGTTAAATCCAAACCGAGAGCCAAAATAAACTACAAGGACCAATTGTGTCACTTTCGAAAATTATATCAAGCCCTAACTCTTGTCACATAATTTCCTTGGGATTTGAGGGGGTGTTTGGTCATTTCTCTAAAGTTTTCCAAGCCCTAGGGGCGTTTTCATAAATAGAATTAACTAACAAGGACTAACGATGTAATAAACTTAACGGACGAAAACTTAAAGTTACCTTTGTAAACAATTATACTTACAAGGATTTATTTTAGTTTTATTTAATTAAAAGAAGTAATAAAACATGTCATTTGTTAAACAAATTACTTTAGTTATTTACAAACTCTACGAAATTTGACAAACCCCGTTAACCATTTTCTTTCGAAACCTTAAATCTTAATAAATTGTAATTTATTTCTTTATGATAAATTATATAAGATAAAAGCTACTTATTTGATTTACGACTCATCTTTTCTTAAACAAATTAATATATATATATATATATATATATATATATATATATATATATATATATATATATATATATATATATATATATATATATATATATATATATATATATATATATATATATATATATATATATATATATATATATATATATATATATATATATATATATATATATATATATATATATATATATATATATATATATATATATTAGAACAAAAATATGTATATGCTTTCATTTCACTATAAGAACAAACACTTGAACCAACGTAACAACTCATAAAATGTGATCATGCATTTTCATATGCACCATTCATCATGCATTATTATTGTTGCATCACTGAGGCATTTAAATTACTTAGGTAATTTCTCCAGTCCGTGACTATACTGTGCTAGTCATTCAGTGACATCATCCTCACTACCTCATTATCACTAAGGTGAGTTCATGGCCCCATCTTTACTGTTTTATAACTGGGGGAGAAAACATACAAAAATTATTTATATGCAAGCATGCACAGACAACAACAATTTATTTGCCTACTGTTTGCCCCATTCCCGTGGACTGTATTAGTTAATAGTGTAGCGCGAAATGTATGGATAGATCTATTCGTGTATTGACAACACCCGGCCTGTCGTGATCAGCTGTCACGTATTGCTTAGGCCAAGCAGCAGGTTTATGTCATTGTCGGATTAAGGGAAACCTCAATCAGGATAGACCCAAATGGGCTTACTGAGAATCATGTCTAGCTTCTATTACAGGGCAGTAGGAACTACATTAGCGTTGGGCTGTGATGTCCTGCTATCTTCGTGGTGCTTTGCATATTGATACTTTATTTAATTAATTAAACCTGTGAATTCACCAACCTCGTGTTGACCCCCACATTTTACTTTTATGTTTTCTCAGGAAAGTAAGCAGGTTCATGCATTGGATTCCAGCATTTTTGGAAGCATCATGTTTACCATCGGGCTGGGATATTTATTTCTGTTTTATAATAAATGTGGTTTTATTTCAGACAAGATACTAAATGTGTACGATTAATTCATGTAATATGTTTCAAAGTGATATTTATGATCATTGCTCTATATGCTATGTGCTATCGATCCACTCAAGTAACACCCCAATTACTGTTCCGCTGCATTTGACCAACTTGGAGGTGTTACAGAAATGGTATCAGAGCGCATAGTTATAGAGAACCAGATCAAAAACTTAAAAATTTTTAAATAATAATTTTTTTTTAAAACTGGACTATAACTGAACATAAAAATCAGTCTAAAGAAAAATTGATTTTTGGGGAACCTATAAGTTAGGCATATAGCATTGTAGAGCATGCATATTATGTGAACTAACTTCACATTGATTTATACCCTCATGGTAAATAAATCACATAAGTATCCATCTATACTTTTGACAAACATGGTTAAAAGCTTTAAAACCACATCGCATATGCATCATAAAACTTTTTGAATTGTGTAAGCTAAAAACTTGCTCAACTTTAAAATGTTACCTTCAGATATCATGACGACGCCTACTATCGTTACTACCTTCGAGGAGCTTATGGTTCCTACCATCACACCTTTGTCACCGACATCAGTACTCTCTGGACCTGCATCTGACACTGAGTCCAGAGATGACCAGCCAGACGGGGTCATCATACTCATAGATTCACCTACTCCTTCACCGCCTACCGTATCCCCTACTACACCACTGCTTGTAGTACCTGCATCCCCTCCTAGAGAGGTGGACTAGGTCGTACCTTCTTTACCACCCTTACCACCACCTTCTGTACCACGCACTTACCCCACTAGTGTTTTGCCACCTCGTAAGAGGAGACATGACACTATCCCTGACTCGACCTATGAGATTGGAGAGGGATCGGGAGCCGGGCAGGCTAGACTTAGCGCCCTTCAGGCACAGGTCGATGCACTTACGGCCCGACAGGCGCAGGACACCGCCCTTATCCACTCTCTACTACAGACGGACTAGCAGGGTCGCGCCGTGCTCCAGGAGAGACTTGACTCTCTCTACTGGGCCGTAGCCGGCGAGTCATACACCACCCAGGAGACCATACACTGGCTATTGGATGAGGTAGCTTACCTCCATTATCGCCTAGCTTCGCTAGAGAGTCATTCCTACGAGACCCGAGCCGCCATGTACACGCAGGAGGACACCTTCAGGACCTTCGTGGATTTGACAGATCTTCGTCACCAGGGGACCACTACAGAGACAGAGCAGTTACGGAGTGCCAACACTGCACGTTAGCATCAGCTACTAGAGACTTTGAGATACACCCGAGAGACCCGGAGTGCCGTGATCCGCATGCAGGATGAGCATACACCCGCACCACCAGCTGGACCATCTGCACCTGCAGGCAGCCATACTAGTGTAGGCTAGATTTTTATTTGTACATCATGACAAGCATTGAGTTGCATCTCAGCTCGCATGATTTATCTCTTTTGTACTTGTATTCCTTTCAGTTGTATTTGCAGCACCTAACCTTAGTAGGTAGGATATCTTTGGTTGTATTACAAACATATGTACCACTATTTCAGACAAGTTTGCTATGCCCCTGTCTTAGATCGGTTGTACTTGTACTACATTGTTGTTTGCCAGAAATAACATGTTACCGTCCACTTGTTTGTTTACATTTATATTATTATGAACTCTTAACGGATTATCAAATTTGTTGTGAATTCTATGCATAAACAATACCCATGCAGTTTAATATAACCATCTTGTTTATCAGCTAATAAATCTCAGTTTTTCTTATTAATATAGAAAAAGTTGCCACCAAGACGCGCACGCCCAAACCCCGCAGAAACACCTACGACAACTAGATCTGATGCACAACTCAGAGTACTAATTGAGCAAGGCATTACTGACGCCTTAGCTGCCAGGGAAAACCGCCCCAGCGGAACCCTTGGAGACAGTGAAAACTCTAATAACAGGAACCGCGAAGCTCGAGGATGTACTTACCCTGACTTCCTAAAGTGCAAGCCCAGCTATTAAAAGGGCAAGGAAGGGGTGGTCGAGCTCATGCAATGGTTTGAGAGGACTGAGACAGTGTTCCGTATTAGTGACTGTACTGAGGAAAACAAGGTGAAATTCGCCACTTGTACACTCTTGGAACATGCACTCACGTGGTGGAACTCGCAAGTTGCTACCCTCGGACACGATGGAGCCTATGGGATGACATGGACTGCATTGAAGGAAAAGCTTACCATGAAATATTGTCCACGCAGTGAAATCAAAAAGCTGGAGGTTAAATTATGGAACCTCAAATGCATCAACTTCAATATTACGGGTTACAACCAGAAGTTCCAGGAACTAACTTTGATGTGTACCCGTATGTACCCTAAAGTGCCGGATAAGATAGAGAAGTACGTTAGTGGACTTCCAGACTCTGTTCATGACAGTGTGCTTGCATCTCGACCTACTACCATCGAGAGTGCCATTGAGTTTGCCACAGAATTAGTGGACAAACGTGGTCGTGATCATTTGGTTAGACAAGCAGAGCACAAGAGGAAAGTCGATGATAACTACCGTCATCATTCCCAGACTCAACAGCCCAAGAGGAAAAGTTTAAGTCAAGTCTGCAGTGCTGTTTCCTCAGGATCACCACCATACGTGGGAAACAAACCAAAATGCTCAAAGTGTAACTTCCATCACTACTCCACTATTGAATGCCGAAGACCAGAGCAGGGCAGCGCATATGCTCCGACCAATAGGAACAACTCCAGTACCAAATATAAGCCCCACAACGGCAACAGGCAAAACTCCCGTGGAAGTGGATATCAAGGAAGCCGCCAGCTCACTGGCAGTGGAAACATGACTCGTAAGGAGATCCGTTTCTTTGGTTTTAGAGAGATCGGACATATCAGACCTGACTGCCCAAAGCGTAAGAATGAAAGCCAAGGCGGAGCATCCGCCAGAGTTTATGTCATAGGAGAAAGCAAGACCAACCCCGACTCCAATGTAGTTACTGGTACGTTCCTTCTGAATAATCGCTATGTAAATATTTTATTCGATACGGGAGCCGATAGGAGTTTCGTATCCACAGAGTTTAGTAGCTTACTAGGCATTTTACCTACCCCATTAGACAACTGTTACAGAGTCGAATTAGCGGACGGAAAAATCATTGAAACTAATACTATCATAAGAGGCTGTACTTTAAACCTTCAGAATCACCCATTTGATATTCAATTAATACCCATAAAACTAAGTAGTTTTGATATCATTATTGGTATGGACTGGTTTGCAAAATATCATGTAACCATTGTGTGTGACGAGAAACTAGTCCGTATACCATGGGGAAACGCAGATCTAATTATCCGAGGAGACGGAAATTTGGATAAAACAGACACTAGGTTAAGTGTGATCTCGTGTACCAAAGCCCAGAAATATCTACTAAAAGGATGTCCTATCTTTTTAGCACATATTTCTAAGACAGACAAAGAAGAAGAACCCGAAAAGAAACAAGTCAAGGATGTACCCATCGTCCGTGACTATCCTGAAGTATTTCCAGACGACTTGCCAGGATTACCTCCGACACGCCAAGTTGAATTTCAAATCGAATTAGTGCCAGGAGCTGCACCTGTAGCTAAAGCACCCTACCGCTTAGCACCTACCGAGATGAAAGAACTCGTGGAACAACTCAAAGAACTGTCAGACAAAGGTTTTATCAGACCCAGTTCCTCACCTTGGGGAGCCCCAGTGTTGTTTGTTAAAAAGAAAGACGGTTCTTTCCGAATGTGTATCGATTACAGAGAACTGAATAAGTTAACTGTGAAAAATCATTACCCGTTACCATGAATCGACGACCTATTTGATCAGCTGCAAGGATCAAGCGTGTACTCCAAGATCGACTTACGATCCGGGTATCACCAGTTGAAGGTCAGAGAAGAGGATATACCAAAGACAGCTTTCAGAACACGCTACGGTCATTATGAGTTCCAAGTCATGCCATTTTGACTGACCAATGCACCAGCCATATTCATGGATCTCATGAATCGAGTGTGCAGACCCTATCTAGATAAGTTCGTGATAGTGTTTATTGATGACATCCTCATCTATTCCAAAAATGAGCAAGAACACGGAGAACATCTGGCCCATGTACTAAAACTGCTTAGGGAAGAAAAGCTCTACGCAAAATTCTCAAAGTGTGATTTTTGGATCCCTAAAGTGCACTTTCTCGGTCATGTGATTGATGACAAAGGAATCCAAGTTGACCCCGCGAAAGTCGAATCCGTGAAAGATTGGGCATCTCCCACGTCGCCGAAGGAAATTCGCCAATTCCTAGGTCTTGCCGGTTACTACCGACGATTTATCGAGGGATTTTTTAAGATTGCTAAACCAATGACCAAGCTTACCCAGAAGGGCATAAAGTTTGTGTGGGGAGAAAAAGAGGAGGCTGCGTTCCAGACCATCAAACAAAAATTGTGCAGTGCACCTATTTTAGCCCTACCAGAAGGTGACGAAGACTTTGTTGTCTACTGTGACGCCTCACACAAAGGGTTGGGAGCTGTGTTGATGCAGAGACATAAAGTGATTGCTTAATGCTTCGAGACAACTGAAGAAGCACGAGCAGAATTACTCCACCCATGATCTAGAACTTGGATCCGTAGTTTTCGCCTTAAAAATCTGGAGGCACTACCTATACGGGACCAAGTGCACAGTTCATACTGATCACAAGAGCTTGCAACATATCCTAGATCAGAAGGAACTAAACATGAGGCAACGTCGTTGGATAGAATTACCCAGCGACTACGACTGTACCATCAGATACCACCCAGGAAAAGCAAATGTAGTTGCAGATGCACTAAGCCGAAAGGGAACTGATCCTCCCATGAGAGTTCGAGCCTTAGTCATGACCATTAACTTGGACCTACCCAAACAAATATTAGAGGCTCAGCTCCAGGCACAGAAGCCCGAGAATATCAGAAAGGAAGACATAGGAGGAATGCTTAGGACGGACCTGAGCAAGGAAAAGTTAGAGGCTAGAACCGACGGAACATTGTGTTTACACGGAAGAAGCTGGCTGCCATGTTACGGAGACTTGAGGAACGTGATCATGCACGAATCTCATAAGTCCA
Source organism: Glebionis coronaria (assembly GCA_025667525.1). NCBI lineage: Eukaryota > Viridiplantae > Streptophyta > Magnoliopsida > Asterales > Asteraceae > Glebionis > Glebionis coronaria. The sequence continues at coordinate 700,229,786 of CM046874.1, forward strand.
AGTACTCCATACATCCCGGATCTGAAAAGATGTACCAAGACGTGAAGAAATTATACTGGTGGCCGAACATGAAAGCAGACATTGCCACCTACGTGAAGAAATGTCTGACTTGTGCTAGAGTTAAAACGGAACATCAGCGACCATCAGGTTTGTTAGTCCAACCCGAAATACCAAAATGGAAGTGGGACAATATCACCATGGATTTCATTACCAAACTTCCTACATCGTCCCACGGTTATGATACAATTTGGGTAATCGTTGACCGCCTCACAAAATCAGCTCATTTCTTACCTATCAAGGAAAATGATTCTCTGAGCAAATTAGCCAAAACATACTTAAAGGAAGTTGTGACGAGACACGGGATACCAGTCTCAATCATCTACGATAGAGATGGCAGATTTACATCAAACTTCTGGAAAGCTTTTCAACGAGCTTTAGGAACAAACCTGGATATGAGTACTGCATACCATCCGTAGACCGACGGTCAGAGTGAACGGACAATCCAAACACTAGAAGACATGCTAAGAGCATGTGTGATCGACTTTGGAAAAGGATGGGTCGAACACATCCCATTAGTGGAATTCTCCTACAATAACAGCTACCATGCCAGTATTAAGGCGGCACCATTTGAGGCCCTCTACGGCCGCAAATGTCGATCACCAGTATGCTGGGCAGAGGTGGGGGAATTTCAACTGACAGGACCCGAACTGATCCAAGAGACTACTGAGAAGATCACCCTCATCAAGCAACGAATTCAGGCCGCCCAGGATAGACAAAAGAGTTATGCCGACAGGAAGCATAAGCCTATGGAGTTTGCTGTAGGTGATCGTGTTATGCTGAAGGTATCACCTTGGAAGGGTGTTGTACGGTTTGGGAAACGGGGGAAGTTAAATTGTAACACTCTCATTTTTCGTATCGGTACAGCGGAAGGGTCTTTCAAAGTGTTACGGGATAGCACAATAACTCCAATCATAGACAACACATAAAAATGGTTGTTCAAGGTTTAACATACATTCATTCGATAAAAAGTTTTAAAAGCGTACAACAGGTCCCAAATTATACAGGTCATTAAGTTTACAAAACACAGATCGAATGAACATTTTTAATATTATGTGGGCCATCAGAGTCGATCTCCATCCGAATTACCTTCAAGCACCTGAGATAAAAACATGCAAAAATCATATCAGCGAATGCCGAGTGAATTCATAGAGTTTAATAAAAACCGTTATATAAAACAATCATTTAAAATCAGAACACAAGTATAATATCGGAAGTAAGTCCTCATATTGCTAGTCAGGCAATATATATCCAGCATACATCTTAAACCGTCCATGAGACCGTAGTCTCTATATTACCATGATAGGTAATATATTCGTCGTTAATAGCGTCGTATCATATCGGATATTTAGATTATATAGATTGAATAGGATTATTATTAGCCGCATGACATTGTTACCTTACTGTGAAACAGCGGGCCGCGAACCCAACAAACAGTTTGCCCATCTAAGTTAGCGTGTCGTCACAAAAATCACGCTATGGAATCTTCTCATACATAAATTCGCTTACCAATCAATGTGGTACGACGGGGATCAACCGTCAAGGCGCGAACTGGGGTGATCGTCCCCAAATAGTACTATCAAATGCATAAACGTCTACCAAATCCCGGTAGTTCACAATTCATGCTAATGGGACTTTAAGTGACATAACCTAACTACTAATAATCCTTTTAGTCTCGAATATAGGGTCATAGCATCATTCGGGTCCATATCATTAAGCATACAATCGGGACTACTTGTGTTCTATTTTTATAAAAATCTAGCATGTTATCTCCCTCGCGGGTTTACAAATCATTTTATAAAACATTTAAAAGAGTGCGAGGCTATGAAATCACGTTGTTAATGAAAGGCGGATTATCGGCTACGGGCGTGCTTCGGTCACGGAAACCTATATAAATAATAATCGGTCTTAGAATCGGTCCAATGACTTTTATCAAAATAACAATATACATATGATGATTTTGTACATATGATGATGATCAAGTGGGTTTATACATCCTTGTTTACTTATTTTAGCGTTTACGTTTTGGTAACGTCTTACTAGTTTGCTAGATTTAACCTATTTACCTATTTTAAGTCCATTAAGCCTTTTATCAGTTCTTTAACTTGTTTTTATCCCTTTTATACCTATATTATCAGTATATATACTTTCCATGTTGGGCCCAAATGGGTTAAGCCCAATAAGCTCTTTTTACAAGTTTTTATCTTATTTAGTCCAATTATTAGTCCAATATGTTTAGTTAGCTCGTAAATGTCCGTATTTCTTATAGTTCGGGTTTTATCGGTTTTTACTTGTATTAGTTACTTATACATCAGTATATGACTTTTATAAACTCTACATTAGACGGGTTTGGTCGTCTAAGTTTTATTTGGCGAAAAACGTTAATTGTATGGCGATAGCCGAAAAAGTCGTAAAAATCAAGTTTATAGTTTTTATTACTTATAAATATTATTTCACCATCATTTATATAATTTACCCATTTAATTAACCTTTTATATATTTATATAAATAAGTTTTTATAAGTTAGTTGGTTTATATTTTTACATTTTATACATTAAAATGTGAGTGCTTATATAATAATAATAAACATTATTTCCAAAAATTTGATTTTTAACTTCATGTTCACCATTTTTAACATATCTAGAGTTCTATAATGAATTAGAAGCTCATTTTTGGGTGACATGTTCTTCATATTATGTGCTACATTTAACTTAGCTATAGCTACTGCCCATTTTGAGTTTAACTTGCCTTAACAGTCCCTACAAAACTGCTTATTCAGATTAGACCATCTAACTTGTTTTGATCATATCTCACTCATTATTTTGATTCCATTGCATGGCCAACTCTCACATGTGTATAACACCTTCTACTTACTGTAAATGGATCAAACCATGAAATTTTATCAGTTCATCTTTTAGTTTTCTACTGTTTTTATACAGCCAACTAAATAATCAAGATTTTAGCTTCATTTCTTATAGTTATCATCCTTTTTAAGCATATTTATCAACACTTGATCCCCACACAACATTTTTATCATCATATATACATCATATACATATACAAAATGAAAGAAAATACATTGGTTCTTTACAAAATAACAAGAGAAAAATGGAGAGGATGATCTTCTTTACCAACCAAGTGGATTTCTTGTTTTTGGAAGACAAGAACTTGATGAACACAACAAGTATCTCCAAGACCATCAAATATCAAGAACATAGGTTGGAAAATCAGCCCTAGTACACAAGAAAATCACCTCCAAAGATGTTAATATGGCCACCAAATGATCAAGGCTTCAAGAGAACTCCTTAATAGAGCTAGTAAACATGTGGTTCATGGCTAGAAGAGATCAAATGGGGTGTTTGTTGGTTTATTTTGGACGGCAAAGGGGGAGAGTTTGAGAGAGTTTGAGGTTGAATTGCATGTGAGAAAGATGGAATGAGAAAACAAGTAGCTAGTTTTTGCTAGTTAGTGGAATGGTAAAAGGCTTAAGGTGTAAGCTAGCTTACACTTGGTGTAAGTTAAGCTAACTTGATGCCACCTTCATGGTGTGGTGTCATGTTGTCGTCCAAACCATGCTAGTGGGGTGGGACAATGTGTTTTGTCCCATCTCACTAGTTTACAGGTATTTCTTGATTCTAGTTTTCTCGATTTGCGTGCCCTCGGGTCGTTTTATGAAAAACGTTTTTATAAATTATGAATCAACGTCACAAAACGAATCCAATAAAAATTGTCTCATCAAAAACGGAGTTCAAAAACGTAAATACGTAATCCTAAGGTTTCCGGTTTAGTCGTAAAAGACACCAAATTATGCACGTAAGCCCAAATTTAAATCCGTAAATTGTGAGTTCGTCAACCAACATAAAAATAAGTTTCAAAATATTATACTAGAAAATATTTTACTACCTGAAAATGTTAGATTGTCACAGCTTTTCCTCCAAAAAGGGATCAACGTCCTCGTGATCCATTTCATTTGGATGTCCGTTTCTTATTGAAATCGAAGAGGTGTAGATATTTCTTCCACATTTCATCTTCTCGTTCCCAAGTATACTCCGGTCCATGCTTTGAATTCCATCGTATTTTGACAATAGGTATCCGACTTTGTTTCAGTTGCTTTACCTCACGGTCCATAACTTCTACGGGCTCTTCGATAAAATGCAACTTCCCATCTATTCGAACCTTACCTAACAGAATTTTTTCATCACTCACTGCTAGACATTTCTTCAGATTAGATACATGGAATGTGTTGTGAACACCATGAAGTTCTGGGGGTAACTCTAGTTTGTAAGCCACCGGACCTACTCTAGATAAAATCTTAAAGGGTCCAATATAACGGGGATTTAATTTTCCTCGATTTCCAAATCTTATAACGCCTTTCCATGGCGATATCTTCAACATTACTCGGTCACCCACTTCAAACTCCATTGGCTTCCGCCGCACATCCGCGTAACTTTTCTGTCTACTACGGGCAGTCAACAACCTCTTCTTAATCTGAACTATCATCTCCGTAGTCTCCCGGATCAATTCCGGTCCCGTGAGCTGGGTATCCCCAACTTCACTCCAACATACAGGAGATCTACACTTCCTACCATACAAAGCTTCAAACGGTGCAGCCTTAATACTAGAATGGTAACTATTGTTATACGAAAATTCTGCTAACGACAAATGTTTATCCCAATTCTTACCAAAGTCTAACACACAAGCTCTCAACATATCTTCCAGTGTTTGTATCGTCCTTTCACTCTGCCCATCAGTCTGGGGGTGATAAGCAGTGCTCATGTCGAGATTCGTTCCCAAAGATCTTTGGAGAGATTTCCAAAAATTCGATGCGAATCTAGGATCTCGATCTGAAATGATCGATACAGGCACTCCGTGTTTGCATACAACATTATCGAGGTATATTCGAGTCAGCTTCTCCAGTGAGAACTGCTCCTTAACCGGAATGAAGTGTGCTGATTTGGTCAGTCTATCGACAATAACCCAAATCGAATTGTTTCCAGATGATGTTCTAGGAAGCTTGGTGATAAAGTCCATCGTAATTCGCTCCTACTTCCATTCAGGAATCTTTGGTTGTTGAAGTAGTCCTGATGGCTTTTGATGTTCGGCTTTAACTCTAGCACAAGTCAAGCATTGAAGAACATACATAGCTATGTCAGCTTTCATATTCGACCACCAGTACAACTTCTTCAAATCATGGTACATCTTATCAGATCCCGGATGAATGGAATACTTAGATTTCTGGGATTCTAACATAATCAAATCTCTTAAGCCTCCAAACTTAGGTATCCACATACGACCTCTTAAGCATTTCACTCCATTAGCTCTAACCTCTAAAGGATCTCCTTCTACTCGGAACCCTTCATTAACAAAATTCTCCTTCTTACAAGCTTCTATTTGCGCATTTCTAATTTGCTCAGGCAAATTATTGTGCACGGTCAAGACTAGAGAACGCACCCTGATAGGCTCTCTATCTTTCCTACTTAACGCATCGGCAACAACATTGGCTTTTCCTGGGTGATATTTTATATCACAGTCATAATCACTTAACAACTCTATCCATCTTCGTTGCCTCATGTTCAATTCCTTCTGGTCGAGAATATACTGTAGGCTTTTGTGATCGGTGAATACCGTACACTTGGTGCCATACAGATAATGTCTCCACAACCTAAGAGCAAAGACTACAGCTCCTATCTCAAGATTATGAGTAGTATAATTCTCCTCATTCTTCCTCAATTGCCTAGAAGCATAAGCTATCACTTTCTCTCGCTGCATCAAAACAGCTCCATAACCTCTAAGAGATGCATCACAATACACTACAAAATCTTCACTCCCGTCGGGTAATGATAAGATTGGCGCACTACATAATTTTTGCTTCAATGTCTGAAATGCTCCATCTTCATCACTTCCCCAAACGAAAGGTTTATTCTTCTGAGTAAGCTTAGTCAAGGGTTTAGCTATCAAAGAAAATTCTTTAATGAATCGCCTATAATAGCCAGCCAATCCTAAGAACTGTCGCACTTCCGTTGGCGTTGTCGGTGCAGACCAATTCTTAATAGCTTCAACCTTTGCAGGATCAACATGAATTCCATCTCTGTTAATCACATGACCAAGAAATTGCACAAAATCTAACCAGAAATCACACTTTGAAAACTTAGCATACAACCTTTCATCCTTCAACAAATTCAAAACAATCCAAAAATGTTCTCTATGCTCATCTTCATTCTTAGAATAGATTAGAATATCGTCAATAAACACAATCACAAATTTATCCAAGTAGGGCTTGCACACTCGATTCATTAAATCCATGAAAATCGCAGGTGCGTTAGTTAACCCAAATGGCATTACTTGAAATTCATAGTGTCCATAACGAGTTCTAAATGCAGTTATAGGAATATCTTCTTCACGGACGCGAATTTGGTGATATCCTGACCGCAAATCTATCTTAGAATACACACTAGATCCTTTCAGTTGATCAAACAAATCATCAATCCTAGGTAAAGGATATCGATTTTTAATTGTCAACTTATTCAGTTCCCTATAATCAATGCACATACGAAAAGATCCATCCTTCTTCTTAACGAACAAGACTAGAGCTCCCCAAGGCGATGAGCTCGGTCGAATAAAACCTTTATCAGACAACTCCTTAAGTTGCTCAGATAACTCCTTTAATTCAGAAGGGGCTAATCGGTAAGGCGCACGTGCCACCGGTGCAGCACCAGGAATTAAATCGATTCGAAACTCTACTTGCCTTATCGGTGGAAGTCCGGGTAAATCTTTAGGAAATACCTCAGGAAATTCACAAATAATAGGTACATCTTCCAATCGTTTCTCCCTAGACTCATTCCCGGTCACTTGAGCTAAGAATAACTCACAACCGTGCCTGATGTACTTTTGGACTTTAATACATGAAACGATTTTCAAACGGGATTCACCTCGACTACCATCAATTACTAACGTCCTATTCCTAAGAGGAATCTTAACCTTCTTCTCTCCACATAAAATAGTAGCATTATTCAACGACAACCAATCCATACCAATAATAATATCAAAACTACCTAATTCTATCAACATCAAATCAATCGGAAAGGAATGGTTCAAGAGATTTAGAGAGCATCCTTCTAATAGCTTATTAGTTTTCACTAATTTGCCATTAGCCAATTCCACCTCGTAACTGGTACTTATCTCAACAGGTTCAATATCAATAAGGGCACTGAATTTAGTGGATACAAAGCTCCTATCGGCACCCGAATCGAATAAAGCAACAACATAATGATTGTTGAGTAAAAACGTACCGGTAACGACATTCGGATCCTCTTTCTTCACCTCAATTGTTCCAAGTTGGTAGATACCACCCTGGGGGTTTCTTCCAGGTACAATCACTTTCAACTTGGGGCATTCCGATTTCCTATGACCTTCCTCATTACAGTTGAAGCAAATGGTTCCCTTCTTACACCTTTCAACCTTGTGTCCAAGCTTTCCGCAATTTCGGCACTTCCAGCAGTCGCCAGCATGCCTCTTGTTGCCACACTTAGGACATCTATCATCGTTGCGCGGTGTGTTGTAGGTAAGAGCATTTGCATTCCCCTTTCTCTGGTTCTGACGGCGATTGAAATTCTTCCTATTATCACCTCTATCTACACGATCACCGTCTCCCTTTCTTTTCTCACCTACACGGGCTTCATCTTCCCTATCCTGAATTATCTGTCCAATGAGTTGGTAAGCCATTCAAACAGCATCATCAATGGTCAGTGGTTTTGATGATGTCACGTCCCCCCAGATATTCCTGGTCAACCCTTTAACATATTGCTCAATTCGGATCTCTTCGGGTTCAACCAATCGAGGACATAGCAAGGCCAACTCATGGAATCGATTCGTGTAACTATCGATGTCCACACCTTTCATTCTCAAATGAATCAACTCTTGTTCTAACCTAATAATCACACTACGAGGACAAAACTCCAAAGTCATCCACTTCTTAATTTCAGCCCAAGGAGTAGCATTAGCAGCATCAAGACCCATGAAAGCAATTCTCCCGTTCCACCAAGTCAACGCACGACCTTTAAGAGTAGCCATAGCAAAAGTCACCTTATCTTCCTCCTTACACTTACTAATCCTAAACACCGATTCAATCTTCTCAATCCACTGGCTTAATCCTACAGCACCTTTAGTTCCATCAAAAGGTAGAGGTTCACACTTCATGAACGTCACATAAGTACAGCCACCAACTTCAGGTGCATTCGTTCCAAGTCCTCCTACATTTCCTCCAGCATTAGCATTCACATTATTAGCATTCACATTCACATTAGTACCGCCAATTCCACTACCGCCAGCTCCACTACCGCCAGCTTCACTACCGCCAGCTCCACTACCGCCAGCTCCACTACTGCCAGCTTCAATTCTAGCATTTGCCATAAATTCAGTCATAGATGCGGTAACTTGCTCCGTAATAATCCTACGTACATCATCCTTAGTCACAGCCTTCTTGGGGGCATAGTTCTATAATTCCACAATTTCAAAGTATTAAGCATTCATCCAACCAAGGATTCATATAATATGAATCGAATTCATAATCAAGATACAAATAAGGCACAATATGGAATTCAAGACAAGATACATATTTCATTCGATCTGAAACAAAAGTATTGTCTTAGTACATCCCATATCAACGTTTTAGCACTATATATACTCAAAATTCGTGCTAAGTCTATTACTAACAAGTCGGTTCAGTCAAAGCTACAAAAGCACAAAAGATACAAAGGTCACTACTAAACACAGACTGGTCTATTGAGAACCGCCAGATGGTCCATCATCCATCGTCTTCTGAATCTTCGTCGGACGATCACTAGACACATCTTCAGCTGGGCGCTTACGGATTACTCCTCTTTCAACCATGTCAGCATAAAATCTACTGTTCTAACCCACGGATATATTCAACTCCTTTTCAGCTTTCTCACGCATCACACGAGCCACACTCAACTGAATCTCCATAGAATTCATCTTTCTCTTCATGGCAGCATACTCACCACTTTCCAACACCGATAACCTCCTAAAAGCCTCATTCAAACCACGTTCTACATCACTCAAATCCAAACTAAGCAATTCCCGCTCTTTCTCGCCAACCTTAGTCTTCGACTCCAAATAAGCAACATGAGTCTGAACAACACCTAATCCAACCTCTGGCATACAACTCTTAACACGGGAATCATCTAGATCACGTCTCAAGGCCCATGGTGCAAGACCATCAATATGAGTAGCCTCTCGAGTACTAGACGACTCTCCTATCTCACATCTACGAGTAGCAATACCATCAGTACCGTCTAGTGCATCATCATCCTCATCCTCCTCTGATTCAGAATCAGATTCAGACGATTCGGACATTTCATCCCTAGGTAGCTCAACCTCAGAATCAGACAAACAAACTGGTGGGGGGCAAAGGCTCGCCCTCTGGAACATCATACGGATAAATAAGCTCAGCTTCCTCATCGTCATCAACCTCAACATCTATTCCTACATCCTCCTCGACATCCTCGTCGTCAATCTCATCATCTAAATTATCTATCCCAATCTCCTCATCATTCTCAATATCAACATTCTCAATATCCACATTCTCAATCTCATTCTCTACCAAGTCAACCTGAGGGGCAATCTGATCTCCTAGTCCTAACTCGGGCTCAGGATCCTCAAATGGTTCCTCCTCATCATCGATATCAAAATCTACTAAGTCTAAATAAGGATCATCTTCTATATTAGGTTCGGGAATAGCATGGTTTTCTACAGGAATATTAGGGTCAGCCATGACAATCTGCATTTATATATATTTATCTCGTATTAGGATAACATACTAGTTAAACAATTACATAATGAAATCACGATATATACATATATATAAATTAAATTATATATATCAAAATATATATCTTCTCAATAAGGCTTGTTGGTAACGTCGGAGATCTCTGGCACCGTTATAGTCAAAAGATTTTTCAAATATTTTCTTAAATGTTCATTGTCAAAAGATTTTGAAAAGTTTTGTCCAAAACCTTGGTTTTTAAAATCCTTTGTTCTCTATAACGAGAGCTCTGGTACCAAACTGTAACATTCTCATTTTTCGTATCGGTACAGCGGAAGGGTCTTTCAGAGTGTTACGGGATAGCACAATAACTCCAATCATAGACAACACATAAAAATGGTTGTTCAAGGTTTAACATACATTCATTCTATAAAAAGTTTTAAAAGCGTACAACAGGTCCCAAATTATACAGGTCATTAAGTTTACAAAACACAGATCGAATGAACATTTTTAATATTATGTGGGCCATCAGAATCGATCTCCATCCGGATTACCTTCAAGCACCTGAGATAAAAACATGCAAAAATCATATCAGCGAATGCCGAGTGAATTCATAGAGTTTAATAAAAACCGTTATATAAAACAATCATTTAAAATCAGAACACAAGTATAATATCGGAAGTAGTCCTCATATTGCTAGTCAGGCAATATATATCCAGCATACATCTTAAACCGTCCATGAGACCGTAGTCTCTATATTACCATGATAGGTAATATATTCATCGTTAATAGCGTCGTATCATATCGGATATTTAGATTATATAGATTGAATAGGATTATTATTAGCCGCATGACATTGTTACCTTACTGTGAAACAGCGGGCCGCGAACCCGACAAACAGTTTGCCCATCTAAGTTAGCGTGTCGTCACAAAAATCACGCTATGGAATCTTCTCATACATAAATTCGCTTACCAATCAATGTGGTACGACGGGGATCAACCGTCAAGGCGCGAACTGGGGTGATCGTCCCCAAATAGTACTATCAAATGCATAAGCGTCTACCAAATCCCGGTAGTTCACAATTCATGCTAATGGGACTTTAAGTGACATAACCTAACTACTAATAATCCTTTTAGTCTCGAATATAGGGTCATAGCATCATTCGGATCCATATCATTAAGCATACAATCGGGACTACTTGTGTTCTATTTTTATAAAAATCTAGCATGTTATCTCCCTCACGGGTTTACAAATCATTTTATAAAACATTTAAAAGAGTGCGAGGCTATGAACTCACGTTGTTAATGAAAGGCGGATTATCGGCTACGGGCGTGCTTCGGTCACGGAAACCTATATAAATAATAATCGGTCTTAGACTCGGTCCAATGACTTTTATCAAAATAACAATATACATATGATGATTTTGTACATATGATGATGATCAAGTGGGTTTATACATCCTTGTTTACTTATTTTAGCATTTACGTTTTGGTAACGTCTTACTAGTTTGCTAGGTTTAACCAATTTACCTATTTTAAGTCCATTAAGCCTTTTATAAGTTCTTTAACTTGTTTTTATCCCTTTTATACCTATATTATCAGTATATATACTTTCCATGTTGGGCCCAAATGGGTTAAGCCCAATAAGCTCTTTTAACAAGTTTTTATCTTATTTAGTCCAATTATTAGTCCAATATGTTTAGTTAGCTCGTAAATGTCCGTATTTCTTATAGTTCGGGTTTTATCGTTTTTTACTTGTATTAGTCACTTATACATCAGTATATGACTTTTATAAACTCTACATTAGACGGGTTTGGTCGTCTAAGTTTTATTCGGCGAAAAACGTTAATTGTATGGCGATAGCCGAAAAAGTCGTAAAAATCAAGTTTATAGTTTTTATTACTTATAAATATTATTTCACCATCATTTATATAACTTACCCATTTAATTAACCTTTTATATATTTATATAAATAAGTTTTTATAAGTTAGTGGGTTTATATTTTTACATTTTATACATTAAAATGTGAGTGCTTATATAATAATAATAAACATTATTTCCAAAAATCTGATTTTTAACTTCATGTTCACCATTTTTAACATATCTAGAGTTCTATAATGAATTAGAAGCTAATTTTTGGGTGACATGTTCTTCATATTATGTGCTACATGTAACTTAGTTATAGCTACTTCCCATTTTGAGTTTAACTTGCCTTAACAGTCCCTACAAAACTGCTTATTCAGATTAGACCACCTAACTTGTTTTGATCATATCTCACTCATTATTTTGATTCCATTGCATGGCCAACTCTCACATGTGTATAACACCTTCTACTTACTGTAAATGGATCAAACCATGCAATTTTATCAGTTCATCTTTTAGTTTTCTACTGTTTTTATACAACCAACTAAATAATCAAGATTTTAGCTTCATTTCTTATAGTTATCATCCTTTTTAAGCATATTTATCAACACTTGATCCCCACACAACATTTTTATCATCATATATACATCATATACATATACAAAATGAAAGAAAATACATTGGTTCTTTACAAAATAACAAGAGAAAAATGGAGAGGATGATCTTCTTTACCAACCAAGTGAATTTCTTGTTTTTGGAAGACAAGAACTTGATGAACACAACAAGTATCTCCAAGACCATCAAATATCAAGAACATAGGTTGGAAAATCAGCCCTAGGACACAAGAAAATCACCTCCAAAGATGTTAATATGGCCACCAAATGATCAAGGCTTCAAGAGAACTCCTTAATAGAGCTAGTAAAAATGTGGTTCATGGCTAGAAGAGATCAAATGGGGTGTTTGTTGGTTTATTTTGGACGGCAAAGGGGGAGAGTTTGAGGGAGTTTGAGGTTGAATTGCATGTGAGAAAGATGGAATGAGAAAACAAGTAGCTAGTTTTTGCTAGTTAGTGGAATGGTAAAAGGCTTAAGGTGTAAGCTAGCTTACACTTGGTGTAAGTTAGGCTAACTTGATGCCACCTTCATGGTGTGGTGTCATGTTTCCGTCCAAACCATGCTAGTGGGGTGGGACAATGTGTTTTGTCCCATCTCACTAGTTTACGGGCATTTCTCGATTCTAGTTTTCTCGATTTGCGTGCCCTCGGCTCGTTTTACGAAAAACGTTTTTATAAATTATGAATCAACGTCACAAAACGAATCCAATAAAAATTGTCTCATCAAAAACGGAGTTCAAAAACGTAAATACGTAATCCTAAAGTTTCCGGTTTAGTCGTAAAAGACGCCAAATTATGCACGTAAGCCCAAATTTAAATCCGTAAATTGTGAGTTCGTCAACCAACATAAAAATAAGTTTCAAAATATTATACGAGAAAATATTTTACTACCTGAAAATATTAGATTGTCACATAAATCCACGTTACATAGGACCTTTCAAGGTGATTGCCAGAATTGGAGAGGTCACCTATCGCTTAGAGTTGCCCCAACAGTTGAGCCGGGTACACCCTACATTCCACGTCTCAAACTTGAAGAAGTGCTACGCAGATGAACCATTAGCAATGCCATTGGAGGGAGTCCATTTTGACGACAAACTTCAATTTGTAGAAGAACCAGTGGAAGTCGTGGAGAGAGAAGTTAAGAAGTTGAAACGAAGCCAAATTCCGTTAGTTAAAATACGATGGAACTCTAGGAAAGGTCCCGAGTTTACTTGGGAACACGAAGACTCGTTTAGAGCTAAGTACCCACACCTTTTCACCTGAGCAGTAACGTCATCTTAAGCTTTGAGGACAAAGCTAAAATAACGGGTTTATGCTGTAAAACCTGTAAATTTCAGGTTTTGACTATGTCAACATTGTATACGTCACCTCATGATATCTATATATTTATTCTATCACCTTTGCATGAAAACCTTTGAGCAATCATATGCATCACATGAGCATACATCATTTTAATCATCTGAACAGGGAAACAACTATATCACAACTTTTTGTTATGACTATGAGTATTTAATCATAAAGGCATGGCCACATTTGTATGACTACATTTCAAGAGCATACTGGACAACAAACGATCTATTATTCGGGACTTTAAGTCACCTGAACATATGATCACTAGCATTCATCCCATTGATTTCTAAAAATCTAACGTCATGATCACAATTAATAAATGACTACTTAAATATATAAATTCTTAAGTTTGAATATTTTATATGTGATTTTCACACTATAATTGACTTTAAACTACGATGACAATTACTTTTATACATGAACACTACGTTAAATCATTTTATTCTTTTAATATACTTTTCATATAATAAAAATCACCTAAACGACCATACTTTCACCAAGGATCCCAAAACCTAACCAAATAAATTAGGACTCGAACCTATATCTACTACATCATACTTATAACCCTAGTAATTATACAAAGACCCCAATATTCAAACCAAAACAAATCCTAGACACTACAAAGTATTATACACTTAACTAACTTATACTTAAAACAAAATTCAAAAATCTACAAACCCTACCCCACCCCTTACTCCTAGCCGTGTATACATGCTTCACCACACACATTTTCCCACCTTGTACAACACAACCTTAAATGAAAACAATATTCTTGCCCTTGGAAACCCTATAGGCGACGGCTTGAATGACCACAAGGGTCAAGTGTACATCAAAGCTCATTAAAACTAAGTACTTCCTAGTACTTCCCAAAATTCACCAAATCTATGCACCCTTCTCTTTCTTGCCGTGTCCTACCCCTAAACCACAACTCCCATTTCATTCTTAGATATCTATAAAACTAACTTACACTCATTCACCCTCACACCACTATTTTCGGATCAAAGAACACTCCCACATAGCACCTTGAGCTAACAAACTCCTCCATCTCATTTACTACCCATATCTTTGTACTCCAAGCATTGAAGGCTAGCATTCAAGACCCCTAGGTCTCGGCTAAAGCAAACCGACGCCAACATCACCCCATTCGTCACCATCTTGATCACACAAGTAAGTATAGTCTACCTTAGACTTATTTCAATCATTTTTACTTTCCATCTCATGGCATGCATGTAGGAACTTAGGAAACGAGCCTAGGTTGCCATGCATACGTAAAACTTCCATGAAATGCCTCCCATATGGCTTATGAGCCCACGGCTCATATGGTGGAATGGATTTTCGTGCCCTAAATCCTTAACCATGTCCTAACATGTTGAACACCTTGCTTAAAACTCCTAGAAATAAGCTAGTTATAAGTGAGTGCCTTGAAAACAAATAATAAGCTCAATAGATGGACTTATAGGCTCGGCTTATTAATAAAACGCGTGTAGATAATCCCCTTAAAAAAATAAGCCGAATATTATGGGTCTCAATAAGCCCATACAAACATAAGCCGAATCTCAAAAGCCTTAGAATAAGCCCATGAGCCCTCAAAACGTAAGCTTAGGTTTAACTATTAGGAAAATATAAAATTTAGTCAAAAACAATAAGCCCATATAAGCCATAAAAATAAGTCGATTATATTTAAGCTTACACTAAGTTAGATTAGAAATAAAACATGTTATAAGCCCATTTGATAAAACCATTATAGGCCCAATAGTAATTATTTAAAACTTACAAAATTACCTTAAGTTTTTACTAAGCCAAATCAAGCCCATATCTTTTTACCCTAACCGGACCCAAATGGGCCGTATAGCCCAAAACTAAAAATATATATAGAGACTTTTCATGCCTAAATTGACAAATGGTGAAAGTTTGGTCCAAAATCGTAAACTAGTAAAACTTGTATAACCTATTCGTGACTATGATAAAGTGCAAGGGTCGTTTGTGTCATTTTCAAAACTATAGGGTATGTTAAATCCAAACCGAGAGCCAAAATAAACTACAAGGACCAATTGTGTCACTTTTGAAACTTATATCAAGCCCTAACTCTTGTCACATAATTTCTGTGGGATTTGAGGGGGTGTTTGGTCATTTCTCTAAAGTTTTCCAAGCCCTAGGGACGTTTTCATAAATAGAATTAACTAACAAGGACTAACGATGTAATAAACTTAACGGGCGAAAACTTAAAGTTACCTTTGTAAACAATTATACTTACAAGGATTTATTGTAGTTTTATTTAATTAAAAGAAGTAATAAAACATGTCATTTTTAAACAAATTACTTTAGTTATTTACAAACTCTACGAAATTTGACAAACCCCGTTAACCATTTTCTTTCGAAACCTTAAATCTTAATAAATTGTAATTTATTTCTTTATGATAAATTATATAAGATAAAAGCTACTTATTTGATTTACGACCCCTCTTTTCTTAAACAAATTAAATATATATATATATATATATATATATATATATATATATATATATATATATATATATATATATATATATATATATATATATATATATATATATATATATATATATATATATATATATATATATATATATATATATATTTTTAGAACAAAAATATGTATATGCTTTCATTTCACTATAAGAACAAACACTTGAACCAATGTAACAACTCATAAAATGTGATCATGCATTTTCATATGCACCATTCATCATGCATTATTATTGTTGCATTCACTGAGACATTTAAATTACTTAGGTAATTTCTCCAGTCCGTGACTATACTGTGCCAGTCATTCAGTGACATCATCCTCACTAACTCATTATCACTAAGGTGAGTTCATGGCCCCATCTTTATTGTTTTATAACTGGGGGAGAAAACATACAAAAATTATTTATATGCAAGCATGCACAGACAACAACAATTTATTTGCCTACTGTTTGCCCCATTCCCGTGGACTGTATTAGTTAATAGTGTAACGCGAAATGTATGGATAGATCTATTCGGGTATTGACAACACCCGGCCTGTCGTGATCAGCTATCACGTATTGCTTAGGCCAAGCAGTAGGTTTATGTCATTGTCGGATTAAGGGAAACCTCAATCAAGATAGACCCAAATGGGCTTACTGAGAATCATGTCTAGCTTTTATTACAGGGCAGTAGGAACTACTATAGCATTGGGCTGTGATGTCCTACTATCTTCGTGGTGCTTTGCATATTGATACTTTATTTAATTAATTAAACCTGTGAATTCACCAACCTCGTGTTGACCCCCACATTTTACTTTTATGTTTTCTCATGAAAGTAAGCAGGTTCATGCATTGGATTCCAGCATTTTAGGAAGCATCATGTTTACCATCGGGCTGGGATATTTATTTCTGTTTTATAATAAATGTGGTTTTATTTCAGACAAGATACTAAATGTGTACGATTAATTCATGTAATATGTTTCAAAGTGATATTTATGATCATTGCTCTATATGCTATGTGCTATCGATCCACCCAAGTAACACCCCAATTACTATTCCGCTGCATTTGACCAACTTGGGGGTGTTACAATAGAGTCAATTATAAGTTTGGTATTCTTTCATGAATTTATGTGAGTTGATTATAAGCTTTTTCTCCTATCACTTGCTAATAAATTTATTTGCAATAAATAAGGTTGTACGATTTGAAAAGTTACTTTGCTTCTAGCACAAGATCGTTTAAAAGTTGCTCGGTATTAATTCGAGTTCATAGCCAAGGCATAACATATTGAAGCGGGATGCGAAGATTGGCGAGCCCGAAAAGGCCCTAACAAGGCATGAGGGCTACATTTTGTTGCTAAAGATCCCAAGTGATGTGAAGAATCATTTATCAAAAATCAATATGAAGGATCGAGACACACGACGAAAAGCAAAAACTCCCCAAAAGATCATGGAGAAGTCTATCCGAAAAGACCCTAGCAAGGTATGAGGATAAATACATCCAAGTCCTAAAAGGAGGCGGATCGGTGTATATCAAAGTCCAAAAATAAAGATTGGAGAAAAATGAAGAAGCCGTGGTCCAAATATGAAGAATCTCTCAAAAAACTTCAAGTGAAGAAATTCTTATTATGAGGAGTAGACCATAATTTCAAGAACGTTTCTCAAAGATTCGAAGTATGAAGTCGCTGCCAAATATCGGTCCGACAAAAGGTCTCAAATCGTGAAGCGAGTTATGCCAAGATATGAACTTTAAGAGGTCCCGAGAAGCAGTTTTAAAAGATTTTGTCCTTTAGCTAACTATTGATTAAATCGTCCTACTTTATTTTCAGCCTAAATAACTATCGTAATAATTCAAACAATGAATCCTCGTGATCATTCAAGAAAATTATAAAATATAAGAAATACACCTAGAAATAAGGGAGTCTAAGTAAATAATTGGACCACATGAGTTCGTGTTAGTTTGCTAACGTATAATAACAATGATCCCGTTTTTAAGCTTGGTATGGGGAACGTGAAACTTGAGGATGATAAACATTCATGACAGCCAAAATCCCAATGTAAGTCTTTGATTTCTATACTTGTTTTGTACATATTTCTATCTTTTAAATGAAGGCCAAGGTGGGTTATTTATGATGAAAAATGTAAACTGTGCTTTGAAATTAATGCATTGCATGAGGGCATTGCAATGGTCAAGTGTAGAGGATTTAATAAGTGTGAAAACACTTATCCTTTTACCACTTATTTCCAATAATAACAAGACCAAAACGTGTATTTATGTCGTAAAAGTCGAAATTATGCGTGGTTTGTGTTTTTATTGTGTTTCAGGATAAAAATATGAAAAAGGAAGAAAACATGGGCTATCACGGGCTTTTATCGAAAAAACAAGAAAAGACGAAGTCAAAAGATCAAGAGTGCGAAAAGAACGGAAGTCCAAGGCCTATTCTGAAGATTTATCGAATAAAAAGTCTAAAGACGGAAGTTTAATGAAGTCAAAGAACCAAGTCTAATAATAGAAGAAAATTATAAGACAAGTTTAATTTATATCGACAAATCCTGAGACGACGTCAAGAAAGACAAAGAATTTAAATCGAGTCGAGACGAGAAGAAAGAAAGAAGGAAGCATAAACACTTAGCCTCCCCACCTCCTATATATACCCTCCTAATGTGTCATTAGGAGGGTGTTAGTTAGTTATTAGTTAGCTAGTTCATTTTTCTTTTGTAGTTTTAATTTTTAGAGAGAGAAAGTTCTTAACTTTCTCTCACTAGGAAAACTTCATCTTTTCTTTCTTTCATGTTTATGTTTTAATTCAATCTTGTATTTTGGAATCATTAATCTACAAGTTCAAGTTCAAGCTTTTCATCATTAATCTCTTTCTACCTTTCTTGATTACTTTTGATCCGAGATAATCATGCGTCTAGTTTCATCTTGATGTTTGATTGATTAAAAGTTTTATCCTTTTGTTCATATCTATGTTTTTGTACAATTTGAGCTTTGAGCTTATCATGCTTGTTGGCTTATTTTGCACTTAGCTTATTTACTTTTAAGTTTCCTTAAAAGTTTAGTCTTATTAAAGTTTGCTTTATAAAGTTTCCGTATTTAGTATTTTAAAAGTCTTCAAATTTGTGCTTATTTAGTCTTGGCTAAGAGTTGGTAAATGCTTATTTGATTAAGTGTTTATTTTGTTTGCTTATTCTGTTTTTGATTCCCATCGTAACAGCTGTTTACCCAATCCGATCGAGTAAGTGTGATCGCATAAACCCCTAGGGTTTCTACTTGCGATCCTTTACTTCGATCACCAAGTACGATCACACTTGGGTGCGATCACTTGACCATGATCACTTGAGTGCGATCACTCGCTGCGATCATTTGGTTGCGATCTGGGCCACGATCCTAATTTCCATCGCATTGAGTGCGATCACTAGACCACGATCACTAGTCTGCGATCGATTGTTACGATCGTAGGTGTAACACCCCCAAATTTCGGTCATAACAGAGGAAGGGTCATTGGGTGTTACTATCATGGTTCAATCTCATAATCATAGAAAACGGCTCAAAACAAGTCGTTTTAATAAACATCCATTCATTTTCATTTAATAAAAGTACAATTTCATTCACGGTCCCAATTAACTTCAAGTTTACAAAACTTAGTAAATGTTAAAAATTATTTGAATGGATATAATTTATAAAAGTGAGCCAAAACATTTCAATAAGCAAGCTTCACGAAACCGCCTTCCTCGAGTGCCTTCTATATGGACCTGATATAAAACATGTTAAAAAGTCAGCAAAATTTGCCGAGTGAATCTATAGAGTTTAAATTTAAATGAAGAACATAAATATTCAAAAATAACCTTCCATGGTTAATATTTTATTAAAGACAATTATTTTGTACGGACATAATTATCGTGTCATTACATAAGTCTCGTGACATTGAACGTTAACATATATTTATTTCAGCCCAACACACCTAGCCAAGTGCGTATATTTCTCTTATACAATGAATCCGATGTTTCATTACTAGTGCATCACAACACCACGCGAGAGCTAGTCGCGACCGGACTGGGCGTCACCCCGATAGATCTATCCATAGCATTAGCGTTACTTCGATTAACAATTCACGATTCATGGGTCTTTTAAGGCTAAACAAACTTATGTAATAACTTTCATCTAAACATACAATCGAGTTTCTTGTGTTCAATTTTAAAAAAAGGGTTTACCACAACTTCTCGTTGTACCCTTCGTTTATAATAAATGCTTTTCCAATAAGTAGTGCTTCCACAACTTCTCGTTGCACCTATACTTTTCTAATAAGTAGGGTTTTCACAACTTCTCGTTGTACCCTTTATTTTAAATAAACAAGCATGTTATCCCCCTCGCGGGTTTTATAAAACAAGTAAACATGTTAAAAGCGAGGCTATAGACTCACCTTAGCCAATAGTGGTAATGAGACGATCGCCGACGATTAGTGATGCCCGTTTAAACACGAAAACCGCAACCTACCAAATAAGGCGCGTTCGTTAAAAATCGACTTAAGTAAAAATCATACTTAAATAATATAAAAATCAAAATTACAAAACCAAGACAATCCCGAAAAATTTAATAATACAAGTTTTATTACTATACCCTTTTATTCAACACTTATTCTTTTAAACACTTGCACTCTCGATATTGACCCGTCTTAAGACGCCAAGTCAACGCAAGTCAAATTATCATTTTACTTCCCTCGGACCAGTAGCTAAGTCATTTATATAATGACTTAACACTTGAGTAAATCACCATGTCCAATAGTGAATACTCAACTCACGCCACATAATTATTGAACTACGTGTCCAAAATACCAATCAGCATGTACACTCCAAATGTACACACTAATCTACCCTATCTACACTTGTCCGATTTCGACGAAACTTGGTTACAAACTCACATATAATATGAATAAGACTCAGTTTAAATGTCATTCAAAAATATTACTCCTAAGACCTTCTGCCTGACACATCTTCGTGTTGTAAAAACCGGACAGATTTACGTCTTCAACTCGTAAAACCATTTTGACATATTTAAACAACTCCATTTATAAAACCGACACTCGGGTTTGAAAATACACTCATGACCTGAGGTTTAGACTCCAACATCAGTCCTTGAACATTTTCAAAACTCATTCTATAGTCCCCAAGATTCGATCCAAATATCGACAACAATTTTCGGATTGTGCCGATACTCGTCTCCCGGTACACACATACTAAAACTAGCATAACTTTTCGCTCGTTTGGAGCTAGAAGCTCTACTTTAGCTCAAATCGAAGCTAACGAAATTATCTACGACCCTATCTAATTAGTTTAACAAGTTTATTACAGTACGTAATTCAAAAATGGCCTTAAAGTTACTGCCCAAAATTGACCATCTAAAAATCATACCAAATCACCATTTTGACCCATTTCAACAATTTACATACTTCTAATATCATCCTAATATTATCATAACACATCTAACTAACTCCTAACACTCTCAAATTTAATTTGATAAAAATCAAATATATAAAATCATGCATGCAACAACAACCCCACTCAAATATAATAATATTAACAACATACATAAACATAAAAATGGATCAAACATCAAGTTCTTCACCAAAATTTTGAAAGAAAAATAAAGTTTATGCATGTAAGTAAAATTTATACCAATATGATCCTTGTTGAATTTCCAAGATGGGTCTTTTATTGGATTTGGAAGATTCAAAGTAATAATTGAACAAATTGATGGATTAGGGTGGGGGGTTGGACGACAAAAATGGAAGAAGAGACAGAGTGTGTGTGATTTTTCTATAAAAATGAATTTTAAATAAAAACTAGTTAGTGGAATTTGTTTAAATAGTCCAAGGTTAGGGTAGATTTTGTCATTTAGGCATAGTTTTGTTCCCAAAATGCAATTAGATAGTTTACAAGGTAGAAAATGTAAATTGTAAATTTTGAAATATTTACGGGACTCGGGTTTCGTAAAAATACTTTTCAAAAGTTAAAACGCTTCATAAAAATAAAAATAAAGCTTCGATACGACTTAAAACGTAATTAAATCGAAAACGTCGAAAATATAAAATATCGAGACAATCGATAATAAAACATAAATTTTTGGGCATCAGTCGGTATCGCGATCATTAGTAGTTCTCGTCATTCGTTAAAACGTAAAACACGAGAAATAAAAATTAAATGTAATAAATACAATAAAATCATTTATATGATAATTTGAGAATTTAATATCGATACTTAATGTATTTCTTGTCAGTTTTCATCGAAACAACATTCTCACGTTAAGTTTCAAGTCATAACCTTCTCGGTTAATCGATAATTTAAAATTCTCATTAAAGTAAACACGTAATACGTAATAGTCGAGATTAAAATAACGACCTGAAATTGACGGATTGTCACATTATCCCCACCAAATTGGGATCTTCGTCCCGAAGATCAACTTGCGTTCTTCCTCGATCGCTCGTTGAAATCAAAGAGTTAAATGAATTTTGGTCCTCGTCTAGAGTTCCATCACACATGACAATAGGAATTCGACTTTGCTTTGGTTGCCTAACTTCCTTATCGATAATATCAACAAGTACTTTGATGAAATGCAACTTCCGCCGATTCATACTTCATCAAAAGAGATAATAAGATCTTCGTCAGGAAGGAATTTCTTAGGTTCGACATATGAAAAGTATTATGAATTCCTTGTAGTTCTCGAGGTAATTTAAGTTTTCATGCCACTGGACATACACTCGATATCAGCTCGAATGGTCCAAACTAACGGGGACTTAACTTCCCACATTTTCCAAAATACAGAACACCCTTTTCAGGGTGATAGCTTTGGCATAACTTTTCCACCTACCTCGATTTCCAAAGGTTTTCGCTTCACATCGTCATAAATTCTATGTCTACTACAAGCAGATAACAAACGATTCTTAGTTAGCATGATCGATTTATTTATCGAAATAAAATGTGCAGAGTCAATCAATTAACATTGACAGAAAATCGAGTCATATTCAGACTGAGTTTTTGAGAGCTTAACAATGAATCCATTGTAATTTGCTCCAACTTCACGAATGATAACGAATAACACAATCGTAATCACTTAAAGGCTAATTCATATCTTTTATTCCAGAATACATTGTAGGCTCTTACTATCGGTGGATACCGTACATTAGTGCCAAACAATTAATGTCTCAATAGACAAAGAGTAAAATCACCGCACCTAGCTACAAGCCATGGGTTGTGCAGTTTCCTCATTCTTCCTAGGTTTCCTACAAGCATATACAAATCAAACGGTTCTAAATCCTTCAAGAGATATATCACGATCAACAACAAGATCTTTACTTCTTTCGGGTAATGATAAGTTCGGCGTGTTGCAGAGTTTTCTTTTCATGGTCTGAAAAGCTTTCTCTTCATCAATGCCACACACATATGGTTCATTCTCTGAGTTAGCTTAGTTACTGGTTTTGATATCAAATAGAATCCTTTAATAAACCTTTGGTAGTAACCAGCCAAACCTAGAAATTGTCGCACTTCAGTTGGAATAGTTAGAACATTCAAATTTTCGATGGCTTCGATTTTCCCGGAATCAACATGTATGCCACTTTGTCAATCACATGACAGAGAAGTTGCACAGAACAAAGCCAAAAATCACACTTTAAGAATTTTGAGTACATCTTTTCGTTCTTTAACAAGTTCAGGATAATCCCTAAGTGTTCGGCATGTTCTTTCTCGCTCTTAGAGTAGATTAGAATATCATCAATGAAAACAATCACGAATTTATCAATATACGGCTTACACCTATGGTTCATTAAGTCAATGAATACAGCAGGTGCACTGGTCAAACCAGAAGGCATAACCCTAAACTCATAATGATCATCACGAGTTCTAAACGCCATAATAGGAATATCTTCCTCGCGTATGCGAAGTTATTGATAAGCAAAACAAAGATCAATCTCGGAGAAAACGCCAGAATCTTGGAGAAAACACGAGATTTTAGAAGTTGATCAAATAGATCATCAATTCTTAGAAGCGGGTAACGATACTTGATCGTTAGCCAATGCAGCTCTCGGTAATCGATACACATTCGAAACGAATCATCTTTCTTCTTAGCGAACAGAATAGGAGTTCTACAAACTGACAAGCTCGATCGACTAAAACCTCTATCAGATAGCTCCTAAAACTGCACAAATAATTACTTCAGCTCAGATGGTGCTTATAAATATGGCTCATGTGCCACAGTTGTAGCACCAGAGATTAGATCAATTAGGAATTCTGTTTGCCTTGTAGGCGGAAGCCTTGGCAATTCTTCCATAAATACTTCAGAATAGTCACAAATGACTAGAGTAATTCTACTTACTTCTCTTACGATTCCTTCTACGATTCCTAAACCATGAATAATCCACAACCTTTTTTGATATACTTACGAGCTCTAATGCACGAAAAGAATTTTCAATTTGGAATTATTTTTCCCTTCAGTAACCTCATCAGCCTTGCCTTGAATTATGTGTTCCATGAGCTAATCAGCCATGCAGACAACTTCACAAATAGTAAATGGCTTAAAAGAAGTCACATCACCACATATATTCCTGGTCAGCCGTAAATATACTACTTGACCTTGACGGTTCGGGTTCCACAATTCTTGGCATAAAGGAGTCAACTTATGGAAACACTTGATATATCTACCAATGTTAGTTCCCTTCAGTTTTAGATTGTACAACACTTGCTTCATACTTTAGAAATGCTTCGAGGACAAGCTCCTTAGTTAACCGTTTCCTCACCTTAGTCCATGGTGTCCCATAAGTAACGATACCTATGGAAGCAAGTCTGCCATCCCACCAAATTAATGTACGACCTTGGAGAGTAGCGATTTCAAACTGCACCTTATCCTTCTGATTAGAGTCACTGATTCAAAAGACTGACGCCAGCTTTTCATCAACTGACATAATCCTCCATCATCTTTAGTCCCCTTAAGAGTCTACGGTTTGCAATTAACGAATAAAGTGTAGTTATAGCCTCTAACTTCGGGCACATTTGTTCCATCTGTACCACGAAAAATATTGGCTCCAGCTTCAGCTCCACCGGTTCCAGTTCCACCAGTCATAGCTTCAGCTCCAGTTCCAGATCCATCATTCATGTTGGCCATGAATTTAACTAAATATACAACAACTTATTCACTAATAACTTGGCGCATTCGTGCTTTAGTCATAGCTTTCATTGACTACATGAGTCTTGTGTAGCGCAAATCAAATCATAATGAGTATTCATTCAGTGATTACGTTATACCACAAGAATTTACAAGAGAAAAGCAAAGAAAGATAATAATAGAACGATGTATAATTAGGAATCAAAAGATAGTCATTCCATTGATCACAAACTAGTACAAGTCATATTGTCAAACATTATAGATAATCATCATCTAATGCCATACAACTTAAAAGACTAGTCCTACTAACTGTTGTCACAGTTTAGTTAGGGATTAATGAGAAGATACTACAATTGATAAACTAATCTACTAAGAGTTACTAGGTATTTCACATGGCTAAGAAAGCTCCTCAGTCCCACAAGAAGAAGATTTCTTCAATGTCTTTCAGAGACGCTTGATATCCTCCTCAATTGGTGCTTTTGGAACAACCCCAATACAACCATTTCACGATCAAAGAATTAGAAGAACAAAATCAAAGAATGAATCGAGCAAACGAATTACAATTCAATAAGAGTTTAATTACGCAGATGCTATATGCTTAAGCCTACACATTTATGAATCATTATTTCCATGGATTGATCAAGTCCTTCTAAATAAGATTCAGAAATTTGTAGTTCAACAATTTATAATTTCATTGTTCAAATAAATGGCCAATTTATCTCAACAATTATAAATCACTTTATTCAAGCATCGTCAGCTCAACGCAAAAGATCAAGATCGAAACAAACGAGAAACTGATTTAACAGAAAATGATCAGTGATATGATATGGAATCCTGGTTGGCATGTGAATACCATACAAATCAATCTCAATTCCTCACAATCAATAGTACCATCTCAGACAAACTTGTTTTTATCAAAACAGTATAACGTCGAAGATTAATGAAAATGCAAATTAAATTTGCTAAACGAAATGAACGAATCGATAAATCAAGAATAAGAATCAAGGAAATCAAAATCCTCGTAACCAAAAGAATATGAGCAAGGATATTAACCATTTCGTTGGGATCATGTATATCCACAACTTAGTTAATCTCGAGAATAACAGGATTCATTTCAGGAATAGCTTCGGCGCTAGCATAAAAATGACTAGGGTGGCTTCGTGACAATCGACGTCGTATAAATATCTCGTATAAATATAAAATTATCATTTATAATTAAATAAATGAAAACATACCTTGTAATTCACAAGTTCAAATAATCGATAAAGATTACAACATATATATAATCTCATATATATATATATATATATATATATATATATATATATATATATATATATATATATATATATAGTGAAAGGTTATTTTCAGAACCAAATAAATGTACAGAACTGCGAGAACCACCTTAATACTCTTAACAATGCATATGTATTTTCATTATTATGTTTAAATTAACATTTAATAGTTGTTTTGTTGGTTATATATCCGAGTATGATGAGCTATATGAAAAGTGCACATGTGTTTTCTTATTATCCAACGAAAAGATAGTTATCATACATACAAAACAAATACATGTGCATACATGTTCTTAGTGACCTACGACAATGAAAATTCATGTATTTCTACCTAATAAACTAACCCGATATATATACATGTGCATTTTAAGAGTAAAAAGATGGTTCTCGCAGTTCTGTACATTTATTTGGTTCTGAAAATAACCTCACCCTATATATATATATATATATATATATATATATACTATCATTCTCGTCCATTGGTAACTCGGAGGTTTTGCTTGCAACAGTTATAGTTAAAAGATTTCAAAAATTCATTTTTGGAAAATCTTTTCGTTCTCTATAACTTGAGCTCTGATGCCAATCTGTAACACCCCCAAATTTCGGTCATAACAGCGGAAGGGTCATTGGGTGTTACTATCATGGTTCAATCTCATATTCATAGAAAACGACTCAAAACAAGTCGTTTTAATAAACATCCATTCATTTTCATTTAATAAAAGTACAATTTCATTCACGGTCCCAATTAACTTCAAGTTTACAAAACTTAGTAAATGTTAAAAATTATTTGAATGGATATAACTTATAAAAGTGATCCAAAACATTTCAATAAGCAAGCTTCACGAAACCGCCTTCCTCGAGTGCCTTCTATATGGACCTGAGATAAAACATGTTAAAAAGTAAGCAAAATTTGCCGAGTGAATCTATAGAGTTTAAATTTAAATGAAGAACATAAATATTCAAAAATAACCTTCCATGGTTAATATTTTATTAAAGACAATTATGTTGTACGGACATAATTATCGTGTCATTACATAAGTCTCGTGACATTGAACGTTAACATATATTTATTTCAGCCCAACACACCTAGCCAAGTGCGTATATTTCTCTTATACAATGCATCCGATGTTTCATTACTAGTGCATCACAACACCACGCGAGAGCTAGTCGCGACCGGACTGGGCGTCACCCCGATAGATCTATCCATAGCATTAGCGTTACTTCGATTAACAATTCACGATTCATGGGTCTTTTAAGGCTAAACAAACTTATGTAATAACTTTCATCTAAACATACAATCGAGTTCCTTGTGTTCAATTTAAAAAAAATAGGTTTACCACAACTTCTCGTTGTACCCTTCGTTTATAATAAATGCTTTTCCAAAGTGTTTCCACAACTTCTCGTTGCACCTATACTTTTCTAATAAGTAGGGTTTTCACAACTTCTCGTTGTACCCTTTATTTTAAATAAACAAGCATGTTATCCCCCTCGCGGGTTTTATAAAACAAGTAAACATGTTAAAAGCGAGGCTATAGACTCACCTTAGCCAATAGTGGTAATGAGACGATCGCCGACGATTAGTGATGCCCGTTTAAACACAAAAACCGCAACCTACCAAATAAGGCGCGTTCGTTAAAAATCGACTTAAGTACAAATCATACTTAAATAATATAAAAATCAAAATTACAAAACCAAGACAATCCCGAAAAATTTAATAATACAAGTGTTATTACTATACCCTTTTATTCAACACTTATTCTTTTAAACACTTGCACTCTCGATATTGACCCGTAGTAAGACTCCAAGTCAACGCAAGTCAAATTATCATTTTACTTCCCTCGGACCAGTAGCTAAGTCATTTATATAATGACTTAACACTTGAGTAAATCACCATGTCCAATAGTGAATACTCAACTCACGCCACATAATTATTGAACTACGTGTCAAAAATACCAATCAGCATGTAGACTCCAAATGTACACACTAATCTACCCTATCTACACTTGTCCGATTTCGACGAAACTTGGTTACAAACTCACATATAATATGAATAAGACTCAGTTTAAATTTCATTCAAAAATATTACTCCTAAGACCTTCTGCCCGACACATCTTCGTGTTGTAAAAACCGGACAGATTTACGTCTTCAACTCGTAAAACTATTTTGACATATTTAAACAACTCCATTTATAAAACCGACACTCGGGTTTGAAAATACACTCATGACCTGAGGTTTAGACTCCAACATCAGTCCTTGAACATTTTCAAAACTCATTCTATAGTCCCCGAGATTCGATCCAAATATCGACAACAATTTTCGGATTGTGCCGATACTCGTCTCCCGGTACACAAATACTAAAACTAGCATAACTTTTCGCTCGTTTGGAGCTAGAAGCTCTAATTTAGCTCAAATCGAAGCTAACGAAATTATCTACGACCCTATCTTATTAGCTTAACAAGTTTATTACAGTACGTAATTCAAAAATGGCCTTAAAGTTACTGCCCAAAATTGACCATCTAAAACTCATACCAAATCACCATTTTGACCCATTTCAACAATTTACATACTTCTAATATCATCCTAATATTATCATAACACATCTAACTAACTCCTAGCACTCTCAAATTCAATTTAATAAAAATCAAATATATAAAATCATGCATGCAACAACAACCCCACTTAAATATAATAATATTAACAACATACATAAACATAAAAATGGATCAAACATCAAGTTCTTCACCAAAATTTTGAAAGAAAAATAAAGTTTATGCATGTAAGTAAAATTTATACCAATATGATCCTTGTTGAATTTCCAAGATGGGTCTTCTATTGGATTTGGAAGATTCAAAGTAAAAATTGAACAAATTGATGGATTAGGGTGGGGGTTGGACGGCAAAAATGGAAGAAGAGAGAGAGAGTGTGTGATTTTTCTATAAAAATGAATTTTAAATAAAAACTAGTTAGTGGAATTTGTTTAAATAGTCCAAGGTTAGGGTAGATTTTGTCATTTAGGCATAGTTTTGTTCCCAAAATGCAATTAGATAGTTTACAAGGTAGAAAATGTAAATTGTAAATTTTGAAATATTTACGGGACTCGGGTTTCGTAAAAATACTTTTCAAAAGTTAAAACGCTTCATAAAAATAAAAATAAAGCTTCGATACGACTTAAATCGTAATTAAATCGAAAACGTCGAAAATATAAAATATCGAGACAATCGATAATAAAACATAAATTTTTGGGCATCCTTCGGTATCGCGATCATTAGTAGTTCTCGTCATTCGTTAAAACGTAAAACACGAGAAATAAAAATTAAATGTAATAAATACAATAAAATAATTTATATGATAATTTGAGAATATAATATCGATACTTAATGTATTTCTTGTCAGTTTTCATCGAAACGACATTCTCACGTTAAGTTTCAAGTCATAGCCTTCTCGGTTAATCGATAATTTAAAATTCTCATTAAAGTAAACACGTAATACGTAATAGTCGAGATTAAAATAACGACCTGAAATTGACGGATTGTCACAGTAGGCTACGATCACTTTGGTTGTGATCACTTGGCTACGATGGCTGAGTGTGATGACTGGTCACGATCACTTGGATGCGATGACTTAATTTTCTGTTTTTATTTTTAATTTCAAATTTGACTTTTCCCGCATTTTTACTTAGTATTATTTTTAAACTAGATTTGTCTTAGTTTATTTTTACAAAGTTTTAAGTTTTTAAATTCACTTTAAGTTTTTAATCATTTATTTTTAACTCGTCATTTTTAGTTTAATTTTTAAAGCTTTTATTTTTACTCAACGACACTTTCATTTTACCATTAGTTTAAAATAGATAATCACCCTTCTTTATTTTTCCACCAAGAACGACTGAGTCGAACTTTCAGATGGTAATCAATTCGAAAAGACCGAGACGATAACTTTTTACATACAAAATCTCTTGTATTAGACCACCTATTATAATTGATGATGTCGAGATTCGAGCTGGTTGAACAGGTTGTGGGGCAGAAGCTTTATTCTCATTGGTACCCATGATGACGGGCATACGAGTACCTCAACTGAAGTTTATCACAGCCGACATGCTGCTAAACCGCCAACCCTATCATTCTACCATTGCATAATCAAATATCAAATTTTAACCAAATAATAAAACAAAAAATACATTATATTTGTGAAAGGGGCACCTGTTTTTCTTTCTTCCTTCTGAATCTTGCGTCGTAAACACGACCATTATGTAACAGGACATTTCCGTTCAAAGAGAACGAAAAAAGTAAGTATTCTGTAATTTTGAGGCTCAGATAAATGAGCAATCAGATATGAGGATATGCCTGCTATGGCTACAAAACTTAGTAAGCATGCCCCGCCAAGAGGCACAAAATCCGAATAATAATTGAGCTCAAAAAGTATCATCATAGCCTTTTTTTAACAAAATCATCATAGCATTTTAACAGCATTATCGTTGCGATCTAAAAGCAGCGGCTACACTCAGCATGGCTGCAAACTTAATAGTTTGCCCCACCAAGACAAAAATGTCGACATCGTCAGTCTAAGGCTATTACTATTCATCACAGCCTCCAATCGTTCCGCCAATCCGTGCATCTTGACGGCTTTTGTCAAAACCAGGGCCATGCAAACTCATCACATCCCCTAATCATTGCATATTAAAAAAAAACCCTGAACCATACTGACATCCAAGGCCATCGTTCCCATATAAAAGCATCCACTATGGTCACACGCAGACATCTTAATATTATAAAGAAGCAAGTGACGCGAAAATGATAGTAGCTAAAGGATATGACTTGCAAAAGAAATAAGAACAATTCAGATGAGTTTGTTAAAGCAAATAATTATATATTTTAAATGCATCAAAGTTTGTTCCTAAATCTAGAATAAGCTTTAAAAGTGGATTGATTTAAGTAAAGTAATCCAAAAGGCTTTGGTTAATTATAATATAATAATTATCTATAGAAAATGTTAAAGAAACAGAATAAAAACAGTATTTGTTTTCTCGGATCAACCACCAAGTAAACCTCTTTTCACCAAAACACATACGACACTTACCTAATCCACCCTAACCTGTTCATTTGCTTTTAAGTATGGATTGACCTCTCTGTTATACAATGCGAATAGAGCGCCATCAGCTTATATATAAACCATATAGTTCATTTCGGTTGAAACAAACTAATTTAGTACTGGTCTAGTAGGCTGACTGATTGTTTACATTTTTCATTTGCTGTATAATTGGTACATAAGCTAAAAAAATTCAAAACATCCTTGGTGACTTAAATGTGAGAACTTAAAATAGGATATAGTTTAATTTCAACATATTTGACTCATGTTTCAAGTGCGATTAGGAATCAGTGACTTAATAACCATACTCAAATTCCAAACACACTATGTAACAACAAAACAATAACATTAGTCACAGTTGACTCAAAAATCTGAAACACATTGTGGGATCCTAATGAATAACTATAATAGAAACACATATTTAATAAAAAAGGCTACTTATTTGGCTACACTCTAGAGCTTATTAAATCAAAAAAAGCAAAAATAAGATTTAATACCTTTTAATCCAGCGGGTACGCAGTGCCATATATCGAAGAACAAATAAAAATGCTAGAAAAACAAATCAACAACGATTTGGGGATCTTATCATATGCTGGTTAGGGGAGTTTGATCATCCAACCTCGTTAATAAAGATATCAACACCACCCACATACCCACATGAGGCACCCAACCTCGCCACACACCGACCCACATCACCGCACGTCGTCGAAGGCGGCAATGAAGAGATCAACGGCAACAAAGGGTTCCCATCATACATCAGAAAAACCGTAATCAGACAAAACTCGTAAAACCCCTATTTTTTCACATATTTCAAGATCAAGGGTTGCCACGGTTCAAAATAAGAGGATGGGATGACAAATAATATGAGAGAGTACATTTGAGCCAAGATGCAAAATAAATTGGTTATAATTTTCCAAAGGGTAATTAAACAGTAAAGGGCAAAACAAAAAAGGGCAATTAACCACAAAGGGCAACGGAAATCAATTAATACAGAACGGGGTAAATTAATAACGGGGTGGAGAAGAGAGGGAAAACGGAGCACTGTATGTGTGTGAAAGCAGAGATCAGTATGTGTAAAGTTTGTGAGACAGGCGAGTGTTTGTGAGGGGAGAAAAAAAAGTTTTTTTATTAAGTATGTGAGGGGAATCACTGTTCATTTGAAACCGTGATTCCAAACTATTATAAGGAGGGTAATATTGATAACACTCCTTTTTGGATATTCACCGTTTGTTATACGTCATAATCTGCCTCATTAAAATACTTATCAAGAATAATCTTAATAGGATAAAACTTGATGAAGGGAAAAAAGAGTGCAATGCACATAATGTTCCTCCTAAAATTAATATATCTTTCAAGCATCAAAGGTTGATCTTTTGAACCAGTTGCTCAAAAACTTTTGTCGGTAATGATTTTGTGAATAAATCAGCCAAATTATCACTTGATCGAATTTGATGAAAATCAATGACTTCATCCTTTTGTTGATTATATGCAAAGAAAAACTTAGGAAAAATATGTTTTGTCTTGCCCCCTTTGATATACCCTTCCCTGATTTGAGCTATACATGTCGCATTATCTTTATATAATAAAGTTGTATTTCATTTGACTGACTCGAGCCTGTAGTCTTCTTGAATATGTTGAATCATTGATCTTAACCAGACACACTCTCGATTAGCTTCATAAAGTGCAATAAGTTCACATTATTTGATGATGTAGCAATTAATGATTGCTTCGTCGACCTCCAAGAGATTGCGGTTTCTCCATAAGTGAAAACATACCCTATTTGTGGATTGTGCCTTAAGTGGATCAGATAGATATCCAACATCAGCATATCCAACCAAATTTGATTTTGAATTATTTGGTAAAATAATCCCATATCACGAGTACCACAAAGATAATAAAAAATATGATTGCTTCTATTCCACTGTCGACGTGTTGGCTCAGAGCTATATCTTGTTAGTAAGTTAACTGAAAATGAAATATATGGACTTGTATTGCAAGAAAGGTACACTAAAGCCCCAACCGTGCTTAGATAAGGTATTTCAAGACTAAGAATCTCCTTATCATTTTCTTTGGGACGGAATGGGTATAGTTCTCGGTTAAGTGAACGACTGACCATTGGTGAGCTTAACGTATGAGCTTTAACCATATTGAATCGTTTCAACATTTTTCTGTATATTATGATTGATGGCCAAATACTAAATTTTTCAAATGCTCAATTTGCAAGTTGAGACAAAACTTTGTCATGCCAAAGTCTTTCATATCGAACTCATTAATTTTCAATGATATTTAAATCATCAACATAAAGTGCAATGATTGTAAATCTTGTCATTAATCTTTTGATAAACACACGCAGACTAATTTGATTACTTTTATACCCTTCTTCTGAAAGATATTCAATGAGGCGGTTATACCACATTCGCCTTGATTTTTGTATTCCGTATAAAGATCATTTTAGTTTGATTAAGAACATTTCTTAGGGATTTGATTTAAAAGCTTCATGCATCTTTAACAAGTTAGTAGTATGTTCAATTTCTTCAGAATTTTCAATGATATTTAAATCATCAACATAAAGTGCAATGATTGTAAAAATTGTCATTGATCTTTTGATAAAAACACGCAGACTAATTTGAGTACTTTTATACCCTTCTTTTGAAAGATATTCACTTAAGCGGCTATACCACATTCGCCTTGATTTTTTTATTATGTATAAAGATCTTTTTAGTTTGACTGAGAACATTTCTCAGGGATTTGATTTACAAGCTTCATGCATCTTTAATCCCTTGGGGATTTTCATGTAAATATCACTATCAAGTGATCTGTATAGGTAAGATGTAACAACGTCCATTAGGCGCATATGAAGCCTTTCAGCATTTGCTAAAATGATAAGAAATCTTTGAGTTATCGCATCCACAACAGGTGAATACGTTTCCTCATAATCTACCCTAAGTATTTGTGAGAAACCGTGTGCCACTAGTCTTGCTTTGTATCTCACAACTTTATTTTTCCCACACTTATAGCCTACCAGCTTCACATTATTTGAGGTTAAGGCCACAGGGCCAAATACTTTGCGCTTTTCAAGTGAATTTAATTAGCTTGTATGGTATTTTGCCATTTTTTACAATCTTTTATTTGTCGACATTTTATAATAGATTTCGGCACATAATCTTCATCATCTATTATTTCGCTTGCTATAACATATGCAAAAATCATCAACACGTGTTTCATTTCTATTCCATGTTGTACCATTTTGTACAAAGTTTATTGAGATCTCATAGTCATTGGTACATGGTCATCTTCAAGAAATTTGTCTATATTTTTTGTGTCATTTTTAATATTTTTGGGATTTTATTGAGAACAGCTTCTTGGACTTTGCCAATCGTATTCTGCTCTATAGAAAACTAGAAGGGGTTGAATAGTTTTTACCGATTAGTTATAATTACTTTAAAAATTTTTCGTGATTTATTATGGATATAGATCAAGAGTGATTGATAAAGTAATAGAGATGAGACAAGTATGAAATAAACCACAATGTAAAATGATTTATAATGGTTCAGTGTAGCAAGATCTCACTTATCTTGCCCCTACTTCCACTCCTCGAGTATCCATTCGAGAGTTCTACTTCACTAGTAAACGAATCTCCTTTACACCGGTGGAGAAACCTTCACACATAAGCTTACAATCTTTACCAAAATCTAAGCTAAGATGTCGTGATCTTTACAAGGGTACAACAAATCCCTTTACACTATATCCTTGTGGTTTACAACACCAACCACACTATTACATAAGTAGGTAGAAGAATGATTGCAACAACGGAGATTGTGTAGGTAACACTTAACACATTTACCCAAGGGTCCACCTGGGTCCACCGGGTCTGACTTTTGTTCCCTCATAGATGTTTGTAGAAGATCATACACAATCATTGAGTTTACCCATGGTTGACTTTTATATGTTTGATATTAGAGAGAGATAGTTACATTATGTCTATTTTATTTTTACACTTAAAAGAATATAAAGTGTATAAAACTTTTATAAAAGTTTAGAACACAAGTTCATGGATTAAGAGACTTAGATGTTGATTGTAACACGACATAAAAATATGTTTGATGTTTTGTCATTAACAAAATGTTAAGAGTGATTAAAACATAAATATCGTTTTAATATGATATTTGTATTTACATGCTCTTTCCTTTTTCTTAGATTTGTATCCTTGGAACCCATTAGTCTTCCATGCTTTCTGCGTATATTTGACTCATTCTGAGTTTCTGTAAGATCAATTCAGGAAGGTGCATTCAAGGAATATATGACTTAGTAACTCTTTTGAATCAATAAATGCATATGGCAATTCATTCACTATTCTTAGTAAGTGGATAATTTTTTGAACCTCTATATCATATTGAGCACTTCGAGGGTCAAGAAAAGATAATGATGATGCATTCCAAGTTACATCTATTTTGTCCAACCTTTTCGTTTCTCCTCCTAAAATTGGGAATATTTTTTCATCAAATAGCAATCAACAACGTGTTGTAAAGACATCTCTAGTTAATGATTTCAAATACTTGATGATTGATGGAGAAATAAAGCCACCATATTCCCAATCTTATTTGAGGTCCCATCTTGGTACGTTGTGGTGGAGAAATTAGGACATAAACAACACAACCAAATATTTTTAGATGAGACAAACTTGGTTCTCTTCCAGAAACCAACTAGAGAATACTCATGAGATCCACATGGTCTTAATCTAATAAGAAGATCAACATGTAAAATAGCGTGTCCACATGTAGAAGATGGTAATTTTGATTTCTTGAGCAATGTCTAGCAATTAATTGTATTCTTTTTATTAAAGATTCGGCTAGACCGTTATGTGTATGAACATGTGCTACAGGATGCTCAACTGTAATCCCAATTGACATACAAAAATCATTAAATGAATGAGATGTAAATTCTCTTGCTTTACCGAGTCTGATCTCCTTGATATGATGATACATAAAATGTGCTCTTAATAGAATTATTTGGGCTAATTGCCTTGAAAAAGAAACATTTCTTGATGATAATAGACATACATGGGACCATTGTGATGATGCATCAATTAATACCATAAAGTATCGAAATGGTCCACATAGAGGAGTAACTGGCCCACAAATATCTCCTTGAATTCTTTCTTAAAACAAATGAGATTCATTTTCTAACTTTATTGATTGAGGGCCTAACTATTATTTTTTCAAGAGGGCATGATTAACATGATAAATCTTTTGATACTAGGATCTTGAGGTCCTTTAGTGGATGCCCATTGAGCTCTTAATAATTCTCCTCATCATTACGTCACCTAGATGACTAATCAACTATGCCAAATGGTAAACGTTATTGGATCTACACATTTTTGAGTAGAAACCATATTTCTCTTTGGTTTATGTATTTAAAATATAATCCAGAGACAAACTTTTCATATTTTCCATTATGGTCTTTTTTCAATTTTTAATGGATGTGATTTGGAGATATTCAATGTTATTTTCAGACATGGTTTCAAGATGATGACCATTACGTCTTATGTCTTTGAAACTTAATAGATTTCTCCCGGCTCTACTGAATACTTTGCATCATTTATGATTAACTTTGTACCTTTAGGTAACGTAAAACATGCTTTTTATAGCCTTCAATCAAGTTACTAATACAACATATTGTGTTAACATTTGCACTTGCTACATGAAACTTGTGAAAATAGTTTTTGCTTTTCAAAATGCTATTCGTTGTTTCCCTATCTACTAGATATTCGTCTTCACCATTTTCCAACTTACTTTTCATATCCTTGAAAAAAAACAATACAAAAATAAATAAACATTTCATAGTATAACTTTCAAGAAATGTGTTTCATTAATAAAACTCATAATATGAGTGACATTGCGAAGAAAATAAAACCCAGCTTTTTCAAAACTTAAAACTTAAACATTTATTCTTGAATAAAAATCTTAAATGAAATGCCACGGTATTGCTAGTTATCTTTTCCATTGTTTGAAAAGGAAGCAACAACGTCTTCGACATCATCAAAAAATCTAAAGTGTCAAAGCGCTTGGATTTGTCTCATTAGCATCCAAATAATAAATGAAGTTTGTTTTAGTGCATTTTCCTTTCTTCTTGATTGATGCTTGATAGATGTCAACAAAGTGTTTAGGGTACGA
Organism: Glebionis coronaria; assembly: GCA_025667525.1. NCBI lineage: Eukaryota > Viridiplantae > Streptophyta > Magnoliopsida > Asterales > Asteraceae > Glebionis > Glebionis coronaria. Next base: position 700,267,637 of record CM046874.1, read on the forward strand.
CATTATTTTGTCGAATGATTGTTCATGCCACATCGGTTGTAAGGATTTCTCGAATTATTGGGAGCTTGATGTTTCATCTTTTCCCTTTATCATTTTTACCCTAAAAATCACAGGGCTTGGGATTGTAACCATCATGATACCAAACAATATTTCAACCACATCCACGGTCGTGGCCTTGTTTATTCCCGCATTTATTACCACAACTATGCCCCCTAATATTTGATGTTGCATTCGCTCCGGGCAATGCAGCAGAGCCAGTGAGGCGTGGTTGATCATTTTCATCAAAAGCTCGCTATTTTGCTCAGCAAAAAGAAGAATGGATATTAATTCATGGTACTTTTTGAAACCACGTCCTCTATATTGTTGTTGGAGAATCATATTAGAAGCACGAAAAGTAGAGAAAGTTTTCTCAAGCATGTCTTCCTCGGTAACCTTCTCTCCTCATAGTATTTGTAGAAACTAGAAGGGGGGGGGGGGGGGTTGAATAGTTTCACCATTTGAAGTACCATTTGAAAACTTGTTTCATAATATTTAAACCTATTTATAATATTTCAAAAACATTTGTTATATCAAGTTATCTTGATTATGATTGAAAACAATATTAATAGTAAGTAAGAAGTAAGGAAAGAACAACCTAAAGGAAGACACTAAGGATTTATAGTGGTTCGGCAATGAATCTCTCTCTTCGTTCCCACTCTAATCCTTGAGTACATATACTCGATATTTTCACTATATCCACAATCTCCCTTCTTGGCGGAGAAAACCTTACATCGTCGCTTACACCAATTTCCGACACTAAGTTAAAATGTCCAGTTCGAATCTTAGATAGAACCAATCTACACGCATCGCCCATTTCCATTTTTTGACACAAGGCTAGATGTCGAGTTCTAATATTAGGTAGAAGGAATCTACACTCATCACTCACACTCACATAACTTTAAAGCCAAGTAAGAACTTATACACACAACACTCACACTTACATCACTTCAGATCCAAGTGAGAACTTAGACACACAACACTCATACTCACATCACTTTAAAGCCAAGTGAGAACTTAGACACACAATATTACCAAGCATACACATAACTTGGATTTACACAGGACACAAAAGGATAAATGTGATGAATATGACTAGATCTATAGAAGAGAGATATTCATCAAGGCTTCATCTTTTAGCACTTCACAAGTATGTGAGTGATATTCTATTTGGACATAGGGAAAAGGGGATCAAGGAGACAATCACAAGTAAACATACTTAACACATTAAGTGATCATTTACTAATGATTGGAAAAGAGATTTAGAAGCATAAAAGAGAAGTCCAAAAAGGTTGAGACAAATGAAAACATGATCCACTAGTTATAGGAGGCAACGGTAGTCTAGTCACGGTTCTTTATTGTTCCCATGATTCAATATATATATCGAATCGTTGGACCCTATATGGAACTGTGGGCGTAGACTACACTCTTATTTTTGTCCCTTTGGTGTGGAAAGCTTATATGGACAGTTTAGACCTGAAAAGAATATCCAATATCACTTGGAATATCCAATATTCAAACTTTTCATTTATCACTTTTCATTTAATATTTTCTTAAAAACAAAGTATATTTGACTACATTTTGTCACATTTAATAAAAGGTGAGTATTAAGGTAAATCACTTCTAATAATCACTATACATGTTAGAAATATGTTTGTGCAAGACTTAAATGTATAACCTAAATGGTGGTGTTCGTTAAATAATTTGTCTTGCAGTTATTTTTACCGATAAATGTTTTTACACTTTGTCGTGATCAAAACTAAGAAAGATTAGTTATCACAAATAATATTTTTAGGCATTGTTTGCATTGACAATCTTCCCCTTTTTTATTACGAAAACTATAAACTCATTCATGTAAAAACAAAGTTTTTTGAATTATTAACGAGTTTATCCACTACCATTTCTCTCCTTTTTGTTGAAGCAAAAAGTTAGCAAGAATCTTGAAGAAAAGAACCGACTTTGCTAAAAGCTCCCCTTGGTGCTTACTCCCCTTAGATTCGAGCATCAGGTGATGAGCTACATACAAGGGTTAGTAGAAAGAAAGAAACACCCATGTAAAGCAAGAGTCACAAACATATGCTAGATAATTTGAGAAGGAGAAAGAAATAAATCTCAAATGAAAGAGCAAATGCTTGCTAAGTATGTCCAAAAAGAATATTTGACAAGATAAATTCAAATGTGTTGGATTCGAGAGAGAAAAGAAACATCCAACAAATTTGAAGATATAATGTCATATGGTTAAAATATTGAACTTATACAACCACAAAAAAAGTTCAATATTTAACCATAATCAACTCGCAACAATATACATGATAAAGAAAGAGACAAGAACAACAACAATAATAAATAAAGATCATATTATAATAAATATGATAAAAACGTACATAAAAATATTCATAGATAATAATATGAGTATTATAACATAAAGAAAATAAACCTAAGCCTAATAACTTTTCTAGTAGAATTAGTCCTCCAAGATTTGCTTAGATAATTTTGACCCAAAGGATTAGAACACACAATGTGTTTTTATCGGTAGAAGAAGAAAAAGGAAATTTTTCTGAAGATTTACTCACGGGAACAAATACTCGAATAGGAGGTCGAGTAAGAAGAAACTCAAGAAAATTCGACTTGTAAAAAATATAAACAAGTTCAATGTGTTGGAACCTACAACAAGCGCAACAGGTTCCATGATGCATGACAAAGTCAAACGAATGAGGAGGTGCATTATTAGAAAGGGAATGAGGTAACGGAGAAGGATACTTTGGAGAAGAAGAGAAGAGTGTACCATCATAATTTTTTTGATGTTAGGGTAAGAAGAGAGTTCATTGAGTTGGGGAGTGTCAAAAGGTTTAGAAGGTGGTGGAATAACTTCCTTCTCTCTGGTTATTGGATTGATAGAGTAAGACTGATTCCAAATACTCAATAGGAGAGAAGCTATAAGTCTTGAAGAGTTTAGGAGAAGAAGGATCATTGAGTTCCTTGTTCTTTTTGACCTAAAAAAGGTTTGACCAAAATTTTTGGCTTCTTGGAAAGCTTTGAGGAGGAAGCTTGGGGTTTAGAGGTTTGAGACAACAAATTGTCTAGGTTTTATTAGAAGAGGAATACATAGTGGGATGAGAAAGAAATTATCCAAGAGAGGGGTTTATAAATAAGTATAAGAAGTAAGAAGGCTCATGATGGGATGAGAAAGAAATGACCCAAGAAAGGGGTTTATAAAGAAGTAGAAGAAGCAAGAAGGAAAGGGTAAAATTAGAGTTTCATGAAGTGTTAGGGTTAAAAGATAATATAAGGAATCTTTAAGAAAACTTTTCAAAAAGAGAGAAAGAAAAAAAATGAGATATACTATGCACGACTCGATAACGACTTGCATAGTTCTTTACCAATAAATAACCGCTTTCTGGTTTAATGAACCATGGACAGTAGGTATCAAAATATGGTTTTTCTAAATTTTGAAAAAGACAAGAGATTTTTCCAATTTTAGCAAATCTTAGAATTCTACCTATATTAGCAATAGTGATATGCTAGGGTTGCATAAAAATCAACATACCCACAAAGAGAGTATATTAAAATAGGTGACAAAATATTAATATAACATTTTGATCCAATTTTAGTCAATTTTAGAGGTGACAATAAATTAGGTTTAATTTTATGGTGTAATTGAAGTTAATCTAGATGTGTAAAGAGAAACACCACATAGAAAAGATTCAAATATGCTAATTAGCAATACATAAGATATCATGTATTGAAAGAGTACGACAAAGAAAAGAAATAATACAAGAAAACAAAAACAAATAACAAAATAATCTAGCTATTTTATCTTGACATAGATGATCTCTTAGGTTGAATACTTCTAAAAGCTTTGAAAAGAAATCGTCATATCACTTTATATGTAGAGATGAGGGAGGAGCAAAGAAAGACACAATGATGTGCTCCATCTTTGCATGCATGTGATGCATCTTCAACCTAAGAGAGTGGATGAGATGGTTGTTGTATAGAAAACATGAACAATTAGTTCCATGTGCCTTTAGAAAAAACAAGAGATAAGGGTCACCCAAAGGATGGTAAATAGGGACACCCAAGAGAGGGGTATTTTGAGGAGGAAGTAGTGGAAGATAGTCCAATAGAGAGGTTGGATAAGGAACATCAAAGTCATCCTCAAAAGGAATGCTTTGGAGAGGTTGAGTAATCTCTTCCAAGAAGTGACTTGTAAAGAAGGGATAGGTGGCCTCATTCATCCTAATTTAGAATGAAGAGGAGGTAGAACCATAAGAGTGGTTAGTTCCATAAGTTGAGTAGGTTTTGCAAGGTGTAGTGGGTGAAGAAGGTGACGAGGATATGAGGATGGGTGAAAGAGTCAATTAATCCTTTGGTTGGAGAGTGTTTGAGCAAGATCTTTTTTTGAGATTTCTTATTTTGATTTTAAGGCTTTTGAGAGTTGTGGAGTTTTTGGAGGAAGAAGAAGAAGCTCTTGTGGAAATCATGGTTATGGTTGCTCAAGGTTTTAGACAACAAATAGATGAAGAAGATAGAAGAAGAGGGATTTGTTTAAAAAGAGGATAGATTTACCAAAGTGGTAATGAGTTTCAAAGGATTTTGGAAAATCATAAAGCATGTCATGCTTTTTGTAAAAAATCTGGGGTTTAGAATTTTGTTTGACCATGTTTACAGAAATTAAGAGAAAATAATGAAGAAAAAAGATTCTTTCCGAAAAAGACCCACGGTTCGTTATTTCTTTCCATGATTCGATATATCTATTGAGTCATGGAAAAATAAAGAACCTGGCTCTGATACCATTGTAGGAACTAGATGGGGAGTTGAATAGTTTTAACACTTAAAAACCGACTTAGAAAAAAATCCTTTTTGAAAATAGTTAGATGCAAGTGATTTATGTGAAACCTTCTTATCCTAAATATAAACAAGTGATAGTGTTGCTAGACAAATAACCATAAACTATATGCACGTATAAATAAATAATGTAAAGAGATTAAGTAAGGAAAGATCAAACAGAGCGCAAGGATTTATAGTGGTTCGACCACGGAACTCTATCTTCGTCCCTACTCCACTCCTAGAGTAGCCTATTCGAGAGTTCATTTAATCAACAAGCTCTTTTGAGGTGGAGAAACCTTACACTTCGCTTACGCCAATTTCCGACTGTAAGCTAAAATTCGAGCCCTAATCTTAGCTAGGACCAATCTACACCAATATACTTTAATGCCTACGTATGAACCAAAATACTTACACAACTTCCAGATTATACACCAATTTGGATCTTCATAAATACTACATACAAGAATTAAAGAATGATACTTTTCTTGCCTATATCGAGCTTTTCTCAGACTACAAGGTATCCTATATTTATGGGTCTTAAGAATGTAACATCTCTACCTATTTAACTAGTAATTAAAGTCTAATTATTACCCGTTGAAGGTGGATATTCATATACAATTATTATATTTATAATACTCCTCCTTGGATATTCACCATTGTTAAGTCTAAGGAATATGGGTGTAATGTTTGCAATGTTAAAGAAAATCTATGCAATTTACTAAAGTTAAATATGTCATGTATGCTTTTTCCCGTTTTCAATCTTTTTAACAGGTAAATGGTAAAAGTTTGTGCAAATTACCACAAAATATGAAAATATATAACATTAAGTGGAACAAAAAAAAATCACGTACCAAATCGATATATTTGTGAAAGTTGGTTGTTATTGTACGACTTAATCCCTTAATATATTTATAACTTTTTTAATTTATTTACTAGTTTTTTGGATAGTCCAAAATCGGCGTATGTAAACTTTCGTGACCACTTTCAAATATACACACCTGCCGCATTTTTAACATTTTTTTTAAATCAATGATCTTAGGACATTTGGTAATAATTTGTTTTTGTTTTTTGTAAAGTGGGATTTTTAAAGGTGCTGTTGAGAGTGTTTTCGAAGTTATATGATATACTGTAAAACCTAACATGATGCGAATAGATAACAACAATCGCACCTAGCGATGTTTGACCCATTTGAGGTCGGACAAATTTGACCTATTTGAGTACATATCGACTATGGTTCAGTCCTTACTAGGCCCACTAACTTTTTCTATATTTGAAAAAGTACGTTTATTACCCGTTGAACTCAACTAACACTAACAATACTCAACTAACACCATCAATGCTCAACTACTATGTTGAGTTTTTTTTTCTTTTTTGAGCAACATTACTCGATTGAGTTAAATTGTTCTAAAAAGTATGCATAGAATAAACATCTCTCTTTTTTCACCTATATACATATCTAATCACAAGAATGCTCTTAATTAGGCTCATTATTTTGTATGTGTGTGTTTTCATCAGAATATCAAAGCTTTCAAATGTCATTATCATGTATGCCAACTCTAGGTTCGTTCACAAGGAACGATTAAAAACTTATCATCATTGTCTAAAAAAATGGAAAAGATAATAGTGTTGGAGTGAAGATTTCTATGAAAAAATTCAGCCATGCACTTTTATAATTCAAGATTTGTTGAGCAAGTAAAAACGATTTATATGCTGGGGGTAATAGGGGCCGCTACAACACGTCTTTCACCCTCTTGGACGCATCAATAGCCACCCCACAAACGCGTCTTCAACCCCTCTTTTGTGAGAACTCGATCACTAAGACGATGTGAACTTGATGGTTGAGAGATATGTGTATGTGTGAGTTGTGATGTAGGGTATATATTTGTATAAATGAGATATGGTCTGTTTATGAAGTTAATGATCTTATTACACATTGTTCATGTAGTGAAAAAAACGACGTGACATATTTTGACAGTTTCATTTCGTTACTCGAGGTACATAGATTCAAACAAAAAACATTCTTAAAAGACACATCAATTAAATTGGGATTTGGATCCACTAAAGTTCATATATACTTTAGAGGTAAAGTGCATATGAACTTCATAGATAAACTTCTTTTACAAACATATTAAACTTTACGTTTAAAGTTTATACGAGCTTTAGAGTATCATCGTTCTTTAATTTGACACTACATATCTTAGACAACCATGTTATAATATATATAGAAATTTAGAAACTATTCGTAGTTCATGAACTTACAGTTGCACTAGCCAAGGTGAACGGATAATTGTGTACGATGCATGAGTCACCTTGTGTCGAGAGGTCTTTCGGGTCTATCCCCATTCTAGATCTAAACCTCATACACTGTGGTTTAACATGTTGTATGCAACACGAATGACACGGGTTTCCAAGATATACGATCAAGGCCTGGATGCTCGCCTGGCTCTTGAAGGATTTGTGAGTCCACAAGCTTCACTATCCCGATGCAACACATCTGTACAGTATTCAGATTTGATGTATGCAAAGAATCTCAACTATTAGTACTAGATTCAAATGCTATATTCAAATTTGCAACAAAGTGATGCTTTCATAAACTAAGAATTTCATGACGTACAAAAGAGATGCTTTCATAAACTTAGAACACGAGAAACTGGAAACTAAATAGTTTTGATGCCTGATCGATAAATGCATACAATCACACGCTAATATTCACAATGACTGATTCATTAGGACTTGGAAGAGCTAGTCGAATCTCGTTCAAAGGAGCATCATTAGGTATTTCACTCTTTGCTAATGCATGCCACTTACTAATGTCTGCCATTGAGTCCACATCTAAGTTTGGAAGTTGGCGAGTATTCAGGATCTCGAGGATCTTTCTGGATCTACCGAGAAGCTGAGCTGCAGAGCGCACACTGTCTTCCCTTTTCTCTATCGCGTCGTGATGACACATCTTCTTTATGACACATGGTAAGTTGGTAAAACAAGCGCATAATATATCTGCAATCATATTTGATATCCACTCCAAAAGTTGTCCATCAATCGGCCAATTCTCTAGCTCATTGCAGTGGATCAAGATAGTTTGGCTCACCCTATACATGGAACTCGCGATTATAAACTTATAGTGGGATTCATCCATTCTTCGCTTTTTGCAGCTCTTGAACTCTATAACTATTTTTACTGCTTCATCTGTTAACCACTCAAGGATCTCCTTTGACGTCTTTCCTTCACGAGCCTTCTTTTGAAGATCGATTTGTAGCCACTTGCAGTATAGTTCGACTTGTGTCCACACACGTCTAGCTGCTCTTCTTGTCTTTACCAAGTCACTATCTGCATAAAGACATTCTTCAATATTTCTTATGATCTGGAGTCCTTCCCTCATACTAGCAATTAACCCCTCGCCATGGTCGTCAGCTGTGTGTGGAAGTGCAACTACAATGGCTGTTAATGTCACTACTACTAGACTCCAAGAATTTTTGGTTTCTTCCGAATGTAGAGGTGGGACTTGATTGTTCTCGAACTATAAAACTCCTTTAAATCCGGTAGATTTCTTTAGAAGCTTTATAAGATTACATGGCTCGTTCTTTTCAGACTTCGAAAGAAGTTGATTAATTGATCTAAGTGCATTTCTTGATATTCTCTCAGAAAGCTTTATATCTTCTTCAATTTGTAGAACATACTTAGCATATTCTTTCATTCCGATCTTACATTGCTGTTGGATACATTTTCTTCCTTTTTAAACCTTATCAACAACATGCAGAAATGCCAACCGTAGGAGACTAAGATCAGAAAAGATCTGGGAACGATACAAATTAATTTACACATAACCACAACCATTATCTGAAGTGCTATACAAATGTTCAAAATCAAGTTTTTGGAAATATGGAAAACTACTTTGCAATGCCGGACGTGACTACCTTTCCAAAACTGAAGCATTTGGGTCCAATGTTCTTCGACTTTGAAAATGTTGACATGATTCACACTCCATTTTTTTGAGAGTTTGAAACAATTGATAACAGCAAAACATCTAAAAGCTGGTGCTATACTACCTATGATAACCCCAATTGACTGGATGCCAACAATTACCTTTAGTGACCATTTATAATCTGAGTATTGTGCGGGATAAACGATAGAAATTAGATTTAATATTGAATTGATAAGAGGTAATGAGCCTATAAACCCAAAAGCAGAAGCAACCTCCGAACACGCAATTGCAAATTGCGGGTTACCAGTTTCCGCCATCATCCAATACTTTTTGACATTGTGCTCGAGTTCTTTGTAAGAAAACTTTATCTCCTGATGATACGAATCCAATCCGTGCAACTCTTTATACCTGTGTTCTAAAATTCGTCTTGATGCCGGAACTGTGAAAGCTATTGAGAAGACACATAGAATAGAAAACAACAATAAGGATAACGAATATAATGCATTCAAAATCCTTGCAAACAAAAACATTCTTAAAAGACACTTCAATTAAATTGGGATTTGGATCCACTAAAGTTCATATACATACTTTAGAGGTAAAGTGCATATTAAACTGGGTCCCTTAACGTGTCCTGTTATTATGTTTGTGAGGAAACTTTACGTTTAAAGTTTATACGAGCTTTAGAGTATCATCGTTCTTTAATTTGACACTACATATCTTAGACAACCATGTTATAATATATATATAGAAAGTTAGAAACTATTCGTAGTTCATGAACTTACAGTTGCACTAGCCAAGGTGAACGGATAATTGTGTACGATGCATGAGTCACCTTGTGCCGAGAGGTCGTACGGGGTGATCATTGTGTACGATGCATGAGTCACCTTGTGCCGAGAGGTCTTTCGGGTCTATCCCCATTCTAGATCTAAACCTCATACACTGTGGTTTAACATGTTGTATGCAACACGAATGACACGGGTTTCCAAGATATACGATCAAGGCCTGGATGCTCGCCTGGCTCTTGAAGGATTTGTGAGTCCACAAGCTTCACTATCCCGATGCAACACATCTGTGCAGTATTCAGATTTGATGTATGCAAAGAATCTCAACTATTAGTACTAAATTCAAATGCTATATTCAAATTTGCAACAAAGTGATGCTTTCATAAACTAAGAATTTCATGACGTACAAAAGAGATGCTTTCATAAACTTAGAACACAAGAAACTGGAAACTAAATAGTTTTGATGCCTGATCGATAAATGCATACAATTACACGCTAATATTCACAATGACTGATTCATTAGGACTTGGAAGAGCTAGTTGAATCTCGTTCAAAGGAGCATCATTAGGTATTTCACTCTTTGCTAATGCATGCCACTTACTAATGTCTGCCATTGAGTCCACATCTAAGTTTGGAAGTTGGCGAGTATTCAGGATCTCGAGGATCTTTCTGGATCTACCGAGAAGCTGAGCTGCAGAGCGCACACTGTCTTCCCTTTTCTCTATCGCGTCGTGATGACACATCTTCTTTATGACGCATGGTAAGTTGGTAAAACAAGCGCATAATATATCTGCAATCATAATTGATATCCACTCCAAAAGTTGTCCATCAATCGGCCAATTCTCTAGCTCATTGCAGTGGATCAAGATAGTTTGGCTCACCCTATACATGGAACTCGCGATTATAAACTTATAGTGGGATTCATCCATTCTTCGCTTTTTGCAGCTCTTGAACTCTATAACTATTTTTACTGCTTCATCTGTTAACCACTCAAGGATCTCCTTTGACGTCTTCCCGTCATAAGCCTTCTTTTGAAGATCGATTTGTAGCCACTTGCGGTATACTTCAACTTGTGTCCACACACGTCTAGCTGCTCTTCTTGTCTTTACCAAGTCATTATCTGCATTAAGACATTCTTCAATATTTCTTACGATCTGGAGTCCTTCCCTCATACTAGCAATTAACCCTTTCCCATGGTCGTCATCTGTCTTTGGAAGTGCAACGGCAATGGCTGTTAATGTCACTACTACTAGACTCCAGGAATTTTTGGTTTCTTCCGAATGTAGAAGTGGGACTTGATAGTTGTCGAACTCTAAAACTCCTTTAAATCCTTTAGATTTCTTTAGAAACTTTATAAGATTACCTGGCTCGTTCTTTTCAGACTTCGAAAGAAGTTGATTAATTGACTTAAGTGCATTTCTTGATATTCTCTCGGAAAGCTTTGCATCATCTTCAATTTGTAGAACATACTTAGCATAGTCTTTCATTTCCGATCTTACATTGCTGTTGGATACATTTTCTTCCGTTTTAAACCTTATCAACAACTTGAAGAGATACCAACAGTAGGAGACTAAGATCAGAAAAGATCTGGTAACAACACATACCAATTTACATATAACAACAACCATTATCTGAAGTGCTATACAAATGTTCAAAATTAAGTTTTTGGAAATATGGAAAACTATTTTGCAATACCGGCCAGGGATATGTGAACGGACATGACTTCCTTTCCAAAACTGAAGCATTTGGGTCCAATGTTCTTCGACTTTGAAAATGTTGACATGATTCACACTCCATTTTTTTGAGAGTTTGAAACAACTGATAACAGCAAAACATCTAAAAGCTGGTGCTTTACTCCCTATGATAACCCCAATTGACTGGATGCCAACAATTAACTTTAGTGACCATTTATAATCAGAGTACTGTCCGGGATAATCGATAGTAAGTAGTATTACTATCGAAATGATAAGAGGTAATGAGCCCATAAACCCAAAAGCAGAAGCAACCTCCGAACACGCAATTGCAAATTGCGGGTTACCAGTTTCCGCCATCATCCAATACTTTTTGACATTGTGCTCGAGTTCTTTGTAAGAGAACTTTATCTCCTGATGATACGAAGCCAATCCGTGCAACTCTTTATACCTGTGTTCTAAAATTCGTCTTGTTGCCGGAACTGTGAAAGCTAGACACATAGAATCGAAAACAACAATAAGGATAACGAATATAATGCATTCAACATCCTTGCAAAAGCTTGGATTGATACATTTACAGTAATAGTGACCAAGAGGATCGCCCATGCTACCATGTTTACTAAAAGTTCCTTGTCATTCATAAGCCCTAAAGAAGGGAGAAAGTTGGCTAACTATCTTTCCATTCAAGTCTCCATCAGAATAGTTCAGGTCTGTAGTTAGATCCACTGGTAGCTTCATTGCTATTGCAATAAGTGTGATAGAAACAGTATTGAGAACGAAAACTTTATTCGGAAACCAGAGTTTCCATTGTCGAAATCCTTGGAAGGCATCGGCTGCCATCGCAAGAGTGCAAGCCAAAGATGCTCCAGCAACATACAATCCCACCCACGGTATGGCATCCTTGGGAGTTTTCATTGGTTTAATTCCTTCTCCAGAAAAAGATAACATAGATTTGAGTCTTAAAATTGTATTCTGAGTTTCTTCTCGGCTGCACATTTTGCTTTCAAGGGCCAGTGCTGATAGAATTGACCCCAAAGTAAACGCATGCAAAGAAATCCTTGGAAATTCTTCTAACAGCAACATCTGCATCGACCACTCTAAGCCATACAAAGCTTTTTATTTTTCATCCTAATATTTTTTTTCATTCATGCGTCCATCTTCTTTCTTTTGGTAAATGCCAAGAGAATATATATTAAGATATACGTAAACTTTTAAATTAGCATACACCTATTAAACAAATTATAATCACTTATTTTTTTAAAAACCCACTTCCCACCACTTTTTTAAAAATAAAATATCTCACAAACGGTAAATCGTCAAACGAAAAAAATAAACCATTGCAACGAGAATTAAATAATCTTTCTATCGAGGGGCACATGTATATACTTTCGACAAACTTTTTTTTTCGACTTTTTTTCTTAAGTCACATATAAGAGAATCATACATGATTCGTCACGAATCATATATGATTTTCAGAAAATCATATATGATTCGTGATATGAATCATATGTGATTTTTTGAAAATCATATATGTTTCGTGACGAATGATATATGATTCTCTCAGACGTGACTTAAGAAAAAAAAGTCGAAAAAAAGTTCGTCAAAAGTATATACATGTGCCCCTCGATAGATAGATGATTTAATTCTCGTCGCGATAATATATATTTTGTTTTACGTAACGATGAACGGTTTGTGAGATATTTAATTTTTTAAAAATTAGTTTTTTTGTTATATGATAAAAATTGTTGGTTGTGATTGATTGATTGAATTTATGTTAAAGTAATGGTTTTATGTTGAACTTTTTCCAATAGGTATCACGATATATTCCATTTATTATCTTTGACCATTTTACATCTCATTTTATTTAATCGGGAGGAACAAAATGGTCGTAAAATACACCGAAAACAATATAATCAGAATTTACTACATATAAAAGCAAAAAAGATTGTTGGATACGTACAAAAAGGTATGGTGACAATTATGATACATTTAGTTGTCATTAACCTTCTTTCTTGTGTATACATTACTAAAGTATTAAACACATAGACTTGACCCCAAAGTAAACGCACATGCAAAGAAAATTCTTGGGAGTTTCTTCTAACAGCAACAACTAAAAAGGCTCACTTTAAGTACTTGTGTGGCAAATAACACATCTGCACCGAGAACTCTAAGCCATACAAAGCTTTTTTTAAACTAATAATTTTCCTATATGATAACATCAGAAAGTAAAAAAAAATCATAATAATACAGCTTATTAACATGAAAATAAGCTTATTCATAACTATCTTATTCACAAAAAAGTATAACTCATTGAAATAATCTAATAAGCTATCTTATAATGCAACACAATAAATTCAAATCATTTAAGTTACAAAGCTTATTCATTACTCCACTATTATTAAAAAAAGCTTATTCATAAGCTTATTCAAACTAACTAGCTTATTAATCCAACTTCATAACTTATTCATAACTTCTCATCTAAGAACTTGGCTTATAATTAAGAACAATCAATCCAAAAAGATTCGTTCACAATAATCCAATTAAAAGCTAATGATAATACATTAATAAGCTTATTTAAACCAAATAAGCTAAAAATAAAAATACAACTTAATCAAACCTGGTGATGGATGAATCAATTCGTGATTATAGATGTTCGTGATGAATTCGTCATGGATTCATCATGATCGCGTTTCGATGGATTCATGATTAATTAGTGATGGACTTCGATGTGTGTTTTTTGTGAGAGAAAAAAAGGAGAAAAAACATTATATAGTAGATGATGAAATGACCGAAATACCCTTGCAGTGTAAATTGAGATTTAATCTTAGTCATTGGATAAAAAAGAGATGAAGGGTGGGGATGAGTCCCCTCATATCTTAGATAAGTTTGGTATCCAAATGAACTTAAATCAAAACACACTGACTTGACCTCAAAGTAAACGCATGCAGATTTCAAATCAATGTAAACTTTTAGTTTAGCATAGACCAAATCATCTAATCATATTCAATTAAATTTATTTTTTTATTTTAAAAAAATAACTAAATATCTCACAAATAATAATTATCAACCGATAAAAATACATTATTACAACGAGAATTAAATCATCTTTCCATATACTGGCACATGTATAAAATTTTCGACAAACTTTTTTTTATTTTGTGTTAAAAGATATTAATCCTTTTGGGACACAAGCTTGTAAGTTGAAGGGTTTAATGGTAAATATTTTTGTTTTGTGCCAAGTTTGTTTGTTTTGTGATGTGCACGGACTTCTGTGCAATTATGTTTTTAGGTTTTAGTATTTAAGCTGGAAAGTTGGTGGGTGGTTTCATATTATTAATGAACGCGCCTTATTTGATAGGTTGCGGTTTTTGTGTTCATCGGGCATCAACAATCGTCGGAGGTCGTCTTACTACTGCTATTACTCAAGGTGAGTCTATAGCCTCGCTTTGTACTTGTTTTGAATGATTTTTAAAACCCGCGAGGGGGATACATGCTATTTGAGAATAAAATGAATACAAGTCATGCTTGATTGTTTAGACCCGAATGTTGCTTGTTGTTGCATGTTGTTGCCTTGAATTGTATAAGTACCTAAGTTGCAAAAGTCCCTAAATCCATGAGCCATTAACTATGTTCTGACTTGATGTTGTGAGTTGGGAATAGCCGCTTGTTCAAATAATAGTACTATTGGGTTGACGCCCCTATCTAAGACCAGGGCATTACGGTGAATAACCTCTAGGAAGGATAATTTACGAGAATGAGAGTCAGTGGTATATAAATTGCAACTAATACCCTAGTAGGGGCAGTGGAATTCATATAGTCATGCCGGCTTTAGGCGTGGGTGACCAAGTTAAGGGATCGGTGTCATGAGCTTAATACAATTTTATAGCTATTGCTATAAGCCAGAATACTTGAATAATAGATTGTATGATCAGCAATTCTATTAAATGATTATGATTGATTTTTCTCTTGTGTTCAAATGATGATTTGGTAAACCTATAGACTCGCTCAACTGTTGTGTTGATGATTTTAAGCATGTATTTCAGGTGATTGAAGTTGATTGATGGCGGAGCTTGATGGAGAAGGATCGCGGGTTGCTTTTGTGGTGATTGGTTTAAAACATATTTCTTTCCCTTTTGTTATAAAATTTATAATGTATGGTCATGTATTTTTGTAAAAATGGTTGTTGATTGGTTGATATCTTTGGGGGGCCTAAATGCTACTCTGATATTTCTAAAATTGTTTTACTTGGGATCAAAGGTTTTAGATAATGGTGGAATTATATCCTTTTATATATCAAATGTATCATTTTGAGATTGTTCAAAGTGTCTTGTGTAACGATGTTTGATTTTTGCACCCAAATGTGTATTTCCGTTGCGCAATTTAATTTGAGGGTGTTAAAGAAAGTCTACATTGAACAAAACTTTCCTTTCACAAAAAAATAGAATAATAAACGCATGCAATGAAATTTCTTGGAATCCCTTCTGAAACGACTAAGGGGTGTTTGGTTGAGAAAAATTAGAGAAATTTATGGTATTTGTATTTTTATTTCCCTAAATATTATGTTTGATATGAAAAATGAATGAATTTAAAATTTCACAAATTGCCAAAAGGGGGAAAACTAGAATGGCTTCAAAAAGTGAAACATTTTCATTTACTCGAAAATTATTTTTTATAATATTTTTAATTATTTAAATAGAAAATTTTAAAACTTAAATAAAAGATATTTATTCGCTTTTTACTCGTTTAAAGAGACAAAACAAAAATTTTAATAAAAAATTATATAAATTCTTTTTATGAAATTTATATAAAAATAAAATATCTGATTTTTACCGGTTTAATTAGAAAAAACTATAAATTTCAAAAAAGTTATAAATTTTTTTTATTGAGTTCTTACTCGTTTTAAAAGAAAAAAAAATGAAAGTTATATTAATTTTATATAAAATTAATATAGAAGGTAAAAAATCAATATTTACTCATTTAAATGGAAACTAAAAAAAATATCTTTATTAATAAAAAATAACTATTTGATTTTTACTCTTAAACATGAAAATAAAATTTATATAAAATATTATATAAATGTTTTATAAAATTTATATAAAAGGCCAGAAATTCGGTTTTTACTCGTTTAAATAAAAAAATTGTATAAAAAATATTTATTCCTGTTGATTAGGTCGACCCATAACCAATATTTAAAAATATTATAAATTTCTTTGAACTAAATAAGCGTAAACATATAAAATTCTGAAATTTTTAATTGTTAAAAATTTATATTTACTAGAATTAGAATTTTTGAAATTTTAAATTCACATAACAAATTGCACCTGTTAAATTTGCCATTGCAAGCTTTTGGTGATTTATTTTAAGAAAGATGGCTTGTTCGAGTTAAAAAGTCAACTATAAAGTCAAACTCAAACGTGATAGACTAAAACTATCTAACTATTCAAAGATGTTTGCATTGTGGAAACATTTTAGCTAGACACAAAGGAGTTTTAGTGACAAAAAAATGAGTGACAATTTTCTTTTTAGGTCACTATTCTGTGACGATATAATGTATGAGATCTATGGAGTTTTTGGAGGAAGAAGAAGAAGCTCTTGTGGAAACCATGGTTATGGTTGTTCAAGGTTTTAAAGAACAGATGGATGAAGAAGATAGAAGAAGAGGGATTTGTTTAAAAAGAGGATAGATTTACCAAAGTGGTAATGAGTTTCGAAGGATTTTGGAAAATCATAAAGCATGTCATGCTTTTTGTTAAAAATCTGGGGTTTAGAATTTTGTTTGACTATGTTTACAGAAATTAAGAGAAAATAATGAAGAAAAAAGATACTTTCCGATAAAAAGACCCATGGTTCGTTATTTCTTTCCATGATTCGATATATCTATTGAGTCACGGAACAATAAAGAACCTGGCTATGATACCAATTGTAGGAACTAGATGGGGAGTTGAATAGTTTTACCACTTAAAAATCGATTTAGAAAAATTCCTATTTGAAAATAGTTAGATTCAATTGATTTATGTGAAACCTTCTTATCCTAAATATAAACAAGTGATAGTGTTGCTAGAAAATAACCATAAAATATATGCAAGTATAAATAAATAATGTAAAGATATTAATTAAGGAAAGATCAAACCAAGCGCCAAGGATTTATAGTGGTTCGACCAAGAAACTCTATATTCGTCCCTACTCCACTCCCATAGTACCCTACTCGAGAGTTCACATAATCAACAAGCTCTTTCGAGGTGGAGAAACCTTACACTTCGCTTACGCCGATTTCTGACTGTAAGCTAAAAGTAGAGCCCTAATCTTTAATGCCTACTATGAACCACAATACTTACACAATACCAATTTGGATCTACATAAATACTACACACAAAAATTAAAGAATGATACTTTTCTTGCCTATATCGAACTTTTCTCAGAGATGATTAGTAATCAGTGGTAATCAAATGACTACAAGGTATCCCATATTTATGGGTCTTAAGAATGTAAATCTATACCTATTTAACTAGTAATTAAAGTCTAATTATTACCCGTTGAAGGTGGATATTCATATATAATTATCATAATTATAATACTCCTCCTTGGATATTCACCATTGTTAAGTCTAAGGACTATGGGTGCAATGTTTGCGATGTTAAAGAAAATCTATGCATTTTACTAAAGTTAAATATGTCATGTAAGCTTTTTCCTGATTTTCAAACTTTTTAATAGGTAGCAGGTAAAACTTTGTGCAATTTAACACAAAATATGATAGTGTGTAACATTACGTGGAAAAAAAATTCACTTACCAAATCGGTACATTTGAGAAAGTTTGTTGCTATTGTACGACTTAATCCCTTAATATATTTATAATGTTTTAAGAAAAAATTTCAAGATTCGTCCCTATCGTTTATCCAGAATATCAAGTTTTGTCCCTAACTCAAAATAACTCCAGGAATCGTCCCTATTTTTGAAACTACGATAAAAAATCGTCCCTATTTTGGATGGGCGTTTATTTTTCTCGTTAAGTGCTTGGAGGGGCGGGGTAATTTGGTCTTTTACTTGTTCTCCCATGCATTTATATATCCACCCACACTTTGTCACACACAATCGTCCCTAACACACAAACACCTACCCTTTGCAACAATATAGTAGCAAAACACTAAAAACAAAATCAAGAGATGGCTTTATGCTCATGGGGTCGCCTTGCTACAATCAAGACTTCTTGGACAGATCGTCATCCAAGTCGTCGTTTCTATGTTTTCCCATTCCAAGGACCAGCATGTAGGTGGATTGATTGGGTTGATCCACCCATGTGTCCTCGCGCTATTCAAATCATACCTGGGTTTCTTAGGGTTAGAAATAGGCATGAAGATTCGATCCAAGAACTTAGTAATGAAGTTTTTTTTTCTAAAAAAGTACTTGTTGATTAGTTGGTTAAGGTTTGGATTAGTTTTATTTTTTTTCAAATTGGCCTAAGAAAAATGTAAAGGTTAATATGTTTATGTAAGATGGATTTTGGGGTTATGAATGAAAAATCTTTTCCATCTCTTCTAGAAGAAATGTTTTCTCGTGTTCATTTACTATATGTTTGGTTTTGCAGTGTTTGCAGGCTAATCGGTTTATGCAGGGAAGTAGTTGGGGGGTTGAAGGGCATTCAATTGCTATGAGTTAATTCCCACCCCCCCCCCCCCACCCCTGAAATGTCTTATATATACCAACTCCACACACCACTTATCCATCACCCTTTTCTATATCAAACCCTAACCCTAATTAAGATCTGAGATCAAAAAAATGTCAAAAAAAATCGAGGCGATTGATTTAAGCGACTCTAGTAGTGGAGTTGTCTTTTGCACAAGTGGAGATGCTGAGTGTAAAAATACTGAAAAGAGTTGTGAAGGATCATCAAGGCTAAAAGCACTTCCTCCTATTAGATCGACCTTAAGGCCTAGGACTGCTGTTACCAGGATGTTGCTGAAAAGTTTAGGAGTGGGACTATTCCATATGAAGTGCTAAAATGGTATGGGTATGTTGATGATGTTGAGTATCATGGTGATTCTGATTACTGGGATACGTGGGATGAGGATGAAGTTAGTCCTTTTGCTGATTCTTTTTCTGAGGACACAAATAATGATGATGATGAAAGCTTCGACTCACTTGAGTTTTTTGAAGACACTCTTAAAGGCAAAGCAGATACCCAGAAGAAGAAAGGTCCTGATGTCACCTATGTTGCCAGAAACATCATGAAAAGTCCAACTCCTATCTACAATGCTGTCTTAGGACTTGGGAACAGATTGTGTATAAGATGGGAAAGAGGGTTGCTGGTAACAAAGGGAAGTGGAAGGTTGTGGTTTGAAGCTTATGGTCTTGATGGTTGGATGTAGTCTTGATGGTTCTTAGTTTTTTCATGTATTGTCTTATTTTAATCTACTTTCTTGTTATGTAATTGCTTGAACATCTAATTGACCACAAATGATGTTGTGGTCAATTAATTTTTGTAATGGAATGGAGTTCAAGTTTCATATGTTATTTGTTTACAGCATGACAATAATCCATTAAAAACACACAAGAAGTTAACAAAAGCACTAAATAATTGAAGCATAAATGAAACTTTGTTCATGTTACAAACATGGTTCAGATGACAAAGTACTAGAACATAAATGAAACTTTGTTCAGATTACAAACATGGCATCACTTCTTGTTGGACCTTGTAGCCTGTTTCTTCTTTGCAGATGCACTTTATCATGTCACATCAGATGGTCTTTTCCTTTGGGATGAACTTGTTACTGTTACAGGTGCACTTGATCTTGATCCTGTTGTAGCAGATGCCCTATTCCTTTGAGATGAACTTGATCTTGTTGCAGTATTTGGTTCATTTTGCCCTTTACAAGACCTTTTATTGTGGCCTTGATATCCATATATTTTACATGTAACTGCTTTATAGGCCCCTGACAACCTTCCATCCTTCACCATTTAAGCCTTCTCATCCCTTGTTTTTCTCCTATTTTTTCTTGGCCTACCAACTGGAGTATTATGCTTTGGTGAGGTGAGTGTTGTAGGAATTTGTGACTTCTACCACATGACCTTACCATTCAAACAACCTAGAGTGTAACTATATGTTTTTTCCCAAGTATCTAACCAATAACACTTATCCACCCATTCTTTTTGGATATTCACATGTTGTCCATTAAGTGACATGTTGAAGTTGGCTGCTATAGCATGTGCACAAGGGATCCCTGTTAACTTTCACTTCCTACAACTAGATACCTTTTTAACTACATTAACCACACACTGAGTACCATATGTGCTCTTAACCTCATACTCTTCACCCCCATTGTACCCAACTGTGTACCTATTAGCCCTTTCAATGGCTATACTCAATAACTTAGTTGAAGCAGGGGTAAGTGGTCCATCTGACTTTTTAATCACAGCAATAACATTGACCATCCTTCTCAGTAAGTACTCCCTAAGGTATTCTAAGGCTGTGATTATTGGTGCATCCCTAGCATCTAAAATCTTACCATTGAAACACTCACACAAATTGTTCAACATGTCTGATCTAGCTCTACTTGTTATTATTATAATGAGGAGTAATAAGTGTCTGTTTAACTACAAATTAAGCTAAAAGTAGATTAAACAAAATGACTTTTCACCTGATAAATGTGATCTAGCCCAGTTATGAGCTGGTATTTTAGCCAACCATTAAAAAGCTGCTTTGTTAAACTTTTTCAAATATTGCATGGCCTTATCATAATATGGAACAGTTGTTGTAGAAGCACATCTCCACAATAGCTCTTTATAAGCTAGTCCACTCCACTGTTTTTTCATGTTTTCATGGATATGCCTAAGGCAATATCTATGCTCTACACATGGAAAAACATTTGATATAGCAATAGATAAACCTTGAAGAAAAAGACAAAGTTTTAGAGATTTAAAATATTAGGGACCAAGTATAGAATAAAAAGTCAAATGTAGGAAAAAGAAAAATTACCTTTTGTCTATAACTGATAAAGGTTAAATTTGATTCCTTCATCAACCCAAGATCATCACCTAGGCATTCTAAAAACCATGTCCAAGAACATGTTGTTTCTTTCTCAACAATGGTATATGCAAGTGGATAAATGCCATTGTTTGCATCTAACCCAATAGTAGTGAGTAGTTGCCCTGGATATGGTCCCTTCATAAATGCACCATCTAGTCCCAACAACTCTCTACCACAAGATCTGAAACCTTTCTTTAAGGGGCATAAACAAACCTAGATCCTCTTGAAAATTCTTGTATTATCATCAGTAGTTGCATCTCTTTCAACTTCAATCCTTACTGTTGTATCTGGATAAACCCTTCTTAATTCTAGACAGTAATCTCTCAACATGGTATATTGGTGCATATAATCTCCTTTGACTTGATTAACAACTGCTGTTTTAGCTCTACTTGCCTTTTGAGTAGACACACCTAGCTCAAACTTCTTTTGTAGTTCATCTTGAAGAGCTCTTAAGGGTATATGTGGGTTTTTTTCAACTTGGTCAATGATGCCTTTAGTTAAGAACTTGGATGTACAAGCACTGACTTTCCTTGTCTCCAAGCAGTTATAGACATTTTATATGTTCTAACTTCCGATGATTTAGTGTTTTTAAACTTAGTCACCTGCAAAGCCCATGGACATTCATCTGGTGCAAGTTGTTTGGGCATTCCTCGACCACCTATATTGACCCCTTTCTTATTAAAACCTGTCTGATCACTTGCACCCATATCAATTTTACCTTTACCCACTTTCTTATTAGGCCCAACATCTTCAGTGTTACTAGGCCCTTCACCATCAAGGACAAACACAAGATTTTTTCCACTACACTTTGCTCTAATTCTCTGTGTATTATTCTTTGCCAACCACAAATTCCTTCTAGTTTCAATAGAGTGAAGTCTAACCCTTTCTTTGAGAACATCTGCATTTGGGAAAGATTGGCTAACATAGAAAAGATGCTTGAAGACAATGTTATGTTCATTTTTATTTGCTTTTTTAATCTCCCTAAGCTTCTTTCTCCTTATATGCTCAATCCCATCACCCTCTGAATCTGTTCCACTATCAAATTGGTCATTATCAATTACATTTACCTCACTTGGATCTAAATCAGAAACCACTTGTACCTCCTTATCATGCCTAACCCACTCTACATCTGCATCTATGTTAAAGTGATAATCAGCCATGTCTATATTCACCTCTTCTAAAAGTATTTCTTCATCTACAAAGTAATCCTCATCATCCTCTGAATCACTATCATCAATGTCTGTACTATTGTTCTCCTCATCCCCACACAATGTTTGCCCCTCAAACAATATTTATGTTGGTTCATTATTGACCACCCTATCACATACTGGTTCATTCACCACCCTATCACTTTCTGGTTCATTCACAACCCTATCACTTTCGGGTTCATTCACCACCCTGACCCTAGCTTGTTTACTAATGCCCACCCTATCAAATGTTGTTGTGATATTGTCCTCAAATGGATCAAATTCATAGTTCATGTTCAACAAGTCTACCTATATCGTTTCAATAGTCTCATGGTCAGTAGGCAAAGGATGATTGTTGGAGGGTGTGGGACATGAGGTAGAAGGCTGATTGTTAAAGGGTGTGGGAGTTGAGGTAGAAGGCTGATTGGTGGAGGGTGTGGTAGTTGAGGTAGAATGATGTTGGGTGGAGGGTGTAGGAGTTGAGGTAGAATGCTGTTGAGTAGAGGGTGTAGGAGTTGAGGTCTAATGCTGTTGGGTGGAGGGTGTAGGAGTTGAGGTAGAAGGCTGTTTGGCGGAGGTTGTAGGAGTTGAAGTACAAGTCTGTTGGGTGGGGTATGTTAAATACAATACATTCTTAGAGATCAAACTAGGTTTTATCTCCTCAATAACAACAGTGCTACAAGGAGGGGAGAAGCATATGTGTCTACCACAGTCTTTAGGTGTTCACAGTATACCATAATTAGTTTGTTGTTAGGGATATACTTAGCTAACCTAATAACATCTTGAACATTACCTAAAGCTCTCAATACCATATCAAGGTCAGTCCCAGGAATCATATAATACTAGTATATAGGTTCCTGTTTCACATATCCTAATTGACACATTACATCATTTAACTCAAGAACTGAAAACCTATCTATATCAACCCGTTCGACATAACTAACTAACCCATTTACATATCTCCTTCTATTATTAACAGAAATGATCTTACCAACATGATGTATTTTAAGGGAAAACAGAGCAGGATCCTTTGCTTGAAAATGCGAAATGGTCTGTTTATGAAGTTAATGATCTTATTACATATTGTTCATGTAATGAAAAAACGATGTGACATATTTTGACAGTTTCATTTGGTTACTCGACGTACATAGATTCAAACAAAAAATATTCTTAAAAGACACTTCAATTAAATTGGGATTTGGATCCACTAAAGTTCATATACATACTTTAGAGGTAAAGTGCATATGAACTTCATAGATAAACTTCTTTTACAAACATATTAAACTGGGTCCCTTAACGGGTCATGTTATTATGTTTGTGAGGAAACTTTACGTTTAAAGTTTATACGAGCTTTAGAGTATCATCGTTCTTTAATTTGACACTACATATCTTAGACAACCATGTTATAATATATATATAGAAAGTTAGAAACTATTCGTAGTTCATGAACTTACAGTTGCACTAGCCAAGGTGAACGGATAATTGTGTACGATGCATGAGTCACCTTGTGCCGAGAGGTCGTACGGGGTGATCATTGTGTACGATGCATGAGTCACCTTGTGCCGAGAGGTCTTTCGGGTCTATCCCCATTCTAGATCTAAACCTCATACACTGTGGTTTAACATGTTGTATGCAACACGAATGACACGGGTTTCCAAGATATACGATCAAGGCCTGGATGCTCGCCTGGCTCTTGAAGGATTTGTGAGTCCACAAACTTCACTATCCCGATGCAACACATCTGTGCAGTATTCAGATTTGATGTATGCAAAGAATCTCAACTATTAGTACTAAATTCAAATGCTATATTCAAATTTGCAACAAAGTGATGCTTTCATAAACTAAGAATTTCATGACGTACAAAAGAGATGCTTTCATAAACTTAGAACACAAGAAACTGGAAACTAAATAGTTTTGATGCCTGATCGATAAATGCATACAATTACACGCTAATATTCACAATGACTGATTCATTAGGACTTGGAAGAGCTAGTTGAATCTCGTTCAAAGGAGCATCATTAGGTATTTCACTCTTTGCTAATGCATGCCACTTACTAATGTCTGCCATTGAGTCCACATCTAAGTTTGGAAGTTGGCGAGTATTCAGGATCTCGAGGATCTTTCTGGATCTACCGAGAAGCTGAGCTGCAGAGCGCACACTGTCTTCCCTTTTCTCTATCGCGTCGTGATGACACATCTTCTTTATGACGCATGGTAAGTTGGTAAAACAAGCGCATAATATATCTGCAATCATAATTGATATCCACTCCAAAAGTTGTCCATCAATCGGCCAATTCTCTAGCTCATTGCAGTGGATCAAGATAGTTTGGCTCACTCTATACATGGAACTCGCAACTATAAACTTATAGTGGGAATCATCCATTCTTCGCTTTTGGCAGCTCTTGAACTCTATAACTATTTTTACTGCTTCATCTGTTAACCACTCAAGGATCTCCTTTGACGTCTTCCCGTCATAAGCCTTCTTTTGAAGATCGATTTGTAGCCACTTGCGGTATACTTCAACTTGTGTCCACACACGTCTAGCTGCTCTTCTTGTCTTTACCAAGTCATTATCTGCATTAAGACATTCTTCAATATTTCTTACGATCTGGAGTCCTTCCCTCATACTAGCAATTAACCCTTTCCCATGGTCGTCATCTGTCTTTGGAAGTGCAACGGCAATGGCTGTTAATGTCACTACTACTAGACTCCAGGAATTTTTGGTTTCTTCCGAATGTAGAAGTGGGACTTGATAGTTGTCGAACTCTAAAACTCCTTTAAATCCTTTAGATTTCTTTAGAAACTTTATAAGATTACCTGGCTCGTTCTTTTCAGACTTCGAAAGAAGTTGATTAATTGACTTAAGTGCATTTCTTGATATTCTCTCGGAAAGCTTTGCATCATCTTCAATTTGTAGAACATACTTAGCATAGTCTTTCATTTCCGATCTTACATTGCTGTTGGATACATTTTCTTCCGTTTTAAACCTTATCAACAACTTGAAGAGATACCAACAGTAGGAGACTAAGATCAGAAAAGATCTGGTAACAACACATACCAATTTACATATAACAACAACCATTATCTGAAGTGCTATACAAATGTTCAAAATTAAGTTTTTGGAAATATGGAAAACTATTTTGCAATACCGGCCAGGGATATGTGAACGGACATGACTTCCTTTCCAAAACTGAAGCATTTGGGTCCAATGTTCTTCGACTTTGAAAATGTTGACATGATTCACACTCCATTTTTTTGAGAGTTTGAAACAACTGATAACAGCAAAACATCTAAAAGCTGGTGCTTTACTCCCTATGATAACCCCAATTGACTGGATGCCAACAATTAACTTTAGTGACCATTTATAATCAGAGTACTGTCCGGGATAATCGATAGTAAGTAGTATTACTATCGAAATGATAAGAGGTAATGAGCCCATAAACCCAAAAGCAGAAGCAACCTCCGAACACGCAATTGCAAATTGCGGGTTACCAGTTTCCGCCATCATCCAATACTTTTTGACATTGTGCTCGAGTTCTTTGTAAGAGAACTTTATCTCCTGATGATACGAAGCCAATCCGTGCAACTCTTTATACCTGTGTTCTAAAATTCGTCTTGATGCCGGAACTGTGAAAGCTAGACACATAGAATCGAAAACAACAATAAGGATAACGAATATAATGCATTCAACATCCTTGCAAAAGCTTGGATTGATACATTTACAGTAATAGTGACCAAGAGGATCGCCCATGCTACCATGTTTACTAAAAGTTCCTTGTCATTCATAAGCCCTAAAGAAGGGAGAAAGTTGGCTAACTATCTTTCCATTCAAGTCTCCATCAGAATAGTTCAGGTCTGTAGTTAGATCCACTGGTAGCTTCATTGCTATTGCAATAAGTGTGATAGAAACAGTATTGAGAACGAAAACTTTATTCGGAAACCAGAGTTTCCATTGTCGAAATCCTTGGAAGGCATCGGCTGCCATCGCAAGAGTGCAAGCCAAAGATGCTCCAGCAACATACAATCCCACCCACGGTATGGCATCCTTGGGAGTTTTCATTGGTTTAATTCCTTCTCCAGAAAAAGATAACATAGATTTGAGTCTTAAAATTGTATTCTGAGTTTCTTCTCGGCTGCACATTTTGCTTTCAAGGGCCAGTGCTGATAGAATTGACCCCAAAGTAAACGCATGCAAAGAAATCCTTGGAAATTCTTCTAACAGCAACATCTGCATCGACCACTCTAAGCCATACAAAGCTTTTTATTTTTCATCCTAATATTTTTTTTCATTCATGCGTCCATCTTCTTTCTTTTGGTAAATGCCAAGAGAATATATATTAAGATATACGTAAACTTTTAAATTAGCATACACCTATTAAACAAATTATAATTACTTATTTTTTTAAAAATCCACTTTCCACCACTTTTTTAAAAATAAAATATCTCACAAACGGTAAATCGTCAAACGAAAAAAATACACCATTGCAACGAGAATTAAATAATCTTTCTATCGAGGGGCACATGTATATACTTCCGACGAACTTTTTTTTCGACTTTTTTTCTTAAGTCACATATAAGAGAATCATATATGATTCGTCAGGAATCATATATGATTTTCAGAAAATCATATATGATTCGTGATATGAATCATATGTGATTTTCTTAAAATCATATATGTTTCGTGACGAATAATATATGATTCTCTCATACGTGACTTAAGAAAAATAAGTCGAAAAAAAGTTCGTCAAAAGTATATACATGTGCCCCTCGATAGATAGATGATTTAATTCTCGTCGCGATAATATATATTTTGTTTTACGTAACGATGAACGGTTTGTGAGATATTTAATTTTTTAAAAATTAGTTTTTTTGTTATATGATAAAAATTGTTGGTTGTGATTGATTGATTGAATTTATGTTAAAATAATGGTTCTATGTTGAACTTTTTCCAATAGGTATCACGATATATTCCATTTATTATCTTTGACCATTTTACATCTCATTTTATTTAATCGGGAGGAACAAAATGGTCGTAAAATACACCGAAAACAATATAATCAGAATTTACTACATATAAAAGCAAAAAAGATTGTTGGATACGTACAAAAAGGTATGGTGACAATTATGATACATTTAGTTGTCATTAACCTTCTTTCTTGTGTATACATTACTAAAGTATTAAACACATAGACTTGACCCCAAAGTAAACGCTCATGCAAAGAAAATTCTTGGGAGTTTCTTCTAACAGCAACAACTAAAAAGGCTCACTTTAAGTACTTGTGTGGCAAATAACACATCTGCACCGAGAACTCTAAGCCATACAAAGCTTTTTTTAAACTAATAATTTTCCTATATGATAACATCAGAAAGTAAAAAAAAATCATAATAATACAGCTTATTAACATGAAAATAAGCTTATTCATAACTATCTTATTCACAAAAAAGTATAACTCATTGAAATAATCTAATAAGCTATCTTATAATGCAACACAATAAATTCAAATCATTTAAGTTACAAAGCTTATTCATAACTCCACTATTATTAAAAAAAGCTTATTCATAAGCTTATTCAAACTAACTAGCTTATTAATCCAACTTCATAACTTATTCATAACTTCTCATCTAAGAACTTGGCTTATAATTAAGAACAATCAATCCAAAAAGATTCGTTCACAATAATCCAATTAAAAGCTAATGATAATACATTAATAAGCTTATTTAAACCAAATAAGCTAAAAATAAAAATACAACTTAATCAAACCTGGTGATGGATGAATCAATTCGTGATTATAGATGTTCGTGATGAATTCGTCATGGATTCATCATGATCGCGTTTCGATGGATTCATGATTAATTAGTGATGGACTAATGGTGGATCGGGGTAGAGAGATAAAGTAAATCAGGGGTAGAGAGAGAAAAAGAGATTCGATGTGTGTTTTTTGTGAGAGAAAAAAAGGAGAAAAAACATTATATAGTAGATGATGAAATGACCGAAATACCCTTGCAGTGTAAATTGAGATTTAATCTTAGTCATTGGATAAAAAAGAGATGAAGGGTGGGGATGAGTCCCCTCATATCTTAGATAAGTTTGGTATCCAAATGAACTTAAATCAAAACACATTGACTTGACCTCAAAGTAAACGCATGCAGATTTCAAATCAATGTAAACTTTTAGTTTAGCATAGACCAAATCATCTAATCATATTCAATTAAATTTATTTTTTTATTTTAAAAAAATAACTAAATATCTCACAAATAATAATTATCAACCGATAAAAATACATTATTACAACGAGAATTAAATCATCTTTCCATATACTGGCACATGTATAAAATTTTCGACAAACTTTTTTTTATTTTGTGTTAAAAGATATTAATCCTTTTGGGACACAAGCTTGTAAGTTGAAGGGTTTAATGGTAAATATTTTTGTTTTGTGCCAAGTTTGTTTGTTTTGTGATGTGCACGGACTTCTGTGCAATTATGTTTTTAGGTTTGAGTATTTAAGCTGGAAAGTTGGTGGGTGGTTTCATATTATCAATGAACGCGCCTTATTTGATAGGTTGCGGTTTTTGTGTTCATCGGGCATCAACAATCGTCGGAGGTCGTCTTACTACTGCTATTACTCAAGGTGAGTCTATAGCCTCGCTTTGTACTTGTTTTGAATGATTTTTAAAACCCGCGAGGGGGATACATGCTATTTGAGAATAAAATGAATACAAGTCATGCTTGATTGTTTAGACCCGAATGTTGCTTGTTGTTGCATGTTGTTGCCTTGAATTGTATAAGTACCTAAGTTGCAAAAGTCCCTAAATCCATGAGCCATTAACTATGTTCTGACTTGATGTTGTGAGTTGGGAATAGCCGCTTGTTCAAATAATAGTACTATTGGGTTGACGCCCCTATCTAAGACCAGGGCATTACGGTGAATAACCTCTAGGAAGGATAATTTACGAGAATGAGAGTCAGTGGTATATAAATTGCAACTAATACCCTAGTAGGGGCAGTGGAATTCATATAGTCATGCCGGCTTTAGGCGTGGGTGACCAAGTTAAGGGATCGGTGTCATGAGCTTAATACAATTTTATAGCTATTGCTATAAGCCAGAATACTTGAATAATAGATTGTATGATCAGCAATTCTATTAAATGATTATGATTGATTTTTCTCTTGTGTTCAAATGATGATTTGGTAAACCTATAGACTCGCTCAACTGTTGTATTGATGATTTTAAGCATGTATTTCAGGTGATTGAAGTTGATTGATGGCGGAGCTTGATGGAGAAGGATCGCGGGTTGCTTTTGTGGTGATTGGTTTAAAACATATTTCTTTCCCTTTTGTTATAAAATTTATAATGTATGGTCATGTATTTTTGTAAAAATGGTTGTTGATTGGTTGATATCTTTGGGGGGCCTAAATGCTACTCTGATATTTCTAAAATTGTTTTACTTGGGATCAAAGGTTTTAGATAATGGTGGAATTATATCCTTTTATATATCAAATGTATCATTTTGAGATTGTTCAAAGTGTCTTGTGTAACGATGTTTGATTTTTGCACCCAAATGTGTATTTCCGCTGCGCAATTTAATTTGAGGGTGTTAAAGAAAGTCTACATTGAACAAAACTTTCCTTTCATAAAAAAATAGAATAATAAACGCATGCAATGAAATTTCTTGGAATCCCTTCTGAAACGACTAAGGGGTGTTTGGTTGAGAAAAATTAGAGAAATTTATGGCATTTGTATTTTTATTTCCCTAAATATTATGTTTGATATGAAAAATGAATGAATTTAAAATTTCACAAATTGCCAAAAGGGGGAAAACTAGAATGGCTTCAAAAAGTGAAACATTTTCATTTACTCGAAAATTATTTTTTATAATATTTTTAATTATTTAAATAGAAAATTTTAAAACTTAAATAAAAGATATTTATTCGCTTTTTACTCGTTTAAAGAGACAAAACAAAAATTTTAATAAAAAATTATATAAATTCTTTTTATGAAATTTATATAAAAATAAAATATCTGATTTTTACCGGTTTAATTAGAAAAAACTATAAATTTCAAAAAAGTTATAAATTTTTTTTATTGAGTTCTTACTCGTTTTAAAAGAAAAAAAAATGAAAGTTATATTAATTTTATATAAAATTAATATAGAAGGTAAAAAATCAATATTTACTCATTTAAATGGAAACTAAAAAAAATATCTTTATTAATAAAAAATAACTATTTGATTTTTACTCTTAAACATGAAAATAAAATTTATATAAAATATTATATAAATGTTTTATAAAATTTATATAAAAGGCCAGAAATTCGGTTTTTACTCGTTTAAATAAAAAAATTGTATAAAAAATATTTATTCCTGTTGATTAGGTCGACCCATAACCAATATTTAAAAATATTATAAATTTCTTTGAACTAAATAAGCGTAAACATATAAAATTCTGAAATTTTTAATTGTTAAAAATTTATATTTACTAGAATTAGAATTTTTGAAATTTTAAATTCACGTAACAAATTGCACCTGTTAAATTTGCCATTGCAAGCTTTTGGTGATTTATTTTAAGAAAGATGGCTTGTTCGAGTTAAAAAGTCAACTATAAAGTCAAACTCAAACGTGATAGACTAAAACTATCTAACTATTCAAAGATGTTTGCATTGTGGAAACATTTTAGCTAGACACAAAGGAGTTTTAGTGACAAAAAAATGAGTGACAATTTTCTTTTTAGGTCACTATTCTGTGACGATATAATGTATGAGATCTATGGAGTTTTTGGAGGAAGAAGAAGAAGCTCTTGTGGAAACTATGGTTATGGTTGTTCAAGGTTTTAAAGAACAGATGGATGAAGAAGATAGAAGAAGAGGGATTTGTTTAAAAAGAGGATAGATTTACCAAAGTGGTAATGAGTTTCGAAGGATTTTGGAAAATCATAAAGCATGTCATGCTTTTTGTTAAAAATCTGGGGTTTAGAATTTTGTTTGACTATGTTTACAGAAATTAAGAGAAAATAATGAAGAAAAAAGATACTTTCCGATAAAAAGACCCATGGTTCGTTATTTCTTTCCATGATTCGATATATCTATTGAGTCACGGAACAATAAAGAACCTGGCTATGATACCAATTGTAGGAACTAGATGGGGAGTTGAATAGTTTTACCACTTAAAAATCGATTTAGAAAAATTCCTATTTGAAAATAGTTAGATTCAATTGATTTATGTGAAACCTTCTTATCCTAAATATAAACAAGTGATAGTGTTGCTAGAAAATAACCATAAAATATATGCAAGTATAAATAAATAATGTAAAGATATTAATTAAGGAAAGATCAAACCAAGCGCCAAGGATTTATAGTGGTTCGACCAAGAAACTCTATATTCGTCCCTACTCCACTCCCATAGTACCCTACTCGAGAGTTCACATAATCAACAAGCTCTTTCGAGGTGGAGAAACCTTACACTTCGCTTACGCCGATTTCTGACTGTAAGCTAAAAGTAGAGCCCTAATCTTTAATGCCTACTATGAACCACAATACTTACACAATACCAATTTGGATCTACATAAATACTACACACAAAAATTAAAGAATGATACTTTTCTTGCCTATATCGAACTTTTCTCAGAGATGATTAGTAATCAGTGGTAATCAAATGACTACAAGGTATCCCATATTTATGGGTCTTAAGAATGTAAATCTATACCTATTTAACTAGTAATTAAAGTCTAATTATTACCCGTTGAAGGTGGATATTCATATATAATTATCATAATTATAATACTCCTCCTTGGATATTCACCATTGTTAAGTCTAAGGACTATGGGTGCAATGTTTGCAATGTTAAAGAAAATCTATGCATTTTACTAAAGTTAAATATGTCATGTAAGCTTTTTCCTGATTTTCAAACTTTTTAATAGGTAGCAGGTAAAACTTTGTGCAATTTAACACAAAATATGATAGTGTGTAACATTACGTGGAAAAAAAATTCACTTACCAAATCGGTACATTTGAGAAAGTTTGTTGCTATTGTACGACTTAATCCCTTAATATATTTATAATGTTTTAAGAAAAAATTTCAAGATTCGTCCCTATCGTTTATCCAGAATATCAAGTTTTGTCCCTAACTCAAAATAACTCCACGAATCGTCCCTATTTTTGAAACTACGATAAAAAATCGTCCCTATTTTGGATGGGCGTTTATTTTTCTCGTTAAGTGCTTGGAGGGGCGGGGTAATTTGGTCTTTTACTTGTTCTCCCATGCATTTATATATCCACCCACACTTTGTCACACACAATCGTCCCTAACACACAAACACCTATCCTTTGCAACAATATAGTAGCAAAACACTAAAAACAAAATCAAGAGATGGCTTTATGCTCATGGGGTCGCCTTGCTACAATCAAGACTTCTTGGACAGATCGTCATCCAAGTCGTCGTTTCTATGTTTTCCCATTCCAAGGACCAGCATGTAGGTGGATTGATTGGGTTGATCCACCCATGTGTCCTCGCGCTATTCAAATCATACCTGGGTTTCTTAGGGTTAGAAATAGGCATGAAGATTCGATCCAAGAACTTAGTAATGAAGTTTTTTTTTCTAAAAAAGTACTTGTTGATTAGTTGGTTAAGGTTTGGTTTAGTTTTATTTTTTTTTCAAATTGGCCTAAGAAAAATGTAAAGGTTAATATGTTTATGTAAGATGGATTTTGGGGTTATGAATGAAAAATCTTTTCCATCTCTTCTAGAAGAAATGTTTTCTCGTGTTCATTTACTATATGTTTGGTTTTGCAGTGTTTGCAGGCTAATCGGTTTATGCAGGGAAGTAGTTGGGGGGTTGAAGGGCATTCAATTGCTATGAGTTAATTCCCAACCCCCCCCCCCCCACCCCTGAAATGTCTTATATATACCAACTCCACACACCACTTATCCATCACCCTTTTCTATATCAAACCCTAACCCTAATTAAGATCTGAGATCAAAAAAATGTCAAAAAAAATCGAGGCGATTGATTTAAGCGACTCTAGTAGTGGAGTTGTCTTTTGCACAAGTGGAGATGCTGAGTGTAAAAATACTGAAAAGAGTTGTGAAGGATCATCAAGGCTAAAAGCACTTCCTCCTATTAGATCGACCTTAAGGCCTAGGACTGCTGTTACCAGGATGTTGCTGAAAAGTTTAGGAGTGGGACTATTCCATATGAAGTGCTAAAATGGTATGGGTATGTTGATGATGTTGAGTATCATGGTGATTCTGATTACTGGGATACGTGGGATGAGGATGAAGTTAGTCCTTTTGCTGATTCTTTTTCTGAGGACACAAATAATGATGATGATGAAAGCTTCGACTCACTTGAGTTTTTTGAAGACACTCTTAAAGGCAAAGCAGATACCCAGAAGAAGAAAGGTCCTGATGTCACCTATGTTGCCAGAAACATCATGAAAAGTCCAACTCCTATCTACAATGCTGTCTTAGGACTTGGGAACAGATTGTGTATAAGATGGGAAAGAGGGTTGCTGGTAACAAAGGGAAGGGGAAGGTTGTGGTTTGAAGCTTATGGTCTTGATGGTTGGATGTAGTCTTGATGGTTCTTAGTTTTTTCATGTATTGTCTTATTTTAATCTACTTTCTTGTTATGTAATTGCTTGAACATCTAATTGACCACAAATGATGTTGTGGTCAATTAATTTTTGTAATGGAATGGAGTTCAAGTTTCATATGTTATTTGTTTACAGCATGACAATAATCCATTAAAAACACACAAGAAGTTAACAAAAGCACTAAATAATTGAAGCATAAATGAAACTTTGTTCATGTTACAAACATGGTTCAGATGACAAAGTACTAGAACATAAATGAAACTTTGTTCAGATTACAAACATGGCATCACTTCTTGTTGGACCTTGTAGCCTGTTTCTTCTTTGCAGGTGCACTTTATCATGTCACATCAGATGGTCTTTTCCTTTGGGATGAACTTGTTACTGTTACAGGTGCACTTGATCTTGATCCTGTTGTAGCAGATGCCCTATTCCTTTGAGATGAACTTGATCTTGTTGCAGTATTTGGTTCATTTTGCCCTTTACAAGACCTTTTATTGTGGCCTTGATATCCATATATTTTACATGTAACTGCTTTATAGGCCCCTGACAACCTTCCATCCTTCACCATTTAAGCCTTCTCATCCCTTGTTTTTCTCCTATTTTTTCTTGGCCTACCAACTGGAGTATTATGCTTTGGTGAGGTGAGTGTTGTAGGAATTTGTGACTTCTACCACATGACCTTACCATTCAAACAACCTAGAGTGTAACTATATGTTTTTTCCCAAGTATCTAACCAATAACACTTATCCACCCATTCTTTTTGGATATTCACATGTTGTCCATTAAGTGACATGTTGAAGTTGGCTGCTATAGCATGTGCACAAGGGATTCCTGTTAACTTTCACTTCCTACAACTAGATACCTTTTTAACTACATTAACCACACACTGAGTACCATATGTGCTCTTAACCTCATACTCTTCACCCCCATTGTACCCAACTGTGTACCTATTAGCCCTTTCAATGGCTATACTCAATAACTTAGTTGAAGCAGGGGTAAGTGGTCCATCTGACTTTTTAATCACAGCAATAACATTGACCATCCTTCTCAGTAAGTACTCCCTAAGGTATTCTAAGGCTGTGATTATTGGTGCATCCCTAGCATCTAAAATCTTACCATTGAAACACTCACACAAATTGTTCAACATGTCTGATCTAGCTCTACTTGTTATTATTATAATGAGGAGTA
Organism: Glebionis coronaria; assembly: GCA_025667525.1. Lineage (NCBI taxonomy): Eukaryota > Viridiplantae > Streptophyta > Magnoliopsida > Asterales > Asteraceae > Glebionis > Glebionis coronaria. The sequence continues at coordinate 700,302,879 of CM046874.1, forward strand.
ATAAGTGTCTGTTTAACTACAAATTAAGCTAAAAGTAGATTAAACAAAATGACTTTTCACCTGATAAATGTGATCTAGCCCAGTTATGAGCTGGTATTTTAGCCAACCATTAAAAAGCTGCTTTGTTAAACTTTTTCAAATATTGCATGGCCTTATCATAATATGGAACAGTTGTTGTAGAAGCACATCTCCACAATAGCTCTTTATAAGCTAGTCCACTCCACTGTTTTTTCATGTTTTCATGGATATGCCTAAGGCAATATCTATGCTCTACACATGGAAAAACATTTGATATAGCAATAGATAAACCTTGAAGAAAAAGACAAAGTTTTAGAGATTTAAAATATTAGGGACCAAGTATAGAATAAAAAGTCAAATGTAGGAAAAAGAAAAATTACCTTTTGTCTATAACTGATAAAGGTTAAATTTGATTCCTTCATCAACCCAAGATCATCACCTAGGCATTCTAAAAACCATGTCCAAGAACATGTTGTTTCTTTCTCAACAATGGTATATGCAAGTGGATAAATGCCATTGTTTGCATCTAACCCAATAGTAGTGAGTAGTTGCCCTGGATATGGTCCCTTCATAAATGCACCATCTAGTCCCAACAACTCTCTACCACAAGATCTGAAACCTTTCTTTAAGGGGCATAAACAAACCTAGATCCTCTTGAAAATTCTTGTATTATCATCAGTAGTTGCATCTCTTTCAACTTCAATCCTTACTGTTGTATCTGGATAAACCCTTCTTAATTCTAGACAGTAATCTCTCAACATGGTATATTGGTGCTTATAATCTCCTTTGACTTGATTAACAACTGCTGTTTTAGCTCTACTTGCCTTTTGAGTAGACACACCTAGCTCAAACTTCTTTTGTAGTTCATCTTGAAGAGCTCTTAAGGGTATATATGGGTTTTTTTTCAACTTGGTCAATGATGCCTTTAGTTAAGAACTTGGATGTACAAGCACTGACTTTCCTTGTCTCCAAGCAGTTATAGACATTTTATATGTTCTAACTTACGATGATTTAGTGTTTTTAAACTTAGTCACCTGCAAAGCCCATGGACATTCATCTGGTGCAAGTTGTTTGGGCATTCCTCGACCACCTATATTGACCCCTTTCTTATTAAAACCTGTCTGATCACTTGCACCCATATCAATTTTACCTTTACCCACTTTCTTATTAGGCCCAACATCTTCAGTGTTACTAGGCCCTTCACCATCAAGGACAAACACAAGATTTTTTCCACTACACTTTGCTCTAATTCTCTGTGTATTATTCTTTGCCAACCACAAATTCCTTCTAGTTTCAATAGAGTGAAGTCTAACCCTTTCTTTGAGAACATCTGCATTTGGGAAAGATTGGCCAACATAGAAAAGATGCTTGAAGACAATGTTATGTTCATTTTTATTTGCTTTTTTAATCTCCCTAAGCTTCTTTCTCCTTATATGCTCAATCCCATCACCCTCTGAATCTGTTCCACTATCAAATTGGTCATTATCAATTACATTTACCTCACTTGGATCTAAATCAGAAACCACTTGTACCTCCTTATCATGCCTAACCCACTCTACATCTGCATCTATGTTAAAGTGATAATCAGCCATGTCTATATTCACCTCTTCTAAAAGTATTTCTTCATCTACAAAGTAATCCTCATCATCCTCTGAATCACTATCATCAATGTCTGTACTATTGTTCTCCTCATCCCCACACAATGTTTGCCCCTCAAACAATATTTATGTTGGTTCATTATTGACCACCCTATCACATACTGGTTCATTCACCACCCTATCACTTTCTGGTTCATTCACAACCCTATCACTTTCGGGTTCATTCACCACCCTGACCCTAGCTTGTTTACTAATGCCCACCCTATCAAATGTTGTTGTGATATTGTCCTCAAATGGATCAAATTCATAGTTCATGTTCAACAAGTCTACCTATATCGTTTCAATAGTCTCATGGTCAGTAGGCAAAGGATGATTGTTGGAGGGTGTGGGACATGAGGTAGAAGGCTGATTGTTAAAGGGTGTGGGAGTTGAGGTAGAAGGCTGATTGGTGGAGGGTGTGGTAGTTGAGGTAGAATGATGTTGGGTGGAGGGTGTAGGAGTTGAGGTAGAATGCTGTTGAGTAGAGGGTGTAGGAGTTGAGGTCTAATGCTGTTGGGTGGAGGGTGTAGGAGTTGAGGTAGAAGGCTGTTTGGCGGAGGTTGTAGGAGTTGAAGTACAAGTCTGTTGGGTGGGGTATGTTAAATACAATACATTCTTAGAGATCAAACTAGGTTTTATCTCCTCAATAACAACAGTGCTACAAGGAGGGGAGAAGCATATGTGTCTACCACAGTCTTTAGGTGTTCACAGTATACCATAATTAGTTTGTTGTTAGGGATATACTTAGCTAACCTAATAACATCTTGAACATTACCTAAAGCTCTCAATACCATATCAAGGTCAGTCCCAGGAATCATATAATACTAGTATATAGGTTCCTGTTTCACATATCCTAATTGACACATTACATCATTTAACTCAAGAACTGAAAACCTATCTATATCAACCCGTTCGACATAACTAACTAACCCATTTACATATCTCCTTCTATTATTAACAGAAATGATCTTACCAACATGATGTATTTTAAGGGAAAACAGAGCAGGATCCTTTGCTTGAAAATGCGAAATGGTCTGTTTATGAAGTTAATGATCTTATTACATATTGTTCATGTAATGAAAAAACGATGTGACATATTTTGACAGTTTCATTTGGTTACTCGACGTACATAGATTCAAACAAAAAATATTCTTAAAAGACACTTCAATTAAATTGGGATTTGGATCCACTAAAGTTCATATACATACTTTAGAGGTAAAGTGCATATGAACTTCATAGATAAACTTCTTTTACAAACATATTAAACTGGGTCCCTTAACGGGTCATGTTATTATGTTTGTGAGGAAACTTTACGTTTAAAGTTTATACGAGCTTTAGAGTATCATCGTTCTTTAATTTGACACTACATATCTTAGACAACCATGTTATAATATATATATAGAAAGTTAGAAACTATTCGTAGTTCATGAACTTACAGTTGCACTAGCCAAGGTGAACGGATAATTGTGTACGATGCATGAGTCACCTTGTGCCGAGAGGTCGTACGGGGTGATCATTGTGTACGATGCATGAGTCACCTTGTGCCGAGAGGTCTTTCGGGTCTATCCCCATTCTAGATCTAAACCTCATACACTGTGGTTTAACATGTTGTATGCAACACGAATGACACGGGTTTCCAAGATATACGATCAAGGCCTGGATGCTCGCCTGGCTCTTGAAGGATTTGTGAGTCCACAAGCTTCACTATCCCGATGCAACACATCTGTGCAGTATTCAGATTTGATGTATGCAAAGAATCTCAACTATTAGTACTAAATTCAAATGCTATATTCAAATTTGCAACAAAGTGATGCTTTCATAAACTAAGAATTTCATGACGTACAAAAGAGATGCTTTCATAAACTTAGAACACAAGAAACTGGAAACTAAATAGTTTTGATGCCTGATCGATAAATGCATACAATTACACGCTAATATTCACAATGACTGATTCATTAGGACTTGGAAGAGCTAGTTGAATCTCGTTCAAAGGAGCATCATTAGGTATTTCACTCTTTGCTAATGCATGCCACTTACTAATGTCTGCCATTGAGTCCACATCTAAGTTTGGAAGTTGGCGAGTATTCAGGATCTCGAGGATCTTTCTGGATCTACCGAGAAGCTGAGCTGCAGAGCGCACACTGTCTTCCCTTTTCTCTATCGCGTCGTGATGACACATCTTCTTTATGACGCATGGTAAGTTGGTAAAACAAGCGCATAATATATCTGCAATCATAATTGATATCCACTCCAAAAGTTGTCCATCAATCGGCCAATTCTCTAGCTCATTGCAGTGGATCAAGATAGTTTGGCTCACTCTATACATGGAACTCGCAACTATAAACTTATAGTGGGAATCATCCATTCTTCGCTTTTGGCAGCTCTTGAACTCTATAACTATTTTTACTGCTTCATCTGTTAACCACTCAAGGATCTCCTTTGACGTCTTCCCGTCATAAGCCTTCTTTTGAAGATCGATTTGTAGCCACTTGCGGTATACTTCAACTTGTGTCCACACACGTCTAGCTGCTCTTCTTGTCTTTACCAAGTCATTATCTGCATTAAGACATTCTTCAATATTTCTTACGATCTGGAGTCCTTCCCTCATACTAGCAATTAACCCTTTCCCATGGTCGTCATCTGTCTTTGGAAGTGCAACGGCAATGGCTGTTAATGTCACTACTACTAGACTCCAGGAATTTTTGGTTTCTTCCGAATGTAGAAGTGGGACTTGATAGTTGTCGAACTCTAAAACTCCTTTAAATCCTTTAGATTTCTTTAGAAACTTTATAAGATTACCTGGCTCGTTCTTTTCAGACTTCGAAAGAAGTTGATTAATTGACTTAAGTGCATTTCTTGATATTCTCTCGGAAAGCTTTGCATCATCTTCAATTTGTAGAACATACTTAGCATAGTCTTTCATTTCCGATCTTACATTGCTGTTGGATACATTTTCTTCCGTTTTAAACCTTATCAACAACTTGAAGAGATACCAACAGTAGGAGACTAAGATCAGAAAAGATCTGGTAACAACACATACCAATTTACATATAACAACAACCATTATCTGAAGTGCTATACAAATGTTCAAAATTAAGTTTTTGGAAATATGGAAAACTATTTTGCAATACCGGCCAGGGATATGTGAACGGACATGACTTCCTTTCCAAAACTGAAGCATTTGGGTCCAATGTTCTTCGACTTTGAAAATGTTGACATGATTCACACTCCATTTTTTTGAGAGTTTGAAACAACTGATAACAGCAAAACATCTAAAAGCTGGTGCTTTACTCCCTATGATAACCCCAATTGACTGGATGCCAACAATTAACTTTAGTGACCATTTATAATCAGAGTACTGTCCGGGATAATCGATAGTAAGTAGTATTACTATCGAAATGATAAGAGGTAATGAGCCCATAAACCCAAAAGCAGAAGCAACCTCCGAACACGCAATTGCAAATTGCGGGTTACCAGTTTCCGCCATCATCCAATACTTTTTGACATTGTGCTCGAGTTCTTTGTAAGAGAACTTTATCTCCTGATGATACGAAGCCAATCCGTGCAACTCTTTATACCTGTGTTCTAAAATTCGTCTTGATGCCGGAACTGTGAAAGCTAGACACATAGAATCGAAAACAACAATAAGGATAACGAATATAATGCATTCAACATCCTTGCAAAAGCTTGGATTGATACATTTACAGTAATAGTGACCAAGAGGATCGCCCATGCTACCATGTTTACTAAAAGTTCCTTGTCATTCATAAGCCCTAAAGAAGGGAGAAAGTTTGCTAACTATCTTTCCATTCAAGTCTCCATCAGAATAGTTCAGGTCTGTAGTTAGATCCACTGGTAGCTTCATTGCTATTGCAATAAGTGTGATAGAAACAGTATTGAGAACGAAAACTTTATTCGGAAACCAGAGTTTCCATTGTCGAAATCCTTGGAAGGCATCGGCTGCCATCGCAAGAGTGCAAGCCAAAGATGCTCCAGCAACATACAATCCCACCCACGGTATGGCATCCTTGGGAGTTTTCATTGGTTTAATTCCTTCTCCAGAAAAAGATAACATAGATTTGAGTCTTAAAATTGTATTCTGAGTTTCTTCTCGGCTGCACATTTTGCTTTCAAGGGCCAGTGCTGATAGAATTGACCCCAAAGTAAACGCATGCAAAGAAATCCTTGGAAATTCTTCTAACAGCAACATCTGCATCGACCACTCTAAGCCATACAAAGCTTTTTATTTTTCATCCTAATATTTTTTTTCATTCATGCGTCCATCTTCTTTCTTTTGGTAAATGCCAAGAGAATATATATTAAGATATACGTAAACTTTTAAATTAGCATACACCTATTAAACAAATTATAATTACTTATTTTTTTAAAAATCCACTTTCCACCACTTTTTTAAAAATAAAATATCTCACAAACGGTAAATCGTCAAACGAAAAAAATACACCATTGCAACGAGAATTAAATAATCTTTCTATCGAGGGGCACATGTATATACTTCCGACGAACTTTTTTTTCGACTTTTTTTCTTAAGTCACATATAAGAGAATCATATATGATTCGTCAGGAATCATATATGATTTTCAGAAAATCATATATGATTCGTGATATGAATCATATGTGATTTTCTTAAAATCATATATGTTTCGTGACGAATAATATATGATTCTCTCATACGTGACTTAAGAAAAATAAGTCGAAAAAAAGTTCGTCAAAAGTATATACATGTGCCCCTCGATAGATAGATGATTTAATTCTCGTCGCGATAATATATATTTTGTTTTACGTAACGATGAACGGTTTGTGAGATATTTAATTTTTTAAAAATTAGTTTTTTTGTTATATGATAAAAATTGTTGGTTGTGATTGATTGATTGAATTTATGTTAAAATAATGGTTCTATGTTGAACTTTTTCCAATAGGTATCACGATATATTCCATTTATTATCTTTGACCATTTTACATCTCATTTTATTTAATCGGGAGGAACAAAATGGTCGTAAAATACACCGAAAACAATATAATCAGAATTTACTACATATAAAAGCAAAAAAGATTGTTGGATACGTACAAAAAGGTATGGTGACAATTATGATACATTTAGTTGTCATTAACCTTCTTTCTTGTGTATACATTACTAAAGTATTAAACACATAGACTTGACCCCAAAGTAAACGCTCATGCAAAGAAAATTCTTGGGAGTTTCTTCTAACAGCAACAACTAAAAAGGCTCACTTTAAGTACTTGTGTGGCAAATAACACATCTGCACCGAGAACTCTAAGCCATACAAAGCTTTTTTTAAACTAATAATTTTCCTATATGATAACATCAGAAAGTAAAAAAAAATCATAATAATACAGCTTATTAACATGAAAATAAGCTTATTCATAACTATCTTATTCACAAAAAAGTATAACTCATTGAAATAATCTAATAAGCTATCTTATAATGCAACACAATAAATTCAAATCATTTAAGTTACAAAGCTTATTCATAACTCCACTATTATTAAAAAAAGCTTATTCATAAGCTTATTCAAACTAACTAGCTTATTAATCCAACTTCATAACTTATTCATAACTTCTCATCTAAGAACTTGGCTTATAATTAAGAACAATCAATCCAAAAAGATTCGTTCACAATAATCCAATTAAAAGCTAATGATAATACATTAATAAGCTTATTTAAACCAAATAAGCTAAAAATAAAAATACAACTTAATCAAACCTGGTGATGGATGAATCAATTCGTGATTATAGATGTTCGTGATGAATTCGTCATGGATTCATCATGATCGCGTTTCGATGGATTCATGATTAATTAGTGATGGACTAATGGTGGATCGGGGTAGAGAGATAAAGTAAATCAGGGGTAGAGAGAGAAAAAGAGATTCGATGTGTGTTTTTTGTGAGAGAAAAAAAGGAGAAAAAACATTATATAGTAGATGATGAAATGACCGAAATACCCTTGCAGTGTAAATTGAGATTTAATCTTAGTCATTGGATAAAAAAGAGATGAAGGGTGGGGATGAGTCCCCTCATATCTTAGATAAGTTTGGTATCCAAATGAACTTAAATCAAAACACATTGACTTGACCTCAAAGTAAACGCATGCAGATTTCAAATCAATGTAAACTTTTAGTTTAGCATAGACCAAATCATCTAATCATATTCAATTAAATTTATTTTTTTATTTTAAAAAAATAACTAAATATCTCACAAATAATAATTATCAACCGATAAAAATACATTATTACAACGAGAATTAAATCATCTTTCCATATACTGGCACATGTATAAAATTTTCGACAAACTTTTTTTTATTTTGTGTTAAAAGATATTAATCCTTTTGGGACACAAGCTTGTAAGTTGAAGGGTTTAATGGTAAATATTTTTGTTTTGTGCCAAGTTTGTTTGTTTTGTGATGTGCACGGACTTCTGTGCAATTATGTTTTTAGGTTTGAGTATTTAAGCTGGAAAGTTGGTGGGTGGTTTCATATTATTAATGAACGCGCCTTATTTGATAGGTTGCGGTTTTTGTGTTCATCGGGCATCAACAATCGTCGGAGGTCGTCTTACTACTGCTATTACTCAAGGTGAGTCTATAGCCTCGCTTTGTACTTGTTTTGAATGATTTTTAAAACCCGCGAGGGGGATACATGCTATTTGAGAATAAAATGAATACAAGTCATGCTTGATTGTTTAGACCCGAATGTTGCTTGTTGTTGCATGTTGTTGCCTTGAATTGTATAAGTACCTAAGTTGCAAAAGTCCCTAAATCCATGAGCCATTAACTATGTTCTGACTTGATGTTGTGAGTTGGGAATAGCCGCTTGTTCAAATAATAGTACTATTGGGTTGACGCCCCTATCTAAGACCAGGGCATTACGGTGAATAACCTCTAGGAAGGATAATTTACGAGAATGAGAGTCAGTGGTATATAAATTGCAACTAATACCCTAGTAGGGGCAGTGGAATTCATATAGTCATGCCGGCTTTAGGCGTGGGTGACCAAGTTAAGGGATCGGTGTCATGAGCTTAATACAATTTTATAGCTATTGCTATAAGCCAGAATACTTGAATAATAGATTGTATGATCAGCAATTCTATTAAATGATTATGATTGATTTTTCTCTTGTGTTCAAATGATGATTTGGTAAACCTATAGACTCGCTCAACTGTTGTATTGATGATTTTAAGCATGTATTTCAGGTGATTGAAGTTGATTGATGGCGGAGCTTGATGGAGAAGGATCGCGGGTTGCTTTTGTGGTGATTGGTTTAAAACATATTTCTTTCCCTTTTGTTATAAAATTTATAATGTATGGTCATGTATTTTTGTAAAAATGGTTGTTGATTGGTTGATATCTTTGGGGGGCCTAAATGCTACTCTGATATTTCTAAAATTGTTTTACTTGGGATCAAAGGTTTTAGATAATGGTGGAATTATATCCTTTTATATATCAAATGTATCATTTTGAGATTGTTCAAAGTGTCTTGTGTAACGATGTTTGATTTTTGCACCCAAATGTGTATTTCCGCTGCGCAATTTAATTTGAGGGTGTTAAAGAAAGTCTACATTGAACAAAACTTTCCTTTCATAAAAAAATAGAATAATAAACGCATGCAATGAAATTTCTTGGAATCCCTTCTGAAACGACTAAGGGGTGTTTGGTTGAGAAAAATTAGAGAAATTTATGGCATTTGTATTTTTATTTCCCTAAATATTATGTTTGATATGAAAAATGAATGAATTTAAAATTTCACAAATTGCCAAAAGGGGGAAAACTAGAATGGCTTCAAAAAGTGAAACATTTTCATTTACTCGAAAATTATTTTTTATAATATTTTTAATTATTTAAATAGAAAATTTTAAAACTTAAATAAAAGATATTTATTCGCTTTTTACTCGTTTAAAGAGACAAAACAAAAATTTTAATAAAAAATTATATAAATTCTTTTTATGAAATTTATATAAAAATAAAATATCTGATTTTTACCGGTTTAATTAGAAAAAACTATAAATTTCAAAAAAGTTATAAATTTTTTTTATTGAGTTCTTACTCGTTTTAAAAGAAAAAAAAATGAAAGTTATATTAATTTTATATAAAATTAATATAGAAGGTAAAAAATCAATATTTACTCATTTAAATGGAAACTAAAAAAATAGCTTTATTAATAAAAAATAACTATTTGATTTTTACTCTTAAACATGAAAATAAAATTTATATAAAATATTATATAAATGTTTTATAAAATTTATATAAAAGGCCAGAAATTCGGTTTTTACTCGTTTAAATAAAAAAATTGTATAAAAAATATTTATTCCTGTTGATTAGGTCGACCCATAACCAATATTTAAAAATATTATAAATTTCTTTGAACTAAATAAGCGTAAACATATAAAATTCTGAAATTTTTAATTGTTAAAAATTTATATTTACTAGAATTAGAATTTTTGAAATTTTAAATTCACGTAACAAATTGCACCTGTTAAATTTGCCATTGCAAGCTTTTGGTGATTTATTTTAAGAAAGATGGCTTGTTCGAGTTAAAAAGTCAACTATAAAGTCAAACTCAAACGTGATAGACTAAAACTATCTAACTATTCAAAGATGTTTGCATTGTGGAAATATTTTAGCTAGACACAAAGGAGTTTTAGTGACAAAAAAATGAGTGACAATTTTCTTTTTAGGTCACTATTCTGTGACGATATAATGTATGAGATCTATGGAGTTTTTGGAGGAAGAAGAAGAAGCTCTTGTGGAAACCATGGTTATGGTTGTTCAAGGTTTTAAAGAACAGATGGATGAAGAAGATAGAAGAAGAGGGATTTGTTTAAAAAGAGGATAGATTTACCAAAGTGGTAATGAGTTTCGAAGGATTTTGGAAAATCATAAAGCATGTCATGCTTTTTGTTAAAAATCTGGGGTTTAGAATTTTGTTTGACTATGTTTACAGAAATTAAGAGAAAATAATGAAGAAAAAAGATACTTTCCGATAAAAAGACCCATGGTTCGTTATTTCTTTCCATGATTCGATATATCTATTGAGTCACGGAACAATAAAGAACCTGGCTATGATACCAATTGTAGGAACTAGATGGGGAGTTGAATAGTTTTACCACTTAAAAATCGATTTAGAAAAATTCCTATTTGAAAATAGTTAGATTCAATTGATTTATGTGAAACCTTCTTATCCTAAATATAAACAAGTGATAGTGTTGCTAGAAAATAACCATAAAATATATGCAAGTATAAATAAATAATGTAAAGATATTAATTAAGGAAAGATCAAACCAAGCGCCAAGGATTTATAGTGGTTCGACCAAGAAACTCTATATTCGTCCCTACTCCACTCCCATAGTACCCTACTCGAGAGTTCACATAATCAACAAGCTCTTTCGAGGTGGAGAAACCTTACACTTCGCTTACGCCGATTTCTGACTGTAAGCTAAAAGTAGAGCCCTAATCTTTAATGCCTACTATGAACCACAATACTTACACAATACCAATTTGGATCTACATAAATACTACACACAAAAATTAAAGAATGATACTTTTCTTGCCTATATCGAACTTTTCTCAGAGATGATTAGTAATCAGTGGTAATCAAATGACTACAAGGTATCCCATATTTATGGGTCTTAAGAATGTAAATCTATACCTATTTAACTAGTAATTAAAGTCTAATTATTACCCGTTGAAGGTGGATATTCATATATAATTATCATAATTATAATACTCCTCCTTGGATATTCACCATTGTTAAGTCTAAGGACTATGGGTGCAATGTTTGCAATGTTAAAGAAAATCTATGCATTTTACTAAAGTTAAATATGTCATGTAAGCTTTTTCCTGATTTTCAAACTTTTTAATAGGTAGCAGGTAAAACTTTGTGCAATTTAACACAAAATATGATAGTGTGTAACATTACGTGGAAAAAAAATTCACTTACCAAATCGGTACATTTGAGAAAGTTTGTTGCTATTGTACGACTTAATCCCTTAATATATTTATAATGTTTTAAGAAAAAATTTCAAGATTCGTCCCTATCGTTTATCCAGAATATCAAGTTTTGTCCCTAACTCAAAATAACTCCACGAATCGTCCCTATTTTTGAAACTACGATAAAAAATCGTCCCTATTTTGGATGGGCGTTTATTTTTCTCGTTAAGTGCTTGGAGGGGCGGGGTAATTTGGTCTTTTACTTGTTCTCCCATGCATTTATATATCCACCCACACTTTGTCACACACAATCGTCCCTAACACACAAACACCTACCCTTTGCAACAATATAGTAGCAAAACACTAAAAACAAAATCAAGAGATGGCTTTATGCTCATGGGGTCGCCTTGCTACAATCAAGACTTCTTGGACAGATCGTCATCCAAGTCGTCGTTTCTATGTTTTCCCATTCCAAGGACCAGCATGTAGGTGGATTGATTGGGTTGATCCACCCATGTGTCCTCGCGCTATTCAAATCATACCTGGGTTTCTTAGGGTTAGAAATAGGCATGAAGATTCGATCCAAGAACTTAGTAATGAAGTTTTTTTTTCTAAAAAAGTACTTGTTGATTAGTTGGTTAAGGTTTGGTTTAGTTTTATTTTTTTTCAAATTGGCCTAAGAAAAATGTAAAGGTTAATATGTTTATGTAAGATGGATTTTGGGGTTATGAATGAAAAATCTTTTCCATCTCTTCTAGAAGAAATGTTTTCTCGTGTTCATTTACTATATGTTTGGTTTTGCAGTGTTTGCAGGCTAATCGGTTTATGCAGGGAAGTAGTTGGGGGGTTGAAGGGCATTCAATTGCTATGAGTTAATTCCCAACCCCCCCCCCCACCCCTGAAATGTCTTATATATACCAACTCCACACACCACTTATCCATCACCCTTTTCTATATCAAACCCTAACCCTAATTAAGATCTGAGATAAAAAAAATGTCAAAAAAAATCGAGGCGATTGATTTAAGCGACTCTAGTAGTGGAGTTGTCTTTTGCACAAGTGGAGATGCTGAGTGTAAAAATACTGAAAAGAGTTGTGAAGGATCATCAAGGCTAAAAGCACTTCCTCCTATTAGATCGACCTTAAGGCCTAGGACTGCTGTTACCAGGATGTTGCTGAAAAGTTTAGGAGTGGGACTATTCCATATGAAGTGCTAAAATGGTATGGGTATGTTGATGATGTTGAGTATCATGGTGATTCTGATTACTGGGATACGTGGGATGAGGATGAAGTTAGTCCTTTTGCTGATTCTTTTTCTGAGGACACAAATAATGATGATGATGAAAGCTTCGACTCACTTGAGTTTTTTGAAGACACTCTTAAAGGCAAAGCAGATACCCAGAAGAAGAAAGGTCCTGATGTCACCTATGTTGCCAGAAACATCATGAAAAGTCCAACTCCTATCTACAATGCTGTCTTAGGACTTGGGAACAGATTGTGTATAAGATGGGAAAGAGGGTTGCTGGTAACAAAGGGAAGGGGAAGGTTGTGGTTTGAAGCTTATGGTCTTGATGGTTGGATGTAGTCTTGATGGTTCTTAGTTTTTTCATGTATTGTCTTATTTTAATCTACTTTCTTGTTATGTAATTGCTTGAACATCTAATTGACCACAAATGATGTTGTGGTCAATTAATTTTTGTAATGGAATGGAGTTCAAGTTTCATATGTTATTTGTTTACAGCATGACAATAATCCATTAAAAACACACAAGAAGTTAACAAAAGCACTAAATAATTGAAGCATAAATGAAACTTTGTTCATGTTACAAACATGGTTCAGATGACAAAGTACTAGAACATAAATGAAACTTTGTTCAGATTACAAACATGGCATCACTTCTTGTTGGACCTTGTAGCCTGTTTCTTCTTTGCAGGTGCACTTTATCATGTCACATCAGATGGTCTTTTCCTTTGGGATGAACTTGTTACTGTTACAGGTGCACTTGATCTTGATCCTGTTGTAGCAGATGCCCTATTCCTTTGAGATGAACTTGATCTTGTTGCAGTATTTGGTTCATTTTGCCCTTTACAAGACCTTTTATTGTGGCCTTGATATCCATATATTTTACATGTAACTGCTTTATAGGCCCCTGACAACCTTCCATCCTTCACCATTTAAGCCTTCTCATCCCTTGTTTTTCTCCTATTTTTTCTTGGCCTACCAACTGGAGTATTATGCTTTGGTGAGGTGAGTGTTGTAGGAATTTGTGACTTCTACCACATGACCTTACCATTCAAACAACCTAGAGTGTAACTATATGTTTTTTCCCAAGTATCTAACCAATAACACTTATCCACCCATTCTTTTTGGATATTCACATGTTGTCCATTAAGTGACATGTTGAAGTTGGCTGCTATAGCATGTGCACAAGGGATCCCTGTTAACTTTCACTTCCTACAACTAGATACCTTTTTAACTACATTAACCACACACTGAGTACCATATGTGCTCTTAACCTCATACTCTTCACCCCCATTGTACCCAACTGTGTACCTATTAGCCCTTTCAATGGCTATACTCAATAACTTAGTTGAAGCAGGGGTAAGTGGTCCATCTGACTTTTTAATCACAGCAATAACATTGACCATCCTTCTCAGTAAGTACTCCCTAAGGTATTCTAAGGCTGTGATTATTGGTGCATCCCTAGCATCTAAAATCTTACCATTGAAACACTCACACAAATTGTTCAACATGTCTGATCTAGCTCTACTTGTTATTATTATAATGAGGAGTAATAAGTGTCTGTTTAACTACAAATTAAGCTAAAAGTAGATTAAACAAAATGAATTTTCACCTGATAAATGTGATCTAGCCCAGTTATGAGCTGGTATTTTAGCCAACCATTAAAAAGCTGCTTTGTTAAACTTTTTCAAATATTGCATGGCCTTATCATAATATGGAACAGTTGTTGTAGAAGCACATCTCCACAATAGCTCTTTATAAGCTAGTCCACTCCACTGTTTTTTCATGTTTTCATGGATATGCCTAAGGCAATATCTATGCTCTACACATGGAAAAACATTTGATATAGCAATAGATAAACCTTGAAGAAAAAGACAAAGTTTTAGAGATTTAAAATATTAGGGACCAAGTATAGAATAAAAAGTCAAATGTAGGAAAAAGAAAAATTACCTTTTGTCTATAACTGATAAAGGTTAAATTTGATTCCTTCATCAACCCAAGATCATCACCTAGGCATTCTAAAAACCATGTCCAAGAACATGTTGTTTCTTTCTCAACAATGGTATATGCAAGTGGATAAATGCCATTGTTTGCATCTAACCCAATAGTAGTGAGTAGTTGCCCTGGATATGGTCCCTTCATAAATGCACCATCTAGTCCCAACAACTCTCTACCACAAGATCTGAAACCTTTCTTTAAGGGGCATAAACAAACCTAGATCCTCTTGAAAATTCTTGTATTATCATCAGTAGTTGCATCTCTTTCAACTTCAATCCTTACTGTTGTATCTGGATAAACCCTTCTTAATTCTAGACAGTAATCTCTCAACATGGTATATTGGTGCTTATAATCTCCTTTGACTTGATTAACAACTGCTGTTTTAGCTCTACTTGCCTTTTGAGTAGACACACCTAGCTCAAACTTCTTTTGTAGTTCATCTTGAAGAGCTCTTAAGGGTATATATGGGTTTTTTTCAACTTGGTCAATGATGCCTTTAGTTAAGAACTTGGATGTACAAGCACTGACTTTCCTTGTCTCCAAGCAGTTATAGACATTTTATATGTTCTAACTTCCGATGATTTAGTGTTTTTAAACTTAGTCACCTGCAAAGCCCATGGACATTCATCTGGTGCAAGTTGTTTGGGCATTCCTCGACCACCTATATTGACCCCTTTCTTATTAAAACCTGTCTGATCACTTGCACCCATATCAATTTTACCTTTACCCACTTTCTTATTAGGCCCAACATCTTCAGTGTTACTAGGCCCTTCACCATCAAGGACAAACACAAGATTTTTTCCACTACACTTTGCTCTAATTCTCTGTGTATTATTCTTTGCCAACCACAAATTCCTTCTAGTTTCAATAGAGTGAAGTCTAACCCTTTCTTTGAGAACATCTGCATTTGGGAAAGATTGGCCAACATAGAAAAGATGCTTGAAGACAATGTTATGTTCATTTTTATTTGCTTTTTTAATCTCCCTAAGCTTCTTTCTCCTTATATGCTCAATCCCATCACCCTCTGAATCTGTTCCACTATCAAATTGGTCATTATCAATTACATTTACCTCACTTGGATCTAAATCAGAAACCACTTGTACCTCCTTATCATGCCTAACCCACTCTACATCTGCATCTATGTTAAAGTGATAATCAGCCATGTCTATATTCACCTCTTCTAAAAGTATTTCTTCATCTACAAAGTAATCCTCATCATCCTCTGAATCACTATCATCAATGTCTGTACTATTGTTCTCCTCATCCCCACACAATGTTTGCCCCTCAAACAATATTTATGTTGGTTCATTATTGACCACCCTATCACATACTGGTTCATTCACCACCCTATCACTTTCTGGTTCATTCACAACCCTATCACTTTCGGGTTCATTCACCACCCTGACCCTAGCTTGTTTACTAATGCCCACCCTATCAAATGTTGTTGTGATATTGTCCTCAAATGGATCAAATTCATAGTTCATGTTCAACAAGACTACCTATATCGTTTCAATAGTCTCATGGTCAGTAGGCAAAGGATGATTGTTGGAGGGTGTGGGACATGAGGTAGAAGGCTGATTGTTAAAGGGTGTGGGAGTTGAGGTAGAAGGCTGATTGGTGGAGGGTGTGGTAGTTGAGGTAGAATGATGTTGGGTGGAGGGTGTAGGAGTTGAGGTAGAATGCTGTTGAGTAGAGGGTGTAGGAGTTGAGGTCTAATGCTGTTGGGTGGAGGGTGTAGGAGTTGAGGTAGAAGGCTGTTTGGCGGAGGTTGTAGGAGTTGAAGTACAAGTCTGTTGGGTGGGGTATGTTAAATACAATACATTCTTAGAGATCAAACTAGGTTTTATCTCCTCAATAACAACAGTGCTACAAGGAGGGGAGAAGCATATGTGTCTACCACAGTCTTTAGGTGTTCACAGTATACCATAATTAGTTTGTTGTTAGGGATATACTTAGCTAACCTAATAACATCTTGAACATTACCTAAAGCTCTCAATACCATATCAAGGTCAGTCCCAGGAATCATATAATACTAGTATATAGGTTCCTGTTTCACATATCCTAATTGACACATTACATCATTTAACTCAAGAACTGAAAACCTATCTATATCAACCCGTTCGACATAACTAACTAACCCATTTACATATCTCCTTCTATTATTAACAGAAATGATCTTACCAACATGATGTATTTTAAGGGAAAACAGAGCAGGATCCTTTGCTTGAAAATGCGAAATGGTCTGTTTATGAAGTTAATGATCTTATTACATATTGTTCATGTAATGAAAAAACGATGTGACATATTTTGACAGTTTCATTTGGTTACTCGACGTACATAGATTCAAACAAAAAATATTCTTAAAAGACACTTCAATTAAATTGGGATTTGGATCCACTAAAGTTCATATACATACTTTAGAGGTAAAGTGCATATGAACTTCATAGATAAACTTCTTTTACAAACATATTAAACTGGGTCCCTTAACGGGTCATGTTATTATGTTTGTGAGGAAACTTTACGTTTAAAGTTTATACGAGCTTTAGAGTATCATCGTTCTTTAATTTGACACTACATATCTTAGACAACCATGTTATAATATATATATAGAAAGTTAGAAACTATTCGTAGTTCATGAACTTACAGTTGCACTAGCCAAGGTGAACGGATAATTGTGTACGATGCATGAGTCACCTTGTGCCGAGAGGTCGTACGGGGTGATCATTGTGTACGATGCATGAGTCACCTTGTGCCGAGAGGTCTTTCGGGTCTATCCCCATTCTAGATCTAAACCTCATACACTGTGGTTTAACATGTTGTATGCAACACGAATGACACGGGTTTCCAAGATATACGATCAAGGCCTGGATGCTCGCCTGGCTCTTGAAGGATTTGTGAGTCCACAAGCTTCACTATCCCGATGCAACACATCTGTGCAGTATTCAGATTTGATGTATGCAAAGAATCTCAACTATTAGTACTAAATTCAAATGCTATATTCAAATTTGCAACAAAGTGATGCTTTCATAAACTAAGAATTTCATGACGTACAAAAGAGATGCTTTCATAAACTTAGAACACAAGAAACTGGAAACTAAATAGTTTTGATGCCTGATCGATAAATGCATACAATTACACGCTAATATTCACAATGACTGATTCATTAGGACTTGGAAGAGCTAGTTGAATCTCGTTCAAAGGAGCATCATTAGGTATTTCACTCTTTGCTAATGCATGCCACTTACTAATGTCTGCCATTGAGTCCACATCTAAGTTTGGAAGTTGGCGAGTATTCAGGATCTCGAGGATCTTTCTGGATCTACCGAGAAGCTGAGCTGCAGAGCGCACACTGTCTTCCCTTTTCTCTATCGCGTCGTGATGACACATCTTCTTTATGACGCATGGTAAGTTGGTAAAACAAGCGCATAATATATCTGCAATCATAATTGATATCCACTCCAAAAGTTGTCCATCAATCGGCCAATTCTCTAGCTCATTGCAGTGGATCAAGATAGTTTGGCTCACTCTATACATGGAACTCGCAACTATAAACTTATAGTGGGAATCATCCATTCTTCGCTTTTGGCAGCTCTTGAACTCTATAACTATTTTTACTGCTTCATCTGTTAACCACTCAAGGATCTCCTTTGACGTCTTCCCGTCATAAGCCTTCTTTTGAAGATCGATTTGTAGCCACTTGCGGTATACTTCAACTTGTGTCCACACACGTCTAGCTGCTCTTCTTGTCTTTACCAAGTCATTATCTGCATTAAGACATTCTTCAATATTTCTTACGATCTGGAGTCCTTCCCTCATACTAGCAATTAACCCTTTCCCATGGTCGTCATCTGTCTTTGGAAGTGCAACGGCAATGGCTGTTAATGTCACTACTACTAGACTCCAGGAATTTTTGGTTTCTTCCGAATGTAGAAGTGGGACTTGATAGTTGTCGAACTCTAAAACTCCTTTAAATCCTTTAGATTTCTTTAGAAACTTTATAAGATTACCTGGCTCGTTCTTTTCAGACTTCGAAAGAAGTTGATTAATTGACTTAAGTGCATTTCTTGATATTCTCTCGGAAAGCTTTGCATCATCTTCAATTTGTAGAACATACTTAGCATAGTCTTTCATTTCCGATCTTACATTGCTGTTGGATACATTTTCTTCCGTTTTAAACCTTATCAACAACTTGAAGAGATACCAACAGTAGGAGACTAAGATCAGAAAAGATCTGGTAACAACACATACCAATTTACATATAACAACAACCATTATCTGAAGTGCTATACAAATGTTCAAAATTAAGTTTTTGGAAATATGGAAAACTATTTTGCAATACCGGCCAGGGATATGTGAACGGACATGACTTCCTTTCCAAAACTGAAGCATTTGGGTCCAATGTTCTTCGACTTTGAAAATGTTGACATGATTCACACTCCATTTTTTTGAGAGTTTGAAACAACTGATAACAGCAAAACATCTAAAAGCTGGTGCTTTACTCCCTATGATAACCCCAATTGACTGGATGCCAACAATTAACTTTAGTGACCATTTATAATCAGAGTACTGTCCGGGATAATCGATAGTAAGTAGTATTACTATCGAAATGATAAGAGGTAATGAGCCCATAAACCCAAAAGCAGAAGCAACCTCCGAACACGCAATTGCAAATTGCGGGTTACCAGTTTCCGCCATCATCCAATACTTTTTGACATTGTGCTCGAGTTCTTTGTAAGAGAACTTTATCTCCTGATGATACGAAGCCAATCCGTGCAACTCTTTATACCTGTGTTCTAAAATTCGTCTTGATGCCGGAACTGTGAAAGCTAGACACATAGAATCGAAAACAACAATAAGGATAACGAATATAATGCATTCAACATCCTTGCAAAAGCTTGGATTGATACATTTACAGTAATAGTGACCAAGAGGATCGCCCATGCTACCATGTTTACTAAAAGTTCCTTGTCATTCATAAGCCCTAAAGAAGGGAGAAAGTTGGCTAACTATCTTTCCATTCAAGTCTCCATCAGAATAGTTCAGGTCTGTAGTTAGATCCACTGGTAGCTTCATTGCTATTGCAATAAGTGTGATAGAAACAGTATTGAGAACGAAAACTTTATTCGGAAACCAGAGTTTCCATTGTCGAAATCCTTGGAAGGCATCGGCTGCCATCGCAAGAGTGCAAGCCAAAGATGCTCCAGCAACATACAATCCCACCCACGGTATGGCATCCTTGGGAGTTTTCATTGGTTTAATTCCTTCTCCAGAAAAAGATAACATAGATTTGAGTCTTAAAATTGTATTCTGAGTTTCTTCTCGGCTGCACATTTTGCTTTCAAGGGCCAGTGCTGATAGAATTGACCCCAAAGTAAACGCATGCAAAGAAATCCTTGGAAATTCTTCTAACAGCAACATCTGCATCGACCACTCTAAGCCATACAAAGCTTTTTATTTTTCATCCTAATATTTTTTTTCATTCATGCGTCCATCTTCTTTCTTTTGGTAAATGCCAAGAGAATATATATTAAGATATACGTAAACTTTTAAATTAGCATACACCTATTAAACAAATTATAATTACTTATTTTTTTAAAAATCCACTTTCCACCACTTTTTTAAAAATAAAATATCTCACAAACGGTAAATCGTCAAACGAAAAAAATACACCATTGCAACGAGAATTAAATAATCTTTCTATCGAGGGGCACATGTATATACTTCCGACGAACTTTTTTTTCGACTTTTTTTCTTAAGTCACATATAAGAGAATCATATATGATTCGTCAGGAATCATATATGATTTTCAGAAAATCATATATGATTCGTGATATGAATCATATGTGATTTTCTTAAAATCATATATGTTTCGTGACGAATAATATATGATTCTCTCATACGTGACTTAAGAAAAATAAGTCGAAAAAAAGTTCGTCAAAAGTATATACATGTGCCCCTCGATAGATAGATGATTTAATTCTCGTCGCGATAATATATATTTTGTTTTACGTAACGATGAACGGTTTGTGAGATATTTAATTTTTTAAAAATTAGTTTTTTTGTTATATGATAAAAATTGTTGGTTGTGATTGATTGATTGAATTTATGTTAAAATAATGGTTCTATGTTGAACTTTTTCCAATAGGTATCACGATATATTCCATTTATTATCTTTGACCATTTTACATCTCATTTTATTTAATCGGGAGGAACAAAATGGTCGTAAAATACACCGAAAACAATATAATCAGAATTTACTACATATAAAAGCAAAAAAGATTGTTGGATACGTACAAAAAGGTATGGTGACAATTATGATACATTTAGTTGTCATTAACCTTCTTTCTTGTGTATACATTACTAAAGTATTAAACACATAGACTTGACCCCAAAGTAAACGCTCATGCAAAGAAAATTCTTGGGAGTTTCTTCTAACAGCAACAACTAAAAAGGCTCACTTTAAGTACTTGTGTGGCAAATAACACATCTGCACCGAGAACTCTAAGCCATACAAAGCTTTTTTTAAACTAATAATTTTCCTATATGATAACATCAGAAAGTAAAAAAAATCATAATAATACAACTTATTAACATGAAAATAAGCTTATTCATAACTATCTTATTCACAAAAAAGTATAACTCATTGAAATAATCTAATAAGCTATCTTATAATGCAACACAATAAATTCAAATCATTTAAGTTACAAAGCTTATTCATAACTCCACTATTATTAAAAAAAGCTTATTCATAAGCTTATTCAAACTAACTAGCTTATTAATCCAACTTCATAACTTATTCATAACTTCTCATCTAAGAACTTGGCTTATAATTAAGAACAATCAATCCAAAAAGATTCGTTCACAATAATCCAATTAAAAGCTAATGATAATACATTAATAAGCTTATTTAAACCAAATAAGCTAAAAATAAAAATACAACTTAATCAAACCTGGTGATGGATGAATCAATTCGTGATTATAGATGTTCGTGATGAATTCGTCATGGATTCATCATGATCGCGTTTCGATGGATTCATGATTAATTAGTGATGGACTAATGGTGGATCGGGGTAGAGAGATAAAGTAAATCAGGGGTAGAGAGAGAAAAAGAGATTCGATGTGTGTTTTTTGTGAGAGAAAAAAAGGAGAAAAAACATTATATAGTAGATGATGAAATGACCGAAATACCCTTGCAGTGTAAATTGAGATTTAATCTTAGTCATTGGATAAAAAAGAGATGAAGGGTGGGGATGAGTCCCCTCATATCTTAGATAAGTTTGGTATCCAAATGAACTTAAATCAAAACACATTGACTTGACCTCAAAGTAAACGCATGCAGATTTCAAATCAATGTAAACTTTTAGTTTAGCATAGACCAAATCATCTAATCATATTCAATTAAATTTATTTTTTTATTTTAAAAAAATAACTAAATATCTCACAAATAATAATTATCAACCGATAAAAATACATTATTACAACGAGAATTAAATCATCTTTCCATATACTGGCACATGTATAAAATTTTCGACAAACTTTTTTTTATTTTGTGTTAAAAGATATTAATCCTTTTGGGACACAAGCTTGTAAGTTGAAGGGTTTAATGGTAAATATTTTTGTTTTGTGCCAAGTTTGTTTGTTTTGTGATGTGCACGGACTTCTGTGCAATTATGTTTTTAGGTTTGAGTATTTAAGCTGGAAAGTTGGTGGGTGGTTTCATATTATTAATGAACGCGCCTTATTTGATAGGTTGCGGTTTTTGTGTTCATCGGGCATCAACAATCGTCGGAGGTCGTCTTACTACTGCTATTACTCAAGGTGAGTCTATAGCCTCGCTTTGTACTTGTTTTGAATGATTTTTAAAACCCGCGAGGGGGATACATGCTATTTGAGAATAAAATGAATACAAGTCATGCTTGATTGTTTAGACCCGAATGTTGCTTGTTGTTGCATGTTGTTGCCTTGAATTGTATAAGTACCTAAGTTGCAAAAGTCCCTAAATCCATGAGCCATTAACTATGTTCTGACTTGATGTTGTGAGTTGGGAATAGCCGCTTGTTCAAATAATAGTACTATTGGGTTGACGCCCCTATCTAAGACCAGGGCATTACGGTGAATAACCTCTAGGAAGGATAATTTACGAGAATGAGAGTCAGTGGTATATAAATTGCAACTAATACCCTAGTAGGGGCAGTGGAATTCATATAGTCATGCCGGCTTTAGGCGTGGGTGACCAAGTTAAGGGATCGGTGTCATGAGCTTAATACAATTTTATAGCTATTGCTATAAGCCAGAATACTTGAATAATAGATTGTATGATCAGCAATTCTATTAAATGATTATGATTGATTTTTCTCTTGTGTTCAAATGATGATTTGGTAAACCTATAGACTCGCTCAACTGTTGTATTGATGATTTTAAGCATGTATTTCAGGTGATTGAAGTTGATTGATGGCGGAGCTTGATGGAGAAGGATCGCGGGTTGCTTTTGTGGTGATTGGTTTAAAACATATTTCTTTCCCTTTTGTTATAAAATTTATAATGTATGGTCATGTATTTTTGTAAAAATGGTTGTTGATTGGTTGATATCTTTGGGGGGCCTAAATGCTACTCTGATATTTCTAAAATTGTTTTACTTGGGATCAAAGGTTTTAGATAATGGTGGAATTATATCCTTTTATATATCAAATGTATCATTTTGAGATTGTTCAAAGTGTCTTGTGTAACGATGTTTGATTTTTGCACCCAAATGTGTATTTCCGCTGCGCAATTTAATTTGAGGGTGTTAAAGAAAGTCTACATTGAACAAAACTTTCCTTTCACAAAAAAATAGAATAATAAACGCATGCAATGAAATTTCTTGGAATCCCTTCTGAAACGACTAAGGGGTGTTTGGTTGAGAAAAATTAGAGAAATTTATGGCATTTGTATTTTTATTTCCCTAAATATTATGTTTGATATGAAAAATGAATGAATTTAAAATTTCACAAATTGCCAAAAGGGGGAAAACTAGAATGGCTTCAAAAAGTGAAACATTTTCATTTACTCGAAAATTATTTTTTATAATATTTTTAATTATTTAAATAGAAAATTTTAAAACTTAAATAAAAGATATTTATTCGCTTTTTACTCGTTTAAAGAGACAAAACAAAAATTTTAATAAAAAATTATATAAATTCTTTTTATGAAATTTATATAAAAATAAAATATCTGATTTTTACCGGTTTAATTAGAAAAAACTATAAATTTCAAAAAAGTTATAAATTTTTTTTATTGAGTTCTTACTCGTTTTAAAAGAAAAAAAAATGAAAGTTATATTAATTTTATATAAAATTAATATAGAAGGTAAAAAATCAATATTTACTCATTTAAATGGAAACTAAAAAAAATAGCTTTATTAATAAAAAATAACTATTTGATTTTTACTCTTAAACATGAAAATAAAATTTATATAAAATATTATATAAATGTTTTATAAAATTTATATAAAAGGCCAGAAATTCGGTTTTTACTCGTTTAAATAAAAAAATTGTATAAAAAATATTTATTCCTGTTGATTAGGTCGACCCATAACCAATATTTAAAAATATTATAAATTTCTTTGAACTAAATAAGCGTAAACATATAAAATTCTGAAATTTTTAATTGTTAAAAATTTATATTTACTAGAATTAGAATTTTTGAAATTTTAAATTCACGTAACAAATTGCACCTGTTAAATTTGCCATTGCAAGCTTTTGGTGATTTATTTTAAGAAAGATGGCTTGTTCGAGTTAAAAAGTCAACTATAAAGTCAAACTCAAACGTGATAGACTAAAACTATCTAACTATTCAAAGATGTTTGCATTGTGGAAACATTTTAGCTAGACACAAAGGAGTTTTAGTGACAAAAAAATGAGTGACAATTTTCTTTTTAGGTCACTATTCTGTGACGATATAATGTATGAGATCTATGGAGTTTTTGGAGGAAGAAGAAGAAGCTCTTGTGGAAACCATGGTTATGGTTGTTCAAGGTTTTAAAGAACAGATGGATGAAGAAGATAGAAGAAGAGGGATTTGTTTAAAAAGAGGATAGATTTACCAAAGTGGTAATGAGTTTCGAAGGATTTTGGAAAATCATAAAGCATGTCATGCTTTTTGTTAAAAATCTGGGGTTTAGAATTTTGTTTGACTATGTTTACAGAAATTAAGAGAAAATAATGAAGAAAAAAGATACTTTCCGATAAAAAGACCCATGGTTCGTTATTTCTTTCCATGATTCGATATATCTATTGAGTCACGGAACAATAAAGAACCTGGCTATGATACCAATTGTAGGAACTAGATGGGGAGTTGAATAGTTTTACCACTTAAAAATCGATTTAGAAAAATTCCTATTTGAAAATAGTTAGATTCAATTGATTTATGTGAAACCTTCTTATCCTAAATATAAACAAGTGATAGTGTTGCTAGAAAATAACCATAAAATATATGCAAGTATAAATAAATAATGTAAAGATATTAATTAAGGAAAGATCAAACCAAGCGCCAAGGATTTATAGTGGTTCGACCAAGAAACTCTATATTCGTCCCTACTCCACTCCCATAGTACCCTACTCGAGAGTTCACATAATCAACAAGCTCTTTCGAGGTGGAGAAACCTTACACTTCGCTTACGCCGATTTCTGACTGTAAGCTAAAAGTAGAGCCCTAATCTTTAATGCCTACTATGAACCACAATACTTACACAATACCAATTTGGATCTACATAAATACTACACACAAAAATTAAAGAATGATACTTTTCTTGCCTATATCGAACTTTTCTCAGAGATGATTAGTAATCAGTGGTAATCAAATGACTACAAGGTATCCCATATTTATGGGTCTTAAGAATGTAAATCTATACCTATTTAACTAGTAATTAAAGTCTAATTATTACCCGTTGAAGGTGGATATTCATATATAATTATCATAATTATAATACTCCTCCTTGGATATTCACCATTGTTAAGTCTAAGGACTATGGGTGCAATGTTTGCAATGTTAAAGAAAATCTATGCATTTTACTAAAGTTAAATATGTCATGTAAGCTTTTTCCTGATTTTCAAACTTTTTAATAGGTAGCAGGTAAAACTTTGTGCAATTTAACACAAAATATGATAGTGTGTAACATTACGTGGAAAAAAAATTCACTTACCAAATCGGTACATTTGAGAAAGTTTGTTGCTATTGTACGACTTAATCCCTTAATATATTTATAATGTTTTAAGAAAAAATTTCAAGATTCGTCCCTATCGTTTATCCAGAATATCAAGTTTTGTCCCTAACTCAAAATAACTCCACGAATCGTCCCTATTTTTGAAACTACGATAAAAAATCGTCCCTATTTTGGATGGGCGTTTATTTTTCTCGTTAAGTGCTTGGAGGGGCGGGGTAATTTGGTCTTTTACTTGTTCTCCCATGCATTTATATATCCACCCACACTTTGTCACACACAATCGTCCCTAACACACAAACACCTACCCTTTGCAACAATATAGTAGCAAAACACTAAAAACAAAATCAAGAGATGGCTTTATGCTCATGGGGTCGCCTTGCTACAATCAAGACTTCTTGGACAGATCGTCATCCAAGTCGTCGTTTCTATGTTTTCCCATTCCAAGGACCAGCATGTAGGTGGATTGATTGGGTTGATCCACCCATGTGTCCTCGCGCTATTCAAATCATACCTGGGTTTCTTAGGGTTAGAAATAGGCATGAAGATTCGATCCAAGAACTTAGTAATGAAGTTTTTTTTCTAAAAAAGTACTTGTTGATTAGTTGGTTAAGGTTTGGTTTAGTTTTATTTTTTTTCAAATTGGCCTAAGAAAAATGTAAAGGTTAATATGTTTATGTAAGATAGATTTTGGGGTTATGAATGAAAAATCTTTTCCATCTCTTCTAGAAGAAATGTTTTCTCGTGTTCATTTACTATATGTTTGGTTTTGCAGTGTTTGCAGGCTAATCGGTTTATGCAGGGAAGTAGTTGGGGGGTTGAAGGGCATTCAATTGCTATGAGTTAATTCCCAACCCCCCCCCCCCCCCCCCACCCCTGAAATGTCTTATATATACCAACTCCACACACCACTTATCCATCACCCTTTTCTATATCAAACCCTAACCCTAATTAAGATCTGAGATCAAAAAAATGTCAAAAAAAATCGAGGCGATTGATTTAAGCGACTCTAGTAGTGGAGTTGTCTTTTGCACAAGTGGAGATGCTGAGTGTAAAAATACTGAAAAGAGTTGTGAAGGATCATCAAGGCTAAAAGCACTTCCTCCTATTAGATCGACCTTAAGGCCTAGGACTGCTGTTACCAGGATGTTGCTGAAAAGTTTAGGAGTGGGACTATTCCATATGAAGTGCTAAAATGGTATGGGTATGTTGATGATGTTGAGTATCATGGTGATTCTGATTACTGGGATACGTGGGATGAGGATGAAGTTAGTCCTTTTGCTGATTCTTTTTCTGAGGACACAAATAATGATGATGATGAAAGCTTCGACTCACTTGAGTTTTTTGAAGACACTCTTAAAGGCAAAGCAGATACCCAGAAGAAGAAAGGTCCTGATGTCACCTATGTTGCCAGAAACATCATGAAAAGTCCAACTCCTATCTACAATGCTGTCTTAGGACTTGGGAACAGATTGTGTATAAGATGGGAAAGAGGGTTGCTGGTAACAAAGGGAAGGGGAAGGTTGTGGTTTGAAGCTTATGGTCTTGATGGTTGGATGTAGTCTTGATGGTTCTTAGTTTTTTCATGTATTGTCTTATTTTAATCTACTTTCTTGTTATGTAATTGCTTGAACATCTAATTGACCACAAATGATGTTGTGGTCAATTAATTTTTGTAATGGAATGGAGTTCAAGTTTCATATGTTATTTGTTTACAGCATGACAATAATCCATTAAAAACACACAAGAAGTTAACAAAAGCACTAAATAATTGAAGCATAAATGAAACTTTGTTCATGTTACAAACATGGTTCAGATGACAAAGTACTAGAACATAAATGAAACTTTGTTCAGATTACAAACATGGCATCACTTCTTGTTGGACCTTGTAGCCTGTTTCTTCTTTGCAGGTGCACTTTATCATGTCACATCAGATGGTCTTTTCCTTTGGGATGAACTTGTTACTGTTACAGGTGCACTTGATCTTGATCCTGTTGTAGCAGATGCCCTATTCCTTTGAGATGAACTTGATCTTGTTGCAGTATTTGGTTCATTTTGCCCTTTACAAGACCTTTTATTGTGGCCTTGATATCCATATATTTTACATGTAACTGCTTTATAGGCCCCTGACAACCTTCCATCCTTCACCATTTAAGCCTTCTCATCCCTTGTTTTTCTCCTATTTTTTCTTGGCCTACCAACTGGAGTATTATGCTTTGGTGAGGTGAGTGTTGTAGGAATTTGTGACTTCTACCACATGACCTTACCATTCAAACAACCTAGAGTGTAACTATATGTTTTTTCCCAAGTATCTAACCAATAACACTTATCCACCCATTCTTTTTGGATATTCACATGTTGTCCATTAAGTGACATGTTGAAGTTGGCTGCTATAGCATGTGCACAAGGGATCCCTGTTAACTTTCACTTCCTACAACTAGATACCTTTTTAACTACATTAACCACACACTGAGTACCATATGTGCTCTTAACCTCATACTCTTCACCCCCATTGTACCCAACTGTGTACCTATTAGCCCTTTCAATGGCTATACTCAATAACTTAGTTGAAGCAGGGGTAAGTGGTCCATCTGACTTTTTAATCACAGCAATAACATTGACCATCCTTCTCAGTAAGTACTCCCTAAGGTATTCTAAGGCTGTGATTATTGGTGCATCCCTAGCATCTAAAATCTTACCATTGAAACACTCACACAAATTGTTCAACATGTCTGATCTAGCTCTACTTGTTATTATTATAATGAGGAGTAATAAGTGTCTGTTTAACTACAAATTAAGCTAAAAGTAGATTAAACAAAATGACTTTTCACCTGATAAATGTGATCTAGCCCAGTTATGAGCTGGTATTTTAGCCAACCATTAAAAAGCTGCTTTGTTAAACTTTTTCAAATATTGCATGGCCTTATCATAATATGGAACAGTTGTTGTAGAAGCACATCTCCACAATAGCTCTTTATAAGCTAGTCCACTCCACTGTTTTTTCATGTTTTCATGGATATGCCTAAGGCAATATCTATGCTCTACACATGGAAAAACATTTGATATAGCAATAGATAAACCTTGAAGAAAAAGACAAAGTTTTAGAGATTTAAAATATTAGGGACCAAGTATAGAATAAAAAGTCAAATGTAGGAAAAAGAAAAATTACCTTTTGTCTATAACTGATAAAGGTTAAATTTGATTCCTTCATCAACCCAAGATCATCACCTAGGCATTCTAAAAACCATGTCCAAGAACATGTTGTTTCTTTCTCAACAATGGTATATGCAAGTGGATAAATGCCATTGTTTGCATCTAACCCAATAGTAGTGAGTAGTTGCCCTGGATATGGTCCCTTCATAAATGCACCATCTAGTCCCAACAACTCTCTACCACAAGATCTGAAACCTTTCTTTAAGGGGCATAAACAAACCTAGATCCTCTTGAAAATTCTTGTATTATCATCAGTAGTTGCATCTCTTTCAACTTCAATCCTTATTGTTGTATCTGGATAAACCCTTCTTAATTCTAGACAGTAATCTCTCAACATGGTATATTGGTGCTTATAATCTCCTTTGACTTGATTAACAACTGCTGTTTTAGCTCTACCTGCCTTTTGAGTAGACACACCTAGCTCAAACTTCTTTGGTAGTTCATCTTGAAGAGCTCTTAAGGGTATATGTGGGTTTTTTTCAACTTGGTCAATGATGCCTTTAGTTAAGAACTTGGATGTACAAGCACTGACTTTCCTTGTCTCCAAGCAGTTATAGACATTTTATATGTTCTAACTTCCGATGATTTAGTGTTTTTAAACTTAGTCACCTGCAAAGCCCATGGACATTCATCTGGTGCAAGTTGTTTGGGCATTCCTCGACCACCTATATTGACCCCTTTCTTATTAAAACCTGTCTGATCACTTGCACCCATATCAATTTTACCTTTACCCACTTTCTTATTAGGCCCAACATCTTCAGTGTTACTAGGCCCTTCACCATCAAGGACAAACACAAGATTTTTTCCACTACACTTTGCTCTAATTCTCTGTGTATTATTCTTTGCCAACCACAAATTCCTTCTAGTTTCAATAGAGTGAAGTCTAACCCTTTCTTTGAGAACATCTGCATTTGGGAAAGATTGGCCAACATAGAAAAGATGCTTGAAGACAATGTTATGTTCATTTTTATTTGCTTTTTTAATCTCCCTAAGCTTCTTTCTCCTTATATGCTCAATCCCATCACCCTCTGAATCTGTTCCACTATCAAATTGGTCATTATCAATTACATTTACCTCACTTGGATCTAAATCAGAAACCACTTGTACCTCCTTATCATGCCTAACCCACTCTACATCTGCATCTATGTTAAAGTGATAATCAGCCATGTCTATATTCACCTCTTCTAAAAGTATTTCTTCATCTACAAAGTAATCCTCATCATCCTCTGAATCACTATCATCAATGTCTGTACTATTGTTCTCCTCATCCCCACACAATGTTTGCCCCTCAAACAATATTTATGTTGGTTCATTATTGACCACCCTATCACATACTGGTTCATTCACCACCCTATCACTTTCTGGTTCATTCACAACCCTATCACTTTCGGGTTCATTCACCACCCTGACCCTAGCTTGTTTACTAATGCCCACCCTATCAAATGTTGTTGTGATATTGTCCTCAAATGGATCAAATTCATAGTTCATGTTCAACAAGTCTACCTATATCGTTTCAATAGTCTCATGGTCAGTAGGCAAAGGATGATTGTTGGAGGGTGTGGGACATGAGGTAGAAGGCTGATTGTTAAAGGGTGTGGGAGTTGAGGTAGAAGGCTGATTGGTGGAGGGTGTGGTAGTTGAGGTAGAATGATGTTGGGTGGAGGGTGTAGGAGTTGAGGTAGAATGCTGTTGAGTAGAGGGTGTAGGAGTTGAGGTCTAATGCTGTTGGGTGGAGGGTGTAGGAGTTGAGGTAGAAGGCTGTTTGGCGGAGGTTGTAGGAGTTGAAGTACAAGTCTGTTGGGTGGGGTATGTTAAATACAATACATTCTTAGAGATCAAACTAGGTTTTATCTCCTCAATAACAACAGTGCTACAAGGAGGGGAGAAGCATATGTGTCTACCACAGTCTTTAGGTGTTCACAGTATACCATAATTAGTTTGTTGTTAGGGATATACTTAGCTAACCTAATAACATCTTGAACATTACCTAAAGCTCTCAATACCATATCAAGGTCAGTCCCAGGAATCATATAATACTAGTATATAGGTTCCTGTTTCACATATCCTAATTGACACATTACATCATTTAACTCAAGAACTGAAAACCTATCTATATCAACCCGTTCGACATAACTAACTAACCCATTTACATATCTCCTTCTATTATTAACAGAAATGATCTTACCAACATGATGTATTTTAAGGGAAAACAGAGCAGGATCCTTTGCTTGAAAATGCGAAATGGTCTGTTTATGAAGTTAATGATCTTATTACATATTGTTCATGTAATGAAAAAACGATGTGACATATTTTGACAGTTTCATTTGGTTACTCGACGTACATAGATTCAAACAAAAAATATTCTTAAAAGACACTTCAATTAAATTGGGATTTGGATCCACTAAAGTTCATATACATACTTTAGAGGTAAAGTGCATATGAACTTCATAGATAAACTTCTTTTACAAACATATTAAACTGGGTCCCTTAACGGGTCATGTTATTATGTTTGTGAGGAAACTTTACGTTTAAAGTTTATACGAGCTTTAGAGTATCATCGTTCTTTAATTTGACACTACATATCTTAGACAACCATGTTATAATATATATATAGAAAGTTAGAAACTATTCGTAGTTCATGAACTTACAGTTGCACTAGCCAAGGTGAACGGATAATTGTGTACGATGCATGAGTCACCTTGTGCCGAGAGGTCGTACGGGGTGATCATTGTGTACGATGCATGAGTCACCTTGTGCCGAGAGGTCTTTCGGGTCTATCCCCATTCTAGATCGAAACCTCATACACTGTGGTTTAACATGTTGTATGCAACACGAATGACACGGGTTTCCAAGATATACGATCAAGGCCTGGATGCTCGCCTGGCTCTTGAAGGATTTGTGAGTCCACAAGCTTCACTATCCCGATGCAACACATCTGTGCAGTATTCAGATTTGATGTATGCAAAGAATCTCAACTATTAGTACTAAATTCAAATGCTATATTCAAATTTGCAACAAAGTGATGCTTTCATAAACTAAGAATTTCATGACGTACAAAAGAGATGCTTTCATAAACTTAGAACACAAGAAACTGGAAACTAAATAGTTTTGATGCCTGATCGATAAATGCATACAATTACACGCTAATATTCACAATGACTGATTCATTAGGACTTGGAAGAGCTAGTTGAATCTCGTTCAAAGGAGCATCATTAGGTATTTCACTCTTTGCTAATGCATGCCACTTACTAATGTCTGCCATTGAGTCCACATCTAAGTTTGGAAGTTGGCGAGTATTCAGGATCTCGAGGATCTTTCTGGATCTACCGAGAAGCTGAGCTGCAGAGCGCACACTGTCTTCCCTTTTCTCTATCGCGTCGTGATGACACATCTTCTTTATGACGCATGGTAAGTTGGTAAAACAAGCGCATAATATATCTGCAATCATAATTGATATCCACTCCAAAAGTTGTCCATCAATCGGCCAATTCTCTAGCTCATTGCAGTGGATCAAGATAGTTTGGCTCACTCTATACATGGAACTCGCAACTATAAACTTATAGTGGGAATCATCCATTCTTCGCTTTTGGCAGCTCTTGAACTCTATAACTATTTTTACTGCTTCATCTGTTAACCACTCAAGGATCTCCTTTGACGTCTTCCCGTCATAAGCCTTCTTTTGAAGATCGATTTGTAGCCACTTGCGGTATACTTCAACTTGTGTCCACACACGTCTAGCTGCTCTTCTTGTCTTTACCAAGTCATTATCTGCATTAAGACATTCTTCAATATTTCTTACGATCTGGAGTCCTTCCCTCATACTAGCAATTAACCCTTTCCCATGGTCGTCATCTGTCTTTGGAAGTGCAACGGCAATGGCTGTTAATGTCACTACTACTAGACTCCAGGAATTTTTGGTTTCTTCCGAATGTAGAAGTGGGACTTGATAGTTGTCGAACTCTAAAACTCCTTTAAATCCTTTAGATTTCTTTAGAAACTTTATAAGATTACCTGGCTCGTTCTTTTCAGACTTCGAAAGAAGTTGATTAATTGACTTAAGTGCATTTCTTGATATTCTCTCGGAAAGCTTTGCATCATCTTCAATTTGTAGAACATACTTAGCATAGTCTTTCATTTCCGATCTTACATTGCTGTTGGATACATTTTCTTCCGTTTTAAACCTTATCAACAACTTGAAGAGATACCAACAGTAGGAGACTAAGATCAGAAAAGATCTGGTAACAACACATACCAATTTACATATAACAACAACCATTATCTGAAGTGCTATACAAATGTTCAAAATTAAGTTTTTGGAAATATGGAAAACTATTTTGCAATACCGGCCAGGGATATGTGAACGGACATGACTTCCTTTCCAAAACTGAAGCATTTGGGTCCAATGTTCTTCGACTTTGAAAATGTTGACATGATTCACACTCCATTTTTTTGAGAGTTTGAAACAACTGATAACAGCAAAACATCTAAAAGCTGGTGCTTTACTCCCTATGATAACCCCAATTGACTGGATGCCAACAATTAACTTTAGTGACCATTTATAATCAGAGTACTGTCCGGGATAATCGATAGTAAGTAGTATTACTATCGAAATGATAAGAGGTAATGAGCCCATAAACCCAAAAGCAGAAGCAACCTCCGAACACGCAATTGCAAATTGCGGGTTACCAGTTTCCGCCATCATCCAATACTTTTTGACATTGTGCTCGAGTTCTTTGTAAGAGAACTTTATCTCCTGATGATACGAAGCCAATCCGTGCAACTCTTTATACCTGTGTTCTAAAATTCGTCTTGATGCCGGAACTGTGAAAGCTAGACACATAGAATCGAAAACAACAATAAGGATAACGAATATAATGCATTCAACATCCTTGCAAAAGCTTGGATTGATACATTTACAGTAATAGTGACCAAGAGGATCGCCCATGCTACCATGTTTACTAAAAGTTCCTTGTCATTCATAAGCCCTAAAGAAGGGAGAAAGTTGGCTAACTATCTTTCCATTCAAGTCTCCATCAGAATAGTTCAGGTCTGTAGTTAGATCCACTGGTAGCTTCATTGCTATTGCAATAAGTGTGATAGAAACAGTATTGAGAACGAAAACTTTATTCGGAAACCAGAGTTTCCATTGTCGAAATCCTTGGAAGGCATCGGCTGCCATCGCAAGAGTGCAAGCCAAAGATGCTCCAGCAACATACAATCCCACCCACGGTATGGCATCCTTGGGAGTTTTCATTGGTTTAATTCCTTCTCCAGAAAAAGATAACATAGATTTGAGTCTTAAAATTGTATTCTGAGTTTCTTCTCGGCTGCACATTTTGCTTTCAAGGGCCAGTGCTGATAGAATTGACCCCAAAGTAAACGCATGCAAAGAAATCCTTGGAAATTCTTCTAACAGCAACATCTGCATCGACCACTCTAAGCCATACAAAGCTTTTTATTTTTCATCCTAATATTTTTTTTCATTCATGCGTCCATCTTCTTTCTTTTGGTAAATGCCAAGAGAATATATATTAAGATATACGTAAACTTTTAAATTAGCATACACCTATTAAACAAATTATAATTACTTATTTTTTTAAAAATCCACTTTCCACCACTTTTTTAAAAATAAAATATCTCACAAACGGTAAATCGTCAAACGAAAAAAATACACCATTGCAACGAGAATTAAATAATCTTTCTATCGAGGGGCACATGTATATACTTCCGACGAACTTTTTTTTCGACTTTTTTTCTTAAGTCACATATAAGAGAATCATATATGATTCGTCAGGAATCATATATGATTTTCAGAAAATCATATATGATTCGTGATATGAATCATATGTGATTTTCTTAAAATCATATATGTTTCGTGACGAATAATATATGATTCTCTCATACGTGACTTAAGAAAAAAAAGTCGAAAAAAAGTTCGTCAAAAGTATATACATGTGCCCCTCGATAGATAGATGATTTAATTCTCGTCGCGATAATATATATTTTGTTTTACGTAACGATGAACGGTTTGTGAGATATTTAATTTTTTAAAAATTAGTTTTTTTGTTATATGATAAAAATTGTTGGTTGTGATTGATTGATTGAATTTATGTTAATGGTTCTATGTTGAACTTTTTCCAATAGGTATCACGATATATTCCATTTATTATCTTTGACCATTTTACATCTCATTTTATTTAATCGGGAGGAACAAAATGGTCGTAAAATACACCGAAAACAATATAATCAGAATTTACTACATATAAAAGCAAAAAAGATTGTTGGATACGTACAAAAAGGTATGGTGACAATTATGATACATTTAGTTGTCATTAACCTTCTTTCTTGTGTATACATTACTAAAGTATTAAACACATAGACTTGACCCCAAAGTAAACGCTCATGCAAAGAAAATTCTTGGGAGTTTCTTCTAACAGCAACAACTAAAAAGGCTCACTTTAAGTACTTGTGTGGCAAATAACACATCTGCACCGAGAACTCTAAGCCATACAAAGCTTTTTTTAAACTAATAATTTTCCTATATGATAACATCAGAAAGTAAAAAAAAATCATAATAATACAGCTTATTAACATGAAAATAAGCTTATTCATAACTATCTTATTCACAAAAAAGTATAACTCATTGAAATAATCTAATAAGCTATCTTATAATGCAACACAATAAATTCAAATCATTTAAGTTACAAAGCTTATTCATAACTCCACTATTATTAAAAAAAGCTTATTCATAAGCTTATTCAAACTAACTAGCTTATTAATCCAACTTCATAACTTATTCATAACTTCTCATCTAAGAACTTGGCTTATAATTAAGAACAATCAATCCAAAAAGATTCGTTCACAATAATCCAATTAAAAGCTAATGATAATACATTAATAAGCTTATTTAAACCAAATAAGCTAAAAATAAAAATACAACTTAATCAAACCTGGTGATGGATGAATCAATTCGTGATTATAGATGTTCGTGATGAATTCGTCATGGATTCATCATGATCGCGTTTCGATGGATTCATGATTAATTAGTGATGGACTAATGGTGGATCGGGGTAGAGAGATAAAGTAAATCAGGGGTAGAGAGAGAAAAAGAGATTCGATGTGTGTTTTTTGTGAGAGAAAAAAAGGAGAAAAAACATTATATAGTAGATGATGAAATGACCGAAATACCCTTGCAGTGTAAATTGAGATTTAATCTTAGTCATTGGATAAAAAAGAGATGAAGGGTGGGGATGAGTCCCCTCATATCTTAGATAAGTTTGGTATCCAAATGAACTTAAATCAAAACACATTGACTTGACCTCAAAGTAAACGCATGCATATTTCAAATCAATGTAAACTTTTAGTTTAGCATAGACCAAATCATCTAATCATATTCAATTAAATTTATTTTTTTATTTTAAAAAAATAACTAAATATCTCACAAATAATAATTATCAACCGATAAAAATACATTATTACAACGAGAATTAAATCATCTTTCCATATACTGGCACATGTATAAAATTTTCGACAAACTTTTTTTTATTTTGTGTTAAAAGATATTAATCCTTTTGGGACACAAGCTTGTAAGTTGAAGGGTTTAATGGTAAATATTTTTGTTTTGTGCCAAGTTTGTTTGTTTTGTGATGTGCACGGACTTCTGTGCAATTATGTTTTTAGGTTTGAGTATTTAAGCTGGAAAGTTGGTGGGTGGTTTCATATTATTAATGAACGCGCCTTATTTGATAGGTTGCGGTTTTTGTGTTCATCGGGCATCAACAATCGTCGGAGGTCGTCTTACTACTGCTATTACTCAAGGTGAGTCTATAGCCTCGCTTTGTACTTGTTTTGAATGATTTTTAAAACCCGCGAGGGGGATACATGCTATTTGAGAATAAAATGAATACAAGTCATGCTTGATTGTTTAGACCCGAATGTTGCTTGTTGTTGCATGTTGTTGCCTTGAATTGTATAAGTACCTAAGTTGCAAAAGTCCCTAAATCCATGAGCCATTAACTATGTTCTGACTTGATGTTGTGAGTTGGGAATAGCCGCTTGTTCAAATAATAGTACTATTGGGTTGACGCCCCTATCTAAGACCAGGGCATTACGGTGAATAACCTCTAGGAAGGATAATTTACGAGAATGAGAGTCAGTGGTATATAAATTGCAACTAATACCCTAGTAGGGGCAGTGGAATTCATATAGTCATGCCGGCTTTAGGCGTGGGTGACCAAGTTAAGGGATCGGTGTCATGAGCTTAATACAATTTTATAGCTATTGCTATAAGCCAGAATACTTGAATAATAGATTGTATGATCAGCAATTCTATTAAATGATTATGATTGATTTTTCTCTTGTGTTCAAATGATGATTTGGTAAACCTATAGACTCGCTCAACTGTTGTATTGATGATTTTAAGCATGTATTTCAGGTGATTGAAGTTGATTGATGGCGGAGCTTGATGGAGAAGGATCGCGGGTTGCTTTTGTGGTGATTGGTTTAAAACATATTTCTTTCCCTTTTGTTATAAAATTTATAATGTATGGTCATGTATTTTTGTAAAAATGGTTGTTGATTGGTTGATATCTTTGGGGGGCCTAAATGCTACTCTGATATTTCTAAAATTGTTTTACTTGGGATCAAAGGTTTTAGATAATGGTGGAA
Source organism: Glebionis coronaria (assembly GCA_025667525.1). Lineage (NCBI taxonomy): Eukaryota > Viridiplantae > Streptophyta > Magnoliopsida > Asterales > Asteraceae > Glebionis > Glebionis coronaria. The sequence continues at coordinate 700,340,811 of CM046874.1, forward strand.
TTATATCCTTTTATATATCAAATGTATCATTTTGAGATTGTTCAAAGTGTCTTGTGTAACGATGTTTGATTTTTGCACCCAAATGTGTATTTCCGCTGCGCAATTTAATTTGAGGGTGTTAAAGAAAGTCTACATTGAACAAAACTTTCCTTTCACAAAAAAATAGAATAATAAACGCATGCAATGAAATTTCTTGGAATCCCTTCTGAAACGACTAAGGGGTGTTTGGTTGAGAAAAATTAGAGAAATTTATGGCATTTGTATTTTTATTTCCCTAAATATTATGTTTGATATGAAAAATGAATGAATTTAAAATTTCACAAATTGCCAAAAGGGGGAAAACTAGAATGGCTTCAAAAAGTGAAACATTTTCATTTACTCGAAAATTATTTTTTATAATATTTTTAATTATTTAAATAGAAAATTTTAAAACTTAAATAAAAGATATTTATTCGCTTTTTACTCGTTTAAAGAGACAAAACAAAAATTTTAATAAAAAATTATATAAATTCTTTTTATGAAATTTATATAAAAATAAAATATCTGATTTTTACCGGTTTAATTAGAAAAAACTATAAATTTCAAAAAAGTTATAAATTTTTTTTATTGAGTTCTTACTCGTTTTAAAAGAAAAAAAAATGAAAGTTATATTAATTTTATATAAAATTAATATAGAAGGTAAAAAATCAATATTTACTCATTTAAATGGAAACTAAAAAAAATAGCTTTATTAATAAAAAATAACTATTTGATTTTTACTCTTAAACATGAAAATAAAATTTATATAAAATATTATATAAATGTTTTATAAAATTTATATAAAAGGCCAGAAATTCGGTTTTTACTCGTTTAAATAAAAAAATTGTATAAAAAATATTTATTCCTGTTGATTAGGTCGACCCATAACCAATATTTAAAAATATTATAAATTTCTTTGAACTAAATAAGCGTAAACATATAAAATTCTGAAATTTTTAATTGTTAAAAATTTATATTTACTAGAATTAGAATTTTTGAAATTTTAAATTCACGTAACAAATTGCACCTGTTAAATTTGCCATTGCAAGCTTTTGGTGATTTATTTTAAGAAAGATGGCTTGTTCGAGTTAAAAAGTCAACTATAAAGTCAAACTCAAACGTGATAGACTAAAACTATCTAACTATTCAAAGATGTTTGCATTGTGGAAACATTTTAGCTAGACACAAAGGAGTTTTAGTGACAAAAAAATGAGTGACAATTTTCTTTTTAGGTCACTATTCTGTGACGATATAATGTATGAGATCTATGGAGTTTTTGGAGGAAGAAGAAGAAGCTCTTGTGGAAACCATGGTTATGGTTGTTCAAGGTTTTAAAGAACAGATGGATGAAGAAGATAGAAGAAGAGGGATTTGTTTAAAAAGAGGATAGATTTACCAAAGTGGTAATGAGTTTCGAAGGATTTTGGAAAATCATAAAGCATGTCATGCTTTTTGTTAAAAATCTGGGGTTTAGAATTTTGTTTGACTATGTTTACAGAAATTAAGAGAAAATAATGAAGAAAAAAGATACTTTCCGATAAAAAGACCCATGGTTCGTTATTTCTTTCCATGATTCGATATATCTATTGAGTCACGGAACAATAAAGAACCTGGCTATGATACCAATTGTAGGAACTAGATGGGGAGTTGAATAGTTTTACCACTTAAAAATCGATTTAGAAAAATTCTTGGGAGTTTCTTCTAACAGCAACAACTAAAAAGGCTCACTTTAAGTACTTTGTGTGGCAAATAACACATCTGGACCGAGAACTCTAAGCCATACAAAGCTTTTCTTAAACTAATAATTTTCCAATTTAATCAGTGGTCCTGGACGGGTTGAGGTCCTCGTAAGAGGTCTGGTTCGAATTTCACGAAATACATATGTTAAAGGTGACCAGGGAAAAGAAAGTTAAAAACAGTCCTACATAGATTCACACAAGAAAACCTGCATATAATAAAAGTAAAAGACACCTCATTTGACACTTATCATGACTATTCGTTCATGAACATGTTACAATAGAAACTATTCGTTCACCAACATGTTACAGTTTCAGAAGCTAAGGTGAACCGATAATAATCTCTGCAATCATAAGTAACGATAACAAGCGATTTTTGTCGTATTGGCTGGTCATCGTTTACGATGCATAAGTCACCTTGTATCGAGAGGCTTTTAGGGTCTATCTCCATTCTAGATGTAAACCCTGTACAATTTAGTTTCACATGTTCTAGTTCACACGAATCACATGGGTTTCCAAGATTTAGGGTCACAAGGCCTGGATGCCTGCCTGGCGTATGAAGGATTGTGAGTCCACAAGCTTCGCTGTTCCCATGTAACGTATCTGCGCAATTATTATGTTAAGACAAATATAAAACATGATGGTAGCAGAATACAATGCACGCGCATAAGAAACACGAATGACACGAGATTCCAAGAAACGCACCTAACTGAGCTTGTCGATGGGTTTGTTCTTGAAGGAGTGCGAGATGGCAAGGGCCCATATCTGTGCATGACACATCTGCGCAGTTCAATAAACATCATGTTAAGAAATGTATATAGATCCACAAATATGAAACATAATTGCAGCAAGATAAAGTTGGTATACCTTTGGTCACAAGGCTCATAAGACAAATGATAGCTATACAAAGCTTCACCATGGTTGTCATTGATCTAAAAATGATTTTTGGTACATTGTTTTGAAGGTTATAAGTGTATATATAATCAATCAATTTACATGTATGACGAAAATCACATTTAATATCTAAGTATGGAATAGCTTTTCTTCAATTTACATTTATGACAAAAATCAATTTACAGTTATGACGAAAAACTTCAAATAAGTTACGAGTTGGGGTATGTATAGTTTTAAAACCGGACCACGTCAACGGGTGTAACCGAAAACTAGAGTGGTCACCGGTTCGGCTAGCCCATATTAGCCGTGCGAAATGGAAACGGATATAGCCGGACAAACTCGGCATAAACGAGTGAACCAAGTCGGACTATGATTATTTTTTTATTATACTCCGATTAAACAATTTATCAATTCTATAATGTGACGCATAAATATTTACAAGAAAAGCAAAAAAAAAACGGGTTTTCATCAAAAATGGGAATAAATGTTTAAAGACAAATGATGTAAATGTGAAATCACATTTGATAATTTCTTTTAACTTATACATATTACACGTCATATAATACTTCATATTATCTTATAAGATATTTTATACACTCTCTCTTCATGTATATCTATATCGGTACTCCTTATAAAGGAGCAATCTCAAATGTGAAAATTTTAATTTTAATTTTTTAGTATAGGAATGTTTAAAATGGAATTGAAAATAGAATCCTATTCGAGGCAATTGGAAAGGCTGAAAATATTTACATGGAATGTATACATGAAAATGGTTTTGAATGTAAGAGAAGATATAAATGAAAATATTTACACAGTATCTAGGAAAATACTTAATGATTCAACAATTGTAAACAAAACTTTGTGATGGAGCTTTAACAATTGTAATCCACCCCCCCCCCCCCCCCCTATGTCCTACACCGATTCATTCAAAAGAAATAAGTGTGTCATCATCAGTGATATTTGCATCTTCTCAGTTGATTCGAATTTTGATGAATCTTGATGTTGTTTGTTACACATCAAGTATATGTTACATCGCCTAATAAACATAGAATTTACATGTCTTCCATTTTTCTTTTTATAGTTGTGTAGTTTACTGTTTTTCATGTTTTTTTGTTGTAGGATGTTGTAATTCTTAGTAAGGCTGATTTGGTTTCTTGCGATGAACTAGAGGAACTCGAGAAGGAGATGCATAAGTGCATAACATCACTTCAGTTTTTAATATTGTGCAGTCCATGATGTGTCAAATAGATATCTATATATTAAATTACATAGCATACAATGCCTCGGTTAGTGAATGGTCTCGTGTTATCTCTATTGTTCAAATGTTACCTTTTTTTAGTGATTATTTATAAATTTGATGGCTATGACATGAAACGTGTGTCGGCATGAATAACATCAAATCATATGATAACCACACAATCTAACATATTTATAATCTTTTATTATTTTTACTTATGCTTCTAGCATTCTGAGTTAGAAAATTACTACAAAGGTATGCGAGCCTTAAATGGAATTTTAGGTACTAAAGTGATACATGCCCTTGTTTACAGTCACTTAGATAGTGTATTGTCTAATACTAAATGCTACTTATTTTTATCAACTAAATCCGCAGATGTTGATGCGAAGGATCCGACTATAGAAGTCATCCCCACACCAATTCATGGCTCTTCCGATTATTTTAAACGTGTTTTTGTGAATGGCGCATCCATGTAGATTCTTGGGAGTTTTGCCAAAATATATCGTGTTATGTTGATCGTGTTGGAAGTATTTGTGCTAGTTATAATACAAACTCACACTCTGAGGACTATTTGGTAAATATTTTTCTTTGTTAAATAAGTTATGTTATGTTTGTGTAAGTTTGTATTGTGCATGGACTCATGAGTAAATATGGATATTAGTTGGATGTATATAGGCAGAGCTAGGGCTCTCATTCATGTTATGAAGTCTTTATGATTTACACACACATATTCAAGATCGTTATGTTAGTCTATTACATCCGTCTGGTATAATCTTCTTGATCAAGGGATTCATAGTGTTCTGGTATTGTATTGAGTGTTTGTAGTGAGGATCTTTGTAAGAGTGGTCTTATATAGTGATTACACCTTATAGAGGGACAATCAGCTTTTCTATTGTATGTACGATAAGCACACGTTTTATGAACGTATCATATTTGAGGTATTAATAAGAAGTACGTAGGGAGGTTGGTTGAGTACTTCAATCTTGACTGTGGTTATAGATTCATTAGTTTTTACATGGTATCAGAGCCATAATCACCTTGATTATTGGTATTTGATTGATTGAGAAAATTAGGGTTTCGATCGATTTGGGGTTTTTGTTCAAAGGTGGTAATCAGCTATTCTAGCTGATTCTTGGTGGTTCTTCATTGGTTAATTGTGATTTCTGATCTTTAATTTGATCTAATTAGGGTTTTTCTTAAAACCCTAATTTGATTAATTTTGAGGATCTTGTTTCTAGTTATTTGTGTTCATTTCTAGGGTGATTTTATTTTGTTCTTGGATCTTGTTGATCAAGAATAGGGAGATTGATTGGTTTCTACTGATTTTGGTTCTGGCTACTTGGGTGGTTGTGATTTCTTTCCTTTTCTTGTGTTTTGTTGCTTTTAGACACCTTGTAGTCTTGCCCTTGACCTGCCACTGTGAGTTGTTTAGAATCCTGGGAACTGACCAGGCTACTATTGGGTCTCGTTTTTTGCTTGTGTGCTTGTTCTTTAGTTATTGTTGTCTGCTAGTTTTGTTGCTTCTTGGTTTAGTTGTATTAATTGACTTATCTTGCTTATTTGGTATTTGGTATTTGGTGTTCTTTCTTACAGTTAGTCTTTATTGTCTGCTTTGTCTGGTTGCTTATTGTCTTAGTTGTCTTAATTGTCTTATCTTGTTTTATTAGTATATGGTTTTGTTCTGCTTTGTTTTTTTATCATGGGTGATGTTATTATTAATGGTTTGGATGTTGGTAATCCTTTACATTTGCATAGTAATGATCATTCCAATCTGCCTATTGTTAGTGTTAAGTTGACTGGGACTGATAATTATAAATGTGGTCTACTGCTATGAGAATTTCTCTTCTTGGTAAAAATAAAATGGGGTTTATTGATGGCACTTATGTTAAACCTGTTACTAGTGTGATTCTTGCTCAACAATGGGAAAGATGTATTGCTATTGTTCATAGTTGGATTCTTAATTCTTTGTCTCTTGATTTGTGTCTTGGTCATGTTTACTTTAAGATTGCTTCTGATGTTTGGGAAGAGTTAGCTCAAACTTATGATAAGGTGGATGGTGTTGTTATTTTTAATGTGCTGCATAATTCATTCTATAAAACAGGGTGATTTATCTGTGTCTGATTACTATCATAAGTTTAGTTCTTTATGGAGAGAGTTTGATACTCTTACATTGCTTCTTGCTTATACTTGTGCTGCTCATGAGGGTGTGCTTAGACATAATGTACTTATTAGACTTATGCAGTTTCTTATCGGTTTGAATGATGATTATCATAATATTAGGAGTAAAATTCTTGCTAGAGAACCTTTTCCAAATGTTAGGGATGCTTTTAATATCATCTCTTGGGAAGAGTCTCATAGAGGACTTGTTCCCAACACAGGGAATGGTGTTTGGAATAAGGTTGCTCCTGCTGTGTTTGTGGCTAAGTCTAATAACTTCAGACCTAATGATGCTAAGAGAAATAACTTTGGGAATAATGGTAATAATAGGGGACCTAATCCTAACTTGTTGTGCAAACATTGTGGTCTTACTGGACATACTACTGAAAGATGTTTTGAATTGGTTTGGTATCCCCTGGTTTAAAAAGGATCCTAATTTGACTAAGAGTGGTCCTAGTGGTGGAAGTAGGGTGTTTAATTGTTCTGGAGGGGCTTAGAGAGGAGTCTCTTATGGTTCTGTTACTTTGGATATTCTTTTACTAGGGAGAAAATGGCTAAGATTCTTTCCTTGATCAATGAATCTCCTTATGGCAATATAAGCGCTAATATGGCAGGTATTAATTCCTCTTTCTTTAATGGGAATGCTTATTCTAATCTTAGGTTTAAGAAGTTTTTTTTGTGCTAATAAGTGTTCTGATATGTATAACTTGCCTATTGGTTGGATTATTGACTCTGGTGCTAACCAACACTTGACTCTTTCTACTAAGAACATGTTTAATATGATTGATATATCTAGTCTGAATATTACTTTGGGTCATCCTAATGGTACTCTTGCTAAAGTGTCTGCTATTAGAAACTTAAGGTTGTCTAGTAATATTGTTTTGTTTGATGTTTTGGTTGTTTCAGAATATTGTGTTAGTCTTATGTCTGTGAATAAGTTGATTAAAGATAGTAAGTTATTTGGTGGATTTGATGAGCATAAGTGTTATATTCAGGATTTGAGTCTGATCAAGACTCTGGGAATTGGTAATGAATCTGATGGTCTGTACTTGTTTGATGAAAGTTGTTCTGGTAAGTCCAGAATTAGGATTGTTAATTCTTTATTTTTTTGTGTTGCTTCTAAAAATCTCAAGCATAGCAGACTTGGTCATCCCTCTGACCAAGTTCTATCTGTGCTTAGTAAGTCTGTTGGGTTCAAATATGACTCTCATGTCTCACCTTGTGACATCTGTCAAAAGGCGAAACAGACTAGAGAGCCTTTCCCACTTAGTGATCATAAGTCTAAGTGTGTTGGTGATCTTGTTCATTTGGATTTACGAGGTCCCTACAGGGTTGTTAGTAGGGATGGGTATAAGTACTTTCTGACTATTGTTGATGATTTTAGAAGAGTTATATGGGTGTATTTGATTAAGTCTAAAGATGAAGTTGGTATGTTTATTGAAAGTTTTGTTCAATTGATTGATACTCAGTTTAATAATAAAATAAAAGTTTTTAGGTCTGATAATTGAATTGAGTTTGTAAATCAGAAACTTGGTTTATTTTTAAATAATAAAGGCATTATTCATCAATCCTCTTGTGCTCATACACCTCAACAAAATGGCATAGCATAAAGGAAACATAAGCATTTGTTAAATGTTGCTAGAGGTCTAATGTTTCAGGGGGAATTCCTCTGAATATGTGGTATGAGTGTATTTTAAGTGTTGTGTATTTGATTAACATGCTTCCTTCATCAGTCTTGTCTGGATCTTCCCCTTATAAGTTATTATATGGTTGCGAACCTAGTCTTTCTCACTTAAGGTGCTTTGGTTGTCTGTGTTACTATATTGTTCTTAATAATAATGACAAATTCAATTCTAGGTCTGAGAAGTGTGTTTTAATTGGTTACTCTTTTGTTAATAAGGCTTATAACTTATATAGTCTTGAAAAAAAATTATGTTTTTAATCGAGAGATGTTTTTTATGAAACTATTTTTACACTAAAAATGAAATATGTTTCTTTAGAAAGTTTTAAGTCAAGTAATTTAGAGTCTGAACTGGATTTGTTACACTTTTTTGGTAACATAGATGATCATGGTGCTGAAAAGCCTATTAGTGATGAGATAGACACATTTAATGGTAATGGCGATGGCAATGAGATGGATTCTACTAGTCATAACAGTACCCCTCATGTTATGCAAGAAGCAACTCTTGCAACACATGTAGATGAAAACTTAGTATATGAGGGTAGTAATTTTGCCTCTAGTTCTGGTTCACATCCTACAAATACTGATCATAATGTGGTGAACCACAGACTGTTAGGAAGTCTCCTAGGTTTAGAATACTCCTTCTAAGTTTAATGATTTTGTGTTGCCTAGTGGTAAAAAATATGGTATTGAAAAACATGTGAGTTATGTGAATTTGTCTTATGTGAATTTATGTTTTTCAACTAATCTGAACAAGTCTTGTGAACCTAAGAATTTTTATGAGGCTTCTATGGATAAAAACTGGATAGAAGCTATGAATAATGAGATGCAAGCTTTATTTAAGAATAATACTTGGGTCTTAGTTGATTTGCCTGTGAATAGAAAAACAATTCCTTCTAAATGGCTTTATAGAATTAAGTATAAATCTAATGGAGATATAGAGAGGTACAAAGCTAGATTGGTAGCCAAAGGCTTTGGTTAGAGAGAGGGCATTGATTATGAAGAAACTTTTAGCCCTGTAGCTAAAATGGTTACTGTTATGTATGTTATCAGATTAGTTGTTTATAATGGTTGGCCTTTATACCAACTTGATGTTAATAATGATTTCGTGTATGGTGATTTACATGAGGATGTTTATATGGATTTACCTCCTGGCTATTATGATACTTCTGAAACCAAAGTCTTTGTTCAGTCTCTTTATGGTCTTAAACAAGCTCCCATACAATGGAATGAGAAGTTAACTAGTGCTTTAATTGAAAAAGGTTTTATAAAAATCTTGAATGATTATTCTTTATATGTTAAAGATGTTAATGGTGTTTTTGTGATTCCGTTGTTCTATGTGGATGATATTGTAATTATTAGGAATAATAAATCTGAAATTAAGAAGTTTAAGCATTTTTTTACCTAGAAAATTTAAAAATAAAGATTTTGGTACTCTGAAATATTTTATGGGCATTTAAGTGCTTGAAAACAAAAATGGTTTGTGTCTTTGTCAAAGAAAGTATTGTATGGAGTTGATTCATGAGTATGGTTTGTTGAGTTGCAAACCTGCTGCTACACCTATGCAGCAGAATGTTAGTCTGAGTCATATTGAGATTAAAGTTGATAAGAAGCTTGTTAACTTAACTTCATATCAGAAGTTAGTTGGTAAGTTGATCTATTTGTCCGTTACTAGACCTGATATTTCATATGTTGTTCATTGCTTGTTTCAGCACATGCACTCACCTTTGTAGTCTCATTTTACTACTGGGTTGAGAGTGTTGAGATATTTAAAACAATGTACAGGTCTCGGTGTTCAGTTTAGTGTTGGTAAGAGCTTGAGTATGCATGCTTATTCAGATGCAGATTGGGCTAAGTTTTTGTTAACCAGGAAATTTGTTTCTGGTTTTAGTGTTTACTTTTGTGGGAACTTAGTGTCCTGGAAAAGTAAGAAGCAAGCAACCATCTCAAGATCTTCTGCATAAGCTGAGTATAGGTGCATGGTATCTACTACTTGCGAGATTATTTGGATATCTCAGCTTCTAAAAGACTTGGGAGTGGAGGGCATTCCAGTTCCATTATATTGTGATAACACTTCTACTATTCAAATTGCATCCAATCCTGTGTTTCATGAAAAAACTAAACACTTTGAGATTGATGTGCATTTGATTAGGGAAAAGGTGGCTTCATGTGTGATAAGTGTTGATCCCAAACTAAGATCAATTTAGCTTTGTGTTATCGAGATTGAATCAAATATAACACGTAGAGAAACTTTGTGTTTATAACAATCTAAGAGTTATGCGGAATTAACACTTAGAATGAAGAACAAACCAAAACACAATGTTTACCAAACTTTCACTTGTATTGATTATCAATGAGGTACAATGAAAGTATTAAGAACGCATATCAAACATAAACCTAAAGGCCTCCTTTTATAGACTAAGGAGCCTTGTACAATAATCAAACTTGTCAACTATTCTAGGAAGATATATCAAGATAACTATAGAAAATACAATATACAATGCATATCTTCCTAACATATCGAAACGTGTTGACTAAGTATTATGTTGTAGCAAGGACTTCTCTTGTCAGCGCTTGATATTCTCTTGTCATTGTTCATTCTGTCAGCGCTTGATTTACTCTTGTCAGCGGTTGAAATCCCTTTGTCAGCGGCATAGCGATGTAGCTTAATTTTATTCCCAACAATCCTCCGCTAAACTTGATACTTATACTAATGTTCAAGTTTCTGAATAAAACAAAATACAAAAAGGATTCTTACAAACAAAAACCTACTCCTGAATCTGAGAATATATGAATCTAATAAAGTCCATGCTAACATCACTAGTGTAGTCAACTTCAAGTCTGGTGGTGATCAGTTTCTTCAATAAGTCTTGTGAAAATGGATACTTCACATCTATCAGCAAGAACTCTACAAACTTTGTAGTACTCAAATAAAACACCCGAGCGGCAGAATACAAATGCCACTTCAAACTGCTCAAATCATCCAGATCCAACCATATTGAATTAATATCATCATGGGCAAACATTCTTCTGAATGTTGTCAAAATATTTATTCCATTCAAGGAGGAATGAGCTTCTGTCTCATACTTCTCCTTTAGCAAACTCCAAAGAGTTTCTACATCCTCCCTATTCAGGCTGGCAAACAAAGAAATAAATGAAGTAAAAGTATGAACCGTTCCTCCAGCCCTGGTAATCATCTAAAAACCAATAGAATCCTCCTCATACTTGATGATTGGATTCTTGAAGTCAAGTGGCACAACAGCAGCCATATCTGATGCCTCCAAAGGAGAAAGCACCATGTTTTTCTTCAACACAACCTGATGTGGATTCAACTGATCAAGATTTTCAAATTGAAGCTTGAATCCCTTCTTCCTTGGCTTTGGTATAATGGAATATTTCTTAATCTGCATAGCTTCCTCAATCTCTTCATGTCTTTTCACAGAAAGCATCCTCGGGATATTATCCTCACAAACTTGTTCCCAAATGGGAAATGCATAGAACTCCAACTGATCAAAAGAAAGCTTCTTCAACTTGGCATATGTCCATCCAGTTTGATGACATCTAAGAAGCATGTAATAAAGCTCTCTTCTACCCCTTTTCCTCTCATAAAGTACCCTGTTGGCCCTATGCTTCAAAATGATCTTGCAATCATTCTGAACTCTCACCATAATCTCCAAACCCTATATCTTCTCTGACAAGGTCATGTCTGGATTTTCTGTAACCTTTTCTTCCCACTTGAAATACATGGTAACAACTTCAGGCATATCAAAATCTACCTGCATTTTCATCTGTTTAAGCTTTTCTAAAGCTTGTTCATCATTATCACCATATTCCAATCTTTATAGGTCTTCTTCAAAAATATTGGACCCATGATCACTTTCCTCCTCTTCATCATCAGATTCATTCTTCTAATCACCTTCAGATTCTGATGAGAGAATCTGTGCTTCAATACTTCCCTTCCTAAGCCCCTTCTTTTCTTGCTCTTGCAGTTGATGAGCAAGCATTTGATCAAATTGTTTATGGGTTGCATCTTTTGGGACATCTTCTACTACTAACACAGCTTTACCCTTATCCAATGGATCAATAGAGGGAAAAGTAGAAGACTTTACCTGAATGGAAGGCTCCTGAATCATGAGTAGTTGTTGGGATACACCAATCATACTTGGAATCCTGTCAGCGGTTGAACTAGGCGTGCAAGCGTCCAAATTGCCCTTGTCAACGGCTGTCAATCCACTAGCTTGAATCATCATCTTTGTGAAAGTCTGATTCATATGAGTGATCAAAAAAGGAGAAGGGGTAGCTTGTTTCTTCATACCAGATAATGCTTCAGCAATCTCCTTAGTCCCATACGAACCTTAGGACCCCTTATCACTCAAATTAGGTTCATCCTCCCCTTTGTAAGAATCATCTTCAGAGGACAAAACCATGGATCTCCTTCTCCTTGAGCCAGCAGCTTCTAAAACACCTATCCTCTCCCTCAATTGCTTGAGTTCAAGGTCTTGATCTATGACTTTCTATACAAGTTCTGCATTGGACTTTTGCAAGCCTAAGCAGATTGCCATCAATTCCAAATTATTAAGTGGTTGTAGGCTGCCCTCTTCCATAATTAGGATTTGAATGCCAAAGATGGATTCATCAAGCATGGTTCTCTCAGCTGTATGACTAGGACTACTAGAGAAGAATCCAATAGTCCTTTGTCTTTTCTCCATTCTATAGTCACCAGGTTCATAAGATGAAGTGGATTGGTGGATATGTGTTGGTGGTGGTGAGGTGACAGCGGGTGAAATAGGTGTGTCAGCGGCTAAAACACGAGCGTCAGCGACTGAGGGGTCAAGGTTCATAGGATCATCTTGGTGAGGGGAAGGTAGTTGTTGTTCTTGGGCAGGTTCGGGCTCTGGATGAGGTTGAGGGTTGTTGGTTGCCTCAATAACAGCCAACATAGGAGGTGTCAAAGGTAAAGGTCTGAAAGGTGTAGTATTCATGGACAGAAAAAATTTACTTTCTAAGTAGGATCTTATAAAAACCAGCATGATCCCTACGACAGTAACCTTGGTGCTCAAAAACCATTTGTAAAAATCTAGGGTAAGTAAGAGTCATCTTGTTACCATTGTTTTTCAACATGCCCTCAAAAATCATATGGGAAAAATTATATTTTTGCCTAGTGGACAAACAAACAAGAATACAACCAAAAGAATGATGAATTTCATTGAAAGAAGTATACTTGGGACTAAGACATTGCAAGAGGACATGTATCAAGAACTTCCAGGCTGGGGGAAATTGTTGTTTAGAATATTTATTAATTTTGCCCTCTGGGGGAAATTCATAACCCAACCCACGAAGTCCCTCTTGTAGTTGTTCTTGGGGAAGGGTAGTCACACCATCAACATCATCGAGCCTTAAGGATTGACGAATTAGTGCTTCAGTGACCACCTATTTTACCCCTTGTATAGTCCCTGACAATGTAATCACTCCATCAACTGTTTCAGAAGGGGCAGTGTTCCAAAACTGTTTAATGTGTGTGATAGAAATGAGAGGAGCATTAGTCAAAGCGTACCTTAAGTTAGAAGCCAAGAGATACTCAATCATATCTATGTATTGAGGATGATGTGTGTTGTCAGCCTTAAGATAGGCGATCATGTTATGTTGATCCCTAAAGCTTAAAGTAACACCAACAGGTTTGAATAAAGGAGCCATGAAAACTTATTTATGAAAGGTTAGATAGTATGAATGTGATAATGGAAGATTTTGGAGAAAATCAAAGACAATCAAGCAAGTTACCCTGTTCAAAATAGTAAGAGCCGTATTCATAGGATGGATAATAGGACACTATTGGTTGAAATAAGAGGTAAGTTATTCAAAAAAATAATGATGAAAATCTTGAAAAATAATAACTTATCCCTTAGCAATTAAAGAAGTTACCAAATCACATAAAATTACGGCCCAAAATATCGTAAAAGTAACAACTAGGTGGGACCTAGTGTTTTTAATGGTCAAAATGGTAGTGTCAGCGGGTAACGACTATATTTTGTCAGCGTTAAAATCGGTCATGACAGCGTTTGAAAATGTACTTGTCAGCAGGTGAACCACATGCTAAAAATAAAAAGTAATAAAATAAAAGGACCTTAACAAAGAGGTTTACTCTAATGAAGATAACTCATACTCTGAAAATGACTGAAGTTTGGCAAGCATTGTCCAATCATGCACACTTGCATAAGCAAGATAGACATAATTGTCCTCAAGTGTCCCTTGCTAACCAAAGTCCTTAAGAGTGAAGAGATCTCATATAAACCCTTTGTAACTCCCAGGTAAACACATTTTTATTAAAAACAAGTCTCCCAACCAACCAATCGGCCAATTCTAGGCCAAAAGTTTTGGCAACATGCACAATATATCAACTTTGCATGCTAAAGTGCCTCAAGAACTAGAAATTCCAACAATTCTTAAAAAGAAAAGCCTTTATTATTTCTAACTCCTACTCACCAGTGGACACAATCTAGAATTATGATAAGAACACTCTATGAGTACCCAAATACCTAATGGTTTCTAAACCCCCCCCCCCCTTAAACTTTCACAGAATGCTAATAAATAATAATGACAAATTTTTATTTCAAGATAGGAATATAAATATTCCAACCATCATAAATAAAAATTCTTCAAAATATGAAGTCCATAAGCAACTCTGTATCCTATTGCACAATGCTCATAAATGCCTGCATGATTAGATCAAAAACCACAAAAACTAACGTGGGCTGTCAGCGGTCAAAATCCTCTTGTCAGCGGATAAAATACCTTTGTCAACGTTAGAAAATATAGTGGAAAATATAATATTTTTACATGAGATAATAACTATGCATGTCATGTACATATTATACTATAATCTCAAAAACACATAATTTATGGATTGATCATTCCAATACTTGTTACCAAGTACTAGAACTTCCCAACATCAAAAGGTTTAGTTAATAAATCAGCCACATTTTCTTCTGTGTCCACTCTATCTGGATGTATTAAACCTTTTTCAAAATAATCCCTTATAAAATGATGCCTTATTTCTATGTGTTTAGTTTTAAAATGATGCAAAGGATTTTTAATAATGAATAAAGTATTGTTATTATCTATAAAAATCTTAGTATGCATAAAATTGTACCCAAAAACCAAAAGCTAATTTTGAATCCATAGCACTTGTGCACAACATGCAACAACTGCTACATACTCAGCCTCAGTTGTTGAATTGGCTACCACAGTTTGCTTCTTGCATTGCCAAGATATAAGCCTGCTCCCAAGAAATTGACACCCACCAGTTGTGGATTTCCTATCATTGTTGTCTCCTCCATAGTAAATGTTGGAATAGCCTACAAGCTCCAATGGAGAATCTTTAAGGTACCATAATCCCAAAGTGAGATAGACCTAAGATACATAAAGATCCTTTTGACAGCATGAAGATGACACTCTTTGGGAGTCACTTGATGACGTGCACATATACACACAACAAACATGATATCAGGTCTAGAAGTAGTAAGATACATCAATGATCCAATCATTAACCTATAGTGTCTAACTCAACATCCTTTCCATCTCCAATCTTTCCCCAGGGATGTTCCCTATCCATGGGTGTGCTAGCCCGTTTTTCATGAGGGGAAAATCTAAATTTCTTCAAAATTTCAGCTACATATTTGTCTTGTGAGATGAAGATACCTGTTTCTTTCTGTTGAACTTGAAGACCTACAAATAAATTCATCTCTCCCATATCACTCATTTGAAATTTATCAGTCATTAGCTTGGAGAAGTTATCACTCATCCTTTGGTTGGAAGAACCAAAGATAATATCATCAACATAGACCTGTACAAGAAGAAAATCCTTCCCTTCCTGTTTTGTGAACAAAGTTTGATTTATGGTGACCCTTTTGAAACCATTTTCCACTAAGTATGTGGAAAGTGTACCATACCAAGCTCTAGGGGCCTGATGAAGACCATACATAGCCTTCTTAACTCTATACACCTTGTCTGGATGCTCTTAATCTTCAAAACCAGGAGGCTGCATAACATACACTTTCTCTTGAATTGTGCCATACAAGAAAGAACTCTTGACATCCATCTGGTAGGCTGTGAAACCCATGCAAGAAGCATAGGCTAGGAAAATCCCTATTGCTTCAATTCTGGCAATAGGTGCAAAAACGTCTTCATAGTCAATGCCTTCTTCTTGTGTATAACCTTGGGCAACTAGTCTTCCCTTGTTTCTAATCACAATACCTCTCTCATTTCTCTTGTTTCTCAGAACCCAACGTGCTCCAATAGGTCTCACATGCTTGAGACAGTTTACAAGCTCCTAAACATCCTAAATTGCAAACTGGTGAAGCTCATCCTGCATTGCTTCAACCCAACTAGGTTTTTTGAGAGCATGAAAAATTTTCTTGGGCACACTTTGTGATAGAAATCAAGCAAACAAACACTCTTGAACCAAAGGGGTATCATCCTTTTTGTGAATGTTTGCAATGCATCCTCTTCTAGGATTGCTTGTTCTTCTTGTTTTTTACAGGTGAACTGATGGGGCCAATGATTTGTGTAGGAGGGTGAGCTTTGGACACCTTTGTAAGAATTCCTCCCCCAAACAATGTGTTGTCATGTACTGTAGATTCCAAAGTAACATGATCCTCACCATCATTAGTTTCATACTCATTTGAACTGTGAATCATATTTTCAGCGTTTAAATTTATGACACTGACATCTTCATTGAATGTGGAACTTTCACCAAGTTCAGACACATTTTTATCAGCGGATGAAAGCAATGTGTCAGCGTTTGATTTTGGTGTGTCAGTGGCTGAACTACTTTTGTCAGCGGATGAAACACTTTCACTGACATTTTCTTCTTGTTGCTTTCTCTCCACTTCCCTTTCAGCAGCAGATGCCTGAATGAATTCTTCACTCCAAATGGGGAATTCCACAAAAGAAAGTGTGGGAGTAACCTCATCTGCTTGTGATCCTTGCACCTTTGAATCCTGTATACCTGCATTATCAGCAAAATTTTCTTCCAAAATCTTTGGAGAAGTCTCCAAGACATCTAGATTAGTAACAAGTAAATAATTCATGGACCTAGATAATGGCTCTAAATCAAAAAGCCAGTCTGGTCATTAATAGGATCACTAGGTTTACCTTCCAAAAAGTCAACATGTATCTTTTCTTTTATGACTTTATCTCTCTTGTGGTAAACCTTATACCCTTTTCTATTCATAGAATAATCCACAAAATAACCCTCATCACCTTTTGAATTAAACTTACCTAGGTTGTCACTAGTATTCAAAATCACTACATGACATCCAAAGGGTCAAAGAAAATCTATATTAGATTTTCTATTCCAAAAGAGCTCATAGGGGGTCTTATTGTGAATCTTGTTGACCAAGGCCCTATTCTGAACATAACAAGCAGTATTCACAGCCTCGTCCCAAAATGCAATGGGTAATTTAGCATCAGCTAACATGGTCCTAGCTGCCTCAATAAGAGTTCTATTTCTCCTTTCAGCTACACCATTTTGCTATGGAGTTCTAACTATGCTAAACTCCCTAGTAATCCCCTTATCTACATAGAAGGCATCTAATCGGTCATTCCTAAATTCTCCACCATTATCATTTCTAAGAATGTTAACTATAAACCCTAATTTCTTTTCCATTTAGTTAATAAAATTAATTAGGGTTTTGGTAGTATCACTCTTTTTAACTAAGAAGAAAGTCCATGTAAACCTGGAGTTGTCATCAGTGACCACAAAGCAATAAGACTTGCCATTTAAACTCTCTATATTAGTTGGTCTAAATAAGTCCATGTGAAGCAGGTGTAGAGGTTTAGAACTAGATTGAACACTCTTAGACTTAAAGGAGGACTTGTGTTGTTTGTCTTTAAGACATGCAACACAATTATGATCATTGTGGAATGCTTTTGAGGGCAAACCTCTCACAAGATCATACCTCACAAGTTTGTTCATGTTTTTAAAATTAATGTGCCCTAACCTTCTGTGCGATAAGTAAATTTCATCTGCTGAAGCTTTAGCATATAGACATGATAAGTTATTATTCATCTTAATCCCTTGTAAGTTGACATTATAAATGTCCTTATGTCTAGGTGTTCTAAACTCTATGAACTTATCAGCAGGTATCTCAAAGTCTTTGCTTAAAACCAAATATTCTGTATCAGTAAAAAGAACTTTATTTTTGTTGTCACAAACTTGTGACACACTAAAAAATTTATACTCAAGTTCCTTTACCAAAAAGACTTCATCAAAATGCAGGCTGCTGGTGATAAGAGTGCCTTTGCCTGATATTGTACCATATACTCCTCCAAAGTATACTTTATCACCATCTGGAATAGGAGTAAAGTTAGTAAAGTAATCCTCCTTTCCAGTCATGTGCCTTGAGCATCCAGAATCCCAATATCTATAATCATTAACCTGCTTTGGAATGCCCTTTACATAAAGAAAACAAACCAGTTTTCTTTGGGAATCCAAGCCTGAGTAGACTTGGATCCATTTGGTTGTTTAAAAAGAGTAGACTTGTTTCTTGTGACAACCCCCTGTTCATCCTTCTTAACATTAAAAACCTAATTTGTCCCAACAGATTTTTCAAGATATTTAAACCTGTTGCATGTCATTGAGACACCATTAGAAGTTTATGACTGGTCTTGTTTAGTTCTCCAAGTTAAGTTGGATGATGCCCTAGATCCCTTTCCCTTAGGTTGTAAATACTTGTTATTACTGGGTCTAACATTGGGTCTGACAGCTGCTAATTGTGGCATTTTCATACCAAACCTAATTCTGTTAGCGGCTGATTTTGCCCTGTCAGCGGATGAATTGTTCCTGTTAGCGTTTGAACTAGGATTTGCTACAGGAACCCACTGTTTGTTAGACCAAGTATTTGTCTTTTGGAAAGGTCTTTTTTCTTGGGTGTTAGCTGCCTTAGTGAAATAAGGAGCTGGTCTAGTGGTTTGTGGTCTAATATGAACATAAGACTTTTGGTTGACCATGGTTGAATTATTATCGGCGGCTGGTTTGTATCCACTGACACATCTATAAGACAAATGTGAGAATCTCCCACATGAATAACAAGCCTTTCTAGACATTACCTTAGGTCTAGGTTCATAAAATCCAGTCTCATTAACACTAGCTTGACTTTTAGGTGATCTAGGTTGTCTATACATCTCTGCATACTTAACACTAGAATTGCTTTTAGAATTCAAGCCTAGGTCAACAGGTTTGCTAGTAGTAGGGTTGGTCACAACAATGGGTTTAGGGTCAACTGATTCACTATCAAGAAGTCCACCCTTAACAAAAAGAAAATGATTGTCCTTTTTCCATTGTTCTAAGTCAGTCACCCTTTGCTTGTATTCTTCAACTAGTGAGAGAACACGTGGTGGAGGAGTAAATTCCTCCACTTGGAAATCTGAAATACCAGTCCAAGACAAGTCTTTCTTAAGAACTTCATAAAAGTCACCTGCTGGAGGTGGAACTGCAACATACTCTTTAGAGTTCATCTCAACCCCAGACATGTCTTTAAGGTTTCTCTGTTCACTTAAGACTTTATCTAGGGTTTGACTATCTTTTTCAAACTTTTCAATTCTAAGTCCTACATTCTGTCTAGCTTGAATGGCCTCATCTAGCTTTAGTTTTAATTCATCATTAGCTTCTATGTAAGAAGCCTTAGCTTCAGAACTAAGAGCTAGATCTCTTTTAAGAACAATTATTTGATCTTTAAGGTCAAACTCCATTTTCTTATAATCCTCAACCATCCCATCAGATTGAGCAAGACCCCTTTTGTAGTTGTAAATAGTAATATTCAATCCAAGAATATCATATTGTAGTTTTAAAATTTCTTTATTAAGTTTATCAATATTAAGCCTACAACCCTTACTACAAAATGCATCATCATATACCTCATTGTCTGATGAAGAAGAGGATCTGGCCATGAGAGCATACTGAACATGTTCTTCACCTTTTTCAGCAACCAATGCTTGATTCTGCACTCCATCCTTGTCCAAATAGCTCCAATCAAATCCAACGCCATCAATTCCTTGCATTTCAACCATGGATTTAGGCTTGGCATCTTCAACCTTGATAATTTGTCTGGAATTTTGTTGACCATCATTCCTTTTAGGAGATCAACATTCTCTAGCAAAGTGTCCCATTATGTGACAGTTGTAACATTCCACTTTGGATTTATCAAATCCAGTAGTCTCTTTGCTATTGAAAGTGATATTTCTTCCAAATCTTTTGTTCCATCTACTGGCTCTTATACTGCTAAGAGCCATGTTCCACTTGATATCCATCTCCTCAAGATCAACATCACTAATTTGCTGAAGATCTTCAAAAGAAATTGATGAGCCATTGGGCAAAGAAGAAATATAGGCACATACAGTATCCAAACCTATTCCTGCTGGTTTGAGATTTGGTGAAACATGATTGTATGTGTCAGCGTCTGATGAGCCACTGTCAAGAGAAGTTTGTCCGCTGACAAAGCAAGAGTTGTCAGCGTCTGAAGTGTCATGGTGGGAAATAAAAGCTATGCTTCCAGAATGTGTTTTACTTCCTTGTTTAAGCAGAACTTCAGGTTCCATGACTTTCAATTGATTGTAGATATCATCAAAGGTCATATTCTCGTAATCTTATGTGGCCAATATTGCATTGGCATGGATTTCCCAACCATCTCCAAGAGCTCCAAGGAATGCAGCATTAATATCATCATCTTCAAACTAAGTTTCCATGAAAGCTAGTTTGCTAGTAATGTCTTGAAGACGACTTCTCACTTCACTCAACTTTTCATTAGGTCGAGCTTTAAAAACTGCGAACTCCGTTACCAACTTCTTCTTCCTCTATTTGAGAGTGTCCTCATTACCACCATAGGTGACCTCAAGGGCTTCCCAAAGCTCTTTGGCAGATTCATACTTTCTGAATTTGTGCTGGTTTTTGCTTCCAAGAGCCAGTTTGAGAATGCTTAATGCCTTTATGTCAAGCCTTATATCTGCTACCTCTACATCAGAGGTGGCTCTTCCATCTTCAGGTGTAGGAACCAAATCTTCAGGTTTAGCACTGGTAGTTCTCCTACTATTAACAGAGTCCACAATCTTTTGAGCCTGGTTGAACTTGTTTCCAAGCTCAACAACCTCCCAGAGAACATAGTTGTCCACTTGGAGATATTGCTCAAAATTAAACTTCTAGATCTCTAAATTATCAGGGTCAAGCATAGGAATTTTGAGGTTGTGGTTTGAGGAACCAGAACTTTGGTTTTCTATGGTCGACATGATGATTTTTAGGGTTTTTGATGTTCTTCTGATCAAAAGTTTCTCAACAAGCTCTGATACCACTTGTTGATCTCAAACTAAGATCGATTTAGCTTTGTGTTATCGAGATTGAATCAAGTATAACATGTAGAGAAACTTTGTATTTATAACAATCTAATA
Source organism: Glebionis coronaria (assembly GCA_025667525.1). Taxonomy (NCBI): domain Eukaryota; kingdom Viridiplantae; phylum Streptophyta; class Magnoliopsida; order Asterales; family Asteraceae; genus Glebionis; species Glebionis coronaria. The sequence continues at coordinate 700,361,971 of CM046874.1, forward strand.
GTTATGTGGAATTAACACTTAGAATGAAGAACAAACCAAAACACAATGTTTACCAAACTTTCACTTGTATTGATTATCAATGAGGTACAATGAAAGTATTAAGAACGTATATCAAACATAAACCTAGAGGCCTCTTTTTATATACTTAGGAGCCTTGTACAATAATCAAACTTGTCAACTATTCTAGGAAGATATATCAAGATAACTATAGAAAATACAATATACAATGCATATCTTCCTAATATATCAAAACGTGTTGACTAAGTATTATGTTGTAGTAGGGACTTCTCTTGTCAGCGCTTGAATTTCTCTTGTCAGTGTTCATTCTGTCAGCGCTTGATTTACTCTTGTCAGTGGTTGAAATCCCTTTGTCAGCGACATAGTGATGCAGCTTAATTTTATTCCCAACAATAAGCATTGTAAAGGTCAATTTAGCTAAAAATGTGGTTGATATCTTTACAAAGACTTTTTCATATTGGACATCATAAACATTTATGTGATATGTTGAACATGTTTGATATGTTTAGTTTATGAGTTTGTGGAGGGGTGATGGAAGTATTTGTGCTATTAAATAAGTTATGTTGTGTTTGTGTAAGTTTGTATTATGCAGGGACTCATGAGTAAATATGGATAATGGCTAGATGTATATAAGCAGAGCTAGGGTTCTCATTCTTATTACCTAATATTTGTGATTTACATACACGTAATTAAGATCGTTCTGTTAGTCTGTTACATATGTCTGGTATAATCTTCTTGATCATCTTGATCAAGGGATTCATAGTGTTCTGGTATTGTATTAAGTGTTTGTAGTGAGGATCTTTGTAAGAGTGGTCTTGTATAGTGATTGCACCTTATAGAGGGACAATCAGCTTTTCTATTATATGTGCGATAAGCAAACATTTTGTGGACTTATCAGATTTGAGGTATTAATAAGAAGTACGTGGGGAGGTTGGTTGAGTGCTTCAATCTTGATTGTGGTTATAGATTCGTCACTTTTTACAGATCGACACACCAGTGATTAGTCATAACTGGCATGACAAATCCCAAATTTGCGTTCATGGGTAAGTAAGAGTCTTTTAAGTTCTATTGTTATGTGTTTATTGGTAGTAGCTGGCAACATGGACAGAAACAAGCTCGATTGATCTTAATGCAATATTCTTGATTCTACAATCTACTTACTTACCTACTGCTCCAATATTTTTTGAATTAAATGATTTTAAGGACTCTGAAAGATAGGGAAATGTTAAAATTTACACCTATTTGCTGAATTTCTTTACTTGACCCATTCATAGCTAAACGGTCAGGATTGCCAGATCTATCAGGACTCTATTATTTTTTTTCTTTGACTATGACGTTAACCTTTATAATTGATGTCTTCTAAATGATAATAGATTTATTGACTTAGAAAGGTTCTTGCAGGGATTCTTGCCAATGTGGTAAGGATTATTGGAATCCTCTTGGAAACGAGTTGTGGAGTTTTGTTATGTCCGTTTATGAGAATAAAACTATTGATGTTAAGTTCACCATCGGATTGATGGTTCTCTAGCAATCACTCTTGAGGAAGGTGCATGTCTTTTGGGAAACTTTGGATAAAAACTATCAAATCTCGTGTGTGTATTCATGGGATGTTTGGGTAAGCTTATTCAAAGTGGTTAGTAGAGTATTGCTTCTTGGAAAAGCTATTAAGCCCGGTTAATGTGTTTGGGAAACTTATTTTAACATATTTATATCTGACATGGGAAGGAAATAAGCTAATGCTTGAGGATGTAAGGATATACATAAGCTCACCCAAACACCCCTAGGGTTGGAAGTTACTCTAACATATGTCATCTTTTGAAGAAACTATCAAGAAAGATCATTACTATAAAATGAAAAATCAAATACGATCATTGAGGAAATGATAATCATGTCATTATTATATGTATATTCTTTGTCACTGTTTAGAATTTGGTTTGAAAATCTTTTTGTTTTGTAGGGTTACAAGGATGGCGCTATTCTTTCTCGCAATGGGAGTTGCTTTACTTTTTTTGCACCAAGTATTAGCAACCCTTCTTCTATACCAGTTCTAAGTCAATTACAATATTTTGTATTTTCCTCATACCGTCCTATTAGGTATATTTTGTCTTGAGATGTTGGTGACATGGTAGGCCTCTATCAAACAGGCGATGCGTGTTATTTCTATATCATATATTTTCCAGATCATTATGGTCATCAACTTGATTGCTTTTTTATTTTCGTGTTTTCATGTTATACATTCGAGGGTTTAGCTCATACAATAGAAATGTGTAGTACTTTCTTTCAAGTTTCACTATCATACATGAATGCTTTCTTGTTTCACCATGTTACAAATCTTGAAATTTATACTCCTCGTATCATAGTAGTTGCCAATGGTCAAGCTATTATAGTAATCTTTTAGCTATGGTGCAATTACAATTTTATTTTTTCACGTTCTGTTGGAATGTTGCATGAAATACTTACCACGATATCGTGTATCGTTAGACATATGTCACTAAAAATTCCGCCGCTATGCGCGGGTAGTCATATAGTTAAATTTTAATTAATACCAAATTTAAATCATATGGTACAAGTTAATTAAGCATGTCATATAAACCATTTATTCACTTTCTCATAATTAAATTTGTACATACAAATTTTAAAGCATATTGTACAACTTAATTAGATATTACCATCACTTTTCTAAAAAAAAATAATTAATATTACGAAGCATATGATTCAAGCAATGTTTGGAAACCCGGTTCGACCCGATTCCTGTCGAAAAAAAGGGTCATATTGACCCCGAGTTTCATATTTTTGTAACCGGTTAGACACACTGGGTTTGGGGTGACCCGAGTCGACCCGGTTCTCGAGTTGTTAAAAATTTCATGATTAATATCTATATTTTTCTATTAGTTGTTAAAAAATATAATATTATATTTTTTATTTAAAACTGGGTTGACCGGGTTCGACGCGGGTTGACCCGGTGAGTCGATCGGGTCGATTCAAAACTCGGGTATCAAAACATTGGTTACAAGTACACGTTATATGAAAATTTTAAAGTTATTATAAAATATAAAAACGTGTAACATATGAACTACGAAGATTTTCTAAATCTACACGTTATATAATATTATGACAAATGTTACAAAGATTACCAAATACCTTTCAAGATCAATCAACACAAGTAAGTAATTCTCTTTTTAATTACAGTGGTTTATCATTGCTTAAAGTTATTCTAACTTAAAATTATTATCATTATTTGTAAAATTAATATTCAAAAATATGTATACTCATAAAGTATTATGGTGATGGAAATTTAGTTTCAGTATACCCGAAGTCGCAACGTGCGCGCGTATATCCACTAGTGGTGGAAATGTTAAGAATATAAATTGATTGGCGTGTATTATAAATGCAGAGAAACGAATACTAGTGAAACATGAACTCTATCCACTCTTTCTCGGATATTAATGACACCATTACATTGTTTGTAGTTACATTATATATATATATATATATATATATATATATATATATATATATATATATATATATATATATATATATATATATATATATAGAGAGAGAGAGAGAGAGAGAGAGAGAGAGTTAGGATCAAATAAGAAGATTAAGTAAAATGAAAAGAATAAGAAGAAACCACAACCACACATTTCATATGCACCTACAAAGTCAGATTTATCTTTCCTTAAAATTCTCCTTACTTTGTGGAATTTATGGTCAGGATTTCTTCTTATTCTTCTCATTTTATTTTTTCTTCTTACTGGATCCCTACTATATACATATATATATATATATATATATATATATATATATATATATATATATATATATATATATATATATATATGACAAGCTCGCAGTGTTTTACAAAAGATGAAAAAATATCAAAAGACCATGCAAAATGACAAAGGCATTATGATCTTAAGATTTTATTAGCAAGTGATCATAATATTAGTAATAGGAATTTAGCTAAAAAGAGAAGGAGTCGTAAAAAGAATTAGTTTTTTGAAACCTTTCACCACTTAAGTTAAAGAACAACTGGTCATAAATAATTATTTTATGGAAACTAAAAGTGCGTATAAGTTTTCAGTAAAAGACAGTACTTAATAGCCATGGTTCATGTTAATAAGGAATAATTGATAACATAAGTTTTCAAGGTAAGTCCAAAATCCACAACCTATATCTTATCCACTGGCCAAACTTCCATACCAGTTAAAGTTATATAGTATTCAATAAATACAAACTCGGTAGACTATTAAGAGGCCAGATAAACACCGCTAACATGATTTATGCCATAGATTAACAAGACATAATAATGCAAACTGAGTATTAATATAGTGTTTTTGAATTTGTTTTGAAGATGAAAATTGATTGTTTTAGGATGATTTGAAGGTTTAACTGTAGTTAGGGTTAATCGTCGATAGTTTTAATTTTCAGTGGGTGGTTATTAGGGTCGGGAGAGATTGTGTGTATGTTTTGGGAAGAAAATGAGCCTGTGATCCATTTTTACTTTTAGATGTAGAAGGTAGGTGGGGTTGTCATTTTATCTCGACCGATAGATTAAAAGTGTTTAGATGGTGAGGATGTGTTCCTTTAATCTTTATTGAAAGAAAGTTTTATGAGTATCTTAACTCTAAGACAAATTATACCCGTTAATAACAAATACAAAATACTATTTTTATAAGAAAAACTTCGACACGAACTATGTGTACGGAAACGCCTTCCGGGTGCCGTTCCCGTACCAGAAATGTTTCGGAAACTGGAAACGGCTGCAAACGTCTGGAACGGTAGAAACGTTTCCAGGAATTGTAAAACATCTCATATTGACTAGAAACGCCATGTGTTAAGAAGGAAACGTTTGAGATACGTTTTTGGGCTTTTTATATGTGTTTCTATGCTTTTTATACGTGTTTTTGGGCTTTTAAAATGTATATTTTATTTTCTGGCAGAAAAATAGAGGTCTAGATTGAAGAAGATGGTGTTTTTCGCGAGAAAAAATATAGAGATTAGATTGAGTAATATGGTTAGACTAAGGAAGTTAGAAAGTTCATTGGAAAGTGAAAAGTTAAGTGTGTGGTATTGATATGCGTGGAATAAAAGAATGGCTAGCCTAGTGCAACAAGTACTACTATCCAATTAAAAAATTACATCATTTATGTGGACAAAAGTTCAAATGAAAATTTGTTCTTTTCTCTCAAGAAATGGGACAAATCCATACTATTCATTTTAGTTTGATCTAAAGGTGGGATTAAATAACTATACATTCCCTTTTTTAGTTTTTTGAACGATTGTTATTTTGCTTAAAATATTTAACGACATAAATTTTCTTAGTGGTAAGGTCCTTGACTCTCAAAGGAGAGGTCAGGGTTCAAACCTCACTACGTGTGTACACTTGAGGGTGGCCACGGAGGTTCACATGCGACGACTCCGGGCTATCCAAAAGGGTAGTCGCCCTAGGATTAGTCGGCTCGTAATGTCGAGTCAGAAACCTAGGTATAACCTAAAAAAGAAACCAACCTGATTCATGGAAACATTGTTTATTGGTTTATGCATGACCAATTTGTATTTACATTTTCGGATTGTCAAGGTGATGTTTGATGTGTATTATTTTTGTTAATATTTCTATAAAAATATATAAAATACGCAAACATTACTAGTCATATCCGTTTCCTCAATTTTGATACTTTGGCGTTTCTAAGTACCCGTTTCCGTCCTCGTCCCTGTTTTCGTATCCGCCCCCGTGCAACATAGGACACGAGAAACTCGAAACAAAATAGTTTTGATTCCTAATCGATAAATACATTCAATCACACGCCAATATTCACAATGACTGGTTCATTGGGACTTGGAAAAGCTAGTTGAATCTGCTTCAAAGGAGCATCGTTAGGTATTTCACTCTTTGGTAATGCATACCACTTACCAATGTTTGCCATTGAGTCCACATATATGTTCGGAAGTAGGCGTGTATTATGGATTTCGAGGATCTTTCTGGATGTACCAAGAATCTGAGTTACAAAGCGGACACTATCTTCCCTTTTCTCTATTGCGTCGTGATGACACATCAGCTTTATGTCACATGGTAAGTGTTGGAATTTACAAAAACCCTTATGCATATTAACACATTAACAATCACGAGTAAGTAGCGGAATAATAAGATCACGTATAGACAAGTAATTAACATAAACGATAAAGAAAAGCGTGCATTTTAGCAATGGATTAATTCACCTTTATCGAACAATCAAATAACCGAAAACCTAATAAAGATCAAACAATGATCTCTCTAAATATATGCACACAATACCTTTATACAACCAATAAGTATGCTAGTATGTAAGTGTTAAACAACTAATAAACCGATACTCTTAACTCAATCAATAACTAGAAACGTTGTGGTTTCTTTACCTTCTCGACCACCAAAAACTGAAAAACCCTTTGGGGTTTGTCAACTGGTCGGACCAAAAGAAGCACGAGGAGAGAGAAGTGATTAGGGATTACAAGTGAATAATGAGGTATCCAATACCTCCTTATATACTTGTAATAACTTAGTGATCAAGCAACCAAGCACAAAAGCCTCATGGGCTTTTGTTACCTTTTTCTTTACTTTCTAATCTTGGTTTATTTGTTTAACTATAATTAATATTTAATGCAATATTAATTATATATTGCTTAACGATTTACGTGTGCGTCTCCTTATGCTCGAGACGACTGTCGGGCATATATTATTTCATGTACATATTCTTTCAGCTCCCACTTGGACATGCATAATTATATAATATAATAACATTGGTTTTCGTCTAGCAACACGCCAATGCTCCCGAAAACTCGCGAGTGTAGTTTTCTATAAAATACATTTAAATGACTTAAAGATTTACAATTCCTTTATTTCTCAAATGCTATGTTAATAATGGATATGGATCGAATTCATTCCATTTTAACTATTATGTTTCTCGTATTACCTAATTGAATCAAGATTACCAATCTAATCGAGACAAATCTAGATTACCATTGGATACGGCCGTGCACACATTTGACTAATTAAATGAGGGGCCCAGTAGCATTATTCTTCAATCCTTGTTGAATGAACAAATTCTATCTTGACTACACGTCCCTCTTACATGCTTCAAGATACAAATGAATATAGCCTTTATTACTACCTTGCTCATGATAGCGTTAGAACTATAGCAAAAACTACCATCCACATATATAAGACCTTCTTGCATCTCAATTCAACGGATTTATTAATGTAAATCATTTACAGTTTCACTTGAAGACGACGATCAATAAAGTGATTGACTTGTTAGTGGGAGATGTCCAATATGCAACCTTGGAATATTGTGTGAGTTGGTGAACCGTTCTTACATATTCTACGAATATTACCATCACTCAAATATGTCTTAATTCAATATTATTCCCATATAATTGATCAACATAGACTATTTAGAATAACATATTATTAAAAGATTTAAACATGAAAAAATAGGGCTAGTAAATATAAATGAAAACCGAACATATCAAATACTTCAATTCACTAAATATTGTATAACTATCCTTTATACAATTACTAAAAGATCAATGCATGATAACCTTAGTTTAAAATCCATGCATCAAGATATGACGATACTTGTTATCAAGTCATATATTTCATGAAACTTTACTATGTTTGATCTTTGGAATTTTAAGAATACTTGTTTCAAATTCGCAATTGTGAAGATCTGTCAACATATATAATGATTGTTATTATGTGCGTTCTACATATGAACACACAACAAAATGGGAGTATTCTTGTTTTACATCATATAAGGTGTGTGAGTCCAACAAAACAACTTATTGAAAACAATCATCTTTAATAGCCTCTTAAACTATAAAGTATTCGTTATTCTTTTAATATGTATTGCAACATTATGCTAATTGAACATAACTAGTCCACATATTCATCACACAGATGAAATTGTACTATGGCTATCATTGAGTGTTATCTCAATCAAACTATCATCCTTGTCTAGAAACGTCACTATGATTTATTATAATTTATAAACTATAAATTATTACTATGATAATATTCGGTGTCTTTCTAAAATCTATGTTTATTGATAATGATAATTACATCTTATTATAATATAGAATATTCATTACTTGGGACAATTCAAGTTAGTAATAATCAATCTATCTCGAACAAATCTTTATCATAACATTTGTACTAATCATCTAAATGTTTTTCTCTTTAAGAAATCGTTGGTGTCAAATCTTCTTGTACTCATAAAAGCTTTACAATTATCCATATACACAATATGTTTTACATGATGAATCCCTTAAGTATTCATCTCATGTCAACTCTCATCAAACGAGATATATCCATTGAGACTTTCTAAATGATATTTGATGTTGTGTTGGATTTCATTAACCACAAATGTTTATCTTAATAAACACGAGGCTTGTCAAACCCGGGCGATGCACCGGTTGTGTCATGATGCTGATAACGTCTATCGGGTTAATTTTTCTAACAATTAAGGTGGTAGTTATGTATCGTATTGTTCAGTTCAATTTCGACCATTGCTTATTTCTTGTCGATATTTGGCTAACTTATACCTGATGTTTTAAAAAACACCGATCATGCTTGCTCCCAAATTTTCTGATACTTGGCTATGTGTGGCCATGTAGAAAATAACATTTGAGGTTCATTGTTAAATGCGTAATGTTTCGTTGTGTAAGGGTGTGTAATTATGTTGTTCCATGTGATTGACAGATGACATAAATTTTGAAATCTTATTGTAAGTGCGTAAGGATTTCCTTATCTTTTTGTTGAATATTTGGATTGACAATTGTATGTGCTAAAAAGTGTACAATAAAGTAAAATTTGATCGACATATATGTTTTTTTAAGCTATGCTCAAAGCCACCACTCATAATTTATATTTATTGGATCAAAGTCGGGTTTATAAAACGCGGTCGATGATATTTTTTTGAGAGGAGCCTCATGGAAACTACATACAATATAAAAAAACGCATCCAATATTTATTACAATAGGATAGCAAGCCCATCAATAAACTAAAATATACCTTTTAATCTCACGTCTTCATAACCCTAATTCATTCATTCATTTTTCTTTCTAGAACACACATAACATCAAAAAAAATATGAACAAATTAATCTCTTACATATTAATCAAAATCTTCGTTCTTTATTGCAGTTTTTAAGTTTTAACCCAAACCCATCAAAATCTATACATAACATTTTAAACCCGGCCCAATTATAGAATTAGGGATATAATAACCTCAACCCTAATAAAACTCATAGCTACTCAAATCTCATATACATCCGATACCCCGCCGCCCCCATCTCGTTTTTCATTAAAATCCCAGAAACACATAAATCAATATCGTCTCATCCAAATCATCTTCTACCATATGAAACCATATTCGTTTACCTCCGAAGAATCATAACATGCATGTTATATGTGACAATCCGTCAATTTTAGGTCGTTATTTTAATCTCGACTATTACGTATTACATGTTTACTTTAATGAGAATTTTAAATTATCGGCTAACCGAGAAGGTTATAGTTTGAAACTTAACGTAAGAATGTCGTTTAGATGAAAACCGACAAGAAATACATTAAGTATCGATATTATATTCTCAAGTTATCATATGAATGATTTTATTGTATTTATTTTTATTTCTCGTGTTTTACGTTTTAACGAAAGACGAGAACTACTAATGATCGCGATACCGTCGGATGCCCAAAAATTTATGTTTTATTATCGATTGTCTCGATAGTTATATTTTCGACGTTTTCGATTTAATTACGTTTTAAGTCGTGTCGAAGTGATATTATTATTTTTAAGAAGCGTTTTAACTTTTTACAAGTATTTTTACGAAACCCGAGTCCCGTAAATATTTTCAAAATTCAATATTTATATTTTCTACCCTTACAACTATTTAATTGCATTTTGAACCAAAACTATGCAAAATTGGCAAAAATTACCCTCCACCCCACTATATAAGGATTTTACACATAGAAAAATACATACAAAATCATTTTAAAAATAAAATCACCCACCCCACCCCTTTTCTTCTTGTTTTGCGGTACAACACCAACACCAAAAACACATGATCCATCAATTTTCTACTTTGATTCATTAAAAACTAATCAGTGACCTATTAATGGTTTTGAAAGAGGATTATTATGGTATAAAAATTTCATCCATGCATCAACTTTTATTTTTTTTCATATGATCCATGCTTGTTTGGTCTATATATTGTTTATGTAGTGTTGTTAATATTATTATAATAATATTTTGAGTGCTTGCATGTATGAATTTTTTATGGTGATTTATAAGAGGTGATCATGCAATTGTTATAGGATTAAAAGGGTTGGATTAGAATGATTGTAGGTTGATATTAGATGTATAAAAGTGGTGAAAATGGGTTAAAATATTGATTTAACATGATTTCTAAAATATATTTTGGGACAGCAGCTTATAACAAATTATTTCGTGGGTTTAAGTTCTGAGATAGGCTTATATTATTTGACATTATTGTAGAGTTTTCCGAGACGCTCATTTTGGTATAAGATAGAGCTTCTAATTCATTACGAGTCAAAAGTTATGCTAGTTTTAGTATTCGTGTACCGGGAGACGAGTATCGGCACAATCCGAAAATTGTTGTCGATATTTGGATCGAATCTCGGGGATTATAGAATGAGTTTTGAAAATGTTCAAGGACTGATGTTAGAGTCTAAACCTCAGGTCATGAGTGTATTTTCAAAACCGAGTGTCGGTTTTATAAATGGAGTTGTTTAGATATGTCAAAATGGTTTTACGAGTTGAAGACGTAAATCTGTCCGGTTTTTATAACACGGAGATGTGTCGGGCAGAAGGTCTTAGAAGTAATATTTTTGAATGAAATTTAAACTTAGTCTTATTCATATTATATGTGAGCTTGTGACCAAGTTTCGTCGAAATCGGACAAGTCTAGATAGGGTAGATTGGTGTGTACATTTGGAGTGTACATGCTGATTGGTATTTTGGACATGTAGTTCAATAATTATGTGGCGTGAGTTGAGTATTCACTATTGGACATGGTGATTTACTCAAGTGTTAAGTCATTATATAAATGACTTAGTTACTGGTCCGAGGGAAGTAAAATGATAATTTGACTTGCGTTGACTTGCCGTCTTAAGACGGGTCAATATCGAGAGTGCAATTGTTTAAAAGAATAGTGTTGAATAAAAGGGTATAGTAATAACACTTGTATCATTAAATTTTTCGGGATTGTCTTGATTTTGTAATTTTGATTTTTATTATTTAAGTATGAGTTATACTTGAGTCGATTATTAACGAACGCGCCTTATTTGGTAGGTTGCGGTTTTCGTGTTTAAACGGGCATCACTAATCGTCGGCGATCGTTTCATTACCACTATTGGCTAAGGTGAGTCTATAGCCTCGCTTTTAACATGTTTACTTGTTTTATAAAACCCGCGAGGGGGATAACATGCTTGTTTATTTAAAATAAAGGGTACAACGAGAAGTTGTGAAAACCCTACTTATTAGAAAAGTATAGGTGCAACGAGAAGTTGTGGAAACCCTACTTATTGGAAAAGCATTTATTATAAACGAAGGGTACAACGAGAAGTTGTGGTAAACCCTCTTTGTTTTAGAAATTGAAGACAAGGAACTCGATTGTATGTTTAGATGAAAGTTATTACATAAGTTTGTTTAGCCTTAAAAGACCCATGAATCGTGAATTATTAATCGAAATAATGCTAATGCTATGGATAGATCTATCGGGGTGACGCCCAGTCCGGTCGTGACTAGCTCTCGCGTGGTGTTGTGATGCACTAGTAATGAAACATCGGATGCATTGTATAAGAGAAATATACGCACTTGACTAGGTGCGTTGGCCTGAAATAATATATGTTAACGTTCAATGTCAGGAGACTTATGTAATGACACGATAATTATGTTCGTACATCATAATTGTCTTTGATAAATTTTTAATCATGGAAGGTTATTTTGAATACTTGTGTTCTCTTTATTTAAATTAAACTCTATAGATTCACTCGGCAAATTTTGTTGAGTTTTTAACATGTTTTATCTCAGGTCCATATAGAAGGCACTCGATGAAGGCGGTTTCGTGAAGCTTGCTTATTTGAAATGTTTTGGCCCGCTTTTGCAAATAGTATCCATTCAAAGAATATTTTTATCCTTTACTTTGTTTGTAAACTTTAAAGTATTTGGGACCATGTGAAGAGTTGTATTGATAAATGAAAATGAATGGATGTTTATTAAAACGACTTGTTTTGAGCCGTTTTCTATTATTATGATATTGAACCATGATAGTAACACCCAATGACCCTTCCGCTGTTATGACGAAATTTGGAGGTGTTACAGATTGGCATCAGAGCTCAAGTTATAGAGAACGAAAAGATTTTCCAAAAATGAATTTTTGAAATCTTTTAACTATAACTGTTGCAAGCGAAACCTCCGAGTTGCCAATGGACGAGAATGAAAGTATATATATAATATATATATATATATATATATATATATATATATATATATATATATATATATATATGGGATTATATATATGTTGTAATCTGTATCGATTATTTGTACTTGTGAATTACAAGGTATGTTTTCATTTATTTATTTATAAATGATAATTTTTATACTTATACGAGATTTATACGACGTAGATTGTCACGAAGCCACTCTAGTCATTTTATGCTAGCGCCGAAGCTATTCCTAAAATGAATCCTGTTATTCTCGAGATTAACTAAGTTGTGGATATACATGATCCCAACGAAACGGTTAATATTCTTGTTGATATTCTTTTGGTTACAAGGATTTTGATTTCCTTGGTTCTTATTCTTGATTTTTCGATTCGCTCATTTCGTTTAGCAAATTTAATTTGCCTTTTCATTAATCTTCGACATTATACTGTTTTTATAAAAACAAGTTTGTCTGAGATGGTACTATTGATTGCTAGGAATTGAGATTGATTTGTATGGTATTCACATGCCAACCAGGATTCCATATCATATCACTGATCATTTTCTGTTAAATCAGTTTCTCATTTGTTTCGATCTTGATCTTTTGCGTTGAGCTGGCGATGCTTGAATAAAGTGATTTATAATCGTTGAAATAAATTCGCCATTTATTTGAACAAGGAAATTATAAATTGTTGAACTACAAATTTCTGAATCTTATTCGGAAGGATTTGATCAATCCATGGAAATAATGATTCATAAAGGTGTGGGCTTAAGAATATAGCATCTACGTGATTAAACTCTTAATGACTCATAATTCATTTGCTCGATTCATTCTTTGATTTTGTTCCTTTAATTCCTTGATCGTGAAATAGTTGTATTGGGGCTGTTCCAAAAGCACCAATTGAGGAGGATATCAAGCGTCTCTGAAAGACATTGAAGAAATCTTCCTCTTGTAGGACTGAGGAGCTTTCTTAGCCATGTGAAATACCTAGTAACTCTTAGTAGATTATTTTATCAATTGTAGTATATTCTCATTAATCCCTAACTAAACTGTGACAACAGTTAGTAGGACTAGTCTTTTAAGTTGTATGACACTAGATGATGATTATCCATAATGTTGACAATACGACTTGTACTAGTTTGTGATCAATGGAATGGCTATCTTTTGATTCCTAATTCTACATCGTTCTATTATTATCTTTCTTTGCTTTTCTCTTGTAAATTCATGTGGTATAACGCAATCACTGAATGAATACTCATTATGATTTGATTTGCGTTACACAAGACTCATGCAGTCAATGAAAGCTATGACTGAAGCACGAATGCACCAAGTTATTAGTGAATAAGTTGTTGTATCTTTAGTTAAATTCATGGCCAACATGAATGATGGATCTGGATCTGGAGCTGAAGCTACAACTGGTGGGACTGGAACCGATGGAGCTGAAGCTGGAGCTGATAATGTTCGTGGTACGGATGGAACAAATGTGCCCGAAATTAGAGGCTATAACTACACTTCATTCATTAAGTGTAACCGTAGACTCTTAAGGGGACTAAAGATGATGGAGGATTGTGTCAGTTATTGAAAGCTGGCGTCAGTCTTTCGAATCAGTGACCCTAATCAGGAGGATATGGTGCAGTTTAAAATCGCTACTCTCCAAGGTCGTGCATAAAATTGGTGGAATGGCAGACTTGCTTCCATAGGTATCGTTACTTATGGGACACCATGGACTAAGGTGAAGAAACGGTTTACTGAGGAGTTTGTCCTCGAAGTATTTCCAAAGTATGGAGCAAGTGTTGTACAATCTGAAACTGAAGGGAACTAACATTGGTAGATATATCAAGTGTTTCCATAAGTTGACTCTTTTATGTCCAAGAATTGTGGCACCCGAACCATCAAGGTCAAGTAGTATATTTACGGCTGACCAAGAATATATGCGGTGATGTGACTTCTTCTAAGCCAATTGCTTTTGTGAAGCTGTCTGCATGGCTTATTAGCTCGTGGGACACATAATCCAAGGCAAGGCTGATGAGGTTACTGAAGGGAAAAATAATTCCGAATTGAAAAATTCTTATCGTGCATTAGAGCTCCTAAGTATATCGAAAAAGGTTGTGGATTATTCATGGCTTAGGTATCGTAGAAGGAATCGTAAGAGAAGTAAGTAGAATTACTCTAGTCATTTGTGACTATTCTGAAGTGTTTCCGGAAGATTTGCCAAGGCTTCCGCCTCCAAGGAAATTAGAATTCCTAATTGATCTAATTTCTGGTGCTGCAACTGTGGCACATGAGCCATATTTATTAGCATCATCCGAGCTTAAGGAATCATTTGTGCAGTTTTAAGAACTATCCTATAGATGTTTTATTCGACCGAGCTCGTCGGTTTGAAGAACTCCTATTCTATTCGCTAAGAAGAAAGATGATTCGTTTTGTATGTGTATCGATTACCGAGAGCTCGATAAGCTAACGATCAAGAAATTTCTTTCTGACGAAGATCTTATTATCTCTCTTGATGAAGTATGAATCGACAGTAAGTTGTATTTCATCAAAGTACTTGTTAATATTATCGATAAGTAAGTTAGGCAACTGATAAAGTCGAATTCCTATTGTCATGTGTGATGGAACTCAAGACGAGGACCAAAATACATTTAACTCTTTGATTTCAACGAGCGACCGAGGAAGAACGCAAGTTGATCTTCGGGACGAAGATCCCAATTTGGTGGGGATAATGTGACAATCCGTCAATTTCAGGTCGTTATTTTAATCTCGACTATTACGTATTACATGTTTACTTTAATGAGAATTTTAAATTATTGGCTAAACGAGAAGGTTATAGTTTGAAACTTAACGTAAGAATATCGTTTAGATGAAAACCGACAAGAAATATATTAAGTATCGATATTATATTCTCAAATTATCATATGAATGATTTTATTGTATTTATTTTTATTTCTCGTGTTTTACGTTTTAACGAATGACGAGAACTACTAATGATCGCGATACCGACGGATGCCCAAAAATTTATGTTTTATTATCGATTGTCTCGATATTTTATATGTTCGACGTTTTCGATTTAATTACGTTTTAAGTCGTGTCGAAGTGATATTATTATTTTTAAGAAGTGTTTTAACTTTTAAAAAGTATTTTTACGAGACCCGAGTCCCGTAAATTTTTCAAATTTTAATATTTACATTTTCTACCCTTACAACTATTTAATTGCATTTTGAACCAAAACTATGCAAAATTGGCAAAAATTACCCCTCCACCCCACTATATAAGGATTTTCCACTAACAAAAATACATACAAAATCATTTTAAAAATAAAATCACCCACCCCACCCCTTTTCTTCTTGTTTTGTCGTGCAACACCAAAACCAAAAACACATGATCCATCAATTTTCTACTTTGATTCATTAAAAACTAATCAATGACCCATTAATGGTTTTGAAAAAGGATCATTATGGTATAAAAATTTCATCCATGCATCAACTTTTATTTTTTAAATATGATCCATGCTTGTTTGATCTATATATTGTTTATGTAGTGTTGTTGATATTATTATAATAATATTTTGAGTGCTTGCATGTATGAATTTTTTATGGTGATTTATAAGAGGTGATCATGCAATTGTAATGGGATTAAAAGGGTTGGATTAGAATGATTGTAGGTTGATATTAGATGTATAAAAGTGGTGAAAATGGGTTAAAATATTGATTTGACATGATTTCTAAAATGTATTTTGGGACAGCAGCTTATAACAGATTATTTCGTGGGTTTAAGCTCTGAGATAGCCTTATATTGTTTGATATTATTGTAGAGTTTTCCGAGACGCTCGTTTCGGTATAAGATAGAGCTTCTAATTCATTACGAGTCAAAAGTTATGCTAGTTTTAGTATTCGTGTACCGGGAGACGAGTATCGGCACAATCCGAAAATTGTTGTCGATATTTGGATCGAATCTCGGGGACTATAGAATGAGTTTCGAAAATTTTCAAGGACTGATGTTGGATTCTAAACCTCAGGTCATGAGTGTATTTTCAAACCCGAGTGTCGGTTTTATAAATGGAGTTGTTTAGATATGTCAAAATGGTTTTACGAGTTGAAGACGTAAATCTGTCAGGTTTTTATAACACGAAGATGTGTCGGGCAGAAGGTCTTAGAAGTAATATTTTTGAATGAAATTTAAACTAAGTCTTATTCATATTATATGTGAATTTGTGACCAAGTTTCGTCAAAATCGGACAAGTCTAGATAGGGTAGATTGGTGTGTACATTTGGAGTGTACATGCTGATTGGTATTTTGGACATGTAGTTCAATAATTATGTGGCGTGAGTTGAGTATTCACTATTGGACATGGTGATTTACTCAAGTGTTAAGTCATTATATAAATGACTTAGTTACTGGTCCGAGGGAAGTAAAATGATAATTTGACTTGCGTTGACTTGGCGTCTTAAGACGGGTCAATATCGAGAGTGAAATTGTTTAAAAGAATAGTGTTGAATAAAAGGGTATAGTAATAACACTTGTATAATTAAATTTTTCGGGATTGTCTTGGTTGTGTAATTTTGATTTTTATTATTTAAGTATGAGTTATAATTGAGTCGATTATTAACGAACGCGCCTTATTTGGTAGGTTGCGGTTTTCGTGTTTAAACGGGCATCACTAATCGTCGGCGATCGTCTCATTACCACTATTGGCTAAGGTGAGTCTATAGCCTCGCTTTTAACATGTTTACTTGTTTTATAAAACCCGCGAGGGGGATAACATGCTTGTTTATTTAAGATAAAGGGTACAACGAGAAGTTGTGAAAACCCTACTTATTAGAAAAGTATAGGTGCAACGAGAAGTTGTGGAAACCCTACTTATTGGAAAAGCATTTATTATAAACGAAGGGTACAACGAGAAGTTGTGGTAAACCTAATAAGTGTGTAAACATTTATCCTTTTGCCACTAAAATCAAGGAAAAACTAGACCTAATCATGTGTTTTATATCATAAATGTCGGAATTACGCGTGGTTTTGTGTTTAAATAGGTACAAATGATCAAAAGAAGAGAAAACACGGGATTTCACGGTCAAATGTCGAAGAAAAGTCAAGAAAGAGTCAAAGACAAGATCAAAAGACCAAAAAGTGTGCCAAGATCACGAAAACCGGCTAAGTCCACTTAAATTTGAAGAAATGATCAAGAAAGTCGGAATCGAGCTCGTTTTAATGGAATTTATCATTTTTTGAAGATATTCGAGCCAAGTGGGTCCTACATTTGATTAATGGGCTCAAAAGCCCATTGGAAAGTTTGTGCTACTTGATATTAACCCAAAAATGGCCCAAGGTCTCTTTATGGATCGGATGGAAATAACTTTGGGCCAAACCAAAGCCCAATTTACCTTAAGCCTTAAACGAATAACTTTGGGCTAAAGCCCATTACTTTACAAACACACATGGACGATTTGTTTTGCTTGGTTTTTTTGGCAGTCAACACAAACTCGGTCAACCTACCTTCCCCCCCCCCCCCCCCACTCACCCTACCGTGCACTTCACCTACACCCTAACACCCCACTCACCCTACCATGCACTTCCCATATACCCACACACACACGATTACCCCCCCTAATAACTCCCAGTCAACATCTTCGTCAACCCCCCATTCAAGCTCACAAACGTAACTCACACCCATTTTACTACCCCCATACACGTGTATAATCCCACCTACCCTCAACACACGTTTTTCCTGTTAAATGGACTTTTATTTACCCACCCCTTTTTATTTCGATACAAACAAAGTTGAAGTTTTCACCCCACCAAACGAATACTTCACCCACTCAGTCATTCTCTCTCCCCCAAAACACACGCAGCAAAAGCTTTTACCATAAACCCTAATTTAAATCACCAAAAAATTACCAAGTAATATTTGGGGGTTTTCACTTAATCAGTTAATTCACACTAGGGGAAATAAATCCCCCTAATTTTCGCAGCAAACACCAAGAGTGGTCCTCTCTCCCAAATCCAACGTGGCTCATCCTCCCTTTTTGATTGGTTGTGACCAATCACCATACACAAATCAACCAATAAAATCATTCCACCTCAGCCTAAACAAACACAACAAACACACCCATGTCATCCTGGCAATCCGTGTGATGCTTGGATAATTTTCAGCCGTTGATTTGAAGAAAAGAAAGAGAATAGAAGATTTAAAGGCCAAGATTTATTTGCTTAATTGTTAAGCTATGAAGAGGGTTTCAGGGGTTTTGCCTATAAAAACCCCATTTCATGTGTAATTTTATTAGCTTTTACTTTATTTTTAATTTTCAGTAAATTAGATTAGGTTTAATTTTGTAATCTTAATTTTCAGTAATTTGTAATTTCTCATTTTAATTAATGAAAAATTTATTTTATTAATTTTCGTGGCTCTTATTAATATTTCTGTCAATTTAAATTTATCCTGAATCTACTTTATATTTTTTTATTACTGTTCTTGTTGGTTATTATTCGGTTGAAAAAAAATATAAAAAAAATATAAAAAAAAATAAAGGAAAGTGAAATCAAATATTTTCCCCCACTGGGAAAATAAACTTTTACTGTTCGAAGACACCAATTAGTTTTGGTTCGTTTGGTTATTTGGTCCGAGATGATGGTTCGGTTGATGATTTAAGGTGGTGTTGTATTCGGATATAATTAGGGGGTTCAGCGCTACCCTACATCCCAACGGATTCGACATCGGGTTTTAAATCTCTTCTTACTTCTTTAGTTATGTTTAAATTTTAGTTTATAATTTGCTTTTATCTGCTTAGATTATTTGTATTTTGTTTGCTTAAGTTACTGTTTTGTATCTGCTTTATTTTTTTTAAGTTGTTCGATTCTACTTTTTAGTTTATATGGAATGTTTGGATTTGCTTATAGGTTAGGCTGCTTTTTAGGTTAGATTGCTTATTTGGCTTATTGGCTTATTTTAACTTGCTATTTAGAATTATATGCTATTATGCTATTTCAGTTGGTCTAGAATCTGTTTTTAACTTTTGAGCTTTTTAGCTTATTTGTTTATTGATTATCAATTTTGCTTATTTGGTTTGTTTATTTCATAGCTTTTTAGCCTTTTAGTTATTTGCTTATATTCTGTTGGTATTTTGTATCCTTTTAGTTATTTGCTTATATTCTGTTGGTATTTTGTATTGCTGAGCAACAATATATTTTCATTGATCTGTTGAGAATAACTAAAATAATATTATAAAAATTAAATAGCAAAAATTGGTTTTGGTGGGATTCGACCCCCAGACCTTCCGTCTAGAAGCCAAACGCCCCAACCGTTATGGTAGACCCTTTCTTGTGTTTTGTTTCGTCTAAATAACTTAATATAGTTCTTTTTATATAGTGGCAGTTTTTTATTAAACTAGTTTAATTAAGATTTTAAGTTTATTTAATTTTATCTAAAAGTTTTTTTTATAAAGTTTCTTTTGTTTCAGTTTTATTAAAAAAATATAAAAAAAGATAAAAAATATATTTTATTATTTTAATTAGTTTTCATTTAATAGTTTTTATAGATTAAAAATAGTTATAAATTCTTACTTAAAATTTTAGTTTTAAATTTAGTTTCATCTTTATTTAAATTTTAAAAATAGTTTTCATTTAAAATTAATTTGTTTTTAATCTAGTTTTAAATTAAATTAGTTTTAAATTTTGTTTAAGTTTCAAAATTGTTTTTATTTAAATTAGATTAAATAGATTTTAATTAAATAGCTTTTAATTAGTTAAAAATACAAAAAGTTATCTTTACCAAAAACAAATTAAGTTTTACGATTAAACGGTAATCAATTCGAGTGAGTCGAGGAACGATAAAAGTAATATAAAAAGGCTAACAAAATCTGAGTTTCAAATGGCGCCGCTACCGCTTCGCTCGTACGATTGACGATTTTTCGTGAAGACGTTTGGATTTTGGGATCCGTTCTTCTTGAACGTTAATTTTTGTGCAACAAAAATCAAAAATACAAAAAAATCAAAATTAAAAAAAAAACAAAAAAATTAAAAAATCACAAAAGAAAATTCTTTCCTAAGATTTGAACCAAAAAAATTAAAAAATCCAAACGTAATACTTTTTCCTAAAAGTATTACACCAAAAATATTACGTATTAGTGTTATTTTTTTAGTTCGATTTCTTTCGTTTTTCTTGTGAATATATATTTTTCTACAAAAAAAAATACAAAAAGATTTTTCATTTACTATATTCTATTACGTAGCACAATAAATTTACCTACTTTTCAAATAAGCCTTAGTTGGGATTTCATCACCTAACTATTGTAGTCGCATCCTAAACGAAATAAAAGGGCAAAATAGATAAATACTAGTAAGACGTTTGAACTCGACATATACAAACTATAAGGTGGGTATAAGGCGACGCGCTATAAAAGGCCGTCTAAGAAAAAAGGTTTTTAAGTGCTTTGTGCCACCTCGTTTCCCCGCTTGCTTGTGCGTATATTGAGAGGGACGACCGATTATTGGTTTGCCAACTCAAGTAATAATTAAGTATATATTTTTGTAGCTTTTTACTATTGCACCTCGAGAGGGAAAATCCTTTTCCTCTCAAAGTCGACCGAGGTCACCTACCTCATTCCAAAGTTTTAATTGTATGCGCACTCGCGCGCATACATACATACCGATTGGTATACCAAACTCTTCCAATTCTTCCAAAAAGAAGAAGAAGAAGAAAAACCAAAAGACCGTCATTCAAGCCGATCCCGAGAATCGAGCTTTCGACATAACGATGACAACGGATAATCGACCAATGATTGAGATTCTTCAATCTCACGAAGGAAACGATGACGCGCTTGTGGTGCCGACCATTGGAGCTAATCATTTTGAACTTAAACCGGATTTTATTCAAATGGTTTCCGCTACACCATTTTTAGGCCGTACTAATGATGACCCACACGCTCATATCAAACGTTTCATCCAATTAGCAAATACCGTCAAATACAATGGGGTGCCACAAGAGGCCGTTCGCCTACAACTTTTTCCTTTTTCCCTCGAGGGACAAGCCCGGATTTGGCTTGATAAGGAACCAACCCAAAGTATTACCACATGGATCGACTTAGAGACCAAGTTCATTAATTACTTTTTCCCACCATCACGGACCACTTCTTTAAGGAATGAAATAATCACCTTTGAGCAACAATATGGGGAAACGTTTAGTGAGTCTTGGGATCGATTTAAAGAACTTTTGAGAAAATGTCCACAACACGGTTTCACCAAAGTGCATCAAATTAATACGTTTTACAATGGTTTAACTCTAAATGACCAAGACTCACTTAATAGTGCCGCGGGGGGCAATATTCTTGTGAAAACCATGAACGAGGCTTGGGCCATTATTGAAAACAAGGCTAAAGTGAAAACCAAGAGTGTTAGGGCTACTATGGCAAGTGCTAGTACTAGTAATAATGAGGTGAATAATCAAATTAAGGAGCTTACTTCAATTGTGAAAAACCTTGCTCTAAAAACCGACGCCCTCACTACACATGTGAATGCCGTGAAAGAAAATTGTGAAACGTGTGAGACTTGTGGTGGACCACATTCATATTTCAATTGTGACAAGGTTTATAATCAACAACAACAAGTTTGTGCTTTTAATGCTAATGAAAGGGTTCCATTTAAACCTTATGTTGATGTTAACCATTTGTCTTACAAAAGTACTAATTATTTGGCTCCCCCGGGTTTTGTAGCACCTCAAAGACCACCCCCACCCGCCCAAAATACCCAATACCAAAATAGGAACCAAGGTCCTCAAATGGGTAATTTTCAATGGAATGCTAATCAAGGGAATTTTAATGGTCAAAACCAAGGGTTTCAAAATAATAATCAAGGTTTTTATAATAACAACGGTTTTCAATCTCAAAATCAAGGTTTTTCTAATCAAGGGTTTAATCAAATGAACATGCAAAATCCTCAAATGGACTTGGTTCTACAAAAACTGACCGAACATGAGAAAATCATGAAAGCAATGCAAGAATCCACTAGACAAATGCAAGAGTCCAACGATAAGAGATTTTTGACTATGTTGCAAACCCTTAGACCCCAAGGAGCCTTACCTTCAAATACCGAGATTAACCCTCGTGCTAATGTGAGTGCTATCAATACTCGAAGTGGAGCCACTTTAGTGGGACCTTTCATCTCTGCGCCCATAAAGGAGAGACAAGGCCCGGAGGTCATAATGAGTAATCCTACTCCCCCTCCGGTGATTCCCCCCACTACCACTCCTAGTTCTAGTCCTCCATTGCCGAAAGAGCCTATCCCTACGGTTGTTCAAGAAGCGAGTCCTTCTCCTTCTCAACCTTCTAAGTCTAAGCCTAATATTCCTTATCCATCTAGGTTAGGCAAGGCTAAAGTGCTCACCAAAGATGATGTTCATGTCTATAACTTTTTGAAAATGATTTCCAATGTGAATGTTAACATAAGCCTTATTGAAGCACTTTCTCAAATGCCAAAATTTGTGAAAATGTTTAAAGATTTGCTTAATAAGAAAGAAAAAATGGTAGAGCTCGTGAACACTCGTTTAAATGAGAATTGTTCTGCGGTTCTTCTCAAAGAGCTTCCCGAAAAGCTAGGAGATCCCGGACGATTCGTGTTACCTTGCTCGTTTCCTCAAATCGATGATTGTATGGCTTTAGCGGATCTCGGCGCTAACATCAATCTTATGCCACTTTCGGTTTGGAAACAATTGTCATTACCCGACCTTGTATCGACTCGTATGACTTTAGAATTACCTAATCGAACTCTCGCATACCCCGTTGGTATTGCCGAAGATGTTTTTGTTCGATTTGGTACATTTACTTTTCCCGTGGACTTTGTCGTCGTCGACTATGAGATGGATCCTCGTATTTCGTTAATACTTGGTAGACCATTCTTACGATCCGGAAGAGCCTTAGTTGATGTAGCCGAAGGGGAGTTAATTCTTAGGGTTCGGGATGAACAACAAGTTTTTAAAATGGGAAAAATCACAACAAAATCAAATGGAAAAGAGTCGGTCAATATGATCGATGTTCTTAATTATGATAATGAAGAGATTTTTATTAATCCGTTTGGAATTGAAAAGTCTAATCAAAATGATTTTGTGATAAATTCATACCTTCCCTTAGAGCCTCAAAATTTTGAAACTCCTATTTATGACACCGATAGTGGTGACACTTTTTTAAGTGATCACACTATCTTCGGCTTAGACGACTCGTCTTTTGACCCACCCACTTTTGACCCACCCATTTATGATATCCCAATCTTTGATACCTATGATGATGACACTTCCTTAAGTGATCTCATTAACTTTGATGACCCACCCCATGATCTTAATGCACCTCATATTCCTATGAGTGATTCTTCTATGGAGACTCCTTTTGACTTTTATACTCCAATTTTAGAAGTCATGACTTTTGAGGAGGATCCTCCACTCTTAGAGATCATACCTACTTTAGAGGTTATTCCATTTGAGGAGGATTTAGATATCTTTCTAAATACCTATTTTCCTCATGAGGATGAGTTTTCCTATGACTCCGACGATACTTATGTTTTCACATCGAGTTTGGAAGAGGATGACTTTCCCACTATGGATTTTGATGATATTTTGAGCTTAAATGTCAATACCTCTTGCTATTTTCCCGTTAAGGAATCGGTGTTTGATCCCAGAATAGAGACTTTTGTGCTTTTGCCATATCTCCATAACACCTTCCCTAGTAAGAGACTTTTACCTAAGGATACCCCACTTTACTTTGACTTACGTACCACCTCGGGGTTTATTTCCTTTTGTGATGGAAATTATGTGTTTGACCCAGGTGGATTTTTATGGGGTATGCCTTATATGACTTTTTTTCACCCTCTATCATGGAGAGATTTTCCTCCCTTGGAAATCTCGGTTTTCCATGATTTTCCCATTTGAATGATGACATTCGGGACATCGAGTCGAGCTAGAGACTCGTGATGAAAAATCAAGCATCGTTTAACTAGGTTAGATTTTTACCTTTCCACCCTTTTTACCTTTCACCCATTTTCACCAATAAGTGTAGGGGGAGCCAAGTAGGTTGTTTGTGTTGTGATGTTGTGTGCAGGGACATGTACTTAAATGATCCACTTTTGGTATTTTTGACGAGACCCGTGTTCCCGTGTTTCCCGTGTACCCGGTTCCTTCGATAAGTTTTTGCTATTGTGATTCAATCATGTATATAAATAAAACGAATAATTGTAATCACTTTAGTTGTCCTTTCCTTAGCTCGATTTTAAACAACGTACTCAATGTCCTAAGTGTAGGGGAGTTTATTCTCCCACATGCTTAAACATTAAGGACAATGTTTATATTAAGTGTAGGGGGGATTTCTATCGAAATTTTAGTGGCCTTTTCCATGAATTTGACCCCATTTAACCGGAAAATTTAAAAAAATTTCAACGTTTTTCAAATTTTTGATCTATTTTGGCCTTGTAGTATTTTTCTTTTATTTCCTTTTATCATCGCATCTTATATTTTCTATTTCAAGAATAAAGTCAAAATAATAAATAAATAAAATGGTTTTAACAAGTTCAGATATCTTTGATATATTAGGCCCGTCGTGAATATTTTGACTCAACCCGAGTTTACTTATCCAAGTTTACTCTAGCTAGTATCCTTAACCATATGGACCTTAATTGGTTTATTAGGCTAAGCATCCACGAGTCTCATTCCTTGAGATTTTAAATTGTGGAGAACGAGAGATGATAGAGTTAATTATAAGTTTGGTATTCTTTCATTTACTTATGTGAGTTAGTTATGAGCTTTTTCTCTCATCGCTTGTTAATAAATATATTTGCAATAAATAAGGTTGTACGATTTGAAAAGTTACTTAGCTTCTAGCACAAGATCGTTTAAAAGTTGCTCGGTATTAATTAGAGTTCATAGCCAAGGCGTAACTTATTGAAGCGGGACGCGAATATTGGCTTATCCAAAAAGGCCCTAACAAGGCATGAGGATACCCGAGTCCAAAAAGGCCCTCACAAGGCATGAGGATTCACTTTTTGCTAAAGATCCTAAGAGATTGTGAAGATCATTTATCCAAATCAATATGATGGATCAAGACACACGACGAGAAGCAATTACTCCCCTAAAGATCATGGAGAAGTCTATCCAAAAAGACCCTAACAAGGTATGAGGATAAATAGATCCAAGTCCGAAAAGGAGGCGGATCGTTGTATATCAAAATCCTAAATAATGAAGAGGATAAATGAAGAAGTCGTGGTCAACGTTTAAAGCATCTCCTAATAAAGATGTATACCAAAATGAAGAGAAGACCATAATTTCAAGATCGTCTCTCAAGATTTGAAGTTTGAAGTACAAGCCAAATATCGGTCCGAGAAAGGTCTCAAATCGTGAAACGAGTTATGCCAAGATATGAACTTTTTGAGGTTTCGAGAAGCCGTTTTAAAAGATTTTATCCTTTAGCTAACTATTGATTAAATCGTCCCACTTTATTTTCGGCCTTAATAAATTATCGAAATAAGTTAAAAATGCATCCTCGTGATCATTCAAGACAAAAATAAAATACAAGAGATACACCGTATGAATAAGGGGTCTAAGTGATTAATTAAACCACATAAGTAAGTGTTAGTTGTGCTAACTCGTAATTACAATGATCTCGCTTTTAAGCTTGGTGTGGGGAACGTGAAACTTGAGGGTGATTAATATTCATGACGCCTAAGCCCTAATTTAAATCTTAGATTTCTTTACGAGTTTCTTCCATCAAATAATTTTCAAGTTAATAAAATAGTTATAACTTTTGTTTCCTTTAAAGTGTTTATCTTTTTTATCGTAGTAATAATAGTATATAGTAATAAAGGCCGAGATGGATTAATAATGAGAAAAATGTAACTTTATGCTTTAAAACTATGCATTGCATGGGGTCATTGCAATGGTCAAGTGTAGGGGATTTAATAAGTGTGTAAACACTTATCCTTTTGTCACTAAAATCAAGGAAAAACAAGACCTAATCATGTGTTTTATATCATAAATGTCGGAATTACGCGTGGTTTTGTGTTCTTGTGTTTAAATAGGTACAAATGATCAAAAGAAGAGAAAACACGGGATTTCACGGTCAAATGTCGAAGAAAAGTCAAGAAAGAGTCAAAGACAAGATCAAAAGACCAAAAAATGTGCCAAGATCACGAAAACCGGCTAAGTCCACTTAAATTTGAAGAAATGATCAAGAAAGTCATAATCGAGCTTGTTTTAATGGAATTTATCATTTTTTGAAGATATTCGAGCCAAGTGGGTCCCACATTTGATTAATGAGCTCAAAAGCCCATTGGAAAGTTTGTGCTACTTGATATCAACCCAAAAATGGCCCAAGGTCTCTTTATGGATCGGATGGAAATAACTTTGGGCCAAACCAAAGCCCAATTTACCTTAAGCCTTAAACGAATAACTTTGGGCTAAAGCCCATTACTTTACAAACACACATGGACGATTTGTTTTGCTTTTTTTTTTGGCAGTCAACACAAACTCGGTCAACCTACCTTCCCCCCCACTCACCCTACCGAGCACTTCACCTACACCCTAACACCCCACTCACCCTACCATGAACTTCCCATACACCCACACACACACGATTACCCCCCCCCCCCCCCTAATAACTCCCAGTCAACATCTTAGTCAACCCCCCATTCAAGCTTACAAACGTAACTCACACCCTTTTTACTACCCCCATACACGTGTATAATCCCACCTACCCTCAACACACGTTTTTCCTGTTAAATGGACTTTTATTTACCCACCCCTTTTTATTTCGATACAAACAAAGTTGAAGTTTTCACCCCACCAAACGAATACTTCACCCACTCAGTCATTCTCTCTCCCCCAAAGCACACGCAGCAAAAGCTTTTACCATAAACCCTAATTTAAATCACCAAAAAATTACCAAGTAATTTTTGGGGGTTTTCACTTAATCATTTAATTCACACTAGGGGAAATAAATCCCCCCAATTTTCGCAGCAAACACCAAGAGTGGTCCTCTCTCCTAAATCCAACGTGGATCATCCTCCCTTTTTGATTGGTTGTGACCAATCACCATACACAAATCAACCAATAAAATCATTCCACCTCAGCCTAAACAAACACAACAAACACACCCATGCCATCCTGGCAATCCGTGTGATGCTTGGATAATTTTCAGCCGTTGATTTGAAGAAAAGAAAGAGAAGAGAAGATTTAAAGGCCAAGATTTATTTGCTTAATTGTTAAGCTATGAAGAGGGTTTCAGGGGTTTTGCCTATAAAAACCCCAATTTCATGTGTAATTTTATTAGCTTTTACTTTATTTTTAATTTTCAGTAAATTAGATTAGGTTTAATTTTGTAATCTT
Source organism: Glebionis coronaria (assembly GCA_025667525.1). Classification (NCBI taxonomy): domain Eukaryota; kingdom Viridiplantae; phylum Streptophyta; class Magnoliopsida; order Asterales; family Asteraceae; genus Glebionis; species Glebionis coronaria. The sequence goes on from CM046874.1 coordinate 700,389,829, forward strand.
AATTTTCAGTAATTTGTAATTTCTCATTTTAATTAATGAAAAATTTATTTTATTAATTTTCGTGGCTCTTATTAATATTTCTGTCAGTTTAAATGTATCCTGAATCTACTTTATATTTTTTTATTACTGTTCTTGTTGGTTATTATTCGGCTGAAAAAAAAATATATAAAAAAAAATAAAAAAAATAAAGGAAAGTGAAATCAAATATTTTCCTCCACTGGGAAAATAAACTTTTACTGTTCGAAGACACCAATTAGTTTTTGTTCGTTTGGTTATTTGGTCCGAGATGATGGTTCGGTTGATGATTTAAGGTGGTGTTGTATTCGGATCTAATTAGGGGGTTCAGCGCTACCCTACATCCCAACGGATTCGACATCGGGTTTTAAATCTCTTCTTACTTCTTTAGTTATTTTTAAATTTTAGTTTATAATTTGCTTTTATCTGCTTAGATTATTTGTATTTTGTTTGCTTAAGTTACTGTTTTGTATCTGCTTTATTTTTTTTAAGTTGTTCGATTCTACTTTTTAGTTTATATGGAATGTTTGGATTTGCTTATAGGTTAGGCTGCTTTTTAGGTTAGATTGCTTATTTGGCTTATTGGCTTATTTTAACTTGCTATTTAGAATTATATGCTATTCTGCTATTTCAGTTGGTCTAGAATCTGTTTTTAACTTTTGCGCTTTTTAGCTTATTTGTTTATTGATTATCAATTTTGCTTATTTGGTTTGTTTATTTCATAGCTTTTTAGCCTTTTAGTTATTTGCTTATATTCTATTGGTATTTTGTATTGCTGAGCAACAATATATTTCCATTGATCTGTTGAGAATAACTAAAATAATATTATAAAAATTAAATAGCAAAAATTGGTTTTGGTGGGATTCGACCCCCAGACCTTCCGTCTAGAAGCCAAACGCCCCAACCATTATGCTAGACCCTTTCTTGTGTTTTATTTCGTTTAAATAAATTAATATAGTTCTTTTTATATAGTGGTAGTTTTTTATTAAACTAGTTTAATTAAGATTTTAAGTTTATTTAATTTTATCTAAAAGTTTTTTTATAAAGTTTCTTTTGTTTCAGTTTTATTAAAAAATATATAAAAAAGATAAAAAAAAATATATTTTATTATTTTAATTAGTTTTCATTTAATAGTTTTTATAGATTAAAAATAGTTATAAGTTCTTACTTAAAATTTTAGTTTTAAATTTAGTTTCATCTTTATTTAAATTTTAGAAATAGTTTTCATTTAAAATTAATTAGTTTTTAATCTAGTTTTAAATTAAATTAGTTTTAAATTTTGTTTAAGTTTGAAAATTGTTTTTATTTAAATTAGATTAAATAGATTTTAATTAAATACCTTTAATTTAGTTAAAAATACAAAAAGTTATCTTTACCAAAAACAAATTAAGTTTTACGATTAAACGGTAATCAATTCGAGTGAGTCGAGGGACGATAAAAGTAATATAAAAAGGGTAACAAATCTGAGTTTCAAAACCCTCTTTGTTTTAAAAACTGAACACAAGGAACTCGATTGTATGTTTAGATGAAAGTTATTACATAAGTTTGTTTAGCCTTAAAATACCCATGAATCATGAATTGTTAATCGAAATAACGCTAATGCTATGGATAGATCTATCGGGGTGACGCCCAGTCCGGTCGCGACTAGCTCTCGCGTGGTCTTGTGATGCACTAGTAATGAAAAATCGGATGCATTGTATAAGAGAAATATACGCACTTGGCTAGGTGCGTTGGGCTGAAATAATATATGTTAACGTTCAATGTCACGAGACTTATATAATGACACGATAATTATGTCCGTACATCATAATTGTCTTTGATAAATTTTTAACCATGGAAGGTTATTTTGAATACTTGTGTTCTCTTTATTTAAATTAAACTCTAAAGATTCACTCGGCAAATTTTGCTGAGTTTTTAACATGTTTTATCTCAGGTCCATATAGAAGGCACTCGATGAAGGCGGTCTCGTGAAGCTTGCTTATTTGAAATGTTTTGGCCCGCTTTTGCAAATAGTATCCATTCAAAGAATATTTTTATCCTTTACTGTGTTTGTAAACTTTAAAGTATTTGGGACCATGTGAAGAGTTTTATTGATAAATGAAAATGAATGGATGTTTATTAAAAGGACTTGTTTTGAGCCGTTTTCTATGATTATGAGATTGAACCATGATAGTAACACCCAATGACCCTTCCGCTGTTATGAAGAAATTTGGGGGTGTTACATTATACATCATTCTTACGATTTCGAATATCAATAGAGATGGGTATCCCATTTACATAGATCTGTGATGAGTCCTTTTTCGATGTAAAAGATCTTTGAGGATCTTGATGTTTTGATTAACATGAATCGAACAAAGGGAACTGAGATCGTATATTTATGTTTCGACTCTTGATGATGCCACATCTCATCAATATGCCGTTGTTTCCATACATCTAAACCAACCATAAAAACATAGTATCATTTGAATAATCAAACTCTCACGATTTTACATTATCTTTCATCACACAATACGAATCAACCTCAACCCTTTTGGAATATAATCTATCCGGGGCTTCAAGATCTATATAACAAAGGTCTCAGGTAGTGTCCATTTCTTGTGTTTGTCTCGTGTCTCTCCTTAAAAGAATAGAAAAAGAACAAAAAAATCTTGTTTCTGTTCTAATATCTGAGATTCTAAAATTAAAGAGGGTTTCTTTCACACAGATTGATGATGATAAGGTTATTTCTTGTTTTTGGATCTGTCAAGGTTCATATAATTTCATTTTTATTTTCAGCCTTTGAATGAAGTTAGGGAAAAAGTGAGAGAACCGAGAAAGGTATGGTGGGGATTAGAAGTGATTAAATGCGATAATTGGTATTTGCAAACAGGTGTGTTACTTCTAACCTTAAATAGTCTCTTTAATTAGGAAGGAATATCGTCGGTTTTGAGACCAAAATATTGGTTTAGTCTATCGGGGCTGGTAAGAACATTTTATAAGCCATTTTGTGACGATGGGATTTGGATGAATCTATTTCGATTCTTTTTGCATTTTTGTTGCGACTGAGATTTGTGACAGTGGGGTTTGGATGGCTTTATAGGCCTTTTTTAGCCACTAAACATAACGCCCAGGACTCTTGACATTCTCGAAATTATACCGAATAGTCATACATAAAGTTTTATTGAGAAGATTAACACTTCTCATTTATTCTCATCATTTATGCCCCATTAACCGTAACTTTTTGTATGATTTAAACTGTAACTTGCAAAATATTTATTAGGGCCACTTTTTATCCCACGTTAAAATAAGTGGGCTTCTACCGGAAATAAGTGGTCTTGTACAACATATTCGGTCATTACTACTTAAAAATATAAGATGTGGTGTTTTGTACAACTTGTTGGGTAATGAATATTCACATGTAATGTCTATGCAACTCAATCTTATATTATATAAGATATATAAATCAAGGTCACAAGTTTAATTCTTAAACCCTTTCGTATGAAACTTTATTCCAAGGTTAGATGAAATATAGTTTTTCATATGTTATACATCATATGTGATTTAAATAAATAAACATAATACTCCCACTGGCTTTTAGATATACTCATAAGTTATCTTAGATCTAATTAAAAATAAAAAATAGATTTAATAATTAGACTTGAGATACACTCCTTAGATACATACATTTATCCATACATGGATTCTTGCATTATGTACACTAGATAAAAATTATTTTAATTTCTAAACCCTTTGATTACAACCGTCTTTGCTAATTAACCATACAAAAGAGTTTAAATACTACATTGTCATATTTATCATTATAAAACTATCATGACAATAAATCATCTTTACTAAATTAACCGTGTAGAACTTTCTATCACATATTATGCATTAATCATGTGTACAATAAAGTCCATATGATTCTTTCACTAAAGAAACATATATTCACCTCAAGGTCTAACCAATTGGTTAAAGATTAAAAAGTTTCCAAAAATTGATTATCTTCTATGGACTTGCATCTACCTGTTCATAGTTTAATTCAACCATGACATTCGAGATTCAACAATACATCTATATGGTTAGTAGGTTCACCATGATCCTCTAACTTACATTCCTTAGTATTTACATATCAATATATCATTCAAGTATTAGGGTATCCTTGCGGATCTATGAATGTAAGTTATATCATCATGAGGTTAAACATTTAATGTTCACCCTCATTATGACATTTACTAGTATATTTAGAAGGTTGCGTTTTTTATTTATCTCTTAAAGATCTACAAGTCCTCCCACTTGATGTTAGTAATCATACACTATTCTTCAAATACTTAGCATGTAGGGCAACAATAAATTATTATCTTTTGGACATGTCACAAAATACCTTGATAGTTCTTGAAAAATTCAAACTTCAATATTAAGACTCAATGTGATTCATCACATTTTATAGATTGATGGTGTCTTAGTTTCGTTCTAGGTCGAAGTAATATTTTTTTTGGGTAAAGGGTTACCCCGGTAAATATATATTAATTACAGAAATCAATGAACTATAATGGAATGTGGCTGGCATACCACATTAACCTCAAGCCAACGGCTTGAAAATCTAAAATAAGTCCATGCACACCATGAGACTTAAACCGTATCAAACAAAAAACAAAGAACTACTCCCCAAAAATTCAAAAATTACTGGGCATATTCCAATGAGCAAGGATTTGTTTCACTGCCTCCTTATTCTTGAACCGAAAAGTAAGTAATTTTAGCCGAATAGTAATCAAAATATTATCCCGTACCTCTTCCATGGTTCGCTTTTCATTCTTGAAGAGCTGAAGATTACGTTCCCTCCAAACGTTATATGCACACGCAGCCACGATCATACGACCGATAATACTCTTAGCCGTCCTCTTACTCGCCAAAGGCTTAAGAAAACGAACAATATCCACCATCTTAGGTTGCACCAGGTCCATGCAAGCATAAAATCAAATGACACACCATACCTTAGCAGAAAACGGCCATTCAAAGAACAAATTTGAGTGTGAATCCGGTTGTACCTCGCACAGTCTACATGTCAACTTATTAATTAAAGCCCTAGCATTAAGATCCCACGTTTCTAACTTGTCTTGCGTTTTGAACGCTTGTTTCAGAGTTAACCACATATGAAAACTATGCCTAGGGATTGAATGAGAAAACCAAATAATCTTGTCCCACTCAATCTCATTCCCTCGCGGCCGAAAATTTCCCCACACTCTATTCACCAAAAACAAATGCATGTTACCATGATTATCTTCCTAGCGAACAACATCCTTTCGACAAGCTTCAAGCGTCAGGGTCACCATGTTAACTAAAATAGGAGCCTTTCTTAACCATGCTTGTGGCCATCTCCACTAATTATTTAGTATAAGATCTGCCACTTTAGAAGTTAAACAAAAACCGTCCCTTGTGATGTCGCGATTAGTCAAATACTGAGATAATGAGCACTATTTAGCCCAACAATCAAACCATGCCAGAGTAGATTTGCCATCACCTAGACTAACCCAAATGAAAGGTCTAACCAACAGCTGAATCTGAAGGAGTTTTCGCCAGCCCCAACTCATTGTAGATTTAGCCGGTACATTCCAAAAAGGTCTCCCCTTCAGTTTATACACATGAATCCAACGAACCCACAACAAATCCTTTTTTGAAACAATGTTCCAAATATGAGCAGTCATTAAAGCCACATTAAACACCTCAAGGCTTCTCAAACCAAGACCCCCTTCATTAGTTGGAAGACATATATTATTCCATGTAACTTTGGCTTTACCACGCTTAAGATCACCATTACACCATAGGAAAACCCTAATAAGCTGTTGGATATCATTAATAATACCTACAGGAATCATGAGCACCGACACCAGTATATATGCATAGAAGAAAGAACCAACTTACAAAGCTAAAGTCATCCTGCAAACGAGAAAGCCCTATTCTTCCAATCACCAATTCTATTTTTCACCCGCTCCACCAAAAGCTTACAATTATTATTCAAAAGCCTTGACGAAATAAGAGGCACACCCAAGTACATAGCAGGCAACGTACCCTCAAGAAACGGTATAATGGCAAGGATCTCTGCACGAATCGCATCAGTAACATTATAGAAGAAAATCGTACTTTTAGGAATACTAGGAACAAGCCCAAAAACAAGCTTAAACTCCTCAAGCACCTCCATAATCAGATACGCTGAATTAACATCCCCTCTAGAAAAGATGAACAAATCATCCGCGAAGCACACATTAACAATCTCCAAATCATCACACAAGTGGTGATCTCAGAAAGTATTGGATGCATGCACACGTCGTTCAAGAATTAATGTAAGAACCTCCATCACTAAATTAAACAAATAGGGAGATATCGGATCACCTTGGCGTAAACCTATCTTGACTTGAAAAAACCATGAATATCACCGTTAAGGCTAATAGAAAAGGAGAATGTCGAAACACACGCCATAATCCATTGAATCATCTTCGCATGAAAACCAAAGCAGCCAAGAATCGTCTTTAAAAAACTCCAATCAACCGAATCATAAGACTTTTGGATATCAACCTTAAAAGCACATCTAGGAGGGCCTCGATTACGATGATAATTATGCATGAGCTCTTGCGTAATAAGGATATTATCCGAGATTCGTCTCCCTGGAATGAAGGCAAATTGATTGTCACTCGCAACTTCTTTTATCCCAGTCATAATGCGATTAGTAAGAATCTTACTAATACAATTATATAACACATTGCAACATGAAATCGGCCTATAATCATTCATTCTAACAGTGGTAGTAACCTTGGGGATCAGGGCAAGGAATGTATGATTGATTTCTTTTAGCAACTGCCCATTGTCAAAAAACTTCTTAATGGCCGTGCACACTTCCAAACCAATGATATCCCAACTCTTCTTTAAAAACATAGCTGTAAACCCATTAGGACCAGGAGCACGGTCATCATCAATGTCAAACAATGCTGCTTTAATCTCAGCATTGGAAACATCACGCACCTTAGCCTCCGTGTCAGAAACCTGCTTACAAAAAGGATTGTTAACATTAAGATCTTGACACGCCATGCTACTGCCAAGAAAATGTTTATAGTGCTCCACAAATGCTATAGGAACATTCTGACCAACAAACTCAACACCATCCATATTGCTGATGATATCAATCCGACTACGATGGTTTTGGGTTTTTAATGATTTATGAAAGTAAGACGTATTGGTTTTGGGTAATATTTAAGTATATATACTTTGTATACTCAATTTCTAAACCTTGAAAACTTTTGGAGGTAAAGTCTTTTAAGTTATCAAAATCAAAAAGTTCTAAAGAATTTGATTTATCACTCAAGACCCTTTAGATTAAATACTTATCAATTGTATCAAAACAAAATTGAAATATTTTGTAACCTGTGCATGCTCTAATGTATACATTTTTAAATAGTTCAATAACTATATATACATTATTTATCCTTTGAATAATTTAAAGACTTCATGTTCATTAACAAGAAGACATAACAAGTAAACTATTTACTTTACGTTATAAGTCTTTTTAACGATTAAAGACTATATGCTTATGATTTACAAGAGACATAAACATTCATAAAGTAACTATGAAGAACTTCAATAGCTACTGCAAGTTATATTACTTCATTTTAATTATTGTGCATTTCAATAAACATTTCAAGAAATATAAACAAAGTAGTTGAAGTAGCTTGTTATTCATATCTTAACATTTTCTAAACAAGGAAAGATACATTAACAATTAAATGTATAAGTATTAATAGAATATTATATTCTTATCTCATGGTCAATAGAAACCATTGTCATATTATTATGTGTTGTACCTTGCACACGATAAAAAAAATTCTCTCACTTGTGCATGGCACAACATCATGTATGCAAATAAACAATCACGAAACGTAATTGTTTTATGTGAACAATATTATAATGTCATGTATTTATAGTCATTAGTAATTGTTACTTATGGTCATTTAAAGCGAGTAGGAAAGTAAATAAATGCTATTTTTTTCCTGGTGAAGTAACATTTGTATTGTTGTCAAATCCAGTGGTAGCATTGCTTTTAACTACTAGAAATACATTAATGTAATGATGTCTAATTCAGTGAGAGCTACAAGCTTGTTTACCTTTGTAGTAATCCATATTATTTCTAGTTTGACTTGAAATAATAAATTACTTACTATAAGTAACTTATTATTTCAAGTCAAACTAGAAATAAATGGATCACTATAAAGGTAAACAAGCTTGTAGCTCTCATTGAATTAGACAACATTATATTAATGTATATCTAGTATTTAAATGCAATGCTCCCACCGGATTTGACAACACTAAAAATGTTACTTCACCAGGGAAAAGAAAATAGCATTTATTTACTTTCATACTCGCTTTAAATAACCATAAGTAATAATTACTAATGTATTATAGAGAGTTTATGAACTACTACCATGTAGATGAGAGACTATCCATCATGCTTTCATTAACTTGAAAACTGGCATGCAATTTTCTTCATATTAGGCATATCATTCAATTAGGGTATATAGTGCCTACTTTGGGTTAAAACATAATAAATAGGATAAATAAATCTAGTTATTATAATCACAATAAGCAAACAAAACACTTGTTTTGTTCTTATCGATTATGGCCTTAAGGGGTATCGATATGTAACCAAAACATTGTTTGCCTAGAGATTGCTAGGAGACTTATAAGTTTGAAAGATTCTCAAAAACTCAAAAAGAATGATGAGAACTACTTGAAACAATAAGTTGTGCAAATATACTTAAACATTTAAGTTTGTTTATATATTGATAATTACAATTATCCAATCGTACCTATTAATAGCTTTTACTTGAAAGGAAAAGGATAGGTATATGTCTCTCTCTTTCTTACAAAAAAGAGATTTTGTTTGTCGAACAAACATAAGTTTATGACACTTCATTGCAATATACTTTAAAAAGAATTACAAAATTCAATTTTAGTATTTTAGATAATACTACCTTTATAGAAAATTAAATACTCATGTTTATAAATAAACAATTAATTTTCTAAAAGTTAGAATCCACCAAGACATACTACCACCGTATCAGTTGATCAGCAAGTGTTGATGGTATTCAAAGATTAATTGACCTTCAATAATTGCTTCTAATACAACTTCTAGAATTATGGGACTCTACTTTATGTATATCACTTGTGACAAATTCAAAAGTGAAAAAGTGAGCATGTTTATCCCATCAATTGCCACGAGTTAAGGTCTCACCTATCTTAACTTTCTTAAGTCGTCCAACCAAAAACTGTGATTATATAGCACCAACGTCCACATTTAAGTGTATTATATCACTTTGGGTTACAAAATACCACAGTCTCACGTATGGTGAAAGTGTAAGTGCAAGTGCTTTTAGTAGTTGGATTGCAAAATGACTATTTTAAAAGGGTATAATTTTTGACAAATTAAGAATATGTACAAAGATGCATGCAACATGATGACGTATAATCCCTAAGTCGGGCTGGATAGTCCGACCTACGGGTTCTACCCGTATCCATCAGAGTATGGATCAATGCTTATACAGAGCGTGCACAGCCCAGGAGGCTCGGTATGCCGTTATCGCACATACGGTTCATTACTTAACCGTGTCCTCGTTACACTGCGACAGGATCAGACAATAATATAATCTATTGTATAGATATATTCACCTAAGGGTAAGAGATATACACTTACCTTGGTTATGCGATAAGGATCAAGCTATTCTGGGTCATTATCTCTTCCTTAGGCCGTAAGAGTAGGAGAGCCCAACCAAGACTCTCTCGGGTATAAAAGGAACCCCCAAGGTTCCACAAAGATACGATACACAATACTCTAAACCCTCACATAATACTCAAACCGATTAATTACTCTCACGCTGGAGTCTAATCGTGGGACAAGCTCCCACGTTAAGACTAACGGTGTCTCTTTTTAGTGTGCAGGGTCTTCAAACAAGTTTCACTTGGTGCAAGAGGCAGAGTTCACAAGACCCCGAATTAAGCCTAATTCGAGTCTAGCTCGGTCCATCCAAATTTTGTATTAACAAGTTGGCGCCATCCGTGGGACCCTACACTAAACTCTAAGAAATGACGAGAAATGGTGCGAACGAAGGCCATCGAAGATCTTCGACGGTAGATGATCACATCGCATCCGCGAATGTTACTCCTGGATCCGCCAGCGAGGCAAACAGTCATGCACCTCCCAGAGGAACGAGTATACTATTCTCAACTCCCCTACCTACTATAAAAGAAAGAGATGTGGGACATGAGTCAACTCAACCCCCTCCTAATAAAGACAAAAGGAGGATACCCCCTGCATCAGAAGAAAGCGAGGAAGTAATCGCTTCTGATCCACGTGCGATGGAAGAATACGTAGCGAATAATCTACAATCCCTCATCCCACTAGTTGCTCAAAACATAAAAAATAAGAAAGGAACAAAAGGAAAGGAGCGCGCAGAACGCGGTCAATCCTCTGAAAGCGACCCATCAAGATCGGATGATAACCATCCTGCAAAGCGCAGACAAGAATATCACTCCTCAGATGACCTAGGCTTCTCACAACTTTGGAGAAGAGCTAGAAAAAATGCTTTCACAAGACTCATACAGTATTACCCATACAAGAAAGCGTCGCATGCCAGCAAATGTAAGAACATACGATGGCACCTCAGATCCAGAAGACCACCTAAAAGTCTTCAAATCCCAAGCAGGTATTGAGTAATGGCCAGAACCTGTATGGTGCAATATGTTCAATTCTAAACTTGTAAGAAACGCGTGGATCTGGTTTGATGGACTTCTGCCACGAACAATTAATGGGTTTGAAGTATTGCGAAAGGCATTCAAAAGAAATTATGTGCAACAGAAAAGACATGATATAAGTGATGTATCACTCGTAATAATTAAGCAAAACCAGGGCGTATACCTGGAGGACTTTCTAGAGCGTTTCAAAAGCGAATGTCTTCAAAGAAAGGAATGCCCAGAGATTTTGAAAGTATCTTGCTTCATGGCAGGTATACGCAACAGTGATCTAATACCAAGGCTGAATGAAAAATCCTAGAAACCTTTGATGGGGTACTACGGCGAGTAAGATCCTTCATACAGGGGGAATCAGCTGCCTCATAAGTCATGCAAAACACCTATGGTCATAGACCCCGTGACGCACCTAATAAAGGATCTAGTAGACAAAGCAGGCCTGTAGATCTCGACTACCAAGGAAATAAAAGAGAGGGACGAGCCAGTAAGTTCAGGTTTACTCCCTTTAAGTTAACTCTCAGGGAAATCCTTATATCAGAAGGTGCGAACTTCCCAAGACCATTGCCAATGACCACTCCGGTAGAAAGGCGCATTGGTAACAGAAATTGTGATTATCATGGTGAGAAAGGACGCGCTACGAATGAATGTATTCAGCTACAAAAACATATCGAGAATATGGTGAGAGAAGGCAAGCTGAAACACCTTATCAAAGAAGCCGCGGAGGATGAAAAACCAAAAACCGCTAACGCAAATGTTTACATGGTACAAACGTGGCAACAAAGGACAAAGCAAAAAGTGAGCCAAAAATTCTCGAAAGGGAGAGACATCTCTTTCCCACCCCTCAGTGCGAGTAATGGCCCGTTAATAATAGAAATAAACATCGGTGAACACAGTGTACATCGTATGTATGTTGATGGAGGCTCATCAGCAAAAATGATGTATAAGCACTGCTTCCTGAAACTCAACGCAGAAATAAGGAGCCAGATGGTACCTGCGACCTCACCGCTCATCGGATTCGGTGGAGAAGCGGTGTGGCCTTTGGGCCAACAAAAGCTAGTAGTGAAAGTCGGAAACAATGAACATTCAGCGAAGGTCTCAATGAACCTTCTAATAATACGATCACCATCGCAGTATAATGGAATCATTAGGCGACCTGCCATACTAGCAATGCGAGTAGTACCTTCTACGGCCCATGGCATGATGAAGTTCCGAGTGGAGGGAGGAATCGTAACAATCTTCAACACAGCCGTCCCACTGGCAGAGTGCAACGGTCACGGAACCCCCTCGGGTTACAACGGAACCCAAGGTGGATTCACCACCAAACTTAAAAGTGGCAATCCATCCGCAATACCCAGATCAAGAGATAACGATTAGAGGTACACTGTCTGACAAAGGAAAGGCAGACATGTGCTACCTCATAAAGGAAAACCTAAACATCTTCGTGTGGGAACCTAAAGACATGACTGGAGCGCCAAGGTCAATATCCAAACACAAGCTGCAAATCCACGAAGGATATACCCCAGGCAGGCAAAAGAAAAGAGGACAGGCACCAGAGCGCAACAAGATGATACTTGATGAAGTGAAGAAGCTGGTGGATGCAGGAATCATGCGAGAAGTCTACTACCATGATTGGCTCGCTAACCCAATGATGGTCAAAAAACATGATGGCAGCTGGCGCATGTGTGTTGACTTCACAGACCTCAATAAATAATGTCCCCAAGATTTCTATCCACTTCCAGAGATAGAATGGAAGGTGGAATCGCTATGCGGATATCCTTTTAAATGTTTCTTAGACACATACAAGGGATACCACCATATATAAATGGCAGAGCAAGACGAAGAAAAAACAACCTTTCATACCAGCCAAGGTGTGTATTGCTACCCCAAAATGCCATTTGGAATTAAGAACGCAAGGGCCACGTACCAGCGATTGGTTGATAAAGCGTTCTAGGGCCAAATCGGGCGAAATTTGGAGGTCTATGTTGATGACTTGGTTATAAAAAGTCACACAGAGGATGAACTTATCTGGGATATAGATGAAACATTCTCAATACTTAGGAGAATAAACATGAAGTTAAACCCAAAAAAAGTGCACTTTTGGGGAGATAGAAGGCATGTTCCTAGGCTACACGATTGATCCCAATGGCATCAAACCCTGCCCAGAAAAGACAGAGGCAGTCATACAGCTTCAAAGCCCAAAGACAAAAAAGGAAGTGCAATCGCTAAACGGGAAACTCATAGGGTTGAACAGGTTCTTCTCCAGATCCGCAGAGAAATCGCTCCCTTTATTTAAAACACTCAAGAAGTGTATAAAAAGGGGGACTTTAATTGGACAAAGGAAGCTGAAAAAGCCTTCGAGGAACTGAAAACACATTTAGCGTCGCTCCCTATGTTAGTCGCACCACGACCAAAAGAAGAGATGATAATGTACTTGCCAGCTACACATGGAGCGATCAGCGCGGTGCTAATGACGGATAGGGAGAACGTGCAAACACCAGTATACTTCATAAGCAGAGCATTACAAAGCTCGAAACTAAATTATACCTCAATGGAGAAGTTGTTACTCGCACTAGTATTCGCGGTGAAAAGGTTGCGCAGATACTTCCAAGCACATCCCATAGTGGTGATCATAGATCAACCCATAAAACAGATAATATCAAAACCAGATGTAGCAGGAAGACTACAGAAGTAGAGTGTTCTACTTGGGGAACACAATATTACGTACAGACCAAGCAACGCCATAAAAGGACAAATTCTGGCAGACTTCATCGTCGAAAAAACCAGAAGAAGGCGAGGAGGAACCAAAACTGGAGGAAGAAGACCAAAACCCATGGATCTTATTCACTGATGGATCATCCTGTATTGACGGATCTGGCGCAGGACTCATACTGACCAATCCCGGAGGAATGGAATTTACATACGCGTTGCATTTTGAATTCACAGCTACAAATAACGAGGCAGAATATGAGGCGCTTATAGCAGGACTAAGAATCCCAGCCCGAATGGGCATGCATAATCTCGAAGCAAATGTAGATTCTCGCCAAGTAGCGAACCACATACTTGGTGAATATGGATCAAAGGAGGAAAATATGATACAATATTTGCAAAAATCCAAGTCATTGATAAAAGGATTCAAAAAGTTCCTAATACGCCAAGTACCTAGAGGGGAGAACAAGAAGGCAGACGCACTCAGCAAGATAGCGTCCACCAGTTTTGCACACCTATCAAAGCAGGTACTGGTAGAAATCCTTGAAGACAAATCCATAAAAGAGCAAGAAGTCACATCGGTCGTGAAGGAAGAAGGTCCTACATGGATGACGCCCATCGTAGACTATTTAACGAAAGAATCACTCCCGCAGGACGAAACCAAAGCGTGACGAATATGAAGGTGCTAGAGACAGTTCGAAATCAGGGACGGGATTCTTTACAGACGCTCATTCTTTCAGCCATGGCTAAGGTGCGTGGGACCGCGGCAAGCACAGTATGTCATTAGTGAAATACACGAGGGATCCTACTGCATGCATGCAGGACCAAGATCAGTAGTGGCGACAGCATTATGCAGCGAATATTATTGGCCGACCATGCACGCGGACACACATACACTCATCTACAAATGCAATGACTGCAAGGTACACAGGCCGGTACCACGCCAACCCCAAGAGAAACTAACACCTATCACTTCCCCTTGGCCATTTTTCAAGTAGGGTAGGACCTTTCCTTGTGGCCGCAGGTGGAATTAAGTTCCTAATAGTCGCGATGGACTACTTCGCGATATGGATTGAAGCAAAGGCAGTAGCAACAATCACAGGAAACCAAGTAAAAAGGTTCGTATGAGACAATATAGTATGTCGCTTTGGGCTACCTGGAGATATCGTTTCTGATAATGGAAAAAAATTCGCGGAGAATCCATTCAAAGATTGGTGCGCAAAAAACAACATCAATCAAAGGTTCGCATCGATAGCCCATCCACAAACCAATGGACTTGTGGAAAGAGCAAATAGTAGCCTGGGAGACGGCATAAAGGCGCGATTAGGGGAAAACAACAAAAAATAGGTCGACGAGTTATCACATGTCTTGTGGGCACATCGCACAATGATAAAAACCGCTACGGGCGATACCTATTTCACCCTGACGTACGAAAAAGAGGCAGTCATCCCAGCCAAAATCGGGTTACAAATGCTCCGCACAACAGAGGTAGACATGGTCACAAACGATGATGAACTACGGCTGAACTTGGACATAATTGATGAAAGGAGAAAATTGGCAGCTACCCACTAGGCCAAGTCAAAAGCAAAAATGAAGGGTTACTATGACGCTAGGGTACAAAAGACTTCCTTTAGGCCAGGTGACTTTGTGTACCGCTTAAACGCGGCCAGCCACGTTGAAAATACAGGAAAACTTAGACCTAAATGGGAGGAACCTTACATGGTGACAGATGCATTGGGGAATGGTGCATATCGACTGCGCGACATGGATGGTCGCGACCTACGCAGGACTTGGAACATATGCCCATTAAAGATGTGTTACCTTTACCAGCGAACTTCTAAAACCAATGTATTATTTTTCTTTTATTTTTTATCATATATTTAAAATCTTTCAAGTATTAATAAAATAGTCATGGTCCCTAGCTAGTTCCACGACACATTCTTAAAATGTTTATTCTTCATCATACATACATTTTGTATATAATATACATTGCCTAATGGCGTACGCGTACACAACGTTTCTAGGAGAAATAAGAGGAACGGGTCTAACCTACTAATTATACTCGTCGAGTAAGAGGGATGCAACCCCGTCGACCATGGATCACGTATCCTTGTTAGGCCCCATGCTATTAATGACGTCGTAGCAAGTTAAACAGCCAGTACATTTTGAGACTGCAAAAGACACAATCGTGCACACCTAACAACCGGTCAACCTCACCTGGTCGTCCTTATGGTAGTAGCGGTACACCGCACGTAATGAGTTTGCCTCACCCATATGGACCACTTATGAAATTACACTAATTCATAAAGCAAATCTGCGCTATAAACATTAAGTGTGGAAACATATATTCATAGCAAAAGAGGAAATCTTCATTACAGACCAAGTACTAACATGCGCATAAACAAATAAATATTTACAAAGTACACCTAGTGTTCGAAAGTAAATCTATATCGGAAGAAGATCTCTTCAGCTTCAGCATAGGAGAACAGTATACTGAGGTGCGGTGCTCTTTCATGTTCTTCTCCATTAAGTCTAGCATGCGCGCGTCTCTCTCCAGCAGAGGCAGAGGCAACACAGAGATGGAGGAAGTAAGGTCATCAGCACCAACGGAAGATGAGGCCTCCAGGCCTATGGCCGCTTCCTTAAGGGAAGCACGGCGAGCATGCGCTACAAGAACCTCAAGCAAAGGGACCTCCTTCTCTATCTTAAAGGGGTTGAGCACATCTTTAGGGTGGGAAAAGACAGGCATTGTCAGCTGCTCTGAAGATGGTTTCAAATGGAAATCAGTCTGAGTATCTGCGCCCTTAGCTTTATGGCGCGCCAATGTCAATCCTTCCATCAAAGATTTAAATGGTACCTCCTGATCATCATTACCAAGCCCAAAGGTAGGCAGAGGACATACTTTCATGCTCTGCATCGCTGTGGTAAGCTTCGCCTTGGTAGAAGGGTCATAAAAGGGCACTTCGGCCAAATATTTCTTCAGCATTTTGGCTTCATACGCCATGATCAAACCCTTCGAAGCGCCCTCATTGATAACAGCAATAATAGATTTGGCAAGAGTAGCCTGCAGAGTAGAGTCTTCAAGCGCACCCATGGCAGCAAGACGCAAGCCATGGCGGGCCAACCAGCGCTTCTCAGCTACTTCCCGCATCAAGCGTGGGTATAGGTCAGCATCAAACTCCACGCTTAATCGCTTCAGTTGGCTGGCGAGGTCAGCAACATCTCCCTTAACCCGTACGCCCAGCGCATCCACACCAGCTACAAACTGGTCTTTTCCCTGCTCAAAGGCTTTCATGGCCTCAATATTTGAAGCCTTGAGCAGAGCAAGCTGCGCGCGCTCATCAGCAAGAGCGGCGGCTAGGCCATCCCTCTCCTCGGAAAGAGAGTGGATAATATCAGCATCCTGGCACCCCTTTTCAGCCTCTTGATCAATTTTCGCCTTCATTTCCCTGATGGCAAGGTTCTTCTCTTCAACGACCTGTCCAAGTCTCTCCTCCGAAGATTGGACTTGGGTGGAAAGTTCCAGGAACCTTTTCTTGATGCGTGACATGAGTGTCACGTTCTACAACGAAAAGTAACTCACTTCGTCCGCAAGAACCGCATCGTTCATCTCTTCAAGCATAGCATCTCAGCCAGTGGGCACAAGGATGTCTAAAAAGCTGGCACAGTCAAAGGTCTGTCAACTGCGAAGACATGGGCAGATCCCAGTTTGGGGCAAAAACAGGATCTGGGGCATACGCACTTCCCCCTGTTGCTGCAGTATCCTTTGAAGGGGAAGGCACGTTAGCCGCCTTAGCAGATAAGTCTTCCTAATCATCACTGTTACGAGGAAAGGAGAGATCAGAGGAAAGAAAGGGAGGCATAAGTACGATAATACTAAGACAAACACAAGTATATTTACCTTAAGTTGATGGTGGCAGGGGGAGTTCATGGAGGAGTCCTTGCAGCATCCTCCACAATGTCTTCTTTAGTCAGGCGTGCACTAGAGGTTTCCTCCTATTGCTCGCGCGCCTCTGCGGACGATGGCCCAGCCCCCGTGCGAGCACAATATCGAGAAGCAGTTGGAGAGCTTCTCTGCCTCTTCCCCAGCAAAGAAGAGTTCACCTCCTCATCCTTCTTAAATTGTTGAGAGGCGAACTCAGTGTTCTTAGTAAAATTATCCTCGGATAGCGAGGAGCTGATTCCGAGGAACTGTTGTGGTGGTGGTTGTTCTTGTGGTGGTTGTTACTGTTGTTGCACTGGTTGTTGTGGTGGTTGCTCTATGCCAGTGTCTTCTTATTCCTGCATCGTGGAAACTTCTCCAACTTCCAGATCTATGGTGTTTTTGTACGCACGTTCCTGCAGCGACTCTTCATTCTCCTTCTCGGTGCGGGAGAAGACTATCAAATCATCGAGTAAAGCACCACAAACAAGGTCGAGTACATCCATTGCTTCTCAAAGACAAGACAGACATACAAGAAAAAAAATTTACTTTTTCATATAAAGATGGTACTTACAGGTTGATATGAAGAACACGAGAAGAACCACTAACCCTGGCCAGTTTGGGTACGGAAGACAGGTATCTGATGCGCGCCACAGATGACTGCGCGACTCAGACCAAGAATAACCAACAATCCTCAGGGTACGGTTGTACAGGAATGCGGTTGTTATTCAAGAGCTCCGCGTCCCCAGTATTGTAAGAGTAAGGGCCACGCGTTAGGTCCTTCCTCACCGTTCCATTGGTCAAATAAGGAAAATGAAAGGGAAAAGCGGCTTCATCAATCCAAAAGAACCTATTGTTGATATAAAAGTTGGATGGACCGAGCTTGACCCGAATTAGGTTTAATTCGGGGACTCTGGCTCTTACACCAAGTGAAACTTGTTTAAGGACCATGTGCACTAAAGTAGACATCGTTAGGCTTACCATGGGTTTGTAACCCACGATTAGACTCCGGCATGAGAGTAAGTAATCGATTTGAGTATATTATGGTTTAGGGTATTGTATGTATCGTACCTTTGTGGCCTATTCTTGTGGCCTAAGGAAGAGATAATGATTCAAAATAGATTGATCCTTATCGCATAACTGCGGTAAGTGTATATCCTATTCCCTTAGGGGAATATAATCATAAGATAGATCATATTCTTGTCTAAACCTATCGTAGCGCGACGAGGACACGGTTAAGCAATAAACCGTATGTGCGACAACGACTTACCGGGCCTCCTAGCCTGGGCTGTGCGCACATCGCATGTGCCTTAATCATTTCCTCACGGATACTGGTAGTACCCGTGAGTCGGACTATCCAGCCCGACTAGGGACTATACGTCATCATGTCCCCCTAGTCTAGTGGTCGCAGGTTCTAACCGTCGCTACTAGACTACAATCTCCTAAGCACTCAAAATCCAACATGCGTAATGACCACATATGAGTAACCAATTCAAACGTTCTCGCCAAGAAGAAATTTATCCCCCCTTTTACCTAACCTCCTCGAAACCGGGAAAAGTGTTTGCCACGTCAAAGTTACCCCTTTATCTTCCACCGTTGGATTTAGCAAGTGGGTAACACGTGGCAAAGATCTTAGCTGTGAATAGTAACTCTAGAAGGATATATATATATATATACCCATGACGCCCCCTCGACTGGTTTAATGACTTCAAAACTCTCAAACTTCCATTAACGTCTGCCAAAAACTCCATCATCGCCAGATTTCTTCTAAGGTAACCTTTGCGACCACCTTACTTTACACGCGCAACCATGGTTAGACAGTTATCCGATGTCACTTTGATCCTGACCATAGGTGAGCTTGACCAGTTCACGACAGACTACTACATACCAAACTATTTACACCTAGAAATTCCTAACCCCCGACATAATATCAGTCAGACCCCAATGGGAAAAATAGGAGTGTATACCCGGTTTTTAGACTACGCAAATCAGCGTATACCCATGTCGCATTTTCTTGTTAGTATGCTAATGCATTACGAGACCCACGTATTCCAATTGCATTGTATAGGGGTGGCCAAATTTTCTAACTTCGAAATTAATTGTCGCACGTTAGATACAGAGCCCACTGTAGACTTATTTCGTGTCTTCTACCAACGGCAACTAGCCAATGGTTGGGTTTCCTTCGCTAAGCGAAAGAGTTTGATGCAATGCTATGATGGGAAAATAAACTCCTTAAGGGACTAGAATGATAGGTTCTTTTGGGTTGACGAAGCCGCCATTCCCTTTCATTTTCCCTTTTTGACCCCTGGAACGATGAGGAAGGACCCAATGCCTGGCTTAAACTCCTACAACTCTGAGGACACGGAGACCTTGAACAACAACCGTACCCTGAGACACTGTTGGTAATCCTTGGTCTGAGTCGCGCAGTCATCTGCAGCGCACATCATATACCTTTCTTCCGCACCCAACATGGTCAGGGTTAGTGGTTCTTCCCGCGTTCTTCATAGCATCCTTTAAGTACTATCTTGTTCTAAAAACTAAAATTTGTTCTCTTGTTTGTCTGTTTGTCTGTTATGCAGCAATGGATCTTCTTGACCTTGTACATGGTTCCTTCCCCGAGGATTTAATAGTCTATTCCCGCCCTGAGAAGGAGAATGAGGAGACATTGTAGGAGCGTGCGCACAAGAATACCATGGAGCTGGAGATGAGGGGAGGCTTCCGCAGCGCAAGATCATGAAGACACCAGCGTAGAGCAGCCACCACAACCATCAGCAAAGCAACAACCACCAGTATAACAGCAACCACCACCACCGTTTCTCAGCTCATCGCTATCGTCGGATAATTTCACTGAGGACGCTGAGATCGCCGCTCAGCAATTTGAGGAGGATAAGTCTACTTTGTTGGGGAAGACGCAAAGGAGCCCCCAACAGCTTCGCGCAAAACCGCGCGCACGGGGGTTGGGCCCTCATGGACAGAAGTGGGTGCGACTGAAGAAGATATTGAGGAGAATGTCGTGAGGACTCCTCCATGAACTCCCCCTGCCACCATCAACTTAAGGTAACACTTGTCTCTATTTTAGTACTACCGCCCTATGCCTCCTTTTATTTTTCTAATCTTTGCTTTCTTATAACAGCGATAACCAGGAAAATTGCCCTACGAAGGCTGATGTCACGCCTTCCCCCCAAAAGGAGACTTCAACAGCGAGGGGAAGCACGTTCCCTCAAGACCCCGTGTTCACTCCCAACTGGGGATTGCCCGTGTCCTCGGAGTTGACCGATGCGGTTGACTGTTCCAGCTTCTTGGACAACATTGTGCCTCCTGGCCGAGCTGCTATATTGGAAGGAATGAGCGATGTGGTTCTGGTAGACGAAGTTAGCTATTTTTCGTCGCAGAACGTGACTTTGATGTCGCGCATCAAGATGAGGTTCTTAGAGTTGTCTACCCAAGTCCAGTCCACTGAAAAGAGACTTGGGCAAATGGTCGAGGAGAAGGCTCTCGCCTTGAGGGAGATGCAGGAAATACTTGACCAAGAAGTTGAAAGAGGACGCCAAGATGCCAATCTCATCCACTCCCTCACTGAAGAAAAAGATGACTTGGCTACCGCTCTTGCAGATGAGCGTGCACAGCTCGCCCAACTCAAGGCTTCAAATGAAGAGGCAATGAAGACCTTTGAGTAGGGGAAGGACCAGTTTGTGGTCGGTGTGGATGCGTTAGGTGCAAGGCTAAGTGGTGATGTGAAGGACCTTAGCAGCCAGCTAAAGAGGCTAAGTATTGAGCTTGACACTGACTTGTATCCTCGTTTGATGAAGGAGATAGCTGAGAAGCGCTGGTTAGTGCGCCATGGCCTGTGCCTAGTCGTGATGGGTGCTTTGGAAGACCCTACTCTACTGGTCGCCTTTGCCCAGTCCATCATAGCTGCGATAAATGAGGGCACCTCCAAGGGCCTAGTGAAGGCGCACAAAGCTGACTTGTTGAAGAAAGATTTGTCAAAGGTGTCCTTGTATGACCCGACTGCCAAGTCTAAGATCACGGTCGCCCTGAAGGATATGAGTGTTTGTCCTTTACCATCTTTCGGTCATGCCGACAAGGATCATAAGTTTCCAATTGAGGTTGTGATGGAAGGGCTAACTCTGGCGCGCCATAAGTCAGAAGGCGCAGAAACACAGGCGCATTTTCACTTGAAGCCTTCTTTAGAACAGCTAACGGTACCAATCTTTGCTCACCCCAGGGATGTGCTTGACCCTTTTAGGGTTGAGAAGGAGGTGCCATTGTCTGAGGTGCTCGCAGCGCATGATAGTCGTGTTGCTGCCAAGAAGACTGTGCTGAACATAGAGGTTGCGCCTTCTGCTGGTGCTGCCCACCTTTCTTCCTCCATCCCTGTGTGCCTTTTCCGCTTTTAGAGAGGGACGCGCACGTGTTGGAAAGAATGGAGAGGGATATGAAAGAGCACCGCGCCGTAGCTTATTGCCCCCCCTGTTGAAGTTGAAGAGATCTTCTTTTGACACTAATTTACTTTCCAATAGTTTAGCTGATTTGTAAATATTTTGTGTACTTTGTATGTGCGAATGTTCGCCTTTTATTTGTAATGAACACTTCCCACTTTTTGTTATGAGAAATATGTTTCTACTCTTTAATGTTTATAGCGCAGATTCGTGTTATGAATTAATGTAAACTCATAAATGGTCCTTATGGGTGAGGCAAACTCATTACGTGTGGTATGCCGCTACTACCATAAGGACAGCCAGGTGACGCTGACCAGTTGTTAGGTGTGCACGATTGTATCTTTATCAGTCTCAGAATGTACTGGCTATATAACTTTCTACGACGTCATTTGTAACACCCCCAAATTTATACAACTCAATACAGCGGAAGACTAGTTGGTGTTACGGGATAGCACATTACTCACATCATAGACAACGCATAAAAATCGCGTCGTTTAATAATAAATCATTTCCATTCATAAATATCAAAGTTACATCGGTCCCAAGTCATATTATTTCATACAAAGTTTTACAAAGTATTTGAATGGAAAATATTGTTTAGGTGCGGGCCATGAATTCTTGTTGTCTTCCCGAGAATTACCTTCAAGTGCCTGAGATAAAACATGTTAAAAGAAAAGGTCAGCGATAACGCCGAGTGAATTCATAGAGTTTAATAAATTCCATCAATATAATATCAGTATAAAAGTATTACTGAAAATCATTTTGTACAAATCATTTTAATAGGCCATGAAATAGCCAAAATCAGTTTATACAAATCCTTATCGAAAATCATAATATAGGCATTTGCCTTAAAAATCATTATACGAGCCAATGTCGTAAAAACATCATACAATACGTCTTATGACGTTGTATAAAATCAAATAAAAACCGTTATATGAATATGGTTATGAAAACCAAAACATGAACATAATATCAGTAGTATGACCCTGTATTGCTAGTCAGGCAATACATCGTAATTCGAAGCGTCTAATAGTATTTCGGTGATTTGGATTATTATAAGCCGCATGACATTGTTACCTTACTAAACCAAAACGGGTAGCTAACCCGATACCAATTTTGCCCATCTAAAGTAGCGTGTCGTCACAAAGGTCACGCTATGGAAATCTTCTCATACATAAATTCGCTTACCAATCAATGTGGCACGACGGGGATCAACCGTTAAGGCGCGAACTGGGGTGATCGTCCCCAAATAGTACTATTAAATGCATAAGCGTCTACCAAATCCCGGTAGTTCACAATTCATGCTAATGGGACTTTTAGTGACATAACCTAACTTTAATAATCCATTTAATTTCATCTATCGGGTCCTTTAATCATTTATCGGGTCATACAATCGGGTCATACAATCATTCGGGTCCAAAATCAATAAACAAACAATCGGGACAAATGGTGTCCTATTTTATAAAAACTAACATGTTATCTCCCTCGCGGGTTTATAAAACATTTATAAAACATTTAAAAGAGTGTGAGGCTATGAACTCACGTTGATGTGGGAAGGCGGGTTATCGGCAATTCGGACGTACGGTGCGTGCTTCAATCACGGAAACCTATATAAATAATAATCGGTCTTAGACGTTTGTCCAATGACTTTATAAAAATAACAATTATGTATACATATTATGATTATATATATATGATGATCAAGTGGGTTTACATATTCTCGTTTACTCATTTTAGTGTTATATGTCGATAACTTTTATACTAGTTTACTAGTTTTACTTATTTACACGTTTTAAGTCCTATAAGCTTATCATAAGTTCTTTAGCTTGTTTTAATCCTTGTTATACTTATTTTATCAGTATGTATACTTTCCATGTTGGGCCCAAATAGGTTAAGCCCAATAAGTTCTTTTTACAAGTTTTTATCTTATTTAGTCCAATTATTAGTCCAATATGCTTAATTAGCTCGTAAATGTCCATATTTCTTATAGTTCGGGTTTTATCGGTTTTTAATTGTATTAGATACTTATATATCAGTATGTGATTTTTATAAACTTTACATTAGACGGGTTTGGTCGTCTAAGTTTTATTTTGCGAAAAACGTTAATTTTACGGCGATAGCCGAAAAAGTCGTAAAAATCAAGTTTATTGTTTTTATTACTTTATAAATATTATTTCACCACCATTTATGTAATTTATCCATTTAATTAACCTTTTATATATCTATATAAATAAGTTTTATAAGTTAGTGGGTTTTTATTTTACATTTTATAAAATAAAATTTGAGTGCTTATATAATAATAATAAACATTAATTCCAAAAATCTGATTTTTATCTTCATGTTCACCATTTTTACCATATCTAGAGTTCTATAATGAATTAGAAGCTCATTTTTGGGTGACAAGTTCTTCATATTATGTACTACATTTAACTTAGTTATAGCTACTGCCCATTTTGAGTTCATCGTGCCTTAACAGTCCCTACAAAACTGCTTATTCAGATTAGACCACCTAACTTGTTTTGATCATATCTCACTCATTATTTTGATTCCATTGCATGGCCAACTCTCACATGTGTACAAGACATATAGCTTACTGTAAATGGATTCTAATTCATAATTGTATCAGCCCATGACCTGTTTCTTTACTGTTTTATACAGCCGTCACTTTTAACCAAGATTTTAACCTTGCTCTTTATAGTTTTTCACCTTTTTAATCATGTTTATCAACACCAAATCCCCACATAACATTTTTATCATCATATAATCATCATATACATATACAATAGGAAATAAAATACATGTTTACATAATCAAAATAACAAGAAGATGAGGAGGACAATCTTTATACCACCAAGTTGATGTAGGTTGTGATTTGGACATAGTTTTTGATGGAGAAGCTTGTGAATAACCATGACCATCTTCAAGACCACCATTCTTCATATACTCCTTGTGGAAAATCAGCCTTAGTACTCCATGGAAACTCCTCCTTGGATGTTATAACTTGCACCAATCAATAGGGCTTCAAAAGGGCATCAACATGTATATGAATAACATGAGATTTTGTGGTGAAATTTAGATCAAATGGGGGTTTTGTTTAAGATATGGGACGGCATCCATGGGAGGGTGAGAGAGTTTTGAGAGTGGTTTTGCATGAGTGAATGAGGAGAGTGGCAAGAGTTTGTTGGTTTTGATGGAAAGTGGTAAGTGTTAGCTTAAAAGCTAAGCTTAAGTGACAAGTGGTGAAGTTAGCTTACACTTGACACATCAAGTGTGTTAGCTTGCTAGTTAGGGCCGGTTTTGATGGGGGTGGGACAAGTGTCCCACTTGTCTCATCCCCATTTATTTACGGGTACTCCTTGATTCTAGTTTCCTCGATTTGCGTGCCCTCGGGTCGTTTTATGAAAAACGTTTTTATAAATTATGAATCACCGTCACAAAACGAATCCAATAAAAATTGTTTCATCAAAAACGGAGTTCGAAAACATAAATACGTAATCCTAGGGTTTCCGGTTTAGTCGTAAAAGACGTTAAAATAAAATCGTAAGTCCTAATCTCTTCTCATAAATTTGTGAGTTTATGAACTAACACAAATTTAAAACTCCAAAATAATATTCATAGATAAATTTATTTTCTGAATTGTCGGACTGTCACCAAAGACGGTGTATGTAAACGTAAGCACGTAACGTTGAATCCTCCGGTTTAGACGTAGTCGACGCTACTTCAAGACGTAAATCCAAATTACTTCCCAAAAATAAGTGAGTTCATTATATAACATTAAAATAATGTTTTTAAATAATATTCGAGAATAAAATATCAACCATAAATTGACGGATTGTCACAGCATTTACCCCTAAACAGGATCTTTGTCCTCAAAGATCATCTTACCTTACTACTTGCTTCTTATAGAGTTAAAGCCATGTGGGTATTTCCTCCACATTCGGTCTTTTCTCACAAGTGCAATTCATTACAATACGCGAGTTCTATCAAACATAACTACGGGAATAAGATCAGGCTTAATGTTGACTTACTTTCTCTATCCATGATGTTCACGGTTTTCTGATGAATACAACTTTTTGCCGATCTAAATATTACTAAGAAGAATCAGATTTTCACTTGATAGATATTCTATCAAGTTCGATTTACGAAACATAATTCACGCGGTTCTTGAAGTCCTAGGGTAGATCCAGCTTATATGCCTTTCAATCCCAACTTTTACATCATCTCAATGGTCCCATACAACGGGGACTTATATCCCATGATTTGTCAGATCATGAATTCATTTTTCCAAGGTTAAAAATTTTGGCATAACTTTGCTACCCATTTGGCACTTCAAGATCTACATTTCATATTCACATAACCGCCTGCCCACTATTGGCAGTTAATAATCAAATCCTAATTTCAACAATCATTTCAGATCTCGCGGGTCGGGTATTTTGCAAGGTTAGGTTCGCCATCATAGGAAACCTTAAACCTAAAAGACATGTCCAACTCACAATGGGTGTATGTCGGATGTCTTCATCTCAACTCCTGCTTACAGATGCTCTAAGATTCAGATCCTAACAAGATTCGATCTCGATCCTAATACGATAATTATTAATGATAATCTCTCCAAAGGAAAACGATTATACGGTCTATATCCAAAGGTTAATCATTCAAACATAGAACAGCGCTTATAGTATTTTGTATCGTTACTTTAGCTCGTCCCTTCGATTGGGGTGGTACATAGTACTCTCATCAAGGTTCGTTCTCAATGACTTCTGAGCAAATCTCTAGAAATTCGATGCGAAGCGAGGATCTTGATAAAGATGTTCGATACAGGCACACTATGTTTACATAACTCTTTTGCAATTATCATTAACGGGAATGATATTAGCAGATTTGGTCAGTCTGTCGATGATGACCCAAATCGAATCGAATTCAGTTGATGACCTTTGAAATAGCTAGACGTTTACCAATGTATGAGGCGATGTTTGCCTTCATAATTGCCATCAATAAAACTTCTTCAGACAAAGATACTTTTAGTCATAAATGACATAAATAGAATACTTATACTTACAAATTCCAACATAACTATATCTCACAATTTTCCATATTTATACAACCACAAGTGGCCTTTAAAACATTTAACGCTATCAGCTTCTAAATTTTAATGGTTCACATTATCCGCGAACCCCTTTTTATTATTTATATTATCCTTCTTACAAACATCGTTTATTTTTATATTGTTTGGCAATTTATTTTGCACCTTCATTATTAAGGAACATGTCCTAACTGGTTCTTTATCCTTTTTATATAATATGTCAGTATCTATATTCACTTCTCATGATGATGTGATTATCGTGTCCACAATTCACTCAGATATTCTTTCTATATTATACGTCATTAATTGCGTTCACTTTCCTGATGAAATAAATATCACAACCGTATTTATTCAAAATTCTTTCTTCATATCTTCTATGTTTTAGTTTCGTCTTTACTATTATCTTTATCTGTTTTACTCAATCTGTCGTTCTAAAGCGTCGGTAATTATTATAATTAATTAATTAATTATTAGTTAATTTTTATGAAGCGTAAACGTAAAAGTTTTAAATTTTTTTAGTTCGACCAATTATATAAAATGTTCAAAAATAAATTTGAATTTAATTATCACGATTTTTGTTGATTTATCGAAAATAATTAAAATAATTAATAAGATCCGAAAATGTTCGAGAAATCTTTGTTTATATTTTGGTCAAAGTTTTCTTAGTTGAAAAGCAAAAATTGTCGTTTCAAATTTCAAGTCATAAATTATATAGTTTCCTCAATTCTTCTTAAGTTGTCTAGAAGTATACACAAACATTTACCCCTAAACAGAAGTTTAGTTAAATGGTTTGTGTATAAGGGAATAATCCCTTTAAAAATCCTTTGTTAAAACATTTGTCAAAACATATTTCCATTTCTTTTTGGTAAAATCCAAAGTCTTAAAAAGGCTCTTAATTTTTGAAGAGTCAATTTATATTCCATTATCCTTTTAATCACATAGTCAAATCATGTAAAGAATTAAGTCTTTAATCACGTGTTAATTATTCAAGGTACAGGTTTTTATCGTTCGGCCAATTCAGGGCAATCTATAAATGATAATTAACTCATTCTTATTCTTATAAACAAACAAATGGTCCTTAATGATCACGAGCATGAATTTATCAAATTACAGCCCACACACGTGATTCACCAAATTTTATGAATGCTACATGTGTATTAGTCAATCCAAATGACATCACGTGAAACTCATAATGTTCATTACAAGTACCGGATGTAGTGATTGGAATATATAATCTTCTTCGCGGACGCGAAGTTGATAATAACCATGTCGTGGATCAAATCTTTAAAACATACGCTAAAACCTTGTAAATGATCGAACAAATCTTCCATTTCGAGTTATGGATATTGTTTCCGATTGTCGATTTACTCAGTTCACAGTAATTTATAAATATAAGGAATGATAATACCATAGCTTTTCATGATGACAGGCTTGGTATAATAAAATCTTTCTCCGACAACTCTCTCAGTTGTACGGTAATTCCTTAAATTCAGATGGTGCTGACGTACCGTGCACAAGCCATAGGTGCAGCACCGGGAATATAATCAATACCAATTCCAACTTGCCTTAATGGCAAAAGTCCAGGTAATTCACCAACTAATACTTACTAAAGTTCAGATAACATAAACATCTTTTTAATACATTTATTCTAAGTTCTTTCTAGATTATAATAATTATGACTAATTCACAATCATTCACAATATGATTTCAAGTCTAAATACATGATATGGTCATCCATCAAGAATTATTTAGATCACCTTTGATAATCAACATCTTATCATTTAGGGGAATTATACTCGAGTTCCCATCAATTAAGACAATGTCGTCATGTCATAATCAATCAATCCATTCTACGGACATTATCAACTTTTCCAGCTGCATTGCCGTCGATAAGATGTAAACTTCTCAAAAGACTAATAGTAATTCATAATCCTTCACAAATTCAGGGATATATGGAGACACAACTACTATTAAAAGAGCAAGGTCAACGCATAATCTATGCGAGAGAATTTCAAGTCAGATACAGACGAAAACATTTAACGAATATGAATATATCCCATGTTTTCATAATTTGAGTACGCATTCGAAAGCTCCTCGGATCGTTAGCCAGGTCATTCAAATGAAATCAAATCATAAGAAATGATAAGAATGTCGATACATCCAGTCGGGTATCAACACTCGGTAATCAGATACTTTTCCTAAGAATCTCACTACGGGAGAATTGGACAAGAAAAAATTGTCAATTGTCAAATAAGACAATTTCCACAGATGAGTAAATTCGACTCAGAAGAATAGATGCTACAGGCACATATGTAGGTGTCCCTAACACTATGTCCCTATTTTTCACTTCTTGCAGATCTCATAAAATTTAATCTTTCACAATCTTCAAAGAAAATGTAGTGTTTATTCATTAGTTTTATGGTGACTACTAATCAGCCTTGCATAGTCCATTCCAAATTGTATGTAGGCGCGCAACTATATACAATTTCAAGATTAACGATGCAATACTCAGTTCGTCAAAATTTTATCATCATGTCTATAATAAAAACATTTTCATGCTTAATTCTTAAATAAGAATAAAGAATAAATTTACAAAGATTTTCTTTATTATGAAAACAATTAGGTTTTCCAAAGTGTTTTATAAACAACTTCATTTCAATAACAATCACTTATAAATCTCACTATGAATAATCCTTATAGTGATGAAAATCCAATTTTTCTCAAAGGATACCGTTTTAACTTTATAAAAACAATTAGTGATCTGCAAAAGAGTGATGAAAGCTTGTTCACCAAGAACTAACTACAATATGATAGGAAATGAGCTTTAGCCAAATAATCATGAGGTTCATGATCTCGATGGCACTCAAAAAGAATAATTCAAAACGTAACTCAAATCAAGATGAGTACTTGTTCAATGGTTGCATTACTAATGCGAACATTAGTATGAAGCAATAAAGGATAGATAACATCGATACATGTAGAATTTAGCAATCAAAGATAGTCTTTTCATTAATCACAAACAAGTCAAAATTGTACCGTAACACATTACATGTCACTATGTCATACAATTCTCAAAACTCATCCTACCAACTGATATCTCAGTTAAGTTAGGGATTTTTAAAAGATACCACAATGAATACTAATCTACAAGAGTCATTAGGTGTTCCACATGTCCCAAAATATCCATCGGTCTCAATTCAGAAGAAGATTTCTTCAATTTATTTATTGGACACTGGGCATCCTCATTAGTGGACAATGGCCTAGGAACAACCTTTAACACGAACCTACAATCAATTAATACCTTATAATTTCATCACAGAACTTAACGGCTTCCTTTTAACAATTTCATATTCCATACGAGTTAAATTTTATTTCATTCAAGTTTCAATCAACTTATACTCAATGCGATATTCTACCTCATTTTCCAATACTTTCAATCTTATTATTAGACCTTCAAAGTGCAATAAAAGCTCGATATGAACAACACTTAATTTCAAATCCTATATCTCTTACAACAACAATTATCAAATAAGTCACTAGTATGAAATGACTCGATCAGTCAATTAGACTTCTAGGAAAGGTACTAGTGGCATGAGGCTTTTGGGTAATGGTTCCAATGACAGCCTCAAGTGCAACATTCAGCCTTTCGATTTCAATTTAAGAATTGGATGACAACGAATCAGATGACATCTTTCTAGGTGGTAATGTTTTGTCAAACTCCACTCTATAAGAAAAGATCGTCATAACATCGATATCAGATTTAATCTCGCCAATTCTTCTTTCAAAATCACAATCAACTAATATCTACATTTCTACGAATATCAACCATTTGTTGGGATCATAAATATCCACAACTTGGTTTAGATCTAGGATAGCTAGAATTCCTACGGGAATAACTTCGATTAATTTACTAGGGGATTTAGGGTACATTGTGACAATCTACGTCGTATAAATACCTCGTATAAATATCAAAATAATCATCAAACAATCATGTAATCAATTTACATCATATATATAATCCAAGTTATATATATATTAAAATAACACTTCTCAGTCTGGCCTTGTCGGTAACTCGGGAATTCTTCGGCACCGTTATAGTCAAAAGATTTTTAGACATTTTTTGAAAAATGTTTTTAGTTAAAAGATTTTGAAATGTTTTATTCAAAACCTTGGTTTTAAAAATCTTTCGTTCTCTATAACGAGAGCTCTGGTACCAAACTGTAACACCCCCAAATTTATACAACTCAATACAGCGGAAGACTAGTTGGTGTTACGGGATAGCACATTACTCACATCATAGACAACGCATAAAAATCGCGTCGTTTAATAATAAATCATTTCCATTCATAAATATCAAAGTTACATCGGTCCCAAGTCATATTATTTCATACAAAGTTTTACAAAGTATTTGAATGGAAAATATTGTTTAGGTGCGGGCCATGAATTCTTGTTGTCTTCCCGAGAATTACCTTCAAGTGCCTGAGATAAAACATGTTAAAAGAAAAGGTCAGCGATAACGCCGAGTGAATTCATAGAGTTTAATAAATTCCATCAATATAATATCAGTATAAAAGTATTACTGAAAATCATTTTGTACAAATCGTTTTAATAGGCCATGAAATAGCCAAAATCAGTTTATACAAATCCTTATCGAAAATCATAATATAGGCATTTGCCTTAAAAATCATTATACGAGCCAATGTCGTAAAAACATCATACAATACGTCTTATGACGTTGTATAAAATCAAATAAAAACCGTTATATGAATATGGTTATGAAAACCAAAACACGAACATAATATCAGTAGTATGACCCTGTATTGCTAGTCAGGCAATACATCGTAATTCGAAGCGTCTAATAGTATTTCGGTGATTTGGATTATTATAAGCCGCATGACATTGTTACCTTAGTAAACCAAAACGGGTAACTAACCCGATACCAATTTTGCCCATCTAAAGTAGCGTGTCGTCACAAAGGTTACGCTATGGAAATCTTCTCATACATAAATTCGCTTACCAATCAATGTGGCACGACGGGGATCAACCGTCAAGGCGCGAACTGGGGTGATCGTCCCCAAATAGTACTATTAAATGCATAAGCGTCTACCAAATCCCGGTAGTTCACAATTCATGCTAATGGGACTTTTAGTAACATAACCTAACTTTAATAATCCATTTAATTTCATCTATCGGGTCCTTTAATCAATTATCGGGTCATACAATCGGGTCATGCAATCATTCGGGTCCAAAATCAATAAACAAACAATCGGGACAAATGGTGTCCTATTTTATAAAAACTAACATGTTATCTCCCTCGCGGGTTTATAAAACATTTATAAAACATTTAAAAGAGTGCGAGGCTATGAACTCACGTTGATGTGGGAAGGCGGGTTATCGGCAATTCGGACGTACGGTGCGTGCTTCAATCACGGAAACCTATATAAATAATAATCGGTCTTAGACGTTTGTCCAATGACTTTATAAAAATAACAATTATGTATACATATTATGATTATATATATGATGATCAAGTGGGTTTACATATTCTCGTTTACTCATTTTAGTGTTATATGTCGATAACTTTTATACTAGTTTACTAGTTTTACTTATTTACACGTTTTAAGTCCTATAAGCTTATCATAAGTTCTTTAGCTTGTTTTAATCCTTGTTATACTTATTTTATCAGTATGTATACTTTCCATGTTGGGCCCAAATGGGTTAAGCCCAATAAGTTCTTTTTACAAGTTTTTATCTTATTTAGTCCAATTATTAGTCCAATATGCTTAATTAGCTCGTAAATGTCCGTATTTCTTATAGTTCGAGTTTTATCGGTTTTTAATTGTATTAGATACTTATATATCAGTATGTGATTTTTATAAACTTTACATTAGACGGGTTTGGTCGTCTAAGTTTTATTTAGCGAAAAACGTTAATTTTACGGCGATAGCCGAAAAAGTCGTAAAAATCAAGTTTATAGTTTTTATTACTTTATAAATATTATTTCACCACCATTTATGTAATTTATCCATTTAATTAACCTTTTATATATCTATATAAATAAGTTTTATAAGTTAGTGGGTTTTTATTTTACATTTTATAAAATAAAATGTGAGTGCTTATATAATAATAATAAACATTAATTCCAAAAATCTGATTTTTATCTTCATGTTCACCATTTTTACCATATCTAGAGTTCTATAATAAATTAGAAGCTCATTTTTGGGGGACAAGTTCTTCATATTATGTGCTACATTTAACTTAGTTATAGCTACTGCCCATTTTGAGTTCATCTTACCTTAACAGTCCCTACAAAACTGCTTATTCAGATTAGACCACCTAACTTGTTTTGATCATATCTCACTCATTATTTTGATTCCATTGCATGGCCAACTCTCACATGTGTACAAGACATATAGCTTACTGTAAATGGATTCTACTTCATCATTTTATCAGCCCATGACCTGTTTCTTTACTGTTTTATACAGCCATCACTTTTAACCAAGATTTTAACCTTGCTCTTTATAGTTTTTCACCTTTTTAATCATGTTTATCAACACCAAATCCCCACATAACATTTTTATCATCATATAATCATCATATACATATACAATAGGAAATAAAATACATGTTTACATAATCAAAATAACAAGAAGATGAGGAGGACAATCTTTATACCACCAAGTTGATGTAGGTTGTGATTTGGACATAGTTTTTGATGGAGAAGCTTGTGAATAACCATGACCATCTTCAAGACCACCATTCTTCATATACTCCTTATGGAAAATCAGCCTTAGTACTCCATGGAAACTCCTCTTTGGATGTTATAACTTGCACCAATCAATAGGGCTTCAAAAGGGCATCAACATGTATATGAATAACATGAGATTTTGTGGTGAAATTTAGATCAAATGGGGGTTTTGTTTAAGATATGGGACGGCATCCATGGGAGGGTGAGAGAGTTTTGAGAGTGGTTTTGCATGAGTGAATGAGGAGAGTGGCAAGAGTTTGTTGGTTTTGATGGAAAGTGGTAAGTGTTAGCTTAAAAGCTAAGCTTAAGTGACAAGTGGTGAAGTTAGCTTACACTTGACACATCAAGTGTGTTAGCTTGCTAGTTAGGGCTGGTTTTGATGGGGTGGGACAAGTGTCCCACTTGTCTCATCCCCATTTATTTACGGGTACTCCTCGATTCTAGTTTCCTCGATTTGCGTGCCCTCGGGTCGTTTTATGAAAAACATTTTTATAAATTATGAATCACCGTCACAAAACGAATCCAATAAAAATTGTTTCATCAAAAACGGAGTTCGAAAACGTAAATACGTAATCCTAGGGTTTCTGGTTTAGTCGTAAAAGACGTTAAAATAAAATCGTAAGTCCTAATCTCTTCTCGTAAATTTGTGAGTTTATGAACTAACACAAATTTAAAACTCCAAAATAAAATTCATAGATAAATTTATTTTCTGAATTGTCGGACTGTCACCAAAGACGGTGTATATAAACGTAAGCACGTAACGTTGAATCCTCCGGTTTAGACGTAGTCGACGCTACTTCAAGACGTAAATCCAAATTACTTCCCAAAAATAAGTGAGTTCATAATATAACATTAAAATAATGTTTTTAAATAATATTCGAGAATAAAATATCAACCATAAATTGACAGATTGTCACATCATTAATAGCAAGGGACCTAACAAGGATACATGATCCGTGGTCGATGGGGTTTCATCCCTCTTACTCGACGAGTCTAATTAGTAGGGTAGAAAGTTGATGAGTCAAATCACCATGGAAACAAGAAGGACCAAATATGGCATTAGGATAAACTTCAAACTGGTGGAAAAAATACAAGAGAGTTCCCCTGCTAGTACAAGATCCCACTGCTTGAAGATTCCCCTACTGGAGTTCCCACTGCTGGAGTTCCCCCTGCCATATGTGATAAAAGATGGAGATTTTGTCAAATTAGTGATAAGAATGAATATTTCTTTTTTGATTTAGTCATTATTATCTTATTTAGTTTCCATATATTCCTGGTTTCCTTAATCTATAAAAGGAACCACCAGACGTAGGTTTTAATCATCAGTTCCAACACACAAAATGTAACCTACTGCTATTATGATCTCTAGGTGTGGGATTCAATGCATACACACCTAGAGTGATTTGTGTCAATGATTAATACAAATCCTTTTGGGAATTATTCATCTTGTTAAACATCTTGTTCGTGTTAATTGTGCAATTCCGTTGTGTTCATCACATGTACAGTTATCATCCTAGATAAAACGGTTTTTACTGTTTGAGTCTAACGATCTTGGATTCAACAAGTGGTATCAGAGCGGGTGGCTCTCGATATTTAGGAAAATCAAGATGTTTATTATTGTTGCTGTGAAGATTTAGGGTTTATGTTGAAACTCTAAGTAATTAAGTGTTGTTTCCGTAGGGGAGGAATATTGTTGCCGCTGGGTTTGTGTTCAGTTATGTGCAAACAGCCAAGAAAGATGAATGATATTCGTTGACATGTTTCTTGTTGTTCGTGGTCGAATTTCACACAAGCGTGAATAAAAATATTATTCTTCTTATGTCTGCTGCTAAATATCAGAAAAAGAGGTAATTAATTCATGGTACGATGGTCCCTCCAGACCCATTTAATGATCACGTGTGGGTTAGTATCCTTCGTTTATGTTCCTATGCATACAAACAAGAATTGTCAAATGAATTTGTGACAAAAATAGCTATCACGTGATAGAATGATAGGCAGCAACATTATATTGATTTAAGGATTGGTATGTAATAATTAATTATTATGAATCTGATATGTTTAATTGTGGTCAATATTCAATATTTTGGTGGAACAATGGATGCATAAGTTTGTGTTTCCAATCATTCACGTGTGTGACTTTCAACAATTTTAATTCAACGCTGCTTATGGAAGGGAACGTGTTCCTATTGGCCAAGATTTGAGGCATAAAAGGACAATTGGTATTTATTCACAAAGGGCAGTCAACAAGGCATTGTGTATCGGGGTCCCAACAATAAATAGGAAAACAAAGGCTAATGTTTGTATATGTTCGCATATACAAGTTATTCGCATAAAAGGCTAATGTTGGGTTCAGAAAGCAGAATGAATGGTTTGTATATTACTGATATACAGTGGAGTAGAAGGGTGCAAGTATATTTTTCACACTAGGATATATTTTTTATTGCTCTTTGTTTTTGTTATTTATTTCACTGTTATAAATTCATTCCCACTTTTTGTGGGTTTGGCGCAGTTAATAACAAAAACAGTGGCATTAGAAGTTTCCCTTGTCTTTGAAAATGTTCCCCCTGTTTTCATTAAAAGTTTCCCCTGCTACGATCCCCCTGCCTTCAATAGATCCTACTGCTTTCATTAACAGATTCCCACTGTTTTTTCAAGTTCCCCCTGCTGTAGATCTGAGTTTTTGGACAGCAGTATTTTGGAGATTGGTATATTCACAGCAACTGGTATAAAGGTATAAAGGCTTGATTTATTTTCATGATTATGAAAAAGAATTTTTGTAATGATATTGATGTTTGAGGTAGATTTTCACGAATTGGTGTTCTATCATATCTTCAACTTAGCAGGGCTTGAAGATAACTTGTAGGTGTTTTTAAGTTGTGATAAATGTTGGGAATAAATCTATGCTTAGTTGTTTCCCCGGCTAGTTGATTATTCGTACCCCTGCTAGAGTAAGTTCCCCCTGCTAAATAACAAAGGCAGGGGGATTGGTTCCCCTGCTGAAGTTAAAGGCCCTGCTGTCAAAGATAAACATGGAATAGATTTTTACGCGTTTCAGTTATTATTCCTTAATACTTTCCATAGTTTGTTAGTAGTGATCTTGTACGTGAGTCCTTGTGGCTATAAAAGGACTCACTAGGTTAGCATGCAAAGTGTGTCTTTCTCATTTGTCTTTCATTATAGTACTTTAAGGTTTTGTAAACCCTAATACCATTTTAGGGTATTCGTATATCTTTGATATATTAAAGTTCAACGTTTCAATCACATTTGTTCTTGTGCTAAACATTACATTCCGCATCTTGTTTAGTTACTTTGCTTTGCAAAGTTTCTCTAGTGTTAGATTGAATTCTTTCTCTATATCACAACCCTTAAACAAGCTATTAAGGTTTAAGATCTGACTTTGGGATCAACAAGTGGTATCAGAGCTTGTTGAGAAACTTTGTCTAAATCAAGAACAAAATCCTCATAGCAAACATGTCTTCAGACTCATCCTCAAACAGCAACAACCACAATAACCTCAAGTTACCCATGTTGGATCCTGAAAACTTTGAATTATGGGAATTCAGAATCCAACAATACCTGAAAATGGAACACTATGTTCTTTGGGAGATCATAGAGTTTGGTGATCAATTCACCAAAACAATGGTGGCTGATGATGGCAAGGATGAAGAAAAAGGTGAAAGTTCCAAAGGTAAGGACAAGAAGAAATCTGCTGCTCTGTGTGATAAGGAGATACTAGCTAGAAGGCATGATGTCAGGGCTCACAGCTCGTTGTTGTTGGCTCTACCTGATAGACATCAACTCAGATTCAGGAAATACAAAACAGCTAAGGATCTATGGGAAGCCATAGGCAAAACCTTTGGAGGAAATGAAGCCACAAAGAAGAAGAAGAAAAATCAAATGCTGAATGATTTTGCTTCTTTCAAAGCAATTGGTGATGAATCAATTGGAGCTATTTACAATAGGCTTCAAGATATGGTGGCTCAGTTAGAATTCTTTGATATTGAGGTATCAAAAGAGCAGGTGAATACCAGGTTTCTTAACAGCCTGCAGAAAGAATGGTTTGTCTATAAGGAAATTTGGCAGAATAAGGATGACTTGGACGAAAAAGACATTGATGACATATATAATAACTTAAAAGTTTTTGAACCCGTTGTCAATGAGATGAAATCAAAAGGAACAATTCCCACCAACTCAAGTGGATTCATTGATTCCACTGCTAACATGGCATTCATATCACAAAGGAGTGGAATCTCCAAGAACAGTGGAATTGAAGTAGCCCCTGCTACCTATTCCCCTGCTACCAGGTCTGGACCTTCCTATGATGAAGAAAGACTAGCTACATTCAGCCTTGATACTGCTTGTGCCTTTATAGCATCTCAAGGGCCACAAGGATCTACTGTGTTACATGAAGATCTAAGTCAAATCAGTAAGCAAGGGCTAGAAGAGATGGATATCAAATGGAATATGGCTCTACTCAGCATGAGAGCCAATAGGTTCTACAAGAAGTATGGGAAGAAGATCTCAATTAATCCTTCTGATGTGACTGGGTTTGATAAAACAAAAGTTGAATGCTACAACTGTGGTAAGAAGGGTCATTTTTCCAGGGAATGCAGAGGACCTAAGACTGGAAATAGCTACAGAAAGGAAACAAGAGATGATGATTCTGGTGCTAAAGCCATGGTAGCCATGCAGGGGATAGATGGAGCAAGTGGATGGGACTGGAGTGCTATGACAGAGAATGTGGAAAGAAATCAAGCTTTGATTGCTGAGGAAAAGGAAGAAGACTTTGCACTTATGGCCATGTCAAGTTCCAGCTCTGACAATGAGGTATATGATGACTCATATTGTACTAAAGCTTGTAGGAAAAATACTGAATCTTTGAATGATCAAATCAGAAAGTTAAAAGCTGACTATATCAATTGTGATAATGATCTTGATAATTATAAACGTGCTTTAGAACAGTTAGAGTCCACCATAAGAGAGTTTAAGCAAAGAGAAAGTGATTATAGGGATCACATTGTGATTCTAGAAAGAGATGCCAAGGAGAATAACCAATCTATAAAAGAATTGACTGCTGAACTTGAAATTTTCAAAACTAACCAAAAGGTTGATGAGGAAACTGTTGAAAAATTTGGAAAAGCTTCAAAAGATTTAACCAAAGCAGTTGAAGTTGGTCAATCTCCTAGGGACAAAACAGGGTTTGGGATTAAAAATATGCATGCTACCATACCACCACCCCCTGCTAACATTCATGCTCCTTTTCCTAGAAAAGACCTATCCTAGACTGGTCTCTCTTGCTTTGAAAAACAGGATAACATTGAGTTTGACTTGAGTGCTTATATGCCTAATAATCTTGATACAGAAGAGTCTCTAGTTAAAACTAGTGTTATTAGGGATGTTGAAAAGGAACAGGTTGGTTTAAAACAAATTGATAACCCTGTTCGATTTTCAAGAGAAGGAATTTTTGGCAGAAATTCTAGTTCTAAGACTAGCTCTCCCAAATCTAAGACAAGGTCACAGTCCCCTAAGTCCACTATTAAATATGCTGGTATGTACAAGAGTGTCAGAGGTAATCAAAGAAATTGGAATGACCAAAAGTCTCATCAATTAGGAGAAGACTTTGTGATTAATACCAAGTCCTGCTTCACATGTGGCAGCTTTGAGCACACTTATCAAGAGTGTAAGGCACCAATGGAGATGGTGGCTGCAAATCCCTTAAAGGATATGCAACCTAAAACCATTCTTCTAAATGCAGGGGCAAAATCTTTTTCCCCTGCCAAGTATGTTGACCCTGCCTTGAGAAATAGGGTGACTGATAAATATGTTGTTCCTGCCCTTAGGAAGGAGAATGATGTTCACTCAAAGCCCAACACGTCTGTGACCACCCCAACACCTTATACTGCATATAGATCTGGCTCTAGACCTTACCAACACATGACTAGAGGCCAAAACAAAAGGTGGGTTCCCTCTGCTAAGCATAGAGATTCCCCTGCTAAAATTGGGGTATCCCCTGCTAGCAAAATTGTGTATTCTAGGAACATGGGAAGATGGGGAAAAGTTGTGAAAGCCTCAGCACGTTGGGTTTGGGCACCCAAAAGGGGTACTCAATCTAATGGTGTATCTCTAGTTTTTGATAAGCTATCCTACATTGATACACGAGGTAGATCCAAGTCTGTAATGGCTTGGGTCCCCAAGAAAAACTAATTTGTTTTTCTTTTTGCAGGTGACAAAGAAGACAAGGGATGATAGAGCATATTGGGATAGTGGATGCTCAAGAAGTATGACTGGACAAAAAGCTTACTTGTCCAATTTTGTGCCCCTGCATGACAATGATGGTGTTTCTTTTGGAGATGGGCATGGAACTATAACAGGAAAAGGAACTATTGTCACAAATAGGATGACTTTTGACAATGTCTACTTGGTGAAAGAACTCAAGTACAATCTCTTCAGTGTGTCACAAATGACTGATAACAAGAATTTTGTCTTGTTTACTGACACTGAATGCTTGGTGTTAGGAAAGGAGTTTGTCTTGCCAAAAGACACTCCTATTGTACTCAGAACACCAAGACAGGAGAATATGTACACAATTGATCTCAAGGACATATCTCTCCAAGACAATGAAACATGTTTC
This sequence comes from Glebionis coronaria, assembly GCA_025667525.1. Lineage (NCBI taxonomy): Eukaryota > Viridiplantae > Streptophyta > Magnoliopsida > Asterales > Asteraceae > Glebionis > Glebionis coronaria. The sequence goes on from CM046874.1 coordinate 700,430,140, forward strand.
ATTGCCAAAGCTTCAGTAGATGAATGTAAGAAATGGCATAGAATACTTGGTCATCTCAATTTCAAGAACATGAACAAACTAGTAAAGTATAATCTGGTTCATGGTCTTCCTTCCAAGTCCTTTGCCAATGAACATACTTGTGTTGCATGTCTGAAAGGGAAGCAACACAGAGCATCTTGCAAATCAAAAACAAGTATGTCCACCACCAAGCCATTGGAACTACTGCATATGGATCTCTTTGGTCTTACTTCTGTGGCAAGCATAATGAAGAAATGGTACTGCCTAGTGATTACTGATGATTTTTCAAGGTTCACATGGACATTCTTTCTGTTTGAGAAGAGTGACACAGCTGATGTACTCATTGGGTTCATCAATCAAATTGAACTATCAAAAAGCATGAAGGTAGTCACCATGAGATCAGACAATGGTGGTGAGTTCAGAAATCAGAAACTGGACTCTTTCTGCATTAACAAAGGCATCAAGAGGCAATTCAGCATTGCAAGAACACCTCAACAAAATGGAGTTGCAGAAAGAAGGAATAGGACACTCATTGAAGCTGCTAGAACTATGTTGTCTGATTCTAAACTTCCAGTTATCTTTTGGGCTGAAGCTGTATCCACTGCTTGTTATGTACAAAACAGGGCCTTGGTGATCAAGACACACAACAAGACCCCTTATCAGCTGTTCAATGGAAGACCTCCTTTAATTGACTTTTTCAGACCTTTTGGATGTCATGTGATCATCTTGAACACTATTGACAATCTAGGTAAGTTCAGTGAAAAGGGTGATGATGGATACTTTTTGGGTTATTCATTAAACAGCAAGGGATATAGGGTCTTCAACAAGAAGACAAGCAAAATCACAGAAAATCTTCATGTGAACTTTCTTAAAGACAAACCTGAAGATGTTCAAACAGGTCCTGACTGGTTCTTTGATATAGATGTACTTTCAAAGTCTATGAATTATGTACCTGTTGCTTTGCAGAACACTAACATTTCAGGTACTCAAGAAACAACTGGTGCAGAGAAGTCACCCCTGAGGTACATGAATGTACCCTCATTGTTTTCTATTGAAGCTGATGTTCAAGAAGATGTTTCTTCTCTAGGAAAAGAACAGCCAATCTCATCCCCTGCTATGACTGAAGGCAGCGGACTGGCTGAAGGCAATGGAATCCAGGATTCCCCTGCTAGACCAATTGCTTCCTCTTCTACAAAGGATCATGTTGCTAATGATACTAATGATGCAGAAAGAGAATCCCCACTCATTTCATCATCTACACCCATAAATGATGGTCCTATTATATCCAGCAGCGGAAGCAGAATCATCAAGAGTGGAGGTCCTAGTTACTCAGAGCTTCATTCTGCTCACCAGCACCCATCTCTAGGTCATGCTGTATCATTTGGAAGTTCCTTTGAGGACTTCTTTCCTAATCAAAATAGCCCCATCAATTCTGATTTGGAAGAAGATGAAACAGAAGTAATCATGCAGCCTACCTACAGAATCAATAAGGATCACCCTATCTCTCAAATCATTGGTAATCTTGAAGCCCCTAGAAATACAAGGTACACAGCAAAGGAGCACAGCTTCATTGCTAACATTACCATGAAGTTCAATCATGACAACATGCAATGTTGTCTGTTTACTGCATTTTTGTCACAAGAAGAGCCAAAGAAGATTTTTCAGGCTTTAAATGACCCAAGCTGGGTTGAAGCCATGCAAGAGGAGCTCTTACAATTTGACATACAAGAGGTCTGGATTCTGGTGGATTGTCCCAAATGGGCAAGGCCTATTGGGACAAAGTGGGTACTCAGGAACAAAAAGGATGAAAGGGGAATAGTTGTCAGGAACAAAGCAAGACTAGTGGCACAAGGGTATACTCAAGAAGAAGGAATTGATTATGAAGAGGTATTTGCTCCAGTTGCCAGGATTGAGGCCATTAGATTATTCCTTGCTTATGCTTCATTCATGGACTTCACTGTTTTTCAAATGGATGTGAAAAGTGCCTTTCTATATGGAACCATTGATGAAGAAGTCTATGTTATGCAACCTCCAGGGTTTGAAGATCCAGAACATCCTGACAAAGTATACAAGGTGAAAAAGGCTATGTATGGTCTTCACCAAGCTCCCAGATCCTGGTATGGTACTCTCTCTAAATATCTCTTAGACAATGGATTCAGCAGAGGGAAGATTGATCAGACCCTGTTTACTAAGAAACAAAAGGGTGACCTTCTGCTAGTACAAGTCTATGTTGATGACATTATTTTTGGATCCACTAACTCTATGCTTAGCAAAGAGTTCGCCAAATTGATGCAGGATAAATTCCAAATGAGTGCCATGGGAGAACTAAACTTCTTTTTGGGGTTACAAGTTCAGCAGCGGAAAGATGGGATATTTATCTCACAAGACAAATATGTGGCTGAGATTGTGAAGAAGTTTGGCATGTCTGATGGAAAGAAGGTGTCCACTCCAATGGACAAGGATCATCCATGGGGTAAGGATGGTCCTGGAAAGCCTATAGATGTCAGGAATTACAGGTCTATGATTGGGTCTCTTATGTATCTCACTGCTTCAAGACCTGACATCATGTTTGCAGTCTGCTTATGTGCAAGATACCAGGTGTCACCAACAGAGTGTCACTTATTTGCTGTGAAAAGGATTTTTAGGTATCTAAAATGTCATCCCACCTTAGGACTCTGGTATCCAAAGGAGTCACCATTTGAGCTGATAGCCTATTCAGATAGTGATTATGCTGGTGACAACAATGATAGGAAGTCTACAACAGGGGGATGCCAATTTTTGGGAAGCAGGCTTATATCTTGGCAATGTAAGAAGCAGACTATTATGGCAACATCCACAACTGAAGCTGAGTATGTAGCAGCTGCTGCATGCTGTGGTCAAGTTCTTTGGGTGCAAAATCAACTGCTTGATTATGGGTATAACTTTCTTAAAACCAAGATATTCATTGACAACAACAGCACTATTTGCATTATAAAGAACCCTGTCTTTCATAGCAAGACTAAACACATTGAAATTAGACATCACTTTATCAGAGATTGTTTTGAAAAAGGACTGATTGTCCCTGAGAAAATTGATACAGAACTTAATGTTTCTGATCTTTTAACAAAAGCTTTTGAAGTAGGGAGGTTTCAGTATCTGGTTGCAGGTATTGGAATGGTTACTCCTTAAAATCTGATGTCTATTTTGTCATGTAAGATCAGGATTGCTTCCCTGCTGTTGTTGTATAACTGTTAGTCCATTTTTCCATCACTTTTTATTCCACTAATTTTTAACACAGATTCCCCTGCTGGGGGTTCATTCCCCTGCTAAGAGAAATTTTCTCTTAAGCTGGGTGTGTTCTTTTTACAAAAGTGGTTCTATGTGGTTTTAGACTAACAATGCAGAGGTTCATATGGTGCATACTATCCTCATTGGTGGATCAGGTATATACTCTATGTTTCAGGGGAGGTTAGGTTACACATTTAGGACTCAGGGTATCCTTATGGTACTCATATATGATCTTAGATCATATCCACTGGTGAGTGAGGGTTCAGGGTAATGATGACTTGCTGCAAAGCCAGTCAGAACTCTGAAACCTTGAGGCACTATAGTGTGGGCTTACATTTCTCTATTAAAACAGCTTGCTGTTCAAATACAGATGTGTGGCACACATTGCCAAGACTGACTGACCATAGGTAAGGGACAAGGTTGGGATGGTGACTGGGGTATGCACGTTTTCTTGGGCTACCTGGTGTAGGGGGACTTATGTATTGACTTTTTATATTAGGACCATTGCTGAATAGAGGACTCTTGAGTTTCTATGTATCTATCTTGTGTATACAAGTGTGTGCATTAGAGCAGAGCTAGTTAGCATTGGTCTCTCCATGACTAGTCCAATATCCCTAGGAAAGTTTCCCCTGCTTTTATCTTTTCATTCCCCTGCTATCATAACATTCCCCTGTTTGACCGTTGACTGACAATACCGTTACCCTGTTCATAGCCGTTGGGCCTGCTAGCTTAACTTTTGGTTAGGGAATATTTTATTGTTTTTAAAAGATATTTAAGGCGCTTTCTTCACTGATTGGTAATCTTTTCCTTTTTATTTCAAATATATTAATTTTTTATCAAGATTTATCTTTGATATTTTTGCAATTTGAAAATTTTGGTCCAATCACAGCTCTTCAATTCGCCTATAAAAACTTAATTCCCTTCACCAGCAGGTCCATCTTTCTCTCTCGACTTAATCCCACTTACCTCTCATCTCTATAAACCTTCAAACTATTTTCAAACTTTATCATCACTCTTAAAATTGCTCCTAATCATAACCAAATCGCTTTACTTCATGATGAACCAGCAGAGTTTGCTGATGCTGTGGCCTTTCTAAAGTCTTCGTACTTTAGAGTGGCCCTTCTCATCAATCCTCGAATCTATACCTCACACATTCAACAGTTCTGGTCTAAAGCCATGACCAAAACAGTGAATGGAGAGGTTATAATTCAAAGCACAGTTGATGGTCATTCCAAGGTGATTACACTTGCCTCCATCAGGGAGAATCTTATCCTTGATGATGAGGATGGGATAACCAACTTTTCTGAGGCTGAAATTTTTGCAGGTCTTGTTAAATTGGGGTACAAACTTTCTAAAAAATCAAAAATGTAAGTTTGCTAAAGGCCAGTTTGCCCCTCATTGGAAATATTTGATTCATACAATTATGCAATGTTTGTCACCAAAAACCACTGCTTTTAATGAAGTTGGTAGTGAGATAGCTTCTGCCCTGATCTGCTTTGCAACAGGGAGGAAGTATTGTTTTTCTCAAATGATTTTTAAAGGCATGGTTAAAAATGTTTCAAGCACCTCAAAGTTTTGTATGTATCAAAGGTTTATAGAAATTCTGCTGAATATGAGTGATCATGGTCCAATTAAACACAAAAACTATTTTTCAGCAACCCAACACACCACCAAACTCTTCACCACACTACTTGCACCATCACCCCTGTTTTCTGGCAAAAACATTCCACTCACTTCAATTATGATGGACCAAATCAGACGGGAAGAAACCAAGAATCAAACAGCCAAACACCAACCTTCTGATTCCCCTGCCAAGAACCTACCACCTGCTGATCCACAACAAGAAAGGCGTTTAAAATCCAGGTTTGCCAGGTCTCCCTTGCCTGGTGAATCTTCACAAGCAGCAGAGAGGAGAGTCTCCAAGAGTTTGGAGCAACCTGAGGGTTTGGCTGGCACTACTATCTCATCCTCAAGGGGTGAGCAGGACAGTGACACCATCAATAAGTCCTCTCCCTCACTCCATGATATCCAAAAAGGGGAGAAATTCCCTTCTAGGATTGAGAGCAGTATGCAACCTTTGACTAATTTGGAATTGACGAAAATGTGTATGAGTCTGAAAAGGCAGAATGCACAACTGGTACAAGATGTCAAAAAGCAAGGCCTGGTTATCACTCACTTAGAAACCAGACTTGCTACTCTTGAGGGGAGGAGAAAGCCCAGATTGATTCTTTCAACAGATGAGGATGCTTCCAAAGGGGAGGAAGTTCCAAATACAGAGGGGTCTACTGAGTACTATTCATATCCTGGTGGGGTACATGGAAAGATAACAAGTGCTCAGAAAGGGATGGAGGAAGGAAGTGCTGATAAGGGAAGTGACAAGGGGAGTGCAACCAAAGATATTGCTCAAACATTGCTCACCATGGGCAATCCAGAAGAAGCCCCTGCTTCAAAAGTTTCCCCTGCCATTGCTGATCCCACTGCTGTAAGTCAATCCCCTGCTAAGAGTATTACTCAAACTTTTGTTAGAAAGAACAGAAAGCAACCATCTCAGAAGGGGATTACAATCAAAGAACCTGCATCTAAAGAAAAACCAGCACCAGCAGTGGATCCAAAAGACAAAGGATAGCCAAGGGGAAGTGATAGGTGTCAGTTCCTGCGATGTCTATTCCCCGCTTGAAGAATAGCCAAAGGGAAGTGATAGGTGTCAGTTCCTCTTGGGGTTGATGTGGTATCGGCCTGTGTACCTGACAGTCATTGCATTTTGTAGGATACGTAATGTTGATCCCAAACTTAGATCGATTAGCTTTGTGTATACGAGATTAGATCAAGTATAACACGTAGAGAAACCTTTGTTATATGCTTTGTGAATCTAAGTGTTATGCAGAATTTAACACTTAAGTAAGAACACAAGATGTAAACAAAACTTTCACTTTGATTATGAATGTCGAACTTGCTTACAATGAAAGATGTTTGCGAATGAAAACTTATGAAAACTTGATACTAAACATTAACCTAAAGGCCTTCTTTTATAGACTAAGAAGCCTTGTACAATAAGCTACGTATCAACTATTCTAGGTAAAGATAAACATAGAAAATACATTGTCGTTTCTATCCTTACTAGAAGTATTCTAGAATATAATAAACGTGTAGCTTACATCTTCCATCAGTGCTTGTCTTCAATCTGTCAACGCTTGACTTTAACTTGTCAACGCTTGAGCTGTCAGCGCTCAATTTGTTCTTGTCAACACTTGAGTTGTTCTTGTCAGCGTTCCAGTGATCTGTCCTTAATTTATTCCCAACAATCCTCCCCTAAACTTGATATCCACTCTTATGATCAAGTTTCTGAATAATCATTAAGAACTTGGAGGAGTCTGACAAACCTTCTCATATTGGTAATAAATAAATCTGATCAAATTCTTTGCCACGTCACTTGTATAGTCTATCTCCAGCTGAGTGTCCTTCATCTTTTCCAAAACAGCCTTGGATATGAAATATTGAGCATCCACAAGTAGATACTCAGCAAACTTAGTAGAACTCAAATGGTATACACCAGCAGCTGAATATAACCTCCATTGAAGACCACTGAGGTCATCTTCAAGATCCTTCCATATTTCAGGATCTTCCTCATTTGTCCCACACATTCTTTTGAATGTGGTCCAAAGTTTTATTCCATTAGCTGAAGTTGGTGCTTCAGCCTCATACTTGGTCTCCAGCAACCTCCAAAGGTCCACCAAGTCTTCTCTATCACAACTTGCAAATAAAGATATGAGAGTGGTAAAAGTGTGTACCTCCTTGCCAAATCTTCCAATCTTCCAGAATCCACATTCATCCTCATCATAACTCACAATTGGATTCCTGGAATCTAATGGTAACACTTGCACCATATCTGAAGCTTCTAATGGGGAGAGCTTGAGGCTCTTTCTAATAACTGCTTCACTTGGATATAGTGAATTCATATCTTTTGGAAACTTAAGTGTAAATCCCTTCTTCACTGGTCTGGGAACTATCATAGCTTTCTTGATTTCCATCTCTTCTACAAGTTGCTCCTTTCTTTCATCTGAAAGAAGTCTGTAAGTGTTCTCTTCCTGCACTTTCACCCAAATAGGATAAGCCCTATGTTCCAACTCATCAAATGTCAAAGCCTTCAACTTCTGATGTGTCCATCCAACTCCATGACATCTGAGCAACATAAAATAGAGCTCCCTTCTATCCCTTTTCAACTAAGAGAGAATATTTCTTGCCTTGTGCTTTAAAATCACCTTACAATCCTTCTGAACTCTAAGAAGAAGCTCCAAACCCCATATTTGATCTGAAATGGTCAAGTCTGGATTATCCAGCCAGCTTTCTTCCCAAGAATTGTACATCTGAACCACCTCTGGCATGTCAAAATCAACCTGCAATTTTAAATCTCTCAACTTTTCCCTAGCAAGCTCATCACCATACTCAAGCCTTTCTGGTTCTATAATCATCACACTTGAGTCTGAGCTAGCTCCATCACTTTCTTCTTCAGAAGTCACAACAAATGGTGACTTTTCCTTTTCACCTTGTTCCATCAATTGCTCAGCCAGTCTTCTATCAAATTCAACTTGGGCTGCATCCTTTGGAACAATTTCTTCTACCAATTTACCCTTACCCTTATCTTATGGTGCAATGGTTGGTAAGGTAGATGGTAATACCTGAGTAGAAACTTCTTTGATGATAGATGATGACTGGAATACATCACCTTCATGTGCAGGTCTGTCAACGCCCAAATTACCTCTATCAGCGCCCAAAATACTTCTATCAGCGTCCAAACTTGTCTTGTCAACGCTCAAATATTTTCCCTCAGCGCCTTGTGTAACCTCTCTCAACATAGCTGTAAATGATAAATTTAGATTGGTTGGAGAGATTAAGGACGTATCAAAACCTGTTTGTTCCTTCAAAGTTGTAAGAGCTTCAGCAACATCCATTGATTGACCATCTTGACTGCTCTAATCACTCAGATTTCTTTGATCTTCCTCCCCTTTGGAAGACTCCTCCATACCCCTCCTAGCATGATCACTCTCCAAAACAACAATCCTCTCCCTCAATTCCTTGAGTTCAAGGCCTTGTGAGCTGACAATTTGTACTAAGTCTGCATTTTGCTTTTGCAAGCGAATGCAGACTGCCGTCAATTCCAAAAGAGTCATTGGTTCCAGACTGCCCTCTTCTGAAATAGGGATTTGACCTCCCAAGTCAGGTTCATTGGGCATGGATGAGGACTTAATTATGGTGGGACTGCCTTGGCCAGCTTCTAAGCCAGAACCAATAGTCCCAGCCTCATCCAGGTCACCAGCCACACTTGTGGTGGTGGTTCTCTCTGCTTCATGGCTAGGACCACCAGAGGAGAACACTCTAGTAGTCCTTTGGCGTTTGATCAACCTATATTCAGGTGGTGTGGAAGATGGTGTGGAAGAATGTGTAGATGTGGGTTGGTTAAGGGGTGTTTGGGATTGTAATGGTTGGGTGTCAGCGTTGGAAATAGGCACATCAACGCCAACATTTGATGTGTCAGTGTCAAAGGGTTCTTGGTCAATTTGCATTTGTTCAGGTGAGGGTAAAGGTTCAGGAATAGGTTCAAGTTGTGATTGAGGGTCAATTTGAGGTTGGGGGTCTGGTTGGGGTTGTGCTGCTGCAATAACAGCAAGCATGGCTGGGGTTAAAGGTAAGTCTCTATGAGGTGGTGAATCCATCTTCGTAAAAATAGCTTTCTTTTGTTCAGGGATTTTATAAAAATCATTGTGATCCCTTGAACAATATCTTTGAGCATAAAAAATCATTTGCAGAAAACGGGGATAAGCTAAAGTCATTTTTGTCCCCTTGTTTTTACACATCCCTTCAAAAATCATTTGAGAATAGTTATATTTTTGCCCTGTTGCAATGCACACAATAGCACTAGCAATAGATCTGTTGATCTCATTGTGTGCAGTACATTTGGGACTCAAACATTGAAGGAGAATGTGAATGAGGTACTTCCAGGCTGGGGGAAATTCCTGCTTATGGTACTTATTAAGAGTACCTTCATCAGGAATAGGATATCCCAAAGCCCTAAGCCCTTGTTCTATTTCATTTATGGGAAGGATGGTTATACCATTAGCATCATCAAGATGCAAGGCCTGGCGTACCAAGGCCTCAGTAACCACCCAAGACCTCCCATGAACAATAGAAGTTAATGTGGTCACTCCATTAACTGTTGAGGAACTGACAGTGTTCCAAAACTGCTTAATGTGTGTGACTGGAATGAGTGGTGCATGAGAAAGAGCATACCTTAAGGGGGATGCGTTCAAATACGCCACCATTTGTGTGTATTGAGGAAACAAATCATTATCAGCAACAAGATAAGCAATCATGTTGTGTTGAGACTTGAACCCCAAATCCAATTCTGCTGAGTTAAACCTTGGTGCCATTGATGAAAGCTGTTAATTGGAAGTGAAGAAGATGAAGGTTGATAAGAGAAAAGTGTTAGACAAGAATTATAGATACCCTATTTTAAAATAGGAGCCAAATTTATAGGAGATAAAGAATGCATGTGATTGGCCCAAAAATAGGCAAAGATTTTCAAAAACTAATCATGAAAATATTGAAAAAGTTATAAGTTATCTCATGCATTTAATGAAAGTAACAACTCCTAAAATTACGGCTTGAAAATATGTCAAAAAGTAACAACTGGGTAGGTCCCATTGAGTGTCAACGGTCAAAAATAACCCATCAACGCCCAACGGCTATAATCTTGTCAACGTTCGCCTAAAGCCATGTCAGCGTCCAATTTGGTCACAACAACGCTTGGAAAAATCTTGTCAGCGTCCAAAAATAAAATTGTTTTAAAAAGTGAAAAATGACCTTAACAAGTAATTTATCCTAGAGAAAATAACCAAAAGCTGATAATTATTATAGGGCGGCAAGCACTGTCCAGTTATGCACACTTGCATAAGCAAGATAGACATAACAGTCCTCTAGTGTCCCTTGCTAACCAAAATTCTTAACAACCAAGTTACCTTACAAAATCCTTGTTACTCCCAGGTAAATCCCATATCAAAATCATTCCTAAGTCCCCCAACAGACCACAACCAATTCTAGGCCAAAAAATGTCTTGGCAGCATGCAAAGTTGATATACTATGCATGCTACAGTGCCTCATGGTTTAGTAAAACTAACCCATACTCACCTGTGGACACAATCTAGAATTGTGATAAGAGTATCATATGGATACCCAAAAATCCTAAAGGTTCCTAAAACCTCCCCTTAAAATATGATACAAAAAGTTTGCTAAAATCATGCATGAACATAAAACATTTATGTCAAGATAGGAATGAAACATTCCAACCATCATCCATAAATAAAAACTTGTCCAAATGCTTCTCCTTTGATCCATAAGCAACTCTGTATCCAATGGTATACTGCTAACACCATCTGCACATTTAGATTGAAAACCACAAAACTAACATTGTTGCTGACAACGCCCCGATAACACATAACAGTGTTGAAGGAAGCTTTGTCAGCGTTAGACAATTATATTGCTGACAACGTTGCAAAAACACTTATCAGTGTTCAAACAACCTTTGTCAGTGTTAGAAAAATATAGTGGAAAATCTAAATCATCAATAAGACCAATAATAAGAATGCATCATCCTGTACATACTTTTACAAAAAGAATCCAAAACACATATTTAAGTGAGATTAACCATTCCAATACTTGTTACCAAGTATTGAAATCTTCCAGTATCAAAAGGTTTAGTTAATAAATCTGACACATTTTCCTCAGTGTCAACCCTATCTGGTTGTATTAAACCTTTCTCAAAGCAATCTCTTATAAAATGGTGTCTAATTTCTATGTGTTTAGTTTTAGAATGATGCACAGGATTCTTAATGATGCATAAAGTACTATTATTGTCAACAAATATCTTAGTATGCATGAAATTATACCCATAATCCAACAGCTGGTTCTGAATCCACAACACTTGACCACAACATGCTGCTGTAGCCACATACTCTGCTTCAGTTGTAGAGTTAGCCACCACTGTTTGTTTCTTGCATTGCCAAGATATTAATCTGCTCCCAAGAAACTGACATCCACCAGTTGTGGATTTCCTATCAAACTTATCACCTCCATAATCACTGTCTGAATATGCAATCAGCTCCAATGGTGAATCTTTTGGGTACCATAAACCAAGATTAGGGAAACATCTTAGGTACCTAAAGATCCTCTTCACAGCATAAAGGTGACATTCTTTGGGAGTCACTTGATGACGTGCACAAGCACATACAGCAAACATGATATCAGGTCTGGAAGCAGTAAGATACATCAAGGATCCAATCATGGATCTATAATGCCTAACATCAACATATTTCCCATCTCCAATCTTTCCCCAAGGGTGTTCTCTATCCATAGGAGTAGTAGCCCTCTTTTCATGTGGAGAAAAGCCAAACTTCTTCAAGATTTCAGCAACATATTTGTCCTGGGAGATGAAGATACCATCTTCTTTCTGCTAAACTTGTAAACCAAGAAAGAAGTTCATCTCCCCCATAGCACTCATCTTGAATTTGTCTGTCATAAGCTTGGAGAAATCCTCACTCATCTTTGGATCAGTAGACCCAAAAATGATATCATCAACATAGACCTGCACAAGCAACACATCTTTGCCTTTCTTCTTTGTAAATAGTGTCTGATCTATGGTGCCCCTCTTGAATCCATTGTCCACCAAATAAGTGGACAAAGTACCATACCATGCTCTAGGGGCTTGATGAAGGCCATACATAGCCTTTTTGACTCTATACACTTTATCTGGATGCTCTGGATCCTCAAAACCAGGAGGTTGCATGACATAAACTTCCTCAACAATGGTGCCATACAAGAATGCACTTTTGACATCCATTTGATAGACTGTGAAGCCCATGCAAGATGCATAGGCTAGAAAAATCCTAATAGCTTCAATCCTTGCAACTGGTGCAAAGACTTCTTCATAGTCTATTCCCTCCTCTTGTGTATAACCTTGAGCCACTAACCTTGCCTTGTTTCTGACCACAATACCTCTTTCATCTATTTTGTTCCTGAGAACCCATCTTGTCCCTATAGGTCTGACATATCTAGGACAATCAACCAGCTCCCAAACATCCTGAATAGCAAATTGGTGAAGCTCATCCTGCATTGCTTCCACCCAACTTGGTTCTTTGAGAGCATCAAATATCTTCTTGGGTTCTTCTTGTGACAGAAAACATGCAAACAAACATGCTTGCACAAGAGGGGTATCAACCTTCTTGTGTATATTGGCAATAAATCCACCAAGTCCTTGATGAGATCTTCTTGTCTGAACTGGAGTCATAACATCACCAATGATCTGAGATGGGGGGTGATTCTTCATTGTGGAAGTGAGAACTCCTCCTTCAAAAAGTCTGGTGTCCTCAACTTCACGCTCCATGTTGCCAATATCTTCTTCATCGGACTCTCTTTGAGCAACAGGAATCTCTTCATGAATATTGGAAGGTCCACCTTGTTCAAAACTGGAAGAGAAAAGATGCCCATAAGTTTTGTCAACGTTTGAATCTTGGTTGTCAGCGTCAGGGCTGACAGCGCCTGAAATGTTGTTGTCAACGTCTGAATTGGTCTTGTCAGCGCTAGATTTGCCTTTGTCAGCGCCTGAAGAACCATGCATGTTTGTATCTGGTGGTATTTGGAAACCACCATTATCTTGTCCAGCAGCAGCAGCAGCAGCAAAAGCATCAGTCTAAATGGGAATTGTGACATATTCAAATGTAGGAGATGCCTTTTCTGCTTGTGATCCAACCCTCTCATCAACCTGTGTACCTTAAACATTAACAACTTGTTCCTCCACAACATTTGAAGTTACCTTCACAATGTTGGATTAGTGACAGGCATATAATTTAAAGTTCTAGATAAGGGTTCCAAATCAAACAACCAATTAGGACCACTTTCAGGATCACTAGGTTTATTCTCTAAGAACCTAACATGTACTCTCTCAACAATACGTTTGTCCTCCTTAAGATAAACCCTATAACCCTTGCTCTGCACTGAATACCCCATGAAGTAACCTTCATCACCTTTTGCACTAAATTTCCCTAAGGCATCACTAGTGTCTAAGACTACTACATGACATCCAAAAGGTCTGAGAAAACCAATATTAGGTTTTCTTCCCCAAAGTAACTCATAAGGTGTTTTGTTCTGAATTTTGTTAACCAATGCTCTATTTTGCACATAGCATGCTGTATTAACAGCCTCAGCCCAAAAGGCTATGGGAAAGTGAGCATCAGCCAACATTGTTCTGGCTGCTTCAATTAGGGTTCTATTTTTCCTTTCAGCAACCCCATTTTGTTGTGGGGTTCTTGCAATACTGAATTGCCTAGTAATTCCCTTCCTGGCACAAAAATCATCTAGCTTCTTGTTCCTAAATTCTCCACCATTATCACTCCTAAGCATTTTAACCTCATTGCCAGACCTTTTCTCAATTTGAGTGATAAATTCAATAAGAACATCAGCTCTTTCACTCTTCATAGCTAGAAAGAATGTCCAAGTAAACCTAGAAAAGTCATCAGTGACAACAAAACAATATGACTTGCCATTCAAACTTTCTATATTAGTTGGACCAAAGAGGTCCATGTGAAGCATATGAAGAGGTCTGGAACTAGTATGCACCTGCTTGGACTTGAATGAGACCTTGTGCTGCTTGCCTTTAAGACATGCAACACAAGAGTGGTCATTGTGGAAGGCCTTCTCAGGCAAACCATCAACTAAACCAAGCCTCACAAGTCTATTTATATTTTTAAAATTTATGTGCCCTAGTCTCCTGTGCCATAAATTACTTTCATCTACTGAGGCCTTAGCATAAAAACAAGACATATTTGTATTCACTTTAATCCCATTTAAATTCACATTGTATATGTCCTTATGCCTAGGTGTTCTATACTCAATATACTTCTCGTCAGGGATCTTAAAATCCTTGCTTAACACCAAACACTCAGTATCAGTGAAAAGAACCTTATTTTTGTTATCATAAACTTGTGATACACTAAACAGATTATAATCCAGTTCTTTTACCAGGAAGACGTTTTCAAAACGTAGATTATTGGTGAGAAGGGTTCCTTTGCCTGTAATGGTGCCATAGCCCCCTCCAAAGTATACCTTATCACCATCTTGAATAGGAGAGAAGTTCGTCAGATAGTCTTCATTTCCTGTCATGTGCCTTGAGCATCCACTATCCCAATATCCATAATCATTGATCTGTCTCTGAATGCCCTGCACATAAAGAAAACAAATTAGTTTTCTTTGGGAACCCAAGTCTCAGAAGACTTGGATTCATCTGGTTGTTCAATAAGAACAGACTTAGTTCTCACAACAACCCCATTCTCATCCCTTTTTGGATGAAAACCCCAGTTAACCCCAATTGGTTTTGTAATGACCTTTGAAATGTAATTAAATCTATTGCAAGTCATTGAAATTCCATTATTATTAGGGTTTTGATCTTTCTTGGGTCTCCATGTTAAGCTTGAAGAAGCTTTAGACCCCTTACCTTGTGGCTGCAAATATTTAGGTCTGGTCACGTTTCTGTCAGCGTTGGATTTTGTCCTGTCAACGCTGAAATTACCCTTGTCAGCGTTGAACCTAGGGTTTGCTACAGGAACCCATTGCCTATTTGACCAGGTGTTTTTTCTTTTAAAAAGGTCTTTGTCCATGAGTGTTAGACCTTCTAGAGAAGAATGGGGCAGGTCTAATCACTTGTGGACTTTGCTGCACACAAGGTCTGGGTCTGACAACGTTTGACTTCCTAACAACGTTGACTTTCTTTCTATCAGCGCTGAAATTGTTCCTATCAGCGCTGGCTTTGGGAGCGTTGACACACTTGTATGCCAAATGTGAAAAGCTACCACAAGTATAACAGGCTTTCTTAGACACACTCTTAGGTCTAGAAGCGAAGAAACCTGTTCCATGATTGTTAACTTGGCTCTTGGGTGACCTATTATTTCTATACATCTCTGCATATTTAATGGTAGGTCTTCTAACAGTGTTTGAGCCTAGGTCAACAGCTTTACCAGTAACTGGGTGAGTAACCTTAATGGGTGGTGATTCATTGGGATTTTCACATAGCAAACCTCCCTTAACAAATAAAGTAGGGTTAGCTTTCTTCCACTCATTTAGGTCAGTCAGTTTTTGTTGATACTCTTCTACTGGAGTGACAACTCTTGGTGGAGGAGAGAATTCCTCTTCTTGGCATTCTGGTATACCAGTCCAAGACAAATCCTTTCTAAGGACACCATAGAAGTCACCAGCTGGTGGTGGAACCAGAGAGTAATCATTCATCCCAATCCCAGTCATGTCCTTAGGATCCCTTTGTTTAGCTACACAGTCTCCTAGGGCTTGGGTGGCTCTATCAAATCTTTGAATCTTGAGGTCAACATTATCTTTATTCTTAATTGCCTCATCTAACTTAGCCTGTAGGTCTCTATTGACTTTTGTCATGATATTTCTAATATCCATACTACCCTCTAGCTCATGTTTTAAGATATTTATCTTATCTTTTAAATCAAATTCCATTTTCTTGTATTCAGAAACGGTTTTCTCAGTTTCAGTAAGAGCTAGTTGGTAATTGGACAATTTACACCTTTCAGTGCTCATATCATCTTTTAGTTTTAACACCTCTTTGTTAAGTCTATCAGTGTTTAACCTACAACCTTTGCTACAAAAAGCATCATCATATACCTCATTATCAGATGAAGAGGAGGAGTGTGCCATGAGAGCATATTCAACATGCTCTTCTTCTTCAATATCAGCAATCAAAGCTTTGTCCTCTTCAGCATCCTTAGCCAGATAGCTCCAATCCCATCCAGTACCATCAATTCCTTGAACTGCAACTATGGCTTTGGAGTCTTGAGCTTTAACAACCTGACTTGAGGGTTTACCAGCATCAGATCTTCTAGGAGATCTGCATTCCCTCATGAAGTGCCCCATGCGATGATAGTTGTAGCACTCAACTTTGGATTTATCAAATCCAGCAGTGTCTTTAGCATTGAAGGTCATCTTCTTCTTGAACCTTCTATTCCACCTATTTGCTCTTATACTAGCAAGAGCCATGTTCCACTTGATGTCCATCTCTTCCAAGTGTTCATCACTTATCTGCTCAAAGTCCTCATATGTAATCACTGAACCATTGGGCAAAGAAGCAATGTAAGCACACACAGTATCCAAATCCAAACCAGCAGGTTTAACTCTTGGGCAGTCATTCATGAATGTGTCAGCGTCTGAAAAGGAGACGTTGACAGGACTTGTTCCAGCGCTGACAAATGATGATCCAGTAACTGGATGCATAAAAGAGTCCTTCTGATTAAATTGACCTTCACTATGAGAGAAGAAGGCCATGTTGCTGGTGCTAGCTTTGCTTCCATGTGCTGAAAGAGTTTCATCTTCCAACAGTCTTAGTTTGTTGTAGATGTCATCAAACGAAGAGCTCTTGTAAGTATTATTGGCAAGAATAGATCTTGCCTCAATCTTCCATGCCTCACCAAGACTTTTCAGAAAGGTAGCATTAGTGTCAACATCACCAACTTGTGTCCCCATGAAGGACAACTTGCTTGTGATGTCAAGCAATCTACTTCTCACACTACTCAGTTTCTCATTGGGCTGAGCTTTGAAGACAGCATAATCATGCAGAAGTTGCTTTTTCTTTTCTTCCTTAGTGTCTGCATTACCACCATATACAACTTCAATTGCTTCCCAAAGATCCTTAGCAGATTCATAGCCTCTATATTTGTGCTGATTTTCTTGTCCCAAAGAGACTTTCAGAATATTTAGGGCTTTCATGTCAACCCTTTTCTTTGCAATATCTTCAGCACCTACAGCTCTACCATCTCCAGGTTTTTCTTTCTTATCTTCATCAGGACATCCTTCAACAGCTGATCTTGCCGTAATGGCATCCTGAATCTTTTGAGCCTTATTGAATGACTTTCCATATTCAATAATCTCCCAGAGGGTGTAATCAAAGATCCTCAGATATTGTTCAAAGTTGAACTTCCATAGGTCAAAGTTGGTTGCATCAAGCATGGGAATCTTCATGTTTGGTAATGGTGAAGAGGAGGAGGTTATTGCTTCAGACATGATGTTTTTAGGGTTTTGAGAAAATTAGGGTTTTTGGTGTTCGTGTATCGTTCTGGTGTTCTTCAAAGATCAAAAGTTCCTCAACAAGCTCTGATACCACTTGTTGATCCCAAACTTAGATCGATTAGCTTTGTGTATACGAGATTAGATCAAGTATAACACGTAGAGAAACCTTTGTTATATGCTTTGTGAATCTAAGTGTTATGCGGAATTTAACACTTAAGTAAGAACACAAGATGTAAACAAAACTTTCACTTTGATTATGAATGTCGAACTTGCTTACAATGAAAGATGTTTACGAATGAAAACTTATGAAAACTTGATACTAAACATTAACCTAAAGGCCTTCTTTTATAGACTAAGAAGCCTTGTACAATAAGCTACGTATCAACTATTCTAGGTAAAGATAAACATAGAAAATACATTGTCGTTTCTATCCTTACTAGAAGTATTCTAGAATATAATAAACGTGTAGCTTACATCTTCCATCAGTGCTTGTCTTCAATCTGTCAACGCTTGACTTTAACTTGTCAACGCTTGAGCTGTCAGCGCTCAATTTGTTCTTGTCAACGCTTGAGTTGTTCTTGTCAGCGTTCAAGTGATCTGTCCTTAATTTATTCCCAACACGTAAATCTTGCTTATGTTTTAAAGAGAGAAAGAGATAGAGAGATGGTGGATTTCACACAATTCTAGAGAGAGAAACTAATGAGAACTATGTGTAAAATATGAAAACCCACTACTACCCTCTCCATCAAAGGAGAGGGTTTATATACCCAAGCCTTGTGATGGGCTTGGGCTTACAATGTTGGGTTGGCCTACACTGTTGGGAATAAATCTAGGCCAGAACACTTGAACGATGACAAGAACAACTCAAGCGTTGACAAGAGCAAAGTGAGCGCTGACAGCATAAGCGTTGACAAGATAAAGTCAAGCGTTGACAAATTGAAGACAAGCACTGATGGAAGATGTGAGCTACACGTTTATTATATTCTAGATTACTTCTAGTAAGGATAGAGTCGACAATGTATTTTCTATATTTATTTTTACCTAGAATAGTTGATTCGTAGCTTATTGTACAAGACTTCTTGTTCTATAAAAGAAGATCTTTTAGGTTAATGTTTAATATCAGTTTTCATAAGTTTTCGGTTGTTAAACCCTTTCATTGTAACCAAGTACGATTATTCTAATCAAAGTGAAAGTTTGTTTAACATCATTGTGTTTTAGATCAAGTGTTAATTCCGCATAACACTTTGTTACTTTATTCACAAGCAAAGGTTTCTCTACGTGTTATACTTGATCTAATCTCGTATACACAAAGCTAATCGATCTAAGTTTGGGATCAACAAGTGGTATCAGAGCTTGTTGAGGAACTTTTGATCTTTAAGTAACGCAAGAACCCTAAAACACCAAAAACCCTAAAAACCCTAAAATTCTCAAAACCCTAAAAACATCATGTCTGGCACAAATCAACCTCCTGCTTTGCTACAAAACAACTTCTCAAACCCTAGTATCAAAATTCCCATGTTTGATGCCAGGAACTTTGAGCTTTGGAAGTCCAATTTTGAGCAATACATAGCTATTCATGACTACACTCTTTGGGAAATTATCGAATATGGGAACACATTCGATAAAGCAGCAAAGATTACTGCTGCTATTGCCACAAGGACAGCTGTTCCTAATTGTCCTGAATCTGATAAGGTGGAAAAGCCTGAAGATGGGAGAGCTGTTGCTGTTGAAGATATAGCCAAGAAGAGGGTGGACATGAAAATCTTGAATATCTTGAAACATGCCCTAGGTCATGAGAATCAGCACAAGTACAAACGTTTTGAGTCTGCAAAAGAGCTTTGGGAAGCTCTTGAAGTAGCACATGGTGGCAATGCTGACATAAAAGAAGAAAAGAAGAAGCAACTATTGCATGAGTATGCTGTCTTTAAAGCTCAACCTAATGAGAATCTCAGCAGTGTGAGAAGTAGACTTCTTGACATCACAAGTCAACTTTCCTTCATGGGAAAACAGATTGATGACCCTGAATTGAATGCTACTTTTCTCAAAAGCCTTGGTGATGTATGGAAGATTGAGACAAGATCCATTCTTGTCAATAACACCCACAAGACTTCCAGGTTTGATGACATCTTCAACAAACTAAGATTGTTGGAGAATGAATGGCAATTGGAGAGTGATAACAAATCTTCCAGCAGCAACATGGCTTTCTTTTCACAAAGTGAAGGCCAGTTTGATTCCATGAACTTCTATGGACATTCAGCCTCTGGGTCTCAAGGTGTCAGCGCTGGATGTCAGTCTGTCAGCGCTGGATCATATCCTGTCAACGCTTTGTACTCAAGCGCTGACACACACAATCATGGCGCTGATAGAATTAAACCTGCTGGTTTTGATCTTGATACTGTGTGTGCATTCATTGCTTCTTTGCCTAGTGATTCAAGGATTACTTATGAAGATCTTGAGCAGATAAGTGATGAACAATTGGAAGAGATGGACATCAAATGGACTATGGCTCTTGTAAGTTTAAGAGCAAACAGGTTCAATAAAAGGTTCAAGAAGAAGATGACCTTTAATGCTAAGGATGTTGCTGGCTTTGACAAGTCCAAGGTGGAGTGCTACAACTGTCATAGGATGGGGCACTTTATGAGGGAATGTAGATCTCCAAGAAGATCTGATGTTGGGAAGCCTTCAAGCCAAATGATTAAGAGCCCAGATCCCAAGGCCATGGTTGCTGTTCAACAAATTGATGGTGTTGGGGAATGGGATTGGAGCTGGATGGCTAAGAATGAGGAAGAGGACAGAGCTTTGGTTGCTGAAGTTAAAGAAGAACATGCTGAATATGCTCTCATGGCACACTCCTCCTCTTCATCAGATAATGAGGTATATGATGATGCTTTCTGTTCTAAGGGTTGTCGTTTAAATACTGAAAAATTAAAACAAGAGATAGTTAAATTATTAGATGAGGCAAGTACTGAAAGATGCAAAGTATCTAATTATCAAATTGCTCTTACCCAAACAGAAAAGACAGTAGCTGAGTATAAGAAAATGGAGTTTGATTTAAAGGATCAAATAAACATCTTAAAACATGAGTTATTTCAGAGTAAAGATGTGCAAGATATAGTAAATAGGGTTAATCTTGATTTGATAGCTCAGTTAGAAGAGGCTAACAAAAATAAAGATAATGTGAGTCTTAAAATCCAGAGATTTGATAAGGCCACACAATCCCTAGGAGAGTGTGTTAGTAAACAAAGAGACTCTAAGGATATGAGTGGGATTGGGATGAATAATTATACTGTTGTTCCACCACCAGCTGGGGATTTCTATGGTGTCCAATCAAAGGACTTATCTTGGACTGGCTTGCCAGAATGCCAAGAGGAGGAATTCATTCCTCCACCTAGAGTGACTTCCCCAGTTGAGGAATATCAGCAAAAGCTGACTGACCTAGAAGAGTGGAAGAAAGCTAACCACACTTTGTTTGTTAAGGGAGGGTTGTTGTGTGAAAGTCCAAATGAGCCCACACCAATCACAAAACCAATTGATGATCCTAAACCTATTAAGATCACACACCCTACCACTGGCAAAGCTGTTGACCTTGGCCCACAAACTGTTAGAAAACCTAGTGTTAAATATGCAGAGATGTATAGGAATACTAGGTCACCAAAAAGCCAAGTTAGTAACCATGGAACAGGCTTCTTTGCTTCTAGACCTAAGACTATGTCTAGAAAAGCTTGTTACACATGTGGCAGCTTCTCACATTTGGCATACAAATGTGTCAACACTTCCAATGTCAACGCTGATAGGAACCATTTCAGCGCTGACAAAAGTCAACATAGGTCAAATACTGTCAGACCCAATACCTTTGTGAACAAAAGTTCACAAGATGTTAGACCAGCACCATTCTTTTCTAGAGGGTCTAACACACAAGGCCTAAGACCTTTTCAAAAGTCAAACACTTGGTCAAATAGGCAATGGGTTCCTGTAGCAAACCCTAGGTTCAACGCTGATAAGAGCAATCGGGGCGCTGACAAGAGAAATTTCAGCGCTGATAGAAACACTGCTAAACCTAGGTATTTGCAACCACAGGGAAATAGGTATAAAGCTTCTACTAGCTTAACATGGAGACCAAAACAGGACCAGAACCCTAATTCTACTGGTATTTCTATGACATGCATCAGGTTTCATTATATTTCAAAAGCATTGTCAACACCAATTGGGGTTAACTGGGAATTTCATTCAAACAGGGATGAAAATGGGGTTGTTATGAGAACCAAGTCTGTTCTTGTTGAACAACCAAATGAATCCAAGTCTTCCAAGGCTTGGGTTCCCAAAGAAAACTAATGTGTTTTCTTTATGTGCAGGGCATTCAGAAGAAGATCAATGATTATAGATACTGGGATAGTGGATGCTCAAGGCACATGACAGGAAAGGAAGACTATCTGACCAATTTCTCTCCTATTCAAGATGGTGATAAGGTATACTTTGGAGGGGGCTACGGCACCATCACTGGAAAAGGAACCCTTGTCACCAACAATCTAAGATTTGAGAATGTCTTCCTGGTAAAAGATCTGGATTATAATTTGTTTAGTGTATCACAAGTGTGTGATAACAAAAATAAGGTTCTTTTCACAGATACTGAGTGCTTGGTGTTAAGCAAAGATTATAAGCTCCCTGAGGAGAAATACATAGATTTTATAACACCAAGGCATAAAGACATATATAATGTGAATCTTAATGGAATTAAGGTAAATAATAAAATGTCATGTCTGTATGCTAAAGCCTCAGTAGATGAAAGTAATCTTTGGCACAGGAGATTAGGGCACATAAACTTTAAGAATATTAATAGGCTTGTGAGACTTGGTTTAGTTGATGGTTTGCCTGAAAAGGCTTTCCACAATGACCACTCTTGTGTTGCATGCCTTAAGGGCAAGCAGCACAAGGTCTCATTCAGGTCTAAACAGGTGCACTCTAGTTCTAAACCACTTCACTTATTGCATATGGACCTCTTTGGTCCAACTAATATAGAAAGTTTGAAGGGTAAATCATATTGTTTTGTTATTACTGATGATTACTCCAGGTTTACATGGACTTTCTTTTTAGCCAAGAAAAGTGAAACTGTCCTAAGTCTGATTAATTTCATTACCCAGATAGAGAAGAAGAATGGTAATGAGGTCAAGATTATTAGAAGTGACAATGGGGGTGAGTTTAGAAATCAGTTGTTAGATGATTTTTGTGCCAAGAAAGGGATTACTAGGCAGTTTAGCATAGCTAGAACCCCACAGCAAAATGGGGTTGCTGAAAGGAAGAATAGGACCCTTATTGAAGCAGCCAGAACCATGTTGGCTGATGCCCACTTTCCTATAGCCTTTTGGGCTGAAGCTGTTAACACAGCTTGTTATGTTCAAAATAGGGCATTGGTCAACAAGATACATAATAAGACACCTTATGAATTACTTTGGGGAAGGAAGCCCAATATTGGCTTTCTTAAGCCATTTGGTTGTCATGTAGTTGTGTTAGAAACTAGTGAGGCCCTAGGTAAATTTGATTCAAAAGGTGATGAAGGCTACTTCATGGGTTATTCAGTGCAGAGTAAAGGATATAGGGTTTACATTAAAAAGGAAAAACGTATACTTGAAAAGGTACATGTTAGGTTTTTAGAAAGTAAACCTAGTGATCCTGAGAGTGGTCCAAATTGGTTGTTTGACTTAGAACCTTTGTCTAGAGCTTTAAATTATATGCCTGTTACTGATCCAGACATTGTGAAGGTAACTTCAAGTGTTTTGGAAAAGAGAATTGGTAATGTTTCAGGTATACAGGTTGCTAAGGAAGATGGACCACCAGCAGTTAAATCATCTCCCACACAAGAATTTGTTACACTTCCTATATGGACAGATGAGTATTATGCTGCTGCTACTGCTGCAAGGAAAGATAATGGTGGTGTTCAAATACCACCAACTACAAACATGCATGATTCTTCAGGCGCTGACAAAGGGAAATCAAGCGCTGACACGACCAATTCAGACGCTGATGGCTCCAACGCTGACAACAGCAGTTCAAGCGTTGTTAGCCCAAACGCTGACAAGCAAGGTTCAGAGTTTGATGACACCTTTGCACATCTTTTCTCTTCCCATTTTGAACAAGGTGGACCTTCTAATGTCCATGAAGAGATTTCTGTTGATCAAGAAGAATCTGAAGAAGATATTGGCAATATGGAACGTGAAGTTGAGGACAGCAGACTTTTTGAAGGAGGAGTTCTCACTTCCACAGCTAAGGATCACCCCACATCTCAGATCATTGGTGATGTTATGGCTCCAGTTCAGACAAGAAGATCCCATCAAGGTCTTGGTGGATTTATTGCCAATATACAAAAGAAGGTTGATACCCCTCTTGTACAAGCATGTTTGTTTGCCTGTTTTCTGTCACAGGAAGAACCCAAGAAGATTTTTGATGCTCTCAAAGAACCAAGTTTGGTGGAAGCAATGCAGGATGAGCTTCACCAATTTGCTATACAGGATGTTTGGGAGCTGGTTGATTGTCCTAGATATGTGAGACCAATTGGGACAAGATGGGTTCTAAGGAACAAGAAAGATGAAAGAGGCATTGTGGTCAGAAACAAGGCACGTTTGGTAGCTCAGGGTTATACACAAGAGGAAGGCATAGATTATGAAGAAGTCTTTGCTCCAGTTGCAAGAATTGAAGATATCAGAATTTTCTTAGCTTATGCTTCTTGCATGAACTTTACTGTTTATCAAATGGATGTGAAGAGTGCTTTCCTCTATGGCACAATTGTTGAGGAGGTTTATGTAATGCAACCTCCTGGTTTTGAAGATCCTGAGAATCCAGACAAGGTTTATAGAGTAAAGAAGGCAATGTATGGACTTCATCAAGCCCCAAGAGCATGGTATGGTACATTGTCCACCTACTTGGTGGAAAATGGTTTCAAGAGGGGCACCATAGATCAGACACTGTTTACAAAGAAGAAAGGAAAACATGTGTTACTTGTGCAGGTCTATGTTGATGACATCATTTTTGGGTCTACTGATCCAAAAATGAGTGAGGACTTTTCCAAGCTCATGACAGATAAATTCAAGATGAGTGCAATGGGTGAGATGAACTTCTTTCTAGGTTTACAAGTTCAGCAGAAAGAAGATGGTATCTTCATCTCCCAAGACAAGTATGTAGCTGAAATCTTGAAGAAATATGGTTTTTCTCCACATGAGAAGGAGGCTTCTACTCCTATGGATAGACAACACCCTTGGGGAAAAATTGGAGCTGGAAAGGATGTGGATGTTAGGCACTATAGATCAATGATTGGATCATTGATGTATCTCACAGCCTCAAGACCTGACATCATGTTTGCTGTGTGTGCATGTGCACGCCATCAAGTGACTCCCAAAGAATGTCACCTTTTTGCTGTAAAGAGAATTTTTAGGTACCTAAGATGTTACCCAGATCTTGGATTGTGGTACCCAAAAGATTCTCCCTTGGATCTTATTGCATATTCAGACAGTGACTATGGTGGTGACAAGTTTGATAGGAAATCCACAACTGGTGGATGCCAATTTCTTGGGAGCAGATTGATATCTTGGCAATGCAAGAAACAAACAGTGGTGGCAAACTCTACAACTGAAGCAGAATATGTTGCTGCAGCTGCTTGTTGTGGACAAGTCTTATGGATTCAGAATCAGCTGTTGGATTATGGGTATAATTTTATGCATACCAAGATTTTTGTAGACAATAACAGTACTTTATGCATTATTAAAAATCCTGTACATCATTCTAAAACCAAACACATAGAAATTAGACATCATTTTATAAGAGATTGCTTTGAGAAAGGTTTAATACAACCAGATAGGGTAGACACAGAGGACAATGTGGCTGATTTATTAACTAAACCTTTTGATGCTGGAAGATTTCAATATTTGGTAACAAATATTGGAATGGTTAATCTCACTTAATATGTGTTTTGGAATCCTTTTGTAAAAGTATGTACAGGATAATGCATTGTTATTGGTCTTTGTGATGATTTAGATTTTCCACATTATTTTTCTAACACTGACAAAGGTAAATGTAACGCTGTCAAGTGTTATTTTGCCGTTGTTAGAGATATTATGGTCTAACGCTGACAAGAGTTCCTTCAACGCTGATAAGTGTTGTCGGGACGCTGTTAGCAACAAATGTTAGTTTTGTGGTTTTCATCTAAATGTGCAGGTAATGGTAGCTTTATGCCATTGGATACAGAGTTGCTTATGGATCTTTGAAGAGCTATTTGGACATGTTTTGTTTATGGATGATGGTTGGAATATTTATATTCCTATCTTGACATAAATTTTTTTATTGTTCATATATATATTTTGAGAACTCATGTATCATAGTTTGAGGGGAGGTTTAAGGAACCTTTAGGACTCTTGGGTATTCTTAGAATACTCTCATCACAATTCTAGATTGTGTCCACTGGTGAGTATGGGTTAGTTTTACTAAACCATGAGGCACTGTAGCATGCATAGTATATCAACTTTGCATGCTGCCAAGACATTTTTGGCCTAGAATTGGTTGTGGTCTGTTGGGAGGCTTGGGAATCCTTTTGATATGGGTTTTACCTGGGAGTAACAAGGATTTTATGAGGTAACTTGGTTGTTAAGAATTTTGGTTAGCAAGGGACACTAGAGGACTGTTATGTCTATCTTGCTTATGCAAGTGTGCATAACTGGACAGTGCTTGCCGCCCTATGATAATTATCAGCTTTTGGTTATCTTCTCTAGGATAAATTACTTGTTAAGGTCATTTTTCACTTTTTAAAACAATTTTATTTTTGGACGCTGACAAGATTTTTCCAAGCGTTGTTGTGACCAAAATGGACGCTGACATGGCTTTAGGCGAACGTTGACAAGATTATAGCCGTTGGGCGTTGATGGGTTATATTTGACCGTTGACAAACAATGGGACCTACCCAGTTGTAACTTTTTGACATATTTTCAAGCCGTAATTTTAGGAGTTGTTACTTTCATTAAATGCATGGGATAACTTATAAACTTTTTCAATATTTTCATGATTGATTTTTGAAAATCTTTGCCTATTTTTGGGCCAATCACGTGCATTCATCCACTCCTATAAATTTGGCTCCTATTTTAAACAGGGTATCTATAATTCTTGTCTAACATTTTTCTCTTATCAACCTTCATCTTTTATACATCAACTTAACAGCCTTCATCAATGGCACCAAGATTTAACTCAGCAGAATTGGATTTGGGGTTCAAGTCTCAACACAACATGATTGCTTATCTTGTTGCTGATAATACTTTGTTCCCTCAATACACTCAGATGGTGGAGTATTTGAATGCATCCCCATTAAGGTATGCTCTTTCTCATGCACCACTCATTCCAGTCACACACATTAAACAGTTTTGGAACACTGTTAGTTCCTCAACAGTTAATGGAGTGACAACATTGAATTCTATTGTACATGGGAGACCTTGGGTGGTTACTGAGGCCTTGGTACGCCAGGCCTTGCATCTTAATGATGCTGATGGTATAACCATGCTTCCCATATCTGAAATAGAACAAGGGCTTAGGGCTTTGGGATACCCTATTCTTGATGAAGGTACTCTTAATAAGTACCATAAGCAGGAATTTCCCCCAGCCTGGAAGTACCTAATTCACATTCTCCTTCAATGTTTGAGTCCCAAATGTACTGCACACAATGAGATCAATAGATCCATTGCAACTGCTATTGTGTGTATTGCAACAGGGCAAAATTATAACTGGTCTAAAATGATTTTTGAAGGAATGTGTAAAAACAAGGGGACAAAAATGACTTTAGCTTATCCCCGTTTTCTGCAAATGGTTTTTGATGCTCAAAGATATTGTTCAAGGGATCACAATGACTTTTATAAGATCCCTGAACAAAAGAAGGCTATTTTTACCAAGATGAATTCACCACCTCATAGAGACCTACCATTAACCCCAGCCATGCTTGCTGTTATTACAGCAGCACAACCCCAACCAGACCCTCAACCTCATATTGACCCTCACCCACAACTTGAACCTATCCCTGAACCTTTACCCTCACCTGACCAAATGCAAATAGACCAAAATCCCTTTGACGCTGACACATCTAATGTGGGCGTTGATATGCCTATTTCCACCGCTGACACCCAACCATCACAATCCCAAACACCCCTTAACCAACCTACATCTACACCATCTTCTACACCATCTTCCACACCACCTGAATATAGGTTGATTAAACGCCAAAGGACTGCTGGAGTGTTCTCCTCTGGTGGTCCTAGCCATGAAGCAGAGAGAACCACCACCACAAGTGTGGCTGGTGACCTGGATGAGGCTGGGGCTATTGATACAGGCTTAGATGCTGGTCAAGACAGTTCCACCATAATTAAGTCCTCATCCATGCCCAATGAACCTAACTTGGGAGGTCAAATTCCCATTTTGGAAGAGGGCAGACTGGAACCAATGACGCTTTTAGAATTGACGGCTGTCTACATTAGCTTGCAAAAGCAAAATGCAGACTTAGTACAAATTGTCAGTAACCAAGGCCTTGAACTCAATGAATTGAGGGAGAGGATTGTTGTTTTGGAGAGTGCTCATTCAAGGGGAGGTATGGAGGAGTCTTCCAAAGGGGAGGAAGCAAGAAATCTGAGTGATAAGAGCAGTCAAGATGGTCAATCATTGGATATTGCTGAAGCTCTTACTACATTAAAGGAACAAAAAGGTTTTGATACGTCCTTAATCTCTCCAACCAATTTAAATTTATCATTTACAGATATGCTGAGAGAGGTTACACAAGGCGCTGAGGGAAAATATTTAAGCGTTGATAAGACAAGTTTGGACGCTGACAGAAGTATTTTGGGCGCTGATAGAGGAAATTTGGGCGTTGACAGATCTGCATATGGAGGTGATGTATTCCAGTCATCATCTATCATCAAAGATGTTCCTACTCAGGTATTATCATCTACCCTACCAACAATTGAACCAACAGATAAGGGTAAGGGTAAGTTGGTAGAAGAAATTGTTCCAAAGAATGCAGCTCAGGTTGAATTTGATAGAAGATTGGCTGAGCAAATGATGGAACAAGGTGAGAAGGAAAAGTCACCATTTGTTGTGACTTCTGAAGAAGAAAGTGATGGAGCTAGCTCAGATTCAAGTGTGATGATTGTTGAACCAGAAAGACTTGAGTATGGTGATGAGCTTGCTAGGGAAAAGCTGAGAGATTTGAAGTTGCAAATTGATTTTGATATGCCAGAAGTAGTTCAGATGTACAATTCTTGGGAAGAAAGCTGTATGGATAATCCAGACTTGACCATTTCAGATCAAATATGGGGTTTGGAAATTCTTCTTAGAGTTCAGCAGGATTGTAAGGTGATGTTGAAGTACAGGGCAAGCAACATTCTCTCTGAATTGAAAAGGGATAGAAGGAAGCTCTACTTTATGTTGCTCAAATGTCATGGAGTTGGATGGACACATCAGAAGCTGAAGGCTTTGACATTTGATGAGTTGGAACATAGGGCTTATCCTATTTGGGTGAAAGTGCAAGAAGAAAACACTTTCAGACTTCTTTCAGATGAAAGAAAGGAGCAACTTGCAGAAGAGATGGCAATCAAGAGAGCTATGATAGTTCCTAGACCAGTAAAGAAGGGATTTATTCTTGAGTTTCCAAAAGATATGTCTCAACTATATCCAAGTGAAGCAATCATTAGAAAGAGCCTCAAGCTCTCCCCATTAGAAGCTTCAGATATGGTGCATGTGTTACCACTAGATTCCAGGAATCCAATTGTAAGTTATGAGGAAGATGAATGTGGATTCTGGAAAATTGGAAGATTTGGCAAGGAGGTACACACTTTTACCACTCTCATATCTTTATTTGCAAGTTGTGACAGAGAAGACTTGGTAGACCTTTGGAGGTTGCTAGAGACCAAGTATGAGGCTGAAGCACCAACTTCAGCCAATGGAATAAAACTTTGGACCACATTCAAAAGGATGTGTGGGACAAAAGAAGAAGATCCTGAAATATGGAAGGATCTTGAAGATGACCTCAGTGGTCTTCAATGGAGGTTATATTCAGCTGCTGGTGTATACCATTTGAGTTCTACAAAGTTTGCTGAGTATTTACTTGTAGATGCTCAGTATTTCATATCCAAGGCTGTTTTGGAGAAGATGAAGGACACCCAGTTGGAGATAGACTATACAAGTGACGTGGCAAAGAATTTGATCAGATTTATTTATCATCAATATGACAAGGTTTGTCAGACTCCTCCAAGTTCTTAGTGTTTATTCAGAAACTTGATCATAAGAGTGGATATCAAGTTTAGGGGAGGATTGTTGGGAATAAATCTAGGCCAGAACACTTGAACGCTGACAAGAACAACTCAAGCGTTGACAAGAGCAAAGTGAGCGCTGACAGCATAAGCGTTGACAAGATAAAGTCAAGCGTTGACAAATTGAAGACAAGCACTGATGGAAGATGTGAGCTACACGTTTATTATATTCTAGATTACTTCTAGTAAGGATAGAGTCGACAATGTATTTTCTATATTTATCTTTACCTAGAATAGTTGATTCGTAGCTTATTGTACAAGACTTCTTGTTCTATAAAAGAAGATCTTTTAGGTTAATGTTTAATATCAGTTTTCATAAGTTTTCGGTTGTTAAACCCTTTCATTGTAACCAAGTACGATTATTCTAATCAAAGTGAAAGTTTGTTTAACATCATTGTGTTTTAGATCAAGTGTTAATTCCGCATAACACTTTGTTACTTTATTCACAAGCAAAGGTTTCTCTACGTGTTATACTTGATCTAATCTCGTATACACAAAGCTAATCGATCTAAGTTTGGGATCAACATACACATGTTGTAGGCTAGGCTTGGCTTTGTTTGTTTAATAAAGATATCTAGACTACGAGCTACTACTTAATATATTGTCGGAGTGACCGAATCTTCCTAAATACGTAAAAAAGGTATTTCCAACAATCTCCCCCTAAGGGAGGTTACTCCAAACAAGGGTGTTACCCGAGTTACAATAATAAGATAAACCTAGCATACTATGCTTGTCTTGAGCTCGTAGTCTTCGTCTTTCTTTTCTTTTTCTTTTCTGGTGAACATGCTGATGTGATCATTGATATCAATCTTGAGCATTAATCTTTTGCCTTGATCTTCGCCTCCTCGTAACACCATGTCCCACATACTTATACCTTTGTAATTCTTGAAAGCTTCAGAGTTCGATACAGCGGAAGACTTAACTTTTAGGCTTTCTTGAATTAGATGAGGTATTAAGTACATAAAGTATAAGCATGCGGGGACGACTTCTTCTCGGATTCCGCAACGCCACCGTCTTCAAATGCCGTAACATAAGTAGACACGAACAAAATGGCTTTGAACATTTCATTCTAATTCAGTAGCATTTTACCTCCGGTCGGTGAAGACCGTTGGACGATATAAAATATCGTACTTGTGGCAGGTAGATTTAATTAAAAATCTCCTTGACAAGATTTTGCGGGTAAACCCGTTCTCTTTACTCGACCGTCCAATGCTGACTACGAACGTAAAGAGTGAATCATTTGGATAAAATTATCCGCATGATTGAAGCCGTCAATTCTGATTCCTAGAACAAGTTTGATTCATTAAAGAATCGCACCATCGTTGCTTTCCAGTTGTCACGAGCTTGATTCGTATAGAATCTTGCAAGTTACCTACCAAGTGATGTTTGAGGTTAACACTAGAAGGATTTCCACTCATCACCGTGAACACTAAGGTATCACTCTGAGTGTTCTGGCAAGATCACTAAGATATTGCGTAGATGCCTGGAATGTGTTTGAATTCAGTTAAGAATTAAACCATTGTTGCTTTCCAGTTATCACAAGTTTGATTCATAAAGAATCGCACAAGTCACCTACCATGAGCTTTCTGATATTCGCTCAAGAAGGATTTCCATCTTCATTGTAAATACTTTCGTATTACTCGGATGTTCAGGCAAGATCATGAAGATTTTGCGTAGGACTCTTAAAATCTTTCTTACTTTTCACATTGTGTCCTAATGAGAGATGATCTTAAATGGCTCTAGACTCGATCGTGCATTTTGGATTTTAGTGATCGGAGGCTGGAGAGGAGTGTCACCATTTCAATACCAATTTACTCGGAGTGATATCTGAATAAAACAAATACCTTTTGAGAGATATCTGAGTTAGCTGGGATGGGTTGTGCATTGCATCACTGGGTCCATGATGTATAGCTTCAATATCGAGCATCATTTAAATGTTCTCAATATCATACGTGTTGACCCGGTTTCTGCCTAAAGTTGTAAGGAGGGCTTCTTTCTTTACACCCTTTATCTTTACAATTCTGTTTCATTCTTCAACCCCTTCAATGCTTACCAATACGTCATAACTAGTACCTTGTTGTGATTGTTCCAGTGCTAACTTAAGTACTTGGTCGGCATTCAGCTACGTTCACAATCTTTCTCCATCTTTCCTAAGGACTACTATTTCTAGCTATGGAATGTCCTTGGGAAGATTCCTCTAGTTCAAGAAGAATCATAGGACTTAACCTATCCTACCATCCTTATGTCACCACAATCTTCATCGTCGTGAAATAAATGGGTTGTGGGTAAGTATAAATCACCATGAAATCCATTTTTGATGTGCAAATCTGTTTTGCTCCCCCTTAACATATGCCACGATATTCGAAAACATTTCTCATATGTCGGGATAAGCCAGCATATTAAGTCAAACCGTTTGTGATAATTTCCCATATTAAATCACATTTTCTCCCCCATATTAAAAATATTAACCCAATCGATGTTTTGAATATCAATTGATTTAATGAAGTTTTAACAAAGGTTTTGGGAAAAAAATGCAAGTCCATTTATCTTCATGATACCAAATGTATGAGATATGATACCGATTTATAACATGATCACATATTCACCATATTAGAAAAGAATTGACAAGGTTGGACCTGATAGATAAGAACATCAAATGATAGGATCAAATGGTTCTTGTCAGCATATGTTGGTCGCCTCGTTATGTCTGAAGTCGTCTCTTGACACCACGTGTACGATTGGTATGGTTGTCTTGACACCAATTAGTGAGCTTGGCACTTTCGGCATCGAAGATTCTGAATGCTTGACAATTGCTCCCCCTCAATTGT
Source organism: Glebionis coronaria (assembly GCA_025667525.1). Lineage (NCBI taxonomy): Eukaryota > Viridiplantae > Streptophyta > Magnoliopsida > Asterales > Asteraceae > Glebionis > Glebionis coronaria. The sequence continues at coordinate 700,462,700 of CM046874.1, forward strand.
TGACCCGTGTTCTATTGAAAGAGCTGTAGTCGTCGTTTGAGTAGTTGCATCGTCGAGTATGTAGATACCAAATGTAGATAGCTATGGTTGTAGAGATGATAGCTTCATAAAAACAAGACTTCTCTTGTTTTAACAAATAAATGCACTGAAACGTACATAGATTTGTGTTAGACCAAGTTATAAAGTAAACTTGATCCCTTACAAGGTTTTAAAGTAAACCTTGCCCGAGAAAATTAATTCCCGTTGTGAGCCAAAGCTTTCATAAGAAATACTTGACTTTAATGTGAAAACCGGGTTGCAGTCTGAAATAACTACAAGCCATTTTGGCAAGTTTTATGAAATATTTACAACTTTTGTACGAACTCTATTTATGGCACCGTGTCAATATTAATCAACATTTCTAAGGCCGTAAATATTATCGTACCAAAAGACATGCCTTTGAAAAATAAAGTAAAAATATTTTTGGATTTTTCTAGATATTTCAATTTTTATGGTTTTTATATGGTTTTATATTTTTCTATTTTGCTTTTGTGTATAAAAATATAAACAATATATATGAATGATCACCAAGGATACGGAGAATAGTTTACCACCACTATTATTTCGCTTCATCTACCAGTTCCTTTAGAGTCTCAAGCGAGAAGGTTCTCATTTCCTAGCTTGTCGGCCAAAAACTCAATTCGAGAGCGATCTAAAGCCTTCGTGAAAATATCCGCCAATTGATACTCAGATAGGACAAAGTAAAGCTCGATCACTCCATTTTCCACTTGCTCCTTGATGAAATGGTAGCGAATGTCAATATGCTTCGACCGGGAGAATTTAACATTGTTGCAGCATAAGGCAATTGCACTCTTGTTGTCGAAGTACATCGGAATTTTGTTGAAACCTAGACCATAGTCGGTTAATTGCGATCTCATCCAAAGAATTTGAGCACAGCAACCGGACATAGCTATGTATTCTGCTTCCGTACTTGAAATTGCAACGCTTTTCTGCCTTTTTCGATGCCCAGTTGATTAGTCGATCTCCTAGTAGTTGCAAAGTTCCACTCGTGCTACGCCTTGTATCTTGACAACCCGCGTGATCCGCATCTGCATATGCCATAAGTGTAATCGAAGAGTCCTTCGAATACCAAAGTCCCCGATTAATGGTTTCTTTAAGATATCGAAAGATCCGTTTCACAGTAGCCAAGTGTAACTCAGTAGGCCGAGTTTGATACCGAGCACACATACATATAGCAAACTGAAGATCAGGTCGACTAGATGTGATATACAGAAGAGTACCGATCATTCCATGATAAAGTGTCGGATCAACGAAAACTCCATGTGGATCTAAATCCAGCTTAGTTCGTTCCACCATTGGGGTATCCACGGGGTCGCAAGATTCCATCTTATATTTCTTAAGCGGTTCAAGGGCATACTTGGATTGATTGATAAAGATGCCCCTGGGACTCTGAGATATCTGAAGACCTAAAAAGAATGATACCTTGCCCATCATTGACATCTTAAACTTGGAAGACATGAGTTTCCCAAATTTTTCGGATAAAGTTTGGGTCGAGGCTGCAAATATAATATCATCAACATATATTTGTACCATAATCATATCTTTACCTCGTTTTTGAATTAACAGCGTGGGATCCACCTTGCCTTTAGTGAAGCCTTGTGTAATGAGGAATTGTGACAATAGATCATACCATGCGCGAGGAGCTTGCTTCAACCCATAGAGAGCCTTCTTAAGCTTGTACACATGATTAGGATAATTAGGATTCACAAAACCATCCGGCTGTTGAACATAGACCTCTTCCTTGATTTGACCATTCAGAAATGCCGTCTTCACATCTATCTGATAGACGATCATATTCATGTGGGCTGCATAAGCGAGGAATAGTCTAATAGCTTCCAAACGGGCAACAGGTGCAAAGGATTCCATAAAGTCGATGCCCAATAATTGCTTGTATCCACGAGCTACTAGTCGAGCTTTGTTCTTCAATATTCCGCCTAACTCATCGAGTTTCACCTTGTAAACCCATTTCAAAGTGAGTAACTACACTTGATCCGGGCATGGGACAAGTTCCCATACTTCAAGACGTATAAATTCATTAAGTTCTTCTTACATAGCTTCTATCCAACAGGATTGAGTAAAAGCTTCTTGCCATGTCTTAGGTTCAACTTCAGTGAGAAAAGCATCAAAATGAAAAAACATTGCATTTTCTTGTAGCTGACTTCGTGTGGATACCGGACGATTAGGGTCACCAATAATAGAATCTATAGGATGATCCTTTGTCTACTTGCTGTCATGTTCACGAATCCGTGGATTGGAGTAAACTGTAGTTGGAGCTTCCTCTGAGGTGGACGACCCGGCTTGATTAGGGTCGGGAATTGGTACACCAAAGAATGGAAGTTCATGTATTTGAGCGAAATCCAAATCGTGATCATCATCATCCTCTTCATCATCAATAGGCATAACGTGGGTAATTGATTCGGGTGTTGGTTGAGAATTACTAGTTGATGGTATATCTTGACCAATTGTAGGTGTAGATGTGTCTGATTGTGCTTCGGTTGCTGGAGCGACAACTTCGGTTACCGGAGCTATTACCTCAGGTTCTGGAGAAACAATAGTTGGAGGAGTAAAGAATTCATCAAAGAACGGTTGAAACAACGTATCCCATTCAGTCCTAGTAGGCGGTATAAATGATGAAGTAGGGTTGTTTGGGACAAGACCAGAACTAATGTTACTGGGTCCCATTTCATGAAGTGCGGGTTCAGAGCTGCTTTGCTCAGAAGCCATTGCTGTTAGCTCATCAAAATCAACATTCATAGTTTCGAGGATCTTACGAGACTTACGGTTGTAGATTTGGTATGCCTTCAATGCGGGTGCGTAACCAATGAAAATACCAATATCAGCCTTAGGTTGAAGTTTTCCCAAATTTTCACCATCATTATTTGGATAGCAAAGAGAACCAAATACATGAAGATATGATAAATCTGGTACTTCGCCATGGAGAAGCTCATAAGGTGTTTTACCATGGCATTTACGAATTAGTGACCGGTTTTGGGTGTACATTGTTGTAGATACTGCTTCTGCCCATAAAAACAATGGAGCCTTTGCGTAAATTAACATCGTTCGAGCAGCTTCCATAAGTGTGCGATTTCGCCTTTCAACGACACTGTTTTGTTGTGGATTGCGTGCAACGGATGTTTCATGAGATATGCCAACTTCTTCATAATAATCACGCAAGATTTGATTCACAAATTCGGTTCTATTATCTGTACGAATGATTCAGACAGTAGTGTTGAGACGCACTTGAATCATCTTGAGAAATCCGATGATGAATTTAGGTGCCTCATTTTTTGTTGTAAGAAATTTCAACCATGTAAACCGAGAGTAATAATCGACAATTACGAGGATGTACTTTTTGCCACTAAGACTTTCAACACGCATTGGCCCACAAAGATCCATATGCAACAAATAAAGTTTCTCTTGGTTGGTGTCTTCCGTCTTGGGTTTGTATGATTTCTTAGTGCTTTTACCCATTGTACATGCGGAACACAAATGATCCTTGTGAAATGAAAGTTTAGGAAGACCACGAACAAGTTCGTTTTTCGCCAAATGATTAATACGCGGAACAAGCTCTGATACCATTTGTAGGATATGTAAATCTTGCTTATGTTTTAGAGAGAGAAAGAGATAGAGATATGGTGGATTTCACACAATTCTAGAGAGAGAAACTAATGAGAACTATGTGTAAAATATGAAAACCCACTACTACCCTCTCCATCAAATGAGAGGGTTTATATACCCAAGCCTTGTCATGGGCTTGGGCTTACAATGTTGGGCTGGCCTACACATGTTGTAGGCTAGGCTTGGCTTTGTTTGTTTAATAAAGATATCTAGACTACGAGCTACTACTTAATATATTGTCGGAGTGATCGAATCTTCCTAAATATGTAAAACCATATTTCCAACACATTTGTTTATGAGTGTACGTGCATCCGTGTGCATGGTTGGCCAATAATATCCGTTGCGCAACGCTGTTACCACTACTGACCATAGTCCTGCGTGCATGCCGCAGGATCCCTCATGTATTTCACTAATAACATATTGCGCTTGTCGCGACCCTACGCATCTTAGCCATGGCTGAAGGAATGAATGTTTGTAAAGAATCCCGTCCCTGACTTTGAACTGCCTCGAGCGTCTTCGTATTCACCGCGCTTCGATTCGTCATGCGGGAGTGAATCTTTCGTCAAACAGTCTACGATCGGTTTCATCCATGTAGGACCTTCTTCCTCCACAACCGACGTGACTTCTTGCACTTTTATGGATTTGTCTTTAAGGATCTCTACCAGGACCTGCCTTGACAAGTGTGCAAAGCTGGTGGACGCTATTTTGGTGAGTGTGTCTGCTTTCTTGTTCTCCCCTCTAGGTACTTGGCGTATTAGTAACTTTTCAAATCCTTCAATCAATGACTTTGCTTTTTGCAAGTATTGTATCATATTCTCTTCTTTCGCCTCATATTCACCAAGTATGTGGTTTGCTACTAGGCGAGAGTCTACGTTTGCTTTGAGATTGCGCACGCCCATTCGGGTTGCAATTCATAGTCCAGCTATAAGCGCCTCATATTCTGCCTCGTTATTTGTAGCTGTGAATTCAAAACGCAGCGCGTATGTAAATTCCATTCCTTCAGGATTGGTGAGTATGAGTCCTACGCCAGATCCATCAGTGCAGGATGACCCATCAGTGAATAAGATCCATGGGTCTTGGTCTTCCTCATTCTGTTTTGGATCCTGAATACCGTCTTCTGGTTTTTCGATAATGAAGTCTGCCAGGATTTGTCCTTTTACGACATTACGCGATCTGTACGTAATGTTATGTTTCCCAAGTAGAACACTCCATTTTTGTAATCTACCTGCGACGTGTGGTTTTGATATTATCTGTTTTATGGGTTGATATGTGATCACCACTATGGGATGTGCTTAGAAGTATCTACGCAACCTTTTCACCGCAAATACTAGTGCGAGTACCAATTTCTCCATTGGGGTATAATTCAGTTCTGAGCTTTGTAATGCTCTGCTTATGAAAATAATGGTGTTTGAACATTTTTCCTATCCGTCATTAGCACCACGCTGATCGCTCCATGTGTAGCTGACAGATACATTATCAGCTCTTCTTTTGGGCGTGGTGCGACTAACATAGGGAGCGAAGCTAAATGTGTTTTTAGTTCCACAAAGGCTTTCTCAGCCTCCTTTTGTCTAATTGAAGTCTCCTTTCTTGATACACTTCTTGAGTGTTTTAAATAAAGGAAGCGACTTCTCTGTGGATTTGGACAAGAACCTATTCAACCCTGCGAGCTTTCCATTTAGCGATTGCACTTCCTTTTTTGTCTTCAGGCTTTGAAGCTGAATGACTGCATCGGTCTTTTCCGGGCAGGGTTTGATGACATTGGGGTCGATCATGTATCCTAGGAACATGCCTTATGTTGCCCCAAAAGTGCACTTCTTTGGATTTAACTTCATGTTTATTCTCCTAAGTGTGGAGAATGTTTCCCCTATATCCCGTATAAGTTCACTCTCTGTGTGACTTTATTACTAGGTCATCAACATACACCTCCAAATTTCGCCCGATTTAACCTTCGAACACTTTATCCACCAAACTCTCGTACGTGGCTCCTGCGTTCTTAAGTTCGAATGGCATTTTTGTATAGCAATACACACCCTGTCTGGTATGAAATGTTGTTTTTTCTTCGTCTTGCTCTTCTATTTGTATCTGGTGATATCCTTTGTATGCGTCTAGGAAGCATTTAAAAGGATATCCGTATAATGATTCTACCTTCCAATCTATCTCTGAGAGTGGGTAGCAGTCTTGGGGGCAAGCTTTATTGAGGTCTGTGACGTCAACACACATGCGCCAGCTGCAATCATGTTTTTTAACCATTACTACGTTAGCAAGCCAATAATGGTAGTAAACCTCCCGCATGATTCCTGCGTCCACCAGCTTCTTTACTTCCTCAAGTATCACCTTGTTGCGCTCTGGGTCATGTCCTCTTTTCTTTTGCCTGATTAGGGGATATCCTTCGCGGATTTGCAGCTTGTGTTCAGCCATTGACCTTGGTACCCCCGTCATGTCTTTAGGTTCCCATGTGAATATGTCTAGATTATTCTTTAAGAGGCGGCACATGTCATCCTTTCCTTTGTCGGACAATGTCCCCCCAATCGCTATCTCTTGATCTGGCTATTGTGGATGGACTGTCACTTTTAGGTTTGGCGGCGAGTCTATCCTGGGTTCCGTTGTAACCCGAGGGGGTTCCGTGATCGTGTTGCACTCTGGGAGTGCCATGGCTGTGTTGAAGATCGTTACGATTCCTCCTTCCACTGGGTACTTCATCATGTCGTAGGTTGTAGAAGGTACTGCTCGCATTGCTAGTATGGAAGGTCACCCAATGATTATGTTATACTACGATGGCGACCGTATTATCAAGAAGTTCATTGAGACGTTTGCTGAATGTTCGTCGTTTCCTACTTTTACTACTAGTTTTAGTTGGCCCAAAGGCCACACCGCTTCTCCACTGAATCCGATGAGCGGTGAGGTTTCAGGTACCATCTGGCTCTTTACTTCTGCGCTGAGTTTCAGGAAACAGTGTTCATACATTATTTCCGCTGATGAGCCTACATCGACATACATACGGTGTATACTGTATTCACCGATGTTTACTTCTATTACCAGTGGGCCTTCTGCCACATTGTTCGCGCTGAGGGGTGATAAAGAGATGGCTCTTCCCTTCGATAATTTTTGGATCACCTTTTGCTTTATCCTTCGCTGCCACGTCCGCACCATGAAAACATTAGCAGTTGTTGGTTTTTCATCCGCCGCTGCTTCTTTTACGAGGTATTTAGCTTGCCTTCTTTTACCGTATTCTCGATATGCTTCTGCAGCTGAATGCATTCATTCGTGGCGTGCCCCTTCTCGCCATGATACTCACAATATTTGTTGCCAATGCGCCTTTCTACTGGAGTGGTCATTGGTAATGGTCTTGGGAAGTTCGCGCCTTCTGATATAAGTATTTCCCTTGGGGTTAACTTAAGGGGAGTAAACCTAAAGTTACTGGCTCGCCCCTAATACTAAGGTTTTTGCAAACTCTTTTTTAGATCTATTTTTGTTCCACAAATCGACTCGAATTGAAATCGGATTAAACGTAAAACTTATTTGTTCTTGGTGAAAACGTATAATTTTTTTGGAATTTTAAAAACTAAAATAAAAACTAAATATAAAAACTTAAACAAAATCTACTTTTAAACTATTTTCCAATTAAACTAGATTAATTAAAAACTTTAAATGAAATTTAAAACTAAATTTAAAACTAATTTAAAATTATAAAAGTAATAAAATATATTTTTTTATTTTTATTTTTCAAAACTGAATAAAGAAAACTCTAAATAAAACTTTTATATAAAAAATTAATTAAACTAAAATTGCATAAAAACTATATTAAATAAACTGCCAACTAAGTAATAACCCTATATTAATTAAACTATAAGAGAATAAACACAAAAAGAAAGCTAGATGGAATGGTAAAGGCGTTGGTTGGTATGCGTGAAGTCAGGGGTTCGAGTCCCCTGACAGACAAAATTTATGCTAATATATTTTTTTGGATTTTTTTTTGAATATTAAACTTACAGATCAATTGGATCTGTAGTATTCACACAACAATATCAGCAAATATTCTTATAAGACCAAACAAATAATCCTAATAAGCAATCTAAACAAAATAAGCTAAATCAAATAAGCAAGATAAAAAGGAACATAAAAACTGAAAAGAAAATAAGCTGAAACAAATAAGCATAAGCAAACGCAATTTAAGCAGAAAAACGAACAAAGCACATCTAAATACTACTAACCAAATAAGCTAACAAATCTGAAAATCTAAGCAGTAAGCAAATCAGAAAAATAATAAGTAATAAGCAGGAAAAACAAATAAGCTGTACCAAAATAACCTATAAGCTCAACAGATAGACAGTCTAACAGCAAATAAGTTATCAAGTATTCGAATAAGCTAAAAAGACTAAAGAGCAGATTAAAACTTAAATGAAAAACGAAAAATCAAGCAAAAAGCAGAACTAAGCAGATCCAAAACAACCTCAAGCAGATATATATAAAATGAACATTAACATAAAAAAATAAAAATAAGAAACAAACCTTATGATGAATCCTTTGGGAAGAAGACGCGGCGCTGAGCCGTCTTATCGAAACCGAATCGACAAACACCACCTTGTTATCAACCCAGTATCATCATCTCGAACAAGAACACACAGTTACGCGAATCAAAACAGATCTTCTTCGAACAGTAACCCATTTAATTTTCCCAGTAGGGGAAAATTATTTAACACTTTCTTTTTATTTTTTTTATTTTTTATTTATTTTATATTATATTAATAATAATCAAAACCAACAGTAATATATAAAAAAAAGAAAGCAGATTAAAATTTGACAGAAATTTAAAGGAGACGAATATTAATTAAAATTACTTTTCATTAATAAGAAGAAAATGATTACAATACTTGAAACTGAAAATACAATTTACCTTAACATCTAAATAAATTAAAACTAATTTAACCCTACTCCTACATTAATTAAAAAACAGTAAATTAAAGAAAATGGACTACTCATTACAAGTTGTAGGAGTGGGGTTTTATAGGAAAACCCTAACTCCTTGGTGATCACATCTTCAAATCCTGGCCACTCTTTTTCTTTTCTCTTTCTTCTTTCTTCATCCAACGGTTGAAAATACCCCTATTCACGCGGATGGCCCTCGTGGATTTTTGTTGTGCTTCTTCATGCTGATTTGGCAACCTATTATTGGAGAAGAGGGTGGTGGTGATGTGTTTAATCCAATCACAAAAAGGGAAGTAGGCCACGTTGGAAGAGATGAGGACCACCAGAAGTGGTTCTTTCGATTAAGATGGGAATTTATTAAAGATGTGTGTGATTCACACGCTTTAATTAAAACCCCCAATTTTATCTTGGTAACTTTTGAGATATAGGAAATTATGGTTTGGGTAAATGGGTGATGGTTGTGTTGTTTTGAGATGAGAGAAGTGGGTGGAACAAAAAATGGGTGTGGGTGAGGACTTAGGTTGTATCGAAACATTTGTGGGAAGTGGGGTAAATAATATGTTTATTAAAAAGGGTGTGGGTGAGGGTTACGTTTGTGTGGGGTGAGGGTAGACACGTGTGTGAGGTGTAGGATGTGAGTTGACCACCTTATTTGACCAAGCCAATTGTTGCTAACCGTCCCATGTTGTTTATTGATTGGGCTTGGCCCAATTTGCCAATTAAACTCTATCTGTATATATTAAACACATGGGCTTTTGGACATAATTTTTATCAAGAAACTTTTACTTCCAAATGGGCTTTTGAGCCCATTAATCTAAATGTGGGACCCACTTGGCTTGAAATCTTTGTAAAATTAAATCCACTAGAAATCGAGCTCAAATTTGGCTTTGTTGATCATTTCTTCAAAACCGTGTCGAATTGCCGGTTTTCGTGATCTTGGGCATACTTTTGATCTTTTGACTTTGTCTTCGTCTCTTTTTGGACTTTTCTTCAATATTTGACCGTGAAATCCCGTGTTTTCTTTCCTTTTGATCTTTTGTACCTATTTCATACAAAAACACAAAACCACGCGTAATTCCGACTTTTACGACATTAAACACATGATTAGGTCTTGTTTTTCCTTGATTTTTTAGTGGCAAAAGGATAAGTGTTTACACACTTATTAAATCCCCTACACTTGACCATTGCAATGACCCCATGCAATGCATTATTTTAAAGCATAAAGTCACATTTTTCTCATAATTAATCCATCTCGGCCTTTATTAGGATATTCTAATACTACTACGATGAAAAGATAAAGACAAAAGTTATAACAATTTATTAACTTGGAAATTATTTGATGGAAGAAACTCGTAAAGAAATCTAAGACTTAGATTAGGGCTTTTGTGTCATGAATATTAATCACTCTCAAGTTTCACGTTCCCATACCAAGCTTAAAAATGAGATCATTGTTTACCATAAGTTCTCAAGTTAAAACCACTCATATAAGATAACTGTGTAATACTCTTTCTCCAATTCCTACTTTGTATCTCTAGATTTTATTGATTTTCATTTACCCGTAGGCTCATTTGACTTATTTGATAATTATTAGTCCAAAAATGAAGGCCAAACGGTGCAAACCCGACACTCAAAACCTAACCTCGTCCTCAAAAACGTTGTTACTAAAGTAAGTCCACATCAAGGATGATTTAACACGATTTGGGGAATAAATTCCCGGACCCAAAATTTGGCCAATAGTACTACTTATTAATTATTTCCTCCAAAGTCATGTAGACTTTATGTGGAGTTTAGCAAGTTCACATCATATACCCTTAGGCTCTTTAAGATGTAAAAATGCTCCCCGTCTATTGTCCACACCCTAAGGCTCCTCGAACGATAAACGAGGGAATTGATTTTTGATCAATTTTTATTCAACACTTACCATGCCATACACCCTAAGGCTCTAATGACAAGGTTTGTGCTACATGCCCCACACCCTAAGGCTCCCTGAGGTCATGTTTTAATCTTATTCTTTTTTATTTATGATATATATAGTAGGCCAAATTCCCGGTCCCATGGTCTGAATACCTCCTACTTAGTGGTTAGGAGCCACCTTAGTCGGAAGTCCACAACGCTGGCACCCTCAATGTGTTCATGCTTTAATTACAAGGAGAATAAAGATTTGGCTAAGAGTTAAGATATCGAATCGACACCGCAAAAATCCTCATTTATTAAGCAATTAAATATACAAGCGGGAAGAAAGAGCCACAAAAACCATATAAGCAAAAATTAACCCTTAAACTTATTATCAACTCTATCATCTCTCGTTCTCCACAATTTAAAATCTCAAGGAATAAGACCCATGGATGCTTAGCCTAATAAACCAATTAAGGTCCATATGGTTAAGGATACTAGCTAGAGTAAACTTGGATAAGTAAACTCGGGTTGAGTCAAAATATTCATGACGGGCCTAATATATCAAAGATATCTAAACTTGTTAAAACCATTTTATTCATTTATTTTATTTTTGGCTTTATTCTTGAAATGGAAATTATTACGATGCGATGATAAAAGGAAAGAAAATAAATGAAAATACTACTAGGCCAAAATAGATCAAAAATTTGAAAAACGTTGAAAATTTTTAAATTTTCTGGTTAAATGGGGTCAAATACATGGAAAAGTCCACTAAAATTTCGATAGAAATCCCCCCTACACTTAATATAAACATTGTCCTCAATGTTTAAGCATGTGGGGGAATAAACTCCCCTACACTTAGGACATTGAGTACGTTGTTTAAAATCGAGCTAAGGAAAGGACAACTAAAGTGATTACATTTATTCGTCTTATTTATATACAAGATTGAATCACAATAGCAAAAACTTATCGAAGGAACCGAGTACACGGGAAACACGGGTCGCGTCAAAAATACCAAAAGTGGATCATTAAGCACATGTCCCTGCACAACATCACAACACACAAACAACCTACTTGGCTCCCTCTACACTTATTGTAGAAAATAGATAAAAGATAGATCATCGGGTTGCCTCCCGAGAAGCGCTTGTTTTTGTTAACTGAGTCACGAGCCTGACTCGACCCCGAATTAAATGGTCCATGGGGAAGCCTCGAATGTAATACCGGGATCAAAAATCTTATCCTCGGTCCCGGAGGAACATAATAAATGAGAGGCAGGAGGATAAATCATAAAAGGTAAAAAGGTCCTCTCAACATATGTGAAATTATCATCCACGGGAGTATCAAAAAACTCATCGATCTCGGAAATGAGAAAACCATCATCATCACTAAAAGTGATATGTGAAGAGAATCGATGGTAGAATCAAAAGTAATTGGCGAAGAGGCAAATGTGACTTTATCAAAATCCTAGTTTTCAAAATCAATATCAATATCAAGTTTTAAAACTCCATTTGCCTTCTCATCAATACCATGATCACAATTAAGCTCATGCGAGAAATCCAATAACACGGGATCATAAAAAGCATCCTCGTGATGGAATTTCTCAATACTCGTGGTATAAAAGTCATCACTAAGGAGTAAAGAATCTGATAAATCATTAGTATCATGGTTTTCAAAAGTCGGTTTTGGTAAAATAGGAGAATCATCCTCATCCGAACCCGAGGAATAATTAAAAATGTAGTCAGAATCATAAGATAACTCATCCCTATCTACAAACTCCTTAGGTGTAGGACAACTTATGGGTTCTTCTTCTATGCACTCATTATAAAGTTCTTCACACTCCTCAAAAATTGGTTTATCAAAACATGTCTCGCTAAGAGGATTTGAAGAAAGCATAAAGTCATTTGAGGGAGTAGGTGAAGGAGTCATAAAAGAAATGGGGTCATCAATGGGTAACGGAGGCTCAAGTATAATCTCGTGAATTTCCTCAATAGGTGAGGAAAAAGGAGAGCTAATAGTATACGTGGGTGTCAACACCGGAGGGTGAGTAAAACTCATGATAATCTCCGGGCCTTGTCTCTCCTTTATTGGCGGAGAGATGGAAGGATCCACAGTGGGAACATCACTACTAGTAGTGGTGTTAGCCTCAATATCAACTCTCAAAGACGGCTCAATATCACATTGAGCTTGATAGGTTTCTAAAATAAGCATGAATTTCCTATCGGTTTCCTCTTGCCATTCTCTTAGGAATCTATCATGTTCCTCAATTTATGAAGAATTAAGTCCATTTGAGTTTGTGAAATACTCCCTTGATTATTTCTTTCATTTGGAAAACCTTCATTATTTGAAAACCCTTGATTTTGAAATTCACCATAAAACCGTTGATCATATTGTGCTGGGTCACTAGTTGTAGGAAAACTAGGGGAGCCAAAATAAGTATTAGTATCATAACACATACTTTCCTCATTATTATAAACCTCCTCATAAGTTTTGTCACAATTAAAATAAGCATGAGGTCCACCACAAGTCGTACACTCCTCGGACATAATCTTATAACGCTCTTCTTGCAATATTTCCTAAATCGGACGATTATCCATGGTAGTGTCGAAAGAAATCGAAATAATAATAATACGCAATATTTTCGGTGTAATACTTTAGGAAAAGTATTACTTTTGGATTTTTATTAATTTTTTTAGTGCAAATCTTAGGAAAGAATTTGCTTTTGTGATTTTTTAATTTTTTTGTATTTTTATCTTTTTGATTTTTTTTATGTTTTTGATTTTTTAACAAGAAAAATAACGTTCAAAATCTAACGGATCCCAAAATCCAAATCGTCAATCGTAACGAGCGAAGCGGCAGCGGCGCCATTTTAATACTAAGGTTTTTGCAAACTCTTTTTAGATCTATTTTCGTTCCACAAATCGACTCGAATTGAAATCGGATTAAACGTAAAACTTATTTGTTCTTGGTGAAAACGTATAATTTTTTTGGAATTTTAAAAACTAAAATAAAAACTAAATATAAAAACTTAAACAAAATCTACTTTTAAACTATTTTCCAATTAAACTATATTAATTAAAAACTTTTAAAAACTTTAAATGAAATTTAAAACTAAATTTAAAACTAATTTAAAATTATAAAAGTAATAAAATATATTTTTTTTCTTTTTATTTTTCAAAACTGAATAAAGAAAACTCTAAATAAAACTTTTATACAAAAAAAATTAATTAAACTAAATTTGCATAAAAACTATATTAAATAAACTGCCAACTAAGTAATAACCCTATATTAATTAAACTATAAGAGGATAAACACAAAAAGAAAGCTAGATGGAATGGTAAAGGCGTTGGTTGGTATGCGTGAGGTCAGGGGTTCGAGTCCCCTGGCAGACAAAATTTATGCTAATATATTGTTTTGGATTTTTTTTTTGAATGTTAAACATACAGATCAATTGGATCTGTAGTATTCACACAGCAATATCAGCAAATATTCTTATAAGACCAAACAAATAATCCTAATAAGCAATCTAAACAAAATAAGCTGAATCAAATAAGCCAGATAAAAAGGAACATAAAAACTGAAAAGAAAATAAGCTGAAACAAATAAGCATAAGCAAACGCAATTTAAGCAGAAAAACGAACAAAGCACATCTAAATACTACTAACCAAATAAGCTAACAAATCTGAAAATCTAAGCAGTAAGCAAATCAGACAAATCTAAAATAAGCAATAAGCAGGAAAACCAAATAAGCTGTACCAAAATAACCTATAAGCTCAACAGATAGACAGTCTAACAGCAAATAAGTTATCAAGTATTCGAATAATCTAAACAGACTAAAGAGCAGATTAAAACTTAAATGAAAAACGAATAATCAAGCAAAAAGCAGAACTAAGCAGATCCAAAACAACCTCAAGCAGATATATATAAAATGAACATTAACATAAAAAAATAAAAAGAAGAAACAAACCTTATGATGAATCCTTTGGGAAGAAGACGCGGCGTTGAGCCGTCTTATCAAAACCGAATCGACAAACACCACCTTGTTATCAACCCAATATCATCATCTCGAACAAGAACACACAGCTACTCGAACCAAAACAGATCTTCTTCGAACAGTAACCCATTTAATTTTTCCACTAGGGGAAAATTATTTAACACTTTCTTTTTATTTATTTATATATATTTTTTTTTTATTTTATATTATATTAATAATAATCAAAACCAACAGTAATATATAAAAAAAAGAAAGCAGATTAAACTTTGACAGAAATTTAAAGGAGACGAATATTAATTAAAATTACTTTTCATTAATAAGAAGAAAACGATTACAATACTTAAAACTGAAAATACAATTTACCTTAACATTTAATTAAAATTAAAACTAATTTAACCCTACTCCTACATTAATTAAAAAAACAGTAAATTAAAGAAAATGGACTACTCATTACAAGTTGTAGGAGTGGGGTTTTATAGGAAAACCCTAACTCCTTGGTGATCACGTCTTCAAATCCTGGCCACTCTTTTTCTTTTCTCTTTCTTCTTTCTTCATCCAACTGTTGAAAATACCCCTATTCACGCGGATCGCCCTCGTGGATTTTTGTTGTGCTTCTTCGTGCTGAGTTGGCAACCTATTATTGGAGAAGAGGGTGGTGGTGATGTGTTTAATCCAATCACAAAATGGGAAGTAGGCCACGTTGGAAGAGATGAGGACCACCAGAAGTGGTTCTTCCGATTAAGATGGGAATTTATTAAAGATGTGTGTGATTCACACACTTTAATTAAAACCCCCAATTTTATCTTGGTAACTTTTGAGATATAGGAAATTAGGGTTTGGGTAAATGGGTGATGGCTGTGTTGTTTTGAGGTGAGAGAAGTGGGTGGAACAAAAAATGGGTGTGGGTGAGGACTTAGGTTGTATCGAAACATTTGTGGGAAGTGGGGTAAATAATATGTTTATTAAAAAGGGTGTGGGGTGAGGGTTACGTTTGTGTGGGGTGAGGGTAGACACGTGTGTGCGGTGTAGGATGTGAGTTGACCACCTTATTTGACCAAGCCAATTGTTTCTAACCGTCCGATGTTGTTTATTGATTGGGCTTGGCCCAATTTGCCAATTAAACTCTATCCGTATATATTAAACACATGGGCTTTTGGACTTATAATTTTTATCAAGCAACTTTTACTTCCAAATGGGCTTTTGAGCCCATTAATCCGAATGTGGGACCCACTTGGCTTGAAATCTTCGTAAAATTAAATCCACTAGAAATCGAGCTCAAATTTGGCTTTGTTGATCATTTCTTCAAACGTGTCGAATTGCCGGTTTTCGTGATCTTGGGCACACTTTTGATCTTTTGACTTTGTCTTCGTCTCTTTTTGGACTTTTCTTCAATATTTGACCGTGAAATCCCGTGTTTTCTTTCCTTTTGATCTTTTGTACCTATTTCATACTAAAATACAAAACCACGCGCAATTCCGACTTTTACGACATTAAACACATGATTAGGTCTTGTTTTTCCTTGATTTTAGTGGCAAAAGGATAAGTGTTTACACACTTATTAGCCCCTCTCTTCTATTTCCTTGGTAATCGAGACCTCCCGGCCTGCTTTGCCTACTAAACCCTTTATTAGGCGCGTCACATGGTCTATACCCATGGGAATTTTGTATGACTTCTGAGGCAACTGATTCCCCCTGTATAAAAGATCTTACCCGCCGTAGTACTCCGTTAAAGGTTTCTGGGGTTTTCATTCAGATTTTTTATTAGATCACTGTTGTGTATGCCTGCTATGAAGCAGGATACTTTTAAGATCTCTGGGCATTCCTTTATTTGAAGATATTCGCTCTTGAAATGTTCTAGAAAGTCCTCGAGGTATTCGCCCTGGTTTTGCTTAATTCTGGCGAGTGATACAGCACTCCTATCGTGTCTTCTCTGTTGCACATAGTTTCTTTTGAATGCTTTTCACAATGCTTCAAACCCATCAATTGTTCATGGCGGAAGTCTGCCAAACCAGATTCGTGCGTTTCCTAAGAGCGTAGAATTGAACATATTGCACCATATAGGTTCTGGCCATTACTCAATGCATGCCTGGGATTCGAAGACCTTTAGGTGGTCTTCTGGTTTTGAGGTGCCATCGTACGTTTTTACGTTTGCTGGCATGCAACACTTTCTTGTATCTGAATAATATTGTATGCGTCTCGTGAAAGCATTTTTCCTAGCCCTTATCCAAGGTTGTGAGAAGTCTTGGTCATCTGAGCAGTAATATTCACGCCTGCGCTTTGCGGGGTGGTTATCATCCGATCTTGATAGATTCCTTTTAGAGGATTGATCATGTTCTGCGAGATCCTTTCCTTTCGTTCCCTTTTGATTTTTAATGTGTTTGACCACTAGTGGTATGAGGGCTTGTAGATTATTAGCTACATATTCCTCCATCACGCGCGCCTTAGTAGCGATTACCTCCTCGCTTTCTTCTAATGCGGGGGGTATCCTTCTTTTGTGTTTATTTGGAGGAGGCTGAGTTGACTCCTGTCCTACGTTTCTTTCCTCAATTATAGGTAGGGGAGTTGAGAATAGTATACTTGTTCCTCTAAAAGGTGGATTTGTTACATCCCGAGTGTTGGCCTCACTGGCAGATTCAGGAGTAACATTTGCGGATGCAATGTGACCATCTACCGTCGAGGAGCTTCGATGACCTTCGTTCATACCATTTTTCGTCATTACTTAGAGCTTAGTGTAGGGTCCCACGGATGACACCAACTTTTTGATACAAAAGTTGGATGGACCGAGCTTGACCCGAATTAGGTTTAATTCGTGGTCTTGTGGAATCCGGCTCTTGCACCATGTGAAACTTGTTTAAGGACCCTACGCACTAAAGTAGACACCTTTAGGCTTACCGTGGGTTTGTGACCCACGATTATACTCCAGCGTGAGAGTAAGTAATCGATTTGAGTATATTAGGGTTTAGGGTATTGTATGTATCGTACCTTTGTGGAATCGTGAGGGTTCCTTTTATACTCAAGAGAGTCCAGGCTGAGCTCCCTATTCTTGCGGCCTAAGAAAGAGATAATGATTCACAATAGATTGATCCTTATCGCATAACTGCGGTAAGTGTATATCCTCTTCCCTTAGGCGAATATAATCATAAGATAGATTAAATTCTTGTCTGATCCTATCGCAGCGCGACAAGGACACGGTTAGGCAATGAACCGTATGTGCGACAGCGACTTATCGGGCCTCCTGGGATGTGCGCACATCGCATGTGCCTTAATCCTTTCCTGACGGATATGGGTAGTACCCGTGAGTCGGACTATCCAGCCTGACTAGGGACTATACGTCATCACCTATCATTCCAATCCCTTAGGGAATCTATTTTTCCATTGTAGCATTGCATTTCGTTCTTTGGCTTAGTGAATGAAACCCAATCATTGGCAAGTTGCCGTTGGTAGAACACACGAAATAAGTCTATGGTTGGCTCTATATCTAAGGTAAGGCAATTAATTTCAAAGTTATAAATTTTAGCCGTCCCTTTACAATGCAATTGAGAAACGTGGATCTCATAATGCATTAACACACTGATGAGAAAGCGCGACATGGGAATACGCTGATTGGCGTAGTCAAAAGACGGGTGTATATTCCTATTTTTCCCCCTGGCGCCTGCCTGATATTGTGTCGGGGGTTGGGAACTTCTGAGTGTAAATAATTGGGAATGTAGTATTTTGTCGTGAACTGGTCAAATGCCTCTATGGTGAGGATCGAAGTAACTTCGGAAAGTTGTCTAACCATGATTGCGTAGATAAAATAAGGTGGTAGCAAGGATTACCTTAGACAAAATCTAAGATTTTAGGAGACGTTAATGGAGCTTGGGAGTTTGGAAGTGATGGGCAGTCAATGGACGGCGTCAATAGTATATATAGCCCTCCTAATTTACTAATCAATGCTTGGATCTATGCCACGTGTTACCCACTTGCTAAATCCGACGGTAGAATGTGAAGGGGTAAATATGATGTGGCAGACGCTTTTCCCGGGTTTCGAGGAGGTTAGGTAAAATGGGGGATGAATGTCTTCTTGGCGGGAGTATTCGAATTCTTCTTGGATACTCATGTGGCGCCTGTGTGCATATTGTTGTTTGAGCGCTTAGAAGGTTGTAGTCTAGTAGCCACGGTTCGAACCTGCGGCCACTAGACTGGGGGGACATAATGACGTATAGTCCCTAAGTCGGGCTGGATAGTCCGACCCACGGGTACTACCCGTATCCATCAGAATATGGATCAATGCTTATACAGCGCACGCACAGCCCAGGAGGCCCGGTAAGCCGTTGTCGCACATACGGTTCATTACTTAACCGTGTCCTCGTCGCACTACGACAGGATCAGACAAGAATATAATCTATTGTATAGATATATTCGCCTAAGGGTAAGAGATATACACTTACCTTGGTTATGCGATAAGGATCAAGCGATTTTGGGTCATTATCTCTTCCTTAGGCCGCAAGAGTAGGAGAGCCCAGCCAGGACTCTCTCGGGTATAAAAGGTACCCCCAAGGTTCCACAAAGGTACGATACACAATACTTTAAACCCTCACATAATACTCAAACCAATTACTTACTCTCACGCTGGAGTCTAATCGTGGGACAAGCGCCCATGGTAAGCCTAACAATGTCTCTTTTTAGTGTGTAGGGTCTTCAAACAAGTTTCAATTGGTGCAAGAGCCGGAGTCCACAAGATCCCGAATTAAGCCTAATTCAGGTCTAGCTCGGTCCATCCAACTTTTGTATCAACACAACATCTTTTTATCACGAAAATTTAAAAAAAATTACTCAATTTCGTTAATTATAGACATCACTTATTTAACTCACAAATCAATTGTATAAATGGTGATATCATAAAATTTGATGATTTAACATGTTTACCTTTTAAATTAGTTTTAATTTATCACGGGAAAAGATTAAAGAATGATAAAATCATTCAAACTCAGGCCATTCACGGCTTCCTAAATAGTTTGCAAGGTAAGGAAACTACAATCAGTCAGACATTATAGGGTAATGGTATCTACAAGACCGAAGCCTTGATGAGTCTCCCTGAACCTTATCCTTGCAACTAAGTAGTACTTTTGCAAATTACGTCATTAATAAAATTTTACATCTTTAAAATAGAAAACACATTATAAACTTGATTCTTGCTAGTCATGGTGTGAGTTAGATTTAAAACCATGTAAGAGCGACTCATTTGTTGCCACATATGACCGGTAAGAATAAGCTTATAATAAACCAAATTTCAAATAGTTTAGTCTGTTTTATTTTTATTTTTGAAAAACCCTTTGCTTGATACATGATATACAACAATTATAATCATAAGCAAAACAAATAAACATTAACCTAAAACATATATCCAATTAACAATTATCACATACCACATGCATACAAATTGATGATGAATCCAAGTCAATTAAATTAAAACAATGCATATACATGAATAAGACTTTCACTACTTACTGGAAGTGAGCCAAATGCATCGAAAAATCGATTGCGTAAGTCAAATTCAAGTATACGCCACACAGCACATAAAGTTGTCTTACAATTTAAATTGACTTCAGATCACATCAGAGTATAGCTCGGATCTTCCCAGCCTTAGCTCAAAACTACAAAATTGTAGATATTTTAGTCGTGGACCTACCATAAAAATTTCAATTTTTTTCAAAATTTGTATGAATATATTATGAATTTTTAGTGATGGGTGTCAAACAAACCTTCTTAAAAATTACACAATAATAATGTCAAGATTCATCATAAACCATCAATTGAGCATGTATAAATCATTAACGATTAATTAACTTCTATATATCTAATAACAATAACACATGATATATGGTAAACTTGCATGATTCTCATGGATCGATCTATTAACAATTAATAACATGATAAATAACGACTAATTAACAATTAACAACATATTTATCATTAAAAATTCCATACAACATAGGATTTTTCTAATTTACTTTATTAACCCTAATTAGGGTTTATGAAAACCTAATCATCAAATAAAATAATTATACAACATCATATTAAGTTTACACACTTTTAGATCTTTCGTTTTTAATGTAATTAAAAGATATACGAACTGCTCTAATACCACTGTTGGAATTTATAAAAACCCTTAACCATATTTACACATTAATAATCACGAGTATGCAACGGAATAGTAATCACGTATAGACAAGTAATTAACATAAATGATAAAGAAAAGAGTACCTTTTAGCAATGGAGTAATTCACCTTTATCGAGCAATCAAATAACCGAAAACCCAATAAATATCAAACAGTGATCTCTCTAAGTATACACACACAATCAGTTTATACAAGCAATAATTATGCTAGTACGTAAGTGTTAAACAAAAAATAAATCAATACTCTTGAATCAATCAACAACTAGAAACCTTGTAGTTTCTTTACCTTCGTCGACCACCAAAAACCGAACAACCCTTTGGGGTTTGTCGACCGATCGGACCAAAAGAAGGAGGAGGAGAGAAAAGTGATTTAGGGATTACAAGTGAATAACAAGGTATCCAAGACCTCCTTATATACTTGTAATAACTTGATGATCAAGCAACCAAGCCCAAAAGCCTCATGGGCTTTTGTTCCCTTTTCCTTAATTTCTATTATTATTTTATTTGTTTAACTATAATTAATATATAATATAGTATTAATTATATATTGCTTAATGATTTACGTGTGCGTCTCCTTAAGCTCGAGATGACTGCCGCGCATATATTATTTCATGTACATATTACTTCGGTAAGTTGGTAAAACAAGCGCATAATATATCTACAATCATATTTGATATCCATTCCATAAGTTGTCCATCAATCGGCCAATTCTCTATCTCATTGCAGTGGATCAAGATAGTTTGGTTGACCATATACATGAAACTCGCAACTATAAGCTTATAGTGGAAGTCATCCATTCTTCTCTTTTTGCAGCTCTTGAACTGAATAACAATTTTACTGCTTCATCTATTAACCATTCAAGGATCTCCTTTGACGTTATTCCGTCATGAGCCTTCTTTTGGAGATTGATTTGTAGCCACTTGTGATACACTTCAACTTGTGTCCAAACACATCGAGTTGCTATTCTTGTCTTTACTAAGTCACCATCTGCATTAAAACATTCTTCAGTATTTCTTATGATTTGGAGTCCTTCCCTTATACTAGCAATTAACCCCTCGCCATGGTCGTCAACTGTGTGTGGAAGTGCGATAACAATGGTTGTTAATGTCACTACTACTAGACTTCATGAATTATTAGTTTCTTCCGAATGTGGAGGTGGGACTTGATCGTTGTCGAACTCTAAAACTCCTTTAAATCCTGTAGATTTTTTTAGAAGCTTTATAAGATTACCTGGCTCGTTCTTTTTAGACTTCGAAAGAAGATGATTAATTGATTTAAGTGCATTTCTTGATATTCTCTCAGAAATCTTTGCATCATCTTCAATTCGTAGAACATACTAAGCATATTCTTTCATCTCTAATCTTACATTGTTGTTGGATACATTTTCTTCCTTTTTAAGCAATTTTAACAACTTGCAAAAGTGCCAACAATAGGAAAGTAAGATCTAAAAAAATATAGGAACAAAACATATCAATTTACACATAACCACAGCCATTATCAGAAGTGTTATACAAATGTTCAAAATCATGTTTTTGGATAAATGGAGAATTATTTTACAATTTCGGTCGGGGATATGTGAAGGGACATGACTACCTTTCCAAAGATGAAGTATTTGGGTCCAGTGTTCCTCGGTATTAAAAAAGTTGAGTTGATTCACACTCCATTTTTTTTAGAGTACGATACAATTGATAGCAGCAAAACATCTAAAAACGGGTTCTATACTACCTATAATAACCCCAATGGACTAGATGCCAACAATTTCCTTTAGTGACCATTTATGATCTAAGCAAATTAGTGTTACTAGCGAATGAAAAGAGATAATGGACCTATTAACCCAAAAGCAGAAGCAACCTCAAAACACGCAATAGGAAAATTGTGGGTTACCAGTTGATGACGTATAGTCCAAAAGAATTTGGTATTCTAGTTCTTTGGGGAATCAAGTTTTTCCTCGTAACACTGAAGTGGCCCTGAGTGCTTTGAGAAGGATACCCAACAATTGGCCCATGGAGGATTATAGCAGGCACGGAAAAGGTTTATTGTAGGTTTTATAGAAAGAACACAACAATTGATCTCAAAATTAGATATCTTCGATGCACCTATACAGTGCAACTGCGATATATGGATATGGTGGAAAGTCATCATGTCCACTAAAAATCGTGACAATGGTATACAATTATTTGCAAACTCGAAATTTTTAGTATATACTCCTATTTTCCCAGTGGGGAAGCTTCCTACGTGAGATTGGGGTCCCGGTGCTCCAAGGTGAAGGTTCATTGGAATGTAATTTTCTTATGTGAAATGGAGTAATTCTTGTTCAGTGATGCGAGAAGTAATATCGAAGATTTGTTTTACCATTCTCGTAGTATGAGGAGAATGTAAGGTCGCAGTGTTTTTATCTTTTTTGATGGTTTTTTCGTGAGATATAAAGGTTTGTTAATGGCGGCAAGGAAGTTTTTTACTACGTGAGTACAGTGAAAAGGAGGTTGGGGTATTTATACCTCTAGGGTTAACTGTTGAGGCACAGGGATGCACGCCGCGTGTCGTCCACTTGCACAATCCAACGAGGGAAGATGAATCGACTAACTGACGTGTCATGCATTTTTTACATTTACCAAGTGAGTGGATACAAGGGAGATGGTAGATACAGATTTTTGGCGGGAAACTTTTGAAACTTCTTTTCTACGCTCTGTTTTTGTCACCAGCTCAGTTTCAAGTGCGATTTTGTGTGCGACTGCATTAGATTTATAGTCTAGTAGTCGCGCCACGCCCTACGACTACTAGACTGATGACTTGATGACGTGTGTAGTCCCTAGTCGGGCTATAAACCTGACCCACAGGTACTACATGTATCCAATCCATTATGCATGGTTATGACAGGCGGCGCTGAAGACCACGTGGCCCAATAAATCATTGTCACACGTGGCTTCGTGGAAGCCACACTCTGGCCGCACGCGGTCTGGGTCAAACAATATTATAGTCTAGGACTATGATTCACCTAAGTTAAGCGGATATACACTCTCCTTATTTAAGTGGTAGGGATCTCGGTGTATATGGTATTTATCTCTTACTTAGGCCGCAATATTACGGAAGCCCAACTATGGTTTCACCGGGTATATAAGTAACCCCCGAGGTTCCACAAATGTACGATTTACTTAATACTCACAACCCTCATCGATTATCCTAATTAAACCGATTACTTACTCAGTTACTCTCACGATGGAGTCTAATCGTGGGATACATTCTCACAGTAAAACCTAACGGTGTTTGTTGTTTCGTGTGCAAGGTCTTCATACAAGTTCACTTGGTATAAGAGCCGGAGTCCTCAACACCCGAATTAAACCTAATCCGGGTTAAGTTTGTTCCATCCAACTTTTATATCAACATCATTTTGTGCCATGATACGATACTTTTTGATATTGTACTCGAGTTCTACGTACGAGAACTTTTTCTCCGGAGGATATGAAGCTATCCGTGCACCTCTTTATACCTGTGTTCTAAAATTCGTCTCGATGGCGGAACTGTGAAAGCTATTGAGAACACGAATAGAATAGAAAATAACAATAAGGGGTCCAATAACGAAAAGAAGTGTGGACCAGCAAAATTGGATCGTTACATTAACCGTAATGGTGATCAAGAGGATCGCCCATGCTACCATGTTTACTAGAAGTTGAAAGTTTATGGACTTTAAAATCGATAGTCGTGTGATAGGATCGAACTCGAGATCACGGGATTGCACACATTACGTGAAGAGTTAATTTCTTTATTAAATATATTTGTTATATTTATTAAAACAAACTGTAGCTAACGATCGTTAAGTATTAAACGATCGTTATAGAATGTTAAAGAAGCTAAAAGAAGGAGTCCGAAAGTTCCGGAAACCTCCTTTTGAGCTTGGTGATATCCGGTTTTTAAAGAGAGGGGATAAGGAGGAAAAAAAATTTTGGCTTTATCTTGTTTAAACCTTGGAAGTTAAGTTTCCAAGGTGTATATAAACAAACCAAAAGGCCTCATATTTTTCACTCCATATTCTTCTTTTCTTGCTTTATACCGCCGGCCAAACACACCCTATTAGGTTCATCTTTGATTTTCTATAAGCTATTTTAGATCTAGTCCTAGCCCCTCTCTAGGGTTGTTGGGTAGATCTTCCATAGACTTGGAAAGCTCGGTTTTGTTCGTGCTAGACTCACGGTTAACTCATCGTATCACGTGTGTACAAGATCGTGGTGTGATCTTATTTTAGATTCCATCCTGGTGGTGTTCGTGATCTATCTCTACCGGTGATCGTTCTGCTAGGATAAAGGTATGTAACCCTAGCCTTGATTAATTATAATTGTGTTAAATAAA
This sequence comes from Glebionis coronaria, assembly GCA_025667525.1. Classification (NCBI taxonomy): domain Eukaryota; kingdom Viridiplantae; phylum Streptophyta; class Magnoliopsida; order Asterales; family Asteraceae; genus Glebionis; species Glebionis coronaria. Next base: position 700,487,691 of record CM046874.1, read on the forward strand.
GATCTTGTTAATCTGCTTCCGCTGTATGCTCTTTGATCTATGTTAGGGTTTTATAATTGTTATGATAATCATAATCCTTCAGTGGCATCGAGAGCCGTTTTAACATGATTTTAATTATCAAGATCTAAAGTTTTTTTTAACTAATATTGATTTGTGTTAAAAAAAATTACATGTTGTTTTTTAGGTTTTATAAAAATTAGGGTTTTGTTTTTATTTTTATTTTTTTAAAATCGGCTATAGCCGAATTTTTTATAAAAAAAAAAAAAAATTGTAAACCCTAAAATTACATGGTAATTAACTTTAGATGTATGCATGAATTAATTGTTATGTCATGTGTGGTTACGATCCGTAGTAGTTTTTTAATTGTTAAGGGAATATGAAAGATCCGTAATAAACATGCATGTTTTTACGGATCATATAATTTTGATTGCTATTTGCTTTATTTGATTCAAAGTTTTAAAATTAGGGAAGACTTTTTATGTTCATAAAAACCCTAGATTTGATGTTCTTTGAATAAATTGTTTTGCATGTGGCTATTAGATTTAGTTTTTTTGGTACTACTTGTTTTCATGCGTTTTTACATTGTATGTTGTAAACAAGGGTAATTTTTTTTAAGAAAAATAATATGGACTAAATCTTATCAAAATTAATGAATTGTTTTGAGATCTAAATTACATATGATTTGTGTTGATTAGAATTGCAATAGCAACTTAACGGCCTACTCAATTTTGACAAACTATAAAGTGGGTATAACGCACCGCTGGTCAAGTACCCGGTTAAGGAAGAAGGTGTTATGCTTCAGCGCTGACCAAATTCCCGGCTCGCCTGTGCGTCAAAATTGGAATTACCTATGGTTGTTATTGGTATAATTCTTTAAGGTTGTTTGGTTTAACCAATACCTCAACTTGCAAATATATGATGAACTTTTAGTCTCACCAAAAAGTTTACTAAACGTTTTTCATTAAACTTATGTTATGGAGATGTATGCATGCTTCTCCATACATGATTTTGACACCAAACTCTATACCCTAAAATTTAAGTCATATGCCCTCTAATTGACGAACACCTAAAGTTACAATTGTCGTCATATAAGATATCGGACGATGTTGTAATGGAGAGAAAATTTCATGACTGAATAAGATTGCACATGAAGGTTTTACGTTCTTTAGATTAGTCGACTTAATTGAGTTACTCAGTGAGAACTGGAAACTTAAGGCATAAAGAAGGGATAAAACATGTTTACAATGCAAATGTTTTTGGCAATGTAAATCCCTGACATATCTAGAAATTGCAATATGATTTGGCAATTATTGTTCGACAAGTTACTGTGTTGAATATATTTGTCACTAGCAGATCAACTGATGTGATAAATCTATGTCAATATTGATTCTAGTTTTTCAAGGAAAATACTATGGTTTTATTACTGTGGTAATTTTATTTTCTTGAATTTTATTATCGAAAATACTAATGTTTGAACTTATTTCTGTAGAAATGGCTCAACCCGAAAACAATCTGACAATAAGCTCGGCGTTCAAAGCATTTTTTGAACGGCCTGAACTTACTGGCCCTAATTTTAATGATTGGTACCGCTCACTAAGAATTGTTCTGAGAGCAGCGGGTACCATCAATATCTTGGAAACTCCTTTTCCGGAGGATCTTACTGAAGAGGCAACTGATGCGGAAAGGCTTCAACACACTGCTAACGTTAAGAAGCACCATGAGGTGGCTGCTGTAATGTTAGGGAGAATGGCTCCATCACTTCAAAGGAAGTATGAGCCAGCTTCTCCTCAGCAAATGCTTGATGAACTCAAGGCTGTTTATGAAACGCCGCAAGCTGTAGAGATCTATGATCTGGTTGATGCTCTACATAGTTGCAAGCAAGCTCCTGGAAAGTCCGTAAGTGACCATTATATGGAGATGAGGGGTTATATGGAACAACTCATCGCACTAGGACAACCCTTTGATAATAATATGGCTATTAACTTGATCAATAGGTCCCTTAATAAGGACTTCAATGATCTCGTTCGTAACTATAATATGCATTGCACGGGGAAGACAGTTAATGATTTTCATGCAATGCTCATTGACTTTGAAAAGGGTTTGAAAGATAAGGCACCCACTGCTACTCCTCAAGTACTTTAGGTACAAAAGGGTAGAGTGTCGAAACCAAAACCGCAAGTGAATAAGAAGCAGAAAGGCAAAGACAAGGTTGATAAGAGCAAGCAAGTTGCGACTACATCAAAACCAAAGCAAAACTTTGCTAAGAAATCTCTGAAAGATGAGACTTGTCACTACTGCAAGATGACTGGACACTGGAAGAGGAATTGCTCTCTCTATTTCCATGAAATGGCAGAACATAAGAAGAAGGCTGAGCAAGTTGCTGCAGCACCATCTTCAGGTAACTTATTTATGATAGAGTTATTTAATCTTTCATACAAATCAAACTCCTGGGTATATGATACGGGATGTGGTATTAATATTTGTAATACCCTGCAGGGATTTGAGTTGAAGAGGAGACTTACCTATGGGGAACAATTTCTGCAAGTGGGCAATGGCGCACAAGCAGCAGTTGAAGCTATAGGAATATTTAAATTAGTTTTACCTTCGGGTTTAGTACTGTCTTTAAATAATTGTCATTATGCACCTACAATTGTTAGGGGTGTTATTTCCTTTTCTTGTATGTTGGATCTTGGATTTACTCACACGATTGATAATAATAGAATTTCTGTTTTCAAAGATGGTTTATTCTATTTTAATGCAATTTCTGTGAATGGTGTTTTTGAAATTAACATGCATGATAAAAATCCCAAGAGGAAAAATAATTCTTTTTTTAGCATGAATAAGAAGAGTAAGTTAGACAAGAACTCTTCTTATCTTTGGCATTGTAGGCTTGCCCATATTAGGAAGACTCGCATACAAAAGCTTCAACGTGATGGGCTTTTGGAAAGTATCAATGATGAATCATTTGATAAATGTGAATCTTGTATCTCTGGGAAGATGACCAAGAAACCTTTTAATAGCAATATTGAAAGGGCTACTGAACTACTTGGTTTAATACACACTGATGTGTGTGGACCACTTAGACATGTGTCAAGGAAAGGTGCTAGCTACTTCTTGACGTTTACGGATGATTATAGCCGTTATGGTTATGTTTATTTACTTAAACATAAACATGAGGTATTTGAAACATTCAAAACGTTTAAAGCCGAAGTAGAGTTACAACTAGGAAAGAAGATTAAAGATCTTCGTTCTGATCGTGGTGGTGAATATTTAAGTCAAGAGTTTAAAGATTATTTAAGTAAGAATGGAATTGTTCAGAAACTTACTTCTCCATATACTCCACAACAAAATGGTGTATCGGAAAGGAGAAATCGTACATTATTGGATATGGTACGATCTATGTTTAATCTTACAACTTTACCATTATCTTTTTGGGATTATGCTCTTGAAACTGCTGTTCGTATTCTGAATATGGTTCCCACAAAGAAGGTTGATAAGACACCATATGAACTATGGCATGGCAAGAAGCCATATTTGTCTTATTTGAAAGTCTGGGGTTGTGAGGCGCATGTGAAACGTGACTCTGGAGATAAACTCCAACAACGCTCAGTTAAATGTATCTTTGTAGGTTACCCTAAGGAAACTATGGGTTACTACTTTTATTATCCGGCTGAGAACAAAATAGTTGTGGCTTGGTATGGAGACTTCCTTGAAAATGATCTTGTAAATCAAGAATTCAGTGGGAGAAATTATGATCTTAAAGAAATTCAAGAAGATACATTGCCTTCTGAAAATACTAGCGATGAAATTCCTGTAGAACCAGAAAGTCTGAGTGTTCCACCGGAATTAATTCCTCCACGTAGGTCTCAAAGGGCTATACGTGCGCCGGACAAACTATGTCTATACATAGAGGATGATGAGGAGGAAGTAGGGGATCTTGGTGAACCTGCTAACTATCGATCCGCAATGTCTGATCCAGAAAAGTCAAAATGGATAGTTGCGATGAATGAGGAAATGAAATCCATGGAAATCAATGATGTTTGGAGTCTTGTAGACGCACCTAAAAATGCTAAAGTAGTGAAAAATAGGTGGATCTATAAGAAGAAAACTGACATGGATGGTGATGTACAATCCTATAAAGCACGTTTAGTGGCTAAAGGTTTTACTCAAACTTTTTGCATAGACTACGAGGAGACATTCTCTCCTGTAGCAGACTTACGAGCTATTAGGATTCTCATAGCTATAGCAGTATACTATGACTATGAGATATGGCAAATGGATGTTAAAACTGCCTTCTTGAACGGTCGCTTAGATGAAGACATCTATATGCAACAACCGGAAGGGTATGTTGATCCTAAATATCTAAAATGCGTGTGCAAACTTCAAAGGTCTATTTATGGTTTGAAGCAAGCATCACGTCAATGGAATAAGCGATTTGATGAAGAAATCAAAAAGTTTGGATTTATTCAAAATCGTGATGAGCCATATGTATACCGCAAAGCTAGTGGGAGTAATGTAGTGTTCCTAATTCTATATGTCGATGACATATTGATCATGGGAAGTAACATTCCAAGACTTAAGGAAGTTAAGGATTATCTTGGTAAATGTTTTTCTATGAAAGATTTGGGAGATGTTGCATATATTCTGGGAATTAAGATCTATCGAGATAGGAGTAGACGGTTAATTGGTCTTAGCCAAGATGCTTATATTGATAAGATATTGAAGAAATATAACATGCATAACTCTAAGAAAGGTTTCTTACCGATGGAGGTTAAGCATGAGTTAAGTCATGAGAAAGATGCATCATCACCTGAAGAGGTGGCTTACATGAAGAAGGTACCTTATGCTTCGGTTGTAGGATCTATTATGTATGCTGTAAGATGCACAAGGCCTGATGTGGCATTTGCTCAGAACTTGGTCAGTAGATTCCAACAGAATCCAGGAAAGTCCCACTGGACTGCTGTTAAGCATATTCTAAAGTATTTAAGAAGTACGAAAGATATGTTTTTGGTATTCGGGGGTAAACCAGACACAGAATTAAATGTAACAGGATTCTGTGATGCGTCCTGGCAATATGATAAAGACGATACGAAGTCTCAGACGGGTTACGTGTTTGTCATCAATGGAGGAGCAGTTGACTGGAAGAGCAGTAAGCAGAAAACCATTCCTATGCGTGCGACTCAATCTGAGTACATGGCCGCTTCAGAAGCTGCAATGGAAGCTGTTTGGATTAGGAAGTTTGTTGGAGATCTTGGAGTTATGCCTTCAATTAAAGAACCTATTGATATATATTGCGACAACTCTGCGGCAATAATATTCGCCAATGACCCTGGAGTCATGAAGGACGCCAGACACTTTAAACGTAGATATCACTACGTTCGAGAACAAGTGGAAGCTCGAGAAATAAAATTAATAAAAGTTCACACAGATGATAACGTAGCTGATCCTTTTACTAAGGCTTTGTCTAGGCCAAAGGTAGTTAAGCATGCCAAGGCAATTGGGCTGCAACTAGCTAGCGAATTCATGCAATAAATCTGTTGATTAGTATTTGGATAAAGGATGTAAGACATTATTGAATTGATGAAATAAAGTTTAGATTTCGTTTATTTTTCTGTTATTTGATTTTGTATCCTATTTTACATGTTTTAATCCATGAGCATTATGATGTTTCTAAATGTCCGTTGTCGATTAATAATATGGGAGTATTATTAAACTAAGACAATTCAAAATAGTGATAGAGTATACTTGAAAGAATATTGGTCAATTTTGGATGATATTTGATGGATCAAATATTGGACCTATCCCAACTATGTGATTTTACTTTATGGATCTTTGTCAATAAGTAAATCATAAATAGTTATCTTTAGACCTGAGATGCCAGAAAACTGCATTGAATATAGTGCATTTCTGTAAGGTAACCTAACGCTAAACGTAACTGGTAGTCATAAGGGTTATTTTCAGAAGTGTTGCGAAGTTCATGTGTTTTGCTTGTAGTCGAAATGGGATTCGTTTCCTTCAAATTATTATTTAAAGTATAAATACAACTGGGCCCCTCGGGGGAATAGTAAGATGTTTGTGTGGCCACACACAAATGTGTTTTGGTAATCTTGTTATATCCGTAAACGAGAAACAGAATAGTTAATGAAGGAATGACTAAGATCCATATCCTTATTAACAATGTATTTGAAATGAAAGGATAATAATAATGGTTATATATCATTAAAAGGTTTTGTCCAGGAAACCTTACTCGAGTTGTACTAGTGACATTGTTAGTGTAACTAGACGCTAATCAATGTGATCACGATATTCGAATTTTGTCCAAGTGGGAGCTGAAAGTTTGTGGACTTTAAAATCGATAGTCGTGTGATAGGATCGAACTCGAGATCACGGGATTGCACACATTATGTGAAGAGTTAATTTATTTATTAAATATATTTGTTATATTTATTAAAACAAACTGTATAGCTAACGATCGTTAAGTAATTAAAAGTTAAGTATTAAACGATCGTTATAGAATGTTAAAGAAGCTAAAAGAAGGAGTCGGAAAGTTCCGAAAACCTCCTTTTGAGCTTGGTGATATTCGGTTTTTATAGAGAGGGGATAAGGAGGGAAAAAAAATTTGGCTTTATCTTGTTTAAACCTTGGAAGTTAAGTTTCCAAGGTGTATATAAACAAACCAAAAGGCCTCATATTTTTTCACTCCATATTCTTCTTTTCTTGCTTTATACCGCCGGCCAAACACACCCTATTAGGGTTCATCTTTGATTTTCTATAAGCTATTTTAGATCTAGTCCTAGCCCCTCTCTAGGGTTGTTGGGTAGATCTTCCATAGACTTGGAAAGCTCGGTTTTGTTCGTGCTAGACTCACGGTTAACTCACCGTATCACGTGTGTACAAGATCGTGGTGTGATCTTATTTTAGATTCCATCCTGGTGGTGTTCGTGATCTATCTCTACCGGTGATCGTTCTGCTAGGATAAAGGTATGTAACCCTAGCCTTGATTAATTATAATTGTGTTAAATAAAGATCTTGTTAATCTGCTTTGTATGCTCTTTGATCTATGTTAGGGTTTTATAATTGTTATGATAATCATAATCCTTCAGAAGTTCCTTGTCATCCATAAGCCCTAACGAAGGTAGAAAATTGGCTATCATGGTGAACGAGAAACCGATGCTGACTGCCTTTCCTTCCCAGTCTCCAAGATTGTTTGCAGTTAGATCCACCGGTAGCTTCATTGCTATTGCAATAAGTGTGATAGAAACAGTATTGAGAACAAAAAATTTATTTGGAAACCAGAGTTTCCATTGTCGAGATTCTTGGAAGACATCGGCTGCCTTTGCAAGAGTGCAAGCCAAAGATGCTCCAGCGGCATATAACCCTACCCACGGCATGGCATCCCCTCGGGATATAACATTGCAAGTGCAAGCCAAAGATGCCCCAGAATTAAAAATAAATAAGGATTGTACTTGGTTAATTTACATAGGTTTGAGATATACTCCCTCCGTCCCAAAATGTGCGATTAAATTTCTGTTTTGTGTTTCTTCTCGGCTTCACATTTCGCTTTCAAGGACCAGTGCTGATAGATAATAAACACATAGACTTGACCCCAAGTAATTAAACGCATGCGTGAAATTCTTGGAATTTCTTCACAGCAACAACTAAGAAGGTTCACTTTGTGTGGCAAATTCATGGAACTATTTTCCTATTTAATCAATGGTCCTAGACGGGACTTTGATGTCCTCGTAGGATGTCTAAGGTTCAAATTTCACTAAATACATATGTTAAAGGTGACCAGGGAAAAACAAGTTGAAAACAGTCATACATAGATTCAGATATAATAAAAGTAAAAGACACTTCATTTGACACTTATCATGACTATTCGTTCATGAACATGTTACAGTGTCAGAAGCTAAGGTGAACCGATAATAATCTCTGCAATCATAAGTAAAGATAACAAGCGATCTATGTCGCATTGGCTGGTCATTGTTTACGATGCATAAGTCACCTTGTATCGAGAGGCTTTTAGGGTCTATCTCCATTCTAGATGTAAACCCTGTACAGTTCAGTTTAACATGTTCTAGTTCACACGAATTACACGTGTTGTCAAGATATACGATCAACTGGCCTGGATGCTCGCCTGGCTCTTGAAGGATTGTGAGTCCACAAGGTTTAGTGTACTTCCCTTGCAACGTATCTGCGCAATTATTATGTTAAGACAAATATAAAACATGATGGTAGCAGAATACAATGCACGCGCGTAAGAAACACGAATGACACGAGATTCCAAGAAACGCACCTAATTGAGCTTGTCGATGGGTTTGTTCTTGAAGGAGTGCGAGATGGCAAGGGTCGAATTCTCTGCATGACACATCTGCGGAGTTCGATAAACATCATGTTAAGAAGAACATAATTGTAGCAAAATAAAGTTGGTATACCTTTGGTCATAAGGCTCATCAGGCAAATGATAGCTATACAAAGTAGCTTCGCCATTGTTGTCATTGATTTGAATATGATTTTTGGTACATTGTTTTGAACGTTACAAGTGTATATAATCAATCAATTAACATCTAAGTATGGAAAAAATATAAATATAAGTAAACCTTTGAATTGACCAACATGATATGGCAATACTTTCAAGTTCATTTGGCTTTTAGTCAAATGTTATGTTCAAAATTGCAACCGTTTTTAATGACCATTAAATTACTTTCTACATATACACGTTAAATTTTTTGTTACAAAATGTTTTGAGTACTAGGGTGTAATGTAGCGGCGGCAATTTTTTTGACAAAACAAAACAAACGACACGAACCCAACCAACTCGACACGAAGTTAAACACGTTGACACGTAAATTCATTTAAATATATATATAGGCCTCTAAAAATAGATATATAACTTTAATTTTATGTTAGATTTGTATTAGATATATTTTGTTATGTAGTTAATAAGAGTAATTGGCATTATAATTCACATATCGCATAACTATTTGTAGGTTATGGTTATCCTTCTTATATATTTATATCATTTTTTGCATAAAAATTAGTCTGATTGATAAACATCAACTTTATTTACCGCTTGACATATTTACTTAAACAGGTTAAACAAGTAAAAAACGGGTAATACGTGTTATGCAGGTGCGGGTTAGGGTTGAGTTTTTTGCCACGATTAATAAATGGGTCGTGTTTGGTTAAGGTTATAATAACACGTCAACCCACGAACTCGAACAAGTCGGCACTAATACATATTAAACCAGGGATATGGATTCCTTGTATAAACTCGAACTAATTAAAGTTGTAGATGGAAACAGACCTTGGTGCATACCTATTATAACAATGTTAACAAAAGTGCTCCTTAAATATGTTGCATTTTAGTCTAAACTTGTCTAATAGACCTTAGTTATGTTGCTTTTTAGTATGAACTTGTCTAATAGACCTTAGTGTAGACGTCTTAGAACAACTTGAGGTCAATAGCTTCATCTAAATTGAAATATACTTCACAAAGTAATAGCAGGTATTCGCGCGTTGCGGCTACGGGTACCTAATTTTGATCAATAATATTTTAATTTTACGTTTTCTTAACAACATCTAAAAAACAAAATTTAAGGTTTATGTAACTTTATCTAATTGTCTAGCCGTACCAATGTGCCTCTGGTTCTCGGTTGAACTAGTTAGTTTGGTTTGATATTCAGAATTGTAGATATATATGTTTTAAATTATTGTGTAAGGTGAATATAAAATTATATATTTAAGTAATTGAGTGTATTGATTTTATATTAATTGATATTAATTAATTTTGAAAAAATAAGATGGAGCGACATTTGTACAATATGTTGTTTTATTTGTAAATTATGATAATGAAATGTTTTAATTATAATATTCATTACAATTTGATGATAGTTTTAAATGTAATATGTTGTAAAAATTCTTATCCTTGTTGTGGTTGTACATAAGTATTAATAGGTTGTACTAATTCATTCTTAGTTTGTTATTTGCATTAATAAGTTGTACATTAAATACTTAAAGTTTTGGCATTTATTAAAAAGAGATATACAAATATGTTTGATAAGTATCACAAAGTATAGCTTTAAGTTCATTTGTATATCAAACTTTATTTAGATATCACTAATGGATAAGATTAAATATAAAATATATTTTCATCCTCTCTTTTCAAACATCAATATCTTTTAAATCGTTAATCGTTATGCGAAAAATAACATACCGTTACGAAGAGCATTTAATTATCTTTCTATATATATGCTATATGATATACTTTCGACAAAAAAAATTCATTTTTTTAAGTTTTCGAAAATCATCATATATGATACTAATATCATATATAATGTAACACCAGTATCATATATGATATAACCTATCATATATGATATAAACCAATATCATATATGATTTAACATTGTTATCATGTATAATGAAACAGTATTATCATATATGATATTTCACGTAAATTTTAACAAGAAGAAAAAAACGAAATATTTTTTTTATTCAAAAGTATATCATAGTGCATACTGGTAAAAAGATAATTAAATGTTCGTCGCGATGGTATAATTATTTTCGTTTAACACTTAACGGTTTAAAAGATATTTAAATTATAAAAGTTAGATAAAAAAACATATTTTATCTCATCCATTAGATAAAAATGAGATAGATAGTAGGATGAATCCCCTCATATCTAAAAAAAATATAACATCTAAAATAACTCTTTATGTACATATGTTATTAAAGTGGGTCATGTACTGCTGTATGCATGATTAAAGCAAAGTTTTAAGGTTTGCCCTTTATTACAGTTGTACAAGTCATGTGGGATCTTTATTTTAAAGAGTTTATGATGTTTACTTTCATAATTAGCATTTGACTTTCAGCTTCTTTATATAATTCTTTAACAATACTTGATCAACTAAAAGTATTAGGGTGTTTGGTTGGATGTAATGTAATTTTGTTATAATTGTAATTTGAATGAATTACAATTAGAATCATGTTTGGTTCATTGTAACTAAGGAATTGTAATGTTTAATACATTATATTGGTTGTTTGGTTATTAATATGATTGTAATGTATCTTTTCCAATTACAATGAACGAGAGAATTATGATTACATGCCAAAATGAATGTAATGTTTTAGATTACATTGTAATTTAAGATTCTATAACTTTATTATCAATATTTATAAATAATAATAATAATAATAGTTAATAAAAATAAAAAATTTAATTTTAATATTACTAAAATATTAATTTTGCTATAATAATAATAATAATAATAATAATAATAATAATAAGGTGATCCTCTTGGACCTCTACTTTTTTCCCTAGTGTTACATCCTTTGGTATGTAAGATTAAAGACTCCTTTAACGTTTCTCTTCAAGCTTGGTATCTAGATGATGGCACCATCATTGGAGATACATTGGTTGTGGGGGAGGTTTTAAAGTTTATTATGGAGGATGGACCTTGTCGCGGCTTGCATCTAAATGTTGATAAAACTGAGGTTTTTTGGCCAAAGGAGGACCCAAGAAGCAGGTTTGTGGGTGTTTTCCCGCCTAATATTTCTCGACCCTTGCAAGGTGTTAAACTACCGGGTGGACCCGTAAGTGCAGATTTTGACTTTAGTAGTGAGCTTGTGATGAAGAGGGTTACCAAATCTATTGTGCTTATGAACGATATTGCTAAGATTAATGACCCTCAGTGTGAGTTGTTGCTCCTACGTGCTTGTGCAGGTATTTCCAAATTATATTTTTCCATGCGTACATGTTCTCCTCGTGTCTTCGAGCGGGCTAAGAGTGGTTTTGATATGGCTCTTCGTTCGGCTCTAGAGCGTATTGTCACAGCTTCTGGTCCTGGTTTTGGTGATTGGCAATGGAGGCTCTCCATTCTACCCTTTGCATTCGGGGGACTTGGTGTCTACTCTGCAGGTGATGTTTTAAATTATGCATTTCTTGCGTCTAGACTTCAGTCTGCTGGTTTGCAAACTAAACTCCTACGACATTCTAATATTGTAACTTATGGGTCTGCGTTTGATAATGCATTGAGCTCTTTTAATGCGGAAATGAAGATTGATCTTTTGAGTAATCCTAGTGAGATCGCTGCCCTCAAACTCATGAAGAAATTGGCAGACATATATTTCACACATGTTACTCAAACGGCTGAATCTAAGTTTTCTCTATCTACTCGACAAATGGCTTTATGGAAGTCTCAAATGGAGGAACATACTTCTGACTGGCTTAGGGTGGTTCCAATTTCTGGTTTGGGACAAACTATGAACAGTAGGACTTACAGGTGTGTATTATGTTATCGGTTGGGTGTTCCTTTATTCTCTGTCTCGAAGCCATGCTCAGCTTGCTCGAGGGTCTTTGTGGATGATATTTATGGGGACCATGCTGTATCGTGTGCTGGTATTGTTGGTATCAAGCATCGCCATAATATTGTGCGTGATACCCTTGTCGACATATGTTTTCGGTCCGGGATCTCAGTTGGTAAAGAAGTGGATATTGGGCTTGGTGGAGGGCGGGACAAACCTTTACGCCCAGCTGATATGTTGCTATATTCTTGGAATGGAGGACTTGATATATGTGTGTATCTGACAGGTTCGTCTCCCTTGACGCAAACTGGGATGAATGATTTTGCACCAGGACGTGTGGTGGTTGATGCCGCACGACGTAAACGTGTCAAATATGAGGCTAAGTGTGCAAATATCGGATATGGTTTTCTCCCCTTCTCATTTTCTTCTTTCGGGGAACTTGAGAAGGATGCGGTGGACTTACTAAAGCGGATCCGAAGATACTCTATGACTCAGGATATTGGGTCACGTGGTGCTTGTTATATGTTTAATAGGATCGGGTTTGCTATTGCTAGAGGAGTGGGGGCCCAAATTGTTTCTAGGCTTCCCACTAACTTTTTGTAAATCCTATTATTTTAATAAAGTGATGATAATAAAAAAAATAAAAAAAAATAATATAATAATAATAATAATAGTTAAATTTTATTTATTATTCTTATTATTATAACTTACTGAAATTAATGTTATATTTATTTATATAAATTTTAATTAATTTTATTATTATTATTTTATTATTAAAAATAAAAAATAATAATAATAATAATAACAAATTAACTTATTAATTAATATATAATAAATATATAATAAATAATATTATACAAAAAAAAATTATTCTTATTAATATATAATATAAATATTAAAATATTAATATTCATTATTATTATTATATTAAAAATTATATATTTATTTTTTTATCTTTTTTTATTTTTTTATTAATTCTTTTTTTATTATATATTATTTTTTATATTAATAATAATAATTTTTTTTTAATTATTTATTTTATATTTATATATTGTTTTACATTATATTTTTTCTAATTTATATTTTTATTATTTTTAATTTTTTTATTACTTTATTATTTTATTTATATTTATATAATTTTTTTTAATCTATTATTATTATATTTTAGAAATATTAAAATTATAATTTTTTTTTTTTTTATTATTATAAATATTTATTTATTATTTTTATTATTTATTTTTCTTATATTATTTCAACTATTATTTTTTTAATTATTTTGTAAGTTTTATAAAAAAAAGTTTGAATTACATTACGTTGGAAGACAACCAAACATATGTCACATTTAATCAATTCCAATTACAATACATTACAATTTCATCACATTTCAATACTTTCAGTTACAATTATACAGTATCAAATTACAATTCTTTTCAAAGATTACAATTCTTTTAAAAACATTTTGTGAACCAAACAGCCCTTAGTAAGAATACTTGCATTAAAACATAAGTGAGCCAAGTAAAAACAATACCAAGAGGAATTCAAATTCAATGTATAGCCGAATCGAATATGGTTAAATCGAATAAGCAAAAGGAAGAATCCTAAACAAAGGTACGTGCGAAAGATATCAGAGCTTTGAAAGCAATTACAAAATAATCAACCGATAATATAATATTTGTCTTCATCGTCTTCATCAATCAAATGATATATTTTGTTGCGAATAATCACAGACGCTTGTCTATTTTGTTGGACAAAAGATCATCAAGGGTAACATAAGTTCTACCATAATGGTTGTGACAATGAAATGAATGTGAGTAGGGCTGAACATCGGTTTGGGATCGGACCGGACCGGTCAAGCCCGGACCGGACTGAGGACCGAAATAGTCTGAACCCCCGGATCGAGACCGGACTAAAATGGTCCGGTCCGGTCCGGTTCGGTCCTCGGTCCGGTCCTATTAGGTATAATCGACGAGATTTTGGTAAGACCGAACCGGACCGAGAACCGAATTCGTCCAAAACCCCGGACCAAAATTGTTCGGTCCCGATTGGTTTCGTCTGGTCCGGTCCGATTTTCCGGTCCGAGTCGGTTTAGATCTGCCGTGCTCAGCCCTAAATGTGAGTAACTCACCATATAAGCTCATGTTAGTTGATGTAGATAATGTTATAATTTCAATGGTTAGGATTTAGTTTTGGTGTAAATTCGACGGTCAGCAATAATTTACCCAATTGAAGAACCAGCGGCAATATAATAGTAATTCCAAAACCCCAAAAAAAAAATGTTGAGCGGAATAAAATTGTACGATACAAAAATGTAAATCTCCGTTTTGAACGAAAAACCTGGTTGAACCATCAGTTGAACTGGTTGAACCGTCTCGGTAGCTTCACCGAGTCAACTAAAAGACCGATTTTTAAAACATTGCAAAAATGTCATTGAGATGGGGCATTTAATGAATTTTCCCTTTTTTTTTCTTTCTAAATTGTGACCGAACAGGACAATAGTTAATTAGTTTATTACATATAAAGAGTGTTATTTGATATACATTTTTAACTTAAATTTTCATAAGGTTACATACATATAGACCTATACAAATCATCTACAAGTTGAAAATTTTCGAAACAATATCATTCAAATAAGGAGAATTCAATAGACTTTATTTAGGTATACCATATGGATTACTCGAACCCCAAAATATTACGGGTCTGAGTTATGTAAATGATTTCCTCCTAACCGTTGATCAATCCTGAGAAACAAAAAACAAAAACTATCATCGTTCAGGTATCATTTAACGTGATTTAACTGTAAACGAGTCAATTCGAGTTGCTTATTATCT
Organism: Glebionis coronaria; assembly: GCA_025667525.1. Taxonomy (NCBI): domain Eukaryota; kingdom Viridiplantae; phylum Streptophyta; class Magnoliopsida; order Asterales; family Asteraceae; genus Glebionis; species Glebionis coronaria. The sequence goes on from CM046874.1 coordinate 700,502,825, forward strand.
CAAAAATGATTATTACTATTCACTTATTCAGCATTGCTCTTGACCCGACTCATTTTCTCATAAACTAAAAAACACCCATTTTGAACCGAACCTTGTTACCAACAAGATCACTAAAAACTTGGAAGAAAAGGAAACTATTTATTTTGTGATCTTACTGTCATGAAAGCTGACCTGATGAGCCCATGATGATATGAGATGATGAGCGATTGCAAAAGGTCCAGGAACAAACATAGGTACCAGCTCCCCACTTTCAACACTAAAATCTGCAGCCAGATTTTGACCTATTTCGACCCCTTTGCAGATCTGTTCAACTTTTGATGCAGCTGTTTTCTGTGCCTTGCCATATTCAGTGAATGTCAACGATCGCTTCACGTCTTCTCTACTGATCCATTGGGCATCTATGCAAACCAATAATATTTTGGTAAACCCTTATATAATCAATAAACCTAGTAAAACGATAGCATATCTGTTTTACTAGAACAGCTAAAACTGATGTCTCGATGATGAATCATAAGTAGATCACAAATCCAAACAACCATCTGACTTAGTTCAGTTGGCCACCAAAGTTGCACTAAGTGCTTTCTTTGGGGGAGGATTCCTGGAGGTCTTGGGTTCAAGACCTGCCAAGGGCCTTTCAGGCGAAGCGGATAAGGAGTCTAACTTAACTAGGCGCGAGTTCGAAGAAGACATTCTTCCGCTTGGATGTCATTGCACGACTCGACTCACTAACCACTAACATTTGCCGTTCTAAAAAAAAAAAAATGAAAAAAAAAAAAAAAAAAAAAAGATCACAAATCCAAACACCTCCAATTGCTTAGGATAATCAAAATTTTAGGACCAAATCATTAGATGCATGAAGAGATCAGTTTACCTTCTAATTCCTTCTTGTCAACAGTTATTTCAAATGATAAGGCGTACGCTAAGAACCCAACCATAAGCTGGCATGGCATGCTGCTAGGTCCAGCTGCAAACAAACCATATAACTAAACTGTCAAATCCGACAACCGAATGACAACCGAATCTCCACAAGTATGCAGTAATTTACTCTCAAAAGTTTTTTCTTTGAAACAAGGGATAGGCTTACTGGGCCATGGTTGAGAGCTATGATAAACGACTTCACCAACTTCGATGCCGGTCTCCTCCATTGTCTCTCTCCTCACTGCTTCTTCCAAGCTTTCCCCGGGCTAAGGGAGGTCGATAAAATAGAAAGAGAAAGAGAATGCTTTTAGTTTCATATAGAAACATAATATACTCTGCATAAATATTCAGACTTCAGAGTGTCAAATAGTACAATCACATTCACCGAGACAACTCATTTGCATGTTCTTCAATTAATGAAATCAATTCTTTTGGGTATAGAGTGAAAAAGATGATCAATTTACTGATTTTTTAAAGCAATGAAAACGTACCTCCAAAAAACCAGAAAGGCAACTCCACATTCTAGGCACGAACCTACCCATTTTACTGAAAAGAGCACGATCATTCTCTTTGTCTATGACCAACATAATCACAACCTGTCATAAGGGTTTTACATACCTCTCATTCAAAAAAAAGTAGGGAATACTTTGGAAATGAATAGCGTGTAATGAATGATTTAGCATACCGGATCAATGCGTGGGTAGATCTTCTTTTTGCAGGATTCGTTTGTACATTGCTTCCTTCTTCCAGCTTCGATGGGAATTAACTTCTCACCACAAGATCCACAAAAGCGAGACGTAATATGCCATTCTAGTAATGCTCTCGCCTATATGAACTCCAAAACTTAGTAGCATAAAAGTTCCTAGTGTGACATGATAGATAATCATACCCCTTAGTAGCATAAAGTTTTGAATAAATATCTAGGGGTGCTAGGATGTGAATTTTCATACCGAGTTTTGTCACTTAAATCTTAAGATTCTGAATCAGATATTCGGTTAACTAGGGTGAGTGGAAATGTGTGTTTGGGAAGTGATTCTGATTATTCGACTATTGTGATTTCAAAATGCAACAAAACTAGTCAACAAAACTTGAATAAAATTGCTTATCTATGCTTATTTTATCCATAACCGGTATTTTTTTAGAAAATTGGAATATGCCAAATGATCAACACCGTCATAATATATTATGCAAAACAGAACCACCAGGCATTACCTAGATATCAAACTAACATCACATAATCACGTTGAATACACAAATCCAAACACCCCATCAAAATAAACATAGTTAGGTTGTTTTTCATTATCCCAAAAACGCAGTTCCGTAATTAGATAGTTAATTCAACGACCAATTATCTTAATGCTACTGAGTGGCATCCTTCCCCAAATGATTAGTTTCACCCTAACTCACCACAATTCATAACCTTATTTGCGAGACATTCATAAAGTGATTATTGATACTTCAAGTTACAATAATGCCCATTACACCATTGCAAATTGTAATCACTTGTCAAGCATAAAGTCTGCCTCAATGGTGTCAGTCTGACATATGGGTCAATATTACTCTTCCTGAACTAAGATTTGTGCCTCGGAACATGTAATAACCCGTTAAAAGTAGTCTCAAGGTTGTAACATCGAGAGCCATCTCCAGCGTGAGATAATTATCTGTATTGCAATGAGAGTGAATGTCACACACTAACAAAGTCAAATGGTCTATTGGATACCATTCACCATCGATGTTATCACGATAATGGAATCTCACTCGGGATGTGGATCCCCGAGGGGACAACCATAAAACTCCAATAACAAAGTTGATACATATTTCAGGTCTCTGATAAGCTGTTCAGGAAGACGAAGATAGACCCATCTCCCACATTAACATCGACGCTATTCAGGCTGATGTATGCTTCATCACAGTCATTGCATAGCATGTTCAAAAGCAAATGTTTACAATTCAAATTTCAAAACATGCCACTAAACACTAAAATATCTATAATACATTCTGATGTAATCATATAGATTCCATATGTGAACATTATCATCTAATTATAATACTAGTATTGGGTGTTCGTTTAAGCTTATTTATGGGCTTACCGCTTATGAGAAGCTAAATTTTACAGCTTATTGTGAAATATGTGGGCATATATAAGTTTTTTATGACATAATAAACTTATAAAAGCCATTAGTCCCAAAATAACCCAAAACATATAAGCTCATAAGCTCATCTTATGGGTATGTTTGGTGATATGGTGGTGGGAGTTGGAGCTTATATTATAAGCCGGAAGCTGGAGCTCATATTTATATGAAGTTTCTTGAGAATTAGTTGGAGTCGAAGGTTATTAATGTAAAATCGCATATAAATGAATTAAATTAATTATCTAGTATCTATTTAAGCTTTTGCTTGATAATCCGTTATATTTTGAAGGGAATTTAAGCAACTTAACTAACTATAAGCCCCCATAAGCTCGTTTTAATTGGCTTGGTCTTATGGCTTATAAAAAGGTTCCATAAGCATGTCTCACAAACACAGCTTATTTAACAGTTGAAGCCCCTAGAAGCACTTAAAACATAGCCTGTATCTACATTACAACTATCTCAGACAATTTTTCTGCACTACCGCTACACTACAAGTCATTTAGTAGATACAATAAGGAGCAGTATCTATAAACCAAAAACTCACATGACCAGCAATAGCAAGCTGACCCATAGCATCCTCATCACCCCAATCAGTCGCAACCATCAAAGTAGTCAACTGCACAAAACAAAGCTCTTTCGCACCAAATTCCCGAACCAAACCCTCCCCTAACAAACTCACATCAATCCCCCAATACACAACACCATTTTCACCACCCAAATACACAAACATATCCTCACTCAAACTAACCTCACACCCAACCAAAACATCCCTAAATTCTTCAAAACTAAACCAACCCAGGTGCCATTTCTCACCTGTGGACCCAGCTAATGGGTTGCCTTTGCTTAAAGGTAGGATCTTGATGGTTAGAGATGAATCTTGATGATCATGGGTTTGAAGGGTTTGGTTTGAAATTAAGGTTTTGAGTGTTTGAAAGGCGTGCGTGTGTGAAAATGGGTCAGTTGGTTTTGGGGTTTTGGTTTTTATGGGGTTGCCTGCGAAAACAGGGGATTTTAGGGTTATAGACATGGTTTTGAATTAGGGTTTTGTGGAAATGAAAGGGTTTCTGTTTAAGGAAAGTGAAGATGACATTTTTGGTTAGACAAAACATGACAGTCAAAAAAGATCAGTAGTTGTTGTACTTGACTTTTGATCATATGGTTGTGACTACTATTTTTTTTTTATTTTTTTTTTCCAGTGAAATATCATTCAAACAAACAACTATACAAAAGGCAAGTTTCTAGAAGAATGATATCTATTTTATATAATAAACTTAAATAATTTACAAGTATTTTAAAACACAAAAAATTAAATTCGTTTTTTTATTAGGCACTAATGTACAAGATTTTTGATGCAGGGAATTTAATTCAACCATAAACCAGCTTCCTAAAATACTTCTTATACACTGATTCAATGTTTTTGAAAAATTCAAATTTTAAAAAAATTCAAATTGTATAACGGAGGATCTGGATTTGGAAATATTTTTATGGCCATTACTATTATAACGCGTTTTCTTAAGGACATGACGCTCCTACCCTAAAATAGCCAAAAACCTAAAACCTATATAAGCGCACCCCACAATACATTTGCAGCACAAAAATCCACAATTCTGGCCATCCATGTGTGTGCAATCGGTTAGATAAAAAAAAACCTCTATTCTTAATCTTCATTCTTTGTAATGCTGTCATAGAATGGAATGGATTTAGGTTGATTCCTGCAACAGTATTGGTCTAATTGCTTGCACACCAATATGAATTGATGATCATTGTGATGCACAAACAAATCCCTTTTTTTTATCTTCATTCAATGAAAAAATGTAATTGATGAAGATTGATTAGAAAATAATATCTCTTTTTTATTTTCATTCAATGAAAAAAATGTAATTGAATGAAGATTAACCAGAAAATAATCTATCTTCTTGATCTTCGTTCAATGGAAAAAAATGTAACTGAATGAAGATTGCATGGTTGATTGTAACGTTTGTAGGTTCAAATACTTTATTCAATCAGGTTCGTTTTACAATGTGTTATTTTTGTATTTTAATTCTAACGTTTGTAGGTTTAAACCCTAGAAAATAATTTGGGGAAAACTATTTTTATGAATGGGGAAAACTATTTGTCTTATAAAAGTGTGAATACCTAAACCCGTTATTCATTTTTATCCTGCAAAATTAAAAAATTGATTTTTATCCTTAAGAAACACAACTCATAAGAACGACATAAAAATCATTCAGAAAAACTACAAATGTTTTTATATATCTAATGGTTTTGTTTGTGAATGGTTAATTGAATGAGGTAAGTTATCTATTTGTCAATAATCCTTCCAGTTGTTTGTATTTCATTTCTTAGCAGGAGGATTTATAGAACTTTTATGTTTAATTATTGAACATATTGATTTTTATGTTTAATTATATATATTGATTGGTTTAATGTTTGTGATAAAAAGTTTGTTATGATATGTAAATATTGCCTTCGGATAACTCATTTAGCATATGGTATGTAGCCATGTGAATATGATATGATATGTAAATATTGCTTCTATAATTAGGAATTCCTGAAAGAGATGATGTTAAGTCTTTTTTTTATATTAAATCAAAATTATGCAAGATGACTGATTTTGGTTGAGAATATTACTCATGTTCTCTTCATTTTTTAAGACATTAAATATATTTGATTAGTAGTCTCGCGTCTTGGTGATATTGTAGGTGTAATGCAAGATTTTATTAAATAATTCACCCAATATGATTTGTGTATCTTAAATTGGATTCATCATTATGTCACTAAAACCAGTTTTTTTATAGTGTGTTACCAATAACTTTAGTTTTTGGTTTAATAAATGGAATGAAGAGTTTGAATATGTAAGCGTCAAACCTATTTCTTTGTTAAATAATCATACATCAGTACTGGTATATCATTTATTATTCCATTTACAATTGGTATACTGACTATATCATATAAGAATGAAAATAAGGCCTGCTTGTTCAATTTTAGAAAACTCAACGAATAAGTCATAGACCAGTTAAAAGCACCTATAGCTCGAGCCTTCCCACCTATAGCTCGAGCCTTGCCACAGTCATAGAGTGCTTACATTGCTTTCCATGTGTCACGTATATCGGTGGAATAACATTTTCAGGTTGGAAGATAATTGTCCCCTTCTTTGTCCTTAATGGCCAGTGGATCTTAAACAGATATTCGAGACTCGATTTAGTATGGAAGACAACTGTCCCCTTCATTACGTCAAGATTATGCAGATTTTGTATAATGTACATTTTGTATTATGAAAAGTTAATGTTATCAGTTCCTTATTGTATTACATTTGACCTTGTGACATTTTTGGTTAGACAAAACATGAAAGTCAAAAAGATCATGAGTATGGACTTTTGCTCTATGGTGTCGGATCATTTAAAAGTTACATTCATATGAAAATCTAAAAAGTGATACATGATAGACACGTGTACATAAAGACCATTATAAATTCGGTAATGAGATAGAATTCACGATGACCAAAATGTAGGGTATGTCCGTTGACATTATAAATGAGTGGCAAATCATAGTGATGAGTATCAGAGAACTTTTGCTTCTGTATCATATAATGGATGATACCTTCCTCGTTGTCAACATAAGTTAAATCCAACCAACGACCAAAGCATGTGGAACGAAATAATTCACTACGATCAATTCCTAGCCTATCCTTAATCAGAGGGAAATAATGGAGCTTGCTCCTAGCATGCACCGTAGCGTGATACTCCTAAATCACATAAGAATTAGAAAAATGGTCAGACGGTGTTCGAGACATGGAAGGGATTCTTATTTTTCCAATCACTAATTAAATCAAATAATTCACTACGATCAATTGTACCGATGTTTCAAAGTGAAATAAAAAGCTTAGATTAGCGATAATACACGAGAAACAACCTAATCAGTTCCAGTCATAATGGTTTGATGTTCTAGTTTAACTTCATTTAGCTTGATACTATAGAGATTGTGTCTTCTAGGGATTCTGAGTAGAACTTGAGAGTCATCCGGGAGCTTAAAGTCTTTGGATAATACCAGTGCTTCAATATCCGTAAAGAGAACAAACTGCTTCTTGTCACAAATCTGTGAGACATAGATCAAGTTGAAGTGTTGAAGTGCTTCCACATAGTAGACCTGCTCAAAATTAAGGTTAGGTGTCTGTATAGTTCCTTTGCCAGAGATCCTTCCTTCACCACCTCCAAAGTAGACTTTTCCGCCTTGAAATGGTACAAAGTTAGATAAAAGACCTTTATTCCCTGTCATGCTTCTAGAGCATCCACTATCAATAATTCCGAGAGTAGGATCTTGGTATGGAGTAACCTACAACAACAGAAAAGATATATACAAAAATTAGTGTCTTAAGGGGACCCAGACCTTTTCAGGTTTGAGTCTGCCTTGTGGATCTTTTATAGATAGCCAAGAAGATTGATGAGATCCACTGTTGTTCTTAGGTTGCCTATTCATCATATGAGTGTTATTGTTTGACCAAGAACAACCTGCTGAGGTCTTAACAGAAGTACCCAAATTTCCCAACCCAAAATACATTTGGTCTGAATTAAAAGCATAATTCTGATTAAAGTTCTGAAAATAGTTGCTGGTTGGTCTATGGTGGGTGAAACCATTGCTTCTCCAAAGATCATAAGCTAAAGGATAGGTTCTTCTAGAAGAAGAATAAGATTGGGCACATGGGTTTAGTCTTCTAGAAGAATAAGAAGCAACTCCTGGTGGACCAGGAGCAAGATAAGCTCGATAAACATAAGGAGGTTCATCATAAAAATCACAATCCTTAATCAAATGAAATTTACTTCCACAAACAAAGCATGTTTTAACAGACCTTTTATTCAAATGACATTGTTTCACACTGCTAAATTTATTACACACAACTCTAGGAGTATCAACATTCCCAGGACTCAATAAACTAGAACTGGAAACAATAGATACAAGTCTCTCTTCACTCTTCCTAGCACTAGTAGCAGTAGGGTCATTTGTCTTGGAGCTTGTAGGTCTTGACTCTTCACTTGAACCACAGGATGCATAGTCACTTGCATTGTCACTGAAAGTACAAGAGACAAAGTCATTAGAATTAGTAGAGCTTTTTGGAGACTCATGCATCTGTGATCCATCCAAGTCAGTATGCCTAGATATGGGCATAAAAGTTCTTGTAAGAGGTGGAGGAACAGCATGCATTGTTGTAGCTGGTTGAAACCTATTGTAACTAGGTTTTCCCTCCTCCTCCTTATCAGGATCAAAGACACTTGAAAAAGATAAATCAAACACATCTTCTGAATCAATGTATTTATCAAAGCCCAAACCTCTCTTAGTTCTACTAGACATGCTACTATCAATTAACTTAAAAAGATTCTTGGGTGCTTTTTTCTATTTTTTAAATCGTAAAAGTGTAGCATCCAATTTTTCCTGCATGTCTTGCTTATCTTTAATACTGTCATTGTTTAGTTTTTAGTATATTTAAGCATGTTAGTGGTGTTTTCTAAATCTATGTTTAGGATTATAATTTTATCCTCATATTCTCGTTGAGTATCCTGAAGCCACCTCTTTTGTTGTTCCAATATTCTTAAAGAACTCTTATATGCTTGAACATCTAAAAAATATTTGTCATTTTGTTCATTTAATTCATTGTATTGAGATAACAGTTCTGAATATTTATCATGACAACCAAGAGGGCAATTTTGTACCTGAGGTGAGATGCCCATAAGAGCAAATTCTTCTGCTTCCTCGGCATCAGATAGATTCCCAGCAATCATTGCAAACACATCAGTAGAAGCTTCAGCTGTTTCCAAGGTAGCAGTCTGATGATCACTCCAGTTAACCATAGAGTCAACAGACACCAAAGCTTTCGTGTCATCCTTGAGCTCCTGAACCTTGAAGGCTGAATACCTGTTCTTCTCTTGGTCGGTTTTGTTAGGGCATTCCCTAGCAAAATGACCTTGCTGTTGGTAGTTATAGCATCTAACCTTGCTTCTATCAAACCTTGCTGGCTCTCTTGGATTGTAGTTAAACTTTCGACCGGCTTTCTTTTCAAACTTGTGAACCCGGAGAGTGAGCATGGCCATCTGCCACTTGAGATCCATTTCATCCAGGTCAAGTTTATCAACCTGTTTGAAGTCATCAAAAGCAAGCTGTTGTTGTGTATCAACATCAGCAACAAAAGAGTGAAGAACAGTTTCTACCATGCTACCAGTCTTGGCTTTTGGTTCAGGAGTAGAAGTATGTTGAGAAGACACAGTATAGCTTAGGCTACTAGCATAAGACATGTGACTAGATCCCACGGAACTCACAAAAGCAGAGTTAGCAGGAGTAGGAAAGGAATCACTTAAGTATCCTCTTTCACATGAGGCTCAAAGGTTTTGAGCTTATAAAACAGGTCATCAAAATTAAGATAGTCAAGGTCATCTTTTGTTGTGAGAGAGATTACTACCTGATTCCATGAGTGATGTAAAGCTCTAAGAAACCTCGCATTGATATCTCCATTGTCAGGTTTAGACCTGAGTTGATTCAACTGGCTAAGTATCTTTTGGAACCTATCATACCCTTGATGAATACCTTTCGTTTTAGAGATGTTGAATTATGTGAATTCATCTCTCAGCATGGATCTGCGCATTTTCTTTGATTCCTCATTCCATCCAAACCTTTCTTTTACTCCATTCCAAATCTCTCTAGCATCATCCAAGTGATAAAAATCACCCATGTGATCATCAGGAAGGGACTGAGGCAAAATTGTTTTTGCTTTGATCTCCTCTGAACAGCTGTGACTTCTTCATGAGTTTTAGGATCGAGAAGGATGACATTACCATTCTTGTCTCTTCCAGTAAGCTTCTTACTGTTGCCATTCTGAACAATTTTCCAAAGGTCTAGATCAGTGTTGGTGATCCAGCATTCCATCTTCATTGCCCAGCTATCATACTCATCCTTCTTCAAAAGAGGAAATTTTCCATTCGTATTGGAAACCGTAGCAACGATCTGCTGAGGTTGTTGTGTTTTAGGGGTGCTTGCTTCTCCTGTTTCAGTAGAACTAGAGGCAGACATGATTAAGCAAAGATGTTAGTAATAAGAAAAATTGATTCTTCTTGTGCAGAGACTCTCCCAGGCTCTGATACCACTTGACGGGTCCACTAGATATGGATCTTGCAGCCTGTTAAGGATGGTGAACGAATTTTGTAATCACAAGTCTATTCACAGAGAGACTCTAGATGAATCACACAGTATAAGTGCGGAATACAAATACTATGAACAAGAAGAAACAGAATAACTATAATTACGTGATCCTTACTAAGGATTTCTAATATAAATATAAACTAGAATAATGTTTGATGAAGGTGTGTTTAGCCCTTCTGCCTATGGATCCTTTTACACTACAAGGAAATCCTAATACATCATTAAACCAAAACGTGTAATTCTGATATGCATATCCTTTCCTAACATATCTCATGCATATCCTAACAAACTACTCAAAATAATAAAGTTTGACTTTCTAAAGACCAGGAGCACGTGTTGCTCCTACTACTACTAGGACCAGGAGGAACTACATACCTCCTAGCATACCTATTACAAATAACTATTACAGAGGTCCAAACAATTTGGTCAAAACCTGAATTTCATTCCCTCTTACAATTTCTCTAACTCTTCAATGAAGTTTACAAGTTGTACATTGTAAACCAGTTTTGGTTTATTCAAATTGTAACAAGTACAGATCTCTACAATCATATAAGCATTTGTAGTCTCGTGATAAAACTAGGTCTCTGAGGGTTGTGAATTTATCAGGACATTCACACTTCTACAGAACTTTCGGAGATTTAAATGTGTTCAGCTTTCTCAAATATCATGACATGTTTATAAAATTGCTTATCACTTATTTCAAACTAGAACAAATAATCTAAAAAATAAACAGATTGACAAATTCTTATTAGCGGATAAGCACTAGGAAGAGTCAAAGAGTTGGAATCTGTTCATTTACGCGTTAGTCCTCTTAGTTCCTTGCACCGTATCCAGTTGATCTAATTATTACTAGAAAAGTAGTGTCGCTTTCTTTAGGCAACTTTTCTGTTACTGATGTTAATGGTAACGCCATGTTTAAAGTTAAGCCTAATCATATGCTTAATCTTGAGTTTTTATGCAGACATGTTCTGATACGGGTCAAAATGATTAGCTAAAATGACAGTATCCTACTTAGCTGAAATGACAGTATCAATGATTTCTCAAACTGATACAAAAACTCATATTAGCTACAAATTCATTAAGGTAAGACTTATATCTTTTCAGTAAACCATAGTTAGATCGAAATAAGTTAAGCCAAACGAAATAAGTTAACCCAGTCACACTTACCGTCTAAAGATGAGATTTTTACAAACGACAAGGATTTTTACTATACCAACAACACCGACAACAATCTTACCTTAGAGTGATGTTAGCCCTAAATACAATCACCAACAACAATCTTACCTACAGAAAACTTCGTTGACTATAAAAGTCAAATCTTACACTAATTTAACAAAGGTAAATTAAATAATTATTCATGAATCTGATTCAATCAAGCAATTCAATCAATACAAGTTTTAATCAATTTGTTCTATTAATCTCATTTAATCAATTTGTTTGATTAATCTCATTTATTAATCAATAATCAACTAATCTCATTTATTAATCAATAATTAATTAATCAATGAGATAAATTAAAACCAAATGTTTTTTGGTGATGCCGAGAAGATTAATAAATGAGATAAATTAAAACTAAAATGGGAAATTAATTGGAAATTAGTCATTAAACCTTAATCAAGAATCAATTAAAATAATCAAATCCTTCATTGATTTTGCAAATAATTAATCAGTAATCAATTAATCATGAATCAATTATTAAAGAAACGAGATTGATGAGATTATGAAAAAAAACTTACCAAAGGAATCATGACAGAAAAATGGTTTCAAAAACATATAATCTAAACCTAATATAAATAAGTAATGTTCAAATATAAAAATTTTTAAAAAAAGGACTGAAACAAGTACGATCAAAAGCATAAACACAAGATTTAAGAAAGAAAAAGGGTGTTCCTTCCCTAGAAAAAAAGTACAGTGGTTGATCAAAATTGGTTGATCAGCCGTCGGTTGATCAGTAGGTGGGGACAAGTATAGGTCAAACATTAGGAGAAAATATTAATAAAAAAATAAAAATTTGGTTGATCAATTGGCCACGTGTCACAAAATTAACCTAATTGATCAGTTGATCAAAAGTACATGTCTCTTTTTAGAAGAAAAAAAGTGTCTACATTGGGACACACCCATGTACTTGATGTCTACTTTTGGACTTAGCCCTATCAAGAAAACTCTTTGTACTCTATTAAAATATCAATATAATTCGTTATAAAATATTTATTTTTATACACTATTCATGATTGCAGCTTGTTGATAACTGGTGCTCTTATAACATCTTCCCCGTCACCATAACATACTACGGGCCACCATAAATCCACCGTCGCCATCACCTACAACGTTACCATCTTTATTCAGGTCACCGTCATTGCGTCATACATCGTTGTTGCTGTTGGCTTCTCATCGTATGTGTCAAGAGCCATCGATCTATCTCAAACTGGGAATGGGGATTTTATTTTGAATAAATCCTCAAGATCCATCTTTTTATAAATATACATGAAGCTGGTACTTATATAAATAGTTGAGAGTGACACGGACGGATCTGCACATGGGTTACATGTAGCACGTGATTCTACATACTATTATCGTGGAAGGGAGTAATTCTTTTGTAAAGATTTAAGATTTTTAAAGGTGTTACATTTTTTAAGAAACAAGGAAGGAAGCCCGCGCTTCGCCGCAGTTTTGTTTTCAAGACATGCTTGAAACTACGAAATTTATATTCATAATTACATCAAGTGTTTTATAAGGCCGCCTAGTTTGGCGATTTTGGAACGTTACAAAAGAGGGTAGTGTAGGCAGGCTTACTTGTTGTAGGTGGTTAATTACATGTAGGGTTGTTACCATGTTGTAGTACAACATGTATGGGCGTGTGCAAAAAAGGGCATGCCATTTAGGAGTGGTTATTTAAGTATACAAAATAAAGTGCATGCAAGTTAGGGGTGGGTATTTAAGTTTACAAAATAAGATATTGAGTAGGCAGCAATTTCTAGTCTTGCTTCTTCTTTTTTGCCTCTGCTGCGAGCTGCTCAATTAGTGACCTTTATGCTGGAGGGCCTTTAACTGCCGTTTTGTGTATGTTTGTTTCCGCAACTGCATCAACTACGCTTGTTGTTGGCGTTGTTGGAGTAACTGGTTCGGTTGCGGTATGTTTTTCCAACTGCTGCTCGTGTTCGGTTATTCCTGTGTAACTCGTTTCTTGGATGTGGGCCTGCTGTTCAGCGGCTTCTGGTTCTAGACATTTGTAAAGAAGTAGTTGTTATTTCAGCTAATGTATATAATATGTATGTATCTAGAGTAATACAATACCTGTGAGATGTATGTATGTATGTCTCTGAGAAGCTTTCTTGTGAGGACGTTTCTGGTTACATTTGTAAAGTAGTTGTTATCAGCTTATTGTATATAATATGTTTGTGTCTATAGTAGTAACTCAATACCTGTTAGATTTATGTCTATCTCTGAGATGTTTTCGTGTGAGGATGATCCTAGTTTTGTATCAGCTAATTCTTGTGAGGTTGTTTGTGTTCCTGTTTGTAAGGTTTTTGTGGCCTACATGTTATTGTTCCCTTTTTTGATGATATTTGGTGTGTGAGTTTTGTTTTACATACCTGATGTTTCTCCAGAAGGCATTGTTGAGATAGGCTTGTCTATGATGGTATCAATAATGAATTCGCCGGTTGATTTCTTTGCTGGTGGATTGAAATGTAATCTAAATACATGTTTCTTTCGACGATTCCTGTTATTTCAGCAGGCATCATTGGTGAAGGTGTGTTTTGGTATTTTGCAACAACGTCTCCACATGGGTAGCCAGTAATCACATCTCCTGCTGGCGAGAAAAAAAGGATGTTAGCCTCAAAATATTGAGTCAAACAAGAATGTTCGGTCATAGGTTTCTATTGTAATATTTATTAGAATGTTGTAATAAGTAGTTATTTAGTCGTGGTTCACGGGCTTGGATTTAAACTAATTAAAGTCCAAAAGACAAGCCCGGCCCAATATATAGTCCATTAAAGCCCGCATGTGGGTGGACTATATATACTACCCTCCTAGCATGTTAGGAGGGTGGATGGTCATTTTGTATTTCTCACTTTTCTTAATCTAATCTCACCAAGTTCCAACCATTTCTCTCTCACTTTCTCTCACTACTTTCTCTCTCTAGAATTCTTCTCATTTCTTCCTTTCTTTCTTCTTTAATTCGTATAGAACATCACATATATTAGGGACAACATTTGGTATCAATCGCCACGGGGTAGATTTGTTATTGGTTGTTCTTCTTATATTTGATTCGTGTGATTTCTTCCATAAATCAACTCGAATTCAAATTTTTTTGTGGTTTTCGTGTTCTTTATCTTGCTACGAATCATCTATATACTTGTTGTAGAGATTTGGTTGTTTTGGTTTGGTAAAAATCACGAATTTGTTGCCTAAAAGTTGCTAACTTGTTGCCTAAAAGTTGCCAAAAATCGTTGCCTAAAAAGTTGGAAGAAAAAGCACCATTATTGCGACAGCTTGAATATAGGAAAGGTAAGTACGGTTTCGATCGCAATAACCCTAGGGTTTTACTTTGCGATCAGTATTGCGATAGCCCCTTATTCCGATCTGAACATTCCGATCGTTATTGCGATCTGGATTGCGACGGATTTAAGGCAATCTTGAAACGTTACTCTGCCCACATTGCGACAGCCTCATTGCGATAGGTACACATTCCGATCTGGGATTTCAATAGCTACCCATTGCGATCTGAATATTCCGATCTGGGATTTCGATAGGTACACTTTGCGATCTGAACATTCCGATCTGAAGGATTCCGACAGGTGCACATTGCGATCAAAAGGACATTCCGATCTAAGCAACATTCCGATGGGCATTCCGATGACACATTCCGATGACATGTTTAGCTAAATTTTGTTTGAGTATTTTTTAGACTTAGCCACTATCTAGACTAGTTTCAGAATATCGTTTCCACGAAGATAAAAAAAAAAAAAAAAAAAAAAAAAAAAAAAAGAGTTTTTTGGCGGGAAAACCCAAGTAAAATTTATTTTTTCCTAGACCATTTTTAGGCCATTTAAGCTTCAATTTCAAATTTTGGCGATGCGAAAAATTTTTCGACCAAAAATTCAAATTTTCGGACCAAAATTCAAATTTTTAGGCCATTTTCAGGTTTTATTTTTATCAAAAATTTTCACTTTTCAAAATTTTTCCCTATTAGTTTTTGGCTATTTCGGACTTGATTTCAAAATTTGGTAAGACAAATTTTTCAGTTTACCGTTTTGTCGGACTGAGGAATTTATTGTCAGACTGGGAAAAAATCGGAATTTTCGAAATTGCAACCAAAACCCAATCACACCATATCTACTTAAGATCCAAAGTCAATTCATCAATTGTGTCACCCATTATGGATTCCGTAACACAAGATGTGCATGCACTCAAATCCAAGATGTCGGTTGCAAAAGAACGATGCATGACACACTTTAGATCACTCCAGTCACACATTCAAGTCCTTTCAACTGACGAGTTAAAAGGCACTCGCGTCGAACTTGGATTCAAACGGGTATTCATGTCACTCACTGGTCAAGATGTTGAGACATTCACAAGCACAATGCAACTCAATGCAGATAATCTTGAACAACAACTTGCAAACGATGACTTTCAAGAGGTTGAATCCATAGATGCCGTTTTGGTACTTGAGAATCAGTTTCAGCAATTCCTTGATACACAGGTCTCTGTACACTATGATCGAGAATTCATAAACAAATACTTCTTTGAATTTACTCGGTTAGAAGTTCAAGAATTCAAGGAGACATTTCTTCAACACATGAGTGATGTAAGGAAGTCCATTGCTGAAAGAACACCTCAGAAGAACGAGAGTTATGTCGATGATGGTCAAACATTGGATGATTGTACGATTGTCACAGAACGCAGCGGGATAGAATCAGAAAAGCAGCATACCAGCAACAACTCAGGGAATGATCAAGCAGCCGATGATGCAGATATCAGACCCATTTACGATGAAGAGCCAATGGCTGAGGTACAATTAACTGCTCTGTATGATTCTCAGATTCATGAGCTCGAAACTATGTTAGCTCAAAAGACAAAAGATTTTGAGGATGCCAAACTCGAGTTTTCAAAGAAACATGACAAATTTGAGGCCTACTTTGAAAAACTTGAAAAAGCAAACGTTGTTCTTGAACAAAAACTGGATCGTAAGATTCAAGATTTTAATACGGAAAAAGAACATTTTGTGAAACAAATAAATTTGTTAGAATCAAAGTTGGCTTCTCAAAATCTAAGTTCTCCGCCTGCTTCATTAAGTGAAATATCTGTACAACCAATCGACATTGTAGATAGTAATGACGCGAATGCTCATAACGGCATATTTGATAATATGAACATTAAGTTAGAACAACGTGTCGCTCAATTACTTCTACAAAATGAGCAATTGAAAGCTCAGATTCAGGAAAAGGTTTTTGCATTAACAGCAGTGAAAAATGAATTAAGGAAGCTAAAAGGAAATAGTGTGGACACTAAGTTAGCAAATCAGTCTATCTTGGGGAAACCTCCTACTCAACCATTCAGAAACCGCTCAGTTGCTAGACAACCGAATGCGTTTAAATCTGAACGACCCAAAACATCGAACTCGAGGTTTGCATCCCAAGTTGACATGTGTAGCAATTTGCCAAACACTGTCACTCCACAATCTAGATACTCCTTAAGATATTCTGCCTATGTAAAACCCAATCACATGAATGATTCAAGCAACTCTAGCAATAGCCACAAGAACATGCCTAGGCGAAGTTCAAATGACACGGGTCATAAAAGCTATCTAGAGGATGCTAAGATAAAGACTCAAGCAAGAGATAGGACCCAACCGAAACCTAGGAACGCTAATCACACATCTAGGAATTCTAGACCCTTCTATGATGTGCCCAAATCAGCCTATCCTAGGAACACTAGATCCTTCTCAGATGCTAAGCACTTTGTTTGCACGAAATGTAACAAATGTGTGTTTAATGCCATTCATGATGATTGCATCACTAAAGTCCTGAACAAGGTGAACCAAACAGCTAGAGCGTCTGAAAGTTGGAACCCTATAGGAAATAGTTTTTCTCCAACTAAGTCTTCCGCGGTGCATGAGAAAGCTAAGTTTCCTAGACCCTGTCTTAAGTGGAGACAAACAGGTAGAATCTTCAAAACAACTGGTCTTAAATGGGTTCCTACTGGAAAAATATTTCCCTCTCGCACGACAAAGGTTCACTGTGAACCCCCACATGGTTCTCACAAAGATATCACTAACAAATATGCAAGCATACAAACTACTGATGAAAGTGCAGGTAATCAAGTAAAGGTTCAACAAGAACATAAAGGTTTTCCTTATTTATACCGTTCAACAAAAGACACTCTCAGAGTTTGGTTGCTGAAGAAACAAATATCAGAGAAATATGTGTCTCAGGGGTTTCACAAGTAAGCAACACAATGGCACTTGAACAAAGCAGTTTAAGTCCCGATCCACAACGACAAACGACTTCCGTTCACAACCGCACGGAACTCGAAACTCAAGACCACAGCAATGAACCGACAAGTTCAACGCTGGTTCCAGAAAATGTTCCTAGAGCTGATATGACAGTCGACACGACTATTGAAGAGTTGGAAATGTTGTATGGACCAATGTATGATGAATATTTCACGGGGGAGAAACAACTTGCATCGAAGTCTTCCGCTGTCACTCATGATAAGAATGATGATACTGTTCATCATCAACAAAAGGATACAACTTCATCTACTTCAACACGGGTTGTTGCAGATTTACCTCCTCAGAATATCACTTCAACAATCGATCCTACAACATCCACAACTACTGTCATTGCTCCAGAGAACACAAATCAAGCAGACGGTGCATTATCTGACGATGACGAATTTATCAACCCATTCGGTACACCGATACACGAAACTGGAGAGTCTTCTACTCGCCATGTTGATCCGTCAAATATGCATACGTTTTATCAACGACATCCTTCAACACATCATTGGACCCGAGATCATCCTTTGGTTCACGTAATTGGAAACCCTTCACAGCCTGTTCGTACAAGACGACAACTAGCCACTGATGGCGATGTTTGTATGTTCGCACTCGCCGTAAGTACTGTCGAACCGAAAAACATCAAAGAAGCCATGGCTGATCATGCTTGGATTGAATCGATGACGGATGAACTTCAACAATTTTAAAGACTTAAAGTCTGGGAACTTGTTGACAGACCATACGATGTGACTCCATTAAATCTTCGTTGGATCTGGAAAAACAAGATGGATGAAGAGAATACGATCATCAAGAATAAAGCTAGGCTAGTGGCTAAGGGGTATGGCCAGAAAGAGGGAATTGATTTTGAAGAATCATTTGCACCAGTAGCTCGAATGGAAGCAGTCAGGATTTTTCTTGCTTATGCTGCACATAAGGGATTCACTGTCTATCAAATGGACGTAAAGACAGCATTTCTTAACGGTCCTTTGAAGGAAGAAGTCTATGTCACGCAGCCGGAAGGATTCGTCAATCCTCATTATCCTGACAAGGTGTATCGTCTCCACAAGGCACTATATGGACTCAAGAAAGCTCCAAGGGCGTGGTACGACGAGCTCTCAAAATTTCTGGTATCCAAAGGTTTCTCAAAAGGTTCCATTGATCTAACTTTGTTCACTTATAAATATGGGGATGACATTTTGCTTGTGCAAATTTATGTTGATGACATTATTTTCGGGTCTACAAACCCAAAACTTTCAAAATGGTTTGAAAAAGTAATGCACAGCAAATTTGAAATGTCAATGATGGGCGAACTAAAATTCTTTCTAGGAATTCAAGTTCACCAATCCCCAAGCGGTATCTTTATAAACCAAGCTAAGTATTGTCAAGAGATAATCAAAAAGCATGCTATGACATCATGTGACCCCGTTGGGACACCATTATCAACCACATCCCTAGATGCTGATTTGGAGGGATTACCCATAGATCAAACGAGATATCGTTCCATGATCGGGTCCCTCATGTACTTGACAGCAAGCAGACCTGATATTCATCATGCTACATGCTATTGTGCACGATATCAAGCACGACCCACTGAAAAGCACCTCAAGGAGGTTAAACGGATCTTTCGGTACCTCAAGAATACCATTCATTTGGGACTCTGGTATCCGAGGGAAACTGGTTTCTTTCTTACGGCCTATTCAGATTCTGATCATGCAGGGTGTCTTGATACACGAAAAAGTACTTCTGGTGGTGCACAATTTCTAGGTCAAGATAAGCTTGTGGGATGGTCTTCCAAGAAGCAGGATTGCACGTCACTTTCATCAGCCGAAGCGGAGTATGTGTCTCTATCTGCGTGTTGTGCTCAAGTTCTTTGGATGAGAACACAACTCACGGATTATGGTTTCCACTTTGATAAAGTACCTATGTATTGTGACTCAAAGTCGGCCATAGCCATCTCCTGCAATCCAGTACAGCATTCCCGCACGAAGCACATTGATGTCCGATATCACTTCATAAAGGAACAAGTTGAAAGAGGTATCGTTGAATTATACTTTGTTGGAACGGATTACCAATTAGCCGACTTGTTTACGAAAGCTCTGTCGAAAGATAGGTTTGAGTACCTCGTTAGGCAAATTGGTATGAGACGTTTGACTCCAGCAGACCTGGAGATTCTGGCAAAGGTGCCTGCTTGATTTATCTATCAAACATCAACTTGTAAATATCTTTGAAAAAGCAAAATACAAAAATATAAAACACATAAAAGCAAAACACAAAATTAAAAAATCTTTCAAAATCCAAAAATATTCTTCTCGACATGTCTTTCAGTATCGATAATATGGACGTGCCTAGAAATGTCGCTCAATAACGACACGGGTGTGTACATAAAGCTCGAATGAAAGTTGTAAATATTTTTCAAAACATGTCATTTCTTCTTTTAATAAAGGAAATTGTCTATTTTGGACAAATATTTCCAAACAACGGGTAGAGCAATCTATCACGGGTTGAGCTTGTCACAAAACATTCAACGTTTTGAGCTCAACACAATGGCTTGTAATCACTTTCAGATTGCAACCCGGATTAATATTCACGGGGGAGTGTACGATTTCGTGCTCTTACCCTTAACAAAAGAAGTTAAATCTTCTTACACTTGAGTGGATTCGTCAAGACATTCAAAGTCTGTGAACTCAAGTTTATGCTTTAGAAAAACCTCTTCGCCAAAAAGAAATAGGATTTTTCAAAAAGCGTTGAACACAATTTTTTCAAGAATTTATCAATGATTATTCAAAATCTTTCAAAAATTGTGTGTTCAACAAACTCCCATCCTCAAAAAGCGAAATGTGGATCATATCCTCATAATGACAATTCAATTGGATCAATTTTTGAGGGGGAGCATTTCAACTTCATGCAAAAGCTTAACACATCTTTCTCCCGGAGATTTCAAGACTCTTTTTCAAAATATATTTTAATCAAATTTGGTATCTCTAATATCAAAAGATTTTATATATTAGAGATAGGGGGAGAAAATGTGATTAAAATGTGATCTAATATAAGACTCATGCACTTTAACTCTTACCTACATGTGCAAAACACTTTCGATTATCGATGCACATGTGAAGGGGGAGCATTTCTGAAACGACAAAACTAGCAAGGTGTTAAATGTTTTTCAAACACTTTGTTAGAATTTAAAGTGGTTTTCATGGTTACGATCAAATACCCACAACATCTTTAATTCACGATGTTATTGGTGTCAAAAGGGTGGTTAGGTTTAAGTCCTATGATCCAACCAGAACCGGAGGGATCTTCCCAGGGACAATCCAATAGATTATTAGAAGTCCTTAGGAAAGATGGAGTAGAATGTGAACGTAGCTGAATGCCGACTAAGTACTGATGCTAGCACTGGAACAATCACAACAAGGTGCTAGTAATGATGTCTTGGTAAGCATTGAAGGGGTTGAAGAATGAAAAAGAAATGTAAGGATAAAGGGTGTAAAGAAAGAAGCCCTCCATACAACTTAGGCAGAAACCGGGTCAACTCATCATGAAGACAAACTCATCATGAACCCAGTGATGTGAAGCACAACCCTTTCCTAGCTACTCAGGCTTCTCTCAAAAGAAGTTTGTTTTATTGTCACGGAGATCAACACGACTTCTATTGACTTTCTCACTCCGAGATAGTTGATATTGAATAGGTGGCATCTGCTCCAGCCTCCGACCACTAAAAGTGCACAAATCGAGTCTAGAGCCAAGAGATCAATCAAATCTCGTTAGGACACACGGATGAAGATCAAGAGAGTCCTACGCTATATCCTTGCGATATTGCTAGAACACTCAGAGTGATACTACCTAGTATTCACAATGATGAGTGGAAATCCTTCCAGTGTTAACATCAAACAG
This sequence comes from Glebionis coronaria, assembly GCA_025667525.1. Lineage (NCBI taxonomy): Eukaryota > Viridiplantae > Streptophyta > Magnoliopsida > Asterales > Asteraceae > Glebionis > Glebionis coronaria. The sequence continues at coordinate 700,524,455 of CM046874.1, forward strand.
CACTGCGGTAGGTCATATGCAAGATTCTTTATGAATTGAACATATGTAAAACTGAAAAGCAACAGTGGTTTGATTCTGAATTGATTCAAACTCGTTTCAGGTTTCTACGCAATATCTTTATGGTCTTGCCAGAACATTCAGAGTGATATTCATTAATATTCACAGTGACGAATGGAAATCCTTCTAGCGTCAACATCAAACAGCGCTACGGTAGGTGACTTGTGAGATTCTTATGAATCAAACTTGTGTCAACTGGAAAGCAACAATGGTAAGATTCTTAATGAATCAAACTTGTTCCAGGAATTTGAATTGACGACTTTAATCAAGCGGATATCTATCCAATTGATTCACTCTTTATGTTCGCAGTCTTGCTTTGAGACGGTCGAGTAAAGAGAACGGCTAGTACAGCCGCGAAACCCTGTCAAGGAGATTCTTAATTGAATCTACCTGATCACAGGTACGATATTTAATATCGTATAACGGTCTTCACCGACCGGAGGTAAAACGCTACCGATTTAGGACGAATGTCAAAGCCATTCAGTCCGTGTCTATGTTTTGTCTCGAGAAGGTGGCGTCACGGTGTACACAGCAAAGTCAATGATTCAGAAACCACATACTCATGCCTAAAGACATATTCAACTATTAATAGTGTGAGCATGTGGATGAAGACACAAGATCGCAAGATGGCAAAGACAAGTCAAGGATGATTTGAAGATCTCAAGCTTAAAGACAAAGTCGAAAGACAACGACAAAGGCTCAAAGATCATAGCATGAAGAAACAAGGCTACGATTACACGTTCAAGACTCATTTATGACGAAATTCATAAATCTCCATTGGAATCCAAATATCAAAGAGGAATGACCTCACATTGGGGGAGATTGTTAGCCTCAAAATATTGAGTCAAACAAGAATGTTCGGTCATAGGTTTCTATTGTAATATTTATTAGAATGTTGTAATAAGTAGTTATTTAGTCGTGGTTCACGGGCTTGGATTTAAACTAATTAAAGTCCAAAAGACAAGCCCGGCCCAATATATAGTCCATTAAAGCCCGCATGTGGGTGGACTATATATACTACCCTCCTAGCATGTTAGGAGGGTGGATGGTCATTTTGTATTTCTCACTTTTCTTAATCTAATCTCACCAAGTTCCAACCATTTCTCTCTCACTTTCTCTCACTACTTTCTCTCTCTAGAATTCTTCTCATTTCTTCCTTTCTTTCTTCTTTAATTCGTATAGAACATCACATATATTAGGGACAACAAAGGAATTCTACATTTGCGGTGGTGTCTGTTACTTTGGCTTTAAACGAATACCTGTAGTAATAAAAATAGCAATGTGTGTATGGGAAATACGCCAAACGGAGTATGTTTAGATAATGGGGTTAGGTTGTTACTTGTGAGCAGGATTATCCAGTTGTCCATGATCTACACAGTCATAGATGTCGTTGTTGTGTAGTGGTCTTTATGTGCAGCGGTCGCATCTGGTGAAGTACCACGATTTGTCTTCGATAACTGATAGTATCATAGCTTCACATGAAAACCATACGCCCTGTGGTGTATATGTGGTTAGTAGTGGTAGGTGTATAAACTAGAAGGGGGGTTGAATAGTTTCTCTTCGATTTATCTCCTAATTAAAATTCCTTTCAATTAGGTGAATGTCAAAACCATCTTTTACTTTAAAGCTAGTTGCATATGATTAGGTTCAATTCTAATGCATTAACACTGACAAGTAGTAAGTGTAATGATTATGAAGGTAAGTAAAGAGTGAGGAAAGAAACAACCTAGTAGGAAGACACCAAGATTTATAGTGGTTCGGAAACGAGGCTCTATCCTCGTTCCTACTCCACTCCTTGAGTACACCTACTCGAGATTTCCACTATATCCATAAGCTCCCTTCTTGGCGGAGAAAACCATACAACGTCGCTTACATTATTTTCCGACACTAAGCTAAATGTCGAGATCTAATCTTAGCTAGGACCAATCTACACAACATTGCCCACTTCACCATTTTACGACATAAGGCTAGATGTCGAGTTCTAATCGAAAGATAGAACCAATCTTCACAACGTTGCCTACTTTACCATTTTCTGACACAAGGCTAGATGTCGAGTTCTAATCCAAAACTAGAACCAATCTTCATGAATTTTCACTTTGAAGCTAAGTGAGAACTTCACACAACACAACTACACATCGCTTTATAGTTTAGTGAGAACTCACACGACACAACCACATCACTTTATAGTTTAATGAGAATTTACACAACTTATTACAACTCAACTAAACATATCCAAGTACACACATGTAAATTGGATCTACACAACAAAAATCCAAGCACACACATATGCAAAGGATTTACACAAATCTAATCCAAGTATTCACAAATAGCTTGGATGAACACAACTAGTCCAAGCATTCACAAATACATTGGATCTACACAAGACACAAATAAACAAAAGATGAACATGACTAGATCTTTAGGAGAGGATGATCTTCATCAAGGCTTCATCTTTAATCACATCACAAGTGTGTGAGTGATCTTCTCTTTAGACAAGGTAAAGAAGGAGATCAAGAGGATAATCATAAGCAAACATACTTAACACATTAAGTGATCATTTACAAATGATTAGGATAGAAAGAAGAAAGAAGGCTGAAAGAAATGTCCAAAAAGGGTTATGGAAAATGCAGATTTGATCCACTATTTATAGAAGACAAAACCCAACGGCTAGCTGAGCGCGGTTCCTTATCTCCCTAGGCAGTTCCTTATCGATAGAGAACCGTGTAGGCACTTAAGGAACTGCGGAGGTAGACTCCGCTCCTTTTTTATCTTTTAGTGGATTTGAAATATCTGAGGTTGTTTAAACCTTCAAAGGATATTCTTATGGCATTTGGAATATGCCATATTCAAATTTTCATTTTCCATTTTAATAAAACATTTTCTTAAAAATAAAGTTTATTAAAAATCTTTTGTCATATTTAACAAAAGTGAGTTTTAAGGCTAATCACTTTTATGATCACTAAACATGATTAAGATATGTTAGTGTAAGGATCATTACCTTGATGATAGTATTTGTTATATAATTCGTTTTATGATTGTGTTTGACAATAAATGTCTTTGTAATTTGTCGTGATCAAAACTAAGAAAGATTAGTTAGCACTAACAATGTTTTTAGGCATTGCTTTGCATTAACAATCTCCCCCTTTTTTATTACGACAAACTATAAACTCATTTACGTAAAATACAAAATTATTTGAATTATTAACGAATTTATCACTATCATTTCTCCCCCTTTGTCGAAGCAAAAAGGTTATCACAAGTCTTTCAAGAAGAGAAGAACCGGACTTTGCTAGTAGCTCCCCCTTGGTGCTTACTCCCCCTTGCTTGAGGCACCAAGTGAGTGAGCTAAGGTGACATGCTACACAAAGATTAGAAGATAGAAAAGAAACACCAATGTATATATGTGCACTACCTACTAACTAACTTGAGAGGGAGGAAGAAAAGAAATCCCAAATTAGAAGTAAGTATTTGCTAAGTATGTCCAAAGAGTGTGTGTTGACAACATCAAAGTTCAATTGGTGGAATAAAGGAAGAAAAGAAACATCCAAACCAATCAAAATGATTAAAGTCAAGGGGTTAAAAATTTAGAATTTATGGAATCACCCATAATTAATTTTAAATTCTAACCATGATCAACTTATTAACAAATGTGTGAGAAAGAAGAAAGGGATAACACACATAGCATTCATATTACACAAATATGAAAGAACATACAAGAGAAATATTCATACACACAATATGAATATTTAAAGCAAAAAATATGGAAAATAAACCACAAAGCATAAACTACTCTAGTAGTGATAATCTTCCAAAATTGCTTAAGTTTTATTGACTCAAACAACTAAAGTACAAAATGCCTTAGTTGGAAAAGAAAGACGACGAGGCATCATTCGAAGTTTTGTTCACGGGAACGAAAACTTTGAGAGGAGGTCGAGTGAGGAGGAATTCAAGGAAATTTAGCTTGTCATAAACATGAGCAAGTTCAATTTGTTGAAATCGACAACAAGCACACGAGGATCCATGATGCAAAACAAAGTCGTTAGATGGGTGAGGTCCATCAAAATGAGAGTTTGGTGGAGAGGGAGATAATGGATAAGAGATGTTTTCACAATGCCTAGTGAGATTTGGGAAAGAATATAGGTCATTGATTTGTGGAGAGTTGAAAGGTTTAGGTGGTGGTGGAAGAATTTTCTTTTCTCTGGTAATTGGATTTATAGAGTAAGTCTCATTCCAATATTTGATCGGAGAGGAAGAAGAATTCATGGAGGGTTTTGGAGAAGAGGAATCATGAGGATCTTGTTCTTCTTGATCCAAACGGGTCGAACCGAGATTTTCGGTTTCTTTGAAATCTTTGAAGAAGAAGCTTTAGGTTGAGAAGATTGTGACAAAGATATGTCAAGGTTAGGAATGGAAGAGTTAGGCATTGTGATGGATGAAGAGAAGAACTCCCAAAAGAGAAGAATTTAAAGAAAGTAGACAAGCCAAAGATTTGAAATGAAAACAAAAGGTTTTAGGGAATGTTTAGCCAAACTGGATAAACAAGGAATCTTAACCAAGACAGTGGTCAAAGAAGAAAGACAAAAAATAAGCCAAAAGTGGGCTTGTTGTCTGCGGTTCCTTAAAGGAACCGGCGGTTCCATATCGATATGGAGCTGCGCGACTAGCTATGGAGCCGCGTACAGTGGACGTGAAACCATGATTTTTTAAAGTTTTGGAGAAAAATAAGACTCTTTAAAAAATTTGAAAATCTTGGATTTTTACCTCTTTTAGCACTAGAGTATGCTAGGGTTGCATAAAAGCAACACACTCACAAAGAGTGTCTTGACAAAGGGTGACAAAATATTTAGATAACTTTTTGATCCAATTTTTAGTCAAGTTTTAGAGGTTGTGATAGATTTAGGTTCAATTTTAAATAAATTAAAGTTGATTAATGTGACTACAGAGGTTGAAACACATAAAACTAAATCCCTAGAACATCTTCATGAAAAACATACGAAGGAAAGGAAATACAAGAAAAGAAATAACCACTAACTAATATAAAGTTAGCTTAAACTAGTTCTTGATAACATAGTCTTCTTTGGCTTGACTTTCTTTAAAAACATTTATTTTTAAAAATCATCATTCATCTCCTAGGAGGAGGAGGCATGGAGAACAAGGCAAGCAAGAAATCATGCAATCTCCTATGGAGACCAAGAATCTCCAAACTTAGGTTTTGAATGATATAGTTGTTATAGACACAACATGGACAATTGGCTCCATGAGCCTCTAGAAAACCAAAAAAGTAAGGATCACCCATGAAGTGAGAAATGGGAATGCCCAATAGAGGAGGCATAGTGCATGAGGTAGGTGGAGGTGGTGGAGGCATAGTGTTCAAGGGTGGTATGAGTGAGATGGGTGAATTTGGTGGAGTGAAAGGAGAGGTAAACAAAGGCTCAAGAACAAAAGGAATGCTTTGTAGAGGTTGAAGGTTGAGTATTCCCATCCAAGGGAGGACTAGGAGTGAAGGGTAAGGACAACTCATTCATTCTTGATTGGAATGAGGAAGAGGTAGAACCATGTGAATGGTTAGTACCATGAGTTGAGTTGGTTTTGCATGGAGCAAGGGGTGGTGAAGGTGATGAGGAAATGAGAATAGGAGAAATCTCATTTTTGGGAGTATGAAAAGATGAAGAACCAAGTTTAGGTAACTTAATCTAGATCTTAAGGTTTCTTTTGGAAGAGAAAGTTTTGGAAGAATTGGTCGGTCTAGTGGACACCATGGTTGTGAGTTTAGGTTTAGAGAGAAATTGAAGGGATGAAGAACACAATCAACAAGAGATGGTTTAAGAAGAGGAAGGGATTATCCAAACTAGTAATGGGTTAAAATCATTTTAGGTGAATAATGAAATTAGGTAGCCTAGTTTAGGAAAGTGCAAGTTTTTGCAAAAATTTTATCAATGTTTACACAGATTAAGGGAAAACAGTGTAAGGCAAAGATTCTCTCGAAACAGTTGCTGGCGGTTCCTTATGTAGGACCGCGGTTCGATATCGATAAAGAACCGCGGGGAAGATAAAGAACCGCCACCAGGGGGTTCGAAAAAGTGCACTTCCTGAAGCTTTTGCTAGCCCAGATATTATACCAAGGTTTATCAAGCCAAATTGAACTATTAACCAAAATCTAGGAAGCTAACTGACACATAAGATGCACAAAGCTATGTAAATCGAAAGATCGATCACATAGGCAATTAGGATTAAAATACTAAGTAATCCAAACACAAAGTATTAGTTAAAACACATAACATCCTAAAAAAATGAAGATAAAAGGAAATAATGTTCAACAATCCAAACATGTTCACAAACATGTTAACCATGATAAACCAAAGCTTCACTTCTTCTTTTTGCCAAGTCCCTTGATCAATTTGCTTATGCTCTTGAACGATCCTCTTGACTCCACTCGATGATCCTACAACTCACCTTGGGTTTTAAGATTAACACGATAGACATCCTCAAGTCCAAAGTTATCCGGAAGTCCACTAGTGGCAAAGTGAGGAGGAGGGATAATTTCGTCTAACCCGTCCATGAAGGTGTCCATGGATGGGTGGTAGTCACTCGAAGAGCCAACATGAGCACTAGTGCCTACGCCACCACCATCACTTGGTGACATATCAAAGTCCTCATCATCGGACTCTTGTGGATCGGACTTTCTCGAACCTCGATCACTTCTAAGCTTTCGTGGTTGTACCTTTTGAATAGGTAGCATAACTCGTTTGACCGAACGGAAGCGAGAAATTTTAATGTCGGGATAGTCTTCACCAACCTTCTTAAGAAGGCGAGTAAGGAGCATGGCATAGGGAAGATTTGTTTTGGGTTTGGAAAGAGCATAAGTGTTTTGTCGAGCGATAAAATATGCAAGATTGTACTTGGCGTTGGTAGCGATGCAACATAACATGTGCGCCATACACGCCGAAATATGATCATGGTTTCCACCAAGACAAAACACATTTTCCCTAAGGACGTCGGCCCATCGGACCATATAATCATTAAGGTCGCTTAAAAGAACCTCATAGCGTTTTACCCGACGCTTGTTAGAGTAGAGGCTTCTTACAACGTTTCCACTACACTCTTTAAAAATGACATCAAGGATGAAGTCAAGGTCAATCTCTTCATTTTCATTTAGAGCACAGTCGAAGGGTTCAAGGAGATAATCAAGCTTCCATTTATCCGTAAATCGACAAGTGCCTCTAAATGGAACACGAAGAGCTTGATCAAAGTCTTCAAGAGAGAGTTTAATGAGTCGACCTTCAATGATGAACGTAACATATACTCTACCGTCATCATAAACGAGAGAATATGTGCTAAAGAACTCCAAAAGAAATTAGGGATATATATCCTCCTTGATGTTCAACAAACAATCAAACCCAATTTATCCGAACATCGACTGAGTATATATATAGCCCTCAATATCCTCTTGGACAACTCTATCCTCCTGAAAGCAACAGTTTTGGAGTGAGGAGTAGGTATTTACAAGTTGTGGGGAAGGATACATTTCGGCTAGGTTTGGCATATATTGTTTAGTGTATTGGTGATCTTGTTGATATTCCGAATGCATGATTAGTACCTAAATAAGCACAAAAATATTTCCCCAATCACTCATTTGTTACATATGAACCAAAAATTAAAAAGATGAGAATGCGTTTCATCAATCTATTGACAAACAAAGGATTAATCCTTATCAATCTCATGTTCACAATGTACCTAGTTCATTATTGACAATAACATGTTAATCATATAAAATCAACAATGAACTTGAACATTGGTTTTTCAAAACAAGGTTTTTAGGTAAGCATTTAACAATGGCCATTATCAACTTGTTCATGTGTTCATATCAATTCCATCAATTAACCAAAATTATTTAGTCAAAATTCGTATTGTTCTACAAGTGGGTTTTAGTGAAATCTCAATGAATATGAACCTAAGGAATCATAGCAAGATTACTATGTCAACTCTTATTCCTAGTAAGGTTCTAATTCAATATCAATTTTAAAAATCCCCAATTATAGATGTATGAACCCTAGAACAAATTAGATGAAATTGAAAAAATAAATTACAATTAATTGATCTTGAATGAAGGATGAGTGAAACCCACAAACTGGAATCAATTAATCTTGAGTAATTAAAGGTTTTGAAAGATCAACAATGGTGGAAAATGGAGAAACCCGTCGCTATGTTGGAGAAGAGAGAGAAGGTTTATTTGAAAAATGATATTTTTATGAAACCTGGAACTTTAGTCGCAATCACTGACCGCGGTTCCTTATCGATATGAAACCGCGCATTCGAGCCGCGACAGATAAAGAATCGCCTACAGTGACGCGTTTTTATCAAAGAAAATCAAAACCAAATTTTTCTAAAGTCCTTAAAATATGTCTTAAGCCTTTAGGAAATCATTGGACCACCACAACACTAGGTAATAATGCCTTAATGATAGATTATGAGTTGAATCGAGATAGGAAAAGACCGAAATGGACAAACGACTACTCGTAGCAAGGAAGCAAAGAGGAGAGAAGTCAAGAGGAGTGAATCAAGACCAAGAGCGATGCTCAAGAGACAAATGACAATCTTCAAATCGAGGAGACGAAGAGCTTGTGTCATATATAGTGGTTTAAGACGTGCCTTTCCGGCTGATGACGTATAGTCCCTAGTCGGGCTGGATAGTCCGACTCACGGGTACTACACGCATCCATCGGGGATGAATTGATACTTATAAGATGTGCGCACTGCCCAGAAGGCCCGGTAAGCCGCTGTCGCATGATGGTTAATTGCTTAGCCAGGTCCTCGTCGCAGTGCGACAGGGTCAGGCAGAATATAACCTATATTATAGTTATATTCAGCTAGAGGAAGGAGATATACACTTACCTTAGTTAGGCGATAAGGATCAAGCTATTTGGAGTCATTATCTCTTCCTTAGGCAGCAAGAATAGGGAGCCCGACCTGGACTCTCTCGGGTATAAAAGGAACCATCATGGTTCCACAAAGGTACGATACACAAAATACCCTAAACACTATACACTCAAATCGATTACTTAATCTTACGCCGGAGTCTAATCGTGGGTCACAAACCCACGGTAAGCCTAACGGTGTCTGTTTAGTACATAGGGTCTTCAAAGCAAGTTTCACTTGGTCAAGAGCCGAAGTTCACAAGACCCCGAATTAAGCCTAATTTGGGTCAAGCTTGGTCTATCCAACTTTTGTATCAACAAGTTGGTGTCATCCGTGGGGCCCTACACTAAGCCCTAAGTAATGACGAAAAGTGGCGCAAACCCGCCCCCACCAAAGGGGGGATCTAAGAAGCCAACAGGTCCTTACTCAAGCTTTGAACCTAATAACCCAGGTCGCGGAGGGAAGGGATTGTAAGTATCTTTCTCTCCACTAGTCACCTCTACCCCACAGACAGTTGGGGATGCATCGTGCTCTCGGGAATCCCTGATCAAGGCCACAAGGACACTCTGGACACAAGGGCTGTGATAGACCCGCGAACTGAGATGGAGATTCCTCCCTTGACGAAGCAGAGTATGAGCGACTACGTCGTAGAAAACTAGGAGGCTTTGATTCCACTCATGAGAGCGCAGATGAGGGCGAATCTGACAAGAGATCTTCGGATCAGTCTAGACTTCGATAAAGAACTCAAGGTTATAGAAGGGTCAAGACCTAGTAAGGAAGCTAGAAAGGAAAAGAAAAAGAAAGAAAGAACGACTGAGATCCCAACATACCCTTCGGACGCGCCCCTTATCGAAGACGCATCGTCCTCGGGCAGTTTTGAGAACCCAAAAGGAGAGGACGGCTTCATTACACCAGTCAATAACCATCAGCGCACAAGCGTGAAAGACAGATTAGGGCCCGACCCTTCAGGCAGACTGAGCGCCCTTAATAGATTGGGTCCCTTAGAAAGAGATTCATCTCAGGATCTGCAAGGTCAGGAAAGAAATAGAAGCACTGGATAGGCGAGCAGAAGGGATTCCTCAAGCGAAAATTCCTTGGACTCTAACTACAACGATCGCCATCCTCACCGTAAAAGGGTCGCCCTTTCATCCACTGAGGATTCTGGTTCTTCCGACCATGACAAAAAACACCACAGGACGCCCAAAAAACCAAGGATGCGCAGTGAAGATGAGTGGACCCTCCCATGGCGTCGGGAGAAAGGAAATGCGTTCTCAGAACGCATAACCACTTTCGAAGATAACAAAAATAGACGCATGCCGTTCAATGTCAAAACCTACAATGGTACGCCAGATCCAGATGATCACTTGAAAGTTTTCGAATCTCAAGCAGGGATAGAGCAATGGCCAGAGGCCGTATGGTGCCACATGTTCAACTCAACGCTTATCGGGAACGCCTGGACATGGTTCGACCGCCTCCCGCGAAGGAGCATTAATGGGTTCGAAGAACTTAGGAGAGCATTCAGAAGAAATTATGTGCAACAAAAGAAGTACGAAAAAAGCCATGTCTCACTTGTAAGAGTAAAGCAGAGGCGTAATGAAAGCCTTGAAGACTTCATGGAGCGCTTCAAATTTGAATGCAACCAGATTAAAGATTGACCAGAAATTCTTAAAATTTCTAGAATTCTCGCGGGCATCACTAACCCGGACCTAATAAAGAAATCGAATGAGAAAACCCCATCAACGTTTGATGGGGTAATGAAGAAGTTCCGAGCATTTATTCAAGGCGAGACCGCAGCAGCGGATAGCAGGCAGATGACATCAGGCTATAAATACCAAGACCGGCCCAAGAAACAGTCATATGGGCAAAACATCAATCGCACCTTGGACTTCCAAGGCACAACGAAGCAAGGGCGCAATAAAAACAATAGCCATTTTACGCCGCTATAAAATACCTCCAGGGATATATTTTTATCCGAGGGCGCAGGCTTTCCAAATCCTAGCCCAATGATGGGACCAGCAGATAAGCGGGATAACACGAAGCATTGTGAATACCATGACGATAAAGGTTACGCTACTAATGAGTGCATTCAACTAAAAAGGCACATTGAGAGCCTGGTCAAAGCAGGGAAGTTAAACCACCTGATAAGAGACTGGAGGAAGAGCACAGATACGAAAAAAAGTGAAGCGAAAAAACAGAAGGATAAGCCCATAACCATTTACATGATAGAAAGGGAAAGGTCCTTCATGCAGAGGAGAACGACCGCGGAGTTTTATCGCGATAAAGAGATAACGTTTCCTATTCTTTTAGACATGGACTATAGAGTCGGGTCGTTTACTATTAACATGGCCCTTGGGGACCATACTATAGAAGGCATGTGCGTCTACGGAGGGTCAACATCGAACATATTGAATGAACATTGTTTCGCACGACTACCAGGGGAATAAAGAAGGAGCTAAAGGACACCACACAAATCCTCACAGGGTTTAACGGTGATAAAATTCAACCACTGGGACACCTTTGCACACAGATAACTGTTGGAAGCACATGACACTTAACAACGGTGTGGATAGATTTCATGGTTGTGTAGTCTCAATCATCGTACAACGGGATAATTGGACAGCCAACACTAAAAACACTGCGCGAGGTACCTTCCACAGTGCATGGCAAGTTCAAATTTCCAGTAAAAGACGGAGTAATTACTAATGGCAACCTAGATACGCTCGAAGGGGTAGTAGCACTTCTAGCAACAGCGCAAAAAGGAAGGATGCAGACACAAGTCAGCGCAACACGGAATCCAGCTCGCGGATGAAGAGAAGGAAGTGTATCTCAGGGGATTCCCATGCTAAAAGAATATTTATGCGAAAGGGCTCATCGTCGGGGCTTCCATGGGTCCTTTTTCGACAGGTTTCGCAGGAAATGGAGGATCGGATGGAGGGTTCATCCTCACAAATCAGGGTGACATAAAAATCACCTACGCACTCCTATTTAACTTTCCTACAACTAGCATGGAAGTAGATTTTGAAGCCCTAATAGCAGGTCTAAGATTGACACTCAGAATGGGCATGCAAAGCCTAGTGGCCTATACATATAACCCTTTGGTGGCAAGAAGGGTCACGAGGTCATGCGAGCCATAGGTACTTGTGCTAATCCAATACACGGAAAAATAAGGGGCATATCCGGACAGTTTGCGGAGTTTGCTATACGAAAGGTCTCAGAAGAGAATGGCGAAATCTCGGTCGACATGGACCAACTTTCAATTATGGACATGGAAAAACCTCCTAGTCACTTGCTAGTTGTTTTATCTTACACAAAAATATAAGCGCGGATATCGAGTCACCAACATGGATGACACCTATGAGAAAGAGTTTGTCACATAACACATTACCAATCAGTAGAAGGAAATCTAGGCAACTACAGATGAGAGCTAGGCACTTTAAACTCATCAAGGGGACACTGTATAGACAATCGAGTAATGGGCGAGCACTATAATGTCTAGCGCCAGATCAAGCACGGGCGGTCGTGGAAGCCGCACATAAAAGAGTATGCCTGTGTGGCCCGATAGCTGTGGTGGAGGAAATCACTCGATCAGGGTATTTTGGCCATTTATGCATAAGGATGTTCGTAAAAGGATGGTGCGATGTCTCCGATGTCAGGCAGACCCAAGACATAGGATAAACCCTAGCACGGTTACTGGACCACCCTCAGCAAAAAGCGCAAAGGGAGGAGGAATCCTCTCAAGACTAGAGGATAACATTGGCTCTTTGACAGTATCGATAGGGAACATGGTGCGATGGACAGTGGCAATACTCCCATCCCAAGGAAACCATCAGCAACAACGCAGAGGAGCAATCTCTCCTTCATCCAAGGTAATTTCCCGCACTATGCGACAATAGGATCACGCGAGGAGACTACCAACAACACGAAGCACGCAACGGCGCGATGGAGCGAACAAAGGATTCTCACGGGTTAGGGTGGGTGCGAATGGCTATGCGAAGTCGGAATCCAGTCCCGCGAGAAGTGACTCAAGAGATAACCAGGATTTCGGACGGTATTCTCCCTGAGATATCACATCCTTAACATGGATCATTACCTTGGCTACTAAAAGCCCCAATAAAGATCCATGTATTTTTCTTTTTTCAACTTGTTTTAGGATTTCCCTTTTATGTTCTTTGTTTTAGCATTTTCGAAAGTATGAATAAAACAATGTGGTCCCTAGCTAGTTCCGCGGTCTAAAAGTATTTCTTTATTATCTTTTATGCATAAGAGTATGTTTTCTTTTCTGAAATACACAAATTTGGCCCTCCGGTGTACATGTACAATGAAACGTTTCAAGGTGAAATAAGAGGAGCAAGTTTACCCTACTAATTAAATTTGTCACGTAAGAGGGATGCACCCTCAGTGGCGCCGGATCAGGTATCCTTTGTTAGGCAGCTTACCACAAGACGTTGTGGTAAGTGTAGCATTCCTCATACTTTATGACGGATATGCACAAGACACAGTGTGCACGCCTAACAAACATGTCATTATCTATGACATCGCTTATGGTAGTAGTGGCAGGCCCACACGTAATGAAATTTCGGCTCACCATAAGTTCAGAGTCACATTCCAATGAACGTACTCATAAACAGGCGCTCTCTCTCACAATCTCAGGCGTGGATGCAGAAAACTGGACATATATATATATATATATATATATATATATATATATATATATATATATATATATATATATATATATATATATATATATATATATATATATATATATATATATATATATATATATATATATATATATATATATATATATATATATATATATATATATATATATATATATATATATATATATATATATATATATATATATATATATATATATATATATATGCACAAATAAACATGAACATAGCGCAGGACGTTATGTGCTCACAAACACGCAGGTCGCTATAAACATTAAACAAGTTCTTAGTTTACAAATTAGATGTACATGGATACAAGGGAAAGTGTCTTCTATAGAAGGTCGCTCGCTGACAGCGACCTCTTTAACCTGCAATGCGATAGGTTCAGTGATCCACGATGTTGTACCCACGCCTCCTTCATGTACTACAGCGCGCGTGTTTGATATACATCGATGGAAGGCAGACTAACCGGTACGCCATCAGATCGACTAGGGTGCGCTAAACCCAGGCTGATGGCAACACCTTTGGTCGAGGTCTGGTTCTTTTTTGCAACACATCTCACATGCTGCTTCAACTTATCTTCCAACGAAATCATTATCGGTACGCCAGAAACATAGACTTAAACTTGTAGTTGGGAGATATCTGGCTCGGCCATGGCATCAGGATCTTCCCCCGTTTTTTCCACACGGTAACTCGCCAGATTTAGGCCGGCCATGATCATGCTTATCGGTTGATCTTGATCCTTTTCAATAACATTTATGATAGGAAGGGGGAGGTCTTCTAATCTGTGGAATGCGGCGTCAAAGACTCTTGTGCGTACCTAGAATAGATTTGGCTACCGTCCAAATGTCCTATAAATAAGTTATCTTTGAAGGCGCGCTTCATGGCGAGGCTTTGTCCTAGTAGCTTCGCAGCATCGAAAATGTCCTTGATCGCTTTGCTGAGGTTGGGTAGCTCCACGGCACCTTTGGCGGCTAGTGGAAGACCGTGTTTTATTAACCATTGGTTCTCAGCGCGCACTGCCATGAGATGCGGGTATAGTTCCTCATCAAAATCTGTGCTCATGTACTTCAGAATTTCTGCCTTCTTCGCCATATCTTTGTGACAATTGGCAACAAAATTATCACAATTTGAAGTAAGGGTCCTCATACCCTCCTCTAGCTTGGACATGGCCCAACGGTTTCCCTCCTCTTTCCTCGCGCGAAGGCGGCGCTCTTAACTTATAGACTCAGATAATGATGCCTTCTCATCCTCTAGGTATTGGATGGATCCAGCATTTATACTGGAAACAGCGCGCAAACGTGCGAGTTCAACCTTGGCGCATACAAGCTCGTGGTCTTTTTGCTCTGTCGCTTGTTTGATTTTCATGACCGCTTGTGCCAGGTGCTCAGACATATATGCCATCTTCTTTTTCAAATACGAGGCTAAGGTCACTCCCTGCAACGCGATTATGTCCAACTCACTCATTAGCATTTCATCGGACAGAGTGCTCAGGAGTTGGGTGCGCCCGGGATGGGTTATATTTTGATGGAAGTCCGCACATTCGGTCACATTACCCAGTGTGCATGAGCGCGCGCACTTCCAGGAAGGAAGGAATCTTGGGGATTTCGAGGTGCTGGTGTTAATCTTGGTCGCTGCAATATGTGGGTTGCAAATTTAACATCTTGCAAGTGTTAGAAAGGGGCTCCTTTGTTCAAAAGACCATAAGGAGAGGAATTAGGATATACCTTGATGCATGTGTATTTTCACGCGGCCTTGAAAGCATGCCCCATGAAGAGGTATCGGTGTGCGGTCTGGTGTGCAGTGTCCGAATCCTCTTAGGAATTTGATCTTTTGGGGAGCACGACAACCTTTTGTAGTTGGGGACAGGTATGAACTCTTCTGAGGGACCAGCGCGCGAGCTTTCCTTGTAGTCCAATTCTTCTGACGACGACTCCATGATGCACGACACACTCCGAATAGGAGTGACATTTAGTGTGAATGTCCTCTCTGTACCTCTGTTGATCGCCGGGGAGGGGTACTCCAGTGCTACGGTGCGTTGACCCACTCACCATCCATTAGATAGCTCGAATGGCGTGAAGGGTCGAGCGCGCATGGTCGCGGCGCAAGGATGTTCGCACTTTACAAGCTGCGTATAAGTTAGCTCTACAAGAGTATGAAGAGTATATGAGCACATACGCATACACCATTTGAATTTTAAGTCTTTATGCAGCGGGATTTATTACCATGATCAAAGTCATCAAAGTATTGAGGAAGGTGATTTGCAGGAAGAGTTGACGAATGACTCAACCCTAGTGCATATAATAGCGCCTCTGGGTATTCTTGCATTGGTATCCGGTCGGCATTAATTATCTGTGCGTCTGCTTCATTATATGTACCAGAGATAGGGCGGTCATCTTTCATCATAGTGTCGAGGGTGATGAAGTCGCAGTCGAACGGGAATACAACCTTGTCTACCCAGAAATATTTGTCATTCCATTTCTTTAGAGAATCTACCTTCACCTTATAACATTGTAATTGGTCGGGCGTTTCGCAAAGGATATCCACCCGTTTATCCAGGAGGGTCGATAAAAGGCGCGAAATAGATTTATGGTTGGGTCAATATTCTTCAGTAGGCAGTTTATCTCGAAATTTGAGATCTTCGCGGCGTCGATACAGTGCAGCTGTGAGAGGTTTATGCTATAGTAGCTAAGCACGTCCATTAGAAAATGGCATAGAGGTATGCGGTTGTTGGAAAACTCGAAAAACCTGGTGTATACACCAATTTTTCCAACAGGGAAGCTTCCTATGTGCGCTTATGGATCTGGCACAGTCGGATGAAGATCTGTGGGTATATGATACTTGGTAGCAAAACTGGAAAGTTCTTGTTCTGATATACGGGACGTCACATCGAATAGTTGTGCCACCATTTTTCCTCTTACTACAGCTGGATACGAAGGAGAGCTATTTTTTGATGTGGTGATTATTTCCTGCTATTTTCAACAATGGTGGAAGGGTTTTTTGAAATGATATAGAAGAAGGTTGAAGGTTTTTCACACTGCATTTATATATACTTTAGGCATGCGGGATCTTGCGACGTGTGTCCAAACGAGTTGATTCATCCTACGGTGTTGGTTAGGTTGGCTCCTCTGACGTGGTTAATGCCTTTCCCGGTTCCCAAATATGGGTTGTATGAGTGGAGTCTGACGTGGACGCATATTCAAAACTCATTTCATGTGTGTTTTACATGAAATTTCTATTTATATGGGATGTCTGCGAGGGGGCCTTCGAGATTCGTAGTCTCGTAGCCGCGGTTAGCACTTGAGGAAACTAGACTGGGGGACATGATGAAAAAGCATAGTCCCTAGTCGGACTGGATAGTCCGAATCACGGGTACTACCCGCATCCATCGGGAATGAATTGATACTTATGCGATGTGCGCACATCCCAGAAGGCCCGGTAAGCCTCTGTCGCATGATGGTTAATTGCTTAGCCAGGTCCTCGTCGCAGTGCGACAGGAACAGACAAAATATAACCTATAATATAGTTATATTCGCCTAGAGGAAGGAGATATACAC
Source organism: Glebionis coronaria (assembly GCA_025667525.1). Lineage (NCBI taxonomy): Eukaryota > Viridiplantae > Streptophyta > Magnoliopsida > Asterales > Asteraceae > Glebionis > Glebionis coronaria. The sequence continues at coordinate 700,541,667 of CM046874.1, forward strand.
TTACTGTTGGGAATAAAATGTAGCCAGTCCACTTGAGCGTTGACAAGAGGAAAGCAAGCGTTGATAGGAAGAAAACAAACGCTGACAGATCAAGCGTTGACAAGAAGAAGTCAAGCGTTGATAGGTTGAAGACAAGAACTGATGGAAAGATTTAGTCTACACGTATATTGTTTCTAGTTTGTTTCTAGTAAAGATAAGTTCAAACATTGTATTTTCTATAATTATCTTTACCTAGAATAGTTGATACGTAGACTCTTGTACAAGGCTTCTTATGTCTATAAAAGAAGACCTTTAGGTTATTGTTCAAATAAGTTTTTCATATGTTAAAACACTTTCATTGTAAGCAAGTTCGTTATTATCAATCAAGTGAAAGTTTGTTTACATCTTTGTGTGTTCTTGGGAGCAGGTTGATATCTTGGCAATGCAAGAAACAAACAGTGGTGGCCAATTCTACAACTGAAGCAAAGTATGTTGCTGCAGCTACTTGTTGTGGACAAGTCTTATGGATTTAGAACCAGCTGTTGGATTATGGGTATAATTTCATGCATACCAAGATATTTGTTGACAATAACAACACTTTATGCATTATTAAGAATCCTTTACATCATTCTAAAACAAAACACATAGAAATTAGACACCATTTTATAAGAGATTATTTTGAAAAGGGTTTAATACAACCAGATAGGGTGGACACAGAAGAAAATGTGTCTGATTTACTAACTAAACCTTTTGATGCTTGAAGGTTTCAATACTTGGTCACAAGTATTGGAATGATCAATCTCACATAATATGTGTTTTGGGATCTTTTTGTAAAAGTATGTACAAGATAATGCAATGTTATTGGTCTTTTTGAGGATTTAGATTTTCCACTATATTTTTCTAACACTGACAAAGGTTACCTTAACGCTGATAAGTGTTATTGTGACGTTGTCAGCAATATATTTGTCTAACGCTGACAAAGGTTTCCTTAACGCTGACAAGTGTTATCGGGACGTTGTCAGCAACAATGTTAGTTTTGCGGTTTTTAATCTAAATGTGCAGGTGGTGTTAGCATTATACCATTGGATACAGAGTTGCTATGGATCCTTGGAGAATCATTTGAGCATGTTTTTATTTATGGATGATGGTTGGAATATTTATATTCCTATCTTGACATAAATTTTTTTATGTTCATGCATATTTTTGGGCCACATATGTCTCACAGTTTAAGGGGAGGTTTTAGGAACCTTTAGGACTTTTGGGTATTCTTATGATACTCTTATCACAATTCTGGATTGTGTCCACGGGTGAGTATGAGTTAGTTTTACTAAATCATGAGGCACTGTAGCATGCAAAGTTGATATACTATGCATGCTGCCAAGACATTTTTGGCCTAGAATTGGTTGTGGTCTGTTGGGAGACTTGGGAATGATTTTATCATGGGTTTTACCTGGGAGTAACAAGGAATTTTATGAGATAACTTAGTTGTTAAGAGTTTTGGTTAGCAAGGGACACTAGAGGACTGTTATGTCTATCTTATATAAGCAAGTGTGCATAACTGGACAGTGCTTGCCGCCCTATAATAGTTATCAACTTTTAGGTTATCTTCACTAGGATAAATTACTTTGTTAAGGTCCTTTTTCATTTTTAATATTTTTATTTTTGGACGCTGACAAGTATTTTTCCAAGCGTTGTTGTGACCAATTTAGACACTGACATGGCTTTGGCAAACGTTGACAAGAATATAGCCGTTGGGCGTTGATGGGTTATTTTTGACCGTTGACACTCATTGGGACCTACCCAGTTTTTACTTTTTGACGAATTTTTGGGCCGTAATTTTGGGAGCAGATAACTTTCAATTAATGCATGAGATAACTTATTTTCTTTTCAATATTTTTATGATTATATTTTGAAAATAGTTGCCTCGTTTTTTACCAATCACATGCATATTTATCTCCTATATATTTGGCTCCTATTTTTAAACAGGGTACCTATCATTATTGTCTAACAATTTTCTCCTATACTTCATCTTTATCAATTATTCAAACAGCTTTCAACAATGGCACCAAAATTTAAACCAAGTGATTTGGTATTGGGATTCAGGAGTCAACACAACATGATAGCATATTTGGACGCTGATGATGCTCTGTTTCCCCAATACACACAGATGGTGGCGTATTTGAATGCTCCCCCATTAGGTATGCTCTTTCTCATGCTCCTCTCATCTCTGTCACACATATTAAGCAGTTTTGGAAGACTGTTAGTTCCTCAGCAGTTAATAAAGTGACTACATTATCATCTATTGTTCATGGGCGTACATGGGTGGTTACTGAAGCCTTGGTTCGCCAGGCTTTGCATCTTGATGATGCAGATGGTATAACCACCCTTCCCATTCATGAAATAGAACAAGGACTAAGGGCTTTGGGTTATCCTTTCTTTGATGAGGGAACTTTAAACAAATATCATAAACAGGAGTTTCCCCCAGCCTGGAAGTACCTAATACATGTCATCTTACAATGTTTGAGTCCCAAGTGTACTGCATTCAATGAGATTAACAGATCCATTGCTAGTGCTATTGTGTGTATTGCACGTGGGCAAAAGTTTAATTATTCTAAAATGATTTTTGATGGCATGTGTAAAAAAAGGGAGTAAGATGACATTAGCTTATCCCAGATTTTACAAATGGTTTTTGATGTCTAAAATTACTGCACAAGGGATCATGATGATTTTTATGAGATCACTATGCAAAAGAAAGATATTTTTGCAAAGATGAACCTACCCCCTCACCATAACTTACCCCTCACCCCAGCTATGCTTGCTGTTATTGAAGCAGCACAACCCCAACCAGACCCACAACCATAACTTGACCCAATACCAGAACCTTTACCTTCACCACAACACATGCAAATTGACCAAGAACCCTTTGACGCTGACACATTAAATGTTGGCGTTGATACACCTAATCCAGACGTTGACATCATTCCTTCACATACCCAAACACCCCTTCACCAACCCACATCCACCCAATCAACATCATCTTCTACCCCACCACAATATAGGTTGCAAAAACGCCAAGGGACTACTGGAGTGTTCTCCTCTAGTGGTCCTAGCCATGTAGCAGAGAGAACCACCACCACAAGTGTGGTTGGTGCTATGGATGAGGCTGGGACTATTGGTTTTGGCTTAGATGCAAGCCAAGACAGTCCTAACATCTTTAAGACCTCATCCATGCCCCATGAATCTAATTTGGGAGGTCAAATACCCATTTTAGAGGAGGGTAATAACTAGGATTTAACTTAGGTTAAAAAGATTCGTTGATGTGTGTCTAATCGAATTGATCTAGGTTCTATGTGTGACTCTGCTGTTCTTTGGTGGAAACAAAGTTGTGTCGTTGTAGTATTTAAAATAAAAAGTGCAAAACAATTAAAGTAAATGACGTAAAATAAATGGCGTTTAAATTAAATCTAAGTCTAATTAAAAGAAATGGTGCGATTAAAAACTTTGAAAAGTAAAATAATAAAATGACAAAAATTAAAAGCGTGACGGAAATTAAAATTAGACAAGAATTAAAATGAGAATGTAAAAATTAAACAAGACAAAACATGAAAAATACCCCAGATCGGAATATATTCCGATCGGGCTCACCGTCGGAATGTACTCACCCCCTGATCGGAATAAGGAATGGGTCTGATCGGAATAACTGTCACCTTTCCAATCGGAATACCAAGCAAATACCTCGGATCGGAATGTAGCAAACCTACCTGGTCGAAATGTTGATCCCGTCGGAATGTGGATCGGAAAATCCAATCGGAAAGCTGTCACCTTACCTTGATCGGAATACTAAACTCACCTTGATCGGAATACTTACTATCCTGATCGGAATGAACAGTGGGGTACCAATCGGAATATGTCACCTTACCTTGATCGGAATACCTCAAATGCCTCTGATCGGAATATCAAGCCACCCAATCGGAATGTTATAACCCTTTTCCGACCAAGCCAAAGAGCTGGTCGGAATATGAAACCCTTTTCCGATTTGTCAAATCGGAATACGGAAGAAAAGACACAAATTAAGCTAAACAAATAAGCTACTAATCAAATAAGCACAAGTCTAAAATCCTAAGGCAAACCGTATAAAAATAAGCTATTAAACTAAAATCTAAAGACTTTTAACACATGAAATAAATAAGCTTTAAGAAGAACAACTTTTATATAAAAATAACTTTTATAAAAACTTTATAAACTTAAAGATGAAAACAAATAAGCTATAAGAATCAATGATCTAAAACAATCAAAAGCATAAAAACACAATCTTTAATCAAATAAGCAAGATAATGAACACATAAGCATAAAGATCAAGCAAGAAAGAAAGGTAGAATGAGAGATTTAACAAGAAAAGTAAAGGTGCAATTAAAATAAAAGTAACTTACTTGTAAAATTAAAGTGCAAGACAAGGTAATTAAATGTGCAATAAAGTAAATGTGCAAGTAAATAAAGGTGGAAGACTAATTGTCACCTTAGCCAACAAAAGCTAATGAAATGAAAATGAGAAGTATTTATAGGAGATTAGGAAGGTGTTTAGAGGAAGCTTCCTCCTCTCCTTCCTTTCTTCTTAATTGCACCATTAAGTCCTTCCCTTCTTAATCTTTTGTTAATCTTGGACTTTAATGACTTATGGCACGAGATTTCTTTAAACTCGTCTTTTAATTCTTCAATAAATAAGACTCGAGTTCTTCGGCTTTTGATAAACTTCCGTCTTTTGACTTTTTCTTCGATAAATCTTCAGAATTGGTCTTGGACTTCCGTTCTTTTTGCACTCTTGACTTCTTGACTTCATCTTTCATCTTTTGCTTCAATAAAAGCCTGTAATTGCCGTGTTTTCTCCACTTTTCACCTTTTCGTCCTAAATTACAACAAAAACACAAACCACGCATAATTCCGACATAAAAGACATAAAATACACGTTTTGGCTCGGTTATTATTGTAATTAAGTGGTAGAAAGGATGGGTGTTTACACACCTATCAAATCCCATACACTTGACCATTGCAATGTCCTCATGCAATGCATTAGTTACAAAGAATGTTTACATTTTTCATCATAATCAATCCACGTTGGCCTTTATTAAAGAGATAGATAATTACAAACATTCAAAGTAAAGAAATCAAAAGCATACCTTGGGTTTTGGAAATGTCATGAATAATCATCATCCTCAAGTTTTCACTTTCTCCAAACCAAGCTTAAAAACGAGATCATTGTTATTATAAGTTAGCAAACTAACACGAATTCATGTGGGCCAATTACTCACTTAGACTCCCTTATTCCTAGGGGTATCTCTTATATTTTATTGTTGTCTTGAATGATCACGAAGATGCATTTTTGACTTATTTCGATAGTTTATTAGGCCAAAAATAAAGTGAACGATTTAATCAATAGTTAGCTAAAGGACAAAATCTTTTAAAACTGCTTCTCGGGACCTCATAAAGTTCATATCTTGGCATAACTTGCTTCGCGATTTGAGACCTTTCTCGGACCGATATTTGGCAGCGACTTCATACTTCAAACCTTGAGAGACGTTCATGAAATAATGGTCTTCTCTTCATATAGAAATTTCTTCACTTGAAGTTTTGAGAGATTCATACTTGGACCACGACTTCTTCATTTTTCTCCAATCTTTATTTTGGATTTTGATATACAACGATCCGCCTCCTTTTATGACTTGGATCTATTTATCCTCATACCTTGCTAGGGTCTTTTCGGATACACTTCTCCATGACTTTTGGGGAGTTTTTGCTTTTCGTCGTGTGTCTCGATCCTTCATATTGATTTTTGATAAATGATTCTTCACATCACTTTGGATCTTTAGCAACAAAATATAGCCCTCATGCCTTGTTAGGGCCTTTTTGGACTCGCCAATCTTCGCATCTCGCTTCAATAAGTTATGCCTTGGCTATGAACTCTAATCCATACCGAGCAACTTTTAAACGATCTTGGGCTAGAAGCTAAGTAACTTTTCAAATCGTACAACCTTATTTATTGCAGATAAATTTATTAGCAAGCGATGGGAGAATAGGCTCATAATTAACTCACATAAATTCACGAAAGAATACCAAACTTATAATTGACTCTATCATCTCTCGTTCTCCACAGTTTAAAATCTCAAGGAATGAGACTCGTGGATGCTTAGCCTATTAAATCAAAGTTTTGGGTATTCGAGTCATCTATAGGATCTTGCAAATTCTTAGACTTTTTCAAGTTTAGAAATCGCATTTTAAAGTTCCCTTGATAAACGACTCTCTAGGATCAATTATAGGAACTTGTGAAAAGTTCTTGTTCTTAACCGTGAGAGTTAAGACTTTCGCGTTTTATAGCTCCCTATATAAAAGCCTAGCAAAACTTGACTTAAACATGTTAAGGATACTAGCTAGAGTAACTTAAACAAGTAAACTCGGGTTGAGTCAAAAGATTCACAACGTTTGAAAATTAAAACCACTTATTAAGCATTTAATCTAGCAAAGAAAGAAAAATAACTATACAAAGGGCAAAACTAATGGGCCAAAATAGATAAAAAAATTTGAAAAATGTCGAAAAATTGATTTTCCGGTTAAAATGAGGACAAATACAAGGAAAAGAGCCACTTAACTTCAATAGAAGTCCCCCATACACTTAACATAAACATTGTCCTCAATGTTTAAGCATGTGGGAGTAAATTCCCCTACACTTAGGACATTGTGCACTTTGTTTAAATCTTGCTAAGGAAGAGACAACTAAAGAGATTCCTATTTTAATATTGGAAAATATAAAATAGTGAATCGAAAAGAGTTTAGGATAGAACCAGGAAGAAGGGAACACGGAATCGCGGGTCGTCAAGAATCATCAAGAGTGGATCTTTGAAGCTCGAATCCCTGATTAAGAGAGGAGAGGAAATAGAAAACACCAACGGGTCTCCCCTACACTTATGATAAAGAAAGCGAAAAGATAGATGCATGGGTTGCCTCCCAAGAAACGCTTGATTTTTGTTAACCGAGTCGTGAGCCTGACTCGACCTTAATCATCATAGGAAGAAGCATAAAATATATCCACCAGGATCAATTAAGACATAGTTTTCGTCCATCAATAAGCACAAGCTTAAGGCGAACAAGGCAAGCCAAAGAAGGATAGGCAGGGTTCCCTTAAGCAGCGATGGAGCACGGTGGAAGCAAGGGTGAGGTGGTGAAAGCAGATTTCCATAAGTTCCAAAGATATTTCCTTTTATTTCATCAGGTGGATACTGAGATGGCTGTAGAATATCAATACCGGGGTCGAACACCTTTTCCTTTAAGGGAAAATAGCACTCAGGCTCAGCAGAGTGTGAAGAAGATCCGCGAAGAAGCACAACCTCGTCCTCAGAAGGGGGACAAAGAGGTGTTAAATCATATGTGCTGCGGATATTGGTGTCAGCCGGTTTCTTCTCCTTTGAAAGAATGTGCTTCAAATCCAAAGTAGGATCAAGACGATAATCTTAAAAATCATAAGGAGGAGCATCACTCTCATGAGGGAAGTATGTGTTGAGAAACGTAGAGAAGTCTTCCTCAAATGAGTAATCGTCCAAAGTAGGATCGAGTGATGGTGGAGGATCTTCATCATGTGAAGAATCGCTCGAAAGAGTATCAGCCTCATCGAAATCATCATACGTGGGCAGATCGGGATACTCAGAAGTAAGGTCATTATAATCATCCGAATCTGAGCTAGACTCATCATCATCATAAGCATCAAAGACCGGTGGAGAATCATAAATGGGAGAAGTGTCCAAATTGGATAGAGAATCATCCACATCATCTTGAAAAAGTGGATTATCGATGGAAGAATAGAATAGAGGATTGTTGTAGACAACAAAGTCATCATGCACATTAATCATATTCACTGATTCTCGTCCTCCAAAGGTTGTACTTGTAAGCTTCCCCATTTTAAAAACTTGTGCATCATCCCCGACTCTTAAGATTAACTCACCTTCGGCCACATCCACTAAAGCTCGTCCGGTTCTCAGGAATGGCCGTCCAAGTATTAAAGGAATACGAGGGTCCATTTCATAATCAACAACGACAAAGTCGACCGGGAAAGTAAATGTGCCAACTTTGATGAGCACGTCTTCGACAATACCAACGGGGTAAGCGAGAGTGTGATTTGCAAGTTCGAGAGTCATCTTTGTTGGAGTGAGGTCGGGCAATGATAGTGTTTTCCAAACACTCAAAGGCATTAAATTAATACTGCCCCGAGATCAGCAAGGGCAGTAAATTCTTCAGTTTTGTTGAACACGCAAGGCAACACAAAACGACCGGGATCTCCAAGCTTGTTCGGAAGTTCTTTAAGAATAACTGCAGAGCAGTTTTCATTTAAGCGTGTGTTGGCGAGTTCAATCAGCTTCTCCTTCTTGTTAAGCAATTCCTTAAATGCTTTGACAAATTTGGGCATGTGGACAAGTGCTTCAAGAAAGCTAATGTTGAAATTCATTTGAGAAATCATCTTCACATAGCGTGCCACTTCAGAGTCATCCTTGGTTAGCATTTTGGTCTTGCCTATACGAGAGGGATAAGGGATATTGGGTTTAGGTGGTGAAGGTGCAGGTGTAGGTAAAGGTTGAGATGTTGAAGGGTCCTTCCTAGGTACATCGTCATGGCGAGGCGGAGACGGTAATGGTGCACTAATACTAGGTGTAGGAGGAGTAGGGATAGATGGTGGTGAAGGAGGTGTAGATGATGGGGGTGGGATTGGTGGATCGACAATGGTAATTCTACTACGAGTAGTAATATCACTCACATTTGCTCGCGGATTGGTGACGGTGTTTGAAGGTAGAGAACTCGAAGAAGAAGGTTGAGCGGCGGGCAAGAAACTAGCGAGCATATTCTTCAAATCATTGGTTTGATTGCTGAAGGAGGATTGAATATTATCTCGAAGCTCGGATCTAATCTCATTTCCTTGCTTGGTGATATCTCCTTTCAGATTGATAATTTGGCTCTATAGATTCTTGATTTGCTCACCGTGGGTTCTCATAGATGGCTTCAACATCGGGGTTAATGGGTGGGGTTTGTTGGGCGGGTGGGTGATAAGGATTAGAAGCTCCTGGTGGGATTTGGTTGCTTCTATTGTAGTTGTTGGCGGGGTTTTGGTTTTGAGGAGAAAAATCGGGTGAAAGGTAGTTGTTGGACCGGTAACTCAGCAAATTTCTATCCCCTTGTGGTCGAGCTTGGTAATTTTCCGGTGAATAATTACCATAAGCTGCATATACATTTTCCAGATTTCCTTGAGTCGAAGGACAATCGGTGTATGAGTGAGGACCGCCGCATGTTTCACAAGGATTAGCAACCGCTTTAACTTGTTGTTGTTGTTGTTGGTTTGAAGCGAGAAGCGTGATACTTTTGCTCATTTCAGTCATCATGCGGGTGAGTTCGGTCATATCAGGGTTTGCTGAAGTGGAAGAAACATTGACTCTCGGGTTGTTCCTTGAAGAAGCGAAGGAATCCCAGTTTTTGTGGTGAGTAGTCATGTTCTCAATAAGCTCTCTACACTCCTCGGGTCTCCTTTTCATAAATGTGCCACCGGCGGCTGCATTAATCGTATCACGATCTCGAAAAGTCAATCCGTTGTAGAAAGTATCTATTAAGGTCACAGGGAGCATGTTGTGGTTTGGACAACGATCAATCAAGACATTATATCTTTCCCAAGCATCAAAAAGAGATTCATCAGGATCTTGCATGAAACCGCTGATTTGATTGCGAAGGCTTGTGACCATGGATGGTGGGAAGTAGCGCGACAAAAAGCGTTGAGTCATGTCATCCCAAGTGTGAATAGAATTCTTTGGGAGACGATCAAACCATTTCTCGGCATGATGTGATAAAGTATGTGGGAAGAGTTGTAAGCGAAGAACATCCATTGTGGCACTAGGCAACTTCATGCTTTGGGTGATTGTAATGAACTTGTCGAGGTGTTTGTTGGCATCATCATCAGGCATTCCGGCGAATGGATTAGTTTGAACTTGCTGAATCATGTGGTGCTTCAACGAAAACTCCGGAGCGTTGATTTGCATCGGCACAATCGGTCCTCCTCGTCCAAACATGGTAGGTTGACAAAGCTCCTCCATGGTCCGAAGATCGGGCTGTGGAAGAACATTGTTGTTATTGTTGAGGTGCGGTGGATTATTGTTGTTTACACCTGACATACTTAAATCTTCTTGAGTCTCGGGCTCTTGATAATTAGAAGATCTAGTACGCATACACCTGAAAATGCAAAAGAAAAAGAAACCAAACACAAAGACAATATATATACACAATAAAGATAAAATCTTTTTGGATTTTTGAAAATTTTAATTTTTATGTATTTTTATCAATTTTAATTTTTATGATTTTTTTGAATTTTTTTTATGCAAGAAAAATAACGCTCACAAGTGAACGGATCCCAAAAAGCAACGCGCCTCTCACAGAAAACCGTTAATCTTTACGAAAAGAGCCGGCAGCGGCGCCATTTAATAACTAGGATTTTACTTAGGTTAAAAAGTTCTTTGATGTGTGTCTAATCGAATTGATCTAGGTTCTATGTGTGACTCTGCTGTTCTTTGGTGGAAACAAAGTTGTGTCGTTGTAGTATTTAAAATAAAAAGTGCAAAACAATTAAAGTAAATGACGTAAAATAAATGGCGTTTAAATTAAATCTAAGTCTAATTAAAAGAAATGGTGCGATATTAAAAACTTTGAAAAGTAAAATAATAAAATGACAAAAATTAAAAGCGTGACGGAAATTAAAATTAGACAAGAATTAAAATGAGAATGTAAAAATTAAACAAGACAAAACATGAAAAATACCCCAGATCGGAATATATTCCGATCGGGCTCACCGTCGGAATGTACTCACCCCCTGATCGGAATAAGGAATGGGTCTGATCGGAATAACTGTCACCTTTCCAATCGGAATACCAAGCAAATACCTCGGATCGGAATGTAGCAAACCTACCTGGTCGAAATGTTGATCCCTTCGGAATGTGGATCGGAAAATCCAATCGGAAAGCTGTCACCTTACCTTGATCGGAATACCAAACTCACCTTGATCGGAATACTTACTATCCTGATCGGAATGAACAGTGGGGTACCAATCGGAATATGTCACCTTACCTTGATCGGAATACCTCAAATGCCTCTGATCGGAATATCAAGCCACCCAATCGGAATGTTATAACCCTTTTCCGACCAAGCCAAAGAGCTGGTCGGAATATGAAACCCTTTTCCGATTTGTCAAATCGGAATACGGAAGAAAAGACACAAATTAAGCTAAACAAATAAGCTACTAATCAAATAAGCACAAGTCTAAAATCCTAAGGCAAACCGTATAAAAATAAGCTATTAAACTGAAATTTAAAGACTTTTAACACACGAAATAAATAAGCTTTAAGAAGAACAACTTTTATATAAAAATAACTTTTATAAAAACTTTATAAAATTAAAGATGAAAACAAATAAGCTATAAGAATCAATGATCTAAAACAATCAAAAGCATAAAAACACAATCTTTAATCAAATAAGCAAGATAATGAACACATAAGCATAAAGATCAAGCAAGAAAGAAAGGTAGAATGAGAGATTTAACAAGAAAAGTAAAGGTGCAATTAAAATAAAAGTAACTTACTTGTAAAATTAAAGTGCAAGACAAGGTAATTAAATGTGCAATAAAGTAAATGTGCAAGTAAATAAAGGTGGAAGACTAATTGTCACCTTAGCCAACAAAAGCTAATGAAATGAAAATGAGAAGTATTTATAGGAGATTAGGAAGGTGTTTAGAGGAAGCTTCCTCATCTCCTTCCTTTCTTCTTAATTGCACCATTAAGTCCTTCCCTTCTTAATCTTTTGTTAATCTTGGACTTTAATGACTTATGGCACGGGATATCTTTAAACTCGTCTTTTAATTCTTCAATAAATAAGACTCGAGTTCTTCGGCTTTTGATAAACTTCCGTCTTTTGACTTTTTATTCGATAAATCTTCAAAATTGGTCTTGGACTTCCGTTCTTTTTGCACTCTTGACTTCTTGACTTCATCTTTCATCTTTTTCTTCAATAAAAGCCCGTAATTGCCGTGTTTTCTCCACTTTTCACCTTTTCGTCCTAAATTACAACAAAAACACAAACCACGCATAATTCCGACATAAAAGACATAAAATACACGTTTTGGCTCGGTTATTATTGTAATTAAGTGGTAGAAAGGATGGGTGTTTACACACCTATCAGAGGGCAGATTGGAACCAATGACATTAATGGAATTGACGGCTGTCTGCATTAGCTTGCAAAAGCAAAATGCAGACTTGGTACATATTGTCAGTACACAAGGCCTTGAACTCAAGCAATTGAGGGAGAGGATTGTCATTTTGGAGAATGCTAGCACCAGACGTGGGATGGAGGAATCTTCCAAAGGGGAAGATGAGCAGATTAATGTGAGTGATAAGGGCTCACATGATGGTGAATCTTTGGGTGTTGCTGAGGCCCTAACTAGTTTGAAGAAGCAATCAGGTTTTGTTAGATCTCTGGTAACCCCTACAAATTTAGACTTGTCTTTTACAGCCATGTTGGAGTAAATTACAAGAGGCGCTAAGACATGTAATTTGGGCATTGACAAGCAAAATTTGAACGCTAACACACCAAGCGCTGACATGAGTAAATTGGGCGCTGACAAAAGAAATTTGAGCGTTGACATACCTGCAGATGAGGTTGATGTATTCCAGTCATCATCCATCATCAAAGAAGTTTCTTCACAGGTATTACCATCATCCTTACCCATCATTGATCCATTAGATAAGGGTAAGGGAATCATGGTAGAAGTAGATGTTCCAAAGAATGCAACACAGGTTGAGTTTGATAGAAGGTTGGCTGCACAACTTGTGGAACAAGAAAGAAAGAAGGTTGGTGAATCCCCATTTGTTGCCACTTTAGAGGAATAAGAAGGAAGTGATGAAGCAAGTTCAGACTCAAGTGTGATGATTATAGAACAACCAGAAAGACTTGATTATGGTGATGATTTGGCAAGAGAGAAGCTGAATGAGTTGAAATTGCAAGTAGATTTTGATATGCCAGAAGTTGTTTAGATGTACCATGCTTGGGAAGATAGGTGTATGGAGAATCCAGATTTGACTATTTCAGACCAAGTATGGGGTTTGGAGATTCTTCTAAGAGTACAAAAGGACTGCAAGGTAATTCTGAAACACAAAGCTAGCAATATTCTCTCAATGCTGAAAAGGGATAGAAGGGAGTTGTACTACATGCTACTCAGATGTCATGGAACAGGATGGACCTATAAATAATTGTTAGGATTATCCTTTGAAGAGTTGGAATACAAGGCTTATCCCATTTGGGCAAGAGTGCAGGAAGAAAACACTCTAAGACTTCTTTCTAATGAAAGGAAAGAAGAACTTGCAGAAGAGATGGAGCTTAAGAAGGCTATGATTGTTCCCAGACCTTTGAAGAAGGGAGTTCCTCTTGAGTTTCTTAAAGATATGGATAGTTTGAATCCAAGTGAAGCTGTTATAAGAAAGAGCATTAAGCTCTCACTATTGGAAGCTTCAGATAAGGTACAAGTGTTACCTCTTGATTCCAGAAACCCTATTATAACCCATGAAGAAGATGAATGTGAGTTTTGGAAGATTGGCAGGTATGGGAAAGATATTCACACTTTTACTACACTTATATCTCTCTTTGCAAGTTGTGATAGAGAAGACTTGGTAGACCTTTGGAGGTTGTTAGAGGCCAAGTATGAGACTGAAGCTCCTATTTCAGTCAATGCAATAAAACTTTGGTCAACATTCAAGAGAATGTGTGGACCAAGAGATGAAGATCCTGCTGTTTGGAAGGATCTTGAAGATGACCTCAGTGGTCTTCAATGGCGTTTGTATTCAGTTGCTGGTGTATATTATTTGAGCTCTACAAAGTTTGCTGAGTATCTACTTGTAGATGGTCAGTATTCCATGTCCAAAGAAGTTTTGGAGAAGATGAAGACAACACAGCTGGAGATTGATTATTCAAGTGACGTGGCCAAAGATTTGATCAGACATATTTATTACCAATATGAGAAAAGTTGTAAGATTCCTCCTAGTTCTTAATGTTTATTCAGAAACTTGATTACTAGAGTAGATATCAAGTTTAGGGGAGGATTGTTGGGAATAAAATGTAGCCAGTCCACTTGAGCGCTGACAAGAGGAAAACAAGCGTTGATAGGAAGAAAACAAACGCTGACAGATCAAGCGTTGACAAGAAGAAGTCAAGCGTTGATAGGTTGAAGACAAGCACTGATGGAAATATTTAGTCTACACGTATATTGTTTCTAGTTTGTTTCTAGTAAAGATAAGTTCAAACATTGTATTTTCTATACTTATCTTTATCTAGAATAGTTGATACGTAGACTCTTGTACAAGGCTTCTTATGTCTATAAAAGAAGACCTTTAGGTTATTGTTCAAATAAGTTTTTCATATGTTAAAACACTTTCATTGTAAGCAAGTTCGTTATTATCAATCAAGTGAAAGTTTGTTTACATCTTTGTGTGTTCTTGTTTAAGTGTTAATTCCGCATAACACTTAGATTTCTTTATACATATACAAAGGTTTCTCTATGTGTATAACTTGATCTAATCTCGTATACACAAGCTTAATCGATCTAAGTTTGGGATCAACACTTACCTTAGTTAGGCGATAAGAATCAAGCTATTTGGAGTCATTATCTCTTCATTAGGCCGCAAGAATAGGGAGCCCGACCTGGACTCTCTCGGGTATAAAAGGAACCATCATGGTTCCACAAAGGTACGATACACACAATACCCTAAACACTATACACTCAAATCGATTACTTACTCTCACGCTGGAGTCTAATCGTGGGCCACAAACCCACGGTAAGCCTAACAGTGTCTGTTTAGTGCGCAGGGTCCTCAAAGCAAGTTTCACTTTATGCAAGAGCTGGAGTCCACAAGACCCCGAATTAAGCCTAATTCATGTCAAGCTCGGTCCATCCAACTTTTGTATCAACACCGGCGAAAGTCTAAACGGCTTCGGTAATGAACTACACCAAGCAATTTTGATGCATAGAATAAGATCATTTCCAATAGTAGTCTTATTCTACTTCAAAATGTGAGCAAAGCATAGATTCACTTTCTCTCCCACATGATCGGACAATTATTGCTAGGATTAACAACAACAATATCCTTGGAATATTTCAATTCTGAATGTGTAAAATCCAACTACAACTTATGGAGTAATTTGGTATCTCAAGTGATTCATCAATCATCCTAGAGATGAGCTTAATTGCACAAGTTACACATGATATAGGGCCTACTAACCGTAAGGGTGGAAACCATGGAAATCATGCTTGATACTTTAAGCTTCTACTAACTCACTCTACATCTCCATAGAGAGTCAAGTATCCAAGAAATGAAGAATTGAGAGGAAAAAGGAAAGAATCACAAACCACAAACAAATGTCAAGG
Organism: Glebionis coronaria; assembly: GCA_025667525.1. NCBI lineage: Eukaryota > Viridiplantae > Streptophyta > Magnoliopsida > Asterales > Asteraceae > Glebionis > Glebionis coronaria. Next base: position 700,557,127 of record CM046874.1, read on the forward strand.
CAAGGATGCCATGAACAAGCACACAATCATATAATGATCAAAAGAATGATCAATAGGGTGTGTGGAAGAACGAAAACGTACCTTAGCCACAACGTGCATTCCAAGCTTTCAAGGAACCAATGAAAAGCCCAACCATGACTAAAGTGACTACTAAGTCTTTAAGGAATAGTATCACTATCTCCCATCCATCTTGATATCATCATTCAATGATGTTGGAAATCAAATAAGATGAGTCTTCTACAAGTGTAAGTAACTCAATCCACCATCAATAGAGTGACTGATCTTCATGAGTACCTACACATAACAAGACGCAAACTAGTAGATACATTTCAAGAGTAAATCTAAAGTGCATAAATACTACTAATCTAAATGAGATGCTATATTACCAATTAAAAGGCCTATTTTCAAAGAAAAAATAGTTTTGACCAAATAAAAACTTTAGTAAAACTTAACCTTCTAATTTGAGGAGACAATGGATCGATCCAAGTTTTAAAGTACAATATACATCAAAGATCTTGTGTCACCATCGCTCTGATACCAATTGTAGAAACTAGAAGGTGGGGGGGGGGGGGGGGGGGGGTTGAATAGTTTCTCTTCGATTTATCTCCTAATTAAAATTCCTTTCAATTAGGTGAATGTCAAAACCATATTTATTTGAAAGCTAGTTGCATAGTGATTAGGTTCAATTCTAATGCATTAACAATGACAAGTAGTAAGTGTAATGATGATGAAGGTAAGTAAAGAGTGAGGAAAGAAACAACCTAGTAGTAAGACACCAAGATTTATAGTGGTTCGGCAACGAGGCTCTATCCTCGTTCCTACTCCACTCCTCGAGTACACCTACTCGAGATTTACACTATATCCACAAGCTCCCTTCTTGGCGGAGAAAACCTTACGACGTCGCTTACATTATTTTCCGACACTAAGCTAAATGTCGAGACCTAATCTTAGCTAGGACCAATCTACACAACATCGTCCACTTCACCATTTTACGACATTAGCATTAGAAAGAGTACAAAGGCATTCCGGGCCGACTACAATACAAGTCATGAGCGATAGCAAAGCCAAGCTGGATAGGCTTTTTTATGTCGAAAGCCCCAAAACTAGCTATCTTATAGCAGACAACTAAGGCAAGCCTACTCAACTAATCTAATAAGTAAGTAAAGGCCTGTTTGCATCGCAACTAATAGAAAAAACGACTATGTCGAGTTCTAATCGAAAGATAGAACCAATCTTCACAACGTTGCCTACTTCACCATTTTCCGACACAAGGCTAGATGTCGAGTTCTAATCCAAAGCTAGAACCAATCTTCACGACTCTTCACTTTGAAGCAAAGTGAGAACTTCACACAACACAACTACACATCACTTTATATTTTAGTGAGAACTCACAAGACACAACCACATCACTTTATAGTTTAGTGAGAACTTACACAACTTATTACAACTCAACTAAACATATCCAAGTACACACATGTAACTTGGATCTACACAACACAAATCCAAGCACACACATATGCAAAGGATTTACACAACTCTAATCCAAGTATTCATAAATAGCTTGGAAGAACACAACTAGTCCAAGTATTCATAAATACATTGGATCTCCACAAGACACAAATAAACAAATGATGAACATGACTAGATCTTTAGGAGAGGATGATCTTCATCAAGGCTTCATCTTTAATCACATCACAAGTGTGTGAGTGATCTTCTCTTTGGACAAGGTAAAGAAGGAGATCAAGAGGATAATCATAAGCAAACATACTTAACACATTTACAAATGATTAGGATTAGAAAGGAAAAATAAGGCTGAAAGAAATGTCCAAAAAGGGTTATGGAAAATGCAGATTTGATCCACTATTTGTAGAAGACAAAACCCAACGGCTAGCTGAGCGTGGTTCCTTATCTCCCTAGGCAGTTCCTTATCGATAGAGAACCGCGTAGGCACTTAAGGAACCGCGGAGGTAGACTCCGCTCCTTTTTGTCTTTTAGTGGATTTGAAATATCTGAGGCTGTTTAAACCTTCAAAGGATATTCTTATGGCATTTGGAATATGCCATAGTCAAATTTTCATTTTCCATTTTAATAAAATATTTTCTTAAAAATAAAGTTTATTAAAAATCTTTTGTCACATTTGACAAAAGTGAGTTTTAAGGCTAATCATTTTTATGATCACTAAACATGATTAAGATATGTTAGTGTAAGGATTATTACCTTGATGATAGTGTTTGTTAGATAATTTGTTTTATGATTGTGTTTGACAATAAATGTCTTTGTAATTTGTCGTTATCAAAACTAAGAAAGATTAGTTAGCACTAACAATGTTTTTAGGCATTGCTTTGCATTAATAGTAGGTTTAACGGAAAGAAGTTTCTTTATAGATGTTGTGTACTCACCTGATAGTTTTCGGATTCTAGCAGCAGCAGTTCCTTCAAATCGAAATGATTTCTTTATTTTTCTAGTTCAGGGTCTTCGAAACGATATCTGTTGATTTGAAGTGGTGGACTCGTCTTGTATCTTTCGTTAAATCTATTTTTAGCGATGCTTTATGTTGTGAGTATGGTTGAAATGATATTTATAATTCGGGTTGGTGTTTGCAGAGGGGGTAACTTACGCATTTCGTAATGCCGCTGTTTCCTGTGTGTTGATATTGACGTAATAGAACGTGCCTGAAGTGGCTGACAGCTGATACATATCTGTGTGCAAGTGTGAGCGTTGTTACCTTTATGTTTAAAGAATGCATATGTAAAGTTGTTTGATCGTGGTCTAACCTTTGTATTTAGTAACTCTGCATGCAATTACTGCTATTGTTACCGGTTGCGGTTGTTTTTCTATCTCTTATTTATTGAATTATCGTGTCATGTTGTCCCAAAACGTCAGTTCGATTATTTTCCCTCTGCGAAAGAAATTATTAGTTGATGAGAAAATCTTTTGACCGTTTGCGCTAGGTTTTGGGTTGCAACCATTTGTTAAACACTTACTCGATGCTTTCGATCTCCATTTTTCTAAGACAATGTTTGTTTGGTGGAGGAAGATCTTCAATAAAGCGTATGCATCCTTGGAAATCCGTTATACAAAGATGTTATTGGTTAATCTGTATGTGCAAATTTCTAAGAAGGACAGTGTTAGAAAATACCTGACAAAAGGGGGGTAAACAGTCTTGTTGTTTATGTCTGTGTATAGGACTCTTGATTCTAATTTGTTATGTCTCATAAATTCGAAATAGTGTTTTGGGAAGTTATCTGGTTCGTCCATCAGTGGCTGAATGTTGGCAATTTTACCAATTTGTAGACATTTCAGGCTTTTCAGTGTTTGGTGAAACGGGTTGTTCCGTTCACAGAAGATGTTTGAATGTTTGTATATGATGTTGTATTTTAGTAGTTGGTCGAAGTAATCTCGGTGATTATGGTCCATGTTAGCCTGTATTGCGTCTCCCTATCAGTAATTGATAAATGGTTAGCTTATGTGGATAATTGCGTACAAAAGTATTAAAACTACTTTTTATGCAACATCATTGTTATAAATGATGGGAAGACGTTAATGTAGAATCTAAATCAAACAGCTTTTATTGACTGTATATTTTGTTTGTTGTTTAGGATATGTTGGTTTTGTAAATGTGCAGACCACGCTACAAACACACTCGTGAAAAAAATTTTAAGATACAGTAGTGAGAAAACAAAAAGGAAATTTGGTAGAAAAATGTAGGGAACTAATCATATGTCACAATTTTTTCATAAACATGCTTATGACTGAAGTTAAGGCATGTAAGTGTATATCGAAAATAGTCCATTTCGTCATTTAATAGAGGAAATTCAGACATCTTTTTGGGTGTTATTTTTATTTAAAAATCAAGAAGGAACCCATGTGTTACAAATTATAGTAGAAAAGCGTAATTACTTGACTGTTTGGGTGAAACAATAGGTTGGGTGATAGAGACTCTATGAGTGGACTAAACTTGAGGTATGCAAATGTATATTAGAATAAGCAATACTCATTGATGATATACGGATATAAATGCATGTTCTAAAATTCTAGTGTATGAATTATGAATGTTTAGTAACTAACCTGTTTATCAACCAAGATGCAGCAGAAAGCAAGTGGTTTCGGATTTGGAAGGTTTCTCAAAGTACATTTTCTGTATACCTTCGCTTCTACCACCTGACCTCGTTTTCCGATTTGTAGCTCACTAATTGTATTGCTCGCCATACTTAGTAATAACCTGAAAATTAAAAGGGTATATGTTAGATGAAAAATAAAAATCAACGATGTATAAGTTACTGGATGAATGTGTGTTAACATTAAAAGCATCAGGGTATTCACCTATACTTGAGTAACTTATATTTGACTAACTTATAATTAACTGCAGTGATAAGAATTCTAAGTATTGTAGGTGGGAGTATGTTGTATGAGCAACTAATGCTATAATGTGGTTAATGTAGTATAAATAAAGTGATGTAAAGACCGTGGGTGTAAAGCCCCAGAGTGTATGCGTGCAGGTGGGAAAAAAATTAGTATGCAAGCTATGTGTCCTTAAGGGAGTATACTACTGTGCAAGACTGATAGGTGTGTAAACACCCATCCTTTTACCACTTAATTCTGGCTAAAACAAGACCAAAACACGTATTTAATATCATTTGTTTGGAATTATGCGTGGTTTTGTGTTTATTGTGTTTTCAGAGCTAACCGGATGAATATTAAAGAAAACATGGGATTGCACGGGTTTTATCAAGGAAAAAGACTAAAGACGAAGTCTATTGTCTAAGAGATGCAAAAGATTTGAAGTCAATGGGCCTATTTGAAGATTTATCGAAGAAAAGGACCAAAGATGGAAGATTTACATATGTCGAAGAAACTCAAGTCTAATTAACGAAGAAATTAAAAGACGAGTTGAATTTAATCGACGACAAATCCCGAATCAGAATCGAAAACGTCAACTTTTCTGAAAAGACGAGAAGACAAGAAGAAAGGGAGAAAGCCCACTCACCAACCAACCACTAGGACTATATATAGATTTTTCCTTCACACAATTAGGGAGTTAGCTTTCATTTTGTTTTTCCCAGTTTCTTAGGATCGGTTCATCACCAACACCATTAGGGTGTTTGGTGATTTTTAATTTTCTTTCATTATTGTAAGTGTTTTAATCATTACTCTTGTTACCTTTTCATTAATCTTTCAATTCCATCTTTTCATTCATCTTGTTCATCTCCATTTTTATTGCAAGTTCTTAAGTTTTTATTTGATTCAAGTTTGATCTTAAAAAGTTGTTGATTTAGTGTTTTTATTGGTGGGATTTGTTACTTATGGTATTTAAATGAATTGTGTTTAATTTGGTAAAACCTTTTTGAGTATTTGGTTTGATTTTGATAAAAAAAAACGAGTTCCCTGTTTCGTTTCTGCTGGAACTGTTCTTCAACCCAGACTTTCCGAATAGCTCTCTTTCTTTCTCTCTTATTCGGAACATTTCATTCTTTCCGAATTGCTGGTTTACTTCATCCTTATTCGGAATATTTACATATTCCGAACAGTCCCGATTTTCCGAATAGCATTCATTTTCCGAATAGGGCCAGTTTTTCCGCATAGAACCATATTTTCCGCATAGATGTGTTTTTCCGAATAGGTCCATACTTTCCGAATAGCCTAAATTTTCCGAATAGACCAACTTTTCCGAATAGGGTCTTGTTTTCCGAATAGCATTCATTTTCCGAATAGGCCCAGATTTTCCGAATAGCACATATTTTTCCGTATAAGATTTCATCATTCTGAATAGGACCATTTTCCGCATTAGGATTTTATTCCGAATAGAACATTGCATTCCGCATAGTAATTGTTTTCCGAATAGGGTAATTTCTGTTAAGGTATTTTTCATCTACTGTTTGATTTAAATTTTCAAGTCTAGCTTTACTGTTTAGTAGATTAGAAAACCAAACCCATTTTTGGACACCAAGAACAAATCATTCCACTTTAAACTGAGATCAATTCGAGAGGATTCCGAGAAAACGAACTTTTCAAACGAGAATTATTTTGAACCCATAACAAAAAGCTTGTATCAAATGGCGCCGCTGCCGGCTCTTCTCGTTAAGATCAAAAGTTTTTTGTGAGAACTTGGATTTTGGGATCCGTTCCCCGTGAACGTTACTTTTTCAAGAAAATCTTAAAAAACAACTAAAAAATATAAAATTTTCAAAAATACAAAAAAAAAAATTAAAAAAACATAAAAACCAAAAATATTTTTGTTTTGTTTTTCTTTGTTCGTTCTTTTGTAGGTGTATGCGCACTCGATCCACGTCTTATCAAGAGCCCGAGCCTCTCGATCACTTAGACATGGCCGGTGTACCACCTCCAAACAATAATAACAACAACAACCCGCTTTTCAACAACATGAACAATAACAACAACAATGAGCCCCTTCCGGATAATCGCCCGATGATTGAACTGCTGCAAGCTCATGTAGATGGCAACACGGACCCAATTGTCATACCTCCAATTGCCGCCAACAATTTCGAGCTAAAATCAGGCTTTATCCAGATGGTCTCCGCTCAACCATTCTTGGGACGTACCATTGATGATCCACACGACCACATCAAGAGATTCTTACAACTCACCAACACGGTCAAATTCAATGGCGTTTCACAAGAGGTTATAAGGTTACAACTTTTTCCCTTTTCTTTAGAGGGACAAGCCCGGCATTGGCTTGCTAAGGAACCGCCACAGAGTATTCTCTCGTGGACGGATTTGGAAACAAAGTTTATCAATTACTTTTTTCCACCCTCTCGTACTACCGCTTTGCGGAATGAGATCATAAATTTTGAACAAAAGTACGATGAGTCGTTCAGTGAATCTTGGGATCGTTTCAAAGATCTTTTAAGAAAATGCCCACAACATGGTTTTACCAAAGTACATCAAATCAATACTTTTTACAATGGTTTAAGCATGAGTGACCAAGATTCACTGAACAGTGCCTCGGGGGGTAATCTATTGGCTAAGACTTCCAATGCTGCTTGGGACATCATTGAGAATAAATCTCGTGTGCAAACCAAGAGTGTTCGGACCAATGTCGCTAGTGCTAGCACTAGTGACAGCGACAAGCGATTAGACAAAATCACTGTGCTTCTTGAATCGCTTGTCACCCACACCGTCAACAACAACAACAGCAACAACGCCAAAAACGCTCAAGTGAACGCTGTCAGCCAACCTTGTGAGATATGCGGTGGTCCTCACTCTTACACAACTTGTACCGCCACCCAAGACTACCCTGCTGAGAATGTCAATGCGGCATATGGCACCTATCAACAACCTGCTTATCAAGCTAGACCTCAAGGTGACCGTAACTTGCTTAGCTACCGCAGCAACAACTATCTTTCACCACCTGGTTTCCCTCTTACCAACCCAAACCAACAACAAAATCTCAATCGCTCTCCTCAACAACAACAACAACCTCGACAACCATACATACCTCCTCATAAGCAACAACAACCACCTCAACGAAACAACCAAGTCTACCAGCAACCTGCTTATCAACCACCCGCATACAATGCTCCTCCCAACCAACCCACCGCTCTTCACCAAGAAGTAGAAACTTATATGAGGACTAACGATGCGATAGTGGGAAATCTTCAGAGAGAGGTGCTCAACCTTAAAGCAGACTTGGTCAAGCAAGGAAACGATTTGAGAGCCGACATGAGAAACACGTTGGATAGCCAAACTAATGATCTGCGGAACATGATGGCTAGTTTCTTCCAAGGTAGTCAACCCTCTTCTTCGGGTACTCTTCCGAGTAACACTGTTGTGAATCCAAGAGGGTAGATGAAAGCAATCACCACTCGAAGTGGCAAAGGTACCAAGGAACCCGAGCTTCCTATACCTCCACCGGTGGTTGTGACTAAGGAGAACGAGTCACCTGCTCCTATTCCTCATCCTTCTCCTTCCCCAATTTCTCCACCTCTTCCTTCTACCCCTCCTCCACCCGTGGTTGTGAGTGATCCTATTCTCCAAAAGCCTTCCTTTTCTTCCAATATACCTTATCCATCTAGGTTGAGGAAAGAGAAGCAAAAGAGCAAGGATGATATTCAGGTTTCGAACTTCCTTAAAATGTTCAAACAACTGAATTTCAATATCTCCTTCGCTGAGGCTCTCGCTCACATGCCCAAGTATGCAAAAATGTTTAAAGATCTTCTGAGCGACAAGGAAAAGCTCCTCGATATTGCCAACACCCAACTTAATGAGAATTGCTCTGCAGTACTCTTAAGGAAATTGCCAACCAAGCTTGGTGATCCGGGTCGTTTTCTTATCCCTTGCAATTTCCCGGGAGTAGAGAATTGCATGGCCCTAGCCGATCTAGGTGCCAGTATTAATCTCATGCCTCTAAGTGTTTGGAAGCAATTATCTCTCCCTGAGCTAGTCCCCACCAAAATGACTCTGGAATTGGCTAACCGTACGGTTGCTTATCCAGTGGGGATAGCCGAAGACGTCATTGTAGGAGTCGACAAATTCACCTTTCCTGCCGATTTTGTTGTCATCGACTACGAGATGGACCCCCGTGTACCACTGATTGTTGGTCGTCCATTCTTAAGGACCGGTCGCACTCTCATTGATGTTGAAGCCGGTGAGCTTATCATGAGAGTGGGTGACGATAAAGTAGTCTTCAACATGGGAAAGTTGTCTAAACAGCCTTATTCATATGAGAGCGTTAATTGTATTGACGTTCTTGATGAGGCTTGTGAAGAACACTTTAATGATGCTTGCAAAAGTATTCCTACCTCTCTTCCCAATGTTGAGACCGTGTCCTCCATTGATTCATCGTTGTCTCTATTTGGAGATAGTGATTTATTTTGGAACAATCTTGAAGATACCATGGGAGATGCGAATTTAGCTACTAATGATTCTCCTATCGATGGGGATGAAGACATGAATTTCTTTGACAATCTTCTCAACAAAGACAATCCTTCGCCTCCATCTCCCACGGTCATTGCTATCGATACTCCGACTTCGAATACGCCTCCCGTCGAAAATCCTCCGGATTTAGAGCTTAAGGAGTTGCCGCCTCATCTCGAGTACGTGTTCCTTGACGACAACAAGAATTCGCCCGTCATTATTGCGACGGATTTGAAAGATGAAGAGAAGACTCGCCTCGTTGCCGTGCTGAAAGCTCATAAGAAGGCTATTGCTTGGAAGATTTCTGATATTCGTGGAATTGATCCTCACTTCTGCACACACAAAATTCTCATGGAGGACGACTTTAAGCCCACAATTCAAAGCCAATGAAGGGTGAATCCAAAAATCCATGAAGTCATCAAAACAGAAGTTCTAAAACTTCTTGATGCGGGTATGATTTACCCTATTTCGGATTCACCATGGGTTAGTCCAATCCATTGTGTGCCCAAGAAGGGCGGAATAACCGTTGTTCCCAATGAACACAACGAGTTGATTCCCACTCGTCTCGTTACTGGGTGGAGAGTTTGTATAGACTACCGCAAACTCAATGATGCCACGAGAAAGGATCATTTCCCTCTACCTTTTATGGACCAAATGCTTGAACGTTTAGCCGGTAACGAATATTACTGCTTTCTTGATGGTTTCTCGGGTTATTTTCAAATACCCATCGATCCCCAAGATCAAGAGAAGACTACATTCACTTGTCCCTATGGCACTTTCGCTTACAAAAGAATGCCTTTTGGTTTATGTAATGCGCCCGGGACTTTCCAAAGGTGCATGTTAGCTATCTTCCATGACATGGTTGAACAAACCATGGAAGTCTTCATGGATGATTTCTCGGTCTTCAGGGATTCCTTCTCTTCTTGCCTTGCCAATTTGGAACGTATGCTCAAGCGGTGCGAAGACACTCGCCTAGTTCTGAATTGGGAAAAATGTCATTTTATGGTAAAAGAAGGCATCGTGCTGGGACATAAAATTTCTAAAGCCGGTCTTGAAGTAGACCGTGCTAAAGTCGATGTTATCGCCAAGTTGCCTCCACCTTCAACCGTGAAGGGTGTGAGAAGTTTCCTGGGTCATGCGGGCTTCTACCGTCGATTCATAAAAGATTTTTCTCAAATCGCTCGCCCGATGACCCACCTCTTGGAAAAAGATACTCCTTTTATCTTTTCCAAAGAGTGCCTTGAAGCCTTCAACTCGCTTAAGGATAAGCTAACTAAGGCACCCGTCTTGGTTACCCCTAATTGGGAGCTTCCCTTCGAGTTGATGTGCGATGCTAGTGATTTTGCTATTGGAGAGGTTCTTGGACAAAGAGTGAACAAACACTTCCAACCGATCCATTACGCTAGCAAGACAATGACGGGGGCACAATTGCATTATACGACAACCGAAAAAGAGCTTTTAGCTGTTGTTTATGCTTTTGAAAAATTTCGCCCCTATCTTGTCCTTTCTACCACTATTGTGTATACCGATCATTCCGCGCTGAAGTACTTGTTGACAAAGCAAGATTCCAAACCAAGACTTCTTCGCTGGGTTTTGCTGCTCCAGGAATTTAAAATCGAAATTCGCGATAAAAAAGGAGCAGAAAACCTAGCCGCGGATCATCTTAGCCGACTTGAGGATCCTTACCAGGGGGATCATCCGAACAAAGAAATCAATGATTCTTTTCCCTTGGAGACCTTAATGTCTATAAACTCGAATTCTAATGAAACCCCGTGGTTTGCGGACTTTGCAAACTACCTGGCGGGTGGAATTCTCAAGGAAGGGTTGACGTCCCAACAAAAGAAAAAGTTCTTCACTGACATTAAAACTTACTTTTGGGACGACCCTTACCTATTCAAACAATGTGCCGACTTGATTATTCGCCGATGTGTTGATGGACCGGCAGCGTCAGAAATCCTTGATGCTTGCCACAAAGGACCCACTGGTGGTCACTTTGGTCCCAACTACACCGCTAAAAAAGTATTTGATTCGGGATTTTACTGGCCCACCATCTATCGTGACGCTCACGATATGGTTAAACGATGTGATGTGTGCCAAAAACAAGGCAACATCACACATAAAGACGAGATGCCTCAGAATTTCATTCAAGAGTGTGAAATTTTTGATGTTTGGGGTATCGACTTTATGGGGCCATTCCCTTCCTCTAAAGGAAACAAATACATCCTTGTAGCCGTTGACTACGTTTCAAAGTGGGTTGAAGCCAAAGCTTTACCCACTAATGACGCAAGGGTGGTTTGTAACTTTTTGAAAGCTCTATTCGCCAGATTCGGTGTGCCTCGTGCCATTATTAGTGATCGTGGGACTCATTTCTGCAATGACCAATTTGCTAGAGTCATGGCTAAGTACGGTGTAAACCATCGTCTTTCCACAGCCTACCACCCACAAACTAATGGCCAGGCTGAAATATCCAACCGAGGACTGAAGCGAATTCTTGAAAGAACTGTGGGAGAGCATCGTGCCTCATGGGCTGATAAACTTGATGATGCTTTGTGGGCTTTCCGTACTGCTTACAAGACCCCGATCGGCTGTACGCCTTATCGTCTTGTGTACGGGAAAGCGTGCCACCTCCCCATTGAGTTGGAGCACAAGGCTTACTGGGCCTTGAAGTGGGCTAATTTTGATATTAACAAAGCCGGTGACCTACGCAAGATCCAACTCAATGAGCTGAATGAACTTCGGAATGAGGCTTATGAAAATTCTTTAATCTGTAAGGAACGAACTAAGCTCATTCACGACTCTAAGATCAAAAACCGAGAGTTCCATGTTGGAGACAAAGTCTTACTTTTTAACTCTCGATTGAAAATCTTCTCGGGCAAGCTCAAATCTCGTTGGTCCGGCCCATTCACCATTGCCCAAATTTTTCCATATGGTACTCTCGAGCTCGCTCAACCTGATGGACCGAATTTTAAAGTGAATGGCCAACGAGTGAAGTTGTACTTTGGTGAGGACACCTCTCAGGAGGTGATTCCATCCCTCACCACGTTCCCCATGAACTAATTTTGGGTCGAGTCAGGCTCGTGACTCGGTTATAAAAAACAAGCGCTCCTCGGGAGGCAGCCCGAGTATCTATCCCTTTAACCCCCTAAGTGTAGGGGAGGACCTATTTTGGTCGTTTGTGTTTGTGTGGTGATGTGATTACAGGGATAACTGCAATCTTGGAATCTTTGAAAGAACCGTGCTCCCGTGTTATCCGAAATCCGGTTCTATCTCTCAACTATCGTGATTCAATTTTCTTCATACTCACATTTGAAATTGATCACTTTAGTCGTCTCTTCCTTAACTCGAGTTAACCAACGTGCACAATGTCATAAGTGTAGGGGAGACTTTTCCCACATGCTTAAACATTGAGGACAATGTTTATCTTAAGTGTAGGGGGGACTTCTATCGAAGTTTTAAGTGGACTTTTCCATGAAAATGCCTTCATTTAACCGGAAAATCAAATTTTTCAACATTTTTCAAATTTTTTATTAACTTTGGCCATTTAGTTATAAGTTTTAAATTTTTATCGTTGCTTTCATATGTATATATCCCGCATTAAGTCAAAATTATTAATAAGTGGTGTAGCTAGTTTTGAAATCTTTGACATATTAGGCCCGTTGCGTTTATTTTGACTCAACCCGAATAGACTTATCCAAGTTTTTTCTAGCTAGTATCCTTAACCATGTAGACCTTAATTGGTTTATTAGGCTAAGTATCCACGAGTCTCATTACTTGAGATTTTAAATTGTGGAGGACGAGAAATGATAGAGTCAATTATAAGTCGGTATTCTTGCGCAAGCTCACTTGGTGTAATTATTTGACTATTCTCCCATCACTTGCTAATAATTTATCTGCAATAAGTAAGGTCGTACGATTTGAAAAGTTACTTAGCTTCTAGCCCAAGATCGTTTAAAAGTTGCTCGGTAATGATAAGAGTTCATAGCCAAGGCATAACTTATGAAGCGGGGCGCGAAGATTGGCGAGTCCGAAAAGGCCCTAACAAGGCATGAGGATTCCATTTTATTGCTGAAGATCCAAAGTGATGTGAAAAGCATTATTCCCAAAATCAATATGAAGGATCAAGACTCACGACGAAAAGCACTCAACTCCCATAAAGATCATGGAGAAGTCTATTCGAAAAGACCTTAACAAGGTATGAGGATAAATAGATCCAAGTCCGAAAAGGAGGCGGATCGTTGTATCTCAAAATCCCAATTAGAGATTGAAGAAATAATCATGAAGTCGTGGTCAACAAAGTTGGAGTACCCCTCAAAAGTCTCCAAGTGAAGAAACTCTATTATGATGAGAAGACCATTATCTCAAGAACGTCTCTCGAAGATATGAAGTATGAAGTACATGCCAAATATCGGCCCGAGAAAGGTCTCAAATCGTGAACCAAGTTATGCCAAGATATGAACTTTTTGATATCCCGAGAAGCAGTTTTAAGAGATTTTGTCTTTTAGCTAACTATTGATCAAATCGTCCTACTTTGCTTTCAGCCTAAATAAACTATCGAAATAAGTCCAAAAATGCATCTTCATGATCATTCTAAGACAAAAATAAAATATAAGAGATACACCTAGGAATAAGGGAGTTTAAGCATTTAATTAAGTCATGTGTGTGAGTGTTTGATTTACTAACTTATAATAACAATGATCTCGTTTTTAAGCTTAGTTTGGGGAACGTGAAACTTGAGGGTGATAAATCTTCGCAGCATCAAAGCCCTAATGTAAGTCATTGATTTCTTTACAAGTTATTTCCATGTAGCTATTTTCAAGTGAAAATGGTTTTCTATCCTTTTGTTTCCTTTAAAAGTCTAATTTCTTTTAAGTACTTTAATTTTTGTTGGTAGTATTTTAATAAGGCCAAGGTTGATTAATTATGAGAAAAGTGTAAATTTGCTTTATCATTAAGCATTGCATGAGGGCATGGCAATGGTTAAGTGTAGGGGATTTGATAGGTGTGTAAACACCCATCCTTTTACCACTTAATTCTGGCTAAAACAAGACCAAACCACGTATTTAATATCATTTGTTTGGAATTATGCGTGGTTTTGTGTTTATTGTGTTTTCAGAGCTAACCGGGTGAATATTAAATAAAACATGGGATTGCACGGGTTTTATCAAGGAAAAAGACTAAAGACGAAGTCTATTGTCTAAGAGATGCAAAAGATTTGAAGTCAATGGGCCTATTTGAAGATTTATCGAAGAAAAGGACCAAAGATGGAAGATTTACATATGTCGAAGAAACTCAAGTCTAATTAACGAAGAAATTAAAAGACGAGTTGAATTTAATCGACGACAAATCCCGAATCAGAATCGAAAACGTCAACTTTTCTGAAAAGACGAGAAGACAAGAAGAAAGGGAGAAAGCCCACTCACCAACCAACCACTAGGACTATATATAGATTTTTCCTTCACACAATTAGGGAGTTAGCTTTCATTTTGTTTTTCCCAGTTTCTTAGGATCGGTTCATCACCAACACCATTAGGGTGTTTGGTGATTTTTAATTTTCTTTCATTATTGTAAGTGTTTTAATCATTACTCTTGTTACCTTTTCATTAATCTTTCAATTCCATCTTTTCATTCATCTTGTTCATCTCCATTTTTATTGCAAGTTCTTAAGTTTTTATTTGATTCAAGTTTGATCTTAAAAAGTTGTTGATTTAGTGTTTTTATTGGTGGGATTTGTTACTTATGGTATTTAAATGAATTGTGTTTAATTTGGTAAAACCTTTTTGAGTATTTGGTTTGATTTTGATAAAAAAAAACGAGTTCCCTGTTTCCTTTCTGCTGGAACTGTTCTTCAACCCAGACTTTCCGAATAGCTCTCTTCCTTTCTCTCTTATTCGGAACATTTCATTCTTTCCGAATTGCTGGTTTACTTCATCCTTATTCGGAATATTTACATATTCCGAATAGTCCCGATTTTCCGAATAGCATTCATTTTCCGAATAGGGCCAGTTTTTCCGCATAGAACCATATTTTCCGCATAGATGTGTTTTTCCGAATAGGTCCATACTTTCCGAATAGCCTAAATTTTCCGAATAGACCAACTTTTCCGAATAGGGTCTTGTTTTCCGAATAGCATTCATTTTCCGAATAGGCCCAGATTTTCCGAATAGCACATATTTTTCCGTATAAGATTTCATCATTCTGAATAGGACCATTTTCCGCATTAGGATTTTATTCCGAATAGAACATTGCATTCCGCATAGTAGTTGTTTTCCGAATAGGGTAATTTCTGTTAAGGTATTTTTCATCTACTGTTTGATTTAAATTTTCAAGTCTAGCTTTACTGTTTAGTAGATTAGAAAACCAAACCCATTTTTGGACACCAAGAACAAATCATTCCACTTTAAACTGAGATCAATTCGAGAGGATTCCGAGAAAGCGAACTTTTCAAACGAGAATTATTTTGAACCCATAACAAAAAGCTTGTATCAAAGACGTAAAAAATTTCAGAGAATCGTTGTTTTGCGTGGCAGGAGTTTTTTTTCAGTTCTTTTTTTTGGAGAGGTTATCATCGTGATAAACGGTTCGCCTCAATCTGTTTTAGGAAGTCCTTATATACATATTTTTGGTTGTGTTGGGTGGTTGGGTGAGTTCATGGTTTATTAGGATTTTGAGGCCTTGGGGTGAGGTGGCTCTTGATAACGCAACATATAATTGATCGTGACTGAACATTGGTTCCGGGAGGTAAACACCGATCATAGAAAGTGATTTTCCCTGACTTTTGTTTATGGTCATTGCATAACATAATTTTATAGGGAACTGTTTTCTTTTGAAGGTAAATGGAAGGTTAGGGTGTTTATAGGGTATGGGTATTTTGTGAATGAAGATCTTTTCTCCAGTTCTTGTGCCCGTGATTATCTGAGCTTCGACGATTTTTGACTTGAAAGATTTTACAATCATTCTTGTTCCGTGACACAGTCCTCCAAAAAGGTTGACATTTCAAAGAAGCATAATTGGGGACCCGATTTTCAGATGAAGCTCATGCGGTGGGAGTCCCGTAAAGTTGAGTGTATTAAGGTATTCCGGGGGATACAAAAGCCCGGTTTCACTCGTTTCTCGTCCTAGAGGAATTGCTTCGTCATTGCTTAAGTAAGTTCTAAGCTCTCTAGAGACGCTAAATGATGGATTTTGAAATTTCTTGGACAGGTTTTATTATTTTGAGCTTTTAGATGTTTTCAGTAAGTTTCATAAAAAGTGCTTAAGTAGAATTGCTTATTTCAACAAAAGTGCTTGTTGAAAAATGCTTATTTGAGTTCTAGACTTTTTCAGCTTATTTCCTTTTACATACCTAGCTAAATTTTGATTCTAAGTCTTTTGAAATTGGTTTCAGCTTATTTGGTCCAGTATAACAGCTTATCTAGCTTATTTTATGTGTAACCCGTTTTTTGTATGAACACTTTTAATAATTGCACATAGGTCCTTTGATTAGTTAATCTTGTTCAATTTCTTTTAATTAGTTAAAGTTTGTTATAAATTGTAGTTGGGTCCTTTTGGTTGTTAGGGTTGCTAAATCTTGTTTCAAGTTTTGATAGTTTGTTAATTTTGGCATTTAGTTTCATAATTTTTCATTTTCAGTCCTTGTAGTTTACTAGTTTACATAATTAGCACTTGTACTTTCTAGACTTTATATTTTGGCATTTAATACTTGTTTGTGCTTAGTTTACTTGTACATTGTGTTTTTAGATAAATACGTAAACTTTACATAGATAATATTTCTACTTTTCTTTGTGATTGTTAAATACAAATAGATTACCATAATAATACTTTTACAACAAAAAACAATTACGTGGCTTAATTGATATCGATTAATCAATCCGTGAAGAGCGAGAGAAAAACGAACCTAAAAAGTGAATCATTAAATGGCTCCGCTACCGGTTCTTTGCGTGAAGATTGACGGTTGATTGAGAATTACATATTGGATTTTGGGATCCGTTCACTTGTGAACGTTCCTTTTTGTTAATCAAAAACATAAATATATTTTGGGATCCGTTCACTTGTGCAAAAACATCAATGGTAAAACCCACTCACCTCCACGTCAGCACCACATCAGCTTTTAAGAAACTCGCTACAACTCACGCACACTCACTTTTGGAAGGTAATGACACTCACTACAACTCACTACACCTCACTCCCACTTTTTTATTAAATATATTTTATACATAAAATAAAAACTTTTATTCATACATTTTATTCAAACATGGTACGCGCGGGTAAATAAAAACGATACATGGGTAAATATAAAAAAACATAATAATTTAAGAATTGTTAAACAAGTTCTCGACCAAATTTGCTCGAAGATTGTGATGTTCTTGCGTTGAGCTGAGTTGCTGCATATTTTGTAGCACGCGTTCTTCGGGTCGTAACACGTCTTCCGGTTGAATTTCTTCTTCTGGGAACCATGATATTGCTTCTTTTTGTTTGAACTTTCGAATCTTATTATGTAATATGATGCATGTGTACATCATATTCATGATTCTTTCTTTCTGTAATGCTCGTGCATGATTGACTAATATGGCCCATTTCTTCTTCAAAACACCAAAAGCCCTTTCCACATCTTTTCTTGCGGATTCTTGTTTTTTCTTATAAAAAATCCTCTTGTGGTCACCATCTGCTGGTTCAGGAATTGTGTTAACAAGTTTTGCCAATTCCGGATATATCCCGTCAACAAGATAGTATCCCCATGAATATAATAGTGTACCACGTTAGCCACAAAATCAACCTCTGGTGCTCGTCCGGCTTTCAAATTGTTAAATAAAGGGGACTGATATAAAACCTTGATGTCGTTGTTCGACCCAAAAACACCAAAAAATGCATGCCATATTTATAAGTCCTGCGACGCCACAGATTCAAGTAAAATGAATGGATTCGGTCCATGATCTCGTCTAACATATTGCCTTTTAAAGGAAACTGGACAACCAAACCACTCCCAGTCCGTACAATCAAGACTTCCTAGCATCCCTGGAAACCCGTGCTTTGCTTCATGATGCGCATAAAGTTTCTGAACATAAGTATATGTGGGTTTCCTCAGATACTCATGCCCAAAATTTTCATAACAACACTACATAAATGATCAAGTGATTCTCGAGAAGTTCTTGGGCTCATTTGTAGATAGTCATCTAAAAAACTAGGAACAATGTCGTATGCCAATTGACGAATTGCCGAGGTGCACTTTAACAACGATGCAATACCTTCTTTTCCGGTACAATCAACATTATTACGAAAGTATGCAGAATGGATAGTCAATTCATTAACTATCCAGTTGAAAAGGAGACGACCCATTCGGAAAACCCTCTTGAACTCTTTCACAGTGTATCTTGGGTTCGCCGTAGAAAAAAGATATAACTAACCGATCATGAGCACCATTCGGTCCCGATTTATGACGTTTCTTGATATTCGATTAGCATTACGTATTCTCTTAATAAACGCCAACGCTTTTCGAATAAAACTCAACTTGCGATTCATTACGACTTCGACGTTTTCAGTGGCAAAGAATAACTCGTATTCGTCGATATTATCTATTTTAGTGTTTTAGGGAGAATATGTATGAAATGTGATTGTGTGTCTGAAAAATATGAGTTTTAATAGGTATTTTATAAGTAAAAAGAGGATATTAAAATTTTTTTTTTTATAAATATAACGATAAGAATTGCATATGGGCCCAAATCAAACAAAGTCGCGCTAGGTGAGTTTGGTAAGGTTTTTTGTAAAAAAACATAGAGTCGCGCGCAGTGGCGGAGCTTGAAACTTTTTCGTAGGAGGGCCGAAACTATATAGATCTTGATGATCAATGATCAGAAGGATTAAGATACCAATTAGACGTATATGTTTATTGAAAATTTTGGTGAGTTAATTTTGTATTGGGCTTTAACTAGGGAGGACCAAAGTAAAAGCTTTGTTTTCATTACACATGAAATATCAAAATTTTATACTAAAGGGCTAAATTTCAGAGAGGCCAGGACCCTCTCTGGTCTTGACAGACCTCCGCCATTAGTCGCGCGTTAGTGGGTTGCCGATGGAATGATATTCATACGCGACTTTTACTAATTCGCGAGTGAGATAAACTCAGGGTTCTAAATAGCGCGCTATAGCGCGCCTTATAGCGGGCTATAGCGTGAAGCGTGGCCTCCACGTTACGAAACAGACTAAGGCGGCGTCTTAAGGCGTAGCGTGTTAAAAAGCGCCATAAAGCTTGATATAGCGCGCTATAGCGCGTAACGTGGCGCTTTATTTCGAATTTTTTTTTGCTGATTTACAAGAATTTTGCTCGTTTACTAATTTTTGGCTATTTAGTTGACTTGAGCTTAGTCATTTTACTATGGAGATAAATCCTTGAGTAACTAATAGCTGGTTTTGTTTTCAACTAAAATTAAAATATTGCTCCATTTTATAAACTCGTTATAAAAATACTAATTTATAAATATTTTGTGCTGGTATATATCACGCTTCGAAAAACGTCATAGCTTCGCTGTAGCTTGTAAGATAGAAAGAAAGATATTAAAATATAAGTAAAGGATAAAATAGTCATGACAGTGAATTTAGCGGTGAATGGATTTTTTGTGTCGTACATAGTACACATCGCCACCCAAAAACAACACCTTCCTTCATCCATTTTCATTTTTACACAAGTAAATATTTTTATAAAAAAAATCTGAAAAAGCATGACGGGAGACACAAATTTAAATCTATTCGTTCTACGAAAAGACGTTGATTTTGGATTCGCCTTTGGTGATACTAATTTTAGTGATCGGATTTTGAATATTCAGATTGTTAATGAAGCTAATGGTATATATTATATAACTCACTTTTAAATTTTGATTGAATTTGGTTTATGTAATAGATGTTTCTTTTGTTAAAGTGTTCGGTGGTAACGTAGCTATATATATATATTAATGATATATAACTCACTTTTGATTTAATTTGGTTGATTTATGTAATAGGTGTTTCTTTTGTTTAAAGTGTTCGGTAAGCGCGCCGATAGTAATGGTATATAACTCACTTTTGATTTTGATTCAATTTGGTTGATTTATGTAATAGATGTTTCTTTCGTTAAACTGTTCGGTATATGCACTAGTTTAGCTGATATTAAGCGCGCCGATAGTAATGGTATACGACTCACTTTTGATTTAATTTGGTTCATGAAATAGGTGTTTCTTTTGTTTAAGTGTTCGGTAGTAACGTAGCTGTATATGTATATTATAAGCGCGCCGATAGTAATGGTATTAACTCACTTTTATGATTTAGTTTTGGTTGATTTATGTAGTAGATGTTTCTTTTGTTTAAGTGTTCGGTAAGCGCGCCGATTGTAATGTTATATAACTCACTTTTGATTTAGTTTTGGTTGATTGATGTAGTAGGTGTTTCTTTTGTTAAACTGTTCGGTAACGTAGGTGTAATTATCAATTGTGAAATGACAAGAAGTAGATGCTCTCCTTGTCGAACATAAGCTCAGTCGTGTGGTCGGTTTAGTATGTTTGGCAAAAGTATCCGTGATATGGAGCGTATGTTAATAGCTACCTCGAGTAGTATGTTTGGGAGTTAGGGGCTTGTATAGGTGTAACTTATATTTTTATAAGGTTGTTTGGCGAATTAGTCAGAGGTGAAGCTTTTTAGTTTTAATGTAAAATCACCAAAAAATACATCAACATAAATACATATATATACATTTATATTATATATATTTGTACTAGACGTGTACCCGCGCATAGCCGCGGAAATTGCCTAGCGGCAGATAGTTAACGATATGCTAATTAACCCGGTGATTGAATCGGTGACTCGACCGGGTTGACTCGGTGGTCGGACCAGTGACCCGGTGACTCTATTGGGTTGACCAGGTGGTCGAACCCGTGACTCGCTGATTCGACCGGATTGACCCAGTGGTCGATCCCGTGTGACCCGGTGACTTGACCGGATTGACCCGGTGGTCGAACACTGGGTCGAACTCGTGACATTTATAGATATTATTAAGGTATCATTAGTTATCATAGATATTTCCTATGATTAGAGGTGGCAAAACGGGCGACAGGCAAAACGGGTGGCGGGCTAAACGGGCGGGTTAAATGGGTGCAAGCTAAGAAAAAAAAACATATAAAAACGTAGAAATAAAAAATAATAATACATGTTTGCAAGATGGGGATAAAAAATTAATATAAAAGATTCGCCAAATAGCCTAATTTGTATTTTACATACGCCCATTAAGCCTATGTGTTGTGTTTTCAATTATTTAAATTTAGATGTTAAGAGTATTATAGTTGTGAAGATGTTTATGATGTGTATTATAATCGGTTGGTGTATGTATGTGTGCGTTTTGATGAGTGCTTATATAAAGTGTTCGATAATGTAGCTGTATATGTAATTATAAATTGTGAAATACTGAAATGACAAATGCTCTCCTTGTCAAACATTGGCTAAGTCGTCTGGTGGGTTTAGTATGTTTGGCAAAAATAGCTGGAGATGAAGCGTATTTTAGAAGCTACTTCGAGTAGCTTATATGTTTTTGTAAAATTCTGATTAGCTTTGATATATAAACAATCTTTTTGTTGAGATATTATTTTATAAGAGGAATATTTCATAAGCTCTTATAAGCTGTGCCCCCAAACGTATTAATTTAGATGTGTAGGAGATTCATATGTTGCTGTATGTATGTGTAGCTATATTTCGAAGATGTTTCAACTGTATTATGATATTCGTATACAAGTGAGATGTGGTTGCTGATGTGTAAGACGTTCCATACTTCCATAAGTTTAGGCTAAAGCTGGAGATAGAGGTTGAGGGTGTTTGTCTAGCTTATTTGATGAGCTTGGGGTGTTTGTTTGTCTGCTTATGGCTTATTTGGCTTTGGGCTCAGGTTTCATAAGCTCGCTTTTGGTGGCTTAATTTGAAACAGTTCAGCTTATATAAGTTTGCTAGTTTTGATTGTATTTAAATTAGTTAAATTCTTGGCCTTAGAGATGTTGGAAATGGTTTTATGGTAAGTAGTTGAAGTTCATAGATTAGATAATCAGTTGATGAAAGCAGTTTATTTGTGTTTTGATAAGTTTTTGTGTTTGTCGTTTCCTATGTTGTTACTTGTGTACCGCTTCATGTTTCATAGCTTTGAGTCTGACAAAATTGAAGTAGTTTCGTGCTTGTTTTTTGAAATTCGGATCATGTTATTCGCAATATCTTCGTAGCAGTGCTTCTCAAGCTATTCGCTTAATCAAATTTAACAAACTGCTATGGTGGGTGTAGTTAGGATGATTATATTTCCTGCAAGTTCTGGCTGACTTGTTTAACTGTAGTAGGGGCTGGCTGTAATTTCCTTGTTTATAATTCTGCATTAGGGTGTTCACGGGTCGGTTCGGTTCGGTTAGTTAGACGATTTTGACTATCCATCGCGGTTCGGTTAGTTAATTTTACTATCCGTAACCGAACCGTACAAGGCGGTTAACCGGACATACGGTTACCCGAAATGAGCGGTTATCCACGGTTCGGGTCACGGTTAACCATTGTATAAGTTTCATAAAGTTTTAGTTTATAAATAATAACATGGTTTAGAACATAGAATGTCGTTTTCGTATAATTCAACGACATTAAATAGATAAAATTCATATAAAAATGATTTTGTTACAAAAAAATGCATTAGAATATTCATAAATAACATATTAACTAAAAAATATTTATTCGATATTTATAAACTACGATCACATTAATTAAATTTACACATACATGTTTAATACATGTACTATAATTTGAATATTTAGTTAAAAATTTCATGTATAATAAAAGTAGGGTACTAATACAATTAATACATGTACTATAATTTGAATATTTAGTTAAAAAATTTCAAGTATAATATGTGCGGTTCGGTTCGGTTAACCACGGATATCTAAAAATAAAAACCGTAACCGAACCATTATAAGCGGGTTTTTTCGGTTTCGGTTTCTTTCGGTTTCGGTTTTTTCGGTTTCGGGTTTTTTCGGTTTCGGATTAAGCGGTTCGGCTCGGTTCGTCGGTTTCTCGGTTTTTTTGAACACCCTGTTGCTTTTCCTTCGTTGGAATGTGCTAACAAACATGACTAAAAAAACATGACTGCTCTACACGCTTTAATAGGATTAAACAGTATGCATAATCTTGTTATGTCAAGCAAAAGTGCACCACCGACTGTAACGACTTTGAACTTTCTAACGTTCACAGCTGTAGACATGTCTGCTGTGGGTCCAGAGGCACATATTATGAACCAGCCTGATAACATTCGTGATGATATGGATACTGAAAACCAGGCTGAGGAGACAGCAGCAATGATTGGAGAACCGGCATCAGGTATGCTGATCTTTCCTAGTGTTTTGATGGCAATTGTTGATCATGTACTCGCATTCTATTCAATGTCACACGAAAGTCTGTTACCTTACCTTCGGTACTTTTTGCAACTTTATTTCAATAATCTACCACTTTTGACAAACAAAAAATGGTCAGTGGAAACTGATTTTTGGATTTCTTATTGAACAAATCTTATTAGGGTCTACATCATCTGTTAATTGTTTCATGGAAACCCGTTGGTACTTTTCGCAAGTTTATTTCAAGTTCTTTGTTTGCCTAAGTGTCTGACCGAATAAAATGAATGTTGTCTTTTTGTGGTGGGCATTATCCTTGAATAAAATTTTCACCTTTTCTTCTTTTATGAAATTCAAAAATTCCATATACATTGGGTTGAATAATACGGGTTCTGCATTTCTTGGAGCTGGTGTTCTTAGAAGCTACTTGCATGAATCGACCCTTGTCAAGTTTCTTACTTGTGGCATTTTACAACCTACAAAGAACTTAGGTATGTTTGTACGTGCTGCGTGTGTAGGGAAAAAATTGTAAATATGTTGTGGTCGTCAGATAGTTGTCTTGTTATTATGACGTCAATCTTCTATTCCCGTAGATCAAATTTGGAATCAAACTTTTAAACCCGTCTTTTCTTTATCTTTAAAAATGAGTGGCTGTTTGAAGATGATCAAGGGTTTCATTTGTTTACTTGAGTTCGCCCTCTTCTGTCGGTCCCACTTTTATAAGCTGCACACAACCAAGCATCACCCGCATTCATCTCTCTTTTTTTCTTGCACCATCTAATTGAGGTTACAGGGCTCACAAAATGATGATCAAGTCACTCTATCAGTCTCAAACATCTTTACGTCCTTGAAGTTGGCACTAGGCTATCTATAAATACTAGTTATTTCATTTTGCTTTTCAGGAGATGAAGGTGCACGTGCAAACGATATTGATTCAAACCGGAGTATGGAGTGCTCAACGATTCCGAGAGTAAAAACTTTACACATCAGCTCTCCAATCTTGGCAGCAAAAAGTCCCTTTTTTTACAAGGTGAATTTCAATCACTAAAAAGGTGCAACTTTTCTTAGTCTTCTAAATGCTTCTCTTGGTGATATGCATTACTTTTATTGTCAAAACAGCTCTTTTCCAACGGGATGAGGGAGTCAGAGCAACGCCATGCGACATTGCAGATTAAAGCCTCTGGTACATATCACCTTTAGATCTCGTTACTTGATAGGCGCTTTTGGGCACTTGCTTAAGTATATATTTTCCCAATCATTGTTATTGACGAGTTCTTATTGGTATGACACTAAATCGACTCTTGCTAGCATACGTAAAACACTAGATGGGCTATTGGGCTAATCGTTTTATTTAGTAGTTTCTTTTGCCCGCCACTTTCAGGCTTTCAAGCACGTATTACTATTTGTTATTTGTACATTTTAAAAGTTTTGAACATTCTCCACTTTTGTACGTTTTCCCACGTTTTTGTCTGCTTCGCACGTTCATACTTTTTCGCACGTTTTCTTACGCTTTCTTCCATTTTCGTACGATTTCTTCTGTTTTCGCACATTTTCGTTCGTTCTCTTACATTTTCGCACGAACTAGCACGTCTTCTTGCGTTTTCTTACGTTTTCGTCCGTTTTCTCCACTTTCTTACGTTTTCTTACATATTTGCAAGTTTTCGAGTTTCCACACGCTTTGATGGTTTTTTTTGTATGATTTTGTTTGTTTTCTTATGTTTTCGTCCGTTTTCTTATATTTGTTTATGTTTTCCTTTGTTTTTGGCGCGTTTCTTCCGTTCTCTTATGTTTTCGCTTTTCGCCCTTTTTCTTGCTTTTTCCTACCTTTTGCAATAAATCGACATATATTAGTTTGCAAAATGAACGAAAACAGACTGAAACGTATGAGAACGTAAGAGCGCTAAAGAAAACACACATAAATGTAAAAAACTTGATAAAACGTACGAGAGACGCATATGAAACCGTTAAAAGAACATATGATAACATATGGAAACGAATGTAACATTAGTTTGCAAAACGAACGAAAACAGACCGAAACGCATGAGAACGTATGAAAGCTAAAGAAAGCGCACATAAACGTAAAAGAACTGATAAAACATAAGAGAGAGACATACGAAAACATTAAAATGGGCGAAAACGTACGAGAAACGGATGTACACATACGAAAACGAAAAAACGGCAAATAAACGGCTAAAAAACGTAAGAAAACGGACAAAAAACATAAGAAAATGGAAAAACATAAGAAAACGGTCGAAAGCGGCAAAAATGTAAAAATGTATGAAACGCAAGAAAACGTGTGAAAAGCCAAGAAAATTAACAGAAAATTAAGAATATAACTTTCGAAAACGTACGAGAAACGGTACACATACGAAAACGAAAAAGACGCAAATAAACGGCTAATAAAGGTAAGAAAACGGACAAAAAACGTAAGAAAACGAAAAAACATAAGAAAACGGTAAAAATGTAAGAAAATGTACGAAATGCAAGAAACGTGTGAAAACCTAAGAAAATTAACAGAATCGTAAGAATAAAACTTTCGAAAACGTAAAAAACGGTTAAAACGTGCGTAAACGTACATAACATACCAAAATTAATTAGTAGATAATTAGATCAAGGTTGTCAAAACCGGGATCCTGATCGTAGGATCGATTCCTACGACCCCCACATACCAAGAAAGATCCTAGCAAGTTCGCAATTCAAGTAGGATCGTTTCACAATCATATAGGATCTTGGGATCGGATCGTAGGATGGCGAGTAGGATCGTAAGATGCTCTATTTTGAACTTTTCGTAATTTAGGTTGGGGATTAATTAGTAGATAATTAGATCAAGGTTGTCAAATCCGGGATCCTGATCGTAGGATCGATTCCTACGATCCCCACATACAAAAAGAGATCCTAGCAAGTTCGCAATTCAAGTAGGATCGTTTCACGATCATATAGGATCTTGGGATCGGATCGTAGGATGGCGAGTAGGATTGTAAGATGCTCTATTTTGAACTTTTCGTAATTTAGGTTAGGGTTTATAAATTGGCATCAAGACCATTCCCTATTTTCTATCCAAAATCGTTTATAAAATTATTGAAACATGAAATAGGTGCACGTATGTAGCGATCTCTTTTGCATATGAATCGTTTATTTATTGATTGAAATGTGAATAAAATTTGGGAATATATCTAATGTTCCACGGTACTTGGACATCGAACTTATTGTTTTATCATCCATTTAGATTCATTTATCATATATGGGAGAAATTCATATACTCGATAAAACTTGAAAATGACACATTTCCTCAAAACACAAGTTTTTTTATCTATACTATTTATTAAAAGAAAACCACTACTATTAATAGAAATGTTGAAACATCAACTTACATGTACAACTATATAATAATCTACAACTATATAAACATAATTACAAATCTTTTAAAACATAAAAACACAATTTAATACTCATAAAACTAATTATTCTCTCCGTCCCAAAATAAGTGTCCACATTTGACTTCCAAAGTCTTTTTCCTAGAACTTTGACCGTAAATATATTTGTTTGTGTTATATAATACTCTACAAAAGTTATATCAATAAAAATACATTTAAAACTCGATCCATTCATATAATTTGCGTCAAGTATTATTTAACACACACAAAAGTAATTAAGGTCAAAGTTACAAAAGAAAGATATCGAAAGTCAAAAGTACACTTATTTTGGGAGGAGGTAGTAATACATGATAATTAATTCACACTTGAAAATAAAAATAATTACGGACTTCTTGGGCTTTGCCAAAAGATGCAAAATTGTTTTTTTTGATTCATTATTATTTGAAGAGGGGACTTTATTTATAGTACTTATAGTAATTTAATATGATTCTTCGATATTTTGATTCAAGATGTTCATATGTGGGTTTAACACCTACCAACACTTATACAGTCTTGGTTTATTGCTACTGCCTCAGACTTTGGGAAAATAATCTGCTTATATTCAAATGTTTGTAGATGTCTCTTTTAGAACTTCTTATGCGTCTTATATTTAACAAGTTGTTGTGCTTAAATATCATTTTAGAAAACTTTCAAGTGTTTTTTAATTTCTATAAAAGAGCGTGTTTGAGTAGCTTTTTGGAAGAGTTGTGATACATAGATTATGATTCTATTGTTACATTTTTTAAGTATTGGATGAAGTGAACTGTGATACATAGATTATAATTCTATTTCTGACATAACTTTCAAAACCAATGGGTTTCTAGAAACTATTGAAACTAGCAGCCGAGTTATTGAGACTTGCGACAAATGTTCTTAAACGGAAAATACCTATCCAGGTTACTAATCTTGAGAGCGATTATTGTCTTAAGAATCAACAAAATGCACAAATGTTGGCCCATGTCAACAGATAACTTAATTATGTATGTGAAAGATACAAGTTACACATGAAAATCTAATCAATTATTTGTAAACCTTGGCGGTGCGCTTATGGCTCAGTTTGAGAACTCAACTCTTTTACTATTTATGAATAGTATCTGCTTATAGTGTCTTTTTGAAAGGTGATAATCTGTGTATACTTTAGCTTCTCACTACATGACAACTTGTATGTTCTTTTTTAAGTTATACGGAGTCGATCTAGGGTGTCGATGCATTATCCATTTTCATATGTCCAGGATTAAGATGAAGAAAATTTGATGAAAGGATGTCTGGTTTTATGTGTAGGTTTGATGGAATGGGCAAAGGTAGGTGGTGTGCTGAAAAATAATGAAATGAAGGTTTGATCATTAAGCCGAGTTACAATGCAAGATGTCTTATTGTAGCTGTTGGCAAACACAGTATTAGTTGTAAGTAGAAAGGCATACTTTTCAAGAAATGGTGATAAGAAGGATTAAGAAGTAGTGAAGTTAATGAACTTAGACATGTTAGTTTGAAAAAGATTTCAGAAAGAAAGTTATGTAAATTGGTTGTAGATATGAGTTTAGGACACGCGGCACATGTACGAGGAAGAATGCATATAGAAAAGTATGTAACATACAGTAGCTTCTTAAGTGGCACTTTTTTTGTTTGATCCACTTCATCGGTATCAGACAACTCGAATCTTCTTTTTTCTGATTACTTTATTTATTTTGATTGGCGAATATTTCAAAGAAATTGTTTCATATAGCTTGAAAGGGCAAATAAATAACCTGAATGTATTCTATCTCTTTTGACTCATTTTGTTCATTTATTTTCGTGTATTCATAAATCGCGCTTAAAAAGCTCGTAACAACTAATATCAAGTATTTAAACACTTGATTAAATTGATTAGCCTGTGCATCAGAAGTACTTTTAGTTGAAATTCTTAATTTGATAGTTTGATCTAGGTTTGTAAATCTTTGAGGATTTAATTCATAAAACCATATTATATATGACTAGTGTGGGCGTCATCCGCCACAACTTTATATCATGATTTAATTTTCTCTGTCCGTCAACAACAAAAATTGTACAAATGATTATTGCTATAAACTATAACCTTTACATTATAATATTAAATTTGTGTTTGATTCTGAACCATTCAATTTTTATAAATATATGCATATTCGAAAACATATATCGTTTATATATGTATTTTAGTATAAATTTAGTGAAATACTAATTATTTTGCTAATTAATTCGATTAAACCATACATAACAAAGTTATTATAATATATGAAAACATGTAAACATACAAACGATGAAGATTTTTTATATTCACATGTTATATAATATTATGACGAATGTACAAATTAACAAATATCTTTCACGATCACCGTAATACTATTTTTATATGAAGTGGTTTATTATTGCTTAAAGTTATTGCAACTTATAACTATCATCATAAGTTAATGTTGTAAACTAGTATATATACTCAATTTTAGTTTTAGGTTATTTGCAGCCGCAACGTGCGGGTGATGTAAAATGCTATTGAAATTTGTTTTGAGAAAATTTGTAAATGTGGAAGTTTTCTCGAGATATGTGTGGATGCTCATCATATAAAATATTCTATAAAAACATATAGAAAGTATACAAAATAATCATATACTAAAAAATATGTAAAATGCTATTGAAGCTTGTTTTGAGAAAATTTGTAAATGTCGAAGTTTTTTCGAGATATGTGTTGATGCTCATTTAAAAAAATATAAAAGTATAAAAAATGATCAGATACTAAAAAATATGTATCAATCCTACCATTACAATCTTGCAAAGTAAAAAACGATCTTAGGTAAGATCCCGATTCTGAAACCTTGAATTTGATGTCTTTATTTTTTGTTTTAACCCACACCTACTTGATCGAAACTCTAAGTTGCCCTCTCAGCCCGTGTCTGTTTTGGCCCTGCCCATTTTAGCATGTGTCTGTTTTTAGCCCGTGCCTATTTTGGCCGGTTCCCGTGTCGGTGAATTTTGCCACCTTTAAACAAGTATTAAGAAGTGAGACTTTTATTTGTGGAACAGAGGAAGGTGCCCTTATGGAACTCCTCAACTTCATGTATAGCAATACGTTAAAGGTGACTACTGCTGCTGCTCTGCTAGATGTGTTGATGATTGCTGATAAGTTTGAGGTCACTTCATGTATGAGATACTGTATCTGTTCATTGAGAAATGTGCCAATGACTCCCGAATGTGCACTTCTCTATCTAGATCTTCCGTCCAGTGTACCAACGGCCGAAGGAGTTCAACCATTGATCGATGCAGCAAAGCAATTCCTTGTTGTTCACGACAAAGACATCACCAAGTAAGCTCGTCCTGCTGATGATAATGATTGTTTGAGTAACGAGCATGTCTTTTTGTGTTGTCTTGCTGAATGGTGTTCACATACTATTTTTAAGTGCTGATGTTTTTCGCACAGTTTTTTTGTGGAGTTTTTTTTTAATATTCTATTTTCTGTGTCAGGTTTTATGATGCGGCTCTCAACTTGCCTCTTGCTGAAGTTGAAGCAATTTTGGCGAGTGATGATCTCCAGGTAGCATCAGAAGATGCAGTTTACGACTTTGTCCTCAAATGGTCCAGATTTCACTACCCTAAAATAGAGGAGCGAGAAATTGTAGCCACATACCTTGCTCAGTTCATCCGCTACCCCTACATGAGCTGCCAAAAGCTCAGAAATGTCATGGCTTGCAAAGACTTTGAGCACGAATTTGCACAAAAGGTTGTGGTCGAGGCACTCTTCTTCAAAGCTCAAGCCCCACACAAACAACAAGCTATTGTTGCACAGGAAAGCCTAAATCCAAACCGTCGATTCGTCCAGCGTGCTTACAAGTATCGACCCGTTAAAGTCGTGGAATTTGAACTGCCAACTCAATGTGAGGTCTACTTAGATCTGAAACGTGAACAATGTGCAAAACTTTTCCCTTCAGGAAGAGTTTTTTCTGAAGCTTTTCATTTAGGTGGTCAGGGGTTTTTCTTGTCGGCTCATTGTAACATGAACAAACAAAGCTCCTTTCATTGTTTTGGTATGTACTTGGGGATGCAGGATAACTGGTCAGTTACGTTAGTTGACTACGAGTTTGCAGTGCGATCAAAGCCTACCGAAGAGTATATCAACAAGTATAAGGGAAATCATACATTCACTGGTGGGGCGGCTGTTGGTTACCGTAACTTGTTTGCAACCTCGTGGACTTCTTTCATGGCTGAAGATAGTCCTTACTTCATAAATGGCGTACTCCATCTTCGGGCTAAGCTTACTATAAGGCATTGAAGATTTCCGTTCAGTTAGTAACATTGATGCGGTGATCGATGAAGCAACTGTTTAGGATGTTCGGATGTTTATGGAGTCTTTTAATAAGTTGTCTTTTAGGAGGTTAGGTGATCGAAGTTATCAGTGACTAGGATCACCAATTGACACTCTATTAGGATTGTGTTTGTAGTTGTTTAGGTTGTTTTTCCAGACTTTGATATCAATAGAGTCGAGAATTGTTTTTCTCAAACCATCTGGTCCGGTAAACGGTAAACCATATTACTCTTCCGCGTAAAGTATGACAATACTTAATTGTCTATAACCTATAGCATTAACACTACATCAGTTGGTATCCAGAGCAAGGTTCGTTTGTTCGTTGCATATTTTTTTTCTTCCTCCTAAAAATAGAATTATCGTTAGTCTTTTTGATTTTGCTAATTAAAAAAAATCGCTTCTGTTTACTGTTCAAAGTCGACTACCGTTCATAGTCGGGTATTCTTTCAGAATCTCAAATCTTATTCTGTATTGAGATTCAATGATGGCTGGTGATGATATTGTTAATAACCGATGGAAATTCATTAAAAGAATTAAGAAAATTCGTCAAAGAATTCTTTACAAGCAAAGTGCAAAAATAATCTTTGTGATTTGTCAAAAGTTTGAGTCCGTCCTTTGTTAATATTTCGTGTAACATAGATCATGTGGTTATAAAACGGTGCACCCTATATTCCTGAGAATGAATGGTGTAAATATTTTTCAGTTAAATACGAATGATGTTATCTTTTTCTTTCCAAGGAATGCATTTTGAACATTTGCCTTTCTTGAATTTTGTTTTTTTCTTTCACTTTTATCTAATTTTTAATTAAAAAGAAAACGATTTGTAGAAAATTTTCTTTAAAAAATAGTTTTCTAAAAGTATAAAAAACTTTTTAAATAATTCATGTTTTTCTCTGAAATTCTTTTCTTTAAGTAAAAAGCTTAAATGTTTCTTTGCAAATAAAGGTTACGCTTTTTACCTTTTTCTTACGAAAAGATTTATTTTTTTCAGCAAAAGTTAAATAAAAAGTTAAAGTTTTTTAAAAGTATAAAAAATTATTTAAACAATTTTTTTTTTGAAATTCTTTTCTTTAAGTTAAAAAACTTTAGCATTACTGTTTGAATAAAGGTTAAGTTTTTTTTTAAAAAGTAAACACTTCTCTTTTTACGAAAAAATTTATGTTTTTCTTCTAAAGTTAAATTTTTTTTAAAATAATTTTTTTATACGTTTTTCTTCGAACTTTTTAAGTTTAAACATTAATTGTTTTTATTCGTAAAAATTATGTTTTTTAAATTTATTGTTTTAAGTTTATAAATCTTTTACCTTTTTTCGAAGTTAATGTTTTAAAAGTTAATTTTTTAAATTTATAAATTTTCTTGAAGTTATTATTTTTAATTTATAAAATTTTATATTCTTTTAAAAGCGTTTAAAATTTTTGAATTTTTTCGAAGAAAAATTTTCGACTTATAAAAAATAAAAAAAAAGTAAAAAAAAATCAAAATATAGAAAAATTAGAAAGGCACAAGTTCAAAATACATCTATGAGAAAAGTAAAAGACTACAATATCCTCCTATTACACCCTCGTTAATATTTAATTAACATAATCTTTGCATCACCCGTCATCAGGGATGTAGGGAGGTATGGTGCACCATTTTCTAACCGCGGGGACGTATGTTACACGAAGTATTGACGAGGGATGCAATTCTAACTTTTTGCAAACCACATGGATAATTTTTGCACTTTAACAAATAACTCAAACCCTTGCAACTTTAACGACACATGGGCACGAAGATTAACTAATTTGTGTTGATTTACGAGGCCTGCACGACTACTGAACAGAGGCCACAGGAATGGTCGGACCTCAAAGAACACATATTCAAGTTTTTATCAATAATCCCAAATAAGTAGTTGACTTATTTGGGTTATAATAATGATGATAATAAGCCACACAAGCAAAGCAAAATAGCACATTGTCACGTCCCGCCTAGTTTCACAAGGTTAACGGGGATCCGGATGGTTCTACACAAGACTAGAAGACTTGGTGGAATAATATGGAAGCCTTTGGAAGATTCATGGAAGTTAATAGAAACCCTAATGGAAGCTTGTAGATTATGGGCCTTGTCTTGGAGTTGTAAATAAAGCCCTAATGTAACCATAGAGTAGTAGTATAAATAGAGTCATCCTCATTTGGGGAAATCATCTCTTATTCACTTGTATTCTCTCTTGTAAAGTTTCTCAAGTAATACAAGCATTTCCCATAGTTCTCTTGTCACAAACGTGAATTTTGAAGTCATTTAAATTAAGTAAAACGTGATGTTTCGGGTTAGACTTGTGTGTCTAGGGATATTCCCAATGGTTTACGTGTAGTTTGTACACGAATTTGAGTATTGATGACATGTCTATCAATTTTCTTCTTGAATGAATTATTCTTTCATTTACATTATGCGTTAAGAATCCCAATTTTAGAGTCGACGTTGATATTAAAGCAACGTAATTATAAAAAAAAAAAAAAAAATACAACTCCACTACACAATGAACATATAAACCTTTCAACTACACTTTCTTTATAATAATACTACCACAAATGACTTAAACTACTTACACTATTACAATACAAACAAACTAAAAACACTATTATTTCCTACCATCTACAACAAATCCGGTCCCCCCCCCTCATTTTAGCAAAACCCACGTTTATTTTGTGTTACAACAATTTGAACTCTAGTACTTTATCAACCATTTAATGCAAAGTACCATCTTGTCTCCCCCTTTCCCTTTACAACCGACGGACAACACCCTCATTTCATGGTTTCTCCTTAAAACTTTTCCTAAAAACCTAGAATCCCAATTGTCAACCCAAAGTACACTCTATTCTCCTTCTTTTCTCTGCCCTAGACGAAGTAACAAGTTCCCATGATATGCAATTTTCAACATCTAGTTATCTTGGCTAAATCCTTAGTTACAATCAAACAAGATACCCTAACTAAACTCTAACCAAGTTACTTAACCCTAAAGCTCACTCTTAGCCTATAAATACAACCCTCATTTCCTCACAAATTTCACACACTCAAATCTAAAACTCAACAAGAAAAACAATGAACTCCCTGTGGTGAATCACGACCGCAAAACAGTTAGGATACTCAAGTTGTTTATGCAAGCTAAGCATTCGGGTTAAGCATCACTAGTTCTTAGATCATCTCCATCAAACCTACTTAGGACCCTTTGTAAGTTAATCTTGACCTTTCTCTAAAACTTGTCTTGGTTGGTATACACTTGCTCAAAATCTTTACAAACCTGAATAACAAGGTCACGGGTTAGGGTTTTAATGATGTTTACATAATAAATTTGCATATGAAACGTACACCAAACATACTAGACGTTGTGTTCTTGAATGAAGCAAATGCATGAAACCCTAGGTTGTAAGGTGATTGTGTATGCATGCATGTAAAACCTAAAAGTAATCCTTGGCAAACATCATAGATACAGTATGTACTTGTGCATGGTTAGGCGTAGGCAGAGAACATGAGCTCATATATATACATGCTAGTCACAGTGGAAGTAAAACATGAGCTCTCTATTTGTGCAAGTAAGCTAAAACTCTCCACAAAAGCCTTGAAAACATTACATTTATGAGGAGTATGCATGCTTGGACATCTATGATTTTATGTAAACATAAGTAACATGAGATTTTCTTTCCATCACATAGAAGCTGCTGTGATTTGCGTGTATATGTATGTGTGTTGTGCGACGTGAGTGGGGAGAAGCACAAGACCAAGTAAAGAGTGTTTTATACTTATAAGTGTGAATAAAAAAAAACAAGAACCTACACCATTGTTATCACCTTGTGCATGCATGCGATGGTGGTGTTGTTTAGGGCTAATATTGCTGCGTGGGATTTGAAATATCACAGGGAATACAAATGTAAACATTTCAAAACCAAACTGTGTGTGTGTGTCCTTATAAGTAATATATACTTGATAGGATAGAAACAAGTAGCTTGTGTGTGGTCCTTACCAATGCAATAGTGGGTCAGAAACAGTGAACACAAATAGAGGAAATGTGTGTGGCGTGTACAAGAGTTTGCTATGTATGCATGCATGTTAAAAGTAAGTACAAATGATGACCACCCCCTTTTTCTTTTGGGTGCCTGCGAAATACAGTAACAAACAACACCATTTGTTTCTTTTTCCTTGTATTTCCATATTTAAAAAGTATGCTTTGTGTGTATATGCAAGTTGCCATATTGTATGTATGCATGCCTTTCACTTTCTTTGTTTTCAAGTACCTGTACCAAGTATGACACAAAGTAGTACTAGCCCCACTTGGGTAAATAAAGTAGCTAGTCATGTATGTGCATGTATGTATGAGTGATACATGATGAAAAGCAAGTAACATTTCTTTCCCTTGTTTTTACGTCAAGTGGTAGCAACAAAAGACAATTTCCAAAATTATAGTGTGAACACAAAAGGACACATTTCATTTAATTTCCATTTGCTAAAAGTGTACACAAACTAATTGATTTTCGACCAAAAGGCTTACTTCGCACTTATTTTTAAGCAGTCTAAGGGCCATGCCCCGACAAGATAAAAATGTTTTTTATAAAGTCGACATGGCCTAGTTTATAGCGTTATTTTCCGTTTGTCTTGAAGTTAAATAACGAACTCATAATTAATTCTCAAAGTTTATTGTTTGATACTTAGAAATAATTATATTTTGCTTGTTTAATTTTGTGTGCAAGTGTGCTACTTTGCTTGATTTATTTTAGAACCTAGAGACCTCATAAAAATGTGATAATTATAAATTGTCGAAGACCTCGCGGTCTAGTTTTCATAACGAGAAGCCGTTTATTTTTCGGACTATTAAATAACAAGTTATTTAGACCCAAAGTTGACCCGTGACCAAAATAAATAAACATGGAAAATGTTCAGAAACATTTTATAATTTAAGATATAAAATATCAACCAAGTGTACGATACATTATTATTTTAAATATTTAGCCTAAGTATGGTATTTTACTTAGGTTACGAGTAGATCTTTTGCGCATCGTTTTGCGTGTCCTGATTATTCGTGCTATCTCTATTCATCATATTTGCTACTCATCGAGGTGAGTTTCATAGCCCCACTTTTTATTGTTTTATATCATCTTTTGGGGTGAGATATTGCTTGATTTAACGTATGAACACAAGTACATTTACTCATTTACTTATTGGTCTAAGTCCCGATTTAACCCAAGTTGCTATATTGCCCATTTATCATGAACCGTTAATTTCATAGCTAGGTTATAGCTAGTAAGCGCGAATGTTATGGATAGATCTATCGGGGTCGACACCCCTATCCGTCTTAGACTGACATTAGTTAAGCGGATACAGTTTCATTTGAGTCAGATTACGAGTATCCAGGGTTAGATACTTGCACGGGCTTCCATTGTTGGTTATCAGTTAACGCGTCGGTGTCATGAACTTAGACAATAGTAAATGCATTTTTATGTGACTTTGTATTTGTTATATTGTCACATGTGGATTAAATCTTGTGGTTCATTGAACATTACATTTTAAACAAACCTATGAACTCACCAACTTTATGTTGACACTTTAGCAATGTTTTTCTCAGGTGTTAAGAACGAAGGTGCTATTTGAGGTCTCATGCATTGCAGTCTTTCCAGTATTTGAACTATGATCATTTGTAACTTTTGAGAACTATATATTTCACCTGTGACCAGATTTATGCTTCCGCAATGTTTAAACATTTTTATTCCTGATTAATACAAGTGATCAAATTTTCCAAACGTCTCATTTAGAGGTCGTTCTTTATGTTCTTGTGATATGATAATCATGACGTCATCACTCCCACGTGGCTATTATACTCTGGTATTTTGGGGGTGTGACAGATTGGTATCAGAGCGCAAGTTATAGAGAACTAGGTTGCATTTAGTGATTCTAGACTATAACTGCTTATTTGCTTAGTTAGATTATCATATCTACTTTTTACGTAAGATGCGTACATGGGAAACATGTGGTTTAACAATATCGTACTATACATATTTCATATGGGATACATATGACATTACATTGCTTGAGATATATTACATGGGCTACATGTGAAATTTTAACATTCTTGGGTTATAACATATGCCTATTTTTCTAAGAATATTCATGTAAGGGGTACTTACACATTTTCAATTCGTTTTTATCTCAGTGAAATGTCCTCATCGGATGATTCAACGTCTTCGGGAACTAACAACCGTCCTAGCTCGCATTCGACTGTCAGTTCATCATGGGAGTTACCCATAGCACCACCTAGAGTATCACCACGTAGGATTACATCAAATGACGAAATCGAGAGAGAACCTGATGAAGCCCCTCACTCACCGTTAGTTATTCCAGATGATACTGATGATGATGTGTTAGGCCTTGAAGGTGGAGATATCATTCCAGACTCTTCAGTACCACTATCACCAGGGTACATATCAGACTCTGAGGAGGAACCTATGGAGGATACAGATATGGACTCTAAGGAGTATGCAGATGAGGAAGGAGAGACTGCTGATGGGTCTGACTCAGAGGATGAGATTACTGCATTTACTGCTATACCAGTTTCCTCTACATACCCTATTTCTTCATCCTCATCTGAGGGAGAAGAAGAGATGACTAGGCCAGTTGCTAGACTCCCAGATACTTTGCCATTTGTCTACTCTAGGAGTCGTCTTGCAAGAAGGTCTACCCAACGACCTCCTTCACCCCTACAACCACTTATTCCATTCCATGCTACTTGGAGACGTATTGCTTCTGAGCCTGATCTTGCAGCCCCTACCAGACTTGAGGCACCTGATATTGCTGACTTCCAGGTTGATCCCGAGATACCACCTATGTCACCTCCGACTCAGACTATACCTACTGTCTATCAGGAGATGCTTGTTCATGCAGGCATATCGACTCATTGGAGGGCTTTAGGCAACATCTTACCTAAAGGGATGACTGTGGGAGAGAGTTCTACTGCAAGACCACCACCAGAGACAGCTTTGACAGTATGTATTACTCGTCTTAGGAGACAGTTGCAGACCACCTTGGAGGAGATGGACACTTACCCAGCATCTCGCCTTGAGGAGCTGGAAGCACTTATGTCTAAATGGGGAGTTGAGCCTCAGGAGGAGATGGGCCAGTTAGAGGAACCAGTTGAGGACCCCCTTGCTGACTTGGAAGGGCGGTTTAGGCAGGAGTGTAAGGATGTGGAAATCCGTTTTCAAGATAGCCAAGAACGAGAGATAGCTCTAGAGGAGAGGATGAATGCACTTGAGAGGGCCTTTCAGCAGAGTCGTGGTGGCCATAGTTAGATTTCTTTCGATATCATCTTTTGTTCTTTGACCATTAAGCTAGGGAATCTGTCCAGCTAATGGATTTATGCACATCGTCATGTGTTTTTATTTTGTTGTACCTTGAAAACTATTGTATGGATATTTCATTTTGTTTATGTTATCATCTTATTTGGGTTACATATAGCGATGGATAACATGTTTATATTATGAAATTGTGTGCACTACATTATTGTTACCATATGCGCCAGGATCGATATATCAAACAAAATCTCACTAATCCGTTTATCATATAGAAAGATGGCCAGAGGACGAAGGCCTGCTGCTCAAAATCCACCCGCTAATAATGGTGGAGTTGATCCAGAGTTACTGAGCCAAATGATAGCAGATCGAGTAGCTGAAGCTCTCGCAGCTGCTGAAGTTACACGTACAGCTAGTACGCAAGGTGACACTAATCGTGGAGGCGCCGTCGCCACCACTAAATCGTGCACCTACAAGGAATTCCGTGCGGTCATGCAAGGAAATTTTCGTGGCACGGAAGGTGCGGTAGGTTTGACTCGATGGTTTGAGAAGTTAGAATCCCAGTTCGGGATTAGCAGTGTTGCTGAGGGAGATAGGGTGAAGTTTGCGTCAAGCACGCTCCTTGACAGTGCTTTGACCTGGTGGAATGTTCATGCTCGTGCTGTGACTCTTGACACTGCTCATGCTATGCCTTGGAGCGAATTCAAGGCTATGTTTATCAAGAAGTATTGCCCTCGAAATGAGGTCAAGCAAATGGAGAGTGAACTATGGAATTTGAAGGTTAAGGGTACAGCTCTCACTGCTTATAACCAGCGTTTTCAGGAATTGATTCTTCTATGTCCCGATATGGTTCCCAACAACGATCGATTGTTGGAAAGGTACATTGAGGGCTTGCCTTTGAACATCAAAGGGAATGTTACTTCATCCAAGCCTACAGACTTGCATGAGGCCATTGAAATGGCTCAAGGCTTGATGTACCAAGTGGTGCAAGAATTGGGAGAAAGCTCGGGTGACAAAAGGAAATGGACTGGAAACCACTACAACAATAACAATACCGGTAACACCAACAACTTTAACCAAAACAAGCGCCAGGAAGTGGCAAGGGTGTTCACTGTTAGTCAGGGAGATAAAGGGAGTTATGCTGGAAAACTACCCTTCTGTGGAAGATGTGGTCGCCACCACACCGGCTCATGTCCACCTACTTGCCACAACTGTGGAAGAGCTGGGCATAAAGCCAAGGACTGCCGAGCACCTGCTCGCTCCAGTAGCCAGAGAGGACCAGGGAGTCAGGGTGGTTTAGGTGGTGAGGTTACTTGTTTTGGATGCGGTGAAAAGGGACACTACAAGAACAAGTGCCCTAACACCGGGAACCGAGGTAGAGGAAACCAGATCAGAGGTAACCAGCACCACGACAAACCACAGGGTAACCAGAGGATAATTCAAGGAGCCCCGACTGGAGGAAGTCGAGCTCAGACTGAGAATCAAGGAGGAAGTCGAGCTCAGACTGAGACCCGAGTACCTGCTAGGGTTTATCATTTGGGAGCCGAGGAGGCAGTGCATGACAACAATGTTGTCACTGGTACGTTTCTAATCAATAACATCTATGCATCGGTACTTTTTGATTCTGGTGCGGATAGAAGCTTTGTGTCTACTGCATTTAGTGAACGTTTAAATATCACTCCAACCGTATTAGATACTAAATATAGTGTAGAATTAGCCGACGGGAAGTCGGTGACTACTGATACTATCCTTAGGGGGTGTACCCTAAATTTACAAAACCATCCATTCAATATCGACTTACTCCCCATAGCCCTAGGAAGTTTCGACGTTATCATAGGGATGGACTGGATGTCAAGGGCACGTGCAGAGATTGTGTGTCATGAGAAGTATGTTCGTGTTCCTTATAGAGACGAGGTACTACTCATACGAGGTGAAAGAAGTGGAGTGAAGGGTGAATCAAGACTGGAGGTTATCTCGTGTATTAGGACTCAAAGATACATCGAGAAGGGATGCCCAGTGTTTTTAGTACAAATCACTCAAAAAGAAGAAACCGAACCCGTCGAAAGAAAGATTGAAGATGTGCCAATTGTCAGGGACTTTCCAGAAGTCTTTCCTGAGGATTTGCCAGGATTACCTCCGACTCGTCAAGTAGAATTTCACATAGACCTTGTTCCAGGAGCTGCACCGGTTGCTCGAGCACCATACCGATTAGCACCGGCAGAAATGAAGGAGTTGGCTGAGCAACTAAAAGAACTTTCTGACAAAGGTTTCATTCGACCAAGTTCCTCACCCTGGGGAGCACCGGTCTTATTTGTCAAAAAGAAAGATGGGACATTTAGGATGTGCATAGACTATCGTGAACTGAATAAACTTACTGTGAAGAACCGTTACCCGTTGCCAAGAATAGACGACCTCTTCGATCAATTGCAAGGGTCTAGCATATACTCCAAAATCGACTTACGATCAGGATATCATCAACTGAAGGTCAGAGAGGAAGACGTTCCTAAGACAGCATTCAGAACGCGGTACGGTCACTATGAATTCCAAGTTATGCCATTTGGTTTGACAAACGCACCCGCGGTTTTCATGGACCTCATGAACCGTGTGTGCAAACCATATTTGGATAAATTTGTGATCGTATTCATTGATGACATTCTCATCTATTCTCGCAATGAAGAAGAACACAAGGAACATTTAAGGACCATACTAGAATTGTTGAAGAAGGAAGAGCTTTATGCAAAGTTTTCCAAATGCGAGTTTTGGATAAACACAGTGCAATTTCTTGGGCACGTGATTAATAGCAGTGGCATTCACGTGGATCCCGCTAAGATTGAGGCCGTTAAGGATTGGGCATCTCCTACGACTCCTACGGAGATTCGCCAATTCTTAGGACTGGCCGGCTATTATAGAAGGTTCATTGAAGGATTTTCTAAAATAGCTAAGCCTATGACTGAGTTAACGCAGAAAGACAAGAAGTTTGACTGGGGAGAAGATCAAGAATCCGCCTTTCAACTATTGAAGCAAAAGTTATGTGATGCGCCGATCCTAGCACTACCAGAGGGTAGTGAAGACTTTGTGGTGTATTGTGACGCATCCATAAAAGGGCTAGGTGCTGTGTTGATGCAAAGGACCAAGGTTATTGCATATGCATCTAGACAATTGAAGGTTCATGAGAAGAATTACACGACACATGACCTGGAGTTAGGAGCAGTGGTGTTTGCTCTGAAGATCTGGAGGCATTACCTTTATGGCACCAAGTGTGTAGTGTTCACCGACCATAAAAGCCTACAACACATCTTGGACCAGAAGGAACTCAACATGAGACAACGACGATGGTTGGAACTACTCAGTGATTACGACTGTGAAATTCGTTATCACCCAAGAAAAGCAAATGTCGTTGCTGATGCTCTAAGCCGAAAGGAGAGAGTTCTTAAGGTGAGAGCCTTGGTGATGACCATTGGCTTGGACCTCCCGTCGCGAATCCTAAATGCTCAAAGGGAAGCATTAGACGCAGAAGTCATTGAGACCGAAGATATCGGTGGTATGTTAAAGCAGTTAGTAGCACGCACTGATGGTACATTATGCTTGGATAATAGGAGTTGGATACCGAGCCACGGTGATGTAAGATCTTTGATTATGAACGAGTCGCATAAGTCGAAGTACTCTATTCATCCAGGATCTGACAAAATGTATCACGACCTTAAAATGCTATATTGGTGGCCAAACATGAAAGCTGACGTTGCCACTTACGTTAGCAAATGTTTGACTTGCGCCAAAGTTAAGGCTGAACATTTGAAACCCTCAGGTCTATTGGTTCAACCCGAACTACCCGTA
This sequence comes from Glebionis coronaria, assembly GCA_025667525.1. Lineage (NCBI taxonomy): Eukaryota > Viridiplantae > Streptophyta > Magnoliopsida > Asterales > Asteraceae > Glebionis > Glebionis coronaria. The sequence goes on from CM046874.1 coordinate 700,599,227, forward strand.
TGGAAATGGGAAAGGATAACCATGGACTTTGTCACCAAGTTACCTAAAACATCTACCGGTCTCGACACGATTTGGGTCATAGTCGATCGACTTACCAAATCGGCTCATTTCATACCAATTAAGGAGACTGATCGAATGGAGAGATTGACGGACCTATATATGAAGGTGATAGTCTCAAGACATGGAGTGCCAGTGTCGATAATCTCGGACAGAGATAGTCGATTCACTTCACAATTTTGGCGATCATTACAGAAGGCTTTGGGAACGCAGTTGGATATGAGTACTGCTTATCACCCCCAAACGGATGGTCAGAGTGAAAGGACCATTCAGACATTGGAGGACATGCTGAGAGCTTGTGTTATTGATTTTGGAAATAGATGGGATAAACATCTCCCATTGGTTGAATTTTCATACAATAACAGTTATCATACAAGCATCAAAGCTGCACCATTTGAAGCACTTTATGGTAGAAAATCTCGTTCACCAGTTTGCTGGGCCGAGGTGGGAGATGCTCAACTCACCGGGCCAGAAATCATACATGAAACCACGGAAAAGATTTTTAAGATTAGAAGTCGTATGCAAGCGGCACGTGACCGTCAAAAGAGTTATGCCGACAAGAGACGAAAGCCTCTTGAATTTCAAGTTGGCGATAAAGTCATGTTGAAGGTCGCGCCTTGGAAGGGTGTGATCCGCTTTGGGAAGCGTGGAAAGTTAAATCCTCGCTACATTGGACCATTTAAGATCATTGGGAGAGTTGGCCCAGTAGCATACCGATTGGAGTTACCACAAGAGCTTAGTAGAGTGCACAACGTTTTCCATGTTTGTAATTTGAAGAAATGCCTATCTGATGAATTGCTCATCATTCCTTTGGAGGAGATCCAACTCGATGAAGCACTCAACTTTGTAGAAGAGCCCGTGGAGATTATGGACCGCAAGGTCAAACAACTTAGGCAAAGTCGTATACCTATTATCAAAGTCCGTTGGAATGCTCAAAGAGGTCCGGAATTCACATGGGAGCGTGAAGACCAATTTAAGCTCAAATATCCTCATCTTTTTAATTAGATAAGTTGCATCGACGTACGAGCTTCGGGACGAAGCTCAATTTAACGGAGGTCGTATGTCACAAACGTGAATTTTGAAGTCATTTAAATTAAGTAAAACGTGATGTTTCGGGTTAGACTTGTGTGTCTAGGGATATTCCCAATGGTTTACGTGTAGTTTGTACACGAATTTGAGTATTGATGACATGTCTATCAATTTTCTTCTTGAATCAATTATTCTTTCATTTACATTATGCGTTAAGAATCCCAATTTTAGAGTCGACGTTGATATTAAAGCAACGTAATTATAAATAAATAATTAAAAAAAAAATACAACTCCACTACACAATGAACATATAAACCTTTCAACTACACTTTCTTTATAATAATACTACCACAAATGACTTAAACTACTTACACTATTACAATACAAACAAACTAAAAACACTATTATTTCCTACCATCTACAACAAATCCGGTCCCCCCCCTCATTTTAGCAAAACCCACGTTTATTTTGTGTTACAACAATTTGAACTCTAGTACTTTATCAACCATCTAATGCAAAGTACCATCTTGTCTCCCCCTTTCCCTTTACAACCGACGGACAACACCCTCATTTCATGGTTTCTCCTTAAAACTTTTCCTAAAAACCTAGAATCCCAATTGTCAACCCAAAGTACACTCTATTCTCCTTCTTTTCTCTGCCCTAGACGAAGTAACAAGTTCCCAAGATATGCAATTTTCAACATCTAGTTATCTTGGCTAAATCCTTAGTTACAATCAAACAAGATACCCTAACTAAACTCTAACCAAGTTACTTAACCCTAAAGCTCACTCTTAGCCTATAAATACAACCCTCATTTCCTCACAAATTTCACACACTCAAATCTAAAACTCAACAAGAAAAACAATGAACTCCCTGTGGTGAATCACGACCGCAAAACAGTTAGGATACTCAAGTTGTTTATGCAAGCTAAGCATTCGGGTTAAGCATCACTAGTTCTTAGATCATCTCCATCAAACCTACTTAGGACCCTTTGTAAGTTAATCTTGACCTTTCTCTAAAACTTGTCTTGGTTGGTATACACTTGCTCAAAATCTTTACAAACCTGAATAACAAGGTCACAGGTTAGGGTTTTAATGATGTTTACATAATAAATTTGCATATGAAACGTACACCAAACATACTAGACGTTGTGTTCTTGAATGAAGCAAATGCATGAAACCCTAGGTTGTAAGGTGATTGTGTATGCATGCATGTAAAACCTAAAAGTAATCCTTGGCAAACATCATAGATACAATATGTACTTGTGCATGGTTAGGCGTAGGCAGAGAACATGAGCTCATATATATACATGCTAGTCACAGTGGAAGTAAAACATGAGCTCTCTATTTGTGCAAGTAAGCTAAAACTCTCCACAAAAGCCTTGAAAACATTACATTTATGAGGAGTATGCATGCTTGGACATCTATGATTTTATGTAAACATAAGTAACATGAGATTTTCTTTCCATCACATAGAAGCTGCTGTGATTTGCGTGTATATGTATGTGTGTTGTGCGACGTGAGTGGGGAGAAGCACAAGACCAAGTAAAGAGTGTTTTATACTTATAAGTGTGAATAAAAAAAAAACAAGAACCTACACCATTGTTATCACCTTGTGCATGCATGCGATGGTGGTGTTGTTTAGGGCTAATATTGCTGCGTGGGATTTGAAATATCACAGGGAATACAAATGTAAACATTTCAAAACCAAACTGTGTGTGTGTCCTTATAAGTAATATATACTTGATAGGATAGAAACAAGTAGCTTGTGTGTGGTCCTTGCCAATGCAATAGTGGGTCAGAAACAGTGAACATAAATAGAGGAAATGTGTGTGGCGTGTACAAGAGTTTGCTATGTATGCATGCATGTTAAAAGTAAGTACAAATGATGACCACCCCCTTTTTCTTTTGGGTGCCTGCGAAATACAGTAACAAACAACACCATTTGTTTCTTTTTCCTTGTATTTCCATATTTAAAAAGTATGCTTTGTGTGTATATGCAAGTTGCCATATTGTATGTATGCATGCCTTTCACTTTCTTTGTTTTCAAGTACCTGTACCAAGTATGACACAAAGTAGTACTAGCCCCACTTGGGTAAATAAAGTAGCTAGTCATGTATGTGCATGTATGTATGAGTGATACATGATGAAAAGCAAGTAACATTTCTTTCCCTTGTTTTTACGTCAAGTGGTAGCAACAAAAGACAATTTCCAAAATTATAGTGTGAACACAAAAGGACACATTTCATTTAATTTCCATTTGCTAAAAGTGTACACAAACTAATTGATTTTCGACCAAAAGGCTTACTTCGCACTTATTTTTAAGCAGTCTAAGGGCCATGCCCCGACAAGATAAAAATGTTTTTTATAAAGTCGACATGGCCTAGTTTATAGCGTTATTTTCCGTTTGTCTTGAAGTTAAATAACGAACTCATAATTAATTCTCAAAGTTTATTGTTTGATACTTAGAAATAATTATATTTTGCTTGTTTAATTTTGTGTGCAAGTGTGCTACTTTGCTTGATTGATTTTAGAACCTAGAGACCTCATAAAAATGTGATAATTATAAATTGTCGAAGACCTCGCGGTCTAGTTTTCATAACGAGAAGCCGTTTATTTTTCGGACTATTAAATAACAAGTTATTTAGACCCAAAGTTGACCCGTGACCAAAATAAATAAACATGGAAAATGTTCAGAAACATTTTATAATTTAAGAGCAAGTATAAAATATCAACCAAGTGTACGATACATTATTATTTTAAATATTTAGCCTAAGTATGGTATTTTACTTAGGTTACGAGTAGATCTTTTGCGCATCGTTTTGCGTGTCCTGATTATTCGTGCTATCTCTATTCATCATATTTGCTACTCATCGAGGTGAGTTTCATAGCCCCACTTTTTATTGTTTTATATCATCTTTTGGGGTGAGACATTGCTTGATTTAACGTATGAACACAAGTACATTTACTCATTTACTTATTGGTCTAAGTCCCGATTTAACCCAAGTTGCTATATTGCCCATTTATCATGAACCGTTAATTTCATAGCTAGGTTATAGCTAGTAAGCGCGAATGTTATGGATAGATCTATCGGGGTCGACACCCCTATCCGTCTTAGACTGACATTAGTTAAGCGGATACAGTTTCATTTGAGTCAGATTACGAGTATCCCGGGTTAGATACTTGCACGGGCTTCCATTGTTGGTTATCAGTTAACGCGTCGGTGTCATGAACTTAGACAATAGTAAATGCATTTTTATGTGACTTTGTATTTGTTATATTGTCACATGTGGATTAAATCTTGTGGTTCATTAAACATTACATTTTAAACAAACCTATGAACTCACCAACTTTATGTTGACACTTTAGCAATGTTTTTCTCAGGTGTTAAGAACGAAGGTGCTATTTGAGGTCTCATGCATTGCAGTCTTTCCAGTATTTGAATTATGATCATTTGTAACTTTTGAGAACTATATATTTCACCTGTGACCAGATTTATGCTTCCGCAATGTTTAAACATTTTTATTCCTGATTAATACAAGTGATCAAATTTTCCAAACGTCTCATTTAGAGGTCGTTCTTTATGTTCTTGTGATATGATAATCATGACGTCATCACTCCCACGTGGCTATTATACTCTGGTATTTTGGGGGTGTGACATCTCTTGTGTTCTTTCTTAGTAGCTTTCTTTGTTGCCTAGATCGTTGATTGTTGGGAGCAAGGTTGACTTAGTAGAGACTAAGTGCCGCACGGAAGACCCTTGCAGAGACAAGTCTGTGACAAGTGGTACCAGAGCGAGATTCGATTCGAGGTGATGGCGATTGAAACCGAGAAGAATGATGCTAGCGGAAGTGTTGTTGATGGGAACCGTGGTCGAAATGATAACCAAGACCTCAAGAAGAGAGGATCGTCGAGAGACGTTGTGACAAGTTTGGATAAGAGAGTGGAGGGTGTCGAGACATCCACTATGGCGATAAACAACCGAGTCGAGAACTTGGAAACTGAAGTTGTGAGCATAAGGGAGGACTTTAGAGAAATCCTAAATTCTCTTAGTGGCGATATGAAGCGCGAAATCCTTCGCTTAAGAGATTTGCTCAAGGATGAGATGGCAAAAATAAAGGAGGAGTTCGGGGAAGAGATCTCCACAATTCATGAAACTATAGGAAGCTTGCGAGCGGACGTGGAGTTGTGCAAGTTGTCCTTGGCTAGTGTAGGCGGCACTAGTAATCATGGTCCAAGAGTGGACATTCCTAAACCATCATCTTTCATAGGAAAGCGGGAGGCTAGAGCGGTCGATGATTTCTTATGGGAGATGGAGCGATACTTGAAGGGTGCCAAGATAGTGGAGGATGCTATGAAGATCGAGACGGCTACTCACTACTTGAAGGACACCGCCGGCGGCGTTAGGGTGGAGACGTCGACATGGAGATATCGAACGAGGTACGGTTACTATTAATACTTGGGTTGATTTTGTTGCGGATTTCAAGAGGCAATTCTATCCGGAGAATGCTAAGAACGAGGCGAAGAGTCGGCTTCGTAAACTTAAGCAAACCGGAACGATTAAGGAGTATGTGAAAGAGTTACACTTACCTTGGAGATTCCGGAACTATCTGAGCAAGATTCTCTCTTTTACTTTCTTGATAGTTTACAAGGATGGGCTAAGATGGAGTTAGAGCGACGCGGAGTCCAAGACGTGGCCACGACTATTGCCCACCCCGAGGCCTTGATTGACTTTAGTTCGAGGAGGGAACCGTCGAAGCCAAAAGATCAAAAGGTAAGCCATGAGAAAGGTGGGGGAGAAAAACCGAAGTTTGATTATGCGAAGAAACCCCTTACCGGAAAGCATAAAGACTTAAAGACGAGCTACAAGAGTGGTGGATGCTTCATTTGCGATGGACCTCATAGAGCTCGAGATTGCTCGAAGAAAGCTAGCCTCAATGCGATGTCGACTCATGGAGACGAAGGTACGAGTAATGGTGGAAGCATGGGTTCGATGAGGATCTTGAATGCGATCAAGGCGAAGACGAAGGTTCCAAAAGTTGTAGGAAAAGGCCTACAATATGTCGAAGCAAACATCAATGGAGTAAAGGTGCGTGCTTTAGTCGATTCCGGTGCAACTCATAACTTTGTGGCGGTTGATGAAGCTAGGAGGCTAGGGATTAACACTACAAAGGGGAGTGGAACTATCAAGGCGGTAAACACGGAGGCCAAACCAATTCATGGAGTGGCTATGGATGTCCGAGCGAAGATTGGAGATTGGGAAGGGACGATTGATTTTTCGGTGGTTCCGATGGATGATTTCAAAGTGGTTCTTGGTTTAGAGTTTCTCGATAAGGTACGAGCTTTTCCTATGTCGTTTGCTAATTCTTTATGTATCCTAGATGGTGGAAAGACTTGTATGGTGAGCACGGAGCGAGATTCCAAGAGTGGAGCAAAGACCCTTTCGGCCATGCAATTCAAGAAAGGATTCAACAAGAGCGAGCCTTGATATTTGGCGGTAACAAGGCTAGACACGGATGGAGAGTCAAGCAAAGTGGAGGTACCGAAGGTGATCGAGAGGGTTCTTGAAGAGTTCAAGGATGTGATGCCCAAGGAGTTGCTAAAGAAGTTGCCACCAAGGCGAGAGGTGGATCATACCATCGAGTTGGAAGCGGGTTCCAGGCCCCCCGCCAAAGCCCCTTACCGGATGACGCCACCCGAGTTAGAAGAGTTGAGGAGGCAACTCAAGGAGTTTATGGATGCGGGCTACATTTGACCCTCGAAAGCTCCATATGCTGCGCCGGTGCTATTTCAAAGGAAGAAGGACGGGTCCTTGCGGATGTGTATAGACTACCGGGCACTCAACAAGGTAACGATTAAGAATAAGTACCCTATCCCCCTTATTGCGGACTTGTTTGATCAACTTGGGAAGGCGAGATATTTCACTAAGTTGGATTTGAGATCAGGGTACTACCAAGTACGGATAGCGGAGGGAGACGAGGCCAAGACGACGTGTGTTACGAGGTATGGCTCTTACGAGTTCTTAGTCATGCCGTTCAGATTGACAGATGCTCCCGCGACATTTTGCACCCTTATGAATAAGTTATTTCATCCATTCCTCGATAAATTTGTGGTTGTATACTTGGATGATATTGTCATTTATAGTCATACTTTAGAAGAGCATGTCTTGCATTTGAAACAGGTGTTCGAGGTGTCGCGAGACAATGAACTTTATGTGAAGTTGGAGAAATGCTCTTTCGCTCAAGATGAAGTCGAGTTCTTGGGCCACAAGATCATGGATGGAGGCTTGATGATGGACGGGGCAAAGATTAAAGCTATCCAAGATTGGGAGCCACCAACCAAAGTGACGGAGTTGCGGTCATTCCTTGGCTTGGTGAACTATTATCAAAGATTCATCATGGGCTATTCGGCGGTAGCATCACCATTGACGGATCTTTTGAAGAAGAACAAAGCTTTGGATTGGAGTATAGCATGTCAAGCGGCGTTCGAGAAATTAAAGAAGGCGGTTGTGCAAGAGCCGGTGTTGAGGCTACCGGATGTGACGATGCCCTTCGAGTTACACACGGATGCATCGGACTTTGCTATTGGACGAGTTCTAGTGCAAGATGGACACCCGATCGCGTTCGAGAGTAGAAAGCTAAATGAGACGGAAAGGAAGTACACGGTGCAAGAGAAGGAGATGACGGCGGTTATCCATTGCTTGAGGATTTGGAGGCATTATTTGTTGGGTTCGAGATTCTTGATCAAGACGGATAACATTGCCACGAGTTACTTTCAAACCCAAAAGAAGTTAAGTCTCAAGCAAGCTCGTTGGCAAGACTTCCTAGCCGAGTTCGACTACCAATTGGAGTACAAGCCGGGGAAGGTTAATGTGGTAGCCGATGCATGGAGTCGCTAGGCGGAGTTTGCGACAATCACTCAAGCACAATTATTCCTCAAAGACCAAATCAAGGAAGGATTGGAACATGATCCTATGGTCAAGAAGATCGTTGCCTTAGCGAAGGACGGGAAGACTCAGAGATTTTGGCTTAAGGGAGACATGTTGTTCACCAAAGGAGATCGGCTTTACGTGCCTAAGTGGGGTGATCTTAGGCGTGTAATCTTGAAAGAGTGTCATGATTCAAAGTGGGCTGGTCATCCGGGGATGAAGAGGACGTTGGCATTGGTTGAGGGCACTTATTATTGGCCACAGATGGAGGACGATGTTGAGACATGTGTTCGGATGTGCCTTATTTGCCAACAAGACAAGATAGAGCAAAAAGAAATCTGGAGGATTGTTGGAGCCTTTACCTACGCCCAAAGGACCATGGGAGAGTGTTTCTATGGACTTTCACATGCTTGCCGAAGTCGGAGGGGAGTGGGAGTATCATTGTGGTGGTCGATAGATTCTCGAAGTATGGTACCTTCATAGCCGCGCCATCCGATGTTACCGCGGATGATACGGCCAAGCTCTTCTTCAAGAATGTGGTTAAGTATTGGGGAGTGCCACAGTGATCGTTAGTGATCGAGATCTAAGATTCACGGGGCACTTTTGGACGGAGTTGTTCAAGATCATGGGGACGGATTTGAACTTCTCTACGAGTTTTCATCCCCAAACGGACGGGCAAACGGAGAGGGTGAATTCATTATTGGAGCTCTATCTTAGGCACTATGTGAGTGCCAACCAACATGATTGGGTTAAACTTCTTGATGTTGCGCAATTCTCTTACAACATGCAACGAAGTGAAGCCACGGGGAAGAGTCCTTTTGAGTTGGTTACGGGGCGCCAACCATTGACACCGAATGCCTTAGCCACATCATACGAGGGAAGTAGCCCGACCGCTTACAAGACTATGAAGGAGTGGCATGAGCAAGCGGACATGGCCCGGGCATCTTTGGACAAAGCGTCTAAGAAAATGAAGAAATGGGCGGACGAGAGGAGGAGACACGTTGAGTTCGAGGTCGGAGATCAAGTCATGATGAAGCTCTTGCCTCAACAATTCAAGTCATTGCGGAAGGTTCATAAGGGATTGATACGGAGGTATGAAGGCCCTTTCCCGGTGATTGGACGTGTTGGAAAAGTATCTTATCAAGTTCAACTACCGCCCAAGTTGAAGATTCATCCGGTCTTTCACGTTAGTTTTCTCAAACCTTATCATGGAGACGAGGAAGATCCTAACCGAGGAGTATCGAAGCGAGCACCAACAACAGTTGTTACTTCGTATGATCGAGAGGTCTAAGAGATTTTGTCGGATCGTACGATTAGGAGACGAGGAGTTCCGAGCTACAAGGAGTACTTGATCAAATGACGTGACTTGCCCGATAGTGAAGCAAGTTGGGAAGCGGAAGACTTATTGTGGCAATTCAAGGATGAGATCAAGAAGTATCACGAGGATGGCACGACGAGGACGTCACGAGCTTAGGTGGGGGAGGATGTCACGTCCCGCTTAGTTTCACAAGGTTAACGGGGACCCGGATGGTTCTACACAAGACTAGAAGACTTGGTGGAATAATATGGAAGCCTTTGGAAGATTCATGGAAGTTTATAGAAACCCTAATGGAAGCTTGTAGATTATGGGCCTTGTCTTGGAGTTGTAAATAAAGCCCTAATGTAACCCTAGAGTAGTAGTATAAATAGAGCCATCCTTATTTGGGGAAATCATCTCATATTCACTTGTATTATCTCTTGTAAAGTTTCTCAAGTAATACAAATATTTTCCCCTAGTTCTCTTGTGTTCTTTCTTAGTAGCTTTCTTTGTTGCCTAGATCGTTGAGTGTTGAGAGCAAGGCTGACTTAGTAGAGACTAAGTGCCGCACGGAAGACCCTTGCAGAGACAAGTCCGTGACAACATGATTCCATAATAAACAACAAAAATAAAAGTAGCTTGAGCAAATAATGAAAATTACAACTAGCACTAGGAATGGGGTTTGTACTGCTAGTGCAAATCACCCAACTTAGGAATAAGCTACAAGCCACCTATGATCCAATAATAAACAACAAAAAGAAAAGTAGCTTAAGCAAATAATGAAAATCATAACTCACAATAGGGATGGGGTTTGTATGGCTAGTGCAAATCACCCAACTTAGGAATAAGCTACAAGCCACAAATAAGATCCAATTACTTAAACTAACTTAAAACATTAAAGGTTAACCACCTAGACTATGTGTATACCAAAAATTGAGCACTAAAACCTAATATTGAATTCACAAAATAATATGATTTGTTTGACCAATTAAAAAAGTAAAAATGAACAACTTAACGCCTAATAACTAACTATTTTTCAAGCAAGTATAGAAAAGCCTAAAGCAACTACCTAAAACTTCAAACTACCAAATAATAAGTGCAAAATATCCTATCTTAAGCTGATTCAACAACCTAACTAAGATCTACGGTACCTAGATTTATAAGACACTGAATAAAGTGAGATTCTAAAATCATACTCTTTTGTTTGTTTTTAAGGAAACAAAAAGCAGAAAAAGGCTTAACATATCCTAGTGAGTGTGAATATAGACAAAACAAATCTTAGGCAAGACCCTAAGCTTGTTTATAGCTTAACCTAAACATCCCCTAAAGCAGTTATAAGCAACAAGTTAAAAGATGAAAAAGTAATACATAAGAAAGACAGATAAAGCAAAGCATGTAAAAAGTAAAATTAACAAGAAAATAGTGTTAAATTTCTAAGTCTAGCCTAATATGATAACCCTATTAGTGTTGAGGGACTTATGTTGCACATTTTGTTTTTTACAAAGGGTTGGACTTGGTTGCTGCTTGAAGTGTTGGAAGCCCACAATTTTTCTAGCCCAAGCCCATGAACTCAAGATTCCAACGACTCTTTTAGCCCAACAACATTATTACATTTATTATTTGCCAGCTTATTCTAGGGTTTTAGTCGTAATAATTGTGTGCATTTTTCCCCACATATTACTCTCTCTCTCTCTCTCTCTCTCTCTCTCTCTCTCTCTCTCTCTCTCTCTCTCTCTCTCTCTCTCTCTCTCTCTCTCTCTCTCTCTCTCTCTCTCTCTCTCTCTCTCTCTCTCTCTCTCTCTCTCTCTCTCTCTCTCTCTCTCTCTCTCCTCTCTCTCTCTCTCTCTCTCTCTCTCTCTCTCGTCTGATCTCTTTAAACCCTAGTTGATCTCATTTTGTTTATGTTTGATTTGTAAAACTATTATCATGTAGATAATTGTACTACACCTGATTAGCAGTGGTAGTTTTTAATGTTTTTCTGTTTTTTATCTTCTAAACCTTGATTAATATAAGTAAAAGTATTTGGGATCTCTTGAATCATGTTATTTTCTACATGGTATTAGAGCCAAGTTATTAAAAATCGATGTAGGTTTTTTTAGGGTTTGATAAAATTTGAGGTTTTTTTTATACATACTTTTTTGGTTAGATATGCTATCGAGATAGCTAGTTCTGTTAATATTACATCGAGATTTTTTGTTTACTCCTTTAATTTTTTTGAGAAAAAATTAGGGTTTCAGAGATCTGGTGGTGATTATCAATTTTGTTAATGATTCATTTAATTGTTTAGCTTATCTTTCAATTGAGGTGATTTTCCCAAGGAAAAAAATTAGAGTTCCATTTTATATGGAAGATTGATTAGGTTGTGGTGGTTACTGTGACGGATTTCGATTGATTCGTTGGCAGATTTATTCGCATTGGTGGTTTTCCCTAATTTTTTCGTGAAGAAAAATTAGGGTTTGTTTGTTGGAGGTTCTTTTACTTCTTAGACTAAGTGAATCTAGGAGTAATAGTTCGATTGTGCTTGTTTGCGTACACTATAACACCTCTCATCACTCTCTTTAATTGCTAAGTGCTTATTTTATTATTTGCTGTTAATTGTGAGTCTTCTATTGTTCTTGGGGGTTGTTGGTTGTTTATTTATTTCTACCCTTTCTATAGATCTTTAACCTTGGCCTTGCCCTTGACCTGCCATCCTGAGTGATTTGGAAGCCTAAGAACTTAGTTGGCTTTGGTTGAGTTTATTTTTTGACCTTCTTGACCATTCACCATGCTTGAACATGGTGATTCTGACACTAAGAGTGTGACTGATCCAGTCACACTCATCAGTAAGGTAGATTTGAGGAACCCTTTGCATTTACAACCCTAATGACTCAGCAGTATTGACTTGTGTGTCTGTAAAATTAAAAGGAACTGAGAATTATCAAGTTTTAGCTAATGCTATGTTGTTATCTTTGGAAGGAAAAATAAAACTGGATTTATTGATGGCACTTGCAAAAGCTCTTTAACTGATGAAGTTTTGGGAAAACAATTGGATAGGTTTAATGTTGTGGTTCTGCGGTGGATTCTTAACTCTATATTTGAGGAGTTGTTCCTTGGACAGATTTTCTCTAAAAAGTCCAAACATGCTTGGAAGGAATTAAAAGAGACATATCATAAGGTTGATGTGTAATTTATGATGTGTCATCAAAGCATAAGGTAAATGTCCTAAAACATTAACTGACCATAAAAGAAATACCGGAATCAAACATCGGTAATCCATACATAAGCTCAAAACATGAAAAGTAAAATACTGAAGGAAAGGAATAAACAATGTCCAAATAAGCAGAATATTGTAAGAAGTGCAATAAGTAAGAAGTCTAGATAGCTTCCATCCAAATGCACATACTCTCAGAATCATAAGAGCGTCCTGGTGTACCTGCCGTTAGAACATGAAAGGAACTACGACTGAGCATATCACCTAGTGAACGGATATAAAGAATGATAAGAAATACTGAAATGAAACAGATGATAAAATACTTAAACTGTAAGACTGATAAGTAAAGTTGCAGCGAAAATCTGTGTGTAATCTGAAAAGTCTGATTTATAAATAATAAAGTTGAACTGTTATCTATTAAATCTGAAAACATGCATTACTATATTTTAATTGCCAAGAGCTTATATAGGTCATGTGCTGTAACAACTGCTGCATGAATAAATGGAGGGCTGACCTCGTCATGCTGTAAAGGGGTGACCTCTAAATAATGTGCTGGGTGGAGGGATCAACTCCAAATGTGAAAGATGTAGAGCACACACCACATTCACCTGATAACTGTAAACTGATAACTTAGGATACATCCATATGCCCCGCTGATAATACTAATAAATGGCCAAGCTGAAATAAATGGGACGCTGTAAGAAATCACTCCCTCGCATAGGAGTCATGACACTGGTGCCTCTAGTGTCATGGTTATGGTACCTCCGTAACTAGTACATAAACTGATATTTAGTTATTAAAATGATTACTGATAAGCTTAAAACATATACTGGAGAAAACATTTGACTACAGACGGGGAATCCTAATCATGCATAGAAGGGAGTCCTTACTGAAGGACGGAAAATCCGTACCTCGTGTCCAGTAATACAATAAGAATGAAAGCTGAAGGATCTACTCCGACTTCACGGATACTACATAAATAAGGGACGTGGATGAGTTGTCTGATTACTGTTTAATGTTACTGATTTTTATTGTTCTTAACTCGATTTATTATGTTCTTGTATTGTTGCACTGTTTGTGTATAAACTGGTAACTCTGACTATCTTTAAACATTTACTGATTATTGTATATCTTGCGCTCCTAATTACTGTATATTATACTATATTCTGGTTTGTGTATTTTCTGTACTCTGATTAGTGTCTAATCTGTATCTTTATGTAATTATACTGTGATAAGAATCCTGCTATAATAGAACGTTTCCTGAATTAGAAAGTTTCCTAAAATAGAAAGTTTTCAAAATAGATTCCATGAGAATTTAAATCGTTTAAATAAACCCAAGCATTTTAACTTAATAAACTAATTAAATCGTTTTAAATTAATTTACTAATTAATTTAATAAAACATTTATATTTTGGTTACACCATGATACAATTTACTTGGTAAGAAAATGATTAAATATAATTTAATAAATCCTCGTTTATATCTTTCAATTGTATACCCGAAACCCGGGTCAAAACTTTAGCCTACCGAGACTTCTAAAGTCTCAGTCGCACGATAAAGAAACTAACAAAACAAACGAACCAAAACCCCTTTCTGCCTCTTTTGTCCGAGATCCCACAGCCTAGTGCTGTCTGAGATCCCAGACAACCCTTTGCTACTGCCTAGCAGTAGTTCCCCCTGCTGTCTATTCCATTCCCACTGACTGCTCGTCGGTTCCCCCTGCTGTCTGACCACTACCCCCCAACTGCTAGTGGTTTCCCACCGTTTACAGACCCAAACACCCCTGGTGGGAGATCTAAACCCCAACACACCCTTGCTGGTGGTCTTTTGCTGCTGCTGTCCCAAACCAAAACCACCCTATCTGAGGCTGTTCACACAAGGGTACCACCACGGTAACCCCCTTGTTTGGGTCGTGGTTGAATCACAATAACAACACACCGAGAGCCATGAGGCTCTCGGTTTTCATGTATTCAACAAATCCCGACCACACACATTACAAACACATGATTAATAAACTCGACCCATGTGTTCTTCATTACAAACAGATTTGTGATTATTACAAGGACGAGAAGAGGAAGAAAAATTGATTACCTATCATCATGATTACGAACAACCAACACCAACAAGAATCGGGGATGAAGATAGAACCCCGTCCCTTTTTTTTACTGCCGGCAGCAACACACATCACAAACCCTAGTTATTTTTTTTTTGCTTTGTTTTACCGTTTGTGGCAAGGGAATAGGGCTAACCCCCGTTTTTTTTACAAGCATACTGGGCTCAAGCCCATTTATTCTTTCTTGGTTCTAGCTGCGACCCAAGTAGATACAAACACTAATGGGTTATAGTTTTAGACTAAACATTTTCCTTTTCGTTTCGCTTCGTTTAATATCATTTAACTTGCGTGCTCGTGTTTAAAAATCCCGTCGTGTATTTATTTATTTTACTAAAAATAAATACGTACGTAATACCGAATACTTATTTTCTGTGTAATAATACATACATAATATATTATGAAACTTAATAATTATTTTCTGAATAATTATTTATTTGTAATATTTAAATAAAACTGAGACTGCGCAATTACTGTTAACGTTTAATTATTTTTTGTATAATAAAATAATACATACGTAATATTTTCTGAAACTTAATAATTATTTTCTGAATAATTATTTATTTATAATATTTAAATAAAACTGAGACTGCATAATTACTGTTAACGTTTAATTATTGTTAAATCTGAGACTACGCGTATTTAATATTCGAAGATTTTAAATACGGGTTTTACAATTCTTCCCCTCTAAAAAAATAATTCGTCCTCGAATTAAGGATGCGATTATGCTACGGTTTAACAATTTTCCCTCTCTAAAAAGAAAATTCGTCCTCGAATTAAAAGTAATTTAAGCTGACGGAGGTTTATATATGCTGAAAGACACATAGACTGAAAGGACAGAAGCTGAAAGACATATAAGCTGAAAGACCATTTGTCCTTGATTTAGAACATACTGCTGCTGAAAGGGTATAACGTGACATGACTGAAGTGAACATGGAACGTGACATGGTTGAAGAGGACATGGAACGTAACATGTCTTGAAGAACTTAACTGAATTATTGAAGGAAAAAGGATGAGAGGTCCGGATGGACTCCTCCATTCCGAGTGGCTTCCCACATGAAACGACTCCTTCAAAGGTCTAAACACAATGAAAATCTTGGTCCTGATGACCCTGTCCTGATGAATGCTGAAATAGTTCTAGTTTCATACTTAAGATGGATTTTCTGAATCTGATAGAATGAACAAGCCATAGCATGAAAAGGTACGTACGATTATCCTGAATAACAATTATATCTCTGGGCAGGCTGCTGAAAATATATAGGGACGAACTACGTGAACAATTGTGAACATTCTACGTGAGCAATTGTGAACTTGGTTCACGATCATAAAAGGAACGATGTGCATGAAATATATCATGAATGTGATACGTGAAACATACTGTGGACGTGATACTAGAACATAACATGAACGTATGCTGACTAAGGAAGGAATGCCAAACGATACGGCCTGAGATGTGAAACGTCTGCCTGGTTATGGAATAGTTGTGCTAAAATTTAGTCTGGTTTCTCAAGCTTTCTGTAACCGTATTCGGTAATAAACTATGAAACGTATATCGTGAGATGGAACACGAATTTGAATGTGAACAATGTCATGAATGCGAACGTGAACTTAATCATGAGACAACACAAAATATGGACTGAAACCACATCACAATATGGACGTGAGGCGTAGACGTGAAGGTAAACGTAACGTGAACGTGAACGTGAAAGTACATGTGATCGTGAACTTGAATTTCTATCTGACATGATTGTTGACGGGATACCGTGAAATTGTACGATCTATTGCTGAATTTCCTGCAGATCTGCTACTGTGTAATCCTTTTGGATGAAGAACATGTATAGGCTGGTTTAAATGGTCGACTATGACTTAGATAACATTATACTTTTCCGAGTTCTGTGGTAACTGATAACAATCTTCATAAAATCTTGTCTCATTTCTATTTAGAATTTCTAATGGTTGTAATAACTCACTAGTATGTCAACGTTCTATCTTGAACCTACGGTGTGTCAGGCATTTAGATATGAACATAGCTACATCCATGTGTTATATTTCTTCTATCAAAATTCTGTCTGGGATTATGGTACATTTTGGTGGAATCTGGATGAATAATCATGGAAGATTTTTAATGAGAACTGTAAGCAATTTCCGCGGTAGTAGTTGACTGAGTTATGGTAAATTTCGTACTTCAGTCACAGGTGTCGGTCTTGACCATCTGGTGATGGCCTTCACTTTCGCAGGATTTCTGAAATTTCTTCCTTCTGCAATAATGTCGCTCAGGAATGCCACCTTGTTCAACTAAAACTCATATCTAGAAAGCCGTGTATATAATTTCTCCTATCGGAGAATCTGTACAACTGTGAGAAGATGATTCTCGTGTTCTTCTCTAGAATTTAGCAGGTCAGGATGTTTCCAATGAATATACTAACGATTTTGTTTGAGAATTCATGGAAACATTTTATTCATCAATTTCATACTATAGCTGGAGCATTTGGGAGCTCAGAAATATAAATCAAAATTTTAGAAAGACCATAACGTGTGCAAAGGTAGTCTTGGAAACAAGATGTTATTTCTCTCACCACAGATGGTGGCATGATCATGAATTGTTCTGAAAAAATTTTAAGACATCGTAGCAGATCAGATAAACCTTCTATACGTGGAATGAATATCGATTAAGAATGGTGATCTGGTAAATTTTCCGGTGGTCGATACATGATCTCATGTTACCGGCCTTTCTTCTTTGACAAACAGAAACGATGCACTTCCTGGTGTGCGCTAGGGCGAATAAAGCCTCGTTCCGATAACTCTTGCAACAATTGCTGCAACTCTTTTAACTTAGCTGAAGCCCTGTAATAAAGATTTTTGAAAACAGGTTCTTATTGTCCCAAATTCTAGTGATGATTAAGCAAGAAATAAAGAAGAAAGATAGATGAATTCTAGAGAGAGAAAGTAGAGAGAGAAAAGAGAGAGAATGGTTGGAAACTTTAGGAGAATTAGATTAGAGAGATAAAATACAAATGACCAACCACCTCCTAACATGCTAGGAGGTGAGTATATATAGTCCACCCACATGCGGGCTTGTTTGGGCTATATATTAATGGGTCGGACTTTCCTTTTAGGATTTAGTTACTTATGAATGAACTTTAGCTTAAAGTTAAGCCCGTAAAACACGACTAATCTACTACCTATTACAACGTTCTAAAATACGATACATAATAAACATATGTACGATACATAATAAACATATGACCGAACATTCTTGTTTGACTCAATATTTTGAGACTAACAATCTCCCCCAATGAGAGGTCATTACCCTTTGTCATTTAGAGATTTGTAGAGATTACTAATCTTGCCATAAATGAGTCTTGAATGTGTAATAGTAGTCTTGTTCCTTCAAGCTGTGATCTTTGAGCCTTTGTCGTTGTCTTTCGACTTTGTCTTTTGATCTTAAGATCTTCAAATCATCCTTGGCTTGTCTTTACCATCTTGCAATCTTGTGTCTTCATCCACATGATCACACTATTAATTGTTGAATATGTCTTTAGGCATGAGTATGTGGTTTTGAATCTTTGACTTTACTTAGTACACCGTAATGTCACCTTCTTGAGACAAAACATAGACACAGACTAAATGGCTTTGACATTCGTCCTAAATCGATAGCGTTTTTACCTCTGGTCGTGAAGACCGTTACACGATACTAAATATCGTACTTGTGATTAGGTAGATTCACTAAGAATCTCCTTGACAGGGTTTCGCGGCTGTACTAGCCGTTCTCTTTACTCGACCGTCTCAAAGCAATAATGCGAACATAAAGAGTGAATCAATTGGATAAATATCCGCTTGATTAAAGTCGTCAATTCAAATTCCTGGAACAAGTTTGATTCATAAAGAATATACCATTGTTGCTTTCCAGTTGACACAAGCTTGATTCATAAAGAATCTCGCAAGTCACCTACCACAGTGCTGTTTGAGGTTGACACTAGAAGGATTTCCATTCGTCACTGTAAATATTAATGAGTCTCACTCTGAATGTACTAGCAAGACCATAAAGATATTGCGTAGAAACCTGAAACGAGTTTCAATCAATTCATAATCAAACCATTGTTGCTTTTCAGTTTTACACATGTTCAATTCACAAAGAATCTTACATATGACCTACCGCAGTGCTGTTTGATGTTAACACTGGAAGGATTTCCACTCATCATTGTGAATACTAATTAGTATCACTCTGAGTGTTCTAGCAATACCACAAGGATATAGCGTAGGACTCTCTTATTCGTCATTTCGTGTGTCCTAACGAGATTTGATTAATCTCTTGGCTCTAGACTCGATTTGTGCACTTTTAGTGGTCGGAGGCTGGAGCAGATGCCACCTATTTAATATCAACTATCTCGGAGTGAGAAAGTCAATAGAAGTCACGTTGATCTCCGTGACAATAAAACAAACTTCTTTTGAGAGAAGCCTGAGTCAGTTGGCAAAGGGTTGTGCATTTCATCACTGGGTCCATGATGTGTAGTCTTCATGATGTGTTGACCCGGTTTCTGCCTAAGTTGTATGGAGGGCTTCTTTCTTTACACCCTTTATCCTTACATTTATTTTTCATTCTACAACCCCTTCAATGCTTACCAAGACATCATTACTAGCACCATGTTGTGATTGTTCCAGTGCTAGCTTCAGTACTTAGTTGACATTCAGCTACGTTCACATTCTACTCCATCTTTCCTAAGAACTTCTAATAATCTATTGGATTGTCCCTGGGAAGATCACTCCAGTTCTGGTTGGATCATAGGACTTAAACCTAACCACCCTTTTGACACCAATAACGTCGTGAATTAAAGATGTTGTAGGTTTTTTATCGTAACCATAAAAACCATAAACTTTCAAGTGGTTTCAAGAAATTCTCCCCCTTCATATGTGCATTGAAATGCGAAATTATTTAATAAAACATTTTGCACATGTGCGTAAGAGTTAAAAGTGCTTAAGTCTTGCAAAATAGATCACATTTTAATCACATTTTCTCCCCTATCTCGAATATATAAAATCTTTGATATTAGAGATACCAAATTTGATTAAAATATATCACGAAAAATAGTCTTGAAAATTTTCGAGAGAAAAATGTGTCAAACTTAGCATGAAATTTGGAAAGCTCCCCCTCAAAAATTGATCTAATTAAATTGTCATTGTGAGGATGTGATTCACATTACACTTTTTGAGGATATGAGTTGTTGAACACATAACTTTTGAAAGACTTTGAATAATCATTGAGAAATTCTTGAAAAAATTATGTTCAATGCTTTTTGAAAAACTCTATTTCTTTTTGGCAAAGAGGTATTTCTAAGGCATAAACTTGAGTTCATAGACTTTGAATATCTTGACAAATCCACTCAAGTGTAAGAAAATTTCTCTTCTTTTGCTGAGGGTAAGCGCACTAAATCGTACACTCCCCCGTGAATATCGATCCGGGTTTCAATCTGAAAGTGATTACAAGCCATTGTGTTGAGCTCAATACGTTGAATGTTTTGTGACAAACTCAACCCAAGATAGATTGCTCTACCCGTTTTTGGAAAGATTGTCCAAAATAGACATTTTCCTTTATTAAAAATAGAAATGACATGTTTTGAAAAATATTTACAACTTTCATTCGAGCTTTATGTACACGCCCGTGCCGTTATTGAGCGATATTTCTAGGTACGTCCATATTATCGATACTGAAAGACATGTCGAGAAAAATATTTTGGATATTTAAAGATTTTTAATTTTGTGTTTTGTTTTTATATGTTTTATATTTTTGTATTTTGCTTTTTCTAATGATATTTATAAGTAGATGTTTGATAGGTGAATCAAGCAAGCACCTTTACCAGACTCTCCAGGTCTGCTGGAGTCAAACATCTCATACCAATTTGCCTAACGAGGTACTAAAACCTATCTTTCGACAGAGCTTTCATAAACAAGTCGGCTAATTGGTAATCCGTTCCAACAAAATATAGTTCAACGATACCTCTTTCAACTTGTTCCTTTATGACGTGATATCTGACATCGATGTGCTTCGTGCGGGAATGCTGTACCGGATTGCAGGAGATGACTATGGCTGACTTTGAGTCACATTACATAGGTACTTTATCAAAGTGGAAGCCATAATCCGTGAGTTTTGTTTTGTTAGAATTAGTAATAAGGGCCCGACCCATTAGTTAACCTAGATTAGCTGGCTTATTTATATCCTGTAGTTTCAGTCTTTCATTATCAATTCAATAAAACTCATTAGGTAAATATCCTTCTTTCTTATCTCTGATCATCTCTCATTACATGGTGTCAGAGACAGGAGGGCTTCGATTTCAATTTACTTCTAATTAGGGTTAGGGTTAGGGTTAAATTATTTTGATCTTGCTCTGGAGCAATGCCTTGTTTTAAATCTCACCTTCCATACGTGCCGTTAGAAACTGTCCAGATCTGTTGTTCATGCATTTTTATTAGATCCCTGGTGAGATCTATTCTGATTTATGAACTTTTTATTCTTCGATTTTTTGTGCTTGGTATTCTGAGGTTGTGGGTTTTTATTTAGGGATCTGACTTGGTTACCAAACAAGGTTTATTTATGATTTAATTCAGAACTTTTTTGAGTTTCTTGTCTGATAGGTTAGTTTGATTATTGAATTGGGAATCATGGTTAATGGTAAAGAAGGGGATGATGGTTCTAGTAGTGGTTCTGCTAATGTACTTCCTGTAATAACGCGAATTAATAATAATAAGCTTGATGGCTCCAACTTCTTTGAATGGAGCAAGACTGTTAGTATATATTTGCGTAGTATGGGAAAAGCTTCTCATCTTAAAGATGATACTCCTACTGATGGGACTAAGGATCAGTGGTTGCAGACCGATGCTCGTTTGCTCTTGCAAATTAGAAACTCTATTGAACCATCGGTTATTTCTTTAATTAATCATTGTGAGTATGTCAAGGAATTGACTGATTATCTGAATTTCTTGTATTCTGGCCAGAAGAATATATCTCGAATTTATAGTGTGTGTAAGGCTTTTCAGCATGGGGAACAACAAGATCAGTCACTCACTACTTATGTTATGGAATTCAAGAAATTGTTTGAGGAATTGAATACTCTTCTTCCTATTAGTGCTGATGTGAAGGAGATGAATAAGCAAAGACCATAAATAGCTGTAATGAGCTTTCTAACCGGCTTACGACCGGAATTTGATTCCTTTAGATGTCAATTCTTGAATGAGACGAAGATTCCATCTCTTCAAGACACATTTGCTCGAGTTCTTCGTAATGAGACTCTCCAGTCTCCTCATACCCCAGCATCTAATAGTGCTCTTGTTAGTCGTGGTGGATTTCAAGGTGGTTCCTACTTCTAGGAATGGTAATAGTGATCGAGTTGGTGATTCCCAAGGTTTTCATTATGATGAGGTTGAGTGCTATTATTGTCATGAATATGGGCACACCACACGTAATTGCAAGAAACTCTTAGCTAAGAAAAAGGTCTCATCTACTCGTATTTCTGCCGCCGCTTCTGATAAAACGGTAACCATTTCTGTTGAGGAATATGCTCGACTTAAAGGATCTACAAATGTGAACTCTTCTACTGTTGCTAATGCTATTGTTGAGACAGATGCTATGAAGGTGTACGGTGACCAAGACGATTGTATCTGGTGACCAAGAAGATTATTGCTCTCAAGTAATTTGGTACTTTTGGTTAGTTGAGACCTTACTCAGGTTGCTTCGTTTTTTGGGACTTCTTTGGTTGGTTGAGACCTCACACGAGTTGCTTCGTTTTTAGAGTTCTTTGGTTAGTTGAGACCTTACTCAGGTTGCTTCGTTTTTGGGACTTCTTTGGTTGGTTGAGACCTCACATGGGTTGCTTCGTTTTTTAGAGTTCTTTAGTTTGTTGAGACCTGTATTGACAGGTTGCTTCGTCATTATGAAATTCTGGTTAGCTGAGATCTTATGATTGCTTCGGTCATTCTGGATTTGTTTGTCAGTTGATACCTTGTTGGTTGCTTCGTATTTTAGTTCGATCCCAAGTGAGATTGATTAGTTTTGTGTTCGTTAAAGATTTGGATCGTTTCTTCCTGGAAGACTTTTTCTTATCGTTTTTTTTGGGTTTCAATCGTTGTTGGGTTTTATATTTGTAACAAGCTGGGCATGTATGCTCAGCTTGAGGGGGGATGTTAGAATTAGTAATAAGGGCCCGACCCATTAGTTAACCTAGCTTAGTTAGCTTATTTATATCCTGTAGTTTCAGTCTTTCATTATCAATTCAATAAAACTCATTAGGTAAATCCTTCTTTCTTATCTCTGATCATCTCTCATTACATGTTTTTCCCCTGAAGAACTTGAGCACAACACGTAGATAGAGACACATACTCCGCTTCGGGTGATGAAAGTGACGTGCAATCCTGCTTCTTGGAAGACCATCCCACGAGCTTATCTTGACCTAGAAATCATGCACCACCAGAAGTACTTTTTCGTGTATCAAGACACCTGCATGATCAGAATCTGAATAGGCCGTTAGAAAGAAACCGGTTTCCTTTGGATACCAGAGTCCCAAATGAATGGTATTCTTGAGGTACCGAAAGATCCGTTTAACCTCCTTGAGGTGCTTTTCAGTGGGTCGTGCTTGATATCGTGCACAATAACACGTAGCATGTGATATATCTGGTCGACTTGCCGTTAAGTACATGAGGAGCCGATCATGGAACGATATCTCGTTTGATCTATGGCATCTCCCTCCAAATCAGCATCTAGAGATGTGGTTGATAATGGTGTCCCAATGGGGTCACATAAATTCATACCATGCTTTTTGATTATCTCTTGACAATACTTGAGACAAGCTCGATGTTAAACTCTATCTCTTGGTTAGGGAGGGATTTCTAGAACCCTTCTGGAAATACATCTAGAAAACTTCTAGAAATTCTGCTGATCATGAATTTAAGGAGTTTCAGAAGTTGATTCATAACTGGTAGCTAAAAGTCTTTGTAGCTTTGGACTGATAAGCCACACACTGGTACAGTAGAAACAATTTCAACTGATATTTTTCTGGCAGGAAATATAATGAACATATTCAGGATTTAGTAAGACAAAACTCGTCTTCAAAAGGAAGGAAAAGCCTTTATAAATATGGTGATACTATGGTGTATTTTCTGGCTGAGAGGTAGGTAGTACCTGACTTAAGATGAAGCTGGCATACGAATACGTGAAGTAAATGTGGCAGATTTCACTAAATTTATATCGTCCGTAACCTTACAGAATGAACACTGCGTGTCTAATCTGGACAATACTCCAGTGGTGGTAATTGAATTTTTAATTGTCTGATTTATGTGTGGCATAACAGAGCGGTATACCCCTTTTGGAGGGTACCCTGAATTATTGAGGGTCTGGTTTATAAAACATATGGAGTTATGAGTTCTGACTCGTATTTTGAGAAGATATTCGTATGACGTGTACCATGACTGGTGTCCTGATATGTGTCTCCCGAAATGATACCTGAGACCTGTGTCTTGACTGATGTCTTGACATGTGTTTTAGTAGATGAATCTAAACAAGACTGAAAAATTTTGGTAACTACTAAGGTTGGCGGACCGGTTAGACTGCTGACCTCTGTATTTCTGGTCACGTCCGTTCCGGAGTTCCGATAGTTACTGACTGATTAATTATTATTACGGTGGTTTTAACAACCCATTTTGATAAATAGAATATCACATGATAATTATGGCGTGTCATAAAAGCATGCAAGGTAATATGTACTAAAACATACATGACCAAAAGGAAAACCGGAATCAAACATCGGTTCTCAAAACATAAGCCCAAAACATAAAATAAAGTAAGTGGAATGAATAATGACTAAACAAGCATAAGTATATGAAGGCGAAATGAGAAGAAGTCTAAGACAGCTTCCATCATATGCACATCCTGCAAATGCTCAAGTCTGTCTATGGGTACCTACCGTTTTGGGACATGGAAAGAAAAGTATCGGTTGAGCAATACGCTCAGTGTACTGATATATGACATAGTATGAATAACTGAAACATAACAAAGACTTAATAGCAGCGGAAATATATAAGTATTGGAAAACCTGGAACATGCTTATAAACTGGTTTTATATTCTGAAAAGCTTATGTTTACTTATGAAAACTGTATTTTAAATTGTAGCCAAAATCCAATATAGGTCATGAGGTAATCAACGTGCATGAATACTTAGAGGGGTGACCTCATCTTGCTATTAGAGGGGCTGCCTCTAATTATAATGGTCTGGGTAGGAGGGATCAACTCCAATTGTGAAAGATGTAAGGCGCACACCACATTCACCATGAAATCTTGACTGAAACTGTAACTAGATGCACCCATACGTCTCACATGATAAATAATAATATAACAATGGCCGAATAACTGAAAGGGACGCCACGAGCAATCACCCCGCCGTGGGGAAGTCATAACACTGGTGCCTCCAGTGTTATGGTTATGGTACCTCCATAACTAGGTGAATCTGGCATGCATGTATATGGCTAAGGCATTTAAATAACATAAGCAATTAAACATGTAACTACTGGGAAAACAGTTGGCTGCATACGAGAAATCCTAATAAAGGAAGAGAAAGTCCATACTGAAGGACGAAATATCTGTACCTTATGTCCAGTGAACGAGGGAAAATGAAAGGATGTGAAGTCCTACTCCAATATCACTAATGCTACATAAAATAAGGGAGATGTATGAGTTGTCTGGTTACTGAGCATGTTACTGCTTATTGTAGGTTCTTAGCTTGTTTTATATGTTCTTGTCTTGTTTACTGTTTTAAATGCTATACTATATTAATCATGTATTTTATGTATTCTGATTAAGTATTTTCTTGTATTCTTGCATTATTATACTTGTGCTATAATAATAGGTAACTTTCTAAAAATAGCAGGGTTCCAAAAATAGAAAGTTTCAAAAAACAGAAAGTTTTCATATTTAGAAATAAGTTGAATTGATAAGCTAATAATATAAGTAGTGCTTATTGGTTAAATTTATAAGTCATGGATCAAATAACATTGTTTATTAATTAATTATCATGGTTAACTTAATAAACTATAGGTCATACAAGTTTAATTAAATTAAAGAATGATTTAACTAAATTAAGGCATATAAGGTACTTAGGTTAACATGATTTAATTAATATAATTAAATATATCCTAAGTCCTGATTTTAATTAAATTAAATAGTCAAGTTATTAATTTAATTAAATAATACTTACCCTGAT
Source organism: Glebionis coronaria (assembly GCA_025667525.1). NCBI lineage: Eukaryota > Viridiplantae > Streptophyta > Magnoliopsida > Asterales > Asteraceae > Glebionis > Glebionis coronaria. The sequence goes on from CM046874.1 coordinate 700,625,083, forward strand.
TTTATAATTCCCAAACCCAAACCCGAACCCGTAAACTAGAAATAAGCCGAGTCAGATAAGCCTAGCCAACACCAACCGGCCGGTAGCTGGTGGTGTCATCCTGCGGCAAAAAACAATCGTCAGTGGCTAACCCGACCTAGCCGGTTGCCACTGATGACCAGAAATCCCACCGGCTAGCCGGTGGTTCCCCCTATTCGCTGCGTGTAGCCAATGATCATCATAAACACACCCCCGATCTAAGCCAGACACCCCCTGTTTTGCTTTTGGGTTGCAGCCAATTATAATAAAACACCACCGAGACCCTTGTAGTCTCGGCTGGGCCAAAATAGAAACACACCGAGACACTCTTGTGTCCCGGTTTTCAAGAAAACAACCCAACCCCACCATGATTTGATTATTAACATATTTACCCTTATGATTTTCATATATTTCTATTGATTAAAACATGGGGAATTCGTGATATTAAAAGACAAGGAAAAGGAGGAAATACCGTTATGTGATTAGGGATAAACCAACAAACACACTCTGAATAAACAAATAAAATCAAAACCCCGTCCTCCTTTTGGCTTGCTACCGGCGGCTAAACAAGAACACCTCGTTCTCCTTTTGGCTGCCGCTGATGGCTTAACAAGAACGCCCCGTTCTCCTTTTGGCTGCTGCCAACGGCTTAACAAGAACTCCCCATTCTCCTTTTGGCTACTGCCGACGGCTTAACAAGAACGCCCCGTTCTCCTTTTGGCTGCTGTCGGCGGCTTAACAAGAATGCCTCGTTCTCTTTTTGGCTGCTGCCGACGGCTTAACAAGAACACCAAACCTAAAATTTGTTTTGTTTTCTAAAAAATGAAAAGGAGGATCCCTGTATGTTTAGTTTTCCCAAGAGGCTGGGCCTAACGCCCATCTTCCTTTCTTTTGTTTTTAAAACCGCGGCCCAAGATACATATGCATACTTTTACTTTCATTTCGTGTATAATATTAGACGTACGTGTTCGTGTTTTTAATCCTGACATGTATTTATTTATTTTTCTGAATAAATAATATTAATTGTAATTAATTGGATATATATATATATATATATATATATATATATATATATATATATATATATATATATATATATATATATATATATATATATAGGGGAGTGTTATTGTGGTGTACACCTTATAATGAGTTATAATAAACACAGTTATAGACCATTGGATCAATCATCATAGATTAAAATTAATTATATCTAAATGGATGGCAGGATTATAATAACTTACAAAGCAAATGGTATTGTGGACAACCACTTTTTAAGCAATAATCACGTGACCATTTTTTATGTTTAGCTTTTCTTAAAATGAATTTTTGTATTAAAATGAATTAGTGTGTACCTGTTGACACATACTGTCATTAAAACAACATGAATTTTTCATATGTTTATGATACCGAGTTTGGTTGACACATATATACATGACACACTAATTTTAAAATAGTAAGAATTTTTCATATGTTCGTAATACTGGTTTCGTTGACACATACACAAATATATACATCACTACAACCATCGACACATTAACTAAAAATAGAAATTTGAGACTAATTTACAACATTGAAACACATCTTACAAGAATTGATACATCACTACACATGAAAAATTGATACATCACTTTCATCAATTATATTATCTTCAAATACCAACCAATTAAGGGTAAAAACTATAAAATACCATCTTACTTATTGATTTGTGCCGACTTTAAACACTTACTATTTAATCTCGTGACTTTACCATTTTACTTTTAAATTTAGTCCGACTATACCAATATATGTCTAAAATGACTATATTACCCTTCTAAATGACTAATATACCCTTGGATCTGCTTAGTAATAAGGACGTCTTCCATTTCTTGGATCTTGGTTTTCAAGTTGCCAATGGTGGTACACTTGTCCTTAAAACACATATGCGACGAAACAAGGTATCTTGAATACGTGACTTGTTTCATGATTTCTTGGTTATACGACCAAAATTGTGGATACTGTTTTACCATTAAGCCCAGTAATATTGATGTTTTTCTAGTCATTTTACTATGTTAAGGTATAAATAATCTGTTAAACCAAACAGTTGAAAATTGATTATCTTATTACTATTACAATATGAATCACCAATGGTTTTCAAGTTAAGGTATAAATAATCTGTTAAACCAAACAGTTGAAAATTGATTATCTTATTACTATTACAATATGAATCACCATAATCAAATTTGAACACCATTTCTTGGATCTTCGATCATTATGTAATTTGGTTTTGTAGATCTTATAATGTTTCCTTATTTATCATTATATTTTTGTTCGATCTCAATAAAGTCAAGTAGATCCATTCATTGAGGTTTAAAATCAATTGATCTGATCTTTTATGTCTTATAATTGGGTTTTTTTGTTTATTTTTGACTAAATTACAGTCATTAATTTTTCCATCGTGTATGGAGTCCAACATTGATTCGATCTGTAATTTTAAGAGAGAGAAACTAGATTGAAGAGTGAGAAGCAGATTTGGGGCAATGGCAAAGAATGTAATTATGTTGAAGAAGGTAAGGTCAGTATAGTCATTTTAGACATATATTGGTATAGTCGGACTAAATTTAAAAGTAAAATGGTAAAGTCACGAGATTAAATAGTAAGTGTTTAAAGTCGGCACAAATCAATAAGTAAGATGGTATTTTATAGCTTTTACCCACCAATTAATGATACACAAAAAGTAAAAAGTCCAAATAATATACAATATTGAAACATATCTTACAAGAATTGATACAAGTACAATGAAAAACTGATACAAGTTCGAATGATAAATTGATACATATTTTTTTTAGAACGACAATTTTTATAACTCACGCAACTAACCTTGAGTTAAGAGGGCCACTCACATACCCCTAGACTAAAAGGCCTTTGGTGATACATATTTGAAAATGATACATCACTAAAAATGAGTGGCAAAAATTTCCAATTAAAGTATTGAAACAAAATTATACTAAAAGCCATAGTTGTTACTTGTGCGTCTATATTCCCCAAAGCTCAAGTTAATGCCTGTTGTATAAATATTTTTATAACAATGTTACAAGATGTTTATGTGTGACTTCACTGATAAGGAAAAAACAAATGATACTTTGTATTGCTTGAAAAATGTAACGTAATAAAGGCCCCATTGGTGGATCATGTTGTCTAAATTAAAGTTTTAAACCAAATAACCAATACACTTCGTTGTTGTTCAAACTTCCGACCAAAAATTCGTATAGTAGCCACATCCCCGACGTCAGTCAAAACAAAAAAAAACCATATCAATTAAAGATCAAACCTCATCCAACAATGACTTGAGCGGCAATCAGAGATCTGGTAACGAGAGATAAATTCGGAAGCAACTCTTTGTCGTGACGGAATTAAATCAAAAAAAAAGAATGAACATGTGTCACCTCGTTCCTCGTCACAAAGCGATCGACTGTTTTAGAAATCAAAGCCAGACGAGTTTGGTACAAAGTGAACGTCGGTTGATATTGGTTATCTGCACCAATGGTATTCGGACTCTAGGAATACACAACAGATGATTTGAATGTTTTTTTTTCAGGAAGAGAGCTTCTTTAGATAATTTTTGTGTGAGTTTCTTTAGATCTTAAATGAGTTAAAAGTCAATGAGGATAAGTTACGTAGCATTAGCAAATGCAAATGACTAAAATGTCCTTTTATTTTTTTTTAAGTTTTATTATTAAGTACTTAACATTAAATGAGAAAAGACACTTGTAACAATTCTGTTGGTGCCTATTGTAACCTATTTTAAGAGTGTTGAGCACATGAACACAAATCTATATATATATATATATATATATATATATATATATATATATATATATATATATATATATATATATATATATATATATATATATATATATATATATATATATATATATATATATATATATATATATATATATATATATATATATATATATATGTATGTTCTATATTCTTGGAACATGTCGTGTATTTAATTAACGTACATAAATTTTATGACAGCGTGTAATTAATGTTTTCATGGATTTTTAAACGGGTTTTACAACTCTTCTCCTCTTAAAGAATAATTCGTCCTCTAATTTGAGTCGTCATAGTGTTGCGGGTTTTATAATTCATCCCCTCTAAAAGGATCATTCGTCCTCGAATAAAGGTAAAATAAACTGATAGAGTTATAAAAGTTGAAAGTACACAAAAGCTGAAAAGACATGTAAGCTGAAAGGACATGAATGTCACCTGCCTGAAAGGAATTTGGAACTTGACATGACTAAAGAAAACATGGAATACGACATGACAGCAAGAACATATCTGATTAATAGAAGTAAAAGGATGAGAAGTCCGGATGAACTCCTCCGTTCCCAGTGGCTTCCCGCTCGGAACAGTTCTTCCTAAACATCTTGACTCCATGATAATCTTTGTCTTCATGACCCTGACTTGACGATACGTAAAAACGTCTGGTTCATCAAGATAAGTTAGATACTCTAGGATCTGATTGAGTGGATAAGAAGTAACGTGCAAAGATAACGAAACGTTACGATGTAAAACAATCTGGGATAATGACATAAGAAACGTCTGAGCAATGATACACGAGACATACTGAATCCTAGTACGTGAACAATTGTGAACGTGATACGTGAATAATTGTGAACGTTATGCGTGGAGGTATGGTGATTGTAATATGAGAAACATATGATGGACGTGATAAGCGTAACATATCGTGAACGTGATATGAGGAATGTGGAATGAACATGACATGTGAAACATATCGTGAACATGAGATAACTGAAGCGGTAACGCCAAACGGTATGAGGTAAGACGCGAAATACGATGTGAAGCGTCAACCTAAAGATGAAAGTTTATTAAGCTCGAGTCTGGTCTCCCAAGCTTTCTACAAACTTCCCAGAATGAAAGTGAAACATAAAATGTAAGCTAGAATACGATCATGAGCGTGAACAGTGTCATGAACGTAGATGCAAAAGAAAATCGTAAATTTGAAACAAGGACGTGAATATAAATAGTGAACACGAACGTGAACTTTTATCTGGTCCGATAGCTGACGGAGTGCCAAGTGATCAGATGATCCTTAGCTGGAAAATGTCTGATGATCTGTTGACTGTGAAACCCTTGCGGATGCAAGGATTTTGTAGACTTGGTCAAACTGTTAGCATAATGCTTCCTCTGAGCTTGTGGTAGTACGGTAACAAAATCCATGGAGATCTTGTCCCATTTCCATTCGAAAAGTCTTTCTGGTGGAAATAGTTATTAACATGTTGGTGTTCTATCTTAACCTGCTATAGTATGTCAGGAAAATTAGATATGAACATAACTGCATCTTGTTCCATATAACTGGATACATAGAAGTTTGGAAAACCATGAGTTTTTGAAATCAGACTTCTCTTAGCGTAGGATTTTCTGGAACACCTAGTATGGTGTAGGGTTCCCACCTTTACGCCTAAGCTGTGTCATGGTAAAATTAGCTGTGAGAATTAATGTGATTCAGTGTGTCACTGAAATCAACCATAATTTGTACTTGAAAATTTTTAGGTGAAATTTCTTCTGTCGTAGGATTTTTAACGTAGTGCGAATATGGTATTCGTACCCTTCTCTAGGCTTAAAGAAAGTCAGGTTGTCATTGATGAAAATATTAATGAATTTGTTTGCGAGTCCATGGAAACTCAATTTATTAAATTCATAATGCTGCTGGAGCATTTGTAAGACTAAACAAAATCATGAATTTAGCATGACCAAGTCGTGTACGAATAGCAGTCATGGAAATGTTCTGCTCTTTTTATTCATCAATGTTGGCAGCATGAATCATAATCGATCTCGGAAAAGTGCTTAACACCCTATATACGATCGTATATGTCCTTAAAACGTGAAGGAGGATAACGGTCATAATGGTGATTTGTTTAAATCGACCATAGTCGACAGCTAATCTCATGTTACCGTCCTTCTCCTTGAAGGTGCTTCTGGAATACATATGGGAAGATTCTAAAAAAAATCGGTTGGTTATGAATAAGGAGTTCAAAAGTCGTGTCATCAATAATAGCTGGAAATTTCGCAGCCATGGAACAACAAACATGTGCTTGTAAAGCACACATAATTTGTATAGATTTTTCTGATGGAAAACCATCTTGAATTTATTCAGAAGCCTGATCATCGCTGTACATAATTTGATATGAATGATGACCAATCGTAGCATGGTATGCTATTCATAGTCCATAATCAGAATCATATTTAACCCGTATCTGTCTGAGGTAAGTGCGTTAGCAGATTGGATCTTATCATTCGACTGAAGAGAAACCTTCGTATACATGGGTGATACGAATGGCGTTATTTATGGTCATGGATATATATAAAATATGAAATCAAGAACTGAAACTATCATGAACTAAGCGTGACAGATCTCACTGAATGTGTTTTGCCTGTCTCATGCAGAATGGATTCTGCGTTTCCAAACGCGAATAATACACCAGTGATGGTGCTAAAATTCGTGTGGCCTGATTTATACATGGCACAACACATGGATATACCCCTTGGAGGGTACCCTGTATTTCTTAGGGCAGTTAGACATGAGTCATGTGTCTTGACACGTGTCTTGAGAAAATATGCGTATGACACGTGTCCTGACTGGTGTCTTGACATGTGTCTCCAGAAAATAGACGTGAGTCATGTGTCTTGACTGATGTCTTGACATGTGTCCCCAGATGTGAAAATGGATAAAGTTGGAAATTTTGGTTCTAATGCCAGAATTGGCAGATGGGTCGGATATCTGACCCTTTGTATTTCTGATCATGCCCGTGACCGCTATTCTGTTGTGATTGCTAGAAAAGATACTGTCACAGTAGTGGTTACTTTCATCTTGTCTGTCAGTTCCATGACGATCATTCTCATGACGGTGATTCATGTAACCATTTAGCTTAGTGGCTGGCTGGTACCGGTTCCCACTCATATGGCTGAAAAGACAACTGAACGACGTGTGACGTATGACAAAATAAGGACATGAATTGTGATGGAAATCTCCTGGTGGTGAAACATAATATCGTCCGATCGCTTTGATTTAACACCTTTGTCTTCGTCTTGTAGGATCTCCAGGTTGTGAACAACATCAGCATCTCGTAGAGTCTCCCAATAATCAGCAGCATCAACATTTAGTAACATCTCCAAGTTATGAGCGGCATCAACATCTTGTAGAATATCAACAGACGGAATACGCCTGAGATGATTTAGAATTTACTAGCGTATACTCTTGGAGTATTACAAGTGAAATACACATGAATTACTGTGCGTGTAATACACATGGGATACGGTACATGGAGTACACATGGAATATGGTACATGGAATACACATGGGATATGGTACGTGGAGTACACATGGAATGCACATGAAATGATCGGTATGGGGTCGATCATCTAACATGATTTTAAAGGAAAAATAATTGGTTAAACGGTTAGAAAAACCAAACTGGAATGAGCATCATGATAGCCTAGCACTTTCAGCATAGACATCATCTTGGTTACATAGAGAAAACACCCAGAAGGGTGGTGAAACGAAATTCAACAATGATTAGCATGAAAGCATGATTAATAAAAACCAACTATGACTATCATAAAAGCATGATTTACTGAAATCCTTCAATGTCTAGCATGAGGGCATGATCAACATGATGACAAATAATCAACATAAGGAGACCTAAGACATAATCAACATGAATATGAAATCAACATGAAGAATCATGGAACAAAATTAACATGAAAGAGCATAAAACATAATCAGCATGAAAATGAAGTTAACCATGATAGTATAAAAACATAATCAACATAAAAATCATGAAATTTTTTAATGAGGGGACATGAAATAAATATGACTATAATGAAATAAAATCTGAGAATCACTGGTGTGAACGACCATGGGTCGGTTCACAAAACAAAATTAATATGATTAATCTAATTAGAGCATAATATATATAAACATGAAAACAAAATTCTATGCGTATAAACATGAAAAAACAAAATTTTATGTAGAAAAACAGTGTATGTATGCATGATAATGAAAATGACATGGGTTTGGGTGAACGCCTGTAGGTCGGTTCACCTAAAAAAATGACATGACGAGGATGAACGCCTATGGGTCGATTCATCAAAACAAAATGATTCGATTAAAAGCACATGCGACTAAATATGGCCAGTCCTGTACCAACCAATACTTAGTCAAAATACCTGCAACAATGATACATGAAAATAAATAAGTGAGAATCAACTGTCAAAGCTTAACAGAAAACGTGTAACCAAGTATGACTATTGAGATTCAGTCCATATTAGCCAAAGTTTACTAGGAGACATCATGCATAAAAACAATGACACATAACTAAGAATAGATGACGTTTGTTCAGTCCATATTAGTAACAACAATACTGATGAAAACATCATGGTTAAAACAACAAGGTGCTAAAAACATCAATACGTGGAATAACAAGCGTTGGCTTAGGAAACTCCTGGTGACTACCCACTAGGCACATGTCAAGTTTTAGAGCCTACAGGCCGAAACCTTGGGCTCTGTTACCATAATTGTAACACCCTATTTTGATAAATTGAATTCACAGGATAATTATGGCGTGTTATCAAAGTATGCACGGTAATATGTACTAAAACATACATGACCAAAAGGAAAACCGGAATCAAACATCGGTTCCCAAAACATAAGCCCAGAACATAAAATAAAGTAAGTGGAATGAATAATGACTAAACAAGCATAAGTATATGAAGGCGAAAGGAGAAGAAGTCTAAGGCAGCTTCCATCCTATGCACGTCCTCCAAATGGTCAAGTCTGTCTATGGGTACCTGCCGTTTTGGGACATGGAAAGAAAAGTAACGGCTGAGCAATATGCTCAGTGCACAGATATATGACATAGTATGAATGACTGAAACATAAAAAAGACTTAATAGCAGCGGAAATGTATAAGTCCTGGAAAACCTGGAACATGCTTATAAACTAGTTTTATATTCTGAAAAGCTTATGTTTACTTATGAAAACTGTATTTTAAATTGTAGCCAAAAGCCAATATAGGTCATGAGGTAATCAACGTGCATGAATACTTAGAGGGGTGACCTCATCATGCTATTAGAGGGGCTGCCTCTAAGTATGATGGTCTGTATAGGAGGGATCAGCTCCAATTGTGAAGGATGTAAGGCACACACCACATTCACCATGAAATCCTGACTGAAACTGTAACTAGGATGCACCCATACGTCCCACATGATAAATAATATTATAACAATGGACGAATAACTGAAAGGGACGCCACGAGAAATCACTCCGCCGTGGGGAAGTTATAACACTGGTGCCTCCAGTGTTATGGTTATGGTACCTCCATAACTAGGTGAATCTGGCATGCATGTATATGACTACGACATTTAAATAACATAAGAAATTAAACATGTAACTATTGGGAAAACGGTTGGCTGCATACGGGAAATCCTAATAAAGGAAGAGAAAGTCCATACTGAAGGACGGAATATCCGTACCTTATGTCAAGTGAACGAGGGAAAATGAAAGGATGCGAAGTCCTACTCCAGTATCACTAATGCTACATAAAATAAGGGACATCTATGAGTTGTCTGGTTACTGAGCATGTTACTAGTTATTGTAGGTTCTTAGCTTGTTTTATATGTTCTTGTCTTGTTTACTGTTTTAAATGCTATACTGTATTAATCATGTATTTCATGTATTCTGATTAAGTATATTCTTGCATTATTATACTTGTGGTGTAATAATAAGTAACTTTCTAAAAATAGTAGGTTTCCAAAAATAGAAAGTTTCCAAAAATAGAAAGTTTCCAAAAATAAAAAGTTTCCATATTTAGAAATATGCTGGATTAATAAGCTAATAATATAAATAGTATTTATTGATTAAAATTATAAGTCATGGATCGAATAACATTGTTTATTAATTAATTATCATGGTTAAATTAATAAACTATATGTCATACAAGTTTAATTAAATTAAAATGGTATAATTAAATTAAGACATATAAAGTACTTAGGTTAACATTATTTAATTAATATATAAATAAATATATCCTAAGTCCTGATTTTAATTAAATTAAATAGTTAAGTTATTAATTTAATTAAATAATACTTAAACTGATTTTATAATTCCCGAACCCGACCCCTAAACTAGAAATAAGTCGGGTCACATAAGCCTAGCCAACACCAACCAGCCGGCTGCCAACAGCAATCGTTAGTGGCTAACCCGGCCTAGCCGGTTGCCACTACCAGAAATCCCACCGGCTATAGTCGGTAGTTCCCCCTGTTTGCTGTGTGTAGCCACTGATCAACATAAACACACCCCGGATCTAAGCCAAACACCCATTTTTTTGCTTTTGGGTTGCGGCCAATTATAATAAAACACCATCGAGACCCTTGTGGTCTCGGCTGGGCCAAAATAGAAACACACCAAGACACTCTTGTGTCTTGGTTTTCGTGAAAACAACCCAACCCCACCATGATTTGATTATTAACATGTTTATCCTTATTATTTTTATATATTTATCTTGATTAAAACATGGGAAATTCGTGATATTAAAAGATAAGGAAAAGGAGGAAATATCGTTATTTGATTAGGGATAAACCAACAAACACACTACGAATCAACAATTAAAAATAAAAAACCCGTCCTCCTTTTGGCTTTCTACCAGCGGCTAAACAAGAACACCCCGTTCTTCTTTTGGCTGCTGATGACGGCTTAACAAGAATGCCCCGTTCTCCTTTTGGCTGCTGCCGGCGGCTTAACAAGAACGCCCCGTTCTCCTTTTGGCTGCCGCCGGCGGCTTAACAAGAACGCCCCGTTCTCCTTTTGGCTGCTGCCGACGGCTTAACAAGAACGCCCCGTTCTCCTTTTGGCTGCTGCCGGCGTCTTAACAAGAACGCCAACCATAAAATTTGTTTTGTTTTCTAAAAAATGAAAAGGAGGATCCCTGTATGTTTAGTTTTCCCAAGAGGCTGGGCCTAAAGCCCATCTTCCTTTCTTTTGTTTTTAAAACCGCGACCCAACATACATATGCATACTTTTACTTTCGTTTCGTGTATAATATTAGACGTACGTGTTCGTGTTTTAAATCCTGACATGTATTTATTTATTTTTTTGAATAAATAATATTAATTGTAATTACTTGGATATATATATATATATATATATATGTATGTTCTATATTCTTGGAACATGTCGTGTATTTAATTAACGTACATAAATTTAGTGACAGCGTGTAATTAATGTTTTCATGGATTTTTAAACGGGTTTTACAACTCTTCTCCTCTAAAAGAATAATTCGTCCTCGAACTAGAGTCGTGATAGTGTTGCGGGTTTTACAATTCTTTCCCTCTAAAAGAATCATTCGTCCTCGAATAAAGGTAAGATAAACTGATAGAGTTATAAAAGATGAAAGTACACAAAAGCTGAAATGACATGTAAGCTGAAAGAACATGAATGTGACCTGCCTGAAAGGAATATGGAACTTGACATGACTAAAGAAAACATGGAATACGACATGACTGCAAGAACGTATCTAATTAATGGAAGGAAAAGGATGAGAAGTCCAGATGGACTCCTCCGTTCCTAGTGGCTTCCTGCTCGGAACAGTTCTTCCTAAACATCTTGACATCATGATAATCTTGGTCTTCATGACCCTGACTTGACGATACATAAAAACGTCTGGTTCATCAAGATAAGATAGATCCTCATGGATCTGATTGAGTGGATAAGAAGTAACGTGCAAAGATAACGAAACTTTACGATGCAAAACAATCTGGGATAATGACATAAGAAGCGTCTGAGCAATGATACACGAGACATACTGAATCGTAGTACGTGGACAATTGTGAACGTGATACGTGAACAATTGTGAACATTATACGTGGAGGTATGGTGATTGTAAAATGAGAAACATATGATGGACGCGATAAGCGTAACATATCGTGAACGTGATATGAGGAACGTGGAATGAACATGACATGTGAAACATATCGTGAACATGAGATTACTGAGACGGTAACGCCAAACGGTATGAGGTAAGACGTGAAATATGACGTGAAGCGTCAACCTGAAGATGAAAGTTTGTTAGCCCTATATTTTATATAGTCGAACAAGAATGTAATAGGTCATCTTAGTCGTTAATGGTCTTGTATTGTAATAGGTTAGTTGGGTTAACCGAGCTTGGAATTTAAGCTAATATTGTCTACGTTAGGGGCGTAAGCCCAAGCAAAGCCAAACCCGACCCATGAACAAGTCCACAAATGCCTTTAAGGCGTGACATATAAATACCCTCTTCCATGTGTGGAAGAGGTTGTTGGTTACATTCACTTTCTCTCTCTAGTTTATGTTTAACCTTCCATAATCTCTCTAGTTTCTCTCTCTACTTTTCTTCTCTTTCTCTCTCTAAATATTGTGTTACAGATTGAAGTGGGATTAACATTTGGTATCAAGAGCCTATAGTGGATAGGTGATTGAAGATCCGTGGTTTGTGTTCTTATTGATTTTGTGAGGTATTTGATCTATAATCCTTAATCCAAATTTTTTTTGTGTTTTTATGGTTTAATCTTGATAGAAATCTTCTACATAGTAGTGGTAGAGATTTGGTATTGTTTCTTTGGGTAAAAACACAAAATTATTGGGTATTTGGATCAATTTTTGGCTTAAAATCACGAATTAGTGTGTTAGATCCAAGAAAACAGCATAAGTCACCCAACAGTGAACATTTTCGGAAAATGGTTTATTATTCCGAAAATAAGCTTTTATTCAAAAAACAGTTATCCGAAAATCAGTGCTTATCCGAAAATATGCTTTTATCCGAAGATTTATTCCGAAAAGGGGTGTTTATCCGAAGAAGTTTTTTCCAAAAAATTTCATTATCTGAAATTGTCCAATTTATCCGAAAATCATTTTTTTTTCCGAAAATACTACTTTATCCGGAAATCCAACTTTTTCCGAAAATACACCTTTATCTGAAAACCAAATTTTTTCCGAACACAGTGCACTTTTCCGAAAATCCTCATTATTCCGAAAATAGTGCATTAATCCGAAGATTTCTCTTATTCCGAAAAAATCCCATTTTTCCGAAAAACCTCATTTTTCCGAAAATTCTCATTTATCCGAAAACCTCAATTATTCTGAAAAAGGGAATTTATCCAAAAACCACATTTTATCCGAAAACATCTCATTATTCTGAAATAGCCATATTCCAAAAAAAGAGTTTTTTGGCGGGAAAACCGGAGTAAAATTTATTTTTTCCCTGACCATTTTTAGGCCATTTAAGCTTCGATTTCAAATTTTGGCGATGCGAAAAATTTTTCGACCAAAAATTCAAATTTTCGGACCAAAATTCAAATTTTTAGGCCAAATTTCAAATTTTTTAGGTTTTATTTTTCGTTAAATATATTTTTTAAAATTTTTCCCTATTAGTTTTTGGCTATTTCGAACTCGATTTAAAAATTTGGTAATTCAAAAATTTTCGGTTTACCGTTATATCGGACTGAGAAATTTATTGTCAGACTGAGAATAAAATCGAAATTTTCAAAATTTCAACCACAATCAAATCACAACACATCTACTAAGATCCGTAATCCATATACACCTTATCCTCTTCGAGACATCCGTTCAATGGACATCTTCGCGGATTCAACAAAAACAACGTCCATGACTAAGATGAATAAAGAGAAGATGCAGAATCCAAAGGTTCAGACAAATACTGAGACTCCAATGAGTAACCCTTCAAACAAGGATTCTACAACCAAGCCCGTTCATGCAATCAAATACAAGATGTTGAAAGCAAAATAAAGATGCATGGAACACTTAGAGTTGCTTCAGTCACACCTTCAGGTTCTTTCAAGAGAAGACCTAAAAGGCACTCGTCTTGAAATTGGATTCAAACGAGTTTTCGTTCTACTATTTGGTCAAGATGTTGAGACATTCATCAGAACGATGCTATTTAATGTGGACCATCTTCAACTCGAACTTAACGGAGATGATCTTCACGAGACTCTATCAATGGACATCCTTTTAGCTCTCAACATTCAGTTCCAACAATTCATTGACTCAAGTGCCTTATCCACCCACGATCGAGAGTTCGCAAGTTCATACTTTACCAAATATACTCTCGTAGATCCTCAATCGTTCAAAGAGACACTTCTTCTACATATGAGTAATATAAAGAAGTCCATTGTTGAAAGAACACGCCATCAAAGGCAATTTGAACGAAGGGTGAATCCAAGACTGATGCAGACGAATGAAAACAACGTCGATAAGGGTCAAGCATTGGATGCTTGTTCGGTTGATACAGAAAGCAGCGGGACAGAATCCGAAAAGTAACATACAAGCAACAGCTCAGGGAATGATCACACAGCCAATGATGCGGATATCAGACCCATTTTTGATGATTAGTCAATGGCTAAGGTACAATTAAATGTTGTATATGATGTTTATCAATATACTGAGCAATCTGAACCCATTTTTGACACATATCTAGTGGAAAAGGTAGATAGAAATACCACACCTGATTCATCAGATACGAGTACTAATGGAGGAGAGAGTGCCCAGGATGTTGATTCTAAGATTCACGAGCTTGAAATTCTGTTAGCTCAGAAGACAAAAGATTTTAAGGATGCCAAACTCGATTTTTCAAAGAAAAATAACAAATTTGAGGCTTATTTTGAAAAACTTGAAAAAGCAAAGGTTGTTCTTGAACAAAAATTGGATCGTAAGATTCAAGATTTCAACACGGAAAAAGAAAATTTTGTGAACCAAATAAATTTGTTAGAATCAAAGTTGGCTTCTCAAAATCCAAGTCCTCCGCCTGCTTTATCAAGTGAAATATCTGTGCAACCAATCGACACTGTAGACAGTAATGACGCGACTACTGATAACGACATATTTGATAATATGAACATTAAGTTAGAACAATGTGTCGCTCAATTACTTCTACAAAATGAGCAATTAAAAGCTCAGATTCAGGAAAAGGTTTTTGCACTTACAGCTGTGAAAAACGAATTAAGGAAGTTGAAAGGAAATAGTGTGGATACTAAGTTTGCAAAACAGTCTGTCTTGGGGAAACCTCCTTCTCAACCAATCAGACCTTGCTCAGTTGCTAGACAACCGAATGCATTTCAGTCTGAACGACCTAAAACATCGAACCCGAGGTTTGCCTCCCAAGCTGACATGCGTAGCAATTTGTCAAAACCAGTCACTCCACAATCTAGATCCTCCTTAAGGAAGACTGTATCTGCAAAACCCGATCACATGAATGCTTCAAGAAACTCTAGATCTAGCTTCAAGAACATGCCTAGGCGTAGTTCCGCTGACACCGGTCACAAAATCTATCTATAGGATGCTAAGATCAAGACACAAGAAAGAGATAGGACCAAACCATAACCTAGGAGCGCTGATCACACATCTAGGAATTCTAGACCCCTCTATGATGTGCACAAATCGGCCAACCCTAGGAACTCTAGAGCCTTCTTAGATGCTAAGAACTTTGTTTGCACGAAATGTAACAAATGCGTGTTTAATGCCATTCATGATGATTGTATCACTAAAGTCCTGAATAAAGTGAATCAAAAAGCTAGAGCACCTCAAAGACGGAACCATAACAGAAATAGTTCTTCTCCAAATAAGTCTTCCGCTGTGCGTGAGAAACCTATGTCTTCTAGACCTTGTCTTTGGTGGATACCAACAGGTAGAACCTTCAACACAATAGGTCTTAGGTGGGTTCCTACTGGAAAGATATTTCTCTATAGCTCGACAAAGGTTCAAGGTGAACCCCCACATGGTTCTCACAAAGATATCAATAACCCACATGCAAGCATACAAGCTACTCATGAAAGTGCAGGTATCGACGTCACGGTTCAACGGGAACATAAAGGACCAATATTTGTAACCCGTTCAACAAAAAACACTCACAGAGTTTGGTTGCTGAAGAAGCAGATATCAGAGAAATACGTTTAACACCCCCAAATTTACACGCAGCGGAATATATCATTGGGTGCTAAACAATGGTACAATAACACATAATTTATAAAGAACGACTCGAAAAGAGACGTTTTAAATTTATCGTTCCTCTAACATTTGTCAGAGTAGCGTAGTCCCAAGACATCGTAACCAAAGTACAACTAAAACAAAAGATTTATATTGTTTTAAGGAAAGGAACGATAAACATTCAAAGAGTTTAAACAACAAAAGCAGTGCACAACTTCATTCCCGTGACCTTCAAGCTTCACACTCCTTGATTACCTGAAATACATGCTTAAAATCATCAACACAAAGGTTGAGCAAGTCTATAGGTTTTACAAATCATCATTTGAACTTTTAATCATCTCAAACTTATCACACAGACAAGTCATATATATAGATAAATGCATTAAGCTCACGCCACTGAACGTTAACCAACATGTCAAACCGAGTCACTTACGGCGCCCCTACTAACAGGTAATATTGTCATATACCAATGACCTCTTATACATAATATCCCTCTCAGGTGTTCACAAGGATACAAACCCTAGGATAAGGCTGTCAAACCAAATAGATCTATCATATGTATTAGCGTTTACCCCTTCGAGTAATTAACAGTGCATGAAATTCAGGGACTTCATAAGACAATGGTACTTATGCATTTATCATCTCATTCGGGTCCAGCATACCGAAAACAACTTGTGTTCATTTTATAAAACAGCATGTATCCCCCTCGCGGGTTTAACAAATCATTTAAAATAATAAAAGCGAGGCTATAAACTCACCTTAGCGATAAGGATATCGAACGAGGATAACGGCCGACGGGAGTGAAAAAGTAAAATAAGTTAGCTGAAAAACCACGATCTTATAACAACGACCTAATTCGATCGATTAAATCAAATCCAAACTATGTCTTTCGCCATCCATTTCAGCCCATAAGAAACGGATATGTTCAATGTAATATATGTATACTACAACTTATATTGTAGTAAGCTTACATATGAAGCTATCCACATTGCCGTAGTTGTATTATTAATATATAAATAGAAACAAGTGCATACGTTTTCCCTAATAAAACAACATCTGTCTTTGTTAAACACGTGTATGTGTTTTCATACATTTCATTTGTTTAAGAAGTATAATTCTATATTTTTAACCGTATTTGATACAGCGGGTATTATTGATATCCGATATTTTAAAAGTTACACGATTAAAAAGTTACACGTAGAACACGAAAAATAAACTCTCAATATAAATAAAAACATCGACTTTCGAACAACATTTATATTTTTATAATTAAATGAATTAAAATACGTTAATGCGTCGAATGAACGAATGACACTTAAAGGCTTAACGTAAATGGCGAAAAAATACTTTTAATATAAAATAAAATAAAAATTAAACGACAAAAAAGAATAAAAAAAATAATATTAAATATCAAAACTATCGATAATAAAATGTATAATTTTTGGCATCCGTCGGTATCGCGATCACTAATAGCCCTCGTTACTTGTCAAAACATAAAAATAAAATATTAAATATCGGTTTCAACTTAAACTGTCAAACGTAATAATATTTAACGTTATCATATACTTTAAAAATATTTAAAAAATAGAATTAAATTATGACCTTATTTTTGCGGGTTTTACATCCTCACCACCTTAAGGGAGCACCGTCCCGGGGCTCGTTTCTTCTTATACACTACTTCTCGAGATTTATTTTAAACTCAGAGTAAAATAGTGATCTTCAATACAAGGAACATAATAAGATAGGATGAATTCAATAAACGCATAAACAAACAAGATGTGCAAATGATTTAAGGTTAACGATCGACGTGGAATCTCGAATCACATAACTGTAAAACATATTAATTCACATTAGGAGGAAAATGAGGACGGAGAATGAATGAAATATTAACATTAAAATAAGGTTTGTCACAATTATCCGTCCCGGATTTGGTGTTACCTTAAAACTCGATTGAGGTACTTTCTTGATAAAGATGATATATTAAAAATAGAAGTAAAATAACTTCAAAATTTATTTTGGTCGTCTTAAAACGTACGGTCAAAAGAATTCAGTTATAACATAAAATGAAGTAACAAGTAGAAAAACGATCGTCGGGTAAAAACGTACTCGTAAGCGTGTAATTCGTTCAAGAAAAGGTAAGAAAACTTATGCGGATGCATAAAAACTGTGCTACTTGCATAAAATATAAAGGTTTTCAAAATCTTATTTTCACTTTATTTCATTTTGTTTAACTTTTCATAAATTCAAGTAAAAAGTTGATTCTTATCAAGATTTTTTTTTAGGTGACTACTATTCAGCCTAGCATGGCTCCTTCTAAATTAGACATAGGTGATCAGGCCATGTATAATTTAGGACTAGCAATGCAATGCTCAGTTTCGTCGAACTAGTATTACGTTTCTTATGTTTATATATAAACTATGCCATTTGTAAAATAGAATTTAGAAATATTTTATAAATTTATAGGATACAAGTAATTTGCGAGATTTTTAAGCAACAACTTTAATGTTATAAAAATTATTTCATAATATCAAAGTAAAACAATTTGTGAAAATAATTGTAATAAAAATGTCGATTAAAATTATAAGATGACATTTTGATAACGAATATAATAACCGTTGTTTGATAACGTATATAATAACCAACGGTTTACAAAAAGTAGCGAATTATAGCTCATAGGAAAACCAATGAAATGGTCACGAGTTAGTAAGGTTTCAAAAGGTTACAAGATTTAGACGGAATCGCCATGAGACACGTGATAAAAATG
This sequence comes from Glebionis coronaria, assembly GCA_025667525.1. Taxonomy (NCBI): domain Eukaryota; kingdom Viridiplantae; phylum Streptophyta; class Magnoliopsida; order Asterales; family Asteraceae; genus Glebionis; species Glebionis coronaria. The sequence goes on from CM046874.1 coordinate 700,643,910, forward strand.
TCGACGAAGGAAGTGAAGACAAAACTTCAACTCTCAACCCAAATCAATGGTAGGTTAGAAGAAAAATAAAAATAAAAATAAAATCGAATGACAAGTGAGTCATATATATAAAAAGAATAAAGCAATCTAAATGTGTACTCATCTTAAGCTATTCGACACAAAAATGCTTTTAAGAAAAGTATATCATTCCTTTTCAAATTACACCAATAATCCGGTAATTATTAATCCTGTAAAGTTTCTATATTAAGAAAGTTTATATATTAGGCAGGTTTCCGATTTTGGAATGTTTCTAAATTTAAGTCGTTAATATTGACTCATAAAAATATTAACCTTTTTAACAAAATTAATTCTCCAATATTTTTATTCAAATGCTCCATTTTATGCATTCATGATATATGTATGCATGATTCGGACCAATTTTTAGTTTTAAGTCTAATGTTTATAAAAACATTTTCTAGAGAACCTTAAGCCTCATTCAAAATTTCTGCATAAAATGCATTTTCCGACACATCTGAAAGTTCAATCAACTTTATTAATATTTTCAATTATAACGCAATTTCTATTCTACGTCATCTAATATATTTTACCAACACTTTTTAATGATCCAAAAATTTACATACACACATGTATCATGGATTACATAGTAATGAAATATAATTTATATAAATGAGCATATAAAGGAAATATTGCATAAAAATGCAAGAATACCAACAAGAAATTAGAAAGTCAAAACGGTTCATGACGTTCATAATTTAAGTTTCAAGATGTGTGACTCACATGATGGCGTTTAGTCTTTTCTTGAGACACATTGAGTTACTCAATGGTCTAGAGACTACTTTTCAAGACGTCCAAGCACAAACAGCCGGAAAACGATTTGGATATTTATAGAGATATCTCAAAAGGTTAAAGAATGAAGGTAATACGCGCAGATGAAGGTATGTAAGGTCATAATTTTTTTGCAATAAAAGCAATTCGAACACTTCAAAATAGATACGATGAATAATCACAGATTTATTTAAATCAATTCAATCATTAATAAATGATAAACTTTCATCGAAAAGTTTAACGATATAAGTATATATCGAAAAGGGAATCCTAGATATAATTATATATCAATAAAGGGGTCATAGTATTTATTTATAAATACTTGCCAGTAAGGTATACGTAATAGCGCATACTAAAATTGTAACCCCAGAAGTAGCTTGAACCTGAAGTCACGCGAAGTCATGTGCACCGACTCTTTGAAAAATAAAAATTGACAGTTATAGTTTAGGGTTTTCAGAAAACGACCTAGTTCTCTATAACTCATGGCTCTGATACCAATATTTAACACCCCCAAATTTACACGCAGCGGAATATATCATTGGGTGCTAAACAATGGTACAATAACACATAATTTATAAAGAACGACTCGAAAAGAGACGTTTTAAATTTATCGTTCCTCCAACATTTGTCAGAGTAGCGTAGTCCCAAGACATCGTAACCAAAGTACAACTAAAACAAAAGATTTATATTGTTTTAAGGAAAGGAACGATAAACATTCAAAGAGTTTAAACAACAAAAGCAGTGTACAACTTCATTCCCGTGACCTTCAAGCTTCACACTCCTTGATTACCTGAAATACATGCTTAAAATCATCAACACAAAGGTTGAGCAAGTCTATAGGTTTTACAAATCATCATTTGAACACAAGAATTTTTAATCATCTCAAACTTATCACACAGACAAGTCATATATATAGATAAATGCATTAAGCTCACGCCACTGAACGTTAACCAACATGTCAAACCGAGTCACTTACGGCGCCCCTACTAACAGGTAATATTGTCATATACCAATGACCTCTTATACATAATATCCCTCTCAGGTGTTCACAAGGATACAAACCCTAGGATAAGGCTGTCAAACCAAATAGATCTATCATATGTATTAGCGTTTACCCCTTCGAGTAATTAACAGTGCATGAAATTCAGGGACTTCATAAGACAATGGTACTTATGCATTTATCATCTCATTCGGGTCCAGCATACCGAAAACAACTTGTGTTCATTTTATAAAACAGCATGTATCCCCCTCGCGGGTTTAACAAATCATTTAAAATAATAAAAGCGAGGCTATAAACTCACCTTAGCGATAAGGATATCGAACGAGGATAACGGCCGACGGGAGTGAAAAAGTAAAATAAGTTAGCCGAAAAACCACGATCTTATAACAACGACCTAATTCGATCGATTAAATCAAATCCAAACTATGTCTTTCGCCATCCATTTCAGCCCATAAGAAACGGATATGTTCAATGTAATATATGTATACTACAACTTATATTGTAGTAAGCTTACATATGAAGCTATCCACATTGCCGTAGTTGTATTATTAATATATAAATAGAAACAAGTGCATACGTTTTCCCTAATAAAACAACATCTGTCTTTGTTAAACACGTGTATGTGTTTTCATACATTTCATTTGTTTAAGAAGTATAATTCTATATTTTTAACCGTATTTAATACAGCGGGTATTATTGATATCCGATATTTTAAAAGTTACACGATTAAAAAGTTACACGTAGAACACGAAAAATAAACTCTCAATATAAATAAAAACATCGACATTCGAACAACATTTATATTTTTATAATTAAATGACTTAAAATACGTTAATGCGTCGAATGAACGAATGACACTTAAAGGCTTAACGTAAATGGCGAAAAAATACTTTTAATATAAAATAAAATAAAAATTAAACGACAAAAAAGAATAAAAAAATAATATTAAATATCAAAACTATCGATAATAAAATGTATAATTTTTGGCATCCGTCGGTATCGCGATCACTAATAGCCCTTGTTACTTGTCAAAACATAAAAATAAAATATTAAATATCGGTTTCAACTTAAACTGTCAAACGTAATAATATTTAACGTTATCATATACTTTAAAAATATTTAAAAAATAGAATTAAATTATGACCTTATTTTTGCGGGTTTTACAATACGTGTCTCAGGGGTTTCACAAGTAAGCTTCAAAATGAATTACAGTCACATATATCAAACTGTAACTCGAACGTCAAAGAAAGGGAACTTTATCTCTTCAACAATAAGTTACCCTCAAAATGAGAAATTAATATTTCTCGGACACGAGCTTCTCTTAAAACAATTCAAAAGTTTTAAGCTCGTGTAATGACTTACAGTTAAATTATAGGTTATAACTCGTTCTTCAAAGACAGGAAAGTTCATCCCGAGTATGAGTTATCCTCAAAACAAGAAATTCGATTTTTCTCGGACACGAGCTTACATTAAAACTATTCGAAAGTTTTAAGCTCGTGTAAATGACTTCTAAGCGCATCACAACTTAGGACTCGGATCTCAAATAAGAAAAGTTTATCAAGGACGATAACTTATCCTTATCAATGAGAAATTCATATTTCTCGGTCATGAGCTTCTCATTAAAACATTCAAAGTTTTAAGTTCATGAAAAACGATTTCTAAGTAAATGTCAGCTTAGAACTCGAACTTCAACTTAAGGAAAGTTTATCACGGATGATAACTTATCCTTCACAACCGGGAAATTTATTTTTCTCGCTCATGAGCTAGTCACAAAACAATCAAAGTTTTGAGCTCATAAAAACGGACCCGCAAGGGAAGTGTACGTTTCAGTGCGCTTTCTGAAAGAAATAGAAGAGAAGTCTTCTATCATGACTATTTTAAAACCGTTGAACACAATTTTTTAAGAATTTCTCAAAAGGTTTTTCTAAATCTTTCAAAATTGTGTGTTCAACACACCCTTCCTCATAATATGGTTTTTATATCTCAAAAATGTCATATGTTATTTTGATCAATTTTTGAGGGGGAGCGTTTTAAAATCAAGCCTTTAATGTTGTTGGGTACTTCTCAAAGTTGTCATATTTTATGTATCCAACACATTCCGAAAATGATATAAAATTGTCAAATGTAATATATTATATCGGAAAAGGCATCTTATCTCCGTACCCCAACATATTTTGTGGTGTCGTTTTTTCCAAAATTTTGTAAATTTTTTATCTCAAGACACACATATATTGTTGCGGGGGAGCGACTCGTCTACAAATGTTCCATGATTCGTGCGTGCACACATTTTTCTCTCCCGTCGATTTCTAGAAAATTGTCTCATTTTAATAAATTGGTATCTCTAATATTATGTTTTTATATTAGAGATAGGGGAGAAAATGTGATTAAAATGTAATATATCGCAACATATGATCTTAAAGACTCAAGTGCAACTCTTTCCTTCACATGCTAAACTATTTCGAATATCGATGCATGTGTGTAAGGGGAGTATTTAGGAAATGTAAAACTTTCATAGTGTTAAAAGTTTTGATTTTTTATCAAGCACTTTGAATGGTTTTCAATGGTTTATGCTTACGATCTATACCCAAAACAACCTACTATCCACGACGGAACGATGGAGTCAAAAGTTGGTTTCGGATAAGAAACGAAGTCCTATGATCCAACCAGAACCGGATGGTATACCCAAGGACATTCCATAGCTAGAAATAGTTGTCCTTAGGAAAGATGGAGTAGAATGAAGTTGAATGCGGACCAATTACTTAAGTTAGCACTGGAACAATCACAACAAGGTGCTAGTGATGACATGTTGGTAAGCATTGAAGGAGTTGAATATTATATGCAACTTAGGCAGAAACCGGGTAAACACATCTTTTGAAGACAAGTGTCATGGACCCAGTGATGTGATGCACAACCCTTCCCCAGCCATTCGAGTTTCCATCAAAATAAACTTGTCTCATTGTCACGGAGATCAACACGTATCTATTGACTTTCTCACTCCGAGTTAGTTAATATTGAAAAGGTGGCAGTCTGCTCCAGCCTCCGATTACCAAAATGCACTTATTGAGTCAAGAGCCAAAAGAGATCAATCTATCATCTCATTAGGACACAATCGAGTCCTACGCATTATCCTTGTGATATTGCCAGAACATCTGAGTGATACGATTCACAATGAAGATGGAAATCCTGCTTGAGCCAGCATCAAACAAGCTCATGGTAGGTAACTTGTGAGATTCTTCACGAATTAAACTTGTGAGAACTAGAAAGCAACTAAGTTTGTATTCTTAAATGATTCTAACTTGATTCCAGGTTTCTTCGCAAAATCCATGTGATCTTGCCAGAACATTTAGAGTGACACTCTTTAGTGCTCACAATGACGAATGTAAATCCTTCCAGTGTCAACATCAAACAACATTGTGGTAGGTGACTCACAAGATTCTCTATGAATCAAGCTTGTGACAAACTAGAAAGAAATAATGGTGCGATTCTTATAGAATCAAACTTGTTCCAGGAATTCTGAGTTGACAACTCTAATCAGATGGATAATTTATCCTTATCATTTAATCTTTACGTTCGCTATCTGCTTTGAGACGGTCGAGTAAAGAGAACTGGCTACTACCGCCGGGAAACCCTGTCAAGGAGGTTTTTAATCGAATCTACCCGATCACAGGTACGGTATCTAATACCGTCTAACGGTCTTCACCGACCGGAGGTAAAACGCTACCGAGTTAGGATGAAATGTTCAAAGCCATTTTATCAGTGTTTACATATGTTGCTGCATATCAAGAAGGTGGCGTAGCTGTGTACTAACCGATGTCAAGTCAGAAGTCACAAGAGCACAAGATGGCGATAATCAAGATACCTAAGAATGTAAGAATGTAATAGGTCATCTTGTCACAAGGAGCACAAGATGAAGATCTCATGCACTCAAAGTCAAATGATAAAGGCTCGAGATAAAGATCACAAAGGCATGAAGGAACAAAACCGTTACAAACAATATCAAGACCAAGATACAAGACCAAAGAAGGAAGATCACCTCCACAAGAATGTATTCACTTAATCATGTTATGTATTTAAAGATGACCGATACATTGGGGTAGATTGTTAGCCCTATATTTTATAAAATCGAACAAGAATGTAATAGGTCATCTTAGTCGTTAATGGTCTTGTATTGTAATAGGTTAGTCGGGTTAACCGGGCTTGGACTTTAAGCTCATATTGTCTAAGTTAGGGGCGTAAGCCCAAGCAAAGCCAAGCCTGGCCCATGAACAAGTCCACAAATGCCTTTAAGGCGTGGCATATAAATACCCTCTTGCATGTGTGGAAGAGGGTGTTGGTTACATTCACTTTCTCTCTCTACTTTATGTTTAACCTTCCATAATCTCTCTAATTTCTCTCTCTACTTTTCTTCTCTTTCTCTCTCTAAATATTGTGTTATGGATTGAAGTGGGATTAACAAAGTTTATTAAGCTCGAGTCTGGTCTCCCAAGCTTTCTGTAAAACTTCCCAGAATGAAAGTGAAACGTAAATTGTGAGCTAGAATACGATCATGAGCGTGAACAGTGTCATGAACGTAAATGCAAAAGCAAATCGTAAATTTGAAACAAGGACGTGAACGTAAATAGTGAACACAAACGTGAACTTTTATCTGGTACGATAACTGACATAGTGCCAAGTGATCAGACGATCCTTGGTTGGAAAATGTCTGATGATCTGCTGACTGTGAAACCGTTGCGGATGCAAGGATTTTGCAGACTTGGTCAAACTGTTAGCATAATGCTTCCTCTGAGCATGTGGTAGTCCGGTAACAAAATCCATGGAGATCTTGTCCCATTTCCATTCGGAAAATCTTTCTGGTGGAAATAGCTATTAGCATGTTGGTGTTCTATCTTAACCTGCTGGTATGTCAGGAAAATTAGATATGAACATAACTGCATCTTATTCCATATAACTGGTACATAGAAGTTTGGGAAACCATGAGTTTCTAAAATCAGACTTCTCTTAGCATAGGATATTCTGGAACACCTAGTATGGTGTAGGGTTCCCACCTTTACGCCTAAGCTGTGTCATGGTAAAATTAGCTGTGAGAATTAATGTGATTCAGCGTGTCACTGAAATCAACCAGAATTTGTACTTGAAAAATTTAGGTGAAATTTCTTCTGTCGTAGGATTTGTAACGTAGTGCGAATATGGTATTCGTACCCTTCTCTAGGCTTAAAGAAAGTCAGGTTTTCATTGATGAAAATATTGATGAATTTGTTTGCGAGTCCATGGAAACTCAATTTATTAAATTCATAATGCTGCTGGAGCATTTGTAATACTAAACAAAATCATGAATTTAGCATGACCAAGTCGTATACGAATATCAGTCATGGAAACGTCTTGCTCTTTTTATTCATCAATGTTGGCAGCATGAATCATAATCGATCTCGGAAAAGTTCTTAACACCCTATAATCGATCGTATATGTCATCAAAAAGTAAAGGAGGATAACAGTCATAATGGTGATTTGTTTAAATCGACCGTAGTCGACACATAATCTCATGTTACCGTCCTTCTCCTTGAAGGTGCTTCTGGAATAGATATGGGAAGATTCTAAAAAAATTTGGCTGGTTATGAATAAGGAGTTCAGAAGTCGTATCAATAATAGCTAGACATTTCGCAGCCATGGAACAACAAACATGTGCTTGTAAAGCACACATAATTTGTACATATTTTCCTGATGGAAAACCATGTTGAATGTATTCAGAAGCCTGAACATCGCTGTACATAATTGGATATGAATGATGACCAGTCGTAGCATGGTGTGTTGTTCATAATCCATAATCAGAATCATATTTAACCCGTATATGTCTGAGGTAAGTGCGTTAGTAGATTGGATCTTATCATTAGAATGAAGAGAAACCTTTATATACATGGGTGATATGAATGGCATTCTTTATGGTCATGGATATATATAAAATACGAAATCAAGAACTGAAAGTGTCATGAAGCAAGCGTGACAGATCTCACTGAATGTGTTTTGACTGTCTCACGCAGAATAGATCCTGCGTGTCCAAACGCGAATAATACACCAGTGATGGTGCTAAAATTCGTGTGGCCTGATTTATACATGGCACAACACATGGATATACCCCTTAGAGGGTACCCTGAATTTCTTAGGTTTGTTTTAGAAGATAAACGTGAGTCATGTGTCTTGAGAAAATATGCGTATGACACGTGTCTTGACTGGTGACTTGACATGTGTCTCTAGAAAATTGACGTGAGTCATGTGTCTTGACTGATGTCTTGACATGTGTCCCGAGATGTGAAAATGAATATGTTAATGCAATGATGCCTAAAAACGTTACTTGCATTTTTTGGTCTCACTTTGTTTTGATTACGACAATATGTAAAAACAAGCATATACGAAAACAATGAAAAACGAATTATTGAGTTTAAGTATATTTCATTTCAACCATTATCACTTAAGGTATGAACAAACAAGTAATTATCCTAATTAAGTATCAAGGATTTAATATTTTCTTAAAACTCACTTTTAAGTGTGACAAAGTTTTATTATTAAATTTTCTTTTTAAGAAAATATTTTATTAAATTAATTATTTGAAAATTTGAAATTTGAAAATGGCATATTTGTTGGGAATAAAATGTAGTCAGTACACTTGGACGCTGACAAGAGTAATCGGGACGTTGATAAGAAGAAAACAAGCGTTGACAGAACAAGCGTTGACAGGAAGATGTCAAGCGTTGATAGGATGAAGTCAAGCACTGATAGAAGACTTAGTCTACACGTATTATGTTTCTAGTTTGTTTCTAGTAAAGATATGATCAACAATGTATTTTCTATGTTTATCTTTACCTGAAATAGCCGATATGTAGACTCTTGTACAAGGCTCCTTATGTCTATAAAAGGAGGCCTTTAGGTTTTGTTTCAATATAAGTTTTTCATACGTTTAACACTTTCATTGTACGCAAGTTTGATTTATCAATCAAAGTAAAAGTTTGGTTTACATTGTTTATGTGTTCTTGTTTGAGTATTAATTCCGCATAATACTTAAATTGTTTTATACACAACAAAGTTTCTCTACGTGTTGAACTTGATTTAATCTCGTTTACACAAGCTAAATTGATCTAAGTTTGGGATCAACAAGTGGTATCAGAGCTTGTTGAGAAACTTTGATCTGAGAGAACACAAGAACCCTAAATCGCCAAAAACCCTAATTTTCACGAAACCCTAAAAACATCATGTCTACCCCAGAAGTAAACTCCTCCTCCTCCTCAACCCCCAACATCAAGATTCCCATATTAGACCCAGACAATTTTGAGCTGTGGAAGTTTAACTTTGAACAGTATCTACAAATCCATGACTACACCCTATGGGAAATTATTGAATATGGAAACACATTCAATAAAGCTCAAAAGATTACAGCCGCCATCTTACAAAGAACAAATGTTCAAGGCTCTACTGAAGAGGATCGAAAAGAAAAATCTGAAGATGGTAGAGCTGTCTCAACTGAGGACATAGCAAAGAGAAGAAGTGACATGAAAACCCTAAGCATTCTGAAACTCTCTTTGGGACAAGAAAATCAGCACAAATATAGAAGCTATGAGTCTGCAAAAGATCTTTAGGCAGCCCTTGAAGTTGCTTATGGTGGTAATGCTGATTAGTACAAGAGAAAAAGAAGCAACTCTTGCATGAGTATAATGTTTTTAAAGCTCAACCTAGTGAGAAGCTAAGTGGAGTGAGAAGCAGACTTCTTGACATTACAAGCAAGCTGTCCTTCATGGGAACAGTGCTTGGTGATGTTGATATCATCACCACTTTTCTTAAAAGTCTTTGTGATGCATGGAAGATTGAAGCAAGATCTATAATTGCTAATAACACTCATAAAAGTTCTACTTTTGAAGATGTTTACAATAAACTGAGGCTGGTGGAGAATGACACTCTTTTGGATCATGGAAGCAAATATACCAATGGAAACATGGCCTTCTTCTCACATAGTGAAGGTCAATTTGATCAAAAGGAGTCATACATGCACCCCGTTACTGGATCTTGTGTCAACACTGGATCAAACCCTGTCAACGCCTCACATTCAGACGCTGACACATACAAAGTTGACTCACCAAGAGTTAAACCTGCTGGTATTGATCTAGATACTGTGTGTGCATACATTGCTTCATTGCCCAATGGTTCAGTGATCACATATGAGGACCTTGAGCAAATTAGTGATGAGCATTTGGAGGAGATGGACATAAAGTAGAATATGGCCCTTGCAAGCATAAGGGCAAATAGATGGAATAGAAGATTCAAGAAGAAGATGACTTTTAATGCTAAGGACACTGCTGGATTTGATAAATCCAAGGTTGAGTGTTATAATTGTCATCAAATGGGACACTTTATGAGAGAATGCAGATCTCCAAGAAGATCTGATGCTGGAAAACCCTCAAGCCAAATCATCAAGGCTCAGGATTCCAAAGCTATGGTTGCCATGCAAGACATTGATGGTGTTGGCTGGGATTGGAGCTACTTGGCCAAGGATGAGGAAGAGAACAAAGCTTTGGTTGTACAAAAGGAAGAAGAAGAGCATGTTCACTATGCTCTCATGGCACACTCCTCATCTTCATCAGACAATGAGGTATATGATGATGCATTTTGTAGTAAGGGTTGTCGTCTAAACACTAAAAAACTTAACAAAGAAGTTTTAAAATTGACAATAGATGTGGTTAATGAAAGATGCAGGTTATCTAACTATCACCTTGCCCTTACTCAAACTAGAAAAAACTGTAGCTGAGTATAAGAAAATGGAGCTTGACCTTAAAGATCAAATCAATATTTTAAAACATGATTTAAATGCTAGTATTGAGATTAGAAACATCATGGAAAGAGTCAATGCTGATTTACAGGCTAAATTAGATGAGGCTATCAAAAACAAAGATAATGTAGATCTTAAAATTCAGAGATTTGATAAAGCTTCACAAACCCTAGAAAAATGTTTTAGTGAACAAAGGGATTCTAGGGATATGACTGGGATTGGGATGAAAGAGTATGCTGGTGTTCTACCACCTGCTGGGAACTTATATGGTGTCCTTAGAAAGGACTTGTCTTGAACTGGTTTACCAGAACTCCAAGAAGTGGAATTTATTCCTCCACCAAGAGTTCTTACCCCAGTAGAGGAATACAGGCAGAAGTTGACTGATTTGGACCAATGGAAGAAAGCCAACCCTACCTTGTTTGTTAAAGTAGGCATGCTTAGTGATAGCCCAAATGAGTCTACACCTATCAAAGTGACAAACCCAACCACTGGCAAGACTATTAACATTAGCTTAAACGTTGATAGAAAACCTAGTATTAAATATGCAGAAATGTATAGAAAACCTAGGTCACCAAAAAGCCAAATTAGTAATAATGGAACAGGTTTCTTTTCTTCTAGACCTAGAGTTATGTCTAGAAAAGCCTGTTATACTTGTGGAAGTTTTTTACATTTAGCCTATAAGTGTGTCAATGCTTCAAAGGTCAACGCTGATAAAAAGTCAAACACTGTCAAACCCAAACCTTTTGTCCAGCAAAGTCCACAAGTTGTTAAACCAGCCCCATTCTTTACTAAAGGGTCTAATACTTATGGACAAAGACCTTTTCAGAAGACCAATACATGGTCTAATAGACAACGGTTTCCTGTAGCAAACCCTAGGTTCAACGCTGATAAGGGTAATTTCAGCGTTGCCAAGACTAAATTAAACGCTGACAGAAACGTTGCCAGACCAAATAATGGTAAATATTTGCAACCAAAGGGAAAGGGGTCTAAAGCTTCTTCTAGCTTGACATGGAGACCTAAGCAAGATCAAAACCCTAATTTAGATGGGATTTCTATGACCTGTAACAGATTTCATTACATTTCAAAGGTCATAACAAAACCAATTGGGGCTAACTGGGTGTCTAATCCAAAAAGGGATGAACAAGGGGTTGTCATAAGGAATAAGTCTTTTCTTGTTGAACAACCAAATGAATCCAAGTCTGCTCAAGCTTGGGTTCCTAAAGAAAACTAATTTGTTTTCTTTATGTGCAGGGCATTCAAAAGCAGGTTAATGATTATGGCTATTGGGATAGTGGATGCTCTAGGCACATGACTGGGAAGGAAGATTATCTCACAAACTTCACTCCCATTAAGGATGGTGACAAATTTACTTTGGAGGAGGATATGAAACTATCACAGGCAAAGGAACTCTTCTCACCAACAATTTGCGTTTTGAAAACGTGTTTCTGGTAACCAGGTTGATGAAGAGGTTGGATCACAAGCAGACAAATCAGCACCCATACTTGAGTATGTTACTATTCCCATATGGACAGATGCTTTTGCTGCTGCTGCTGCTGCTAGAAAGGAAAAAGGTGGTCCCCAAGTATCACCAGTTGACAACATGCATGATCTTTCAGGCGCTGACAAAGGAAATTCTGGCGCTAACAAGACAAATTCAGGCGTTGATGGCTCAAACGTTGACAGCCTTAGTCCAGGCGTTGATAGATCTTTTGACCATATTTTCTCTTCCAATAATTTTGAACAAGGTGAACCTTCAAATAGAAATGGAGAGGTTCATTCAGATAATGATGGAAGCGAGTCTGAAGAGGATATTGGTAACATGGAAGATGAGATTGAGTACAATACACTTATTGAGGGATGAGTGCTTACTTCTACTATCAAAAATCACCCTCCTTCTCTAATTATTGGTGATGTGATGACTCATGTTCAAACTAGAAGATCTCATCAGAATCTTGGTGGATTTATTGCCAATATTCACAAGAAGGTTGATACCCCTCTTATTCAAGCATGTTTGTTTGCCTATTTTCTATCACAACAGGAACCCAAGAAGATTTTTGATGCTCTTAAAGAACCAAGTTGGGTGGAAGCAATGCAAGATGAGCTTCACCAATTTGCTATCCAGGATGTTTGGGAGTTGGTTGATTGTCCCAGACATGTCAGACCTATTGGGACAAGATGGGTTCTTAGGAATAAAAAGGATGAAAGAGGCATTGTGGTCAGAAACAAGGCACGTTTAGTGGCTCAAGGATATACACAAGAGGAAGGGATAGACTATGAGGAGGTCTTTGCACCAGTTGCTAGGATTGAGGCTATAAGGATTTTTCAAGCCTATGCTTCCTGCATGGGCTTTACAGTCTATCAAATAGATGTGAAGAGTGCTTATCTTTATGGCACAATTGCAGAGGAGGTTTATGTAATGCAGCCTCTTGGTTTTGAAGATTCAAAACATCCAGACAAGGTGCATAGAGTGAAGAAAGCTATGTATGGACTTCATCAAGCCCCCAGAGCATGGTATGGCACATTGTCCACCTATCTGGTGGAAAATGGATTCAAAAGGGGCACCATAGACCAGACCTTATTTACAAAGAAGACTGGTAAGGATTTCCTACTTGTTCAGGTCTATGTGGATGATATCATCTTTGGCTCTTCTAGTCTAAAGATGAGTGAAGACTTTTCCAATCTTATGACAGACAAGTTCAAGATGAGTGCAATGGGGGAGATGAACTTCTTTCTAGAGTTACAAGTTCAGCAGAAAGAAGATGGTATCTTCATCTCTCAAGATAAATATGTAGCAGAAATCTTGAAGAACTTTGGCTTTTCTCCACACGAGAAAAGAGCTAGCACTCCTATGGATAGAGAACACCCTTGGGGAAAAGTTAGAGATGGAAAAGAAGTAGATGTCAGGCACTATAGATCAATGATTGGTTCATTGATGTATCTCACAGCTTCAAGACCTGACATTATGTTTGCTGTGTGTGCATGTGCACGCCATCAAGTGACTCCCAAAGAGTGTCATCTTCATGCTGTCAAGAGGATCTTTAGATACCTTAGATGTTATCCAGACCTGGGATTATAGTATCCAAAAGATTCACCATTGGAGCTTATTGCATATTCAGACAGTGATTATGGTGGTGACAAATTTGATAGAAAATCCACAACTGGTGGATGTCAGTTTCTTGGGAGTAGATTGATATCTTGGCAATGCAAGAAACAAACAGTGGTGGCCAATTCTACAACTGAAGTAGAGTATGTTGCAGCAGCTGCTTGTTGTGGACAAGTCTTATGCATTCAGAACCAGTTGTTGGATTATGGGTATAATTTCATGCATACCAAGATTTTTGTAGACAATAGCAGTACTTTATGCATTATTAAAAATCTTGTACATCACTCTAAAACGAAACACATAGAAATTAGGCATCATTTTATAAGAGATTGTTTTGAAAAAGGTTTAATACAACCAGATAGGGTTGACACATAAGAGAATGTGTCTGATTTATTGACTAAACCTTTTGATACTGGAAGATTTCAATACTTGATAACAAGTATTGGAATGATCAATCTTACTTAATATGTGTTTTGGGGTCTTAGTGTAAAAGTATGTACAGGATATGCATTGTTATTGGTCTTTTTGGGAAATTAGATTTTCCACTTTATTTGTCTAACGCTGACAAAGCTTATCTTAACGCTGATAAGTGTTATCGTGACGTTGTCAGCAACATGTTAGTTTTGTGGTTTTTGATCTAATTGTGCAAGCGTTGTTAGCATTGTACCATTGGATACAAAGTTGCTTATGGATCCTTGGAGCATTATTGGAGTTTCAATTTATGGATGATGGTTGGAATATTTATATTCCTATATTGACATAAATTTTTATTTACATGCATATTATTTGGCAACTTATGTATCATAGTTTAATGGGAGGTTTAGGAACCTTTTAGGACTTTTAGGGTATTCTTATAATACTCTTATCACAATTCTAGATTGTGTCCACTGGTGAGTATGAGTTAGTTTTCTATCTCATGAGGCACTATAGCATGCAAAGTTGATATACTATGCATGCTGCCAAGACCTTTTTGGCCTAGAATTGGATGTGTTCTGTTGGGAGACTTGGGTATGATTTATATTGGGATTACCTGGGAAGTTACAAGGGATTTTATGAGATAACTTAACTGTTAAGAACCTTGGTTAGTAAGGGATACTAGAGGACTGTTATGTCTATCTTGCATAAGCAAGTGTGCATGATTGGACAGTGCTTGCCACCCTATGGTAATTTTCAGTTTATAGGTTATCTTCACTAGGATAAATTACTTTGTAAGGTCCTTTTTCATTTTTATTATTTTTATTTTTGGACGTTGACAGATATCTTTCCAAGCGTTGTTGTGACCAATTTAGACGTTGACATGGCTTTTACCAACATTGACAAGAATATATCTGTTGGGCGTTGATGGGTTATTTTTGACCGTTGACACTCATTGGGTCCTACCCAGTTGTTATTTTTGACGAAAATTGGGGCCATAATTTTGGGAGTTGATAACTTTTAATTAATGCACAAGATAACTTATTTTCTTTTCAATATTTTCATCATTATATTTTGAAAATACTTGCCTCATTTTTGACCAATCACATGTGCCTATCCCTCCTATAAATTTGGCTCCTTCTTTTTAAATAGGGTACTCTCATATTCTTGTCTAACAAATTTTCTCCTATAATTCATCTTTTATAATCTTTCACAAACAGCTTTCTACATCAATGGCGCCTAAGTTTAAACCAAGTGACTTGGTATTGGGATTCAGAAGTGAGCATAATGTGATTGCTTATTTGGAGGCTGATGATGCTCTGTTTCCTCAATACACCCAGATGGTGGCGTATTTGAACGCATCTCCACTTAGGTATGCACTTTCTCATGCTCCTCTCATCCATGTCACTCATATTAAACAGTTTTGGAACACTGTTAGTTCCTCAACACTTAATAATGTGACTACATTAACAACTATTGTCCATGGGCGTTCTTGGGTGGTTACTGAAGCCTTGGTTCGCCAGGCTTTGCATCTTAATGATGCAGATGGTATAACCACTCTTCCCATTGGTTAAATAGAACAAAGACTCCAAGCTTTGGGTTATCCTTTCCCTGAAGAGGGAACTTTAAACAAATATAATAAACAAGAATTTCCCCCAGCTTGGAAGTACTTAATACATGTCATTCTTCAATGTTTGAGTCCCAAATGTACTGCACATAATGAAATTAACATATCCATTGCTAGTGCAATTGTGTGTATTACAAATGGGCAAAAGTATAATTTTTCTAAACTGATTTTTGATGGCGTGTGTAAAAACAAGGGTAATAAGATGACTTTGGCTTACCTACGATTTTTACAAATGATTTTTGATGAGCAAAGGTATTGCACCAGGGATCATGATGATTTTTATGCGATCCCTGTGCAAAAGAAAGCTATTTTTAGTAAGATGACTTCACCCCCTCACAGAGACTTACCCCTTACCCAAGCCATGCTTGCTGTTATTGCAGCAGCACAACCTCAACCCGACCCACAACCATTGCCTGGACCATCACCTTCACCTCAACATATGGAACTTGACCAAGATTCCTTCAACACTGACATGTTAAATGTTGGCGTTGACACTTCAAATCCAGACGTTGAAAACTTTTTACAACAGACCCAAACACCCCTTAACCTTCAAACTACCACCCAATCCACATCATCTTCTACACCCCCTGAATTTAGGTTGGTAAAACGCCCAAGGACTACTGGAGTGTTCTCCTCTAGTGGTCCTAGCCATGTTGTAGAGAGAACCACCACCACAAGTGTGGTTGGTGATATGGATGAGGCTGGGACTATTGGTACTCGCTTAGATGCAGGCCAAGCCAGTCCTAACATCTTTAAGACCTCATCTATGCCCCATGACTCTACTTTGGGAGGTCAAATGCCCATTCTAGAGGAGGGCAGATTGGAACCATACACAATGTTGGAATTGACGGCTATCTGCATTAACTTGCAAAAGCAAAATGCAGACCTGGTACAAACAGTCAGTACACAAGGCCTTGAACTCAAGTAATTGAGGGAGAGGATTGTTCTTTTGGAAGATGCTAACAATAGGCGTGGTATGGAGGATTCTTCCAAAGGGGAGGATGAGCAGGTACATGTGAGTGACAAAGGCTCACATGATGGAGAATCTTTGGGTGTGGCTGAAGCTCTTACTGAATTGAAGAAGCAACCAGGTTTTGGTATATCTTTGGTTACTCCTACAAATTTGAACTTATCCTTTACAGCAATGATGGAGCAGTTCACAAGAAGCGCTGACAAGACTAAGGTGAGCGTTGACAAGCAGATT
Source organism: Glebionis coronaria (assembly GCA_025667525.1). Lineage (NCBI taxonomy): Eukaryota > Viridiplantae > Streptophyta > Magnoliopsida > Asterales > Asteraceae > Glebionis > Glebionis coronaria. The sequence goes on from CM046874.1 coordinate 700,660,892, forward strand.
TTGGACGCTGACACACCAAGCGCTGACAAGAGTAAGTTGGGTGTTAACACACAGGATTTGAACGTTGACAGACCTGCAGATATGGTTGATGTATTCCAGTCATCAGCTATCATCAAGGAAGTGTCTTCACAGGTACCATTATCACCTTTACCCATCATTGATCCATTAGATAAGGGTAAATAAATCATGGTAGAAACAGAGGTTCCAAAGGATGCAACACAAGTAGAGTTTGATTCAAAGTTGGCTGCACAACTTATGGAACAAGAAAAGAAGAAGATTGGTGAGTCACCATTTGTGGTTACTTCTGAGGAGCAAGAAGGAAGTAATGATGAAAGTTCTTATTCAAGTGTTATGATAATTGAAGAACCAGAAAGACTTGAATATGGTGATGAGTTGGCAAGGGAGAAACTTTTAGAGTTAAAAGTGCAGGTAGATTATGATATGCCAGAAGTTGCTCAGATGTACCATGCTTGGGAGAATAGGGTTATGGAGAATCCAAATATGACAATTTCAGATCAAATTTGAGGTTTGGAGATTCTTCTAAGAGTTTAAAGAGATTGCAAGGTAATTCTGAAGCATAAGGCTAGCAAAGTTTTCTCACTGCTGAAGAGAGATAGAAGGGAGCTTTATTACATGTTGCTCAGATGTCATCAAACAGGATGGACTTTTCAGAAATTGTAGGGATTTTCCTTTGAAGAATTGGAGTATAAGGCTTATCCCATTTGGGCAAGTGTGCAAGAGATGAACACTATCAGACTTCTTTTAGATGAAAGGAAAGAAGAACTTGCAGAAGAAATGGAGATTCAAAAGGCTATGATTGTTCCAAGGCCTTTGAAGAAGGGAGTTCCACTTGAGTTTCCTAAAGACTTAAATAAAGTGACTCCCAGTGAAGCTGTTATTAGAAAGAGCATTAAGCTCTCACCCATGGAAGCTTCAGATATGGTACAAGTGTTACCTCTTGATGCCAGAAACCCTATCATTAGCTATGAAGAAGATGCAAGTGGGTTTTGGGTGATTGGCAGATATGGGAAAGAGGTACACACATTTACTACTCTTATGTCTCTACTTGCAAGTATGGATAGGGAAGACTTGGTAGACATGTGGAGGTTATTGTTGGCCAAGTATGAGACTGAAGCACCTACTTCAGTCAATGGAATAAAGCTTTGGTCAACATTCAAGAGAATGTGTGCACCAGAAGAAGAAGATCCTGTTTGGAAGGATCTTGAGGATGATATTAGTGGACTTAAATAGCGTTTGTATTCAGTAGCTTGGTGTGTATTATTTGATTTCTACAAAGTTTTCGGAATATCTTCTTGTGGATGCTGAGTATCCCATGTCCAAAGAAGTTTTTGAAAAGATGAAGACAACACAGCTAGAGATTGACTACTCAAGTTACGTGGCTAAAGATTTGATTAGGCATGTTTATTACCAATATGATAAGATTTGTAAGAATCCTCCTAGTTCTTAGTTTTTATTCAGAAACTTGATTGCTAGAGTAGATATCAAGTTTAGGGGAGGATTGTTGGGAATAAAATGTAGCCAGTACACATGGACGCTGACAAGAGTAATTGGGACGTTGATAAGAAGAAAACAAGCGTTGACAGAACAAGCGTTGACAGGAAGATGTCAAGCGTTGATAGGATGAAGTCAAGCACTAATAGAAGACTTATCTACACGTATTATGTTTCTAGTTTGTTTCTAGTACAGATATGATCAACAATGTATTTTCTATGTTTATCTTTACCTAAAATAGCTGATACGTAGACTCTTGTACAAGGCTCCTTATGTCTATAAAAGGAGGCCTTTAGGTTTTGTTTCAATATAAGTTTTTCATACATTTAACACTTTCATTGTACGCAAGTTTGATTTATCAATCAAAGTGAAAGTTTGGTTTAAAATGTTTGTGTGTTCTTGTTTGAGTATTAATTCCGCATAATACTTAAATTGTTTTATACACAACAAAGTTTCTATACATGTTTAACTTGATTTAATCTCGTTTACACAAGCTAAATCGATCTAAGTTTGGGATCAACAATTTTCTATCTTGGTTTGGAATATCCTTTCAAGATATTTTAATTCCAAGATTCGAACCAATCCACTAAAAGACAAAAGGGAGCGGACTCTACGCTGGCGGTTCCTTAGCGCCTATGACGGTTCCTTATCGATAAGGAACCGCGGGCAGATATAGCCGTTGGATGTTTGTCTTATAAATAGTGGACCATTCTCAGACTTTCAATCCACCTCTTTTGCACATACATTTCCAGATTCTTTCATACTTCTTAAATCACTCAAATCCTTGATCATTTGTTTGATTACTACTTGTTAAGAAGTAGATCTTTCTCCTCTCATCTTTTCCTCTCAAAGTGAAAAGAGAAGAACACTATCATTCTTGAAATGTTGTGTCTACCTCAAAGAACCATTGAAGATCCAAACTTATTTATTCATATTTGTGTCATTATTGTAAAGATCCAAGTAGTTGTGTCTATTTGGAAGTAGTGTATGTATTAAGGTTAATACTTAGTCCTCAAAGTATATTGGTGTAGATTGGTCCTAGCTAAGATTAGGGCTTGACTTTTAGCTTAGAGTCAGAAATTGGTTAAGCGACGTTGTGTACGGTTTCTCCACCTTAAGGAGCTTGTTGATTAGTGAACTCTCGAGTAAGGAGTACTCGAGGAGTGGAGTAGGAACGAGGGGTGATCTTCGTTGCCGAACCACTATAAATCCGGTGTTTGGTTTGATCTTTCCTTCCCTTATCTCTTTACATTCATTATTCTTTATACTTGTGATTATTAGTTTAGTTGCACTATACCTTGTTCATATTGTGTATAAGAAGGTTTCACATAAATACTCAAGGTTAAGTTTTTGAAAAAGAATTTTTTAAAACCAACCTTTAACAAGTAAATTTAAGAAACTATTCAACCCCCTATTCTAGTTTCTACAATTGGTATCAGAGCGTGGTTGCTCAAGACTTTTTAAAATATATTGTATTTTAAAACTTGAATCGATCTATGGATTCCAACAAGTATCTAGAAGGGCATTCCATGCAAAGAACACCTCTTTTTGAAACCGATAGTTTTATTTATTGGAAAAATAGGTTTGAGACTTATGTGAAATCAAAAGTTTTAGATCTTTGGCATGTTATTACCAATGGTGATTTTTTTCAGTTCAATATACTGAAGTTTCTAAAAGTAAGGAGATAGTCACTTTTGACAAAGCTAATGATGATACTAAAAGGAAACTTGCTAAAAATAATGAGGCTAAAATGGTGATTTATAATGCTTTACCAAAGAAAGAGTACGAAATGATTTTTATGTGTGAAACCGCTAAAGATATTTGGAATACTCTTTTCGTAACCCACCAAGGTAATAGCCAAGTCAAAGAAAGTAAAATCGATCTTCTTGTTCAACAATATGAACAATTTGTCATCTTAGAAGATGAAACCATAGATAGTGCATTTGCTAGATTTAACACTATTATTACTAGTCTAAAAGCACTTGATGAAGGTTTTTTCTAGAAAGAACAATGTTAGGAAGTTTCTTAGGGCGTTGCATCCCAAATGGAGAGCTAAAGTCACGACGATTGAAGAATCAAAGGATCTCGCCAAATTATCACTCGATGAACTCATTGGTAAATTGAAGGTTCATGAGATGATAATTTTGAAGGACTCGGAAATGGTGAAACTAAGAGTGAAAGAAAGTATCTTGCACTCAAAGCCAAGAAGGCACAAAGTGACCATGAAAGCTCCTCGGATAGTGATGATGAGGAATATGCCTTGGCGGTTAGAGACTTTAAGAAGTTTTTCAAAAGACGAGGTCAACACGTGAGGCAACCAAACAACGGCAAGAAACCCTTCAAAAACCAATTTGCCAAAGATGATAAACATGATAGGAAATGCTTTAGATGTGGTGATCCAAATCATTTCATCGGTGATTGTCCTAAGCCTTCACCCGACAAGAACCACACGACGTTTGTTGGAGGTTCATTGGAGCGATAGCGGTGAAGATGTTAATGACAACCCCAAATATGAGAAGTATCTCATGGCTCACACTTCTAAAGAGGTACTTTCCGAAACCGAGTATTATAGAAATAATAGTTCTTCTCAAGATGATAGTGAATTAGAAGGTCAATACAATAACTTGCATAAGCTTAGTCTAAAATTCATTAAAAAGAACAAAGTGCTAAAATCAACTAGAACTAAGCTTGAAACGAGATTAGTGAGCTAAAAGAGAAATTAGCTAAGCTTGAGAAAAATAAAGAAATAGATCTAGGGTGCTTAAAATGTGAAAACCTTAGACAAGAAAATGAAAACCATAAGAGCACCTCCATTAAACTTGAAAAGTTTATGAGAGGTACTAATGCTCTTGATGATATGTTAAACAAACAAATTCATTCTAAGGAAAGACTTGGGTTAGGATATAACACTAATGAAGCATCAACTAGTAAACCAAAACAAGTTAGGTTTTCAGAAAAACAGTCCCCTGTACACGGTGCTCCAATATATGGGGCGGTTCCTTATCGCTATGGAACCACCGATGGAGCTAAGGAACCGCGTCCAGAAGAAGATTTTTGTGAAAATCCTGAACTTTCTGAAAAATCAACTTTAGGTGAAGGACCAAAACATATTCTTATTAACAAGGTCAAAGTACCTATAGTTGAAAATTCTACTCTAGATAAATTCTACAAGCCCTTGAGTAAACCTCTAATGGGAACTAGAAACTTATCTAGACAAACATATACTCCTCCAAGTGTACGAAATGAGTCTAAACCTAGAAGTAGAACACCTACGCTAAAAAGAGATGATCGAGCTAAACCACCACCTAGAAGTAAAACTCTAACACCTAGGAGGAATAATAATAATACTAGATCAAGATCAAAGATACTTAGGAGAAACTAAAGACAACAAAATGGCCATATGAATTGGAATAATTTTCAACAACAATACTTTCCCCCATGGGGAATGTCTCCTTCATTCATGCATCCCAACCAAATGCAAGGGATGTTTGGAACTAACGATTTTGGACCCATGAGATATTGGGGACCAAATGTTTGATCTTGTGTGTTGTTACCTAGATATGCTTGGGAATCGATCTAGAGCCCGACGAGTGGATTAAGGATAGTGGTTGTTCTAAACACATGACGGGTAATCGAAGTTTGTTCTCACACTACAAAGCATATGATGGAGGTAACATTACATTCGCAAGTAATCGACGTGGTAATATCATTAGCAAAGGTACGGTCTCTCTTGACTCTATGACTATAGAAAACGTAGAGCACGTAGATAACTTAGGTTTTAAGCTTCAAAGTATATGTCAAATTTGTGACAATAAGTGTGAGGTCATCTTTTCAGAATATGACAGTGAAATCATAAAAGATGGAAAAGTCATTGGAAAAGGTGTTAGAAAGCATGGGCTTTATGTCATGAATGTTAATAGGAAGTCAAAGGACAACTTATGTCTAGCGACTTTAGATGATAGTTCCACTCTTTGGCATAGGATATTAGGTCACGATAATATGCGTTTAATTCAATCTTTAGTCTCTAAGGAGTTGGTAAGACATCTCCCCAAGATGAAGTTTGATAGTCACTTTTGTGATGCTTGCAAAATTGGGAAGCAAGTTCACTCAAGTCACAAAGCCAAGAATTTTGTTATGACCTCTCGGTGCTTAGTGCTCCTACATATGGATCTCTTTGGACCTTCCGCCATACTGAGTTATGGAGGTAACCTTTATACCCTAGTTATAGTTGACGACTAATCTAGATCACTTGGACTAGTTTTTTGGCGTCTAAGAATGAAGCTTTCGATCACTTCAAAACCTTTAGTCGAAGAACTCAAAATCAACTAGGATATTCAGTTGTCTCTATTAGGACGGATCATGGTAGGGAATTTGATAATGAAGTGCAATTTGGTGCCTTTTGTGAAGCTCATGGTATTACCCATAACTTCTCGGCTCCTCGCACTCCACAATCAAATAGGGTATTTGAAAGGAAGAATAAGACCATCCAAGAGATGAGTAGGACGATGTTAAATGAGCAATCTTTTCCTCAAAAATTTTGGTGTAATGCCGTGGACACATCGACTTACATTGTCAACCGAATTTTTTATTCGACCTTTTCTAGGAATGACCCCCTATGAGATTCTTAAAGGTAAGAAAGCCCTCATTGGAATACTTTAGGGTGTTTGGAAGCAAGTGCTTCATTCTCAACACCAAAGATTACCTTACAAAGTTTGACACAAAGTCTTATGAACGTATATTTTTAGGTTATTCTCAAACTAGTAAAGCCTACATAGTCCTTAATAGAACCTCGGGTGTAATTGAAGAATCACTTAACGTGACATTTGATGAAACCCCGCCTTCATCTAAGACACCACCTTTGGTAGATGATGACTTAGATGAAATAGACATAGTTAATGCCAAAGATGTTAAAAACATAGGAGTTGAAGACCTTAGTGTTGAAAAGGGAGTAAACATTAAGAGTCTAAGGATCATGCTCTCGATAACGTCATATGCAAATTAAATCAACGGAACCTAAGATCTCAAGTCCAAAATCAAAGTAACTTCTTTTGTTCCGTCTCCTTGATTGAACCAAAGAATGTTAAAGAAGCGTTGATGGATGAGAGTTGGGTCATCGCTATGCAAGAATAATTGAATCAATTCATTGCTAATGACGTTTGGGAACTTGTTCCTCTACCTAGAAGTTCGACCATCATAGGAACCAAATGGGTATATAGGAATACGTTAGATGAGAATGGTGTTGTGTCTCTTAACAAGGCTAGACTTTTAGCTCAAGGGTATAATCAACAAGAAGGTATTGATTATGACGAGTCATACGCACCCGTAGCTAGACTAGAATCCATTAGAATCCTCTTAGCTTACGCTTGTGCTTTAGACTTTAAGATTCAACAAATGGATGTAAAGAGTGCATTTCTTAACAATTTGATCAATGAAGAGGTATATGTGGCTCAACCTCCCGGCTTCATTGATTTTGAGAAACCGGATCATGTTTACAAGCTTAAGAAAGCTCTTTATGGTCTCAAACAAGCACCCAAAGCTTGGTATGATAGACTTAAAGCATTTCTTGTAAAACATGAGTATATCATGGGGATGGTAGACAATACACTCTTTACAAAGAAGAAAGGTTCTCACCTCATTATCGTACAAATATATATTGATGACATTATATTTGGTTCAACTTGTCAATCATTGTGTGATGACTTTGCCAAAATCATGCATGACGAGTTTGAAATGAGTATGATGGGAGAACTTAACTTCTTTTTAGGACTCCAAATTAAACAAATTGACGATGGTATTTTCTTTAATGAATCCAAGTATTTTATGCTAAAGAAATTTGGATTAGAAGACTCTAGACCAATGAAGACGCCTATGGCCTCGGATACTAAACTCACCGTAGATGATGATTGTGAGTCGGTAGACAACAACAAATATAGAGGTATGATTGGTAGTTTGTTATACCTAACGGCAAGTCGATCGGATATCATGTTTAGTGTTTGCCTTTGTGCTCGCTTCCAAGAGGCTCCCAAAACCTCTCACCTTGAAGCGGTTAAGCGTATCTTCCGATACATTAAGGGCACTATACATTCAAGATTATGGTATCCTAAAGGGACCGGCGTAGAAACCATTGTTTACGTGGAATCGGATCATGCGGGAGACTATGTGGACCGGAAAAGCACTAGTGGAGTTTTTACCTTCATGGGTTGTTGTTTAACTTCTTGGTTTTCTAAGAAACAAACCGCTCTTGCTATATCCACCACGGAAGCCGAGTATGTGAGTGCCGGTAAAGCTTGTCAACAAGCTCTATGGATGAAGCAAGCGCTTGTTGATTACGGGATTTCTCTTGATGATGTTCCCATCATGTGCGACAACAAGGGTGCAATAGACCTTAGCAAGAATCCCGTGCAACATTTACGAACTAAGCACATAGAGATTCGCCACCATTTTCTTAGGGATAATGTTCAAAAGGGGAACATATCGATAGAGAATGTACCTTCGGTAGAAAACTTAGCCGATATCTTCACTAAGCCACTTAAGAGGGAACTTTTTAATTACATGCGTCTAGGTCTAGGTTTAATGGAACATATTCCTTAATTATGCATTCTAATTTATCAATTATCTTTTATCTTTTGAGTCTTTTCTTTCTTTGAGCTTTTAAGTATAACAAACTCTTTTTGAAAAAATAAATTCTCTTCCCTTTTTCAAAATTCTCAATGTTCTTTCGAAAACGGTCGAGAAATGTTTTTGCATTGTTAATTCAATCTAAAAACGTTTTTCATAGCTTCTTGCTATTCATAATGAGCTTACATAATTCATATGTACGGGTCTCTCCAATATAGCAAGAACAAAAGAGAACTATGGAGGATAATTGTGTCATGACCTTGTGTCTAGTTCTACACACCTCCTACATTAATTTTATTAAAAATCTATGTATTTTGGTCTAAACTTTGTTCGGTGAGCTCTTGTGTGTTTTCTTTGTCTATCTTTTCTTCTTAGCATATCCCCATGATGAGTTAGACTAGAAAAATAGGATTTGCTGAATTGGAAAATCCTCCCTCATCACCAAACTCAATCCACTGTGGGCGATTCTTTATTGATACCGCGGTTCCCCAGTGATAAGGAACCGCCGGCTGAGGTAAGGAACTGCGCCCAGTACTCTACTTTTCGAGTTTTCCTGAAACTCCAAATTTGTTCCAACACTTTTTGGAATCTTTGTTTCAACTCTTTGACCATCCCCAAATTATCTTGGGCTTTCTCTATTTAAGCTTAAGTATTTTGCATTCTTTCTCAAATCAAAATGTCTTATTCCCCAAATGAAAGCTTTGATTCTCCTTTATTCTCTCCAATTGCTTTCAACCCCAATTCACCCAATAACACTCAAAATCACATCTCTTCTCCTTCTAAGAATGTTGATTATGGAACTTCTTATCTTCCACCACTAGCCTTTAGTGTTCTACCTCCTTCACATAATAATGTCATGCATCATTGAACATATTATCAATGTTATCAATATCAACATCTTGCTATGACTCACATCTATGAAGAGTTGAATTACATCAAGAGTCTCTTAGTCAAACCTCCTCTTTACTATAACTATGAGATCTTTACCAATCCACCGCCACCTCCTTCCGCCACTACCTTTTCTTTTATCCAAGCATTGGTTGCTTATCTTGAAGACATCTAGTTCAAGCAAATCTTAGGGTTCTAGCTTAACTATGATTAGATTTATGCTTTTTATTTTGGCTTGTGTTTGTGTCTCATACATCTTTGTATGATTTATTTCCTTGTATCTTTTATCATGTTTTCTTTTAACATGAATTATCTGGGATCTTTTGTTTCTTATTTTTTTTCTGATCTTTGCTATATCTTGTTGGGTGTCTCTTCTCTACTACTAACCCTTCTATGTAGCTTGTCACCATATATTGATTCATTGGTTCCCCAAGCAAGGGGGAGTAAGCACCAAGGGGGAGCATTTGCAAAGTCTGGTTCTTTTCTTCTTCAAAGACTTTTGCAACCTTTTTGCTTCGACAAAGGGGGAGAAATGATAAACTCGTATTCGAAAATCTTGTTTTATTAGATGATTGAGTTTATGGATTTTTGGAATAAAAAAGGGGGAGATTGTTAATGCAATGATGCCTAAAAACGTTACTTGCATTTTTCGGTCTCACTTTGTTTTGATTGCGACAATATGTAAAAACAAGCATTTAAGAAAACAATGAAAAATGAATTCTTGAGTTCAAGTATTTTTCATTTCAGCCATTATCACTTAAGGTATGAACAAACAAGTAATTATCCTAATTAAGTGATCAAGGATTTAATCTTTTCATTATAACTCACTTTTTATTAAGTGTGACAAAGTTTTATTATTAAACTTTCTTTTAAGAAAATGTTTTATTAAATTAATTATTTAAAAAATTGAAATTTGAAAATGGCATATTCTATCTTGGTTTGGAATATCCTTTCTGGATATTTTAATCCCCAGGTTCGAACCAATCTACTAAAAGACAAAAGGGAGCAGACTCTACGGCGACGGTTCCTTATCGATAAGGAACCGCTGGCAGATATAGCCGTTGGATGTTTGTCTTATAAATAGTGGACCATTCTCAGACTTTCAATCCACCTCTTTTGCACATACATTTTCAGATTCTTTCATACTTCTTAAATCACTCAATCCTTGATCATTTGTTTGATTACTACTTGTTTAGAAGTGAATCTTTCTCCTCTCATCTTTCTCCTCTCAAAGTGCAAAGAGAAGAACACTATCATTCTTGAAGTGTTGTGTCTACCTCAAAGATCTATTGAAGATCCAAACTTATTTATTCATTGTTGTGTCATTATTGTGAAGATCCAAGTAGTTGTGTCTATTTGGAAGTTGTGTATGTATTAAGGTTAATACTTAGTCCTCAAAGTATATTGGTGTAAATTGGTCCTAGCTAAGATTAGGGCTCGACTTTTAGCTTAGAGTCGGAAATTGGTTAAGCGACGTTGTGTACGGTTTCTCCACCTTAAGGAGCTTGTTGATTAGTGAACTCTCGAGTAAGGAGCACTCGAGGAGTGGAGTAGGAACGAGGAGTGAGCTTCGATGCCGAACCACTATAAATCCTTGGTGTTTGGTTTGATCTTTCCTTCCCTTATCTCTTTACATTCATTATTCTTTATACTTGTGATTATTAGTTTAGTTGCACTATACATTCGTTATTCTTTATACTTGTGATTATTAGTTTAGTTGCACTATACCTTGTTCATATTGTGTATAAGAAGGTTTCACATAAATACTCAAGCTTAAGTTTTTGAAAAAGGCTTTTTTAAAACCAACCTTTAACAAGTAAATTTAAGAAACTATTCAACCCCCCTTCTAGTTTCTACAGAATAAAGTTGGAAATTTTGGTTCTAATGCCAGAATTGGCGTATATGTCGGATATCTGACCCTTTGTATTTTTGATCATGCCCGTGACCGGTGTTCTGTTGTAATTGCTAGAATAGCTATTGTCACAGTAGTGGTTACTGTCGTCTTGTCTGTTAGTTCCATGATGATCGTTCTCATGGCGGTGATTCATGTAACCATTTAGCTGAGTGGCCGGATGGTACCGGTTCCCACTCATATGACTAAAAAGACAACTGAACGACGTGTAACATATGACAAAATAAGGACATGGATTGTGATGGAAATCGCTTGGTGGTGTAACATCATCTCGTCCGATCGCTTTGAGTTAACGCCTTTTTGTTCGTCTTGTAGGATCTCCAGGTTGTGAACAACATCAACATCTCATAGCATCTCCCAATAATCAGCAGCATCAACATTTAGTAACATCTCCAAGTTATGAGCGGCATCAACATCTTGTAGAATATCAACAGACGTAATACGCCTGAGATGATTTAGAATTTGCTAGCGTATACTCTTGGAGTATTACAAGTGAAATACACATGAATTACTATGCGTGTAATATACATGGGATACGGTACATGGAGTAGACATTAAATATGGTACATGGATTACACATGGGATATGGTACGTGGAGTACACATGTAATGCACATGAAATGATCGGTATGGGGTCGATCATCTAACATGATTTTAAAGGAAAAATAATTGGTTAAACGGTTAGAAAAACCAAACTGGAATGAGCATCATGATAGCCTAGCACTTTAAGCATAGACATCATCCTGGTTACATAGAGAAAACACCTAGAAGGGTGGTGAAATGAAATTCAACAATGATTAGTATGAAAGCATGATTAATAAAAACCAACTATGACTATCATAAAAGTAGGATTTAATGAAATCCGTCAATGTCTAACATGAGGGCATGATCAACATGATGACAAATAATCAACATAAGGAGACTTAAGACATAATCAGCATGAAGATGAAATCAACATGAAGAATCATGGAACAAAATTATCATGAAAGAGCATAAAACATAATCAGCATGAAAATGAAGTTAACCATGATCGTATATAAAAAAAGCAACATAAAAATCATGAAAATTTTTAATGAGGGGACATGAAATAAATATGACTGTAATGAAATGAAATCTGAGAATCACTGGTGTGAACGACCATGGGTCGGTTCACAAAAAAAATTAATATGATTAATCTGATTAGAGCATAATATATATAAACATGAAAACAAAATTCTATGCATATAAACATGAAAAAAAACAAAATTTTATGTAGAAAAACAGTGTATGAATGCATGATAACGAAAATGACATGGTTTGGGTGAACGCATGTGGGTCGGTTCACCTAAACAAAATGACATGACGAGGATGAACGCCTATGGGTCGATTCATCAAAACAAAATGATTCGATTAAAAGCACATGCGACTAAATATGGCCAGTCCTGTACCAACCATTACTTAGTCAAAATACCTGCAACAATGATACATGAAAATAAATAAGTGAGAATCAACTGTCAAAGCTTAACAGAAAACATGTAACCAAGTATGACTATTAGGATTCAGTCCATATTAGCTAAAGTTTACTAGGAAATATCATGCATAAAAACACTGACACATAACTAAGAATGGATGACGTTTGTTCAGTCCATATTAGTAACAACAATATTGATGAAAACATCATGGTTAAAACAACAAGGCGTTGAAAACATCAATACGTGGAATAACAAGCGTTGGCTTAGGAAGCTCCTGGTGACTACCCACTAGTCACATGTCAAGTTTTAGAGCCTACAGGTCGAAACCTTGGGCTCTGATACCATAACTGAAACACCCTATTTTGATAAATGGAATATCACAGGATAATTATGGCGTGCCATCAAAGCATGCAAGGTAATATGTACTAAAACATACATGACCCAAAGGAAAACTAGAATCAAACACCGGTTCCCAAAACATAAGCCCAAAACATAAAATAAAGTAAGTGGAATGAATAATGACTAAACAATCATAAGTATATGAAGGCGAAAGGAGAAGAAGTCTAAGGCAGCTTCCATCCTATGCACGTCCTCCAAATGCTCAAGTCTGTCTATGGGTACCTGCCGTTTTGGGAAATGGAAAGAAAAATAACGACTGAGCAATACGCTAGTGAACGGATATATGACATAGTATGAATGACTGAAACATAACAAATACTTAATAGCAGCGGAAATGTATAAGTCCTGGAAAACCTGGAACATGCTTATAAACTGGTTTTATATTCTGAAAAGCTTATGTTTACTTATGAAAACTGTATTTTAAATTGTAGCCAAAAGCCAATATAGTTCATGAGGTAATCAACATGCATAAATACTTAGAGGGGTGACCTCATCATGCTATTAGAGGGGTTGCCTCTAATTATAATGGTCTGGGTAGGAGGGATCAGCTCCAATTGTGAAGGATGTAAGGCACACACCACATTCACCATGAAATTCTGACTGAAACTATAACTAGGATGCACCCATACGCCCACATGATAAATAATAATATAACAATGCACGAATAACTAAAAAGGACGCCACGAGCAATCACTCCGCCGTGAGGAAGTCATAACACTGGTGCCTCCAGTGTTACGGTTATGGTACCTCCATAACTAGGTGAATCTGGCATGCATGTATATGGCTAAGGCATTTAAATAACATAAGCAATTAAACATGTAACTACTGGGAAAACAGTTGGCTGCATACGAGAAATCCTAATAAAGGAAGAGAAAGTCCATGCTGAAGGACGGAATATCCGTACCTTATTTCCAGTGAACGAGGGAAAATGAAAGGATGCGAAGTCCTACTCCAATATCACTAATGCTACATAAAATAAGGGACATGTATGAGTTGTCTGGTTACTGAGCATATTACTGGTTATTGTAGGTTCTTAGCTTGTTTTATATGTTCTTGTCTTGTTTACTGTTTTAAATGCTATACTGTATTAATCATGTCTTTCATGTATTCTGATTAAGTATTTGCTTGTAATCTTGCATTATTATACTTGTGGTGTAATAATAAGTAACTTTCTAAAAACAGCAGGTTTCCAAAAATAGAAAGTTTCCAAAAATAGAAAGTTTTCATATTTAGAAATAAGCTGGATTAATAAGCATATAATATAAGTAGTGCTTATTGGTTAAAATTATAAGTCATGGATCAAATAACAATGTTTATTAATTAATTATCATGGTTAAATTAATAAACTATAGGTCATACAAGTTTAATTAACTTAAAGCATGGTTTAATTAAATTAAGACATATAAAGTACTTAGGTTAACATGATTTAATTAATATAATTAAATATATCCTAAGTCCTGATTTTAATTAAATTAAATAGTCAAGTTATTAATTTAACTAAATAATACTTAAACTGATTTTATAATTCTCGAGCCCGAACCGGAACCCGTAAACTAGAAATAAGCCAAGTCACATAAGCCTAGCCATCACCACCCAATCGAGGGCTGGTGGTGTCATTCGGCGGCCAACAACAATCGTTAGTGGCTAATCCACCTAGCCGGTTGCCACTGATGACCAGAAATCCCACGGGCTATAGCCGGTGGTTCCCCTTGTTCGCTGCGTGTAGCCACTGATCAACATAAACACACCCTCGATCTAAGCCAAACACCCCATGTTTTGCTTTTGGGTTGCGGCCAATTATAATAAAACACCACCGAGACCCTTGTGGTCTCGGCTGGGCCAAAATAGAAACACACCGAGACACTCTTGTGTCTCGCTTTTCGTGAAAACAACCCAACCCCACCATGATTCGATTATGAACATGTTTACCCTTATGATTTTCATATATTTCTCTTGATTAAAACATGGGGAATTCGTGATATTAAAAGACAAGGAAAAGGAGGAAATACCGTTATGTTATGTGATTAGGGATAAACCAACAAACACACTATGAATAACCAATTAAAAATCAAAACCCCGTCCTCCTTTTGGCCTGCTACCGGTGGCTAAACAAGAACACCCCGTTCTCCTTTTGGCTGCTGCTGGCGGTTTAACAAGAACGCCCCGTTCTCCTTTTGGTTTCTGTCGGCCGATTAACAAGAACGACCCGTTCTTCTTTTGGCTGCTGCCAGCGGCTTAACAAGAACGCCCCGTTCTCCTTTTGGCTGCTGCCAGCGGCTTAACAAGAACGCCATGTTCTCCTTTTCGCTGATGCTGGCGGCTTAACAAGAACACCAACTCTAAAATTTGTTTTGTTTTCTAAAAAATGAAAAGGAGGATCCATGTATGTTTAGTTTTTCCAAGAGGTTGCGCCTAAAGCCCATCTTCCTTTATTTAGTTTTTAAAACCGCGACCCAACATACATATGCATACTTTTACTTTCAATTTCGTGTATAATATTAGACGTACATGTTCGAGTTTTAAATTCTGACATGTGTTTATTTATTTTTTTAAATAAATAATATTAATTTTAATTATTTGGATATATAAGTATGTTCTATATTCTTGGAACATGTCGTGTATTTAATTAACGTACATCAATTTCATGACAGCGTGTAACTAATCTTTTCATGGATTTTTAAACGGGTTTTACAACTCTTCTCCTCTAAAAGAATAATTCGTCCTCGAATTAGAGTCGTGATAGTGTTGCGGGTTTTATAGTGGTTGTCATTACCATTTTGTCTGTCAGTTTCATGACAGCCATTATCATGAGCGCGATCCATGAAATTATTCTACTGAGTGGCCGGCTGATTACCGGTTCCCACTCTTCTGACCGAAAGATTAGCTGAGTGAAGTGCGACATCTAACTGAGGAAGTAACAACATGGAATAGAGCGTCTGATGGTTGAAGTATATTCTTGTCGGAAATTTCAAATTATAGTTTTCGTCCTTGCTCTTGAAGAGTCTTCATAGTATAAGCAACATCAGCATCTTGGAGAATTTCCAAAGTATCAGCATCATCAGCATTCGTGAGATCTTCAAAATATTAGCAGCAAAAGTATCTGGTAAAATCTTCAACTCTCGAGTAGCATCATCATTTGGTAGAATATCGACAAGTGGAAACGCCTGAGATGATTGAGGATCGATTAGCAATATCTATGAAGTAGGGTACCTGGAGTACACATGGACTACTATACATGAAGTACAAAGTTAGTACTGCACATGGAGCATATCTGAGATACTGTACGTGGAGTACACATGTAACACTGTACATGGAGTATAACTGAGACACTGTACGTTGAGTACATATGGAATACTGTACATGGCACTGATGGAAATTTTATGGGATGATCGATACTAGTGTCACTTGTCTGACATGATCAAAAAAATAATTTTATTTAAACGGTTAACAAACTGAACTGAAATGAGTAATATGATAGGCCGACAATTTCTGCGTAGACTTAATGCTGGTCGTATAGAGAGCTCGAAAGTATGATTTAATCGAAGTTCCAAAAATGGTCAGCATGAAACATGATTAATGAACGCCAAACATGATTTATCATGAAAACAGGATTTTACTGAAATCCTTTTGTGTCTTAGTATGAAAATATTATCACTCTATTGAACATAAAACCCTCGTAAGGAGACATGAAACTAAAACATCGTGAAAGCGACATCAACTTGAGATTATGAGAACTGGATTGTTACAAAGACTATAAGAGTATGATCAACTGAGGTTTAACATCAACTGATGTAGATGGCTATGGTTCAATCCACAAAATTCAAGGAACAAAACATGTGACTAAGTATGGGCGATTCTAGTTCGATTCATAGTCAAAATTTTTCTAAGAACTGTCATGTATAGGAATTTACAATCTGGGACTAAATATGGATGGCTGTAGTCCAATCCATACTTGTCAAAATTTTATAAAATGTCATGATATGAGCAAAGATAAAAGTCTATGGTTCAGTTCACAAAACAATATTCGACTGAAAGCATGCAAATTTGACCTGAATAATGGTGAACGTTCATGGCTGGTTCACTAAGTAATATTTGACTAAAAACATGAATCTGACATGAGCAAGGATGAACGCCTATGGGTTGGTTTACTAATACAAATTCTGATGGGTGAACGCCTATGGGTCGGTTCACCAAAACAAAAATTTCGCAGAAAAGCACATGCGACTAAATATGGCCAGTCATGTACCAACTTTTACTTAGTCAAAATTATAAGAAAAACTGATTGATAAATGAAGAAAACTGACTGACAAATGCATGAGAAATATGAAAGATAACAACGCCAAAATCTGGGAAGTTCCTGGTGACTACCCACTAGTCACAGGTCAAGTTTTAGAGCTTACAGGTCGAACCTATAGCTCTGATACCATAATTGTAACACCCCACTTGGATAAGTGAACCGTTACATGTATTTATGGCATGTCATCAAAGCATAAGATAAATGTCCTAAAACATTAACTGACCATAAAGGAAATACCGAAATCAAACATCAGTAATCCATACATAAGCTCAAAACATGAAAAGTAAAATACTGAAGGAAATGACTAAACAATGTACAAATAAGCAGAATAATGTAAGAAGTGCAACAAGTAAGAAGTCTGGATAGCTTCCATTCAAATACACATGCTCTCAGAATCCTAAGTGCGTCCTGGTGTACCTGCCGTTAGAACATGAAAGGAACTATGGTTGAGCATAACGCCCAGTGAACGGATATAAAGTATGATAAGAAATACTGAAATGAAGCAGATAATAAAATACTAAAACTGTAAGACTGATAAGTAAAGTTACAACAGAAATCTATGTGTAATCTGAAAAGTCTGATTTATAAATAATAAAGCTGAATTCTTATCTATTAAATCTGAAAACATGTATTACTGTATTTAATTGCCAAGAGCTTATATAGGTCATGTGCTGTAACAACTGCTGCATGAATAAATGGAGGGGTGACCTCGTCATGCTGTAGAGGGGTGACCTCTAAATAATGTGTTAGGTGGAGGGATCAACTCTAATGTGAAGGATGTAGAGCACATACCACATTCACCTGATAACTATAAACTGATAACCTAGGTTGCATCCATATGCCTCGCTGATAATACTGATAAATGGCCAAACTGAAATAAATGGGACGCTGCAAGAAATCACTCCCTCGTAGAGGAGTCATGACACCGGTGCCTCTAGTGTCATTGTTACGGTACCTCCGTAACTAGTACATAAACTGATCATGCTTGTATATAAAGCTCATGCAATTTATTTAGTTATTAAAATGATTACTGATAAGCTTAAAACATATACTGGGGAAGACATTTGGCTACAGACGGGGAATCCTAATCATGCATAGAAGGAAGTCCTTACTAAAGAACGGAAATTCCGTACCTCGTGTTTGTAATACAATAAGAATGAAAGCTGAAGGATCTACTCCGACTACACGGATACTACATAAATAAGGTACGTGAATGAGTTGTCTGATTACTGTTTAATGTTACTGGTTTTTATTGTTCTTAACTCGATTTATTATGTTCTTGTATTGTTGCACTGTTTGTGTATAAATGGTAACTCTGACTATCTTTAAACATTTACTGATTATTCTATATCTTGTACTTCTGATTATTGTATATTATACTATATTCTGGTTAGTGTATTTTCTGTACTTTGATTAGTGTCTAATTTGTATCTTTATGTAATTATACAGTGATCAGAAATCTGCTAAAATAGAACGTTTCCTGAATTAGAAAGTTTACTAAAATAGAAAGTTTCCAAAATAGATTCCATGAGAATTTAAATCATTTAAATAAAACCAAGCCTTTTAACTTAATAAACTAATTAAATCGTTTTAAATTAATTTACTAATTAATTTAATAAAACAGTTATATTTTGGTTAAACCATGATACAATTTACTTGGTAAAAAAATGATCAAATATAATTTAATAAATCCTCGTTTATATCTTCCAATTGTATACCCGAAACCCGGGTCCAAACTTTAGCCTACCGAGACTTCTAAAGTCTCGGTCACACGATAAAGCAATTAACAAAACAAACAAACCAAAACCCCTTTATGCCCCTTTTGTTCGAGATCCCACAGCCTAGTGCTGTCCGAGATCCCAGACAACCCTTTGCTACTGCCTGGCAGTAGTTCCCCCTGCTGTCCATTCCATTCCCACCGACTGCTCATCGGTTCCCCCTACTGTCTGACCACTACCCCAACTGCTGGTGGTTTCCCACTGTTTACAGACCCAAACACCCCTGGTGGGCGATCTAAACCCAAACACACCCTTGCTGGTGGTCTTTTGGTGCTGCTGTCCCAAACCAAAACCACCCTATCTGCGGCTGTTCACACAAAGGTACCACCACCGTAACCCCCTTGTTTGGGTCGTGGTTGAATCACAATAACAACACACCGAGAGCCATGAGGCTCTCGGTTTTCATGTATTCAACAAATCCCGACCACACACATTACAAACACATGATTAATAAATTTGACCCATGTGTTCTTGATTAACAAACGGATTTGTGATTATTACAAGGACAAGAAGAGGAAGAAAAATGGATTACCTATCATCATGATTACGAACAGCCAACACCAACAAGAATCGGGGATGAAGATAGAACCCCGTCCCTTTTTTTCTTTTTTTTACTGCCGGAAGCAACACACATCACAAACCCTAGTTATTATCATTATTATTTTTTTACTTTGTTTTACCGTTTGTGGCAAGGGGATAGGGTTAACCCCCGTTTTTTACAAGCATACTGGGCTCAAGCCCATTTATTCTTTCTTGGTTCTAGTTGCGGCCCAAAGAGATACAAACAATAATGGGTTATACTTTTCGACTAAACATTTTCCTTTTCGTTTCGCTTCGTTTAATATCATTTAACTTGCGTGCTCGTGTTTTAAAAATACCGTCATGTATTTATTTATTTTACTGAAAATAAATACGTATGTAATACTGAATAATTATTTTCCATGTAATAATACATACGTAATATATTCTGAAACTTAATAATTATTTATTTGTAATATTTAAATAAAACTGAGACTGCGTAATTACTGTTAACGTTTAATTTTGTATAATAAAATAATACATACGTAATATTTCATGAAACTTAATAATTACTTTCTGGATAATTATTTATTTGTAATATTTAAATAAAACTGAGACTGCGTAATTACTGTTAACGTTTAATTATTGTTAAAGCTGAGACTACGCGTATTTAATATTCGAGGATTTTAAATACGGGTTTTACAGATACTATACCTAATTTTATCTCTAATGCTGAGTTGGTTTGTGAGAACTATGGGTACAATGGTCACACCATTGATAGGTGTTTTAAGATCATTAGGTACCCCAGTGATTTTGAGAAGAAATAACCTGGTCAAAATTTTAGATGAAAAAATGTGTCTAATAACTCTGTTGGTTTTACTAGATTTTCTGATGAACAAATGTTTACTTTACTCTCTCTTATTAAAGATAACAACAGGACTGGGAAGAATGTGCAAGCCAATATGACAAGTACATATTTAGTTCTAGCAAAATTTTCAATGAAAATTTTAACAAGTTTTATTGTTTCAACACCAATTCTAAGACTGCTATTGTTAGCCGTATTTAAAGTGATGGTCATATAATATACCGTTGCGAAGCTCGTGGAAAAGGCTAATTAACGGTGTTGAGAGTCTAGCATAATGTTATGTATGTAATGGGAATTAGTCCCGAACTCACAAATGAGGAAGGCCTTCCATACATTAGACGTGTAGTATAAAAGGCCCAAGACACCTCATTTGTGGTGTGTGTTTTCCATTTCATAGTTTGTAGAGAGAGAAACATTTGTCTTTCTCGTACTAGGAAATCACAACCTTTTGTTTTCTCTTTATTCTTCATCTAATCTAATCTTTCTTTTTGGTTTAATCTTGTTCTTCATCATCTCTATTTCTTGTTCTATAAGTCGTGTGTTACGTCCTACAAGTGGTATCA
The DNA here is from genome assembly GCA_025667525.1 of Glebionis coronaria. NCBI lineage: Eukaryota > Viridiplantae > Streptophyta > Magnoliopsida > Asterales > Asteraceae > Glebionis > Glebionis coronaria. Next base: position 700,681,693 of record CM046874.1, read on the forward strand.
TTCGCCAAGGGATTCGTGGATAGCTCTTGGGTGTTGTCCTTGTTTTTCTTGTGTTTCGTGATTCATATATCTTCTAAGTTGTTGTGGTAGTGATTTGGTATACTCATTTTGGCTAAAAACACAAAATTTTTGGGTATTTTGATCATTTTTTGGCTTAAAATCTCGAATTGGTTGGGTTTTGTCCGAGAAAAGTGGGAATTTGGTACTATTCCGACAGGTTTCATCGGAAAAGGGTTATATATTCCGACGGATATTCCGACAGAATTCCATCGGAAAAGGGTTTCTTCTTTCCGATCGTTATTCCGATAGCCATTCCGACAGGTATTCCGATAGTATATTCCGACAGAGTCTTCCGACAGAGTATTCCGACAGGTATTCCGACAGGTATTCCGACAGACATTCCGACAGGGTATTCCGATATCATTCCGATAGGGTATTCCGATATCATTCGGATAGATCATTCTGATCCACATTCCGATAGGATATTCCGATGGGCATTCCGATGGATATTTTGTTCGAGTATTTTTCACACTTAGCCACCATTTAGACTAGTCCCGGCACATAGTTTACACGAAGATTAAAAAAAAAGAGTTAAAATTTTTTAGGCAAGTAAAATCAAATTTTTTCCCTACTAGTTTTTGGCTATTTCTAACCCAATTTCAAAATTTGGCGATACAAAATTTTTCAGCTTACCGTTTTGCCGGACTGAGGAATTTATTGTCGGACTGAAAAAAAATCAGAAGTTTCGGAATTTCAACAACAACAAACGCTTTCTTCGAATTGAGATCCTGTTTTTCACATGACTTCTACGAGGACGTCTCAACAAGATATTTATGCCGTGGGTACTGAGAATCGTCCACCCATGCTTACCAAGGAGAACTACACTACATGGGCTAGTCGTCTCCTTCGTTATGCAAAATGTAAACCTTTGGGAAAGTTGATTGTCAACTCGATTCAAAAGGGTCAGTATGTTAGAAGAACAATTATTGTGCCTGGGGACCCTACGAATGCTAACCCAGTGGCTGACTCTAGTCATGAGCAAACATATGAAGAATTAACTGAAGCAGAATCCAAACAACTCGACGCTGATGATCAAGCAATTCAAGTCATTCTTATGGGACTTCCTGAAGATGCTTATGCTGCTGTCGATAGTTGTGAAACCGCACACGAGATGTGGCTTAGGATTCAGAAAATGATGAAGGGCAGTGAAATTGGTTTATAAGAAAAGGAAACTAAGTTGCTTCGTGAACGGGAGAAATTTACGTCTACTGAAGGGGAACAAATTGAACCTTATTATCATCGGTTTTCAACCCTCATGAACCATCTTAGAAGAAACAAACATGAACCTGCACAAATTGTTGCCAACATCAAATTCCTTGATAATCTTCCTTCAGAATGGTCACGATATGTCACTCTTGTCAATCAAACCAAGGATCTTCATGTCGTGGACTACACTCAAGTATATGACTATTTGAAGATGAATCAAGATGAAGCTAACGAAGTTAGCGCAGAATGACGTGCCAAGACACAAGATCCATTTGATTTTATGGCAAACTCTCCATCATCTATGTCATATCCCATGGTACCTTACCATCAACCCTCATCAAGTAACTTCATGCCACAACAACAACTCAATGCTTATGGATATCAACCTCCTGCTGCTTTGAATTACTTACAACAACCCATTTGCTGTTTTGATGATATCACCGATCCAACTCATGCTATTAATACTGGTCTTGCCCTACTTGCAAAGGAATTCAAATTCACCATTAACCCCACCAAAAACAATTAGAGAATCTCCTCGAACACTAGAAATAGGCAGATTGCTCAACCTTTCATGAATGCGAATCAAGATCGCCAATTGGTAGTTGCTGGAAACACGGGGACTCAATTTCAACAATATGGTCAGAATGCTGGGCAGACCGTTGGCAATGCTGGAAATCAGTATGGTCAAAACTGTTGTCAAAATCCGGGTGTTCCGAATGCGGGTAATCAGAATGGGTTAATAGTTGTGCCAGCGGTTGGTAACCAGATGGGAAACATTGTGGCTGCAAGGGCTGAGAATACTGGTACAGGAAATGGAAACAACAATCGTCAGGTTCAGTGCTACAACTGCAGGGGATTTGGTCATTATGCTAGAGATTGCACAGCCAAAAAGAAGAGGGATGCTGCTTATCTTCAGACTCAGCTTCTCATAGCACAAAAGGAAGAGGCAGGGATTCCACTTCAAGCTGAGGAATTCGATCTTATGGCTTCTGCTACAGAATATGACGAAGAAGGAGAGGTGAATGCCAACTACATCTTGATGGCTAACTTACAACGAGCATCTACCTCAGGTATGCATGTTGACAGAGCTCCCGTTTATGATTCAGACGGTCCCTCTGAGGTACATCCACGTTTTGATGATAATGATATATATAGTACGTCTAATAAGGAGGAGGAGTATAATGAGATGCTTGAGCCCTACATTGAGACACACGGGGATCAAATGCATAATAGTAATATTAGTTCGAATGATCCCAGTGTGGACCTTAGTGTGGATCAAGTTGCCCAGCCTACAAACCTTCCTGATGCGGCACATGCGTATTATAAATCTCTATTTGATAAGCTTGCTAAGGATGTTGACCATGTTATGGTGGTTAATAATAAGTTTAGAGAAACTAATGCCAAATTGACCACTGAGCTTGCGAGATATAAGGAACGGGAGAAAAGTTTTGAAATTCATCAGGCTAAAATTAAAGAACTTGAACAAGCTCATGCTACATCTGTTTATCAAGAAAAATGCGCAACTAAGAAATTAAATGCCTTACACTTACGTAGTGCTAAAAAGATAAGCGAATTGAATGATGAAATCACTTCTCTTAATAAACAGCTTTCAACAGAAAAATCTACTATTTTGGATTTAAAAGAAGAACGAAAGAAGCTGAAACATGATTTCAAAATTCGAGAAGATGGGCTTCTTGAGGATTTTTGCAAAGCTCAGGATATGATTAGAGAATTAGACAACCTCTTAGTTAAACGTGGCCAAACTATGCAGACAATAAATATGCTCACACCAAAAGTGAATGAGATAAATTACACTCGATACAAATTGGCTTTAGGTTGTCCTCTTCCCCCTAACCCTGGATATCTTAAGCAAGTTCAGGCCACTAATGAAACCTTATATAACGGTAGTGTGCTCTTATCTGATGAGCATGATCCTCCTAGTGTGCATGATTCCGAGGAAACTACTGATCTTGTAGTAGAGACTCGTTTGAGAATGAAAAAGCTTGATAGAGAAGTGACACCCGTTTATTATCCGAAAGTTAATCCTCCAACTGTTTTTGTTCGGTCTAAAACGAGTACTGAAATGCTTTTGCTACCAAGTGAGGAATTGTCTAATGACCCTCCTAAACCGAGTATCACACGCCGATTTCTAAACGAGCTTAAAGATAACTTTGTCATCCTTAAACGTGTTGTTAATTCCAAAATCACTGGAGGAAATTTTACATCACCTGTTCAGATTGAGGTTCAGAAAATTCTTCAAAATGATATTAATCCGATTATTAATCAAGTTGATGCTCGGTTAGGCAATTTGGAAAACGCTTTTCTAAAAGAATTAGCCAACTTTGTTGAAGACTTTAAATCTTTGACAAAGGAAGCTGATGAATCTCTTGATAAAATCAAAGTTTTGGAAAACGATCTTGAACGCCTCTCTAAAGCTCATGATTGTATTGATAGTAGTCCTGTTGAGTTAGGTACCTCTATGTTGCATAATGAAAACCTCCAAACTGAGCTTGATCTTATGAAAGAGAAAATGGAATCTTATGTCATTAAAAAGGATAAAGAATTCACCGATCTTTGGAATAAATTTTTCAAAAAATGTGATGAATACAAATATGACAAGATTTCGTATGAAAAAGCTTACAATGAAATGCAACAAACAATCACACGGTTGTAGGCTCAGTTAGGAGGGGTTTCGGAAACGAATTTGGCCTCTTCAAGGTTAGAGAGTGCTAGTGGTGGTAACGTTCAGAAGCTTAAGGCTAAGATTGCAGATTTAGAATCTGTTGTTGTTTCATATAAGCGGGCTGTTCAACAAAGTAAGTCTGTCTATCAGAAACTTTTTGATAAAATCTGTGAGAACTGTAAGTTAAAGGCCTTGTTAAAAGATAAGACCTCTGAACGTAGCTCGATTGTGGATACGATGATCCAGAAACCAGCAACCTCGAGACCCACTCGTATTGCTGTGACACCTTTTCCCAAGGTTGTTGGAACAAAAACTGCTGTGATTGCCCCAGGAATGTTTCGTGTTAGTTCTCACTCTGTGCCTAGCAAACAACGTAAAGCAAGCGTTAGGATAAAACCGATCACTATAACTCAACCACAAGTTATTGATTTAAAAAGTGCTAATTCTAATAGACGCGTGTCTTCTTCTGTAGGAATAAACAACTACACTAAGAGCAGAAGGCCACAGCCTACGAGCAATACAAGGAATGATAGGGTCCCTTTTGCCTCTAGAAGTAGTCGCCCCAAGATCAATAATGTGGAAGTAGAAGAACACCCTAGGAATTTACCGCTTTTTAATCATAATCAGAAACCTAATTCATCTGAATGTAATGACTTTAAGCTTGCTATTCGGAATGAAAAATCTGAAGTTATTTGTGCTAAATGTAATAAATGTTTCTTCACTTTTAGTCATGATGCTTACTATGAATGGTTTGAATTATGGTGGTTACACTCGAATTGACAAGCTGTCAGTCAGTGAACAACAACGCACTCCTAAGGCTAAGGTGTATGTTCCAAAAAGTACGCATGTAGGGTCCATAGAAAGTCTTGCTAAGCCTAGTAGCCCTAGATTCACCTCTAAATGGTTGCCTACTGGTAGAAATTTTGACTATAGTGGCAAAATTATCTACACTAGTAGATCTCATACTGATAGTGAAACGTCGGTATGTGATACGGCTTAATTATCATCTAACCCTACAGGAACCTATTTCATCGGTTGCCAAAAAATTTATTCTCTTATCATTGGCAGGCTGTTGAAATTTGTCTCTGGTGCGTGGACTCGGGCTGTTCCAAACATATGACTGGGAATCGAAGCCTTCTCAAGAACTTTGTATGGCGTTTCATGGGAACTCTTCGATTTGGAAATGATCATGTTGCGGCAATTCTAGGCTATGGTGATCTTCATTGGGGAAATATAATCATCACCAGAGTCTCTTTTGTTGATGGCTTGGGACATAATTTGTTCTCGGTTGGGCAATTTTGTGACTCAGACTTGGAGGTTGCTTTCAGAAGTCATACATGTTTTGTAAGAGATCTTGAAGGAATTGATTTGTTGAAAGGAAATCGTACCACCAACCTTTACACCATTGATCTTTTTCAAATGTTTGCTGCTTCTCCAATTTGTCTCATGGCCCGGGCCACTTCAACAAAGTCATGGTGATGGCATCAAAGGTTATCTCATCTCAACTTCGATGCCATCACCCAACTTGCGAAAGATGAACTTGTTACCGGTCTTCCAAAGTTTAAATATACAAAAGACCATCTTTGTCCTTCCTGTGAGCTAGGTAAAAGTAAGAAAAAGCCTCAAAACCCAAACCTGTTCCCAATTCAACGAATAGGTTACATCTCCTACATATGGATTTGTGTGGCCCAATGAGAATCAAAAGCATTAATGGAAAGCGGTATGTCCTAGTAATTGTGGATGATTATTCTCGTTACACATGGGTTCATTTTCTTGCATCAAAAGATGAAGCCCTGATGTAATTATTAACTTATTGAAGAAAACATCAGTACTACTGCAATCCCCTGTCATTATTGTGAGAACGGATAACGACACAGAATTCACCAATCAGAAATTGAAAGCTTATTTTGACGAAGTTGGGATTTCTCATCAAACTTCGGTTGTAAGAACTCCAGAGCAGAACGAATTTGTGGAACAGAGGAATCGTACGTTAGTTGAAGCTGCTCGGACGATGCTTCTCTCCTCCAGTGCACCGTTATTCCTTTGGGCCGACGCTATAGCAACTGCATGTTATACTCAAAATCGCTCCATTATTCATACTCGTTTCAACAAAATACCTTATGAGATCATTAATGGAAGAAAACCGGATATTTCATTTTTACATGTCTTCGGTGCATTATGTTATCCGAAGAATGATCGTGAAGATATCGGTAAACTTGAACCTAAAGGGTGATATTGGTTTTTTCATTGGTTATTCTTCAACTGCTTGTGCTTATAGGGTTTATAATCGAAGGACAAGAAACGTAATGGAGACTATGAATGTTACCTTTGATGAACTCTCGGGTATGGCTTCTCGGCATAGAAGTTCACATCCCGAGCTTCAAGGTCAGACTTCTGGACACGTAAGTTCAGGACTCGCGCTTCAGTTTGCACCGTCAGCAATCTCATCGTTACAACCTTCGGAACGTGACTTGGAAGTTTTATTTGGGCCAATTTATGATGAATATATGGAGGGTCCTTTGTCATTTGGTGTTCCTCAAAATGCCCCGGTTGCACCTGCTACGGTAGTTCAAGAACCTCCGACTACATCTACACCAACGACATCTACTTCTACACCATCTACGTCAACCTCAACCATATTGATTCCAAACATTCCAACCACTTCTCCGACTGCTGACGCAACTCAACAACATTCTCAGCAAATTCCTACTCATGTTCATCTTCAGAATGAAATTGTTGCTGAAAATGCAAACAATGCGATGCTCAACGAACACGAGTTTGTTAATCCATTTGCGGCTTCCACAAGTTCTACTCAGCCTTCAACACCATATGTGGATCCGTCGAGCTCGCATCAAGTTTCTCATACACTTCCACATGAACACAAATGGACTAAGAATCATCCTTTAGTTCAAGTGATTGGCAATCTCTCACGACCAGTCTCAACACGAAATCAGATGCGTATCGACGGTGATATGTGTATCTATGCACTATCAGTCAGCACAATGGAACAAGCAAGTGTGAAAGAAGAAATGACTGATGCATCATGGATTGAGTCTATGCAAGAAGAACTCAATCAGTTCATCAGGCTTGATGTATGGGAGCTAGTACCTCGACCGAACAATATCGATCCCCTTACTCTGAAATGGTTATTCAAAAACAAGATGGATGAGGAGCAAACGGTCATTCAGAACAAGACTCGGTTAGTCGTGAGAGGTTATAAACAACAGGAGGGAATTGATTTGCAGAATCCTTCGCCCCGGTTGCTCGAATGGAAGCTATTAGGATTTTCTTGGCATACACGGCACACAAATCATTCACTGTGTATCAAATGGACGTGAGGACGGCTTTCTTGCATGGGCCGTTAAAAAAAGATGTCTATGTATGTCAACCTGAAGGTTTCATCAATACCGAATATCCAAGCCATGTCTACAAGTTGAAAAAGGCAATTTATGGTTTGAAACAAGCACCGAGGGCATGATACGACGAATTATCATCATTTCTTCTACAAAATCACTTCAGCAAAGGAACCATTGATCCAACGTTGTTTATCAAGCACTACGGCAACGACATCTTGGTGGCTCAGGTCTATGTAGATGATATTATATTTGGTTCTACTAACCCAAAATATTCCATATTATTTTCCGACCTTATGAAAAGTCGATTCGAAATGTCCATGATGGGGGAAATGACGTTCTTTCTTGGTCTCCAAGTTCACCAATCCCCCCGTGGTATTTTCATAAATCAGTCCAAGTATGTGCTTGAGATTCTAACGAAATTTGGCATGGAAAACTGTGATCCTATTGGTACTCCAATGGACACTAAACACAAGCTTGATTTGGATAAGAAAGGGACATTTGTAGATGCTACAAAATACCGAAGCATGATCGGGTCCCTTATGTACTTAACCTCAAGCATACCGGACATTGTGCATGCTACTTGTTTATGTGCTCGGTACCAGGCGAAGCCAGCCGAGAAGCACCTCAAGGAGTTTAAAAGGATCTTTCGTTATCTCCGGGGAACCATTAACATAGGTCTCTGGTATACGAAGGATTCTGGTTTTAATCTCACTGGTTTTTCAGATGCCGACCATGCAGGGTGTCATGATACATTCAAGATCACTTCCGGTGGAGCACAATTCTTAGGAGAGAATCTAGTGAGCTGGTCATCAAGAAAACAAGACTGTACGGCGTTGTCCACCGCGGAAGTAGAATAGGTGTCTCTATCCGTGTGTATTGCTCAAGTCCTTTGGATGAGAACACAACTCACGGATTATGGCTTTCAGTTTAACAAAGTCCCTATTTATTGTGATTCACAATCAGCCATAGCCATATCCTGCAACCCGGTCCAACACTCCAAGACCAAGCACATAGCTGTCCGATTCCATTTCATAAAGGAGCATGTGGAAAGAGGAACGATCGAACTGTATTTTGTCAAGACGGACTACCAACTAGCCGACATCTTCACCAAAGCTCTTTCTCAAGAAAGATTTGAATTCTTGGTTCGTCGACTTGGTATGTGTAGTTTCACTCCAGATGAACTTGAACGTCTTGCACATTCGCAGTAACCTTGTACATATCTACCAGAAAATCAAAATACAAAAATATAAAACCTATCAAAACAAAATAAAAAATGAGAAAATCTTTCAAAAATATCAAATATATTCTTCTCTGACATGTCTCTCAGCATCGATAATATGGACGCACTTAGAAATGTCGCTCAATAACGACACGGGTACGTACATAAAGTTCGAATGAGAGTTCAAATGTTTTCAAAACATGTCTTTTCTACTTTATTCTCATAATGGCTTATAGTCACATGTCAGACTATAACCCGATCCCCAAAGAAAGGAAAGTCTTTGACTTATCCTCAACAACGAGAAATTAATTTTTCTCGGTCATGGGCTTATATCAAAATATTCAAAGTTTTAAGCTCATGAACACAAGGAAAATGTTCATTTATGTACATTATTCCTTAACAACGGGAAAGTAAGTTTTCTCGGGTTTTTGAGCATAATTTTTCAAAGTATTTCAAAACTATGTGCTCATATACTCCCCTAATTTTAAATAGAATTTCTTTTCGAGGGGGAGTACAAATTTTCATGCAACATTATTCTCTCCATGTTTCATCACTAGTTTCAAAAAAATTTCAATGTCATGCAATTTTTGGGGGGGAGAATAGTGATTAAAATGTGTTATCTTGGATAAGATCTTTGATATAAGTGCTTTCTCTTCCTAATATGTGCAAAAACCATTCCTTTTATGATGCACATATGTAGGGGGAGGGTTTGGTGATACAAAAAACCTTCAAGGTGTAAACACTGATTTCATCAACACCTTGATTGCATTTTCAACAGGCTTTTCGGGTTACGATATCTATACCCTTCAACACCTTAATTCACGACGGTATTGGTGTCAAAAGGTGGTTAGGTATTCGTCCTATGATCCAACTAGAACCGGAGGGATCTTCCCAGGGAAAATCCATTAGAATTTAGATGTCCTTAGGAAAGATGGAGTAGTTGAGTGTACGGGAAAAATGCCGACTAATGACTTAAGCTAGCACTGGAACAATCACAACAAGGTGCTAGTTATGACGTCTTGGTAAGCATTGAAGGGGTTGAAGAATGAAAAAGAAATGTAAGGATAAAGGGTGTAAAGAAAGAAGCCCTTCATACAACTTAAGCAGAAACCAGGTCAATACATCTATTATCAGAATCACTTTGATGATTTCTGATACTGAAGACAAAGCATCATGGACCCAGTGATGCAATGCACAACCCGTCCCAGCCTACTCAAGCTTCTCTCAAAAGAAGTTTGTTTTATTGTCACGGAGTTCGACTCATTTCTATCAACTTTCTCACTCCGAGATAGTAGATATTGAAAAGGTGGCAGTCTGCTCCAGCCTCCGATCACCAAATAAACGTGCACTTATAGAGTCTAGAGCCAACAAGATTCATCATAAATCTCATTAGGACACTTATTCCATATATCAATTGTTGTTCATCACAAGAACACATGCGATAATTTACAGAGTCCTACGCTCTATCCTTGTGATATTGCCAGAACATTCAGAGTGATACTCATTAGTATTCAAAGTGATGAATGGAAATCCTTCCAGTGTTAACATCAAACAGCACTGCGGTAGGTCATATGTAAGATTCACTTGAATTGAACATATGTTAACTGGTAAGCAACAGTGGGTTGATTCTTTTGTGATTCAAACTCGTTCTAGGTCTCGACGCAATATCTTTATGATCTTGCCAGAACATTCAGAGTAATACTTCTTAGTATTTACTATGACGAATGGAAATCCTTCCAGTGTCATCATCAAACAGCACTGCGGTAGGTAACTTGTGAGATTCTATACGAATCAAACTTGTGTCAACTGGAAAGCAACAATGGTTTGGTTCTTAATTGATTCAAACTTGTTCCAGGATATGAATTGACGACTTAATCAGCAGAATGGAACTGCATGATTCACTCTTTACTATGAACTATCTTTCAAGATGTTCAAGTAATGAGAACGGCTACCACAACCGGAAACCCTGTCAAGGAAGTTCTTTGAATTTACCTAATCACAGGTACAATATTCGTACTGTATAACGGGAAACCGGAGGAATGCAAACGGTGGAGTAACCTCAAGAGTCGTAATTCAAGAACACATGCTCATGTAAAAGAAGAAAGCCCAAGAACATCTAAAGACAAAGACTTCTGCTACTCGGATGATCAAGGGAGATTGTTAACAAGCTTTCAAGACAACACCAAATATGAGTATGTGGGGAAGACACAAGAACACAAGTTGGCAAAGTTTCAAGATCAAGGCAAGGCAAAGATCAAAGATCCAAGATCACAAGTCATGAAAGGAACTATGAAAGAACTCTCAAGACAACGAGCTACAAAGTCTGCAACATCAAAGAAGTGAAGTCACATATTACATGACCACCCCTTAGGGGGAGATTGTTAGCCGTATTTAAAGTGATGGTCATATAATATACCGTTGCGAAGCTCGTGGAAAATTCTAATTAACGGTGTTGAGAGTTCTAGCATAATGTTATGTATGTAACGGGAATTAGTCCCGAACTCACAAATGAGGAAGGCCTTCCATACATTAGACGTGTAGTATAAAAGGCCCAAGACACCTCATTTGTGGTGTGTGTTTTCCATTTCATAGTTTGTAGAGAGAGAAACATTTGTCTTTCTCTCACTAGGAAATCACAACCTTTTGTTTTCTCTTTATTTTTCATCTAATCTAATCTTTCTTTTTGGTTTAATCTTGTTCTTCATCATCTCTATTTCTTGTTCTATAAGTCGTGTGTTACGTCCTACAACTATGAACTACATTGGGAAGGTAATTGATTCTGGGGCTAACCAGCAAATGACCAATAATGATAATGAACTTGACAATGTTTTTGACATTTCTCATCTTAAGATCGAAGTTGATCATCCTAATGGTACTAAGGCTATAATATCTAAAATTGGAAACCTTAGACTTCCAAATGGGTTAATTTTGTTTGATATGCTTGTTATACTTGAGTATTGTGTTACCTTAATCTCTGTTTACAAACTGGCTAAAGAAAATAAAATATTTGTTTTATTTGATGAGAGTAAGTGTTTAAATGTGAATCAGGATTTTAATCTAAAAAATGTGAATCAGAAAATAAAATATTTGTTTTACCCTAATCATCACTTGTCACACACCACGGATAACACAACCTTTTCTCACCATCGCAACACACCCATCACCATCGTCACACACCTTGAATGGTGGCATTGAAGCAACAAGAGACAACGGAGATTGAGAAAAATTAGAGTCGAGGGACAGAGTGTGAGATGAGATATGAGGGAAAAGGGTTTTCGTGTGTGTGAATTGCGTAGATTGTCCAGCCAATGTATTATATAGAAATGACCATAAGTTTCAACTTCGCATGTACGACCGTGTATATTAGGATTTCCAACGTGTAAACTGGATTCCAGCTGTGTATATCAATACTTTCTGTGAACCACACATTGCATAATGAATACTTTCCAGTGAATATAATATTCCAGCCGTGTATATCAATTCTTAAAGATGGACTGTTTCGAAATTTCATAAAATGCTTCCATGTTTACCTTTTCATTTTCAACGTTTCCTTTTGTATGTGACAATAGGGTTTTAGACGTGTGATTCTAGCGGTGTTTTATGTGTTCCTTTTTTTCTAAGAATTTTGAATTGTGTGTTGTTACCTAGGTGGAATGTAAGGCTGTTCGAAATATGTACAGTGTTACATTTCCATGTTTACATTACAAGTAATCAACAGAAGAAAATTTTCATACTATCCATCCATATCCATACGTGTGTTTATATTGGAATTGCAATGAAACTTATAAGACAAGCTTTGTTGAAAATTTTCAACTTTCAACATATAGGATCCCTCATTTATAATTAGTATAATATAGGGTCTATTGAATCATGTTTTTCTACAAATAGTAAAATTAAGTAGACACATAAAAAATAAGTAGTTCAAGCAATAAGTAAACAAGATGATAAGCTATAAAAGAGGTATATAGACTTACCATGGGGGTTCAAGTTATGAGCTTTGACCTACAAACCTTGTGAACCCTTAATAGCCTTTTTAATCAACTAACCACACCAACAAGCTCAACCAGATCAGCTTGTGAGGAACCAAATAAGCTTTAAGAGATTATTTTCCTATTTTGAACTTAATAATCTTCAAAATTCAAAATAAAGAGACGTAGCTTTCTTCAAGCCTTAAAACAACTTTGAAATAAACAAACAAGCTTATCTTTACAACTTATTTTACAGATAAGATGTATTAGTAAGCAATTGAATAGTGCAAGGAAAATAAATGTTGTTTTTGTTAAATTATAGTGTAAAAGTTTGGAAATGAAAAGGAAAAATATTCAAAGGTACAATGAAGTATAAAGAACAAGTAATGTAAAGTGTTGGAAAATAAAATTTGTGTCAAGTAAAACTGGAACTCATTCGTATGATTACAAGACTTTGGAACAACTGGATAATGAAATATACTAGCCTATTTATACTACAATGCGATATGAAACCTTAAACCCTAAATGTTGACACTATTTATCTCTCTGAAACACTTTTCACCCTTGATCTTCATTCTAGAACCTTATTGTAAAATCCAATGCTTGTGAAGCACTCATGGAATGTCGGCAGCCATTCGATGATTATTTTTTTCCGTTGATACCTCTTTGGTCCTAAAGGAATAGTTGTGAGCCTTTGGATAACTTTCTCATCTTGTCTTGTTCTTCACATGTGAATGACAGTTGGGTCTTCCTAGCTGGTTGTGCCGAGTCACCCAATAAACACATGTGGGTTTGTAATATATTGGTTTAAATCACTTTCTGACATGGTTAATTTTTGTTTGCCCTTTGATTTGTTGATAGTTCATTCTCGGTAAATGGACGACGAATAGTACAGTTAGGAGGGGGAAATTTGCACAAGAATAGTTTCCCACCTATTTTTGGTAAACTTCGACTAATTGGCCATTTAAAATAAGTGGGGTATGGGTGGTTTGATGAACTTGGGTTGTGGGCTTGGTGGAGTGAATTCGGTTAATGGACGTGGGTAATTCTTTGTTAACTTTGGTAATATTAAACCAAGTAGAAATAATATTACAAACTTAGTCTAAATATAACGGTGGAATTTAGGAGGGACCAAAATTGTATTTTGATTTAACATTAAGGTCAATATGATAAAATTGAAATAATTGAAGGATACTTTTGGTATTTTTGAGATTTACCAAGGGTATTTTGGTCATTTTAAGGAGAGTTAGAGTTTTGAGGCCTGTTAAGTGACATTCCGGCTTCGGTTTTCTTGTACGTCTTCGTTCCTCGTGTCTGTTTTGTCTTGACTTTAACTTTTTCATGTGATTTTTTGATATCCGTGCATGCACATACACAAACAACAAAACAAGGATATATATATATGACATTTTTGATGGTATTTTAACCGTTTTAGTCTGATTTACAAGAAAATAAGATGTGTAATTAGAGTCACAACAGGGCACATGTTTGTAATATAAGAGTTTCTTTAATTCCAGGAGCGCTCATAGTGTTTCAAGATTCTATTTTTTCAGAGTTCATATGTGTTGCTTAGGAATTCAAATGGCGCTCAAGAGCTCTTATTAGATGGTTTTTCATAATTAGTTTCAATCTCTCACATGGTAGTAGCTCCTACTTGTTTTCAAGTCATTGTATTTAGAATGTAAGCTTCTAGTTTTAATATATTTAGGTTTCTCACATTATCCTAGACATACATCTCAATTTCCCCTGCATCCATCCAAACTTTTAGGCTACGTCACAAAACCAATAGACTCATGTGAGGACACAAGGCTTGCTAAACAAGACAATAGACTCAAAAGAATTTTGTTACGTGAGCTCGGATATTGATTAGTACGTGGAAAGTATGTTTGTTTGTGAAATGGGAGGATTGTTATGAACTAACTCCTGTTTATAGTGTCTTAGGAGATTAACTTAATAGCTTTAGGCTATGTCTGGAAAAAAATAGCTATATGTTGTAAACTGTTAACTACAAAACTGGTAACATGCTATAAGCTGTATGTTTTTTTAATAGAGAGTGTTTGGTAAATTAGTTGTTTACTATAATATTAAGATGTAAAATAACTAAAAAAGACATATTTATATAGATTATAACATGATTAGATGGTATATGAGTAATATACAGTTTAATAGCTCTTAATTAGCTCCTAATAATTTAAAAAAGCTTCATTAATTAGCTTTTTATTTAGGAGCTATTTGTTTAAAATAAAAACGTAATACAAACACATCTACTTGTCTTAAAAAGATTATTTTTGAAAAAAAATTATGAGTTTAAAAAAACTCTAAATTTTTTTTACCAAACACGCCTTTAGTCGTTGCACTAATAGAAGGTTTATAAGTTTATTTTAGCAAAAATTGTTGTATTAATTATGAATCACAAAAGATCCAATATATGACCATCATGTGATTTAATTAATTATTGTCATTAATATATCACACACAATAGCATGAGACTTTATATTTATATTTGTTTATGGTAGATGATTGATGTATAAATGATTAACCAACTAAATGATTAATAAGTTGGTCACCAAAAGTAACATTGAAGAGGTATTTTTGGTAGAGGTGTGCATGGTTTAGTTTGGGTCGGTTTTGGCAAAAACCAAAACCGAACCGTAATATTCGGTTTTTATAAAATCAGAAATCGAAACTATTCGATTTTAGGCAGTTCGGTTTTATCGGTTCTTAGTCTGTTTTGGTTTTTTTGGTTTTAAATCCGTTTATATTTGTGAGTAGCTAATTTATATTAACAAACTTGTTTTAAGTTAAAAAAATTGGTTTTTTTAAAATTTTTTCCATTCTAAGCCTAATAACGTTTATCCCAAAAAATTTAGAATAAGACTACATCTACAAAATACGCAACATAAAAGTGAACATACGAGTTATACATAATCGATCGTTGTCACATATATAATGATATATTGTAACGTAAACACATATACATAATATTAAGATAAATATATTATATATCACACACCAAAAGAATATTATAGTAATAGAATGTAGTATTTATTTTTTATATAATATTAAATATATATTGTTATGTATTAAGAGTTTCGGTTCGGTTCGATTTTTTAATAAAAACCGAAATCGAACCGTATATTTTCGGTTTTGGAAAAAGTAAAAATCGAATCATCGATTTTTTGTTTCGGTCGGTTTTTACGGTTCTGTTTTTTCGATTTTCGGTTCGGTTTCGGTTTTTTCCATTTTTTTTTCTCATCCCTAATTTTTGGAGAGGCCTTAGATAATTAAATCAATTGAAATGATTAATAAGTAACTAGCAGGGTACCCGTGCGATGCGGTGGCGGGTATCATGTGACTAAATATTTCGATGTTATAATTTATATCTTTTAATGCATGGATCAAATGAAAAATCTAATTGAATAATGGTTTATTGCATTTAGTTTTTTTTCCTTTTTTTCATTTACATAACTTTACTTGAACTTTCATCTATATATTACATATAATGCTAAAAGTAATAATATCTCTCGATTAAAATTACGTTTTTTAGGACATGTTTTTAGATAAAAAATATCGATTCAGAACATATAATGCACAAACTAAATTATAATGCATTAATAAACCATTTTTCAATTAGATTTTTCATTTGATTCATGCATTAAAGTTTTTTTAATGTTATAATTTCTTTGAGAAATATATGTATATTATAGTTTGCATTATTATAGTATAGATGTTTTTAATGTTTGTACAATGTGAATATAATATTGAATATTTTTGTAATGGGGTATTTTATTAAGAGTATTAATTACAAATTAAAAAGTTTGTAATTATTGTGTTTTGAAACATTTGTACAGTTGGCTTATTAAATTGTATTATTTAAATAATATTTTAATTTGTGCATTAAAAGAAAGTACATAATGTTAATTTAGTTATACTACTTAATTTTTTTTGCATTAATAGGAGAAAGAGTCTAAAATACATTATATGTAGCATAGATTTTACATTTGGCTTGTACATTTGTCTTGTAAGTTGTACCTCTTAACTTTTTTTGCATTAATAGGAGAGAGAGTCTAAAATACATTATATGTAGCATAGATTTTACATTTGTCTTGTACATTTGCCTTGTAAAGTTGTACTTCTTAATTTTATTTTTTTTTGTATTTAATAGGAGAGAAAATACAATTTGCTTTATAAGGGAGTAAGATCAGATGAGCTTAAACCAACAGCCACATGAAGAGCCCATCTAGCTCTTATAACTTATAAGTTTGGCTGCCCTTATGGAGGCTTGGGCTTGGTTCAAAGTTCAAACATAATCCAAAAGTCAGATAATCAGTGAGACTTGTATGAGTTTAAACAAACACGCCGCAAACAAACAAAATAGATAACCAAGAAAACCTAGTTAAATATATGTCTAAAACCCTAATTTCGTGGTGTATGGCTAAACAATTGAAAACTAAGGTTGGCGTTCTCAAATCATAGATCTCTTTCACTCTTTTATCAATCTGAGTCATTCATTTTCCAAAGTCATTTCTTATACGTTTTTTATTAATCCCAAAAAACAAAATCCCTAATTTCAAGGCTTTTAAAATGTTTTTTGATTTTCTTTAATTTATAGATCAAAATGAATGGATCAATGGACACTGTATGGGACTGTGTCATACCGTATATACATAACGGTGATGACCTTAACTCTATCTCTTTAGTTTGTCGTAAAGGGTATGAGCTAGATTGTATCACGCGTAAGCATGTAACTGTTCATGTGCATTACGCCTCACACCCGTCTCGTTTAAGTCAAAGATTTCCTTATATCGAGTCGTTAACATTTAAGGGATTTCCAGGAGGATATTATAGGCGAAAAGAACCTGGTACTCAAATCACCCCATGGATTCAAGAAATAGCTATTAAGTTTAAGTGTCTGAAAGAAATTTGTATTCGTGATATGATTGTTTCTGATTCTGATCTCGAGCTATTGGTGAGAAAACGTGGTAAAGATTTAAGGAGTTTGAAGATGTATCACTGCCAAGGGTTTTCCATGGATGGGTTAATGCATGTCTCTATGTATTGTTATGATTTGAGGACGCTATGGTTGGAAGGTAATTTTATTAAAGTTGAGAAGGAGAAAGGTGGGAAATGGTTGTATCAATTGGCTTTGCATAACAAGGTTATTGAATCGCTACATTTTGATTTTGAGATTAATGATGTGAAATTTCTTACACTTTTTGCGAAAACATGTAGTAATTCTTTAGTATCGTTGAAGACTTTTTCTTTTAATTTAAGTGATTTAGGAGAGGCTATCAGCCATGCTATCAAGTTAGAATATTTTGGTGGCGCTAAGTGTGATGAAGATGAGGATTATAGTAATTTCAAATTTCCCCAGAATATTCGTGGTTTATGTTTTGATAACTTGCCCAGATACTTAATCCCTTTTCTATACCCTTATGTAGATCAGTTACGGGAATTAGATCTTTCATGTATAGATATGGAAGGATATTGCCACTGTTTCTTGATTGAAAGGTGTCGCAACTTAGAAGTTCTACGTACCAATGATGAATGTGGAGATATCGGATTGGGGGTTGTTGGTCAGTTTTGCAAGAAATTGCGCAAACTTACCCACGATGGGTATGTAACTCACATGGGACTTATTGCTCTCGCACAAGGATGTCCCAATTTGGAGAATTTAGATGTTACTCTCCTAGATATTTCAAATGAAGCCATCGAGTGTGTAGGAACTCATTTAAAGAATCTTCGTGATTTCCATTTGGATTTGGTTAAGAAAGACGGTATAGCAGATTTACCGCTAGACAATGGGATTCGAGCCATGCTAATGGGTTGCAGCAAACTCGAAAGTCTAGATATTCGCCTTTGTCCAGGAGGATTGACGGATATGGGTTTGGAATACATTGGAAAGTATGGTCATAATATAAAATATCTCTCTCTCGAGTGTGTTGGAGAATCTGATGCTGGATTTATTAAGTTGTCAAATGGATGCTCGAAATTAAGAGAGCTAGTAATGAATGATTGTCCCTTTAGTGAGCAAGCAATTGCCGCTTTTGTTTTCAATATACATTCACTAAGGTATATTTCGGCTGTAATTGGTTATGATGTTAGTTTGGCACTCACTCGTCCAACGGTTACTGAGGTAATACTACTCATAACTTCGTTAATAATTTCCTATAAATTATTAGATTTAGGAGGTTGAACGCATCTTTTCCCGAAATATTTCTGTCCATTATTTTTCAAATTTCAACAAAACTTATTGCGTTTGTTATGATACGGGTAGTTTAGTCGGTCTATGTAATGGGTGGAAACAGGCTGGTCGATTTAAATGCTACTAATAGTTTTTAATCAATTCATAAATTAAGTATGTATCAGATTATATGTTAGTTAGAAGTACGAAAACAATCTTTTCACAAGAATATACATATAAATATGATACATGATTTGATTGATGGTATGCATTAGAAACAAACTTTGGATAGGATTAAACGTTTGGCCCGTTTTTAATGACCTATTGCTATGCATATATTGTTGTGTACATGCCGGCAGTCCTTGATTTCTTTAGTATAGAACCACCACCCAATGCTAAAAGGCTTAAAAGATAATTCTGCAAAAAACTGTTAAGAAAAATCAATGCTTCTTTAAATGTCTCAAATACATCTTGTGCATATGCACCAATATCATTACTTCCAGCAAATATGTAGTAATTGTAGTTAAGTAGTTTATTTTTGAATTGGTAAAAATATATCTCTCATAACTTCACACTTTGGTGTCTTTCACCCATTGACCTCATGTTTTTCTCCTGTGCAGGTCCAGAAATAATATGGTGAATAGTGAAGCGCCGGGGAAATTGAAGTTCGGTTTGTTTGATCTCCACATTTTTAGTTGAGATATGTCTTGTTGTAGTACCTAGTGCCTTTAACAGGGTAGTTGGGATTACTTAATAAAATAGTATTATGACTTCTATATCTAGTTTGTGAAACAAATGTTGTTCAGTTTAAAAAGTGTTTTAAGATTCTAGATTGGATATTTTGTTATAAAAGTGATTTAAGGTGTTTGCGATTGTTTATCGTATTTATCAACCATTTGTGAGGCTATGTGTCTGAGTTAATTCACGGTGTTGTAGTAGCGTATATAGGTGTCTGTTAATGGTTCTATCGGTGTACGAGTGACATCGGTTTAAGAATTCATGAAAATGGCAAAGCCATTTCTTAACCAAATCACCTGCTGATCCAGCTAAAAGTCTACATTTCCTAAAAGGCAAGATCTTTATTGTTAGTGTTTCAAATGCTTTTGTGTGCAAATGAGTAGAGGATGATACACTAATAATGCGGTATTGTTTGTTTTCTCTTAAGCTAGAATATGATTCTTTACTTTTTATTCTTACACTAAATAGAGAATTTATACTTATACTTTTCTGTAAATCTGTTGCCAAAATTTTAAGGTTGGTATTCTCTGCAATTCTTGATCATGATTACATGACACAATTAACGATCCTCTTCACCAATCGTAGTAAGTCTTTCATTTTCCCCAAAATCACTTCTCATGCCATTTTATTAATCCCAAACTGTACTTTTCATAGCTGATAAGCTGAAACCTTAACAGTTGAAAATGAATGAATCAATGGAGACCGTGTTGGACCGTGTTATACACTTATACATGATCGTGATGACCATAAATCTATTTATTTAGTTCCTGTAGATTTTATGAGACATATTTTTATGAAACGTAAGCAAGTAACAGTTCACTTGTATTATGCTCCCACACCGTCTCGTTAATCTGAACATTTTCGGTTTATTGAGTCCCTTACCCTTAAGGGTTGTCCAAATGATTTTAAAATTCCAAACATATGGGCTATTGACATGACCCCATAGTTTGAAAAATACCTTTTAAGTTTACGGGTTTGAAGATTTATCAGTGTCAAGGAGTTTGAAGATTTATCAGTGTAGACATGTAAGGAGTTTGAAGATTTATCAGTGTCAAGGGGTTTCCGCAGATGGGTTAATGCACATCTCTAAGTATCGTAATGATTTGAGGACGCTATGTTTGGAAGGTACTTATTGATCCTTATGAGAATGAAATGCTCAAACGCTTAGAATAGGCTAATATCATTATTTTCAGCATATTTAATTTGTAACTTCGCTGCAGGTACTTCCAGAAATGAATATGTATTTTTTCACTACAGAACCACCACCAAATGTTATCTATATTGGTCAGAGCATATTGACCTTCGCTGCAGGTACTTCCAGAACTGCATCCGTATGTTACACTCACTAAAAAACTCTGTAGGTTAGCTGTACTATTAGTAGCAGATGGAAGTGGTGTAGGATCTGTAAAGATAACATACACGTCCTTAAGAGAAATAGATGATGTAAATACACCCTATTAGTTGATGCTTTGGTCTCCGAAGGTATCTTTTTAAATGCAGAACGGGTTTTTATAGACAGGGCATCTAAGAAGACACTTGAAATCTTAAAAGTCCAAATAGCTAATGTCGAGTCACGTCTTGCAGTTGCAATATCAAAGTCTGGTGAAATTATTGTAGAATTGGTGATCACTTCCTAGTTGTAATTCTTGATAAACTTATGATAGTGTTTAAGTTAGCATGCTAAAAGGAACCAATATAGTTTAAATAGTTGGCTGGTTCAACAAAGAGATTTAGTTCAAAATCAGGAAGCTATATCGGTTTTTCTAATTTCCGAAGCTGCAGTCAGTTTTGCTTTGGATCAGTTTTTTCACTTTGGTTTTTGCGAATTTTCTATATTTTAGAAAAAGAGTTCATTGAATATATCGTCCCTGTGGATTGTCCGGTTTAACGAATTTCGTTCTTAGAAGTTTTTTTAACGGATTCTATTTTTATGGTTTTTAACCCATATCGGGTGTGATCCTTTAACCATTAAGTCCATATCGGTTTAGGTCTCTTGACACTACTTCCAAATAGCCTTTTAATCCCTAACAGATTTAGTAGTTAAGAGACCAAACTCGATACGAGTCAAAACCATGAAGAAAATATCCGTTAAAAAAAGTTTTTAGAGACCCATTTTGTTAAACCCTACTATGATTTATGCAATTAAATCTTAAAAAACCCTGTAAATATGTACGGTCGTGGCAAGATCGGACCAGTTACCAAAACCAGACACATACCGGCCATGTAATACATTAAAAAGGAGAAACCTAAAATGGTCGTGTCCTCATAGCTAGATCAGGTCGTAATACTTCTAAATAAGGCCGTTAAACCTCAAGTCGCAAGACGACGAGATCTGCCCATAAACAGCTAAATCTAGTCATAAAAAGGCTTGATCGGTTTAAACAACCAACACAACATGAAAACAACACATGGACTATTTATGGAAAAAAAGTTAATTCCTTTTCAATTTCTTTTTAAGTTAACAGTAAACTCTCATCATCATCTTATTATCACAATTCTATCACCAAGCACCACTACGACCCCAACGACCACCACGAGGAGTGATGGTAGTGGGTGGTGCTGCTGGTCGGTGCGGACCTAAACCACACCACCAACACCAATGACCTCAACGCACCACCAACATCAAGTGTTGCTTTCACCCTAAATTACCCTCCTCTTTAAAATGTGTACGGTTTCAGAGCAAAATCCATTTATTTAAAGCATCTCCACCAATGAGTAAAATGAGGAAACAACTTTTGAGTATTATAAAAAGCTTTTTGAGGTTGTTTTTTCTATTGCATGGAAAGTTTTTCGTTTAGCTTTTCCTAATGCTCCTCCAGTCCCAAAATTATTTTTCACAGAAAAGAAATACGCAGTTTAACATGCCTTAATTAAAACATTGGTTTATATGAAAGCACAAAAAAGAAAAATATTTTTACCCTTTGATAATTATAATTTGTGTTTCTTTTATTTTTATAAATATCAATTTGAAATAAGGGAATTATTATTTATATAATAAACGAATTAGATTATTTGAGAATTTAAATAAAAAGTGGAGGTTGTAAAAAAACAATTAGACCAATCAAATGGTTTGATTTTGACACATAAGTAAAATCGAGCTATTTGATTGGTGGAAAAAAGTTAAAATTAAATTGAATTTAGTCAAAATTAAAAATATTGGTGAAGGATTTTGTTGAAAACACACAAATATATATGTGTCAAATTTATAAATAAAAAACTTAAAAAAAAAGGAGATTAATAAAATTTAGTGGTTGAATTTTAAATAAATTAATTGGATTTAAGTGTAAACTTATAATTTTCCATATTTTTTAGTAACTTTATAAAATAAACAAAATACCCCTCTAAAGGTATACATTCTAGACTTTATATTTTAAAAATAGAACATATGTATTATATTAAAAAATTAACTAATCACATAATTATAAATATTCAAATAAGGACACAAATTATTGTTTCTATTTTGACACTTAACAAAGTTAAGCAATTTAATCTACGTAAATTATTATTAATATGAATATAAATATCAAAATGAATTCAAGACCTCAAACATCGGTTTGAGATGAAAATAAATAGACGAGATTCTATATATTACAAAAATATATATTGTTTCAAAGTCGTTATGTGTTACTAAACGCACAATGTCTAGAAAATGATAGCTAACATTTCGGTTAAACAAAGTTAAATCCTTCGTGCAACAAATATTTATATAAAATATCGATTAAATTGTCACATAATGAAAAATCAATCGTAACTATTTAAGTATTAAAATTTTAATATTGTTTTATAAAATAATATTAAGCATTACAAAATCACGAATTTATTACTCGTGTACGTATAAGGTTGGTTGATGTATATGGTTTGTTGATTAATCAAAATCAAATCAAATCAAATCAAAAATCAAAAATCAAATCAAATCAAATCAAATCAAATCAAAAACCATTATATAGGAAGGATGATGAAACAACGCCTTAAATACAAAATTCTATGAAAATGACACATGTAATTCATTAAAAGTTTCCATAAAATGCTTCAAAAAGAAAATAGGAATTAAAAATAATGACTTAAATACAAAATTCTATAAAAATATATAAGGAAGGACGGTGAAACAATGCCTTAAATACAAAATTATATAAATATGACACATGTAAATCATTAAATGGTTTCATAAAATGCTTTAAAAAGAAAATAAGAATTACAAATGATGCCTTAAATACAAAATTCTAAAAATGACACATGTAATTTATTAAAGGTTTCTATAAAATGCTTCTAAAAGAAAATAGGAATCACAAATTATGCCTTAACTACAAAATTCTATAAAAATATATAAGGAAGGATGGTGAAAAAATGCCTTAAATACAAAATTCTATAAAAATGACACATGTAATTCATTAAAGGTTTCCATAAAATGCTTTAAAAAGAAAATAGGAATTACAAATGATGTCTTAAATACAAAATTTTATAAAAAGGACATATGTAATTCATTACAAGTTCCATAAAATGCTTCAAAAAGAAAATATGAATTACGAATGATTCATAATAGTTTGACTTACTAAAATGAAAATATATTTAGATATTCGGACTGTCTTCATATCTCTATGTCCCGAGCAACTAATGAGGGCAATTTTAGAGGTCTTCATATTAATTAATGGGTCGGTGACTTTGTCACACATTTTTTACGCGGATGACGCTATGTTTATTGGCGAATGAACGGACGCAAACCTTGATAATTTACTTTGGATTCTTAATTGCTTTCATTTAGCTTCAAGGTTGCGAATTAATGTCAATAAAAGCCATATTCTGGGGGTCGGGGTTTCATCAGATGTTGTGCAACAAGGAGCTTCACGTATTGGTTGCGATGTTATGCATACTCCTTTTAAATACTAGGGTATTATGGTGGGCGACCATATGTCTCGTACGTCTGCCTGGTCTAATTCTTTACAGAGGATCCGTGGTCGATTGTCTAAATAGAAGGTGAATACTCTATCAATTGGTGGTCGATTGACTCTTCTTAAGTAGATTCTTAGTGCTTTGCCTTTGTACAACATGTCAATTTACAAAGCTCCGTTGTCTGTGATCCGTGAGATGGAAAAGATTCGAAATTCGTCCTTTGTTGGTGGCGATGCTCAGAATAATAAGATCACTTGGGTGTCGTGGGATAAAGTTATGTCTTCTATGAAGCACGGTGGTTTAGGCGTCGCCAGTTTATTCGCTTTGAATCGTGCTCTCTTACTTAAATGGGCGTGGCGTTTTTTGGCGGAAGATGGTTACTTATGGTCCCAAATAATTGGTGGTATTCATGGTATTCATCTAGATTCCCATTCCCATAAAGTCTCTTCAACGTAGGGTGCTATTCTTCGTGAGCTTCAAATCCTGGTGCAAAAGGATTTGATTTCCTGTCTCACTGTAAAGTTTATGTGGGAGACGGGTTGAAGACTAGATTTTGGTTAGATGTGTGGTTGTTGGACACTCCTCTTCGTGCTCGGTTCCCTCGTATTTTTGCTCTTGAGACTGATACCGAAGTTTCTGTTGGGTCCAAGTGTAATGCGCCAACGTTGGATTCGTCTTTTAGAAGAGCGGTTAGGGATGGTGTTGAAAGGACGCAGTAGTTGGAGTTGGTCTCGTTGGTAACTAATGTTTCCCTTTCTTCCTGCTCGGATAGGTGGATTTGTGATCTTAGAGGCGATGGTGGTTTCCGAGTTAAAGATGTCCGTGATACTTTAGATAATCTTCTTCTTCCTTCTTCGGACGTTCGTACGCGTTGGGTGAAACAAGTTCCGATTAAAGTTAATATTCTAGTTTGGCGTGCTTCTCGTGACCATCTGCCCACTCGAGGTAATTTGATCTCTAGAGGTGTTAGCTTGGTTTCTAATACTTGTCCGATATGTGATGCTATGGTAGAAGATTCTCAACGCCTTTTCTTTGATTGTGATCTGGCTATTTCTATCTTGCATAAGGTGTGTCGTTGGTGGAACATTCAGTGGGCCGTCGTTTCAACTTTTGATGCTTGGTACAATTGGTTATCTTCTATCAAATTGTCTTCTAAGCTCAAAAGCTTGTTGGAGGGAGTGTTTTATACTTCTTGGTGGTTCATTTGGTGGTTCAGAAATCGCTTTGTTTTCGATACTTCTCCGCCTAGGCGATCGGTGATTTTTGACGACATAGTTTCGTACTCTTATAATTGGTGTGTTAGTCGATGTAATTTTTTTCTTGGGAGATGTGTCTTAAAAACCCCTATTTAATCTCTTTGTAATGTTGTTCTAGCATCTTACTAGTTTGTCAATAAAGTTGTTGTTAAAAAAAGATATTCGGACTGTCAAGTTTTTGACTGGGTTATATACTGTTGCTATATTATACACGTGACCAAAAATGATACCGAGAATGAGTTTTTTGGGCTTACTTTTGCTAGAATACAGTTTACCACAAAACATACAAAACAAATTAATTTCTAAAAAATATTTAACTATAATGTTTTTGATAACAAAAAAAAAAACTTAACAACAATATTAATTTAAAAAAAATTAATGTAAAAAAGTTATTCATAACATTAACATATATAAGATTTATTACCTCATAAAATTCAAAAATACATATATTTATACAATATTATTAAAATTATAAAAAAAGTTTATGTAACAAACTTATTCATAACGCTAAAGTATACAAATTCAATTAACTCATAATATTCTTAAATAAATAAAATATCTTAAAATACGTTATTTTTGTTCATTATATGCTACTTTATTAAAATACTAATGTCATAACTAACACTACATATACTAAACTTTTAGTACAAACACACATAACTTCAATTTTCATTAAAAATATATACTTAAAGTTAGTCCGTCTACCGAATGTGTCAAAAGGCTAGTAGTTAAGATATATAACTATTTAGAATAAAATATCAAAACAAAAAAGAGTATGAAGTTCGAAAAATAAAAATTTAGGTGAATTTATATTAATTTATACGATGCATAGTAAAAAACAATATAAACAAACATATATATATATTAGATGTTTTCAAAAAATATAATATATATAAAATCACAATAATGAAATTATTATTTAATTTATACTTTATTTTCAAGTCCCATGCGTGTACTGTGTACTGACATTAAAACTAATAATA
Source organism: Glebionis coronaria (assembly GCA_025667525.1). NCBI lineage: Eukaryota > Viridiplantae > Streptophyta > Magnoliopsida > Asterales > Asteraceae > Glebionis > Glebionis coronaria. The sequence continues at coordinate 700,708,233 of CM046874.1, forward strand.
AACTTAAACAAACTCAACTCTTATTTTTAGAATTAGAAAATAATTTTAGTACAACCGAAAAAAACCCGGACAATACTTGACGGATGTAGTAACTTATACACAATTTTTTTTTTAGTAAAAACTATATATAGTAATTGTGGTTTGCAATAAATGCATTAAATGCAAAATGTTGTTAAAAACACGTTGCATCATAAATTCTCTTACATTGCTTTAATATTTTTAGATATGATTAATGACTTTTAAATGACTTGCCAATAATGAAAATATGATCTATTAATAGGAAACAGATCATGAACCCTAACTATGTCGCCAAAAGAAATGAAAGAAATTAAGGTTGTTGTTCTATTCGATTGTTAATCACGATTACAGATCCCCTTCACCAATCGTAAGTCTTATATTTTTCTCATGCCATTTTTTAATCCGGAACCAGTTGCTAGCTGATACTATGAAGTTGAAAATGAATGGATCAATGGAGACTGTGTTAGAGTGTGTTATACCTTATATACATGATCCTGATGACCTTAACTCTATCTCTTTAGTTTCCCGTAAGTTATACGAGCTTGATTCCTTAACTCGTAAGCATGTAACGGTTCACTTGTGTTACGCTCCAACACCGTCTCATGTAAGCCAAAGATTTCCTTTTATTGAGTCCTTAACACTCAAGGGACTTCCTTACTGTAATTATCCCCAAGATTTGGACATTGAGCTCAGCCAATGGATTGAAGAAATATCTGTTAAGTTTGAGTGTTTGAAAGCGCTTCATTTCCATTCCATGGATATTCATGATGTAGATCTCAAAGTGTTGGCTAAAACCCGAGGTAAAGATTTACGGTGTTTGAAGATTTTTCACTGTGAAGGGTTTTCCACGGATGGGTTATTGCACGTCTCTAAGTATTGTAATGATTTGAGGACGCTGTGGTTGAAAGAGAACTTTATTGAAGATGAGGATGAGAGAGATGGGAAATGGTTACATGAATTGGCTTTGCATAACAAGGTTATTGAATCGTTAAATTTTGATATTCATATTACTGATGTGAACGATCTTACACTTATTGCCAAAAAATGTAGCAACTCTTTAGTATCTTTGAAGATTAGTCCAAATCAACCTCTAAATCATATAGGAGATGTCTTTAGCCATGCTATTAAGTTAGAAGATTTTTATGGCGCTGCTTTTGACAAAGATGGGGACTATAATAGTGTCAAATTCCCCCAATGTATTCGTGCTTTAGGTATTAAGGACTTGTTGGAACTTAATGTGAGTTTGTCAAGTTTTCACAAGGATTAAAGCATGATGTACAACTAGTGATGCAACAATTGAGATGCGTATTTTAACTAAAAACTAGGAAGAGTGGGATGACTTGGTAAGCAATTATAAGTTGAAACCGTCTCCCACCTTCTGAAGTCAAGGCCACAATTTTAGATCCATGATCTAGAATATGGCATGGTGGTTTCATATTATATAAACTCACATGATGGGGGACAGAAAACTAACACATAGAAATACACCACCAAATGTTGCAAAACCTATGCTGAGTTAATCCTCTGTGTCACTTCAATGTCTGCTCCGCCATTAACATTGCATTGTATTCGTTCGCTGACGAAAGGCAACAGGGTCTGCATCAATCCTGGGGTCGTTACGTAAGAGGCTTGCAGCGAATCGAGCACGTAAACACCTTTTAAGGACAGGGAACTCCTTCCCGTGCTAGACTCTTAGTAGGTGTTTCGATCGTGCCGTATGAAGAAGACTACATACAGGTGAATAGTTGTTGTTACTTTGGCTACCAGAGGTAGGTTCCATCTCGACATGGCAGGTTAATTCATTATGTATTTAATGTCCCTTTTATCGTTTCGTAGTTGATAAATGTGTGGGGTGTTTTAGTAGGTGTCCACAAACATTCGTAAACAACACGAATGTGATATGAGATAACGTAAAATATCCAACATTCTTAAAAGGTGTTTATGTTGTTGCTCAAATGATTTCATATTCGAAATTAAGTTTGTGTCTAACTGTGGATGAAACCAAATGAATCAAAGTGTGGCCTTCGAACTTGTAAGGTTTTAGCGCAAAATATGTTGAAGCTTTTAGATGCTTGAGGTTTATAAGTATACTTGTCAAATCGTTTCCAAACTCAATTTTGATTAGCAAAGAGTGACTTTGGGATTATTAAAGTAAATTTATACATTTGCTAATTGTATGAGATGGTAGCGTGGCTATTATTGACATGTTGGTCCACAAATTTGCTTTATTTTCATGGATATACTTCTTCTCTGTTTATTTACTGGAATTACGGTAAGATGACGACGAGATTGTAGATATTGCGAAACAATGCATGTGGTAACTGTGAGAGACTTAAGAAGAAATTAATTTGGAGTGAAAACCAAATGCTTATTTGATATATGTGGTCAAAGTGGTGTATACACCTAGCAAGGATAGATCATGTTGGGGCGTGTTTAAACATGTATTGCATTACTTAATACCGTGAATATTGTTGTACTGATAAGATGATTGAAATAAAGAAATTAGTTCATTTCCTATTATCATCATAAGGTGTTTTCATACATATGAAAAGTGTGAGGATGAAAGTTCTATTTTCTTTTGAAACGAAAGAAAATATGATATGTGAAATTGTGAACCCATATTGTGTTGCATTGGTGAGTGATTGAACGAGCTATGGGTATTTACATATAAACTTAAATCTGAACTCTTGCGATTTAACTTAATATTGAGATTTATGGTGGGGGTTAAAGAGACAAATTTTAACCTTACACGTAACATATTGAAGGAGTTTATATATGGTGTTTCATGTGTATTTGATTCATAAAGAACATGTGATCTGTTGAGCAACAAGAAGTTGAAACTATCACTATTCCTCATTTAGGATAGAATTGTGATCATAACTGATCACTATGATCATGATTCTTTCTCTTTCGTCCCTCTAATGGTGTAATCGATCATAGATTACTTGAGAATTACAAATACACATGAAGCATAAGAAATTTCACAAGTCGGTGGATCGTTAAACTTATACACATTATGTTGATTCTTGAATGTGCAAGAAACAAATGTGTAATTAGACTTCAAGAAGATGAAATTTGTGTTATTTGCCTAGTTGTGGCAATAAAAGAGGTTAAGCGGAATAGAGACATTATACCTCAATATATTTTGTTGTTTATGATATTCTAGATAAAATTGAGAATGGCCATTAGTGACGTGTTTGTCAAGTGAACTAGAAACTTGACTGTAAGCTCACTAAGACTGTGACGAGAGACTTAGTGAGTGTTTATGATGAGATCGATAAGCATCATAGTAACTTATCGAAATTTCTCCTTTAAGCCTCTAACGAGAGACTTATTGAGAGGTGCTAGAGGCATGGGTCTGAAACCATTGAGAATCAGTTAGTGATGGAAACCCGACTTGAATGTAGTGCTCCTACATAACAAGTTTAATGGGTAATAACAAAGTCATTAATTGATAGTAGGTGCTATCGATAAATTGGCCGATGTATAGCTTAGATAGCACGGCGTTGCAGAGAAAGGATGAGATCTTTCTCTTAACTAAGCTTTTGAGGCGTCTTAGCAAGAAAGATGTTAGAGTAGCTTTGCCTATATAACCTAGAGGTGGTGCTGCCTTGAATAGAGAGTTGTGGTTTCTCTCTTAGAGGGTTATGAATCAGGATTTAAGCGCATGGCCATATTCGCGCTCAGTGAGAATGTAATGGTTACGATGGGAAGTGTGTAGAAGCATGTCAGTGAAGTTATAAGATTCTTGGTTTAATTCCGTAGGACACCATAGAATCAGTTTCACTTGCATACTTCGAGTAAACGGGGTTTAATCGTAATGACACCTTCGTGACACAACCTATTTGTGTTTTGGAACTTAATGTGAGTTTGTCAAGTTTTCACAAGGATTAAAGCATGATGTACAACTAGTGATGCAACAATTGAGATGTGTATTTTAACTAAAAACTAGGAAGAGTGGGATGACTTGGTAAGCAATTATAAGTTGAAACCGTCTCCCACCTTCTGAAGTCAAGGCTACAATTTTAGATCCATGATCTAGAATATGGCATGGTGGTTTCATATTATATAAACTCACATGATGGGGGACAGAAAACTAACACATAGAAATACACCACCAAATGTTGCAAAACCTATGCTGAGTTAATCCTCTGTGTCACTTCAATGTTTGCTCCGCCATTAACATTGCGTTGTATTCGTTCGCTAACGAAAGGAAACGGGGTCTGCATCAATCCCGGGTCGTTACGTAAGAGGCTTGCAGCGAATCGAGCACGTAAACACCTTTTAAGGACAGGGAACTCCTTCCCGTGCTAGACTCTTAGTAGGTGTTTCGATCGTGCCGTATGAAGAAGACTACATACAAGTGAATAGTTGTTGTTACTTTGGCTACCAGAGGCAGGTTCCATCTCGACATGGCAGGTTAATTCATTATGTATTTAATGTCCCTTTTATCGTTTCGTAGTTGATAAATCTGTGGGGTGTTTTAGTAGGTGTCCACAAACATTCGTAAACAGCACGAATGTGATATGAGATAACGTAAAATATCCAACAGGACTTGCCTGTTACTTCATTATCTTTTCTACTCCCTTATGTAAATCAGCTACGGGAATTGGATCTTAGATGCAGTAGAGTTGGAGCATGTTGCCAATGTTTCTTGATTAGAAGGTGTCCCAACTTGGAATTCCTAAGCACGAATGATGTATGTGGAAACGCGGGGTTTCAAATAATCAGTCAGTATTGCAAGAAATTGCGCAAACTTAAGCATTATGGACGGGCAACTCATATGGGACTTATTGCTCTGGCACAAGGATGTCCCAATTTGGAGAATTTAGCTGTCATTCTCTTAGATATTTCAAATGAAGCTATAGAGTACGTTGGAACTTATTTGAAGAATCTACGGAAATTACATATAAATTTAGTTAATAAATCTTGTACAACAGATTTACCGCTAGACAACGGGATTCGAGCTATGCTAATCGGTTGCAAAAAACTCGAAAGTTTACATGTCAGTCTTTGTCACGGTGGATTGAAAGATATGGGTTTGGGGTACATTGGGAAGTATGGTCATAATATAAGATCTCTCTCTCTCTTGAGTATACAGGAGACTCTGATGCAGGACTTGTCGAATTATCCAAAGGGTGCACAAAATTGAGAACGGTAAGAATAAATCAATGCCCTTTTAGCGAGCAAGCAGTTGAGAGTTATTGGTTTAATATAGATACGCTAAGGTATATTTATGGGTCTAGTTATTTTGGTGGTTTGAAGCTCGCTTGTCCAACGATTGCTGCTGATGCTGAGGTAATACTACTCGAAGCTTCACAAATAATCTGCTATAATTGTATTTTTATAAGAATGCTTTAATTGTATTAAATTTAGGAGGTTGTATGCATCCTTTCCCAAAATACTTTTGTCTATTTTAAATTATTGCGTTACTTATTGTAAAAAAATCAATATTATTACAAGAAAAGGTTGCTGGTGCATTGATTGCTGTTATTGAGGGTGGTGGATATGGGTAGTTTGGTCCGTCTAAGTAATGGGTCGAAACAGACTGTTTGGGTACTTGGGTTTACAAATTCATGCGTTAGTAAGATACAAAACAATTATTTAACAAGAATATACAAAAGAACTTGAGAATGGTTTGAGAGGTTGTATGCATTAGAAACAAACGTTGGATGGTATTAAACGCTCGAGCCCATTTTTAAGGACCCATTTTTATCTATATTGGTTGAGGCTTGACACTGTTGTGTTCTTGCCGGCCGGCCTTGATATTTTCACCATAGAACCACCACCAAATGCTCAAAACGCTTCGAATATGCCAATATAATTACTTTCGGCATATTTGGAACTTATTTTGAAATGGTAACTTACAGAACTAGTTAATTTTCACCCAACCAAGTGGACGATATCTAGTTTTAGTCCTTCAAGCCAGTTCTAAGCTTTCAGCTCCTTCTGCAGCCTTTCTTTTCTCCAAAGAATAAACCATCTGATGAGAAATTTTTCCTTCAAATACTTTCTGCTGATGTTATTCATTTTGATGCTCTGACCTTCGCTACAGGTACTTCCAGAACTGAATCCGCATGTTACACTTGCTAAAAAACTCCGTAGGTTAGCCAGACAATTAGTGGCAGAAGGAAGTGGTGTAGGATCTGTAAAGATAACATACACATCCTTAAGAGCAACAGATGATGCAAATAACCCATTAGTCGATGCTTTGGTTGCCAAAGCTATCCATGTAAACGAAGAACGGGTTCTTTTAGATAGGGTATCTGAGAAGCCACTTGGAATCTTAAAAGTCCAAATTGCTAATGTCGAGTCACGTGTTGCAGTAGCGATATCCGAGTCTGGTGAAATTGAAGTAGAAGGAAGGGTCAAGAATGGGGTCCCCCAATTGACGAAAATAGGTGATTTGGACGTGGTTGTGAGTTTGGAAGAAAATATTATAATTTGTATACAAATACTAGGTTTACGGTATGTCATTTGGAGTGTTCCAAGCATATTGGATGATGACAATGTGATTATTAGCTCTATGAGTTTCGGTAAAATGGAACCAACAGATCAAGGGGTTATCGTGATTGGAGTTGGTGAGAAACCGAGCAAAGAGACTTTAAAGAAGATTGATGAGATGCCTGATATTGAGGCGTTTGTTTTCTTGGCTTTGTAGTCTGGTTTTAGTCAAACTATATGTTATTTTGTTTTCCAAAACATGTTGAACTTGATTGTTTTGATGCACTAATGTTGTTGTATTGTTCGTTTTGTTAAACTTATTATTCATGATTGAGCAAAAATGCTGATTTATTCTTATTTACTACTGATATTGTTTATATTAGCTGAAGGGCATGGAATACTGGTAAACTATAACGAGCATAAGTATTTTAATATAACAAATTCTTTCGAAGGGATCGATCATTGCCTTACGTTTACCATCTTTAACCTTTATCTGCATTGTCACTTTTTACCATTGTCAGGCAAGGGACATAAAGTCTTGTGTTTGTGCGTGTGAAAATGGGTACACTGGTTGATTTTGGGTCTATTAACTCATTTGTGAATTTGATAATTGTTATAATTAAAGAGTTTGGGAATGAGGGGGATTTTTACAGGAAGTTTGCTGTAAAATAAGGTGAAAGTGCAGTGATAAATTGGACTCGGGTTTGTTTAGGCTGCGCGCCTTTCTAGTGTTATTGTGTCTATCTTTAGTAGCTCATTAGCCGTTTGACTCATCACACTTCGAGAGAAGTCTTTAGGAATAGATGACTAGTAGTACTAACTACTAAAGACAAATGTTAAATGCTCCTTAGTTATAAAAAAGTGTGAACCGATAATCTTTATCTTACGCTTCTTATGTAAATAATTAAAACGTACAAGGACCAAACTTGTACAGAACATAGTTTATAACCGCCTGTGTCGGTTTAGGTTTAGGAACAGACATGTCGATTGGATTATGACCATTCGGCCTCTATATAAACAAACACATGTAACAAATTTACGATTGATCAAATATATATATATTACTTATTCATTATTTTTGCAACTCAATAAACAATCGATCCAGGAAGTTGGGACAACATTTGGCATCAAGAGCAAGGGTTTATATACTCGTTTTTCTACATAAAAACAACAGCCCTAAAGGCCACAGAAGATCACGCTGTGTTATATTTAGTCTTTATATATCCTAAGCCGTGTCTAGGGAAGAATTAGAGTCTAGTTTCCTAATAGCTATGAATAAAGGTCAGGTGATTTTTCCAAGCCCAACCCGACCCGTAGGACTTGTAATAGTCGGTTCCCCCTCATCTCTATAAAAGGAGGTGAGGGGGAACGAACCAATTCACGTCATTCTTTCAATAACTAATCGTTTAGATTAGGGATAATACCTCGTGGGCGTCGCTTTTACTTTTCTGTCGATTGTTGTGTGTGTTCTTTGATCGAGTATTCCGCACATCTAGATAACCAGGGTTGTAGGTATTGAACCCAACAAGTGGTATCAGAGCCCAGGTTCGCAGGGTGCACTGATTTTCTAGGATCAATCGTTGAAGGTTATTGTTGATCGAGTTTAGATCAGCAAGGGTGCAGCGAATATCGATTAAAAAGGGTTGTTGGTTGAAGATCGATTAACAAGAAGCTGCCATTTATTGTTTCTTCTTGTAGCTGGTTTTGCGAAGAGGAAGAAGATAACGTGGAGGCTTTTGTTGTGAGAAAGTCAAATTTACTTCAAAGGCTGTGGTTTTTTTTGGTGTTTGTTTTGTTTTGTTTAGCTACATAGGGAATTGCGCCAGAGTAATATTTGGGCCTAAGGTTTTAATATAAGCCTATTTTAATTTTGGACAATAATTGGGCCAGATTTATATAGGTTTATTATATTCTTTTTGTTTTGTGTTTATTAAACAAAAAACAAAAAGTTAATAATATTTGAAGGGTATTTTACACAAGGGGACTTCGTAATTCGTGATTGTGAGCTTGGTTTAAAAATGAGTTTTGCGATCCATTGCGCTAAAGGTCCCAAAAGGTATTACGTGATGCGTGATGCGATTGCGAACGCAATTTGGACGCGATGCGTTTAGTATAAAAAAGTATAAAAATTATTTAAAAATAGTATATAGTCTACAAAGTACTAAGTAAATACAATAAAGTTATAAAATAAGTTACTAACATATTGAAATTAGCCTTTTAATTCCTTGTAAAACAAATAAATTGAAAGTAAAGCTTGACAAAAAACACTTAACAAATGCAAGATACTATATTGTTGTTATTGTGTTTGTTTTGGATATATTTTAACAAGTATTATCTTAAAAAAGGCATTAAAGTACATAGGTCTCTTTTATATGGTTTAAATTTGACAAAAATGACCTAAGTACTAGATTGCGACAATTGCTACCGTTGCTAGCATTATACAAATGCGATAAATTGCATTTTAATGCGAGCACATTCCGGGATGGCATTGCATTAGGCACCTTGATGCGAAATTTTTAAAGCAACGCATTGATGCGTACAATTTGCGCATTGATGCGCGCATTTTTAAACCAAGATTGTGAGGTTAAACGTATCACAAGGTTTAACAAGTTACCGAAGGGACTTTATTCATTTGTGATTGTGAGGTTTTTCACAAGGTTTAGCAAACTAATAAAAGGATAAAGAATGACGGGAGCCAAGTTTGACATCGAGAATTCGATGGAACTGGTGATTTCGGGTTATGGAGAATCAAGATGCGTGCTTTGTTAATCCAGAATGGATGTGAAGCAGCTCTGGAGGTTTTCCCCACGAATATGGAAGCTGAAGAGAAATCTAAGCTTGACAAGAATGCTCACAGTGCCATGATTTTGTGTTTAGGTAACAAGGTCCTGAGAGAGGTTACCGGGGAGACGACTGCAGCGGGGGTTTGGTCAAAGCTCGAGTCTTTGTACATGACAAAGTCATTGGCCAACAAGTTGTACCTGAAGAAGAAGTTGTATACATTCTACATGTCGTCTGGACGAAAGATTTCCGAGCATATAGATGAGTTCAACAAAATCGTTCTTGATTTAGAAAATATTGAGGTAAAATTCAAAGATGAAGATCTTGCTTTATTGTTACTCACGTCTTTACCAGCATCATACGAACACTTTGTGGATACCTTGCTTTATGGACGGGAAGATTTGACTTTGGAGGACGTGATGGCCACACTAAATTCAAAGGAAATCAAAGAAAGGTTCAAGGCGAAGGGGGATGATGGTGAAGGGTTATATGTGAGGGGAAGAACTGATCGCATGAATTCGCATCAGTCAAAGGGAAAGTCAAGATCGAAATCTCGAGGTGGAAGACACAAATGCTTTATTTGCCAATCTGAGGAGCACTTGAGAAGAGACTGTCCGAAGAATAATCGCAAGAAGTCAAAAGGTTACGTCAAGAAAGATGATCAACCAAGCTCTAGTGGTTCGATTTATGACGATTCTGAGGTGATGATGGTGATGAGTGCAGAAAGACTGCAAGATTGGATCATGGATTCAAGAGGTTCATATCACATGTCACCCAGGTTAGATGTATTTTTTGATTTTTTGGAATGCGATGGGGGCAGCGTACTGTTGGGCGACAACAGGGAGTGCAAGATCAGGGGTATTGGCAAGGTAAAGGTACAACTAAAAGATGGGTCAAGTTTTGTGTTAAACAATGTCAGGTACATTCCTGAATTGAAAATAAACTTGATATCGCTGGGAACTCTTGAAAAAGAGGGATATACCGTAAAATTGCAGTCGGGCAAAATCAAGGTGATTAATGGTTCTAGGGTTATTATATCTGGAACCAGAAGGGAGAACTGTGTGTACTCTTTGGATGGCCATGCATTGGCCGGTGAGCTTAATGCTAGTGTTGAAGAGAAAGACAGTCTTGTGCAGGTTTGGCATAAAAGACTGGGACATATTAGTGAGGCGGGACTACACGTGCTGGAAAAGCAGGGTTTGTTTGGCAAGAAGAGTCTAGGTAAGCTCGATTTTTGTGAGAATTGTGTTCTGGGAAAGTCACATCGAGTCCGTTTCGGTGTAGGAAGGCACACTACTCAGGGAGTGATAGACTATGTTCATTCAGACTTATGGGGTCCGTCTCAGGTGGAATCATTGGGAGGTAAGAGGTATTTCTTATCTATTGTCGATGATTATTCCAGAAGGGTATGGGTTTATGTTCTCAGGTTCAAACACGAAGCATTTGAAAAGTTCAAAGAGTGGAAGCAGTTAGTAGAAAATCAGACTGGGAGGACGGTTAAGAAGCTTAGGACGGATAATGGTCTTGAGTTCTGTAACCGGGAGTTTAATCAGCTATGCACTGAGAGTAGGATTGCTAGACATTTGACGGTTGCCGGGACGCCGCAGCAAAATGGGTTAGCAGAACGGATGAATAGAACTCTCATGGACAAGGTACGCTGTTTATTAATACAGTCTGGATTGCCCAAGACCTTCTGGGCGGAAGCGACATGTACGGCCGCATATCTTATAAATAGGTCACCATCGACAGCGATTGAGAAGAAGACACCTATGGAGATGTGGTCGGGACATCCTAGTGATTATGGGATGTTGAGGGTTTTCGGCTGTGTCGCGTATTCACACGTTAAACAAGGGAAGCTCGAGCCGAGAGCGGTAAAATGCGTTCTTTTAGGGTATCCTGAAGGTGTGAAGGGGTACAGACTATATAGGCTTGATAATGAATCACCTAAAATAGTCACCAGCAGGAACGTAGTCTTCAATGAAAGTGTCATGTACAAAGACACGTTGAAGGATTCTGGTGCAGGTAAAGATAAGTCTGTTGAGGAATTACAGTTTGAGGTGGAAATGCAGAGGTTAAATAATCATACGCTTGAGGAAGACCAGACAGGTCAGGAAGATCAAACAGGTCAGGAAGATCAGACAGATCAGGAAGACCAGACAGATCAAGAAGATGGCTATGATGAAGGTGCATGGGTTCAAGAAATTGATCATCCACCGGATCTCACATATTATTAATTGGTTCGGGATAGAGAGCCAAGGACAAGAACGAAACCGACAAGGTTTCGGGATGAGAGTAATATGGTTGCTTACGCGTTTGCTGCTGCAGCAGAGGAAGAAGATACTCATGAACCATTGACATACCAGGAAGCAGTTGCTTGTGAAGACAATTCTAAGTGGAAAGCTGCTATGAAAGAAGAGATGGATTCTCTGAGGAAGAACAAGACCTGGGTGTTAGTAGATCATCCAGCTGGGCAAAAGCTGGTGAGCTGTAAATTGCTGTACAAAATAAAGGAAGGGATTGAAGGTGTTCAAAAGCCTAGGTACAAGGCAAGGTTGGTGGCTCGTGGATTCACACAAAGGGCAGGTATTGATTGAAATGAAGTATTTTCGCCGGTAGTTCGACACACATCTATTCGGGCTATACTTGCATTGACTGCGTGTAAAGATTATGAGCTGGAGCAGCTTGATGTAAAGACGGCGTTTTTACATGGAAATCTTGAAGAAGTGATCTACATGAGGCAACCACCGGGATTTGAACAAGGTAACAAGGTATGTTTGTTAAAGAAATCTCTTTATGGTTTGAAGCAGTCACCTAGGCAATGGTACAAGAGGTTCGATGAGTATATGCTGAGCAACGGGTTTAAGCGTAGCAGTTACGACAGCTGCGTATATTACAGGAGTTATGCACCAGGGGAGTATATCTATCTACTGTTATATGTAGACGATATGCTGATTGCTTGTAAAAGCAAGGCTGAGATCGCGACTACCAAGTCTTTGCTTAAAAGAGAGTTCGACATGAAAGAGCTCGGGGAAGCAAAGAAGATTCTTGGTATGGAGATCTTCAGGGATCGGAGTCGCAAGATTCTGAGGGTGTCACAATCCGGGTACATTTCTAAAGTTTTAAAAAGGTTTAGAATGGACAATAGGGAGTCGGTTCAGACACCATTGGATGGACACTTCAAGCTGTCGTTGAATGATTGTCCGGTTAGGGATTGTGATGTTGAAAGAATGAGTAGGGTGCCATATTCAAATGTAGTTGGGAGCTTAATGTACTTGATGGAGTGCACGAGGCCAGACATAGCGTATGCAGTAAGTGTAGTTAGCAGATATTTGGTGAATCCGGGTAAACTCTATTGGGAAGCAGTGAAGTGGATTATGAAGTATTTGTCGGGCACTGTAAACGTGGGTTTGGTGTATAGGACAAATCGTGGCAACCATGTGGACGTAACAGGTTTTGTTGATTCAGACTACGCTAAGCATCCGGATAAAGGTAGGTCTCTCACTAGTTACGCATTTTTAGTACAAGGATGTGTTGTAAGCTGGAAGGCAACGCTACAACACGTGGTGGCTCTTTCAACTACAGAGGCAGAGTATATGGCCCTTACGGAGGCTGTGAAGGAAGCTATTTGGCTAAGAGGACTCTTGGAAGAGTTGGGCGTGAAGCTCAACACTGTTGCGGTTAATTGTGATAATCAGGGCGCGATTCACTTATCGCGGAATCATGTTTTTCATGAAAGGACTAAGCACATAAATGTGCGTTATCACTTTATCAGAGAAGTCTTGGAAGCGAAAACGGTTGAACTTCTGAAGGTGAGTACTGAACACAATGTTGCGGATGCCTTGACGAAGATGGTACCTGGACGCAAGTTACAACACTGCTTGAAGTTGTTGAGTGTTGGGATAGGCTAATATAAAGTCTAAGGTGGAAATTGTTATATTTAGTCTTTATATATCCTAAGCCGTGTCTAGGGAAGAATTAGAGTCTAGTTTCCTAATAGCTATGAATAAAGGTCGGGTGGTTGTTCCAAGCCCAACCCGACCCGTAGGACTTGTAATAGTCGGTTCCCCTCATCTCTATAAAAGGAGGTGAGGGGGAACGAACCAATTCACGTCATTCTTTCAATAACTAATCGTTTGGATTAGGGATAATACCTTGTGCGCGTCGCTTTTACTTTTCTGTCGATTGCTGTGTGTGTTCTTTGATCGAGTATTCCGCACATCTAGATAACCAGGGTTGTAGGGATTGAACCCAACACGCTGAAAAGAGACGTTCTTGTTTTTTTTCAGTAAGAACAGTTTGGTTCTTTATTCTTCCAAAAGAACAAACAGAGACTTGAATAAGAAGAGGCGTAAAGGAGATAGTGCACGATCTGCTTTGCGTAGGAGTTGCAAACGCTTACACCAAGCGTTAGTTGGCGGGTTAAAACTTCGTTTGAACGACGAAGGGAAGGAAGAATGACTCGTTTTTGGTTCAAGAAGAACGAGAGGAAAGGCAGCCTGTTTGTCGTTGTGTTGTGTGTTACCGCAACACGGGAAAAAGAACGACATACTACGTTTCGGTTAGGAAACGAGTGGGGGAAAGCTTTGTGAATCCGGATACAAAAAAAACACAAAGCAGAAACAAGAGACGCGAAGGTTAAAAACGCGAAAAGACGCCGCTAGGAAGGATTATACCGCATAAGAGATATAATTGTTTTAAAAGTGTCGGGACGACACAAGTAAAATTCCAGGAGAAAGGCGTGGACGAACAAGGTTTTGTTTGTCAGGGATATCACAGACTTGGGGTCGAAAAGGACCAAGTTGGAATAGGCGCAGCTTTTTGTCGGACAAGACAAGAAGCAGGAAGAAAGATATCGGGCAAGCGCCGGTTTTGTCGAACAAGAGAAGAAGCAGGAAGCGATATCAGAATTAGAAGAAAACGTGTTTGTTGGACAAGGCAAAACAGAAACAAACCAAAGTGGGAAGAAAACAAGCGTTTATTTTTTGTTTGTGACAACAATTTGTTTCAAACTGTTTCTGTGGAAGAAACAAGTGGTAAAAAGGACAAGAAGGTGTTTGGGGATTCGAGGCACAAAAACGCGCAGCGTGGTTTAACGAAGGAAACAAAGTTGTGTGCAAATCACAACACCAAGGTCACAAGTTTCATACTCGACTTTTTTAGAATAATTAGAAGTAATATAGAATTATTACTTTAGACATATTAGGATTCCCGATACCTAATATAATCCCTATTAGAAAGTACCACACTAGCACACATAATTCCTAAACGAAAGTGAAGATATTAAAAACTTTCAAGATGGTTGACGAAGATACCTCAAAATCATCTAAAAACGAAGCACCCACGACACACTACCAATGCCCTAAATTAAAAGGCACAAACTACACGGTTTGGGCTATACAAATTAAGGTTATATTAGAGGCACACGGTCTGTGGGAGACGATAGAGCCCAAAAATGATACGGAGGTAGACAATAAGAAGGACAAGGCGACGATAGCCTTCTTATATCAAGCGTTGACGGAAGACGTGATTTTACAAGTAGCAAGTTGTGAAACGGCTAAGGAATTATGGGATTCGTTGAAGAAGCAACACGTTGGAGATGAAAAGGTGCAGAAAGCACAACTACAATCATTGATGATTGAATTCAATGCGCTTCAGATGAAAGATGAAGACACGGTGGATGCATTTATGGCCAAGATAAACGGCTATGCCACGAAGGCAAAAGAATTAGGGAAAGCTTTGGATAAATCTCTTCTAGTACGAAAGTTGCTAGATTCTACACCTGATAGATTTATTCAGATAGTAGCATCCATAGAACAAACAAGTGATCTGGACGACATCACTTTAGACGAGATCACTGGAAAACTCAAGGCATTTGAGGAAAGGATAAGACTCCGAAAGGGAGGACAAGTGGAAAGCCATGAAAACTTATTATTCGCACAAGGCGAACACTCGGGAAAAGATAGACGTTTTGGGAAACGTGGAGGTAGAAAGTTTTCACATAAAAACTGGCAGAATAATAGAAACAGAAGTAACTCACGAGAGGGAAACTCAAATCACAAAGGAAACTCAAACAAGAGTAAGAGTGAAAGAGATTTGAGTAAGGTACAATGTTATAAGTGTCAGAAATTTAGACACTATAAAAGGGATTGTAGAGGAAAGTCAACAACTCAGGAACAATCAAACCTTATCTTAGAAGATGACGAACCATCACTACTAATGGCTACACATGAGGAAGTATTGTTGAATGAGAAACAAATTCAACAAGGAAAATACACCTCAGGAGTTACAAATATGTGGTACTTGGATAATGGAGCAAGTAACCATATGACGGGTAACAAGGGCCATTTTAGAGATATTGATGAAAACGTGTCAGGGAAAGTACGTTTTAGAGATGGGTCATATATACAGATAAAGAGGAAAGGATCTATTCTTTTAGGTTGTAGAAACCAGGAACAAAAGATAGTATCAGACATATACTATATACCAGACCTGAAGAGCAACATACTAAGTTTAGGACAACTTACAAAAATAGGTTGCAAGGTCATTATGGAAGGAAATATATTGGCAGTATATGATAAGCATGAGAGTTGTTGATGAAGGTAGAAAGATCAAAGAATCGGCTTTACAGTATTAGATTACAAGTACAAGCCCCTATATGTCTCTTAGCAAGAATAGATGAGCAAGCATGGTTATGGCATGCTAGATTAGGTCATCTAAATTTTGATGATATCAACAAGATGAATAGGAAGAATCTAGTGGAAGGAGTACCAAGGATAAACCATGTTGGACAGATTTGTGATGCATGTGTGTTAGGAAAACAAAGCAGAGCACCTTTCCCAAATCAAGCTAAATTCAGATCAGAAAACCCGTTGGACTTAGTATATGGAGACTTGTGTGGTCCCATAAGTCCACCTACACACTCTGGCAAGAATCTCATATTCTTGTTAGTAGATGATTGTACACGTTTTATGTGGGCTTACTTTCTAACATCGAAAGATGAGGCATTTAGTACTTTTAAGGAATTTAGACAACAGATAGAAATGAAGTTGGGACTAAAACTGAGAATGCTAAGAACTGATAGAGGAGGTGAATTCACATCAAATGAATTCACAAGATATTGTAAAGAAAATGGGATAGCACGACAGTTAACAGCACCTTACTCACCACAACAGAATGGAGTAGTGGAAAGGAGGAATAGGACAGTGTTATCAACTACGAGGAGTATGATTAAAGCAATGAAGTTACCTTTAACCTTTTGGGCGGAAGCGGTTAGACACGCCATATACATACTCAATAGGGTACCTACAAGAGCCCTGGAAAATAAAACGCCATTTGAGGCACTCTATGACATAAAACCAAACTTGGAAAACCTAAGGATATTTGGATGCATAGCTTATGCAAAGATAACAAAACCTCACCTGAAAAAGCTGGATGAAAGAATCATACCACTAGTTTACTTAGGAGTAGAGGAAGGATCAAAAGCATGTAGGTTATATGATCCAATAGCAAAGAGAAAACATGTTAGTAGGGATGTGAAGTTTATGGAAATGAAACCATGAGATTGGAATGAGGATAGAGAAGATACAAGTACACAAGACACATTTTGGGCTAGTTTTGTGGAAGAAGGAGTTGACAATGACAAGAATTTACATCATGAAGAGGATCCAAATGATGATCCTAACTCACCAATCACACCTAACCACACCTACAACCAACCTCCAGAAGAGGAAGAAGAGTCTACTATTAGATCGACAGAAGACTTGGGAAATAGATTTGATCATACACCCAAAAGAGGTTTTAGAAGTCTAAATAACATATATGAAAACACAGGAGAAGTAGAAATTCAGAATTTACTACTTATGGAAGAAGAACCTCGTAATTACAAGGAAGCATCAACGGATGAGAAGTGGATTGAGGCCATGGAGATTGAGTTGGACTCAATAAATAAAAATAACACATGGACCCTCACCACATTGCCACCAGATCAAAAGGCAATAGGACTCAAGTGGGTGTATAAGACCAAGAAGGATGCAGAAGGGAAGATCATCAAATACAAGGCAAGATTAGTAGCAAAAGGTTATGTACAAGAACAAGGAATAGACTTTGATGAAGTATTTGCACCGGTAGCACGAATAGAAACAGTTCGTTTGATATTGGCCTTAGCAGCATATCATGGCTGGCAAGTAAACCACCTAGATGTAAAATCGGCATTTTTACATGGAGATTTGAAGGAAGAAGTCTATGTTACACAACCTGAAGGGTTCATACAGCAAGGGAACTCAGGAAAAGTTTACAAACTCATTAAAGCATTATATGGGTTAAGGCAAGCACCAAGAGCTTGGAATATGAAACTTGATCAAACCTTAAAATCATTGGATTTTAAGAAGTGTAATCTCGAACAAGCGGTCTACACAAAGAGAAGTAAGAATTCTACACTTATAGTTGGAGTTTATGTAGATGATTTGATAATCACGGGCACTCCAAGGAAGGAAGTAGACGCATTTAAATCCCAGATGAAGGATAAGTTTGAAATGAGCGACTTAGGCTTATTAGCGTATTACCTTGGGATAGAAGTTACACAGACAGGAGGAGAGATCAAAATCAAGCAAACAGGGTACATTAACAAGATCTTAAAGGAGACAAGTATGATGGATAGCAACGAAACAAAGATCCCAATGGATCCCGGTACTAAGTTGGTCAAGGCGGAAGATGGAAACTCAGTTGACGCAACTTATTACAGAAGTTTAATTGGAAGTCTCAGGTATTTGCTACATACAAGACCAGATCTTAGTTATCCAGTCGGATTACTTAGCAGATTCATGCAAGACCCAAAGGATCATCACCTGAAGGGGGTAAAACAAGTGATTCGATACATCAAAGGAACAAAGGAGCATGTCATAATATACAAGAAAGAAGGCGGCTGCAAGATTACAGGTTACAGCGACAGCAGTTATGGTATTAACACTGATCAAGGAAGAGGAACTACTGGTATAGTATTCTACTTTGGAGAGGCACCTATTACTTGGTGTACTCAGAAACAACCAACAGTGGCGCTCTCATCATGTGAATCAGAATTCATGGCGGCTACTGGAGCAGCATGTCAAGCCTTATGGTTAAAAAGATTACTCAGTGAATTAACAGGATGGGCAGAGAAGAAGATAACGTCGAAGGTCGATAACGTTTCAGCAATAGCACTCGTAAGGAACCCAGTCTTTCACGGAAGGAGTAAGCACATCGATATTCGCTACCATTTCATTCGAGAATGTGTAGAGAATGGACACATCAATGTGGAACATGTCAGCGGAGAACTACAAAGAGCAGACATTCTAACGAAGGCTCTACCAAGATTGAAGTTCACGACAATAAGACAAATGCTCGGAGTTCAAGACTTAGGACGAAGCGATGATCAAGATTAAGGAGGAGAATGTGAACCGATAATCTTTATCTTACGCTTCTTATGTAAATAGTTAAAACGTACAAGGACCAAACTTGTACAGAACATAGTTTATAACCGCTTGTGTCGGTTTAGGTTTAGGAACAGACATGTCGATTGGATTATGACCATTCGGCCTCTATATAAACAAACACATGTAACAAATTTACGATTGATCAAATATATATATTTTACTTATTCATTATTTTTGCAACTCAATAAACAATCGATCCAGGAAGTTGGGACAACAAAAAGTTCTTGAGACTCTGGCTAATAAATTAGGATCGATTTGTAGTTACAAAGGCGTCTGAGATTGCTTGTTATCTCGATTCTTGGTTAGCACTACACATACATAATTTATGGGCAACAGCTCACTCAAATTCAGTACCGAGTATACTGAACTCTTACCCTTTTGCTTAATAGGTCACTCGACTACCGTTCTAAAGCTAAATGACCAACTCAAAATCATACTGTCACATCCTCATAGCAAATTAGCAATACTACTGATCAGCCCGAAAAAAATAGTACTTTTCGGTTCATAGGACAAACCAATCCAAACTAATAGCCCATCGAATTTTCGAAAATGTAAAATATTAAAAGGTATTCATGTGTTTCCACAATACATAAATTCTTTTGTAGAGGCTGCAAATCAGTAGTATACAAACAAAATCCTTAAATTAAATTAACCAAAGAAATTAATAAGTAAGCATTACAACACTTAGCACACAAAGTATAAAATAACTAAACGCAATAATTAATGTTAGTTTTAAAACACCATTAAAAAAAAAAAAAATTAAAACTACATATTACTATACATATTATATTGTACAAACTAGTAATACATACAAATCTTTACATAAATTACATGTTAATGATACACTAGAGGGTTCCCGCGCATTGTGCCAACGGGTATCTTGACATCACAAATTTTGGCATGCAATGTATTACGGTTATATGTATTTGTTGTGACAATTACTTTCAACACTTTGCACCTCAACAATTTTAGCTTGATGTATAAATATCACTTTCAATTCCGATCTTGACAATAAAAGATGACTTTAAAAATTAGTTTTATAATTACAAAGCCTTTAAAAGGAAGGTTGCCAGTTAGAAGTGAACTTGATAAACGAGGTAATGATTTGGACTCTCTCTTACGTCCTAGTTGCAATGATATGGTCGAGACAATTGATCATTGTATGGTGCTATGTAATATGCATCACACATGTGGGAGAAGATTTTTGATTGCTGTAAAATCACCCCACTTAATGCTTTTTGCACTAGTGAGATATTTTGACATAGCCGCACTTTCCCGATATATATGAGAAATCTGTGGCAAATAGTAACGGGTCACTGGTTATCACATATGGAAAGAAAGAAATAATATAGTATTTAGAGCAAAAGTGTCAAGTGTGAATAAAATTGTGCAAGACATTAAATTACAAAGCTTTTAGTGGATTGTGAGAAGGGCAAAAAAGCAAGCATTGAGTTGGCAGCAATGGCTAATTGATTCAATTAAATGCGATACAAGTTTGATTAGAGTCATGTGATTGTCTATGCTGTGATTTTATCAACGCGTACGAGTTCGATTGATACGTGTTAAAGGGGGTTTTGGTTGGTTTTGTGGTCTTGTCCCTTTTGCATTGCAACGGTAATAAGTTCAGTATGTGGTCTCTACATTATCGATCCAATGCTGTGGTATTTGTATAAATCTAGTTCGTTTTTTATTTGTTTTTTCTCGGGTCCATTCCTTTGTTAATCAGCTTGTTTAATTAAAAAAAAATTCCATTGTATTACTATTTATTTTCTCAGTTGTATGCAAATTGTATCCAACTGCAAGCCCTAATCTTGCACCCTTTTCCGAATAGAGCCCAATAACTAATGCCAACCCACACTAATATCTCTCACAACCATTTCACATAATTCCCTAAACATATTCACTTGCTCACTTCATCCATCTCTTTTTCTATTAATCAAAAAATTATCTTTCTTCTTTGTTATGATGATGGGTTATTAATTACTAGTCTGGTACCCGCACAATGCACGACGGGTACGAGATGAATATCTTTTTATAAATAAATGTTACACTTTTATCCACCAACTTCGTATTCAAATTAAAGTTAAAATTATAAAAAGTTAAATCTAAATAAATAAATTCACTAAAAATAAAAAAGCTAAAATTTAATAAAAAATATATCAAAATGGATATTGAATTAAAAAGAACGAAATTTTAGAAAATATGCTGGAATTAGATGTAGAAAAAATAAATAAACAAAAAGATATTTCAATTTAAATATAAAAGTTTTTTTGAATAGTTTGTTACAATAGTTGTTAGAAAATTTTGTTATAAAAGAGATGAATGGATGATATTAATTTCTAAATTAATAAATGTTAGAGGCTGAATTATTTTATAACTTCAAAAAATAAAAAGGCTTAAATGCTTTATAAAGTAATATAGATGATTTAATTATGTTGTAAATTATGTATGTATTATTGTAAGTTATAATTTTCTAAGTTTTTTTTCTTTATGTGATTCAAAGTTTTACATTAGACTTCCATTGTAAAATTACTTAAAACTTTAGTATTTATTAAAGAAAGAGATACAAAATATTTTATAAGTAATATAAATCAATGTTTTTAGACCCGGGTCAACCCTGCCGGGTTAACCGATTGACCAGGTTTCAAAAATTTATTTTTACAAACATTATATCTAATATTTATTAATTATTAAAAAAAATAAAAAAATTAGGTTGACCCGGGTTGATCCGGGTTGACTCGGACCGGGTCGATTTAAAAACCGGTTTCCAAAACATTGTTATATATGTGACCCAACCGACCATCCCAATACAAACCTTTTCGTCGCTGCGACTTTTTATTTTTAAGCACACTCTACCGACCCAAAACCAAATTTAACACCGCACGATTCCAAAAAACATCCCAGTACAAACCTTTTTCTGAAATTATGTTGCCTAAAGAAATCAAGGTTAGGGTTCTCTTCGATTGTTTCTACTTTTTGTAAATTTTATTTTTATTTTAATTTGTACTTTTTATTTATAGCTAATAATCTGAAATCTTAACAGTTGAGAAGGAATGGATCGATGGAGACTGTGTTAGACATTGTTATACCTTATATACACGACGGCGATGACCGTAACTCTATTTCTTTAGTTTCCCGTAGATTTTACGAGCTCGATTGTATTACACGTAAGCATTTAACTGTCCACGCGCATTACGCCACAAACCCGTCTCGTGTAAGTCAAAGATTCCCTTTTATCGACTCCTTAACACTCAAGGGAGTCCCTGATTGGGATTTTCCACAGTTTTTTGACTTTGACATCAGCCCATGGATTAAAGAAATATCTGTTAAGTTTGAATATTTGAAAGCGCTTCATATCCGTGGTGTGTGTTTTCATGATGAAGATCTCGAGCTGTTGGCTAAAACCCGTGGTAAAGATTTACGAAGTTTGAAGATTTGTAAGTGTGCATTTTCCACAGATGGGTTCATGCACGTCTCTAATTATTGTAATGATTTGTGGACGCTGTGTTTGGAACTTAATGATAATCGAGATGCGCATGGGAAAGATGGGAGATGGTTACATGAATTGGCTTTGCATAACAAGGTTATTGAATCGTTACATTTTGATTTTAATATTACTGATGTGGACGATCTTACACTTATTGCGAAAACATGTAGCAACTCTTTAGTATCTTTGAAGCTTAGTCCAAATAAACCTCTAAATCATATACGAGATGTCTTTAGCCATGCTATTAAGTTAGAAGATTTTGATGGCACTGCTACTGACGAAGACAGGGACCATAGTATTTTCGAATTTCCCCCAAGTATTCGTGGTTTAGGTATCAAGGACATGCCTGTTACTTCATTCCCTTTTCTACTCCCTTATGTAAATCAGCTGCAGAAACTGGATCTTACATGCATGGGAGTTGAATATTATTGTTGCCAATGTTTCTTGATTGAAAGGTGTCCCAACTTGGAAGTCCTATGTACCGTTGATGTATGTGGAGATATGGGATTACGAGTTATTGTTCAGGTTTGCAAGAAACTGCGCAAACTTACCCATTATGGGCGTGTGACTCACATGGGACTTATTGCTCTGGTACAAGGATGTACCAATTTGGAGTATTTAAATGTTAGTCTCTCAGATATTTCTAGTGAAGCTATCGAGTGTGTAGGAACTCATTTGAAGAATCTGCGTGATTTCCGTATATATTTGTGTGAGAAACCCGGTATAACAGGTTTACCTCTTGATAATGGGATCCGAGCTCTGCTAATTGGTTGCAGCAAACTCAGAAGGCTACATATCAGCCTTGGTGATGGAGAAATGACGAATGTGGGTTTGGGGTACATTGGGAAGTATGGGCATAATTTAAGATGTCTCTTTCTCAATTGTGTAGCAGCGTCTGATGCAGGACTTGTAGAGTTATCAAAAGGATGCCCAAAATTAAGAAAGCTATGTTTGGAGAATTGTCCCTTTAGCCAGGAAGCTGTTACCACTTTTGTCTTTAATATACACTCATTAAGATATATACGGATTAAAAGTGGTGATAAGACTGTTTTGGCACTCACTCGTCCAACGTCTGCTGCTGAGGTAATACTACTCAAAGCTTACTTTTGTCTACTTCTATTTTTGTTTTCATTCTGTACAAAAGGTTATGCTTTAGTTATGATTACAAATACGATGTCATTATAAAAATAGGTAGCTTGTGCACTAATTGTTGTTAACGAGGGTGTTTATATGTAGTTTGGTCTGTTTAAGTAACTGGTTAAAACAGACTGGTTTTTTGTCCATTTTCAGAACCATTATTTTGATTTAATGCTCTATTTAGGAATAGTTTTAAAAAATAAATAAATGATAACAACTTCTGGATAGTTTAGGCATCTTCGACCCGTTTCTTTCATACCCAGACATCTGACCCAATAGATATAAAACCCAACTCAAATGACCCAATTTTATGTAAATTGGTTGAAACTGTTGTTTTTAAAACAATACTGTACATCTTTTGTCTCGTCACCTAAGTGTCCCATAACGTGTGAAATTACAGAACTTGTCAAATTTCACCCAACCACGAGGACGATATTTATTTTAGTCGTTTTAACTTTGTCAGCTTAAGCTTTCACTTTTTTCGTAGCCTTTCTTTTCCTAAAAAAATAAACCATCTGTTGAGAAAATCTTTTATTCAAAGACTTTCCAGTGACGTTATTCATTTTGATGTACCGACCTTTGCTGCAGGTACTTACAGAACTGACACAGTATGTTACACTTACTGAAAAACTCCGTAAGTTAGCCGTACAGTTAGTAGCAGATGGAAGTGGTCCAGGATCTGTAAAGATAACATACACATCCTTAAGAGCAAAAAATGATCTAGATACCTCATTAGTCGATGCTATGGTCGCCAAAGGTATCTGTATAAACAAAGAACGGATTGTTTTAGACAGGGCATCTGAGAAGCCACTTGAAGTCATTAAAGTCCAAATTACCAACGTCGAGTCACGTGTTGCATTTGCAATATCCGAGTCTGGTGAAATTATAGTAGAAGGGAGGGTCAAGGATGGTGTCCCCTATTTGACGAAAGTAGGTGTTTTGGATGTGTTTGTGAGTTTGGAAGGAAATATTATACTTTATAGACAATATGGTAAACCTGAAATCAATAAAAGTCTTTCACGCATATTGCATAGTGACTTGGTGAATATTTGTTCCATGACTTTGGGTGGGATCGCACAAACAAATCAAGCGTTTATGGTGATGGGAGTTCATCGAAAGATTAGCGAAAAGGCTTTGAAGAAGATTGATAAGATTCGGGATGTTAAGGAGTTTATTTTCGTTGCTTTGTAGTCTTGTTTTGGTTAATTCTTGGCCAAAACATGTCGAACTTGGTTGTTTTGATACACTAATATCATATTGTTGGTTTCGTTAAACTTATTATTCATGATTAAACTATAATGCTCACTCATTATTATAAGATAGTTGCAGTCACTGATGGAGGTTGAAAACCGGATTTTTCAAGCTCTATCTTGGAACGTCCTGAACTGAAAGAACAACATCAAGTCGTAAATGTGTTTTCAAAAAATGTGGAAGATGCAATTTATGCTCTTGCTGACGTTGATCAACTGTCAGATCAAGGAACTAAATTTGAAGGTTCTATGTGGTGGAAAGAAACCGGGACAGAGGTAATACCAGATAAAGTTGTTTGTTCTTATTGCATTTTTGGAGTTTATTTTTTTTCCTGCAATGACCTGTGAAATAGTTGTGCATCATTAGCTGTAGGAATATATCAGTTTTTAATGGAGATTATTGTGCATAAGGGTGATTATAACAATTTAACAACCAATAAAAAGGCAAAAGAATGCCTCGAAAATAATAGCTATGGTGTCAAGAACTTAAAACAAGTACTCCTTCCCTTCCTACAAACGTTCCACTTCTGGTTCTAAAATTGTATATGTATCTTCCATTCAAGGTGCTCCTAATACCTAAATCTGTTCACGTTGGTTTTACATTTCACTATGAATAACTAATGTTGAAATATATTGGCACCACATACTATTTATAACAAAAATTAGTTTTGTTATATGAAAATTTCTGTTTAAATATGCTGGTTATTTTCATTTAATAGTCTATGGGTTAATAACAGGGCTCAGGTGCGATGGATTTGTACCACACCCACTCCTTCACATGTATGTAAAGTGTGGGATGATGAAAACCACTTCGAAACAGTTTAGTTCAATTGAAAAAGACATCTCTTCTTGGAATACAATATTAACCGGGTATGGTCAAAGAGGAAATGAACCAGGCGCGACTTAGTTGTTTAACAAATATGTGAAATCATATTTAAAATCAGACTCGATTGCATCTATTTATTTATTATGTGCTTGTCGTAGATATGGTATTGTATAAAATGGATTAAAGTATTTCGGGATTATGACAGAAAATTACTATATTGTCCCTGATCTAAGCATTATGCTTGCGTAGTTTATTTACTTGGGCGTTCAGGAAAACTAAAAGAAGCTCATGCGTTCATTATTTACAAGTATGCCTATACAACCAGATCAAGCAATGTGGGGACTTTTTAAATTTATGTAACCTGATGGCACCTGCAGTAATAGAATCACACCCTAAGAAACTTCCAGTTTTCTATAAAATGTGTGAACCCATAAAACGGATTCCTTTCAGCCTTCGAATAGTAAATTTGAACTTTAGATCTGATTCCTTTTCCTTTAGCCTTTTTTTGCAGAAGTTTTCAATGCATGTCTTCTTTGTCAGATTTATTTGGGAGAAGGTTTTAGTTTGAGCCTAAAGATCTTCCTACTGCCGAGGAGGTAATGTCCTATTTATTTAGATTTGTTGATATAATGTCAAGTTAGGATATTAAGTATATTGTCAGGTCCACCCGAATCAACTTGAAAATAAGTTTTTTATTGTATTGTTAAAGGGTCGGTGCCTTCCCTTTATAAGGGCTATTATCATATTTTTATGTTATGAAATTACCATATACGTGTCTGAATTTTCTATATTATAAAGAACTAACGTAAGCCTTTTGTAGTTAAAACTATGGCTTATCTGTAACAATAACATGGCTAATGTTTCCCTTAAATTTCTAGATGTCTCACGGACTCAGAATGAACTGCAAAAGAGTAATGTAGCCGAATTGTCGAATTTGGGTGAGGTTTGCTGGTTGTTATGTGGCTGGTATATTCAACAATCCCCATGGCTGGAGACGTAAGTAATTCAGTACCATTTTGTCCTCTTATTTTCTTACTTTAATTTCCGTAAAGAACATGCCACATGCATCGTCCACATAAGGTTGCCTTAATGAGCGAGTATGTGAGGTTAACCAACTTCATTTTAGAGTTTTCTCATCACCAAACAAAACATAATTCGATTTTTTTATTAATTGTTTAAACATATTTACAACTGACACTACAAAAGTTGAGCCCTTCCCTGGCGAATATCCGCCCTTTTCCCCAGCGACTTGTCGTCAGGGAAACTCATCCCTGACGACATGTCGCCAGGGAAGAGTCGCCAGGGATCAGCCGTAAGGGAATGTATCCCCGGCGACAAATAGAGTTTTCCCCAGCGACAACGTGGACCCCAGTGCTTTTTGGTCAAGGACTTGTTACTTGTAAGGGAAGGTATCCCGGCGACATATGTCGCCAAGGAAAATGGAAGTGATTAATCACACTTAATTAAAATGTTACTTAATCTTCACTTTTCCCCGGGAACGTGTGTCGCCGGGGAAACTTCCTCTTACGTTGACAAGTAAAACTAACCACGTTGGGACCTATTTAGTTGACCAAGTTCCCCGACGACATGTCGCCAGGATACCCTGATACCTTTTTTTGAAAGTCAAAGAAAGTTTATTGAACTTTTAAAAAGTTAAACGCGCCATTAGTTTACCCGGCGACATGTTGCCGGGGAAACTTCGATATTTTTTTAATACAGCCTGCACAGTGTAATAACCCGTAATTTTCCCTGCATTATATTATTCTTTTATTCGTGTTTTTGAATTTTCCAACGTATTACGTTTTCTTGTATTCTTATATGTAAATCCCTAGATCATGATAAATTTTAATAAATTATACTTTTAAGTATTTTCTGATCAGTGACAATACTTTATATGGAATTATAAAATTTCTATTTTATTTTTCCATATTTAATTTAAATCAAAGTTTTTTATTTAAAATCACCCACGTGCGTTTTACAACGAGTTTATTCAAAATCAATGTACAACGAGAATTCCTAGTGATCGCGATACCGACGGATGCCCAAAATTTTACATTTTATTATCGATTGTTTCGATAATTAATATTTTCGATGATGTCGTTTTAATTACATGTTAAGTCGTGTCGGGAAATCATATAATCACATTTATGATGCATCTTAACTTTTGAAAAGTATTTTTACGAAACCCGAGCCCCGTAAATATTTTCAATAATTACTAATAGTCATTTTCTACCCTTTAAACTAGTAATTATTTTTAAGTCCAAATGTTTCAAACTTGTCAAGATTGGCCCCTCCACCCAACACCATATAAATTCATTTTTATTAAACAAAAACACACACATATCATAACTTAACAAAAAAAATGCACACCTCCTTTTTCTCCCCTTTTGCCGCCACTCTCCACCACAAAACACCCCTAAATCATCATCATCCATCATGATTTAAGCTAAACAAAAATTAGACCCATCTTTAAAATGTTCTTGTGCTTCTTTTGATACCAAACTCAAACACATGCATCAACTTTCAAGAATTTTGTGATTGTATGGTTGGATTATGTCTTAAGCACCATGCATGTATTGATCTTGACATGATCTTTATGTTTTTATCATAAAAAATTTATTTTTGATCTTTTATTTTTGTTAAAATTTAAATACAAGTGTTTTTAGGAGTGTTTGGTTGATGGGTATTATACTAGAGTGATTCTAGAAGTATGGGAATTGTTAGAATTGGTGGGATATTGATTTGTTATGATTTTTAAAAGTGTATATTACATAAGTGAGTTAAAGACTGTTTTTCGTGGGTTTAAGATTTGATATAGGCTGAGATTATTTGAAATTGTTGTAGAGTTTTCCGAGACGCTCGTTTTGGTATAAGATAGAGCTTCTAGCTCATTACGAGTCAAAAGTTATGCTAGTTTTAGTATTCGTGTACCGGGAGACGCAAGTCGGCACAATCCGAAATTGTGGCCGATTTTGGGTCGACTCTCGGGGACTTTAGGCTTGGTTAGATAATGGGAACTACTGGTTTTCAAAGTCTATTAACTTAATTTGATGAGTCTAGTAGTGGTTTTAAAGGCGGATTGTCAAGTTAGTACTTTTAAAGCGGTATGAACGGTTTTATAAAATAAGTATACAATCTGTCCCAAATTTGTAGTCGAGTAAAGTGTCGAGCTGATGGGTATTAAAGTGTGACCATTGGCTAAATTTTTGGTGAGGTCTTAGACAGGTTATAAGTGACCTCGACATCAAATTTCATCTAAAACGGACAAGTCTAGATAGGGTAGATCGGTGTGTACATTCGGAGTGTACTTGCTGATTTGTATTTTGGACACATAGTTCAATACTCGTGTGGCGTGAGTTTGAGTATTCACCATTGGACATGGTGACTTACTCAAGTGTTTAGTCATTATATAAATGACTTAACTACTGGTCCGAATAAGGTAAAGTGATAGTTTGACTTGCGTTGACTTGGCGTCTTATGACGGGTCAATTTCGAGTGTACAAGTGTTTAAACGTGTAGTGTTGGAATAAATGGTTAGTATGAATTCATTTGGTTCGTGTCAATGGTTTTGATATATGAATACTTTGAAAACATTTGAGTCATGTTATACTTGGTACATATCGATACTTGAGTTTGAGTCTTAACGCGCGCCTTATTTTGATAGGTTGCGGCTTTCGTGTTTCTCGGGCATCCATATCGTCGGTGATCGTCATACCACTACCGTTTCTACTCAGTTGCTGAGTACCGTGATTGACTTACCTCGTGGCTAAGGCGAGTTCATAGCCCCTTTTTACTTATACATAGTTTCTAAACACGGGGTGAGATTTTACATGGTGGAACACAACCATTTAAAAAACTGTATGCTATCCAGAACTTGTATGCTATCCAGAACTTGTATGAGACTTTCATTATTATTATTGCTTTTTATTCTAGCCTTGAGTTTCCTCTCCTGATCATGAACCATTAATTAATCATGCTACCAAGTGCGAATGTTGTGGGTGGATCCATCGGGATTGACTATCCCCGTCCCGATTACCTTGACGCACTAATATTTGTTTATACTTGAGTATTTAGGCTGAATACTCCCTAGAGGAACTTACATTAAGTTAAACTTCGGTTCATGAACTGAACAGTAATAATAATGATTCGGACTATGGTTATCGTACGTAACCATTTTCCCCTATTTCTTGTTTACAAATGAATGATTGTGTTCCACACCTTTACTGCTAAACCTATGAATATCACTCAACTTTATGTTGACGATGTTACATGTTTAATCTCAGGTATTATTACTTAGCTTTGCTTGGATGGGAGCCCGTAGGATATTATCGTAGCTTCGAGATTTCTGTGATGCTTTTAAAAAATTGGTTTTAGTAAAAACTGTCAGAAATTTATTCTATCTTTTGGGAAACTTTATGTTATAAATCATGATGAAATACTATATTTTTCCGCTTATAATACTTTGGGACCTATGTTTAAAAACTCTGATTATTTTATGATGTAATATACATGTTTTTATTATGTCAGCTTTGTGTTAACTGTAATTCATTGTTTCTTGTACTATGACGTGTTACCCCCTCGTTGCCTAGTTGTTCCATGCCTGATTCTGGGGGTCTCACATATTGGTATCAGAGTGATGGTTATAGGGAACTGAGTCTATAACCGAACGTTCAAGAATTTCAGGTTTTAAGTGTCAAACACAGAATTTGCCATTGTTTTTCGACATCTGCGCGGGTAACTCTCTAATCCTTATTATTTACTTTTAATTATCGTTGTAGTCTTTCATCTCCTGATTACATGTTAAAATATTACATTACCCTAGTGACGATAATTACTATCTCTTTTCAAAGCCTTTGTGCTTCATGAATTATCATTGGATATTACTTGATTACATATGCTCTTAATGCATTTCTTGAATTCTGGTTCTTGTGAACTGATCTTGTTACAATGATTTTATATTGTTACGACGTTACATACTTGTATTCACAGCGCGTATGCTGCCGAACTTTCATGCTCATTTTTCTGAGTACTATTGCTATTTCATTTGTGCGTGATACGACTGACTTCATATGCTCGTTCGTTTTGAACCATCTGTTTTTCTCGACTCACTGTTACATGTTGTGCACCCTCGTGATACCATTGTTCGGGATTGAATAAGTGTTGTTTTCGATGAAACTTCTGATTTTCATAGTACCCCCGTACGTGTTACCTTCATTGTTTAACTCTCTTAAAATATCTATTTAGATACCCAGATTGTTTACCGACCATTTGTGATTGGTTGTCTAGTCTATTGACCACTGTGTTCAATGTGTCTCCGAAAAAGACTAAAGGACACCTTGTGAGTCACACATCTCGAAGTATTCCCTGAATCCGTATTGAATAATATCGTGAGTTTCTGTAACCTTGATTGACCATTCTATGTTTCGATTTCGAAATTACAACGTTCGCTTGTACCTTGAAAACATCATCGTCATCTTGTAATTCATACTCTATTTTTCGATGATTGTTTGGAATATGATTCTACTCTATAAATTTGTACCCTCCCTTTTCATTAAACCTCCCCGCTCCAGGAGTGCAACCCGTTAATGTTCCATTTCTTTCACGGTATGTCTTGTAATTTTGGAAAATCGTGCCACCAAGAGACCTTTCTGCATTGCATCTTGCAATCGAAGACACGGATGTCATGCGTCGTTTTTTATCTCTCAGATTATCGTTTGCATTCTTGAACCATTTCTATACCATGTTTTCTTTACATGGTTAATTATACAGTTTATTCTCTTTCGTATTTATGGAATCCACAAGTCTTGTGTGTACATTAATTCTGAGTTATTATGAAATTTAGATTTAATTTCAAGATGTGTCGAAAAAAATGTACTTTGTACATAAACTTTACAGGAAATTTAACAGTGTCGAGAAAATATTATTATTACTTAGATATAAAAATATATATTGCTACCTGTTGAGATGTTCGTGTAGGACATAATATTTTACCAGTAAACTTTAAAATCGAGCAAGTTACGCTCATTTGAGATTGTAAAATCTAAGAAGTTATTTTCTGAAGAATTCCTAAAATATCATTTTGTTGACATATTTAATGCAAGGGCATTTTCGTCCATTTTGATCCGTTTCAAGTCTCGAGTAAAACTAGAAAGTTGTTCAAAACATCGTTTTTCACCAAATTACTCTAGACTTCGAGTCTTAAAATGTCATTTAGTGAATCAATTGGTCTAGTCAAACCCAAAAGTTAAACCCAAAAAGTCAAAGTTGACTAAAAAGGTCAAAACTGATAGAAGTTAAAAATATGGTTTGAAGCATTTTAAGTTCATGTGAGCTTGTAAAATTTTAAGTGATGATATTTTCCAACATGAAACATTGATTGTGTTTGAAAACGTTTACAAATTGTAACTTGAGCTTGGTCATACATAAATCTTGAACTTTTAGAAACCAAGTGATTTGACAAACTGATGTTCTATTTCTTAAAAGTGTATTTTTGTCGAATAAATTACGATGTACACACCTACGGATTCCTTTATCCTCTCCTTTAATGTATGACTTATTTGTCATCCTATGTTGTCGTTCTTTGTTTCTATCGTACCACTGATTCGGGTAAAGATTTGAAGATCTTGCTTTCATATCGTTCGTTATCATCTTGACACGTGTCTCCTGACGATTCCTGCTAAACCTCTTGAAACCTTATCATCTTGTA
Source organism: Glebionis coronaria (assembly GCA_025667525.1). Classification (NCBI taxonomy): domain Eukaryota; kingdom Viridiplantae; phylum Streptophyta; class Magnoliopsida; order Asterales; family Asteraceae; genus Glebionis; species Glebionis coronaria. The sequence continues at coordinate 700,740,349 of CM046874.1, forward strand.
ACCATTTCATTGAGTGTCTTGAAGTACTCTTTATTACCCTCATGTAACCCACTCACTATTTTACAAGTTACCATGTAAACCCAAACTGGTATGTTTGCAAATCATTTTACAACATGTTTCACGTGGGCTTCCTTAGATACTTGAAGGTTATCTTATAAAGTTAATTTATATTAATTTTACAATGCATTTTTACAAATTGTTCAACAATTGGTCTTGCAAAGAATTCTTGTAACAATAAAATTGTTGAATTAAATATCTAGCCAGTAACTTATTGGCGAAAAGTTTCATATGTTATTTTGATTCCAGTTTTTACAAATGCTATTATATACATATTTTAAATCATGTGATATGTAATACTGGTTTGACGAACCTGAGCATCGCATTGCTAGTCCTAAATTTTACATGACCTGATCACCTATGCTTAATTTAGAAGGAGCCATGTGAGGCCGAATAGTAGTCACCATAAATATTTGACCAAAAATCAACTTTTTAATTATGTTCCTTAAAAAGTTTGATAAAATAATGTGTTGGGAATTTAAACTTGTTAGATTCCCTGATCATAGATTTAAACATAATTAGGCTGTTAGATAGTCCCTTGCCTGTGCCTAGGAGGCAGGCAAGTTTCGCAAGACTCACAAAGATCCAATTCTCTATGAGCAACCTCAGAGGAGTCTATGTCAAAGACATTGTCAAGGAAGTCAAAGATTACTTGAAGACATACTCATTGGCTGTGATGGATAACAGCCAAGATGTATCAGGGACTCTGAGGGGTTGAGGTTTAACAGGGGTGGCAATACCCTGTTAACACTCAGCACACTTTGGACATGCCATTTGTGTGTTCGAGACTATGAAGAAAAAGGAAACTGTTTTGACAACTGTTTCCTTAAAGCATAATGGAAGACTATCAAGAATAGAAGGACATCATGTGACTGATGTGGGAACTTGTAAAAGCTTGTGTAGTCACCATCAAGTACTATTTAGGTCAATCTCGTAACACTATAAATAGGATGTGTATCCATGCATTAATGCTTAACACTTTGAGATATTCATAACATTATTGCATATAACTTAGTGAATCAAACAGCTACGACTGTATTCATAAGTTAGGGTTTATAGTTGTTCAAAGTGTGCACAACACATTGTCATCAAACTGTGTTATCCATAACACTTGTATTTCTTTATTATACAATAATAAGATTACGTTTGAAAAGTAATACCTTGTGTTGATTAAGTTAAGATTAGGGTTTCTTGCATTGATTAGGGACTTTCAATTGGTATAGCGGTGTTTGATATTAAAACCTTCAAGAAACATCGTTCTCAGTTTTATAATCAAGATCCACCATGCCAGAAACTTCTAACCCACCACAATCACCTTCCACAAACCCATCTTCACCAAGACTCAACCCTCCTGCTAATGACGATGTTCTACCCCAACTTCTTGACTCAAGAGGTGGATCACACGTCACAAGTGTACCAGTCTTTGATGAAGAAGATTTTGCCAGTTGGAAGAGTCAATTTCTTGTATATCTTGATGGGCTTGAACCTTTTCTTCTAGAAATTTTAGAAAATGGTCCATATATTCCCATGGCGCTTACATCCACTGAAGAAAATCCTCTTCCCAAACCTCTCAAACAATGGACTCCAGCTGATAGGAAATTGGCAAACCAAGATAAACGTCTCAAAAGCATCATAATATCCTGCCTTCCCAAGCATATCATGAAGTCTGTCATTCAGTGTCCCACAGCTAAACAAATGTGGACAGACCTCATCCTTGGCCATGAAGGACCCTCTTAAACAAGAGAGACAAAGATTCAGGCACTCAGACTTCAGTTCAATGCCTTCAAGTCACTTGAAGGTGAAAAGGTTCAGCAAACCTATACTAGGCTGAAGATCCTTCTCAATGACCTAGCAATGAATGATGTCACTATTGGTCAAGCTGAGATCAATGCTACTTTTGTCAACAGCCTTCCAAGAAAGTGGCTGAGCATGAATCAGACTCAGAGAGCTAACAACTCGATCAAAAATGATACCCTTTCTCAGCTCTATGGAAAGTACAATTATGAAGAAGGGCTGATTGATACTATTTACAAGTCAGAGACTGAAAGATTTATAGTCCAAGGAGCATTTTCCAAAGCTTTGATCTCTGCAACACATCCTCATGACAAGATTCTGATGTTGAAGAAGATACCCGTAGCAGCCAAGAGTTCTTGACAGACCTTAATGCAGAGTTCCATGAAAGAGCCTTGCTAGCCAACCAAAGAAGATACTTCAAAAGATCAGGAAGAGTATGATCAGCTAGTAAACCAACTGACAGGTCAAAAGAAACTTGCTTTGCCTATGGAAAGCTTGGACATTTTCAAAAAGACTGTCCTTCCACCAAGACATCCTCACCCTCTTATCCATCATCTTCATCCAAACCTTACAAGTTCAAACAACATAATAACTCTTCTCAATCCAATTCATCAGACACTGAGAAGAAGGATTACAAAAATAAGTACAAGGCACTTAAAGATGAGTTAGAACAAATGAACTTTAAGATTGAAGCTCTGTCCAAGAAGAAGGGTAGTGAGAAAAAGACAGAGAAAGGGTTGGTTGCTGAAACGTATGATTCGAATGATGAACCACTGACTTCAGATGAAGAAGATACCACCAGAGTCAGGGCGTTCATGGCGATAGCTGAGGATGAACCAGCTGTTGGAAAAGGTGATGCAAGATCAGGACAATGGGTTAACATCACAATGAAAAAGGTACACAGGCTCTTATCCATGTCTGATAGTGATGAACGTAAGCATGTCATTGATTACACCATTGTTGATTTACACTTTGTTGAGGAACAAAGAAAGAACCTACTTGATAAGTTTCACTCTGTTAAATCTGAAATGCTAAATGCTAAAGCTGAATGTGAAACTCTCAGGCGGGTTAATTTAGAGAAAATATCCCTGCAAAATGAAGTAGCTAGATTAACCTTGAAAAACATTGCTTTAAATGATCAAGTCTCTGAATTAAACAAGGTTATTGAAAAATGGTTGTGTGCTAGGTTTACTATTGATCAATTTCTTAGGGATGAAGTACCTGCTGACTTAAAAAGGGATATATCTGCTAAGAAAAATAAGCTGAGAATTCTCACCAAACCCAAAGACATTGTCTTTAAATCTACAGAGACCATTCATATGTCAGATACCACCTTGACTAATGACCCTGTCTCTAAAGATGTGGCTGAGCTACCACCCTTGCCCAAACTCTCTGGAGTTGAACCCAGCAGTTCTTCTAGATCTGCTAAGGGTGAACTTAGGACAGATATTGAGAATCCTCCAGCTAAAGTTTTTCATGTGCCTGCTAAACAAACTGGCAAACAAGTAGCTTTTAAGCCTGTTACTACTAAAGCTGTGAATAAGGTTGACCCTACCACTGAAGATCGCCTGTTGTCTCTTATGAAAGAAGTAGAACTCTTGAAACAACACATTAAGCCTTCCGCTGAATGCTCTACTTCTCATGAACCTAAGTCAGTCCTAGGTGAACCCAAAGGGGAAAGGTTAATCAAACCTATTGCAATGTATGTAAAAACTCTCACCATACAACCTTAGATCATGACAGACACATGGAAGCTAAAAGAGCTCAGACACCCTCTAGGGGCAGACCACAGAGTTCCAAAAGACAACAGGGAAATTACAAACCTTATCCTCCCTGTAAATTCTGTGGGTTCACAGACCATCACTCAGACGAGTGTGGTGACTTCCCTGGGTGTGATATCTGCGGAAGTTATAACCATGAAACAATGAACTGTCCCTCCCAACGCCAAAAGTTTTTCAGGAACACAAGAGTTGCTAATAAGCAATTCAGGGAACCCACTGGAAAGTGGGTTCACCATAGGGACTAATCTGTTTCTATGTATCTGTGCAGAAATATATCAAGGAATCGGTATGGTATCTAGATAGTGGCTGTTCTAGACACATGACAGGGTTTCAACAATACCTGCACAGATACTCAAAGGAGCCAGGTCCTAAAGTGGTGTTTGGAGATAACTCTTCAGGTGACACAGAAGGATATGCTTCAGTGAACTGCAATGGGATTACATTTACCAGGGTTGCATATGTGAATGGTCTTAAACACAATCTTATTAGCATCAGCCAATTGTGTGATGCTGACTATAAGGTTTTGTTTACTAAGACTCAGGGAACCATATTCAACAAAAACAATGATGTTGTGCTGATTGCACCTAGAAGGAGAGATGTTTATGTCATCAACATGGCTGTGTGCTCTGAAGACAGCTCAAATTGTTTTCTTGCTAAAGCCTCTGAAAGTGTCAATTGGCTGTGGCACAAAAGACTGTCTCATCTCAACTTCAAGAACATCAACAAGATAGCCACTCAAAACTTGGTTGCTGGTCTACCTTCAGTAATGTTTTCCAAAGACAAGACTTGTTCTGCCTGTGTCAAAGGAAAGCATCAAAGGTCTTCATTCAAGACTAGGCAATCATTCTCTATTGACAAGTGCTTACATCTCCTTCACATGGATTTGTTTGGGCCTGTCAAACCTCAGACCATTAATCACAACAAATACACCTTGGTCATAGTTGATGAATTTTCAAGATACACATGGGTGTTCTTCCTCAGAAGGAAAAGTGATGCAGCTGAAACCATCATGTCCTTCATTAGACAGGTTGAAAATATGAAGGATGTTAGAGTCAAAGCTCTAAGAAGTGATAATGGTACTAAATTCAAGAATCATCAACTTGAATCTTTTTGTGATGAAAAAGGGATTTCACAGAACTTCTCTTCAGCTGGCACCCCTGAACAAAATGGTGTGGCTGAAAGAAGAAACAGGACTTTGATTGAAGCAGCAAGAACTATGTTAAATGGTGCAGTCTTACCAAAGCAATTTTGGGGAGAAGCTGTTCACACTGCCTGCTACACACAAAACAGATCAATCATTGTCAAAAGACATGGTAAAACTTCCTATGAAGTTTTCAGAAAAAGATCTCCAGATGTCAGCTATTTTCATGTGTTTGGATGTCCTGTGTTTATTTATAACTATAGGGATAAACTTGGAAAGTTTGATGAAAAAGCTGATGATGGTTTCTTCTTGGGATACTCTCCAACAGCCAAAGACTTCAGAGTATTCAACATAAGAAGACAAGAAGTAGAAGAAACATTCCATGTTAGATTCAATGAAGATGATGAAGTCATACAGAGAACAGGAACAGAGGGTGATGAAATTGATTTTAATGAAAATGTATCTTTCCCAAGTGATGAGTTCACTGAACCCAGACCTACCAGTCATCATCACTCCAACACTCTCACCCCTTATGTCCCTGCCTTTGACCCTCTGTCTACTCACAACATAGAAGTTCCTACCTCTCAGGAACTTGATGAAGAAGAACCTCAAATCTCTGATGGTCCTTCTCATGCTATTGATGACTCACCAATTCTTCAAATTCCTGAAGACTCTCCTGCTGATAATGAAATAGCACCCCTTGATATGGCTGAAGAAGACTCTGACACTGAAGTAGTCTTTGAAGAAAGCCCTCCTAATCAGCAGGATGAAACTCAAATTGTACCAGCTGTGCCCACAAGTGCTCCTGTCCTTGAGTCCCCAGCTCCTCAAAATAAGTGGTCAAGAGATCAACACATTCTTCTTGTTAACATTATTGGGGAACCAAACGCAGGGGTCACAACTAGACAGCGAATCCAAGACTCAGAGTCAGCCTCAACCAATGAATGTCTCTTTGCTGAATTTCTCTCACAAATTGAACCTAAAAGAGTAGCTGAGGCTCTGGTAGAAGAAGGATGGGTAGCTGCTATGCAAGAAGAAATCAATCAGTTCAAAAGGAACAAAGTATGGACACTAGTGCCAGCTCCACCTGGAAAGAATATCACAGGCACTAGATGGATCTATAGAAATAAGATGGATGAAATTGGGAACATCATCAGGAACAAGGCCAGACTGGTGGCACAGGGATTCTCTCAGACTGAAGGAATTGATTATGATGAAACATTTGCTCCAGTTGCTAGACTTGAAGCCATCAGAATCTTCCTTGCTTATGCTGCCTATATGAACATCACTGTGTATCAGATGGATGTAAAGAGTGCATTCCTCAATGGTGATTTGGCTGAGGAAGTGTATGTTGCACAACCTGAAGGATTTGAGAACAGCGAGTTTCCCAACCATGTGTACAGACTTCACAAGGCAATGTATGGGCTGAAACAAGCTCCAAGAGCATGGTATGAAACTCTTTCCAATTTCTTAACTGAAAATAAATTTGTCAGGGGTTCTATTGATAAAACACTCTTTACCTTCAAGGATAAGAGTGATTTCATTATTGTACAGATTTATGTGGATGACATCATCTTTGGGTCAACAAATGTCAATCTTAGTAAACGTTTTGCTAAATTAATGACCAAGAAATATGAGATGAGTATGATGGGTGAATTAACTTACTTTTTGGGCTTTCAAATTAAACAATGTCCTAAGGGAATTTCAATTTGTCAAGAAAAGTATGTTAAGGATTTACTTAAAAATATGACTTAGCTGATTGTGCATCAGTGAAATGCCCCATGCTTCCACCCAACAACTTGGGCCCTGATGAGTCAGGGGTCTCTGTTAATGAGACTTTATATAGAGGCATGATTGGGTCACTCATGTATCTAACCGCTAGTCGTCCAGATATCCAATTCTCCACATGTCTCTGTGCAAGGTACCAAGCTAACCCAAAAGAATCCCATCTAGTGGCTGTTAAGAGAATTTTCAGGTATCTCAAAGGAACACCATCCCTAGGCCTATGGTATCCAAAGGAATCAGGCTTTGATCTCAAGGCCTATTCAGATTCAGACTATGCTGGATGCTGTATTGACAGGAAAAGCACTTCAGGCAGCTCTCAAATCCTAGGAGGAAAATTGGTTGGATGGAGTGCTAAGAAGAAAAACTCTGTGGCTATGTCTTCAGCTGAAGCAGAATATGTCGCTGCAGCCAGCTGTTGTGCTCAGGTGCTCTGGATGAAAAGTCGATTGGCTGACTATGAAATTTTGTATGACAAAGTGCCAATCTTTTGTGACAACACCAGCGCCATTGCCATATCCAACAACCCTGTTCTTCACTCTCGTACCAAACACATTGATATCAGGTATCATTTTATCAGGGATCATATAATAAAGGGGGATATTGAGCTGCATTTTGTTCCCACAGAGCTGCAACTAGCTGATATCTTTACAAAGCCTTTGGCTGAACCTTCGTTCAACAGGCTAGTTGCTGAGCTAGGGATGCTCAATATCTCAAAGCCTGTGGCTTGATATTAAATATGTTCATTAAATGATTGATTCTATATTAAATGTTTTTCACATGAAACTAGGTAGTTACTTTCCAAGTAAATGCAAAAAAACATTCTCAAATATTTAATCATTTATTTTTCGAATAACGAGGAGACAAATAAGTTTTGAAAGGTCAAGGGACCCACTTGAACAGTCATTTTCTCACTTTGCATTTAATGCGGTTGAATAACTGTTTACGTATTTTGAATATATATATTGTCTCTTCTCTCTTCTCACCCACCACCATTCTCATTTCTCAAATCATTTCTCTCTTTAAGTTCTTCTCTCTCTTAACCTATCCGCCATTTTCTTTCACTTTCAACCTCGAATCCATGGCATTTTCAGTTCCTAAAGCAGCAAATGTTAACTTCGAGATCAACGAAAGCATCCTCGCCTCAAACAACGCCATTGGATGGATCAAAGCACCAAATAGCACCTATTCAGATCTGGTCAGTTTCATGCAGAATTGTGACCTAAGTGAAGCCTTCACCAAATCCCCTTCCACCTTTTACCAAGAATACCTTAGGGAATTCTAGTACTCTGCTGAGGTGGTTGATGACACCATAACATTTAGCCTTTCATGCAATGAACACCCTTTCGCCTTCTCCCTTAAAGATTTCTCAAGTGTGGCCGGATTAAAGCATGGAGATGAATGCCTGAAGGTAGTTGATAAAAAGGCTGTCAAAGAAGCCCTGGCCACACTCAAACCATGCCATGATGTAAACCCTACCCTTACACCAGCTGAGGTCCTCTCCAAATCTCCCCTGAAGATTAAGTACTTCACTCCCATGTGGCGTGTCCTCTTCACCCACATTGTTAAATCCCTGGGAGGTATGCAGGGATTCTTAGATCAGATGTCTTTCAACCATCAGGCTATTGCATATGGATTAATCTGGGGAGCTGATGTTGATGTTGGAAGCATTATCTTCTCCAACCTTGTAGAACAGCTGAAGGGAAGGAATCAAGTCAGGGAAAAGAATATATGCTATGTGCGCTTCCTGTCTTTGATCTTCGAAAGTCTGCTGGGAGATAACTACCACAACAATGCTTTGACTGCTCTTAAGCCCTACCGCATCACAAGTGCCATTTATAAAGAAATAGGAGCTGAAGATGTCCATGTCACCGCTCATATGATGAATGTGGCCAACCAACTACCAACAGCTGAGAAGCCCTTGCTCCCTTCTTCTGAGAAGGTGAATACTTCTAGTGTGGCTGGAAAGTCTAAGTCTTTGACCTCTGGGCAGCACACTACCAAGTCCAAGGCTTCTTCTGGCCAACAGCCTAAGAAGAAGAAAATCCCCTCTTCTTCCCACACCAAAGCTGTTTCTAAGGCCAAGGGAAAGAAGACTGACACCTCCTTTGGTCCAGATACTCATGTGGATTCAGATACATCTGCTGACAAACAACAGGAGTCTAGTGTCTCAAAGTCAGCTGAGACGACAGGAAACCAGCCTGATCCAGCTGATATCTCACAGGTAATCAGTGTACATTTTTAGAGGTTCACAAGCAGCCACTCTCATTTGTCTGTAGGAGAGAGTGGTGAAGTTAGGGTAATCCTCGACCCATAGAAGTCTGTCAATGCACTTAGAATCCTTTAAGACTTCTGTACACCCTGTCTTTGCACCAGGGAATCATTCATTTGTGTTTATAAAGCACCCCGATGACCCTGCACCCTCTAAACAGTATTCAGGCTAACAACAACCTGAATACACTAATGTTTCAACCTTGATCAGCTGTACTTCACACAGCCTCTTGGTTCCCTCCTTAAAAGAGTCCCAAAGGATTTATCCTTTCAAGGGGAGCTGAATCATCACCCTCAGCTTTCCTAGGGGCAGCGTAACCGGCGACCTTTAACCACATATGTTTCACTCTTAAAAGAGTCCCAAAGGTTTTTAACCTTTTGGGGGGGCTGAATAATCACACTCAGCTTTCCTAGGGGAAAAGAATGGTATAGGTGCTTAATATAATTAATAACATGTTAAATATAATCAAAACGCAGCGGAGTAAGCACCTAATAAACGGATACATAGAGTCATATGATTAATCAATAAAAAGGAGATAAAAGTATACCTTTGTAGCATGATTCAATAAGATCAACCAGAGACAATCACCACACGATCTACCCAAGAACCAAGTGACCAAAGTAGATCACCTCTATGTAGAAACACACTACACGTCACGGTATACCAAATAGATGCTAGTCTATATAACCCGTTACCTTCTAATAACCTTTCTTTGTCTTTGAAAAAAAAACAAGAGACTTAATAAAACTTGAAACTAATTATGTTTCAATCTTGCCATGTCTTATTCTTTTAGAAATGAAAAACCATTTTTTTTATTATCTTTTCACAAGTCTTGTGCTATGTATATCACCTCATGATGAAAGGAATCAATTTGTATTAAAAACAATATAGAAACGTATCATCAAAATGACCTTACCATATAAAACGTCAATAAGGCTTTTAATGGCTTTAATTTATTTAGTTTTCAAATTTAAATTATCACTAAGTCTATACTTAGTAATAAAAGGCTAATAGTTATCTCGGGTTGCGAAGGTTATAAAAATATAGCGTAAATACGTTAAATACGATATACTAAAATGGTATCTCAGTGTATATGTGTGTGACCCCATAGGCCCATATGTGTCTGGCCATATAATTAGTTGTTATGACACGAGCATACACCAACAGCTCCCACTTGCGCACGTCATAATAATCATGTAATTATACAAGCAACGGTTAGCGTCTAGCAACACGCCATTGCCCCCAAAAACATATGAGGATAGTTTCGCATCTCATTTTAAATGGTTTAGATATCAGTCATCCTTTTGTTTCAGATACTCTGTTAAACTTTAGACATAGATCAATAGTCATTCTTAAGTTTAACTATTCTATTTCTCGATATTGATATTGAACTAGATTTCCAAATTAATCAAGTATCATCTTAATTACATTTGGGTGTGGCCACACATACATCTATACAATTCATCGAGGGGCCCAGTAGTATCTAACTCCAATACATGTGGAGGAACAAAATCTCTTTTGACTGCACGTGTCGTTCATGTATTTCACATCGCACCTGAAAATGGTCTTTATGGCAGCCTTGTTCAGGACAACGTTGAACCATATCAAGGATTGACATTCCACACATACAAAACCTACTTGCATCTCAAGTCTAAGGATGAGAGATTCAACCACTTGCGAGATTCACTATTGACACCGATCTATGTAGTGAATTCTCGTTGGTTAGGTCAATCCAATGTTCATCCAATGAACATATATGAGTTTGGCGGCATCATCAATTAATATTCATTCCAAATGAATATGACCAACTCACATTTGTCTTAACTCGACAATACTCCCATATTGTCAACCGACAATGGATAATTTAGAATAATAAAATTACTCTTGGATTAAACATGCAAATATAGGACACAGTTGATATAAAATGAAAACGATCATACCTCATATATCAATTCATTATAAAATAAAAACTGTTTTACATCCTAATTATTCAAATACTAACATACACAAATCTACATGAAACTACCAGCTGGTCAAAGTCCAATGTCCCTTGCATGCTCAACATGTTTGGTACAAGACATAGGTTTAGTAAACGGATCAGCTAAGTTGTTATCTGTGTGAACTTTAAGAATACGAATATCACCTTCTTGAATTACTTCTCGAATGTAGTGATATTTTCTCCGAAAATGTTTGGCACCCTTTTGAACTCCAGGTTCATCGGCTATAGTAATTGCACCTGTATTATCACAGTACATTTCCATAGGTCTATCATTACTGGGAACAACGCCAAGCCCAGAAATGAATTTACGTATCCAAATTGCTTCCATTGCAGCTTCAGAAGCAGCTATGTATTCAGCTTCTGTAGAAGACATCGCAATAGTGCTTTGTTTAGAACTCTTCCAATCAACAGCGCCTCCGTTCATCACAAAGACATATCCGGTTTGTGATCGAAGATCATCCCGATCTGTCTCTCAACTAGCATCAATGTAGCAAGTAACACCAAGCTCAGTTGTTGAATCACCTCCATAAACAAGAAACATATCTTTAGTATTTCGAAGATACTTTAATATGTTCTTTACAGCAGTCCAATGACATTCACCTGGATTCTGTTGGTATCTACTTGTAAGGTTCTGAGAGAACGCTACATCAGGTCTAGTGCACCTCACAGCATACATGATGGATCCTACAGCCGAAGCATAAGGCACTCCTTTCATTCGCTTCACCTCTTTAGGTGTGGAGGGACCTTGAGTCTTACTCAATTCTACATTGGATTGCATTGGTAGACTCCCACGTTTGGAGGCATCCATCTTAAACCGCTTTAAGATTTTGTCAATGTATGCACTTTGACTCAAACTGATTAATCGCCTTGATCTATCTCTGTAGATCTTGATTCCTAGAATGAACGCAGCCTCACCCAATTCTTTCATGGCAAAACATTTTCCAAGCCAGGATTTAACATCTTGTAGCATTGGAATATTGTTTCCCATGAGCAATATGTCATCGACATATAAGACTAGGAAAACGACGATACTTCCACTAGCTCTTTTATATACACATGGCTCATCGGGATTTTGAGTGAAACCAAAACTTTTGATCTCCTCGTCAAATCTCTTGTTCCAGGTCCTAGATGCTTGCTTTAACCCATAAATGGATCTTTGAAGCTTACATACACGTCTAGGATGTTTAGGATTCACGAACCCTTCAGGTTGCACCATATAAACGTCTTCGTTCAGATGGCCATTCAAGAAGGCGGTCTTGACATCCATTTGCCAAATCTCATAGTCATAGAATGCTGCTATGGCTATAAGAATTCTTATAGCTTTAATGTCTGCAACAGGCGAGAAGGTTTCTTCGTAGTCAACCCCATAGGTTTGAGTGAAACCTTTTGCTACAAGACGAGCTTTAAAGGTGTGTACAATGCCATCCATATCGGTCTTCTTCTTGAAGAGCCATTTACTCGCAACCGTCTAACAGTTAGGAGGGGGGTCAACTAAGATCCAAACTTCGTTATCCCTCATGGATTGCATTTCCGCATTCATAGCTTCAAGCCACTTATCAGATTCAGGATCCGACAATGCAGCTTTATAGTTATCGGGTTCACCATGATCCCCTAACTCATGTTCCTCAGCATCAATATAGAAACCATATCGGTCAGGTGTGTGAGATATCCTTGCGGATCTACGAATGGGAATTACATCACTTTGAGATTCGACATTTTCATGTTCAACCTCTTGGTGATGTTCGCTAGTGTTCTCAGAAGGTTGTGCATCTTGACTTTGAATTTCATCAAAGTCTATGGTGCTCCCACTTGCTTCTTGTGATATGAGACTACTCTCAAGAAACTCAGCATACCGAGCAACAAATATTTTGTTCTCGGGTGGGTAGTAGAAGTAGTAACCCATTGTTTCCTTTGGGTATCCTACAAAGATACACTTGATAGATCTGGGCTTAAGTTTGTTTGGTGTTTCTCGTTTAACGAGAGCCTCACAACCCCAGACTTTCAAATAAGACAAGTTCGGGACTTTCCCGTGCCATATTTCATATGGAGTCTTATCAACCTTCTTAGTTGGAACCATATTGAGTATGCGTGCAGCAGACTCTAGAGCGTAGCCCCAAAAGGACATTGGCAAAGTGGTTAGACTCATCATCGATCGAACCATGTCAAGAAAGGTTCGATTTCTCCTCTCTGACACCCCATTATGTTGTGGTGTATAGGGAGGAGTAAGTTGTGAGACAATCCCACGACTCTTAAGATGATCTAAAAACTCAAGGCTTAAATACTCGCCTCCTCGATCAGATCGAAGTGCTTTGATTGTCTTCCTGAGTTGATTTTCTACCTCGTTTTGGAAGGTTTTGAACGTTTCAAAAACTTCATGTTTATGTTTTATCAAGTAAACATAACCATATCTACTGAAGTCGTCAGTAAATGTAACGTAGTAGTTAGCTCCTTCTTTAGACGTGATTCTAAATGGACCACATACATCACTATGTATGAGTCCAAGAAGATCATTAGCTCTTTCACTTGCATGAGTAAAAGGCTTTCTTGCCATCTTTCCAGATATACAAGATACACATATATCAAATGATTCATCATCAGTTGACTTTAAAAGCCCATCATGTTGCAGCTTCGCAATGCGTTTCTTGTTTATATGGCCAAGTCGGCAATGCCATAGAAAAGTAGAATCCAAGTTGTGCTTGGACTTCTTTTTGCTACAAGTATAAATAGAACCCTCATTTGATACATGATTATGCATATCAATTTCAAAAATTCCATCACGAGGAATAGCATTAAAATAAAATACATTATCCTTGGAAACTTGAATAGTACCATAATCAGTAAATTTATGTGAAAAACCATTATCCCATAAACGCGAAAGTGGGAAATAATTCCTCTAGTAATAGAGGGTGAAAAATGACAATTGTCTAGTACAAGAATCATTCCACTAGGGAGGATAAGATCATAGCTCCCTATGGCTTCGACAACTGCACGGTTTCCATTGCCCACGTGCAAGTCCAAAGCGCCTTTATTTAACTTTCTGATCCCTCTAAGCCCCTGAATAGTATTACAAATGTGAGTACCACAACCAGTGTCATATATCCAGGTATTAGTTTTAGGGAATGAGTAGAGTTCTATCATGAAGATACCTGATGTGCCGGACGTGCCGGCTTTGTTCTTCTTTTTGTCCACTTCTGCCAGGTAGTAAGGACAATTCCTTCTCCAGTGTCCAATCTCATGACAGTGATGACACTCTACATCCTTAGCAGGATGCTCCTTTTTGCCAGGTGGGGGGAACTTGAGTTTAGGGTCATGAACCATAGTGGCTTTTCCCTTGAACTTCTTACCCTTGCCTCCTTTAGCTTGTGGCTTTGGTTTTTGGATATGACCTTTCTTGATAGCAAGAACAGAGGGAGCTTTCTTGGGCATACCCTTCTCTGCAAGCTTCAGCATGGCATGCAGTTCAGGTATAGTCTTCCCCATGCCATGCATATGATAGTTCTGAACAAACTGATCATAGTCTTTGGAAAGTGAAGTGAGTATCAAGTTCACTCCTAAGACTTGTGGCATAGGGTAGCCAAGTCGGTCCATCTGATCAAGGTAGCCTTTCATTCTCAACACATAAGTGCTGACAGATTGGCCCTCCTCCTGCTTGCAGTTATGGAACGCTTTGACCGTTTCAAAGAGTTCTTGTTCTGCTTGTTGTTGGAACATCGTCTTGAGTTCCTCAATCATGTCATATGTAGTAAAGTCTTCCAAATGTTTTTGGATTTCAGGGACCATACTACATAACATTAAGCCAGCCACTTCTTGTTGTTCAACAACCCTTTTAGTATGGGCATTGCGAACAGCAGCGGTGGCAGTAGCAGGAGGTGCTTCAGGTAAGGCCTCTTCGAAGTGGTGCAACTTTCCTTCTGATCTGAGGACAATCCTCAGATTTCGAAACCAGTCAAGGAAGTTTGTACCACTCAATTTCTTCTTATCGAGAATTGATCTGATTTGATTGTTAATGGATTGATTCGTTGCCATCTACAAAATAAACAAAGTTCAAAGTTTTAGTACTTTCAATAATTATTCCTCTAAAAATTAACTACCCAAGTTTATATAAAAACAATTAATTTTACGAAAAGGCTAAGATCCTCATTGAGGTTCTACCATCACATCAGTTGATCTGCTAGCAATGATAGATTCAATCGGTAGATGACGTTCATCAATTGCAAATCATGTGCAATTCTTAGATCCTTATGGGACTCATGACATAAGTGAACAATTCACAAAATATCAAACATGGCATGTTTAGTCCCATCCTTGCCTCGGTCAAGGTCTCACCACTTAACCGATTAAGTCATCCACTTTGAGAACATGCGAGAATAAGTCTAGGTCTCACGCATAGATAACAATCACCTTGGGTTACAATTTGCATTCGTCTCACAAGATGCAAAAAGTAATTGCAAGTGATCTCAAACGATTGGACGGCATGACTTAATTTTTAGAGGGGTATAAAAGTTTGATTTACAAATCAAAAGTGTGTACGAGGAAGCATGCATTCATCCATCGTAGCATAAGTTAAAAACATTTTTAACTTAAGTCTAATCTTGTTTTAATTTATGTGTGTCCATGTTAAATACTAATATAAAACCTAAATGGATTTAATATTAGATTTAGACAATACAAAAAAAAAAAATAATAACATCATAACAGGTTAAGAGTTATTATGAAAAACAAGATTTTAGTTTTAAATCATATTTAAACTTTAAACTAAATCAAGTATTTAGTTTTATAAATGGTTTGTGATTGGTTTCAAGTTTTTATAAAAACATTTGCAAGTAATATCAAGATATCAAACAAACAAGCAACCACACAACCACAAGTATGCAAAGCCTCAAACCGATGAAAAACCTATTCTTGATCTCGTGAGCCATCACGAGGACCAAGAAGTCAACTAAGGGTAAGTCAACATAACCACAAAGTGGGCTCCCACTTGCTCGAAGACCATCAAGAGCAAGTAGAACCCAAAATGAACATGAGGCCCAAATCTGCCAAAATATTTCAGTCGACTTCTAGGGCCCAAAACCCATAGAAGGAGTCTTCCCTAGCCTGAGCTCCAGTTGAGACTTTTGAAGGCCTATGAGTTGTGAATTAGCACACCAAATTTGGGCTTCTATCTCCTTATAGAACTCCGGGAAATCACATTTTAGTGCAGGTCACTCAGCAGCTCCGAATTTCACAATATGTCTTTAATTCTTTAGCCATTCCCATCCAAGCATCGGTTACAAATGATTTATGACTAAAAACATTTAACCTATCATTAACCTACTGTAAAATGCCCAAACAATGGCTATAACCAACATCAAAAACATATTAATGGAGCCAAAACAATGGCAAATCCACAAAACTGAAATTAAATGCAAATCAACACACAACATGTCACATTTGGTCTAGGTTGTCATCGGCTTTGCATAAGAAACATAATAATACCATAAAATTATGAATATAACAAGGTGTTGGCTAAGTCCATGGCCAAACATGCATGTATTTGCCATGGAAATAAATTAAACAACAACAAACACTTGTTAGCCAACGAAATCGAAAGAATAATCAACAATTAATTAAACCCCCGACTGGTGCGTGTAACCAATGACCTAAGGACCTTAAAAACACATTTTATAAACCTTGTAATTATCATATATTTACAGAAAACATGGTCATTAGAGCTGTTTAAAACCCGATTCAAGGATCGTTCCAAAAAACGCGTTTTAGGTCATTTTACACGTACCCGTAATAAACCCATTTAAGTATGCGTAAACCGTGACTATGAGATCATTAAAAACAGATTGTAAGACCTCCTAAAAGTCTATAATGCCACGAAAATAATGCCATAGGGGCTGTTTTAATATTGGTTTAACAAATCCCTCAAAAACACTCATATTTAGCCATTTTTACGCATACCCGATAATCATATGACATCATATGATGGCTCGTGATACCACTATAGGTGCTTAATATAATTAATAACATGTTAAATATAATCAAAACGCAGCGGAGTAAGCACCTAATAAACGGATACATAGAGTCATATGATTAATCAATAAAAAGGAGATAAAAGTATACCTTTGTAGCACGATTCAATAAGATCAACCAGAGACAATCACCACACGATCTACCCAAGAACCAAGTGACCAAAGTAGATCACCTCTATATAGAAACACACTACACGTCACGGTATACCAAATAGATGCTAGTCTATATAACCCGTTACCTTCTAATAACCTTTCTTTGTCTTTGAAAAAAAAACAAGAGACTTAATAAAACTTGAAACTAATTATGTTTCAATCTTGCCGTGTCTTATTCTTTTAGAAATGAAAAACCATTTTTTTTATTATCTTTTCACAAGTCTTGTGCTATGTATATCACCTCATGATGAAAGGAATCAATTTGTATTTAAAACAATATAAAAACGTATCATCAAAATGACCTTACCATATAAAACGTCAATAAGGCTTTTAATGGCTTTAATTTATTTAGTTTTCAAATTCAAATTATCACTAAGTCTATACTTAGTAATAAAAGGCTAATAGTTATCTCGGGTTGCGAAGGTTATAAATATATAGCATAAATACGTTAAATACGATATACTAAAATGGTATCTCAGTGTATATGTGTGTGACCCCATAGGCCCATATGTGTCTGGCCATATAGTTAGTTGTTATGACACGAGCATACACCAACAAATGGCGATCCATAACCAACATATGTCTCACAATCAAAAGAGTCCCAAAGGTTTTAACCTTTTGGGGGGGCTGAATAATCACACTCAGCTTTCCTAGGGGCATCGAATGGCGATCATTAACCATATTATTTTTACACTTAAAAGAATCCCAAGGATTTATCCTTTGGAGTGGCTGAGTAATCACCCTCAGCCTCTCTGGGACAACGAAATGGCGACCATTCCCCTTAATTTTTTTTCCTGTTACTAATTGAAACAATTTGCAGGCTGAAATTGTACAGCCAGTCATCGAATCTCAGGTAAAACAAGAAAAGGAGGCTGATACAATGACTCAAGACAAACCCAATGATGAAGAGCCTCTGTTAAATGCTGATGAAGAAATGCTATCATTGGAGGATTATGTCTCTGATATTGAGTCCATGCCTGAAGGTGAAATCCCTGAAGGGATGTTTGATGAGGAGGATGAAGAAGATGAGGAAGACCAGCTGTCTGTCTCTCCTCCCAAAGAAATAGCTGTGTCCACACCAGCTGACGATAAGAATTCTCCTCCCAAGGATGCTGTTGATACTCCAAACTCTGCTACATCAACAACAACAGTTTTCCAACGCCCAGCCTATGATCCAACAGCGGAGTTTCTCTTGTTTGATCATCCTGTCCAGACGAATTTTGATCTCTTACCAAAGGGGGATGACTATGCTCAACAAAGTCTCAACATCGAGAATCTTCAGCCTCTTCACCATCAGTCAGACATTGAACGTTTATCAAGAAAGCTGGATGTGATCAAGTCTGAAATGCACAACTTCACTGTTACATTCCCTGTGATCATACAAAAGGCTGTGGCTGAGGCGGTTACTGAGCCAATCAAGGATGGTGCCAGAAAAGGTGTTGCCCAAGGACTAAGTCACCTGTCTACTATAGTGAAGGATGTCATTGACACAGAGGTCCCTCCCATGTTTCATGAACATGAGCTAACCATGCACAGGCAATTTAATGCGGTTCGCAACAGGCAATATCGTCATGCTAATTTTATTGTCAGTCGTGTTCAGGCCAATACCAATGCAAATGGCAACCTCCTGCTGAAGATTGCCAGGGCTTCAAGGAAAAGGAAACGTTCTATGGCTGCCTCTGTCGAACAGATTGCAAGGCATTTTCAAGCACGTTCATCCAAACGTCTTCGAAGCCAGGATGAACGTGAGGGGGAGAAAGATACATCACTCAGCCTTGCATCTTCTAAACAAGGCTCATCATCAGCTAACCCCACCATTACACATGTTCCTCTCCAAGTCATCACACCTGTTATAATACCTGATGATGAGGATAATACTCAGGGGGAGCAACACACTCAAGATGGAGCTGACTCATCAAAGTCTCTGGTTTTGGTTAACACCAGCAAGCCTGGGGATGATGATGAACCAGCTGCCAAGAAGTTAAAGTTCACTGTCAGCTCCCCCCCCCAAAGCAATTCAAACTCAGGCTCAGACAACATTTATCAGAAGAGCAATTCAAACTCAGGCTCAGACAACATTTATCAGAAGAGCTGATGTTTTGAAAAACATAAGTGTGGAGTCCTCTGTCTCGAAGAAAGGAAAGGAGATAGTTTTGGTTGACACAGACACCAAAATCAAGAAGATAGTTGCGATGCTAGAGACAGGAGGATCCACCACAGACCTTTCCCAATTCTCAACCTTTACACCTTCCAATGAGATTCCTTTAACCCCTGAAGAAATAGAGAAACAGGCTGAGGAATTCAAGAGATTAAATGAACTCAAGACAGCCAAAGAATTGAATGAATATACTCTGAGGAAGATGACACCACCTGAAAGAGAAAAGCAAAAACAAAGGTTGAGGGAAATGGAAGCAAAACGCACTGAGGCACTAAGGAAAGTCAAAGCTGACTATGATGCCTGCGTGAACAACAGATATGCCCCTGGCAAGATAACCAAGTTCAAATACACCATTCATAAATCTACAAACACCCCAAGGATGATCTTATGGAGGGATAACCAACCAGGGAATATGAATGTGTTTGACAACTTCAGGCTAAAGACACTTGGGTTATCAGAATGGTTCGAACTTGAAGCCGTAGCAGCCAAAAGAAATGGACAGGCAAATTTCCTTCTGCTGAAGACTATTAAGGCCAAGTTTACCTGGATCAAGGAAACAGCTGCCAAACTTAAGATTGATCCCCCACCACAGCTCTTTGAACAAGAACCTCCAAAGACTGGCAACAAAAGAAGAAGAATTTCACAAATTGTTAATGAAACTTTTGCTACTGAAGATGTTCAAGTGGATGGCATGCACAGGGATTTGATCCTCCCCAATGGTATTGTTGGCCCAGTTGATGGTCAGACATACACAGAGCCTGAAAGAGGAATGGCATTCATGAACAGGGCTTGCTAGTATGCTTTTCAAAGGGAAGATGAGCTGTGCTTAGCTTCAACTATTCAGCTACTTTGTCATAAGAAGTCACTCAAGATCAACACAGAGTACTCCAAGAAGTTTGCCAAGACTTTGCAGGATGAACTAGATAACAGATTGGACTTGGCTGAAACTGAAGAAAAGATTAAAAATGATGACTATTGAAGATGTTCACAGCCCTTGTTACCTTCATCTTTTATGTTACTTATGTAATATACTTGTAATTTTTCCTTTAAGTATTAATAAAATCATGAGGTATGTTTGTTTAGATTTGTTATGAGTAAGAAGAAGCTGTTAACTCACTTACCTTAACTTAGTTAGATCTAGCATTATTTATGTTTAAATAGGGGGAGATTGTTGGTAATCTAAACTTGTTAGATTCCCTGATCATAGATTTAAACATAATTAGGCTGTTAGATAGTCCCTTGTCTGTGCCTAGGAGGCAGGCAAGTTTCGCAAGACTCACAGAGATCCAAGTCTCTGTGAGCAACCTCTAAGGAGTCCATGTCAGAGACATTGTCAAGGAAGTCAAAGATTACTTGAAGACATACTCATTGGCTGTGATGGATAACAGCCAAGATGTATCAGGGACTCTGAGGGGTTGAGGGTTAACAGGGGTGGCAATACCCTGTTAACACTCAGCACACTTTGGACATGCCATTTGTGTGTTCGAGACTATGAAGAAAAAGGAAACTGTTTTGACAACTGTTTCCTTAAAGCATAATGGAAGACTACCAAGAATAAAAGGACATCATGTGACTGATGTGGGAACTTGTAAAAGCTTGTGTAGTCACCATCAAGTACTATTTAGGTCAATCTCGTAACACTATAAATAGGATGTGTATCCATGCATTAATGCTTAACACTTTGAGATATTCATAACATTATTGCATATAACTTAGTGAATCAAACAGCTACGACTGTATTCATAAGTTAGGGTTTATAGTTGTTCAAAGTGTGCACAACACATTGTCATCAAACTGTGTTATCCATAACACTTGTAATTCTTTATTATACAATAATAAGATTACGTTTGAAAAGTAATACCTTGTGTTGATTAAGTTAAGATTAGGGTTTCTTGCATTGATTAGGGACTTTCATAATGTTTTGAAAACTTTTACATCTTATGTGAGTAGCTGAGTTCGTGACATACACATATGAACCCTTATCTTTTCTTGAACAAAGTACACGCCTCAAGCACAGATTTCCTTACTCAACGATCTTTGCTTTACTTGTTACCTCATCATTCTCATGATAAAATTTTTGTTACCATTTTGCTAAATTCTTACCATTGATACCAGACTTGAATGTTTCAACGTTGTTATGCTTCTACATCAATCAACCTTTCCTATCTATTTTGGGTAGACCTTCGAAACGTCTCTGAACACGGATAATGATTTATGATTGGACGTGAACAATGATTACGTGTATTTGCCATGATGTGTATTAGACTTTATCGTCTTGAAATTCATTCGTGTGAATCATGTGTTGATTTCGCCTTTCATTGCTAATGTTGTTCATCTTACTTAATTTACTCTCAAGTGACTTCTTAAGAATTTTCCAGTGATTCGAAAATTTATTGTGTGGCTTTTCTCTTTTGATCGCGTATCGACCATCGAGAGTTTAATAAGCCGTTGTTGGTGACGCCAACCGCACTCGTGAATTAATCTTTCTGAATCATTTGTTTCTTATTATTTTGATCATTGACGCGTCTATTCTATCACGTTTATTAAAGATTGATACGACTTTCGTTTTATTCCCTTGTGTTATTGCTCGCATACAAATTGTTGACCTTTATATGTCTCATATTCGTTGCTGTCTTGTCACCTTTTTAAAATCAGAATATCTCAAGCAGTATCTTTTAAATTAATTGATTTTATCATACTTTACTTTCAATATAATGAAATTATTAAATTAATTTATAATTTCTAGCAATGATTTCAAATAACATGGAAAATCTGATTTTCTCTAATGGTAACGATAAACTTGGGCTCTTAACAGAAACTTCATGCAACCATCCAAAAGTTCTTAAGCCGATCAGGATAACTATTTTGGAACTGTTCTACTTTTGCTTTGAAAATCCCGATCAAGAAAAAGATATAGCAACAACTTACTCACTAAATATAGATAGTTTGATTTTAAATCACTACACCTTGTAAAATTTTCTTTTAATCAAGAAAATATTTAAACTGAGTTTTAAAGTTATACCAAAATCCTCGGCAACTAACTATGACAGCTTGTATTTTAAATGACCATATGTAATTCATTTTTCCCTTCTATTTCTCTTGTAACTAGATTGTTACGTTTTAAGATTGTCATGTTTTACGGTTGAACTATTTGCGATTCCTTGTTGATTAACAATCTTGGTTCATTTTATCGTACTTTGACCGTTTAAGCGATTCTTGTGTTCATTCTATCTTTTGAATATTTCACCGTACTGAAAAGTCATTATTCTGATCCAAGTTGAAGAATTATTTGGGAAGGAGTTAAGAAAACTGAAGCATAGTGAATTCTAACCGTTAAGATTTGTCGTGGTACGGAAGTTACCTGGGAAGTAATGAATTTGTTCTACACTTTGTACCTCCTCTTGTTGCATCTTCTACTGTTTCTAGGAGAACTCTGAGGGACCAGAGTTTCTTTAGGGGGGGGGAAGAATGTAAGAACCTACTATTTTCCCTGCATTATTTTATTCTTTTATTCGTGTTTCTGAATTTCCAACGTATTACGTTTTCTTGTATTCTTATATGTAAATCCTGAGATCATGATAAATTTTAATAAATTAAACATTTAAGTATTTTCTGATCATTGACAATACTTTATATGGAACTATATAATTTTTATTTAATTTTTTCATATTTAATTTAAATCAAAGTTTTTTATTTAAAATCACCCGCGTGCGTTTTACAACGAGTTTATTCAAAATAAATGTACTACGAGAATTCCTAGTGATCGCGATACCGACGAATGCCAAAAGTTTTACATTTTATTATCGATAACCCTAATAAGAAAGAATCAACCGGATAAAAAACTTGTTAGATCTTTAATAATCAAAGATTAAAAAGAAAAAAAAAGAATGTTAAATGATTGATCGAATCAAATCAAGATTAAAAAATGATTGGGTTGATTTTTTTCTGCCACCATTGGAGTCTAAGGTACGAAAAACAAGAAATACTAACCATTGGTGTCATTATTCTCATTACCAATACCACCACTCCCGCCCGCTCCACTCCCGCCTGCTCCACTCCCTCTGCCGCCCGTGCCACTCCCACCAGCATCACCCGATAGGTGTTGTGCAAACGCGTCGGTGAACCTATAGTCACTTCTTAAAAAGTTCCACATTTTCTCCGTTCGCGGGTCGATGGCGGGTGGGGCAGTATATTGGATATTTCAGTGCCTTCCCGGCAGCATCTGACCGACACCTGGCATGTGACCGCGCAGCTTACCGCCTATGACTCTACATATATTTGCCTGTAGCCTTCAAACCAAGCATCTCCTCCCAATGAAGTGAAAAACAGACGACGGTTAATATATTATTTATTAGTCGGTTTGCTACATTATTTCTCGGCAGGGAATAGTAGGAAACCAAGGTATATAAAAATATTAATAAATAAATTAATTTAAAAAATAAAAAAGTACTTACATAGATAACACGGTCCTCGCCGTGAATAAACTCTCCATTGCTGTCGATGTGCGTCAAGAAGAAGTGATCAATGATAGGCGGGGGCTCATGATCACCTGCAGCTTGCGTCTGTAAATACATAGACACGCATATATAATAAAACAAATTCAAAACAAAAAATATATATAATCAAAGGCATATATGTATGTAAATTAGTTATAGAATTTCTTACCAATTTGTCTCGAAGGCGGGCTAGTGATCGGGATCCCTGTCGACTCGTGGTCTTCATCTTAGCCCGATTTTGAGAATTTGTTTGGGATCTTTTTTCGTTGTTCCGATCATTCCAAAACTTTATGTGCTTTTCCCATTCTTCAGCATTAATCTCCTCAGGACGCGCTCTCCGGACCCTGTCCAAGCCAACCCTACCGGTTTTGGGGTCTCGACGCCAATGATTTGTCTTGAAAGTAGATTTTTTGTATTGTATGACTTCTGAATCAAAGAAGTGATGCCGGTCTTTATGTTTTCCCATGGTACATCCGACTTGTGTGGTGCTAAATAAATAAATAGCAAATTTAAATAAATATACAAATTATATCTTATTTATTTATATCATATAAATATATAATTTTTTTTGAAAAAATATATATTTGATGACAATAAGCTAATAAGCTTTTTCAGATAAGCTGTTTTCAAACAGCTTATCCTGATAAGCTTATCAGAATAAGATGTTTCAAAACAGCTTATTCTGATAAACTTATTAGGATAAGCTGGTTGAAAACAACTTATTCTAATAAGCTTACTGGAATAAGCTGTTTTCAACCAGCTTATTCTGATAAGCTTAGCAGAAAAAGCTGTTTGAAAACAGCTTATCCTGATAAGCTTTTTGAAAACAGCTTGTTCTGATAAGCTTATTAGGATAAGCTGTTTGAAAACAGCTTATTCTGATAAGCTTATCATAATAAGATGTTTTTATTATAAAAATTTAAATAAATATATACGCCATTAAATAAATAAACACAATAATGTAATAAACATAAAAATGATAACTGACCTCTAATTCAGCCCAAATGTTCGCCTCGAGCTCTTTAAGGACGTCTTTCCAACTTGGATAGTAAAATGGCACGAGCCTCTTGAGAGACTCCCCGATGAAGTTAGAAAAATGCTGACCATGGTCGCCGAGAGGCCGGAATGTAATTCCCCGCGTCTCAAAGCTTATAGGGACAGGGCCATTCATCTCAACGACTTTCTCCAACTCGAGATTTCTGTTAATGGACCGAGTTTTTAACCTACCGGCCGCTCTGCCGCCCAAATTTTCTTTCCTTTTGTCTTTACCTGCAAAAAACAAGTGAATGACAAAATCATAAAAATTCAAGGCAAGCAACATATATGTACCAAATTTATGATTGTGTTACAATAATCCAAATATTCTTACCTTTGTTTCTAAATAAAGCGAGGCAGTCGGTGCGGATGTTTGGCGTAGGAGGATCATCCTCACCGCCACCGTCACCACCGTGTGATCGTGCAACATCTGCTGACGACATCTGTACAAGTACAATTAGCATAACATGTACAAATTCATGAACAAAATAATATAAGCATGCACAAATTCAAATAAAACACATCCAACTAAATATAGACATTTAAACAATCCACAACAATTAGATTCATTCATTCAAACAAGTAAGTGTCTTTTGTAAGTTACAACTAAATGTCAATCTTCTGATAAGCTTATCAGAATAAGATGTTTTCAAACAACTTATCCTGATAAGCTTATCAGGAGAATCTGTTTTCAAACAGCTTATTATGATAAGCTTATTAAGAGAAGCTATTTCCAAACAACTTGTTCTGATAAGCTTATCAGGATAAGCTGTTTTCAAATAGCTTGTTTTGATAAGCTTAGCAGGATAAGCTATTTTCAAATAGGTTGTTCTAATAAGCTTATCAGAATAAGCTGTTTTCAACCAGCTTATTCTGATAAGCTTATCAGGATAAGCTGTTTGAAAACAGCTTATCCAAAAAACTTATTAGCTTATTCTCATCAAATAGGTAACATAAAGAGTGTTTGGATTTACGTTTATAAGAAATTAACAAGTTTATACATTCCCAGCGACATGTCGACGGGGAAACCAAAATGATAAAAACAAGTAAAAACCAATACGTGTTATCAATTAGAATTATAAAAACATACTTGTTAGTTGTAGCGGTCTCAGTTGCCGTCAGCGTCAGGGCTGCGACAGGTGTAGTTCTCGGTTGTGGCTCCGGTTGCGGTCGGGCCTACAAACAACCATATTAATTATCAATTAGAATTAAACATACACAATTTTAATATTCTTTCAAAACTGAAAATCAAAATTACGACCTTTAAAACCTTGAATTTCCAAAAACGAAAATCTACTACCACCAAACTTGTTTAGAATTATGTTTAGAGGGTTAAGGAAAGAATTGTGTTAAGAAGAATTTAAGGTGATGGTGCTCGGATGGTAAATCACAACTAACGAGGAGATGGAGGTGGTGGTGGTGTCATGAACAAATGGTGGTGGTGGTGGTGCCAGTGATGGAGATGGAGGTGGTGGTGCGTGCGATGGAGATGGTGGTAATGATAAAGTGGTGTTGATGGTGGTGATATCGTCGAGGTGTTTTTTAAGGATAAGTGTTATGAGAAAAGTGTGAAGATAGCATATCTGGTAAAAAAGGCCTAAATTTTCCCCGACGACATGTCACCGGGGATACTTTTGGTTTTGTCGTCTAGTAAAAAACGTGCGTGATTGAAATTTTTTGGGTGCATGTGACAAAGATTCCCTTGGGACATGTCGCCAGGGATTCTTTTGACTTGTCAACGCGTATTCACGTACCAACTTTTGTCGTTTTCCTTGCATCTTCCCCCGCGACATGTCGCCAAGGATTGTATTGTTTTGTCGCCGAGGATATTTACTGTCAATTATGATTATTGTTATAAAATAGCTATTTTTATTTATAAATATAATTATTATTATAAAACAGTTATGTTTATTTATAAGTATAATTTTTATTATTTATAAAATAATTCTTATTATTTAAATATTGTTACTATTATTTAAATATTGTTTAAATATTGTTATTATTATTTATAAAGTCATTATTATTTATATAATAATTATTATTATTATTTATAAAGTTATTATTATTCTTATTTATAAAATTATCATTATTATTATTATTTATACAATTATTACTATTATTATTATTTATAAAATAATTCTTATAATTATTACATCTAACGTGTAACCAATACGTACCGACTCATGTATTGAACATCTAACGTGTAACCATAACCTACCGACTCATGCATTGAACATATAACGTGTAACCATAACCTACGGACTCATCCATTGAACACATAACGTGTAACCATAACCTATCGACTCATCCATTGAACATATAACGTGTAACCATAACATACTGACTGATATGAGTGAAATCTCATATCAGTTATATCATAAATCACCCTAAAACACAAAGCAAATACCTAATTTTGATTCATAAAAGTAGTATTATGGGTATGTTTTGTGGTTTGTGCTTGTATAGGTAAAAAGATACAATTATGGAGAAAACAAGGAATTCAAGCCTTTATTGATGAAGAAAAGAGAAAAGGAGGATGAAAAGTGACAAGCTAATCAAAGTTAAAGGACCTTTCTTGACAACTTTCAAAGTTAAAGGACTAAAAGTGCAATTATGAGAAAGTCAAGAAGAAAGTCAAATATGGTCAACTATCAAGTCAACAAGTTCAAGAATCATTATTGTGAAAGTTTGAAGCTAAAAGGACCAAAATTGACAAAGTGGTGAATATTGTAGCTCAAGTTTATAAGCTGAAAACAAGAGGGGCCAAAACTGTCAATTCTCAAATATATATAGCTTTTGATCCGAGTATAAACATTTCAACCAATGCGAAGAGCCCAATGCCTTCACATGGATTGCCCCCTCACTGCCACATGGCCACTAACAACCGTCACCCATTAATACCAATATCTCAACAGTGCTATCACACTATCTTTTTTTAGCCAATCAAATTTAAGAATTTGGATAATGATCTGTGCTTACCAATTTCATCCAATAACAACATAGCACGTATCATCTCAATATTCAAACGAGCCCATATTCGAGATTGAAAAGGAGTGCATTTCAGAAAAAGTGCTTAACATGAAAACTACTCAAAATCGAAAGACAAATCCATCCCAAGTGTTTAATTGAGCTGAAAATCACTCAAAAGAAAAACCCCAATTTTGTTCTTCAACGACTAAATTCAATTGGACGATTAAGGCCACGTGGAAGCTAATGATTAGATCCAACACGCCATTCATCCCCAACAAACTCCTATTCTTCTTCTATAAATAGGCCAGTTGTATCTCATTTGATGTATCTACTTAGTGTGTGAAAAACACACACTTTATAATTTTCCCTCAAATTCAGTTAGATTCTTAGTTAGCAACTAACCTCAAGTGATTGACAACCACTTGAGGTAGTTAGTTAGACTTGTAACTAATTTGTAACAAACAATTTGCCATTAATAAAGCTTCATTTTCACTCTTCACTCAAATTCACTTCTCATAACTACATTCTTCTACCTCTACTATTACTGCTTGGTTTCTATTGATCATATTGGATCAATATGAACTGTTTTAGTGTTTTGGAAGAAAGATTGTTGATCAAGACGTCTTCTAGTTCAATTCTTAGCCATATGAGTTCAGAATAGCAGAATGATGCAAGGGAGATGAGTACTAGATGATGGTGATGATTTGATGGTTAATGGTGGTTGATTGTTGGTGTTTGTGTTGATAATAGTTGGCTCAGCGCCTAACTACTCCACCAAAGGGGGCTTCAATCTAAAAGGCATTGAAATTTTTGTTTTGTTCCACTAAACTGCTTTGCCATGCTTAATTCCTAGATACATAGCTTATTGATGAATTGTGAGTGTTTTAGTGTTCTCTTGATGTGTTAGTGATGATTTGATAGGTGATAGCTGATTACTTAGTTCCTATATTAGTCTTAGCTCTATAATTTCGGTCTATATTTGCTTAAATTTCATCAAGTCTAAACATTTCAATTCCATAGTGTAATATTGTTGTTTCTTGGTGTGATAGTATTTCATTTGAGTTACTAAACAAGTTCTAATATGTGTCAAATACTTTCATGAACTTTTGATAACGGGTTGTTCTCTAGTGATCTAGCTTTTGAAACCTGTTGATTTTAGTTCATTCATACTCAATAGGTCATTGCAAGTTACTTTGCCAAGTTTTGTGGTCCAAGTTTTAGTCAAACAGGCATACAGCCAAGAAAAACTTTCGGTCAGTCTTAACCAGTTTAAACAAGCTATCTTTAATCACTTGGCATTTCTTTGTTAGTGAGTGATATAAGCTGAATTTTGGTCCTAGTTATAGTCCAATATATGAGCTTTCAGAACCACTAAGTGAGACCATACAGTCTTCAGATTTGAGCAAGATATCAGCTTATTAATAAGTTGTTGAGCAAATTCAATTCCCTGTGATAAAGTCCAACTACTTAACTAATTCCCACATTTCCACTTCATAAACTTAGCATTTTTGTTTCACAAACCTGTGTACAAACATGTTTTAAGACCTTATTGAGAAATTCAGCTTTTTGGAAAGTTGGTCAACAAAAGTCAACGATAAGCACTTTTTTCTTAATTTGAGATTCCAGCTTATTGGCTTAATCATTTTCAAAATTTCTTGACATTCTAGTCCTCTTGTAGCTAGATTAATCAGTTTCAGTCAAAAAATCCAAGTGTGGATGTCTGATTCAACCTATAGCTTATTTTAGGCTTATTGAGATAAGCTAACTTGAGATTTACTTGATTTCAGCCTGTCTCCTTTAAAATACCTAGCTAACTTTTGATTTTAAGTGTTTTGCAAAGAAATAGAGGTGATTTGGATGGTTAATAAGCTCACACGAGCTTATTAAATAATCCTTACCCATTTTTGTTATAAGTTTGGTTTTATTTGCATTTCAGTCCTCAAACTTTAAAACTTTGTTAATCAGTTTTGTTAATTGAAGTTTTATAGGGTTTACAATTTTTAGTCCTTATAATTTGAGTTTGTTATAATTTTGTTAGTCAGTTTTTAAAGTTTGTTGTTTGGTAGTTATAGTTTGATATAATTTACATTTCTAGCCCTTAACTTTCTGGATTTACACATTTGGTCCTTGTACTTTTACTTTCTTTACATTTTGAGCATTTTTTACTTTTGTGCATTTAAAACTTTTACAATTTGCTTTAGGTGTGGTAATTGCGACTTGTTTTACGGTTACATAGCTATAATATTTTTACCCTTTTTATTTGATTCATTGAAATAGACCTAGATACCAAATCCTGATTGAAAACAAAAACAATTAAAAACTTGAG
Source organism: Glebionis coronaria (assembly GCA_025667525.1). Classification (NCBI taxonomy): domain Eukaryota; kingdom Viridiplantae; phylum Streptophyta; class Magnoliopsida; order Asterales; family Asteraceae; genus Glebionis; species Glebionis coronaria. The sequence goes on from CM046874.1 coordinate 700,770,330, forward strand.
GTTAATTGGACTTTCAATTTGTCGTGAGTTGGGAAATACGAACTTGAATAAGATCATATATTAAATGGCGCCGCTGTCGGTTTATGACATTACGATTGACGATTGATTGACGGTTTCGATTGGATTTTTTTTGGGATCCGTTCACCTTGTGAGCGTTCCTTTTACGTATCATAAATCCAAAAGATAAAAAATTCAAAAATATAAAAATATAAAAAAAACTAAAAAAATCAATTCTTTCCAAAGAATTGAACCAAAAAAATAAAAAAATTCAAAAAGTAATCTTTTTCCTAAAAGATTACGCCAAAAATATATTGCATATATTGGTTTCCATCGTTTTTATGTACATACTATATTTTCTTAAAAAACTCAATAAATACAAAAATATTTTTCATATATTATTATATGTAAAGACATATACGTAGATACGAACACTCAATACACAAAATTCCATAAGTATTGCCGAGGCAATACATCGTGCTTGGGGGCGTTCCGGTCCTAAGTTCGTGTATCGATCAAAGTAAATTAAATGCAAAAATAGATAAATACGTCCAATAGGCAAGAATTTGAAGAATACGAACTACTAAAGTGAATAGATAGGCGGCTTTGCTATAAAATGCAAGCCTAAGGGAAAAAGGTACTTAAGAGCTACACGCCACCTCATTCCCCCCGTTCACTAGCAAGTATTCTAAGCAGGAAAGCTTGTTGGGGGTTATCTCCACCCAAGTATTACTTACATATACTATACTTTCTTTTGGATATTACTTATTGAATCTCGGAAAGGATAATCCCTTCTTTTCCAAAGTCGATTGAGAGCTCCTTTCTCACTCCTCGAGTTGAGTTGCATGCGCACTCGAGCGCATGCAAAAATACCTTTTGGTGTACAACCCCTTCCTCCCAAAAGGAAGCAAAAGAACAAGAACAACACAGTCCATCAAGCCGATCCCGAGTATCGTGCTTTGAACAACACACAAGAAGCCATGGTCGTCGTTGATAATAGACCATTGATGGAGATCCTCCAATCAATGTGGAGGGAAATGCCGATGCCATTGTTATACCCGAGATACCCGCAGACAACTTTGAGCTTAAGACAAATATGATCACTATGGTTTCTTCTACACCTTTCTTAGGGAGACCAATGGATGATCCACATGATCATATCAAGAAGTTTTTGTCCATATGCAATACACTTAAGTATAATGGGGTCCCTCCTGATGCTACTAAGTTGATCCTATTCCCAGTCTCCTTAGAGAGTAATGCTAGGTATTGGCTAGATAGACTACCTTCTAGGAGTATTGAGACTTGCTGGGAGGACTTAAGGAAGAAGTTTATGAACAAGTTCTTTCCTCCATCAAGAACCACTCCTTTGAGAAACCTAATTATTTTTTTTAACAAAAGAATGATCAAACCTTTAGTGATGCTTGGGAAGAGTTCAAGGAGTTATTGAGTAAATGCCCCAATCATGGATTAACCAAGTTCATCAAATCAAAACTTTCTACAATGGATTAAGACCACATCATCAAGATTCCCTCAACTCCTTCGCGGGTGGGAACATTCTTTCCAAATCCACACAAGAGGCATGGGACATTATTGAGACTAAATCCATGGTGCAAACAATTAACCAAAGAGATGAGAGGGTCCATGTTGTGCAAGATAGTTCTTACACATCCATTGATAATCAACTTCTCAAAAGTCACAATGAGATACTTCAAGTAATTGAAAAGAATCAAAAGATTAACCAAGCGATGATCCAAGCCCTTATCAAAGTGTCCTTGAACAACTCTTCGACCAATGAGGTGAATGCCATTACTTTAAGTTGTGAGACATGTGGAGGACCTCACTCTTACCTACAATGTGACAAGTTCAAAATTATCAAGGTGAATGTTATGCTTATCAAGATGAAAAAAGAGAGCATTCCAAACCTAACATCAACCCTAACAATCTCTCTTACAAGTTAAACAACTACCTTGCTCCCCCCGGCTTTCCACCCCATCCACCCACCCAAAACCAAACCAATCCTCCTCAATTTTTTCAAAGGAATCAAGGGCCTAAGCCAAATTACCAAGGACATAACAACTTTAGAGCACCCAATAACTTTCAACATCAAGGAAACAACTTTCATGCAAATAACCAAGGATTTCACCCACCTCCATCTTTCCACAATCAAGGACAAAATCAAGGATATAATCAAGGATATGGGCAAAATGAAACCATTGAGTTTATTCATAAGATGAATCTAGATAATGAAAGAAGGTTTCAAGAAAATGAAAATAGAATGAGATAAATGCAAGAGGAAACCAACAAGAGGTTTATGATGCTTCTTAATCAAAGGCCACAAGGTGCTCTACCTTCAAATACAAAAAACAATCCAAGAGCTAATGTCAATGCAATCACAACAAGAAGTAGAAAAACAACTATTGATCCTTCAATGCATCCTACACCTCCTTTAGTTAAGTCTACTAAGGTTCCACCTTGTGATAAGCCTACAACATCAAACTCAACACCTTCAAGCTCTACAACTTCAACACCTACACCTCCTAATCCTACACCTACTACTCCTTCACCTTCCACACATATCAATGAAGAAACCAACAAAGAGAACCCTTCAACATCAACCACTCAACCTATACCAAAACCAAGCCTTCCATATCCATCAAGATTGAGAAAAGAGTAGCTTAAAAACAAGGATGATATTCAAGTCTCTAACTTTTTGAGGATGTTCAAGCAATTGAACATAAACATATCCTTTGCGGAAGCTCTAGCCTATATGCCAAAGTTTGCTAAAATGTTCAAAGACCTCCTTTCTAATAAAGAAAAGTTGGTGGATATGCCTAATACATCACAAAATGAGAATTGCTCCGCCGTGTTGCTAAAGACTTTACCCATAAAACTTGGAGATCCATGGCGGTTTTTGATCCCTTGTAATTTTTCCAGGGTGGAAAATTTCATGGCACTAGCGGATCTAGGGGAAAGCATCAATCTCATGCATTTATAGGTTTGGTAAAAACTCTCTCTTCCCGAGCTCACTCCTACTAGGAGGACACTTTAGTTAGCAAACCGTTCCATAGCTTATTCGGTAGGCATTGCGGAGAATGTGTTTGTAGGAGTTGATAAATTCACATTCCCCGCGGATTTTGTAGTTATTGATTATGATATGGACCCGAGAGTTCCTCTTATTGTTGGTAGACCTTTCTTGAGGACGGGTCGTACTCTTATTGATGTGGCGGAAGGAGAACTAATTATGAGAGTTGAGGATGAGAAAGTAGTGTTTAAGTTGGGGAAAGTCACTAAGAAAGCTCAAAGTTATGAAACAATTAACATAGTGGATGTTCTTGACGAAGTGTGTGATGAACATTTTCATGAAGCTTGCAAGAATGATAGTGAGAACATGCCACATGTGGAAATCGTTGCCTCAATTTCTCCCTCCTTAACACCATTTGGAGAGAGTGATTTCCTCTTAGAGGAATTTGAGTCTAACTTCCTTGGTAATGATGATTTCCCATTAATTGGGAAGAAGACATTCTAACTATCCAAAAGTTACTCAATGAGGATCCCATTCCTTCACCTACTCTACAAGAAGTTACCAATGATGATCCATCAATAGTGAAAACTTCCATTGAGAGTCCACCTTCCTTAGAGCTTAAGGATCTTCCATCACACCTAGAATATGCCTTCTTAGAGGGAGAGGAACAATTACCTGTTATCATAGCGAAAGACTTGAAAGATGATGAGAAGGAAAAACTCATAGAGGTGCTTAAGAAACATAAGAAAGCTATAACTTGGAAAATATCTGACATAAGGGGAATTGATCCAAATTTTTGTACACACAAAATCCTTATGGAGGATGATTACAAACCCGCTATTCAAAACCAAAGAAGGGTTAACCCAAACATCCATGAGGTCATAAAAAAGGATGTTATCAAACTCCTTGATGCGGGAATGATTTACCCAATTTTGACTCTCCATGGGTTAGCCCGGTGCATTGTGTGCCTAAAAAGGGTGGAATCACCATTGTGCCTAATGAGAACAATGAGCTAATTCCCACTAGACTTGTCACAGGTTGGAGAGTTTTTATTGACTATAGGAAGCTTAATGATACCACTAGGAAATATCATTTCCCATTACCTTTCATGGACCAAATGCTTTAACGCTTAGCGGGAAATGAGTACTATTGCTTTCTAGATGGATTCTTGGGTTATTTCCAAATACCCATTGATCCAAAGGATCAAGAAAAGACCACATTCACTTGTCCCTATGGCACATTTGCTTATAAGAGAATGCCTTTTGGCTTGTTCAATGCCCCGGGGACATTCCAAAGGTGTATGATGGCAATCTTTCATGACATGATTGAGCACACTATGGAAGTTTTTATGTATGATTTCTCGGTCTTTGGAGATTCATTCACTTCTTGTCTCTCCCATTTAGAACGTATGCTAAAGAGGTGTGAAGAAACACGTCTTGGTCTTAATTGGGAGAAGTGCCATTTCATGGTCAAAGAAGGGATAGTTTTAGGACATAAGATATCCAATAAAGGTTTAGAAGTGGATCGAGCTAAAATAGATGTTATTGACAAACTTCCCACACCTACCACGGTGAAAGGAGTTAGGAGCTTTTTGGGTCATGCGGGTTTCTATAGACGTTTTATACAAGACTTTTATAAGATAGCAAGACCCATGAACCACCTCTTGGAAAAAGAGGCTCCTTTCTTATTCACACAAGAGTGTTTAGAGTCTTTTGATATTCTTAAGGAAAAGTTGACTAAGGATCCCTTTTTGGTATCACCAAATTGGGATTTGCCTTTTAAACTCATGTGTGATGCTAGTGATTATGCCGTGGGGGCTGTTTTAGGACAAAGAGTCAATAAGCATTTCCAACCTATACACTATGCGAGTAAGACAATGACGGGTGCTCAACTTCATTATACCACCACAGAAAAAGAGTTGCTTGCTATTGTTTATGATTTTGAGAAATTTAGACCCTATCTTGTGCTTTCTAAGACCATAGTGTATACGGATCATTCCGCTCTCAAGTATCTCATGACAAAGCAAGATGTTAAGCCTAGGCTTTTGAGATGGGTTTTATTGCTACAAGAGTTTTCTATAGAGATCTGTGATAAGAAAGGAGCCGAGAATTTAGCGGCGGATCACTTGAGTAGACTTGAGCATCCTTTTCAAGGAGGATTACCTCATAAGGAAATCAATGAATCCTTTCCACTTGATAAGATCGTTTCTATCTCTTCACAAGAGGATGCCACCCCTTGGTTTGCAGATATTGCAAGCTATCTTGTGGGGGATGTGCTTATAAAGGGTTTAACTTCCCAACAAAAGAAAAAGTTTCTCAAGGAAGCAAAATACTACTTTTGGGATGAACCTTAACTCTTTAGGCAATGTGTGAACCAAATCATAAGACGTTGTGTAGATGGTCCCGAAGCATTTAAGATCTTAGTAGCTTGTCATAAAGGACCCACGGGGGGCCAATTTGGGCCCAACTACACGGCCAAGAAAGTCTTTGATTCGGGTTACTATTGGCCTTCAATTTACAAAGATGCCTAAGAGATGGTGAAATATTGTGATGTTTGTCAAAGACAAGGAAAAATTAATCAAAGAGTGAAATGCCATAAAATTCTATACAAGAGTGTGAGATTTTTCATGTATGGGGTATAGACTTCATGGGACCTTTTCCATCATCAAAGGGCAATAAGTACATACTCGTAGCCGTGGACTATGTTTCAAAGTGGGTTGAGGCTAAAGGCTTGCCTACTAATGATGCTAGAGTTGTAGTAAAGTTCTTGAAGCAATTATTTGCTAGATTGGTGTATCTAGGGCTATCGTAAGTGATCGTGGGACTCATTTTTGTAATGATCAATTTACAAGAGTCATGAAGAAGTACGGTGTTAACCATAGACTTTCTACCACGTATCACCCTCAAACCAATGGGCAAACCGAGGTCACAAATCGTGGTTTAAAGAGGGTTTTAGAGATAACAGTGGGAGAGCATCGAGCTTCTTGGTTGGATAAGCTTGATGATGCTTTTTGGGCTTTTAGGACGGCTTTTAAGACACCAATTGGTTGTACTCCATATAGGATTGTCTATGGAAAAGCATGCCACCTACCATTTGAGTTAGAGCATAAGGCTTCATGGGCTCTCAAATGGGCTAACTTTGATTTAAACCAAGCCGGTTCACATAGGAAAGACCAACTTAATGAGATGGGTGAATTGAGAGCCAATGCTTATGAAAACTCGTTGCTTTACAAGGAAAATACTAAGCAATTGCATGATGATAATATTAAGAACCGTGAGTTCAAAGTTGGAGAGTCGGTTCTCCTCTTTAACTCAAGGTTGAAACTCTTTGCCGGCAAGCTTAAGTCAAGATGGTCCGGTCCATTCACTATTGCTCATGTATTTCCATATGGGACTATTGACTTGTCTCAACCAAATGGCCCAAATTTCAAAGTGAATGGTCACCGTGTTAAGCATTACTTTGGGGAGGACATTTCCGTTGAAGTGGTCCAAGAGATCCCCATTTTGCCCATTAATTAATTCATTGTGGGAAGAGTCGAGCTAGAGAATCCATAAATCAAGCATGAATAACTAGGCTTAGGTCTTTTAGACTAGAGTATGGTAGGATAGGAATAAGGGTATATAGTTGAGAATAAGTGTAGGGGGGTGCCTCTCTTTTGTCTTCTTGATGTTTGTAGGGTTGCTCTCTCTCATTGCATTCATTGGAGCTTATGAAGGAGGCCCTTGTATTGGGTTGACTATTGTGCTTAAAATGAATTCACTATATTAGACCTTTCCTTAGCTTGGGTTAAGCAAAGTTATCAATGTCATACGTGTAGGGGAGTTTACTCCAATACTCTTAAACATTGAGGACATTGTTTATCTCAAGTGTAGGGGGTCTTCTATCGAAGTGACCTTACCTAGAACTTTGCTATTGACTTCATGATAACTTGGAAATTAATTTTTCAAACATTTTTCAAATTTTTGATCTACTTTGGCCACCAAAAATATGCATTCATAATTTTTGCATTAATAATTTTTAATTTGCATAACACATTTGCATTGTATATATTTCTTCTTTTATCTGTCATAAAAATATATAAAAAGGAAAAATATAATAAAGGATATGGTTTAACAAATTTAGACTTCTTTGACATATTAGGCCCGTCATGGATACTTTGACTCAACCCGAGTTTGCTTATCCAAGCATTCTCTAGCTAGTAGCCTTAACCATGTAGACCTTTATTGGTTTATTAGGCTAAGCATCTACTAGTCTCACTATTTGAGATTTTAAACTGTGGAGAACAAGAGATGATAGAGTTTGAAGTAAGTGTTAAGGGCTAGATAAACCTCATATTAATTAATTGTGGCTTTTATATCCCCTTTCGTAACCTTTACTTTCTTGTCAACGCATGTATATATGTTAATAAATTATCAAGAACGATTTTAATCAGTTTGTAGTCTCTTATGCATTTATGACTAATCATTCGTGGTTGGTATAAGTACGTCTTAAAATTCTAAGTTAGAACGTTTTATGTGTACTAGACTTATGTCATGCTTAATACTTAGCGGGTGTGTTTCCTTTTATTCTTTTCAACTTTCTTTGTGAGGAATAAAGAAAAATAAGAGCGGCTTATGAAAAAACATGAGTGGCTAGAAAAAAAATTATAAAAAAATTATACAAGTCTCCCAAGAGGGGCAGTGAAGTGTTAATTATAGTAGCAATTAAATTCCAATATTACTCTCACGAGGGTTGCGGGGATTTAATAGTTTCTCCAATCCAATATTACCTTACCGGGTTGCGGGATTGAAGATCCAAGGTCTCAAAAAGGCGGTGGATATAAATTATTGCGTGAGTTTTATTTTTATTTCCATAGTGAGTGCGTAGCTTCTTATTAATGCAAGACATAAGGATCTTACACATAAGGCGAATGACTTATTATTTTGGGTCGGACTTATATCAATTGTGGACGGTTTTTTAGTAATGAATAAAATGGTTATTTAGGATTAAAACCGTGCTTCCTTATTTTGAGATTTTACATTTCTTATATTTCACGCTTTAAATAATGACAAATTTGCCCAAAAGCAATTTGCTCAAATAATAACCGGTCTTAGAGGTATAATAAGTGGGGGTATAAGAGTAACACAATTAATCTTTATGAATAAGTTGATGCATTTTCACTTATGGATAACAATGATCTTGTTTTTAAGCTTAGTATGGGAAAAGTGAAACTTGAGGATGTTAAGTGTTCATGGTACCAAAGCCCTAATCAAAGTCTTTGATTTCTTTATAAGTTATTTCCATCAAAACTATTTCAAGAAAATCAAAAAATATATAAATAGAATTGCTTTCCTTTGCATTGCATTGTATAAATCAAAATCATACATCATATAGTGTAGTATAGTGTAAAAGCATTCCATATTGGCCAAGGTGGATTAATTATGAGAAAAGTGTAAATTGGTGCTTTAAAATGTGGCATTGCATGAGGTCATGGCAATAATCAAGTGTAGGGGATTTGATATGAGTGAAATATCATATCAATTATATCACAAATCACCCTAAAACACAAAGCAAAATACCTAATTTTTATTCATAACAGCAGTATTATGGGTATGTTTTGTTTTTTGTGCTTGTGTAGGTAAAAATATACAATTATGGAGCAAACAAGGAATTAAAGCCTTTATTGATGAAGAAAAGACAAAAGGAGGATGAAAAGTGACAATCCAATCAAAGTTAAAGGACCTTTCTTGACAACTTTTAAAGTTGAAGGACTAAAAGAGCAATTATGAAAAGTCAAGAACAAAGTCAAATATGGTCAACTATCAAGTCAACAAGTTCAAGGATCATTATTGTGCAAGTTTGAAGCTAAAAGGACCAAAATTGACAAAGTGGTGAAGATTGTAGCTCAAGTTTATAAGGTGAAAACAAGAGGGGCCAAAACTGTCAATTCTCAAAGATATATAGCTTTTGATCTGAGTATAAACAATTCAATCAATGAGAAGAGCCCAATGCCTTCACACGGATTGCCACCTCACTGCCACATGGCCACTAACAGCCGCCACCCATTAATACCAATATCTCAACAGTGTTATCCCACTATCTTTTGTTTCAGCCAATCAAATTTAGAAATTGGATAATGATCCGTGTTTACCAATTTCATCCAATAACAACATAGCACGTTTCATCTCAATATCAAACGAGCCCAGATTCGAGATTGAAGAGGAGTGCATTTCAGAAAAAGTGCTTAACATGAAAACTACTCAAAATCGAAAGACAAATCCATCCCAAGTGGTTAATTGAGCTGAAATTCAATTGGACGATTAAGGCCACGTGTAAGCTAATGATTGGATCTAACACGTCATTCATCCCTAACAAACTCCTATTCTTCTTCTATAAATAGCCCAGTTGTATCTCATTTGATGTATGTACTTAGTGTGTGAAAAATACACACACTTTATAATTTTCCCTCAATTTCAGTTAGATTCTTAGTTAGCAACTAACCTCAAGTGATTGACAACCACTTGAGGTAGTTAGTTAGACTTGTAACAACTTTGTAACAAACAATTCGCCATTAATAAAGCTTCATTTTCACTCTTCACTCAAATTCACTTCTCATAACTGCATTCTTCTACCTCTACTGTTACTGCTTGGTTTCTATTGATCGTATTGGATCAATAGGAACTGTTTGAGTGTTTTGGAAGAAATATTGTTGATCAAGACGTTTTCTAGTTCATTTCTTAGCCATATGAGTTCAAAATAGCAGAATGATGCAGGGGAGATGAGTAGTAGATGATGGTGATGATTTGATGGTTAATGGTGGTTGATTGTTGGTGGTTGTGTTGATAATAGTTGGCTCAGCGCCTAACTACTCCAGCAAAGGGGGCTCAAGCTAAAAGGCATTGAAATTCTTGTTTTTGTTTCACTAAACTGCTTGCCATGCTTAATTCCTAGATACATAGCTTATCTGCTGATTTGTGAGTGTTTTAGTGTTCTCTGGATGTGTTAGTGATGATTTGATAGGTCATAGTTGATTACTTAGTTCCTATATCAGTCTTAGCTCTATAATTTTGGTCTATATTTGCTTAAATTTCATCAAGTCTGAACATTTCAGTTCCGTAGTGTAATATTGTTGTTTCTTGGTGTGATAGTGTTTCATTTGAGTTAGTAAACAAGTTTTGATATGTGTCAAATACTTTCATGAACTTTTGATCAAAAAGTCTTTGCAAAAATTTTTCATATGAGTCAAAAACTTGTGTTTGGATCAGAGTTGTTCTAGTGATCTAGCTTTTGAAACCTGTTGATTTTAGTTCATACATACTCAATAGGTCATTGAAAGTTTCTTTGCCAAGTTTTGTGGTCCAAGTTTTAGTCAAACAGCCAAACAATGAAGAAAAACTTTGGGTCAGTCTTAACCAGTTTAAACAAGCTATCTTTAATCACTTGGCATTTCTTTGTTAGTGAATGATATAAGCTGAATTTTGGTCCTAGTTATAGTACAATATATAAGCTTTCAGAACCACTAAGTGAGACCATACAGTCTTCAGATTGGAGCAAGATATCAGCTTATTAATAAGTTGTTGAGCAAATTCAATTCCTTGTGATAAAGTCCAACTGCTTAACTAATTCCCACATTTCTACTTCATAAACTTAGCATTTTTCTTTCACAAACCTGTGTACAAACATGTTTTAAGACCTTTTTGAGAAATTCAGCTTTTTGGAAAAGTTGGTCAACAAAAGTCAACGATAAGCACTTTTTGCTTAATTTGAGATTCCAGCTTATTGGCTTAGTCATTTTCAAAATTTCTTGACATTCCGGTAGTTTCAGTAAAAAAAATCCAAGTGTGGATGTCTGATTCAACCTATAGCTTATTTTGGGCTTATTGAGATAAACTAACTTGAGATTTACTGGATTTCAGCCTCTCTCTCCTTTAAAATACCTAGCTAACTTTTGATTTTAAGTGTTTTGCAAAAAACTAGAGCTGATTTGGTTGGTTAATAAGCTCACACGAGCTTATTGAATAATCCCTACCCGTTTTTGTTATAAGTTTGGTTTTATTTGCATTTAGTCCTCTAACTTTAATACTTTGTTAATCAGTTTTGTTAATTGAAGTTTTTTAGGGTTTGCAATTTTCAGTCCTTATAATTTGAGTTTGTTATAATTTTGTTAGTCCGTTTTGAAAGTTTGTTGTTTGGTAGTTATAGTTTGATATAATTTTCATTTCTAGCCCTTAACCTTCTGAATTTACACATTTGGTCCTTGTACTTTTACTTTCTTTACATTTTGAGCATTTTTTACTTTTGTGCATTTAAAACTTGTACAATTTGCTTTAAGTGTGGTAATTGCGACTTGTTTTACGGTTACGTAGCTATAATATTTTTACCCTTTTTACGTGATTCATTGAAATAGACCTGGATACCAAATCCTTATTGAAAACCAAAAACAATTAAAAACTTGAGGTTAATTGGACTTTCAATTTGTCATGAGTTGGGAAATACGAACTTGAATAAGATCATATATTACTGACTCATACATTAAACATATAACGTGTAACTAATACGTACCGACTCATGTATTGAACATCTAACGTGTAACCATAACCTACCGAATCATCCATTGAACATATAACGTGTAACCATAACTTACAGACTCATCCATTGAATATATAACGTGTAACCATAACCTATCGACTCATCCGTTGAAAATATAACGTGTAACCATAACCTACCGATGATAGTAGTAAAATATACGCTTTTAGGAAAAATACGTATAATCGGCAAGTATTAAGTTATACGATTTACTAAAACCGTAAAACTGATAAATGCGAGTTCGTTCTCGAAGGAGGTGTGTGTGTTATGTGCCAATATTTATAAAACAATGATTGGATTAGTGATCGTTTTTGGTTGAGAAAATTGGAAAAATATGACGAATTACACTAAAAATTACGCTACGACGGTAAAAACGTAAAATCGTAAAACTCGACGAAAAATGAAACTTCACTAAAAATTACCAAAATTTTAACCTAAGTTAAGAAAAATGTAATTAAAACAAAAATTAAAATCAAAATTTGCAAAAGTTATTTAATTAATTTATATTAATTTTTAAATTTTAATTAAAAACCCAAAAATAAATAAATTTAATAAAAAGTCAAAATACAAATTTTAATATATGTAAACTTAGATTATACTAATTAAAGTCTAAAAACTATTTTTCTAATAATTAAAATCACTGTTCACTATTCTTAATCTATTTTCTAAAATTTTAAAATGAAAATTATAATTAAAAAATTAATTAATAAAGTTAAAAATCTAATTTACTTAAGAAATAACATAAACTGAATAACAAGCTAGGGAAAATGTGAAAAGATAAAAACCCAAAACCAATAAGCTATTAACAGCTTATTTGTGATCGAATTATATAAAATAAGCAAAGCAAAAACTCTCTTAAATAAAAAGTGAAATGGAAGGATGACAGGAAAGTTTGGTTAGAGTGTGGTGTGTTATGTTGTTGGGAGTGCTATAGACGGGGGTTCGAGTCCCTCAGTCACCCAAAATTTTTAAATAATTTTTTTATTTTTTCTTGTTTTAAACTTGAATAGTGAATTAAACACTTCACAAAAACACAACACAATCCCAAAACACCACGAATTGAGCACGATGTTTGGTGGTGTAGTGTGCACGGAATAGACTTCCAAAGCAACGAGACTTAAAAAAGAAATAAACAAGCACTACAACCTAAGCATGGCAATCTTATATCTATCCTAAACCAGCTGAAAACCAAGTATCGAAACACAAAACTCAAAAGAAACAATCACTAAGTCCTACTGATTATCTAATGACGGTTTTTAATCCAAAACTTGGACTTTGTCTATCCAAACAAATACTCTCCTAAAATTTCCAAAAACCAACTCTACTACTCCAATGGAGTGTGTTTGAGCCTAACCTGCACCACCACTGTTGTCACCACAGTGATCATATAGCAACCCCAAACGCTCCCTTAAGTTTTCGAAAACACAAATTTGACAAACAAAATTTTAACCAACTATCATACAAATCGTTTGAACCTTTTTGACATACATATAACCTACAAAAACATAAATTAGGCCAATATTCTACAAGAATCATGAACACGAATAATAGCTTCAAAAACTCCACAATAAACAGAAAATTAGGGGGTTTCAAAGGGTTACCTTGAATTGGTCTTCTTTAGACCAATTGCACACTAACTTCAACACCTTTGAGCTTGTTGTTGGGAAAAAAATGAGAAGCTATTTGTAAAGAAAAAGCAAATGGTTTGCTGAGGGTTCTATAACAGAACCTAAACCATCATGGATAGTAAGAGTGATGTATCCCTTGTACCTGGACATATAACAACAAACAAAAAATGCCTTCACAAAGACCTTATGAACAAGCTTGTTTTTCAAGCAAGCTTATTCTAAGGCGTTTGCTACAGTAGTATTTAACAAGGACAGAAAATATGAATAAAGATGTGAAAAATCTTTTGGAACCAGTAATTTTGCAACTTAAAAGGTAACCAACAAAAGCATGTAACTTAGGTAAACTCTCACAATCACTTATTTGTCACACAAATGACCATGATCTAAGATATATACAAAAGGATCTTAAGAGGTTTAAACCCAAAAAGAAATCTTTGAACTTAGACCTGCCTGATGAAAACTAAACTATATTGCAACAATTTAAATGGGACGAATTTAAAAAACACAAATTAAAAAGGGAACTCAAAATTTATGCAAGGCTTTTCAAACACTTTAACTATTCATATAAAAAAAGGTTTACATAAAAACTGGAACAAAGGGTATGCTACAGGCCAACACATCCTTTTATAGTTACAATGGATGATTCTAGAACTACTAAAACATAAGAAACCCTAGCAAACGATTTACCAAGAATGCCTTTGATGCTGTTTGAATCTTGGTCAAACTTTGGCTCACATGTAATTGTTGTTGTGTCAGGCTGTGCTTGAACTAATCTTGATTGTTTCTTGTTGAATTGGAGCCAAAGGAATGACTCAGAACCATTGGATGTGCTGTAAGATTCGAATGTTTCCATCTTTGGTTAAACATGGTGCAGGGGAGGTACAGGGTAGGGACCACAACCACGTGGGGATGTTTCTGGGTGTAGGGTTTGGGTGAGGTTGATACTAATCAGGGATTTAGATCATGGTTTGGGTGGATTTTGGTTAATATGAAAGATATGATTAGGGTTCATCATGTTCATAACGATAATTAAAAAGGGGTGTTTGATGGGGTTAGGGTGAACAGGATGTGTTACCCGGTTTGATTAGTTTATACTTTTTATAAGTATGATTAAGAGGGGTGACGTGGGTGGTTTATTTGACTTAGGTCAAACCAAGTTTTGGATTAAGGTAATGGGTTTGGATATGGTGGTGGTTCGGGTTGTGGTGATGTGTCAGTTAGGGAGTGGAGGGATTTGGGTTTGGTGGGTATATGGGTTTAATTTAATGGTTGTTGGTTTTATTTGTTAAGTAACTTTGGATTTCTGCTAATATTAGTCCTTCCCCTAACAACCATCCTTTAATAGTTTTTCACCCAAGGTCCTTGGCTAATTTCTTCGTTAGTCCTTTGTCCATTACAAATTAAGTCCTTTGGTTAACAATTCTTGAAATAAGGATTAATTATGCATTTTCTTCAATTGTGGAGGGCTAATTTTGATAAGTCTTCAAACTTTAGGGACCCTTTTGGTACTTTTGTGATTTTCAAGGGTATAGAGTGTAATTCTTTCAAACTTGAGGGACCAATCTTGACAATCTTCAATTCTACAAGGGTATTTTTGTAAATTCATCGTTCGGGGTCGGTTCTTTGTGCGGCTTCGTTTTCCGTGTTTGTTTTTGCTTGATTCCTTTGTTCTCTTTTGTTGATTTCACGATATCCTTACCTAAAATACACAATGAACAAACACAAGCATATTTTGGGGTATTTTAAGATATTTTTAAGCATTTTAAGCCCGATTTAGACGATGAGACTATGTACAAATGCAGTCACATCAACCGACTAATCCATCAAACATCTAACGTGTAATCAATACGTACCAACTCATGAATTGAACATATAACGTGTAACCATAACCTATCGACTCATTCATTGAACATGTAACGTGTAACCATAACCTACCGATTCATCCGTTGAACATAAAACGTGTAACCATAACCTACCGACTCATTCATTAAACATCTAACGTGTAACCATAACCTATCGTCTCATCCATTGAACATATAACGTGTAACCAATACATACTGACTCATGTATTGAACATATATCGTGTAACCATAACCTATCGACTCATTCCTTGAACATGTAAGGTGTAACCATAACCTACCGACTCATCCATTGAACATATAACGTGTAACTATAACCTAAGGACTCATCCATTGAACATATAACGTGTTACCAATACATACCGACTCATCCATTTAACATATAACGTGTAACCATAACCTATCGACTCATCCATTAGACATCTAACGTCTAACCAATACATACTGACTCATCCATTGAACATATAACGTGTAACCATAACCTACAGACTCATTCATTGAACATATAACATGTAACCATAAGATATGGACTCATCCACTGAACATATAACGTGTAACCATAACCTACCGACTCATCCGTTGAACATCTAGCGTGTAACCAATACATACCGACTCATCCATTGAACATATAACGTGTAATCATAACCTACGGACTCATCCATTGAACATATAACGTGTAACCATAACCTACAGACTCATCCATTGAACATATAACATGTAACTAATACGTACGAATTCATCCATTGAACATATAATGTGTAACCATAACCTAACGACTCATCCATTGAACATATAACGTGTAACCAATACATACGGACTCATCCATTGAACATATAACGTGTAACCATAACTTACCGATTCATCCATTGAACATGTAAGATGTAACCATAATCTACCGTTATATTTATAACCATACACACGTTGGCGAGAAAAAATTGGAGGGAAAATATTGGCGGGAATAAGTTGGTGGGAAAAAATTGGCTGGAAAGAATTGGCGGGAAAGGACACTATGTTATATTTATTACCACACACACTCCTAGCTCATCATCACAACCACTAGTAGATCACACACACACTTATCATCACAAACACATTGTTATTATGAAGATGTTGGAGCATGAAGCTTTTTCGTGTACGTGTGGACGTAGAGACGTAATACTTCGAGAATCGTGGCAAAAAGATTCAATTGGAAACAATACTATGCTTGTCCAAGTTCACAGGTGAAACCTAAAGTTTTATATGTATGCAATTTTTTTATGTAAAAAAGATAGAGTCAGACTACTAGTCAATTCTCTTGGAGCTTCAACGAGCTTTTCTCCTCCAAGCTCTTATTCGATACCTTCACCGACTCCAATTTCTTCTCCAAGTTCTTCAACGTGCGCAAACTGTGTTCACCTGAATGGAAAGATAATGGTACTTGAAAAAATAGTAGATATGTACCGTCATGGCGATAGGCACACATTGGATTCAGATGCACCATTTCACGACCTTTACGATGACATGGGGAACATTAGTTTGAACTAGTTTGTGATGTGTTTTTTCGATGTAATATCCACGTTTAATTAAGCGCGTGTTTAGGTGTCCGTGTCGAATAAAATTATGTTTAGGCGTGTCTGTCTGTAAGTCTCCCATTTGTTTACACACAGGATATATGTAATATTTTCAATAAATAAGTATTTGTTTTACAAAAGTCTCATTTTGTATTATATAAATGTCGCAAAAATAAAATAACAACGGATATGATAGTTATATAGTTAAATTTTATATTAAATAAGTAAAAAAGAAATAATAATTACATAGTTTTTTCTTAAATAATAATTATATCTTAAATAAGTAAAAAACAAATAATAATTATATAAATTTTCATAATAAGGAAAACACAATTAACAAATTTTGACAGAAGGTTTCCCCGACGACATGTCACCAGGGAAAATTTGGCGGGAAAAAGCCCGCCTACCATTTTGCTAAATAATTTGAGAGTTTTTCGTTTAGCGGCTGTATCCCTGACGACATGTTGGGGGGAAAAGTTGGTGGTTTGACGGGTAAAAACCCGCCAATATTTTCGGTTAATAATTACTCTTTTTGTCGTTTAGCAAGGTTATCTCGGCGACACGTCGCCAGGGAAACTTTCTCAGGTTATTAACCAGAATGATTAAGGTTAATTATCTTTGGACAAGTTATCCCTGACGACATGTCGCCGGGATAATCTGGAGGGAAAATATCTCGTTTTTTCTTTTGGAAAACTATTTTGGTCAAAGCTGGACGACGTTTCCCCGGCGACATGCCGCCAGGGATAAAATGGTCAATCTTTGACCAAAAAGTCTTCATTACTTTGTGCCACGTCAGCAAAGTCACCAGGGATTAAAGGTTTTCCCCGGCGACATTATGTCGCCGGAGAAACACCGTCACCTGTCACCTGATCTTACGATTCTCGTAGTGTGATCTTGATACATAATATCTCCAACCAAAAAAAAGAAGAAGCAAATTTGTTGCTGGAGTTCCTAAAAACATGAAAAACACATGTAAACAACCACATTTTCAAGTTTTAATAGTTTCAATTCATATGACGCACATATTAATCAACAAAATTTGTATTCCATTTAAAGGAAACACTTTATTGAAGACCAAGGTTTTAAGATGACAATAAGAATCACTGGTAATGGTAATTGTCGCCTGTTTTATCAATGTTATATATATTTTCATGATTAGTTATTTTACCAAAATTCATAGAACTATAATTTTTTTTTATTAACATGAGTATTCGTTAAAGATAATCATGCAAAGCCTTTCTAAAAAAAGATAATCATGCAAAGAACTTGAAAACATATAAAACAATGTCGAACAACTATGAAATGTAAATGGTATAACTATGATGCGTTTGTTTATGTGTACTAGCAGGTACCCGCACGATGCGGCTGCGGGTACCTGTAACATAATTTGGGTAAATAATATTTTAACCTAGGATGCACCGAAATGCCATTTAGGGTGCCGTGCCCGTTTTGGAACGCGTCGGGAACGGGAACGTGGCCGAAACGCGGCCGAAACGTATCCAACCCGTATCCAGTTTCACAGAAACGCTTCCAGCCCGTATCCACTGCCGTTTCTTAAAACTTCACTCATCTCCAAACACTTGATAAGTATTTTGTTGAAAGAACGAACTGGAAAATTAGATCTGGCAAATTATGAAAAAGAAATAATGTTTGAGGAAGAAGATACATTGATAAATGTGAAAAGTAGTATTACAAAAATGTACAAGTAAAAGTGTCAAGTGGGTGAAAGAAGCAAAGTAAAGTTTTATCCAATAATTAAAAGGTTGGTTGTAATTAAATAATGTACTTCATATATTTTATTTTTATCAATATATATTTCTTGTAGTAAAGTTTTAACTTTTTGTTACTTCATACTACATAAATACATAGCAAATTTTGGTTATGCTACAACTTGGCGTATTTTTTTTCTAGTGAAAATAGTTTGTTAATCATTTGATTTAAAATAAATGTTTATAATTTTATTCCTAAAAAATATTGATCTTTTATTTCTTTCAACAAAAATACTTGTTCTAAGTTCACAATGATGCTCGCACACACGAAAAAAATAAAACTGTCAAATTTCGTATAATATTAATTATACGTGTCTAGCTAGTTTACAATTTATATCAATAAATATCTATTTTAGATTTTCATTAATATATTTTTTATTTTTCTTACATTTTTTACCGTATCCATGCCGTTCTCGTATCTTAGATTTTTTATTTTTGCCGTTCCCCGTTCCCGTATCGTTCCCGTATCCTCTTGTCGTTCCCGTATCAGTGCAACCTAGATTTTAACTTTACGTTTTTTAACAACAGCATTTCAAAAAGCGAAAATTTAAGGTTTATGTAGCTTTATCTAATTGTTTAACCGAATCGATGGTGGCTTTGGTTCTCGGTTGAAACCAGTTAATCTGGTTTTATATTGAAAATTGTAAATATATATGTTTTAAATCGTTTTGTAAGATGAATATAAAATTGTATATTTGAGTAATGAGGTGTATTAATTATATGTTTATTGTTATTAATTGATTTTGAAAAAAAAGATATAATGATATTTGTTGTTTTTTACAATATGTTACTTTATTTATAAATTGTGGTAATGAAGTGTTTTAATTATAATATTACTTACATTTGAATGATAATTTTAAATGTAATATGTTATAAAAGTTCTTATACTTGTTGTGGTTGCACATAGGAATTAATAGGTTGTATTACTCAATTCTTAGTTTGTTATTTGCATTAATAAGTTGTAAATTATGCTTTATTTGTTGTACTACTTAAAATTTTTGTATTTATTAAAGAGAGATACTAATTTGCTTTATAAAGAGTATATATAATATAGATAATAGCAGAGACGAAGTTGATGAAGTTGAAAAATCATAAGAAAGAAAGAAGCAAACGAACATCATTGATGATGCCTGATGACTCGTACTATGAAGGCGAAATGGAGGACTACAAGTATTGGAAAGCTGAAGAGGAGAAAGAAGCAAACGGACAACGTTTGCTTGAACTTGCTAAATATCACAAGAAACAACTTGCTTCCATAACGCACCTTAGTTTATTTTAAGGTCAACCATATCATGATTCATTTTATAGTGATGAGGAGAATATCGAGGCTCTGGATTACAAAGATGCACATTTAGGAATGTCTTTCGAGAAATCTCTAAAATGGCTTTTTATTTATTTATTAGTAGTTTTTAATGAACTATAAGTGTGTTCCCTTTTTTTAAACTTTACTTTTAAACAATTAAGATTAGAAAAATAATTGAGGAACCTAATTTGTATGCCTAAAAAGAGGCATAATCACGTGAGTGAGACAAGTGGCTGAATGAGAAAAGCTGAAATGAGGAAAGAGAAAATATAAAATACGAGCTCCTGCATTTAATCAATCACAATACGAGACATTGACTTAAGTCTATTTTTAGGCCTTTTTATTAAGTCATATGTCAACACTTATCTGCTCTTTTTTACAACTTTTAAATATTTTGGCAAGAATAATCTTTTCATAAAAAACAAAGATGCAAAATAACTCTTCTCATAAATATAGAACTTTACTCTTATTCAGTTTTTTTATCTCTATATGAGTTAAGATCTATGTACACCCTTAAATTAGCATAGACCTATTCAACCAATTATAATCATCCATTTTTTAAAAAACCCACATTCCTCCACTTTATTAAAAATTAAATATCTCACAAACGGTAAACCGTCAAACGAAAAAAAACACCATGTAACGAGAATTAAATCATCTTTCTATCGAGGGCACATGTATATACTTTCGACGAACTTTTTTTCGACTTTTTTTTTCTTAAATCACGTCTGAGAGGAATCATGTATGATTCGTCACGAATCATATATGGTTTTCAGAAAATGATATATGATTCGTGATATGAATCATATATGATTTTCTGAAAATCATATATGTTTCATGATGAATCATACATGATTCCTCTCAGACGTGATATAAGAAAAAAAGTCGAAAAAAAGTTCGTCGGAAGTATATACATGTGCCCCTCGATAGATAGATGATTTAAATCTCGTCGCGATGATATGTTTTGTTTTACGTAACGATGAACGGTTTGTGAGATATTTAATTTTTAAAAAATGAGTTTTTTGTTATATTATAAAAACTAGTTATAATACCCGTGCACGCACGGGTTTTAGACATAAATATTAAGTATAATGTTTTTTTCTTTAGGTAATTGTTAATTTAAAGTAAATGAGCTAATAGCTGAACTCGTATTCACGTTTAAACAAAAACCTTATGGTGTTTGTGCGGATTTTATATAACTTGGCCATAAATAATAGAGGTACCTCAATAATGCAGAAAAATTAAAGCTTTTGTAATTCCTTATGGCTAACCGCTTTTTACCAATCGAGATTCATGCTACGTGAATTTTTATCCTACCGTACTTTTAGAGAAGCAACAATTAAAGAACTTTGCTATAAACATATAGATGATATATACTCTCGTGTTCATTGCCAACCTTTATGTAACACAGTACATTGTTTCCTCCCCACTTTCCTCTTATCCATGTCATGTATGAACATATTTCGACATAAATGCAACATCCGCTCTTTGTTGCGTAGTGTTTTTGCAAAAAAAATTAAAAAAATTTAAGTATTGCCGCAGGAGTTCTTTGTTGCCTTCGCGGTGTAACGGACGTTGCATTGATGCTTAGAATTGTATGTCTAAGTTCGTATAAGTTTTGATACATAAGTAAAGACGTAACATTTTAGAACATATCATGAACATGAAATTAATGAATGATTGGACAGCTTGAAACATAACCAGAATTTAGTGAATGATCATTAACAACTGTAGTCAATCAAAGTCCAACTCCACAACCATAATTGATAAAAAAATCTATAACACCGAGACGAGTAAATAATTTTTCATTTTTTTAAATATATGCAGGACATCATTCATAACACTATATGCACATCTATTCTTCATTGTCTAAACTCTGGTAGTTGAGTTGAAAATGAAGCCAAGAAGTTAAGCGACTTCTCGTAGCTAAGAGCAGCTGCTGCAAACGCACCAACAGCTGGCTGCAATCCCGTCAACAACAGCAACACTACAATGCCAGCAACAAAAGCAATGCTCCAATAGCGACAACATTAGTTGCAATGGACATAAAAAACCCACCCCTTTTTGCAGGAGTTTCTAAATGAAGATCAAACCTAGTCTCACACCATGTAAGCCATAGTTATCAGCAATAAATAAAGTAACTGCTTACGTATACTGAGAACACGAATAACAACACGTACACAATTCAGGTGACACATTCATGTCAATCTGCCAATGGATTATCGACAGCAGCCTAAAACGTAAGGGCAAACATAACAAATTAGAAACCTTAATGATTAAGATAATATGTACACATAATTTAAAAAAAATCTACTAATATATTTTTAGTATACTTCTGAGATTAGAAGATTGTAACACAACATGTAGACATCAGGACGTAACAATTAATGGTTTCTGTTGTGCATATAAGCATCACGATTAAGTTCACAACCAAGTAACTATAAAATTGGATGGCTAGTTTTTTTTAGGTAAAGGGTTTACCCATGTAAAGTGACTTGGATGGCTAGTTTAGATTGGGTAATCCGTAAAATTGTGTAGTCGGCAACACGTTTAGCCTGTGTTTTAGGACAGGTTTAGTCAAGCGTTTTATTATTTCAAGAATATATATGTTATTCAATAACATGTTTTAAAAACCATCACTTTATGTATTAAAAACAGCTGATATTTTAAGATATAAGTGTTGTACACGAACACAAAAATGCCTGAAATTAGCTTTTAGTAGGACGCGACTTGATAATTTTGGACTCTTTATCGAGTCCAATTTTTTCACTCAGCCCCATCTTCAAATCATGTCATTTTTTGAAAACTCTTGTATCCCACATTGTTAAAATACGCCTTGATCTCCCCACATCATCTAATTTTACAAAATCAACTTCGTAAGAACCCCATAGCTTATTCATTGTCATAGCTTATTCATTGTCATAGCTTATTCATTGTCCTGAACTCTAAATTTCTTAATTTCGTTTCCTGAATTCCCACGACATCTAGTTTTTCTTTATAACAATACTCGTAACTATAAAAATAATAAATGATAATGTATTTTCTCAAAGTAGAAAGAATGTGAAACATACCTGCATCGTTAAAGTTCCAAAACTATCGGGGGTTTTTTTTCTCCATGGATAAGCAAGATGGGCCTCGTAATCTTATTGGCAGCCATGAAATGACTCATCTTGATGTAGGTATGAGTAGCATCCCAGAAAGTTCTATCCTCATTCTGGTGTAGATAATATATAATATACCCATAAGCAAAATCATTAAACGGATTACATTCCCGATAGCCAAAAAAAGTAATACCTTACCTGAAATCTGAATGGTGTAAGTGTTCTATTGTAAGCTCCTGAGCGAGCAATTCCACAACAGAATAGATGAGGGGCATGTGCCAACAGATTTACAGTCATGAATGCCCCATAATAATGCCCTCCAATTGCAATTTTGTCTGGATGAGCCACCTTCATTTTAGAAGAATCAACAATTAAAAATTTCTTAGGTGGCGCTTGGTTCAAGAATTTTAAATGAGGGTAAATTAATATTGCTAGGAATTATTAATGATAAGAATTTCAATTCTAACTTTTATGGATTTAAGGTGCTGTAACTCCTATAAAACTTATAGCAGCAAATGCAGGGGTCGATGGTGAGGGAGTTATAGAAAAGATAAACTCACTGGATTGGGAATATGGCTTAATGACATGGATTGCATAGAACATTGAATTTCTGTAAAGGTCGCACTTGGAGATTCAACTGGGAGCACATGATTCTCTTTAAGACCCCTCTTTGACTGGAGAAACTACAAAACATTAGAAGTGAAACACTCTGATAGACTTCATACAAATTACAACTCATCAATGACATCTGTTAATGCTCCAAAACAGCCTAATAGAGATGAGCGTAGTATAAAGCAAAATATACATATGTAGAGATATAATCATGGATCTGGGGGTTAGGGTGTTCACCGGGGCAGCACCAGACTAAACCAACATCGAACCAGAGACTGGAAAATTAAGAAAGATGAGAGTAAAAACCTATTAAATATCAAATTGGACCCAAACCGGATACGAACTTGTGTTATAGGTTGGAAAAGATGTATATTAAACCGCCTTATTCGAGGTTTTATAAAATTTCAAAAAAGAACATGTCCGGTTCCAACGGAATGAGCCAAGAACAAACTTTTACAAACAACAACCTAGCACTCTAAAAACTGTATAACTAAGAACCCAGCCAAATATAGCTGCTTCAGTTTAATTAGTCTGGTCCGAATATCAAAGATCCTGATATCAGCGTGTAATTAAATATAGCAACATACCTTCAACAAAGATCCCGTTTTGACCCATTTACCCGATCTAAACATATTACCACTTTCAATTGAAAATGTACCAGAAGGAACTGATATATGTTGATATTGTTTAAACATCAATTCGACATTCTTGTGCACATGACTCCAGAAAATCGGTCCTGTGCACACGCTGGGCTCCTGAAATTATCTACTCTCCTGCACATAATGCAACCTTTAAGATCCAACAACTTATAGAAAACCAAGTGCAATGAATATATGAAAACCATTACACATTGATATACAAATATAATTACATACATTTAATAAAAAGATAAAGAGACATTTTCAATGAATGGCTTACTTTTTTATCTTTGAGATTTACTTGGATATTATGATTCATTGTGAATCAGAGATTTACCTGAAAAACCGTTACTTGAAGTCTGATGATCATTGATGATAATAATTGAATCATTATCTTATTCTCATGCATATTACTTACAAATTCCTTTTTTCCAATTTGCATCACCAGGTTTCCCTACCTGTTAATCCACCACTATTTCTTGATGATATTGAAGCGTATGATAGTAGATTTTTCTAATTAGTTGAATGTCACTTCTTTTCTACAAGCTTCACAATTCTCAAAATAGAGATATACCCCGGTCATATCTTAACAACTTTTGAGGTTAGAATCATCGAATTCCAAAAATTTGTGTATTTAGTCTATTATACGGAGTATAAATAAGCATATTCTAAAAAATGAAAACATAGATGTATTGTCAGGCCTACAGGAACACACCATGGCTGTAAAAGTTTTATGTCAAAATAGACTAACACATTTTGTTAGAAAGGTGCAAAGGTACAACGTTAGTGGCCAATGTTGTGAAGGTAATAGATAGGCTCTCTTCCATATTTTTGTTTTCTTAATTTTCTGCTTAAAATCCCTCTTTTTGTTTATCCTAGAGCTTATAGTCTTGTGCCAGACTGCAAGTAGCTAGATAGTAGGCTATTTTCTTATAATATATAGTCTATATGGTGTTAAAAATCTACAAAACTGTTTTCAAATCCACTAAAAGATCACAAAAGTTCCAAATATCGATATGCACTATTTAAAGTCTCACGTCTGACCCATCGTTTCCTGTGACTATGGAGTGAACACAACCCGCTACATCATAAACTCTATACAACAAAGGGGCCACTCTAATCCATAACAATATCACAAAAAATACATCTAAATAAAGAATCATAAGCAAATTGGCATGGAAAAGTCTGAAACATAGAATATGTACAGTTTATAGTTTACATACCAGTGCAATATCAAACACATGTTGCTATTTTCAACAAATAAGTAGATAAACAACTTTTTAAAGTGGTCAATTTAATAAGATATCCTAAATCGCCTGCAAGTCATCATGAAATCTAAAGCAGCCTGAAAGTAGTATAAGTAAGCACTCTAAAACAGGCCTAAAAAATACCTAGTCTAGTAAGCAATTTCCCATAAGCAATTTTATAAGAACTACCGAACAACCACTAAAAGAGCCAAAAGAAAGAATTACCATAGTAGCATTAAAGTTTCAATAAGGTGAAACTTAGATAGTTTCATCAACTTCCCAAGTTTTATGCACCTATTTACACCAAATTCTTTCAACACATCTACATATATATTTAAGTAGACACTCAATTTAAACATGCAAGTGCTAATGAGGTTCATCACATTACTAAGCGGTGTTTGTATTAGCTTATTTATCGGGCATATGGGTTTATATGATGTTGGAAAAGCTCATAAGCTCACTTTTTTTGCTTATGACTTGATGAGCTTCTTAACTTGTGCTTATGGAATAGTTAAGTCCATAATTTAAATTTAATAAGCTCATAAATCAGGGAAAAGTGGGTTTATTCTTTTCGAAAATAAGATAACGACTTAAGCCCGAAAAAAAGCTATCCCAAACACCCCTTACACAGTGGTCGGTACAGATGCAAAAGCTTAGGAAAAAAATTAGCAGGAGAAGCTATTACCTTCACCAGCATAACATGTAGCCTTTTGAGATCGTGTGTCCCAAATTTTTTGTGGCCACGATAGTGTTTATACCCAATGCGGACGGGCCTTATGTCAGCACAGTTTTTCTTTGGTCAGATCATGATCCGGACTGTGTGGGCAACAGGCGACACACGAGACCTATACAAACGGTAAATGGCAGTAATCAAAAACATATTATATCTACATGTATCATTTCTTTTAGTCAATTAGTATATCATATAAACATATTACCATACACAATCATTTCAGGAGCTGCTATAAGGTGTAAAGTATATTTTTTATGAATTTAAAAAATAAGAAAAGTGTTTTTTTCATGGATTTACACTTTTTAGTCCACACATCCTTTCACATATCAAAAAGTTCATTCACTTAAAATACCGCTTTCAATTACGTTTTCAGTCCTTATATAGTGAGCACAATGGTGTTAGATGTTGTATGTCTGAGAGCAAGAAAAAAAGATATTTTAGAAACAACTATATTATTTAGGAAAGGCTTGCATTATCCTAAATAATTTAATGATCATAAAAAAGAAATACATTGCGATAAATTATATAGTTGCAAACCGATATTTGTTAATTGGCATACCGGGCAACTTCTATGCAAGAATCCTCCGCTCTTCACGTATATGCGAACCCAGTCTTTCGTTGGTTGTAATGTAAGTGTCACAAAGTAACGGAAGTTAACTTAAGGTCAAGCACAAACTGGCAAATAACCAAGGCTGCCCAAAATATCATATTAACTTTAAGAGACATGCTGGCATGAAATTAATATAAAAGTTAACCAAGATTGCATAAAAATGTCAAACACACCCGAACCTTTTGCAAGCATCTACGCGTCTTGATGTTTCGGAATGATTTAAACTTGAGATTACTATGGTTGATTACATTTCAAGATAACTTAAACACGTGCTAATTTCTTAACTGTGTTTGTTTAGTAAGAAAGATGTTCCGAGTTTCTTTCTTATCTTTAAACATCATATTGTATAACTTCAAAGTTAACACGTAAAATTAGTGACAAATCATGTGTCACTATCATTAGTCTCCTTCATCCCCTTTGATTTTGTGTCACTATTATGAGTCTCCTTCCTCGCAAACCATAAATCCCTACCTTATCACTTCACAATTCTTGTAGTCAGTTACATCAGTCATTTACATCAGTGAAAGCGGAAGCCAGCTTAACTTGTTTTTCTCGAAGTTCAAGACTGAATCAGGGTTATTCGATAGTATTGAAAGTTTAATCACCAGGATAAAGAGAGCCATCAATGCCGGCAAAAACAGAGATGGTGCGCCTACAGGTGCCAATTCTACCCGAGCTCCTAGCTACATAAGAAGGGTCTCGAAGGAAACCATGCTGCATCCATGGACATCACCTGCAAAAATCAATTATTTGAATAGCACTAATTGTTTGACCGCTAATTTTTAATCCAATAATCAATATATGTAAGTCAAACATCAGATCTAAGGTCTATCTACCTGAAGTTGCATTCGAAGCGACTTACAAGTAAAGTCAAGACGGATCCAAAAATCTTACAGAGCAATTGTTGTTATCATTGTCTCTGTGATTGATTTTTGAAATAATCATACGCATGATTCTTGTTGTTGTTGTTGGAGTTATTAGCTTTTAACGTGAAAAGCTAATAACTTATTATGGAGTTATGCCTGTTTTTCAATGTTTTTTTTTTGTGTTTCGACAGATGGGGATTCATGTTGTGGTGGTATGGTACGGATGGGGTTTCATGTAGGGCTGCAAACGAGCCGAGCCGAGCCCGAGCTCAACAGGGCTCGGGCTCGGCTCAAAACATAAAATAATGGGCTCGAGCTCGACTCGATAGCTCGTCGAGCTTTTACCTTCAAAGCTTGAGCTCGGCTCGATTAGGATTCGAGCAAAGCTCGAGCTTAGCTTAAAATCTCGAAATTACATATACGAAACAAATATGTCATTATCGTTTACACACCACCACAAATTCTATGTATGTACTAAACTATGATAACGAATATTTATAAATTATTTAAGTTTTTATATAGTTACTCTTGATAATAAGGCTAATACTTAAATAAACGTTTTCGTACTTATATAAAAATATTTTTATACTAAGGCTCGAAAAAGCTCGATAAGGGCTCGAGCCAAGCTATCAAAAGCTCGAGCTCGGCTCATTATATGTTCCGAGCCATACTATTGGGCTTGGGCTCGGGCTTGAGCTCGATAAAAGCTCGGCTCGATCGAGTCGAGCTTGAGCTCGAGCTCGAATAGCTCGATAAAAGTTCGGCTCGTTTGCACCCCTAGTTTCATGTTGCTGATGATAGAAGTGGTGGGTTGTTGAATTTTTCCCTTTTTGGGATAAAAGAATTAAAAAGGCGATTTCTAACCCTGAATTTTATAACTGATATTGTTAACCTTAAAGTTCAAACTTTTTGGGTCGCTTTTTATGTAAGAGTTTTTCTTTATATTTTGACACTTATATTTTTAACACGAAATTTCAAAATTCAATTTAAAAATACTACGAAAATTAGTCTTTTAATACTAAATTAAGGAAGACAAGCTCTTTTTAAAGGAATAAATAAAACAATTATTTCCTACTAAGGAAAGAATCTTTTGAAAAAATCTTTACTTTAAGTTTTGGTTTAAAAAAAAATAGGTGGTTATAATTGGTTAGTCTATTTTAAACTAAGGGTTTCCATCTCTATATAAACAACAATGTTCCAGCATATTTTATTGATGCGACTAAAATCACACTTGCCGACCCAAAACCAAAAAAACACGCACGCACAAAACCCCTTCTTAAACTATGTTGCCTAAGGAAATCAAGGTTAGGGTTCTATTCGATTGTTTGATTTTTCTACTTATTTTTTTTTTATATTTTAACTTTTTATTTATAAATAATAATCTGAAATATTAACAGCAGAAAAGGCATGGATCGATGGAGAGTGTGTTAGAGTGTGTTATACCTTATATACACGATGGCGATGACCGTAACTCTATTTCTTTAGTTTCCCGTAGATTTTACGAGCTCGATTGTATTACGCGTAGGCATTTAACTGTCCATCTGTTTTACGCCCCAAACCCGTCTCGTGCAAGCCAAAGATTCCCTTTTATCGAGTCCTTGACACTCAAGGGATTTCCTGATTGGGATTTTCCACAATTATCCGATATTGACATCACCCCATGGATTGAAGAAATATCTGTTAAGTTTGAGTGTTTGAAAGCACTACATCTCCGTGGTTTGTATGTTCATAATGAAGATCTTAAGTTGTTGGCTAAAACCCGTGGTAAAGATTTACGGAGTTTGAAGATTTACAAGTGTCTTGGGTTTTTCGAGGATGGGTTAATGCACGTCTCTAAGTATTGTAATGATTTGAGGACGCTGTGGTTGAAATGGAATTATATGGTAGGTATGTATGAGAATGATGGGAAATGGTTACGTGAATTGGCTTTGCACAACAAGGTTATTGAATCGTTACATTTTGATTTTAATATTAATGATGTGAGCGATCTTACACTTATTGCGGAAAACTTTAGCAACACTTTAGTGTCTTTGAAGATTAGTCCAAAAGAACCTCTACATAATATAAGAGATGTCTTTAGCCATGCTAGTAAGTTAGAAGATTTTCATTGCGCTGGTACTGACGAAGATAGGGACTATTTTAGTGTCAACTTTCCTGCAAGTATTCGTGGTTTAGGTATTGAGGTCTTGCACGTTACTTCATTCTCTTTTCTACTCCCTTATGTGAATCAGATACGGGAGTTGAATCTTACATGCACAGAACGTACATGTTGTCATTGTTCCTTGTTTAGACGGTGTCCCAACTTGGAAGTCCTATGTACAGATGATAAATGTAGAGATATGGGATTGCGAGTTATTGGTCAGTTTTGCAAGAAACTACGCAGATTTACCCATTATAGGCGTGTGACCCACATGGGACTTATTGCTCTGGTTGAAGGATGTACCAATTTGGAGTATTTAAATGTTAAACTCTCAGATATTTCAAATGAAGCCATCATGTGTATAGGATCCAGTTTGAAGAATCTGCGTGATACCCGTATCAATATTAATGAGCAAGTGCAGGTAACAAATTTACCGTTAGACAATGGGATCCGAGCTATGCTAAAGGGTTGCATTAAACTCAAAAGGCTAGCTCTCAGCCTTTGTGTTGGAGGATTGACAGATGTGGGTTTGGGGTACATTGGGAAGTATGGTCATAATTTAAGATATCTCTCTCTGGATGGTACAGGAGAATCTGATGCAGGACTTCTAGAGTTATCGAGAGGGTGCCTAAACTTGAGAAAGGTAGATTTGAAGAATTGTCCCTTTAGCCAGCAAGCTGTTGCCACTTTTATGTTTAATATACACGCACTAAGATATATACGGGCTACACGTCGTTATCATAGTGATTTGGCACTCACTCGTCCAACGTTTACAGCTGAGGTAATACTGCTTAGCTTAATTTGTAATCTGCTATAAAAGCTAATGATTGCAGAATGATATCCTTAGAAAAATGGGCAGCTTGTGTATTAATCATTATAAACTAATCCTCTATTTAGGAGTACAAATCAACGATTTTACAAGAATATTTTAAAAAAATTATAAATGATTTGAGACAGTATAATTAAAAACAAACTTTCGGATAGTTTAGGCATGTTCGATCCGTTTACTTTTTATCTAAATATTTGACCCATCTGATATAAAATCCAACTCAAATGACCCATGTTTATGTAAATTGGTTGAAACTGTTGTGTACCAGCATCAAATCGTCTCGTGCCTAATGCCCAAAATAATTCCGGTAAAAAATATTAGGAAAGCAAACATGTTTTGTCTCGTGACTTAAGTGTCCCATTATCATTTCTATCAAGATATATGTTGTTTACTTTGAAGTAGAAAATTACAGAACTTGTCAATTTCAACTCCTTCCGTGGCCTTTCTTTTCCGAAAAGAAGTTGAGAAAATCTTTTATTCAAAACTTTCTAGGGACGTTATGCATTTTGATTTACTGACCTTCGCTCAGACTCTCCTGCATCAGACTCTCCTGTACCAACCATGAGGATGATATTTAGTTTAGTCCTTTAAACATTGTCAGTTTCAAGTTTTCAACTCCTTTCGTAGCCTTTGTTTTACCAAAATCATAAACAATCTGTTGAAAAAATCTATTATTTAAAATTTCTACTGACATTATTCATTTTGATGTATTGACCTTCGCTGCAGGTACTTCCAGAACTGAAACCGTATGTTACACTCGTTAAAAAACTCCGTACATTAGCTTTGCAGTTAGTAGCAGATGGAAGTGGTCCAGGATCTTTTAAAATAACATACACATCCTTAAGAGCCATAGATGATCTAGATACCTCATTAGTCGATGCTATGGTCGCCAAAGGTATCCGTATAAACGAAGAACGGGTTGTTTTAGACAGGGAATCTGACAAGCCACTTGAAATCATAGAAGTCCAAATTGCTAACGTGGAGTCACGCCTTGCAGTTGGAATATCCGAGTCTGGTGAAATTAAAGTAGAAGGGAGGGTCAAGGATGGGATCCCATATTTGACGAAAGTAGGTGTTTTGGATGTGGTTGTGAGTATGGAAAAGAATATTATACTTTGTAGACACGCTAATAAACCTAATATCTTAAGTGGTGTTTCACGCATATTGGATAAATACGACGTGCATATAAATTCTATGAGTTCCGGTACGATCGCACATAGAAATCAAGCGGTTATGGTGATTGGAGTTCAAGGGAGACCATGGAAAAAGGTTTTTAAGAAGATTCATGAGATTCCGGATATTGAGGAGTTTGTTTTCCTTCCTTTGTAGTCTTGGTTTTGGTCACTTCTTTGTGGCAAAATGAGTAGAGTGGAAGATTGACTAACAAGACAAAACATTAGTGTTGATAGACTAATGTCATATCGTTCGTTTTCGGTAGACATGATTGACTGGCTGATTCTTATTTACTACTAAGATATTGTTTAAAATAGATAAAGGGCATGGAATACCATGTTACTGTTAAAAATGAAGGGGTCTTAGTATTTAGCGTTGAAATTAATACGATTCAGGTGACTTTTAATTGCAGGTTAACCGCTTCATCAAATTCTGTGTAAAGTGAAAATATATATATCACAAAAATGGTACTAAGCTATATGGAATTATCATATTATTCATACTTTTTTACAGACTCTGCATTCAAATTCCTATGCATCCGTTTTTTCTTTATACAGAAGTTTTTATAAACAACATAGACCACTTTTTCTCCGCTTGTCTCACAGCAACTATGTCTTTAGTTTTCAAACTCATTAGTCTCAATTTCAAGGTCTCAACGATAACTTTACTCAGCTCTTGCATTAATTTCTCCTACCAAATGAAATAGACTGCATCATGGCATACCATCCTTCTCAGATTACTCCATATGTTCTTGTTTGAATTCCACAATTATTCTCTTCGAGCCATTAGAAAAGTTCTTATGCATAAGCTCTTGCATTTCATCTCATACTTTCTTAGCATACTGACATTTGAAGAATAAATGGTCATCAGAATCTGCATTTAGTTCACATAGAGCACAAGACATCACATCATTAGGCTTCCATTCCAAAATTTTGTCCCGAGTCATCAATCTTTCCTGAACTGCCATTCAAATTACAAAGGAGTGTTTGGGAACACCCTACTTAGACCGTACCTGAGAATGCCACTCCACTTTTTGACCCGTCGGTTACAAATCATTACATACAGTGTTGTTCACAGTATTCTCAAACAGTCCCTCGGCTCACTTAGAAGATCAACTACGATATCTTGAGTACCAAGAAAGTTTTGAAAATGTTTTACAAATTGAGTTGCAACTTTCTCATTTTCAAACCTCTGACCACTTTCATCACATATACTCATGATCCTACCTCTATGTTGCCTTCCTTTTAACACATTATGGAAATAAGCTGTATTTCTATCCCTCACACTGATCCAACCTAATTTTGCATATCTTCGACTTCAATACGAGAAACACAGTCTTGAAATTCCACCATATCACTTGAAGAGTTATAAGACCCATTAGAATGTTCATTAACATTGAGTGTTAACATTAAAATCTCCCAAAATTAACCATGGAACCCCTAATGCAATCTGTCTTTGAGCATCCAAGTCGTTCCTTAATCTCCTTCTTTAGTTCCCTGAATTACTAGCATACATTATAGTACAATAGAATCTTATTCTTCTGGTAACAGTTTCAACCAAGAGAAATATACGTTGAGGTGTTTTGGCTAAAATGCAAGTCCTCGCCACATTAGTGTCCCGTCCGTTAGTTCCTTTCTACTTCTGTAATACATCTTCATATTAGCATTCGACTTCTCAATTTAATTGTCCTTGGGTACCTTTCGTTTAGTAATGATGCTATCCACTACTTCCCTTTGTTTTATTGGAGGTACAAGATCATTCTCATCTACCAATGAATTCAAAAGAGTAAATCTATTTTTAGGCTCCGCTCTATCGAAGCACAAGTCAATAGTCCACCTTTGGGAAAACATAGAATTCTTGTTAACCCTCCATGGTCCTGTTGGTGTTAGCTTCGTCCCAACCAGGGTATATATAATCAGTCCTAGCTACGTACCAAATCAATGGTTACCGGATATCACTTGGAATCGTGTAATCACTTTCCAAAGTAAATTATTCGACCCTAATGCCTGGGTATCAAGAATACCTACTTGGGATAAGATCAAATGCTGTTAGAGATTTAGGCACCAATCACTAACCCTTTCGTTGCTATGTGTTTATGTTTCTATCTCTCTTCATGCAATGTTGTAATCACCTATATATAGGTGTAGCACTCAAACCCTAGTCAATGGAATTAAGAGGAATTAACGGCCAATTAATCTCCTCTTAATGAGCTCCATAATACCAGGTCAAAGTGGTTACAAAACCAATTAAACGTGGTCTTTAATGTACTTGATTTGGTCAAGGACCGTTACAAGCATACTTGTTTAGTTCCAGCGCCAGTCTATCCTTCAGTCCCACTGAAGCTTCAGCAAACCCTGAAGGGTGTTCCTGCTGAAGCCTTCAGTACTGAAGAAGACTTGCTGATGAGTAAATACTGAAGACAAGTCTTGAGTGAAATACTCCCTGGTGAATACCTTCAGTCCAGAGTTCAACTCACTGAAGATCATCAGCAATGCTGAACAACTCTAACCACAATAAGAGTCAGGGTGTTCAGGGACTCATGGGTGTACACTCTATACCTCCTTACCCATTCACCAGTATGAATTGACCCACAATTGAACTATATTTCCAACAATCCTCCCCAATATAGTACAATTCCTTTTGCATGAAAATTAACATTAACAAAACCAGTGCATAAATGAAAATATCCTAAGGATTGAATTTCCATCTTAGTACATCACTTCAAACATTCGAGAATCGGGGTGTTCTAAGAACTGAACCCTTCAACTACTTTGAATACCTGAAGATAAAATACACACAAGTTTTCAAATCCATAACAACTCCTGACACTACTAGTCATGTGTCCATATCCAAATTCATAAATGTTGTAAGATCCAAGTCCATGCTCCCTGAGGCGGCGAAACCTCAACATTTACATAGGTGGTTCCTTTTTAGTTCATGCTCCTGCTTAAGCACTTTTTCAAAGACATTAACCATTGAGAAGTTTATAACTTCATCCTCCTTCAGCAGGTACAAGCACATCCTTGGGATGATATATATGTGCTTCAGTCCCCTGAATGTTCAGCTTTCCACGTTGAACTCAGCTCCCAAGTTTCCTCGGGAGGGAGTTGGGTGTCCTAGCATTCAGTGACTAGAGTGGACTTTTAAACCCATCACTTTACCAGACTTTATAACCAAGTCTCTAGCCAATCCCTTCGTCAAGTGATGAGCTAAGTTTTGTTGAGACCTCACAAACTCTATAGAAATCACCCCATTCGTGATCAGTTCACGAATCATGCTATGTCTAACACCTAGGTGTCTAGACTTACCATTGTACATCTGGCTATCTGCCTTAACCAAAGTAGCTGCACTATCACAACGGATAGAAATGGGTGCCATAGGTTTGACCCACAATGGAATCTCAAGAAGCAAGTTTCTCAACCATTCAGCTTCTTTGCTAGTAGCTGCTAGAGCCACAAACTCAGACTCCATGGTAGAACCAGTAATGTAAGTTTGCTTCTTGGATGCCCAAGAAATCGCACCACCACCAAGTAGGAATACCCAGCCACTAATAACAAAACCGCACAGCTGATGGGCGATTTTTCCAAACATACCTTTTGTACTTCTTGATCCAATTCTGTTTGATGATCCCATTGATTAACAATCCTGTATTTTGATTCATCACTAATTTAATTCGATCTTGCTGCTATTAATTATGAGGGGTCTAGGCTTGTGATTATTTTGCTCCCTATTCATCCTAGGATTAATTAGTTTACCGGAGATTGAATCGGATCACTGATTGGTGTCAACATACATCATTTTTAATTGATTCGAAATGTTCTTCAGTTTTGTTTTTAGATTGTACTTTAGGTTTTTTAGATCCCCTTTTCCTTATTTTTTGAATACGCTCCCACATAAAACCTTTATCGCATTCAGATCTCCCTCCAATCCCAGTTAAACAAGATCATCCTTATTTTTCATATTTTCGTTTTGTTTGTGATCTCCCTTCAATCCAAATGTGTGACGACGGATGGACTGAGGTTAAGAGAAAATATCGTGTTCCTTCGTCCAATCAAGACGATCTTGCTAGGTATCAATTTCGATATATGTCACAAATTTCCCTGATCATTATACTGCAAAAGATTTGTTCCAATTGTGCAAAGTCTATGGTCATGTGGTCGATTCTTATATTCCCTTTAAGAAGTCAAGGTCTGGAAAGAGATTCGGTTTTGCTCGCTTTGTTAATGTTTTCAGTGTGGAAAGGCTCGTTAATAACTTATGCACCCTCTGGATTGGCAAATTGCGCCTTCATGCCAATATGTCAAGATATGCGAGGTCATCTGTGAAATCTTAAAACCCGGTTTTCGATAGAGGTATTGATAAAGTCTCTCATGTATACTCATATAAATCTCAGACTCATTCTGATAGGAATCAATATCAAGAGCGGGTCCTCCAACCCAAGGAGACTAAGTAAGGCGGTACTTATGCGAATGTTGTGCAGGATAATAAGTCGCAGCCAACTTACCCTGTACCTTTCAGCTCTCATACAGTGATATTAGACAACGATTGTGTTATCTCACATGACCTTTCATTTCATGTAATGGGTAAGGTTAAATAAATGAGCTCTATTGCAAGTATTCACGAGATACTACTGAAAGAAGGTTTTCCAGATGTTCATGTGTCCTATCTTGGAGGATTGTGGATTTTAATTGAACTTGCCTCAAGTGAAATCAAGTCTAAACTTACCAACCATACAGGGGTTAATTCTTGGTTTGAAATTATCCAGGATGCAACCACGGATTTCGTTAGTGATGAGCGTATAGTGTGGGTCGATATCGAAGGAATTCCGATGAATTTATGGTCTAGAAGAACGTTTAAGAGGATCAGTAATATTTGGGGGGGAGTGTTAGAAATAGAGGAGAACTCCAAATCCTCTTTTGCTCGAAAGCGTTTATGCATCCGTACCAAAAAACCTGATAATATTTTGGAGAGTTTCAAAGTTGCTTTTAAAGGTAAATTATATGCTGGACGAGTAAAGGAACTGTTTGTTTGGAATCCCACTTTTAAGAACACATACTCATCAGATGACGAATCTTCTTCTGAAGAAAACAGTGTGCAGGATAGTTTGAGCAAATGTGATGCGCGTGAGTTCGAAAACTACGATGAATATGTTTCAGAATCCTCTTTTGGAGATAAGTTTGAGCCTCCTTCCATGCAGACGAATTCAGGTAAGGAAAAGGAGAATGAAGTGTTGTCAGAAGACCCGTTTGATATTTGAAAATTATTACAGAAGAGGAATACTGAGAATAAAGTAACATCAGATTCATCCCTTCCCCACCCTCCTGGTTTCACCCTTGCTTTGTCGCTGCAATCCAATAAGCAATCAGACTCGTTTGATATAGAAGCTCAATCTCCAGCAGGAATGAAGAATTCGAGTTCACCTAAGTGTAATTCAAAGGTTTTCAATGATTCTCAAGAGGTTTCCAAAGACGATATTCCTCCTAATGATGATAAGTTTATATCTGCTAACAAGAAGGGTGGTGGAGGTTCTATTCTAGATGCGTTGGATGATATGATTCGGATAGGCCAAGCAATGGGATTCGACATGGACGGTTGCTCAAAAGATATAGAACGTATAATTGATCTTCAAGGAGTGAGCGGTTGTAATAAATGAAGATGATCTCTTTGAACATTCAAGGCCTCGGCCAAAAGGCGAAAAAGAATTGGATTAAGGAGTTAAACTTAAAGCATCATACTAATTTCTTAACGATTCAAGAAACAAAGATGGATAATTTGTCGCATATGGATATCAAATTCATTTGGGGGAATTCAAATTTTCAGTTTGTTACTAGTGATTCGAACGGGAATTCAAGGGGCATTCCTTGTGTTTAGGAATCTTCCGTATTTGAGAAGGATAATGTCACTATTTCGGATAACTTTATTGTGTTATATGGGACTTGGCTTCCAACCAACACCAAAGTTCTTATTGTTTTGGTTTACGCCCCTCAGTCAATGGTCCTTAAAAGATTATTATGGGAATACATCGAGGGTTTGATTTCTAGATGGGATGGAGAGACTATTGTGACGGGTGATTTAAATGAAGTACGGTGTGCTGAAGAAAGATACGGATCTATTTTTAACCAAGCTGGAGCTCGTGCTTTTAATCATTTTATTACAACTTCCGGTCTTGTAGATGTTAAAATTGAAGGCTACTCTTTTACTTGGTCTTTATCCTCGGCGGTGAAAATGAGTAGATTAGATCGCTTTTTAGTTTCTGAAGGTATTATAGCAACTTTCCCTTCGAGTACGGTTTTATGTTTGGATCAAAATTTGTCAGACCATCTCCCCATCCTTTTTAAAGAAATGAATACTGATTTTGGCCCTACTCCTTTCCGGACTTTTCATTCATGGTTCGAACGTACCGGTTTTGATGAAATGTTGAGCAAGCTTAGGCTTCTTCATCCTGTTTTGACACCAATAGTCTGATTAGGTTTAAGAGGAAATTGCAAGGCCTTAAGAAGACAATCCGAATTTGGATTAAACAAGATAATATTTTAAAATCTAGTATAAAATCTTCCTTATCTGACGAGCTGATGGGTATCGATAAGTTTCTGGATAAGGGTGAAGTGTCTGATGAGCTGCTTCTTAAGAGAATGGAACTTCAATATCAGCTTCGTGACCTTAAATCATTGGAGGGAAAGGACATCGCTCAAAAGCAAAAGTTAAATGGGCTATCGAAGGCGACGAGAATTCAAGATTCTTTCATGGTCTTATCAATAAGAAGAGGTCGCAGCTATCGATTCGCGGGATTTTCATGGATGGTGACTGGGTTGTAGATCCATCTGCTATAAAAAATGATTTCAAAGAACACTTCGCTTCCCGATTTAATCAACCACATCATTTTCATCTCAAGTTAAATGGTAACTTTCCGAACCGCTTATCCATTGATCAAGTCGGGGATTTAGAGAATCAAATTACCAGGTCTGAAATTAAAAAATCAGTTTGGGAGTGTGGTGTGAACAAATCCCCGGGTCCTGACGGGTTCACTTTCGAGTTTTTTAAACGGTATTGGAGGTTTATAGGTCCGAATTTCTGTTCTGCTGTTGAATGCTTCTTCACCAACGGTTATTTACCAAGAGGATGCAACGCTTCTTTTATCGCTCTTATTGCTAAAGTTTCGGACGCTAAATTTGTTTCGGACTTCCGGCCTATAAGTTTAATTGGGAGCGTCTATAAAGTTATATCTAAGATCCTTGAGAATCGTCTGACTCTTGTTATTTCGGATTTAGTAAGTGACTCTCAAACTGCTTTCGTCTCGAATAGAAACATCCTAGACGGGCCTTTCATTCTAAATGAAATTCTTACTTGGTGCAAAAGAAAGAACAAACAAGCTCTTCTTTTTAAAGCGGACTTCGCCAAGGCTTATGACTCCATTCGATGGGATTATCTTATAGACGTCTTAAAAGCTTTTGGTTTTGGTCCTAATTGGTGCAAATAGATTAAGGGTATTTTTTTTCTTCTTCCATGGCGTCAATTCTTGTTAACGGCAGTCCCTCTTCAGAATTGAAGTTTCATTGTGGGCTTAAACAAGGAGACCCGCTTGCCCCATTCTTGTTCATCCTTATCATGGAGTCTCTACACATCTCAGTTTCTAAAGCTGTTAACGGAGGAGTGTTTAAAGGTCTTTCGATTCAAGGTTCTGATCCTATTTCACACCTTTTTTATGCTGACATTGCGATGTTCTTGGGAGAATGGTCCGAAGAGAATTTATTGAATCTGGTAAGAATTTTAGACTGCTTTTATCTTGCTTCAGGTCTGAAGATTAATCTCCAAAAAAGTATACTTTTAGGAGTCGGAGTTCCTAAGGTTATCGTTGATCAAGGTGCCTCTATTATTGGTTGTGAAGTTTTATCTACTCCTTTTAAATACCTTGGGGTCTCTGTTGGTGATAAAATGATGCGTAGGTCGGCCTGGTTAAATTCATTGCAGAAAGTTCAATCTCGGTTGTCCAAATGGAAATGTCAAACTCTATCTATCGGTGGTAGAGTCACCCTTCTTAAGTATGTGCTTGGTGCAGTTCCTCTCTATTCTATGTCCCTATATAAAGCTCCTAAGGGTGTTTTATACGATATGGAATTAATCCGTGCTAACTTCTTCAAAGGTTCTCAGAAGGAGGCTAAGATATCCTGGGTGGCGTGGGATAAAGTCCTAGCGTCTATGAAAAAAGGGGGCCTCGGAATCTCCAGTTTATTTGCCTTGAATCGTGGTTTAATCCTGAAGTAGGTATGGCGTTTTCTTTCCCAAGATGGCTCCATCTGGTCACGAGTCATAAAATCTATTTATGGTTCTTCTATCGATTCCCATGCTTACAATCTTCCTTCGAATTGGAGTTCTATTCTTCGAGAGGTTAAAACCTTGTGTGATAATGTAATTGATCTCTTTCTGCACTACAAGAAGAAAGTTGGTAACGGTGTTAACACTCGGTTTTGGCTCGATACTTGGTTGTCGGATAACCTCTTCGGGTTCGTTTCCTTAGGTTGTTTAATTTGGAAAAAGATAAAGAGAAGTCAGTGGCTGCAAAGTGGGATGATGCTTCTTTTTGTTACTCCTTTCGGCGTCCTGTTAGAGATGGTATTGAAAAAAAAGATCAATGGGAGGAAATGTTGCAAATGCTGGAAACAGTTGTGTTATCTTCGTCAAATGACAGGTGGGTTTGTGATTTAAATGGAGAATGAACTTTTCGTGTCAAAGATGTTCGTAATTCCATGGATGCGCTTCTTCTGCCTTCTACGAACATTGTTACTAGGTGGGTTAAATTCATTCCAAAGAAGATCAATGTCTTCGCCTGGCGAGCCCGCCTTGACCGGCTGCCGACTAGATTAAATATGATAAAAAGAGGAGTTATTATGGATTCTGATAATTGTCCAATATGTAATTCTTCCCCTGAAGACTCTTCTCACATTTTCTTTTGTTGTGACATGGCGAAGAATATCCTACGGAAGATCAGCTCATGGTGGGATATTCAATGGAGGTATTGTTCTTCGTTTAATGATTGGTATACTTGGTTCGACACTATAAGATTACCGTCCAAGCTTAAAATTATTTTAGAGGGTGTTTTCTTTGTTGCTTGGTGGCATATATGGATGTTTCGGAATCGGTTCATTTTTGATACTTCGACTCCGAGAAGATCATAGATCTATGATGAGATTATTTCTAGATCTTTTTTTTGGTGCAAACACAGATGTAATAGGAATTTGTCTTGGGTTTGTTGGTTAAAAAATCCAAACCTTATTTCCTTGTAATGTTCTTTCGCTAGCTCCTTGCTAGTTTTTTTAATAAGATTGTCGTTCAAAAAAAAAGGAATACCCAACTACTGGTGGATGAATTATCCTCAGTATTGCTGATCCAACTTGCATCAGTGTAACCTCCCAACACTGATGGATATCCAGTATGTAACAACCCAAAACCGTGGACATTATTTAAGTATATTTTTACGTATATTTTTGAAATTTTTGACGAGGTTGATTGTCATGACGATTGATGATTTGATTTGGATGATGTTGAAAATTTTATTTTTACGTTTTGACGAGTTGCGAGGATTATTAGTGATGACGATATCAATGGATGCCCGAGAAATTATACGTTTTATTTTAAACATGTCGATGTTTAATATTTTGTCGTTTTTATTTTAATGTCGTATTAAGTCGTGCCAGGACTATATGATATCATATTTTGTGTGCGTTTTAAGTTTTGAGAAGCATTTTTATGAAACCCGAGACCCGTAAATATTTTCAAAAGTGACTAATAGTCAATTCCCGCTTTTTAACAAAGTATTTGCATTTTGGTCCAAAAGAATCACAGTTGGCAAAAACTACCCTAAACTTTTTCCATATAAAAGAAAAAATAATAAACAAACACACACTAAAATTCCACTAACACAAAAATTCTCTCATCCCTCTCTCCCACCTCTCTTTTTTCCGTCACCCCTAGCCACCACAAAACCACCATCAACTCAAATTTGAGCTTGAATCTATTAAAAGCAATCAAAGACCCATTCCTAATTCTTGATTCTCTACACATTGGTATAAAAATTTCTTACATGCAAGAACATTTTTTGAAAAACCCATTTTTGGATGAAAATCATATGTTTTGATCTTAAACTCTTGTTGTATGTAGGTGTTTATGTGCTTATATATCATTTTTGATGATTGCATGTTTGAAATTTTTGAGTTGGGTTTTTATGATTTAATCATCTAGGATGATTTTGAGTGTTATGATTGAAAGTAGTAATAGTAGGATGTTTATAGTGGTAAAAATGGGGTTAAAATGTGGTGAAAAAATAATTTTAAATGATTTTAAAATATATATTTTTAAACAGATTATTAAACTTAATTTTCTGAAAATATGAGTTTGAGTTTGAGATGAACTAACTAGATATTGTTGTAGAGGATGTTTTTAGCTTCGTTTTGGTATAAGGTAGGGCTTCTAGCTCCAAACGAGCGAAAAGTTACGTTAGTTTGAATATTCGTGTACCGGGAGACGAGTATCGTCACAATATATAATTGTTGTCGATATTTGGATCGAATCTCGGGGACTATAAAAAGGATTTTGAAATGTGCCAAGTAATGATTTTGAATGATAAGTATGAGGATGTTGAGTTATTTTCAAATTGAGTGTCGGTTTTGAAAATGGAGAAAAATAAATGGGTTAAAAGACTATATGAATTGTTGACGTAAAACTGTCCGGTTTTTGTAGTTCAAAGATGTGTCGGGCAGGGAACCTTAAATGTGAAATATTTTGATGGGCTTTTAACAGGTCTTTATATATATAGTAAGTGATATTTCTGATTAGTATCATAAGAATTTGACGTGTTTAAGTGGGGTAAATGAGCTTGTACATTTGGTGTGTACCGGCAGATTTTTATCGAAATAATTAACTAATAGAATAAACATATAGAATGGAGTAAAAGGTCATTTGTATTGTTTTCATTTTGGGATGGTTTTGATTTTATAATTTTGAGTTTGATGTTACTAAGTATGGATTTTACTCGAGTTTATTATTGATGAACGCGCCTTATTTGATAGTTTGCGGTTTTCGTGTTTAT
This sequence comes from Glebionis coronaria, assembly GCA_025667525.1. Classification (NCBI taxonomy): domain Eukaryota; kingdom Viridiplantae; phylum Streptophyta; class Magnoliopsida; order Asterales; family Asteraceae; genus Glebionis; species Glebionis coronaria. Next base: position 700,813,055 of record CM046874.1, read on the forward strand.
CGGGCATCAACTATCGTCGAAGATCGTCTTACTACTGCTATTACTCCAGGTGAGTCTATAGCCTCGCTTTTGTAATTGTTTTGAATGATTTTAAAACCCGCGAGGGGGATACATGCTATTTGAAAGTAAAATGAACACAAGTCATGATTGATTGTTTGGACCTGAATGTTGTCTTTGTCGTCTTGAATTGTATAAGTACCTAAATTGCGAAAGTCCCTAAATTCATGAGCCGTTAACTATCTTCTGACTTGATGTTGTGAGTTGGGAATAGCCGCTTATTCTAATAATAGTACTATTGGGCTGACAACCCTATCTGAGACCAGAGCTTTACGCTGAGTAACCTTTGGGAAGGATAATTTTACGAGAATGAGAATTGGTATTCTTGCAATTGATACCATAGTAGGGGCACTAGAATTCATCTAGTCATGCCAGCATTAGGCGTGGATGACTAAGTTAAGGGGTCGGTGTCATGAGCTTAATACAATTCAATAGCTATTGCTATATGCCAGATTACCAGAATAATAGATTGTATGATCAACAATTCTATTAAATGATCTTGATTGATTTTTCTCTTGTGTTCAAATGTTGATTTGGAAAACCTATAGACTCGCTCAACCGTTGTGTTGATGATTTTAAGCATGTATTTAAGGTAATTGAAGTGGATTGCTGTTGGGGCTTGCTGGAGAAGGATTGCGGATTGCTTTTGTAGTAATTTGGTCTAAAACAGATTTCTTTCCCTATTGTCATAAACATACAGTAAATTTCCAAATATTTTGGTAAAAGGTTTGTTGTTTGATTAAGATCCTAGGGGAACCTGTACGCTACTCTGATATATTTTAAACAAATTTTACTTGGGATTGAAGGTTTTAGACATTGATTTAAAGCATTTCCATATTTATTCCTAAATATACTGTTTTTGGGTCGTTTAAAGAGTTTGTGAATTGAAGTTTGTGAATAACACCCAATTGTGTATTTCCACTGCGCAATGTAAATTGGGGGTGTTAAAGATTGGTAACCAGAGCTTTTTAGTTATAGAGAATTAGGTCGATTTTAGAAAATATCCTAAACTATAACTTTGGTGTCAAAAGTATTTTATAAAAGCAACGCAACTTCTCTGCAAGGCTCCGGTAAGATTATTTATTTTTGTTATGCTTTGTTATTATAGATGTATCCCTTAAAATTGTTTTGAATTCTTGAGTATTTATTAAGTAAATACTGCGATGAGTTATTGGTATTAATGAAAGGACGTGGAGTGCTTTCATCCTAATTTCATCATAATTTTATTTTTATGAGTATTGTATAATTATCATTTGCATTGCATCGCATACATATATATTTGGCATACGTAAATCATTTGCAACTGCATGGTTATGCATTGCATATATATTTTTGAATAATGACCTTATGTACTTTTAAATTTTCTGTGATTTCAGAAAATGTCTGACATACCATATTACGTCAAGAAGGGAGGATTTGATGTAGGTCAACGGAGTTTGTAGTATCAGCAAGTAGGTGATCATAAGAATTCAGGAGGATGGTTAGATTATGAGGATGATACGGATGATAAGAAAAATGTTGTAGAATTTGATAGTGATAACTATAGGACTGAGAGTGAAGTTGGAAGAACTGAGGTTAGAGCTGAAGTGAGAAGTTATGGAACTGATTTTGAGAAGTATCAGAAAGAGATAGATAGGCTTCGCAGGTTAAGTGAATATGTAGCTCATCTTGGGCCGTATCTTGAACCACATTAGAAGTTTCAGGATAGTGAGGTGTATGATGATTCTCATTATATGATAGATCCGCCATGTCAAGGATGGCATTTGAGGTATGGATTTAAGAATCCACCAATGTTTAGATCCAAAAGGAAGGTGCTGCAAGTTAGGACCAGATGAAGATGAAGCAGGGACGAGCCAAGTTGGAGAAAGTGATGGACCACATCCTATGGAGTGATGTAGTGATGGATTTTTGTTGTATTTTAGTTTATGTATTGTTGTGTTGTATCTGAATTATCTAGATGTTGTGAGGTAGTATTATGATGGATTATTATTATTGTTGTTGTTTAGGATGGTAAGGGTAAGTGACATTAGTGACAAGATTTTGTTGCGATTTTCTCGGATTTATGAATGAAATCTACTATTACCCTTTAGTATTTTTGATGTGTTTTTGTTATCTTCTTTTTTGAGAGATGATTGTGGAATTTAGGTAGTAATGTGTTGTTGGCGCATGAAGTATTCATGATATATCTTGATGAAAAGATACTATTCTTTCTATCTCGATGTGTATACTTATTAAGTTTCTTTCTACTGTTATCACATAGAAAGAGTTGAGTAAGATATGTTTCTGTCATTAGCAGGGATTCTTGTGTGACTGAGTATCTTGAAATATGTCTCCAAAGGTTGCCAACCATTAAGGTAGATTATATGATTGTGGGAATAGTTGTTAGATTGTTTGAAGCTGATAGTACTGAGAGGAGACGAGATGCTGCTGAGATTGAAAATCCTGTTGTTTTAGTTGAAGATGCTGTTGAGACTGAAGATGCTGCTGAGACAGAAGATGCTGCTGAGATTGAAGATGCTGTTGTTCTAGTTGGAGATGCTGTTGTTATTCTGCAAGATTATAAAAGAATGTATGTGTGTTGGATTCTTAGGAATGAGAAGAGATGCGGTGAAGAGTGTCGTATGAATATTAATGGTAATTGGAAAGGTGCAATTATATGGACAAGTTTGAGTAACTGATGGATGTTTGATATATCAATAGTCAATCGGAAATGTTCAACTAGACGAAAAGATATAGTAATTTAAAGATTGATCCTGATTCAAATTTAAGTGTGGCAGAAAAGGTTAAAGGAACGGTATTGTTGCGAATGACAATAAAGAATAGGAATTTATTTCCTCTAATAGAAGGTAAACTTAGAATTTAATAGTGTAAGATAAGAAGAGATGGTATACAAGCAGTTGCTATAAATCGGGTAAGCAGGAGGAAGTATGATGTGTAGATCATATATATTTTATACCACTTAGGTAATTATCTATTTACTTGTCGTAAGTACGGACTAGCTGGAGGACGAGCTGCTGAAGGAATAACAAGGAATGTGGTATAAGAATTGGTATTTCTGTGGTAATGAAATGTTTTCATTTCGGCAAAGGAGATTGAATAAAGGAATTATTCAGATAATGGAAATCAACATGAAGGGAATATTGCTGCTATTACAGCCTATATTTTGGAAATGCTGATAAGATTTGGGATTTAGATGTAGTCATTTGTGTATTCTTATCTGGTAATCATTGAGTTAGAATTTTATTGAAATTCTAAAAGTGTTATTGATGGTATATTTAAATTCAGAAGGTGTTATTGAGGATACATTGAGATTTGAAGATGTCAGATTTTAGCTGACCTGAGGACGAGAAATCAACAAGAATTTGCGATTAGTTGAAATGAGAAATTAATCGACAAAAGGATTATTAATAACTATATATATATATATATATATATATATATATATATATATATATATATATATATATATATATATATATATATATATATATATATATATATATATATATATATATATATATATATATATATATATATATATATATATATATATATATATATATATATATATATATATATATATATATATATATATATATATATATATATATATATATATATATATATATATATATAGAGAGAGAGAGAGAGAGAGAGAGAGAGAGAGTAGCGATCCAGTAAGAATGAAAATAAAAATACGAAGAATAAGAAGAATTCTAGACCACACATTTTAAATAGGAAGGAGAATTTTAAGGGGAGATGCATCCACTTTTGTAGGTGCATCTGAAATATGTGGTTGTGGTTTCTTCTTATCTTTCTTATTTTAATTTTTCTTCTTATTTGATCCTAACTCTATATATATATATATATATATATATATATATATATATATATATATATATATATATATATATATATATATATATATATATATATATATATATATATACATATATATATATATATATATATATATATATATATATATATATATATATATATATATATAGTAGGGATCCATTAAGAAGAAAAAATAAAATGAGAAGAATAAAAAGAAATCCTGACCACAAATTCTAGAAAGGAAGGAGAATTTTAAGGGGGAGATGCATCTGAGTTTGTAGGTGCATCTGAAATGTGTGGCTGTGGTTTCTTCTCATTCTTCTCATTTTATTTAATTTTCTTATTTGATCCTAACTATATATATATATATATATATATATATATATATATATATATATATATATATATATATATATATATATATATATATATATATATATATATATATATATATATATATATATATATATATATATATTAAGGAAATATTTTCTGAGCTTATAGAATTAAGAGGTATCGAGCAATTAACTGAATTAGAGTTGTGAGAAAGTTAATCAGGATAAGGATGAATATCATAGGATATGATAAATAAAGATGGAAAGAATTAAATTGGAATGTTGTTGAGCATTAAGTACTGATTTCAGGGAGTAATCAGAGGAATTTTTATTTGAAGATTTTATTGGTCAATGATGAGAATGTATGTAGAAGGAAACTATAATAGGTCGAATTTTTTGTGCGCTTTACTAGTAGTAGTTGGAAAATAAGGAGAAGATGAGTTATACTTAAGAATATTATGTGATTGTTCTGCGGAATCGTAGAGTTCACTGTCGTCTTGAGAAAAAGGAAGCTTTGTGTTAGCTTAATGATAGGAGTTATGCAACCTGAATGTATATTTTGTTATATGGCATTATCAGGAAGTTGAGGATGGTAATATGATTGATTGTATGGATTGGCAGATGAGACAATAAGGATAATCTGATTTGACTGGATGGGTAAGTCATCAAAGAAGTGATAATGTGAGTAAGTAAAGAAGCTGGATGTTTTATGAATAAGATGATGGATGTGAGATTGAACAAACTGAGCACCAGAAATCGGTATCCATTATTGATTGTGAATGTTTAGTGTGATGAATAGATGATTGAAGGAAAGAAAAGTATTCCCTAACAATTGGAAAATTTTTATTAAAAAGGAATGATGTGCAAAATTCTTTGGATAAGAATTTTAGTTGGAGTAATATAGATGTTTTAGAATGTGCGATCTATGGCTGAAGTGATCGTGAAAATCTGACTAGATTGAAACGATTGAGGTTTTGTCGATATCGACGAAACCGACTGAAGCTTGTCAATTCCTTTGTGTAAGCTGAGTATTATCGAAGGTTTATCAGGAGGTTTTCACTGATTGTTGAACCAATGATAAAGCAGACAAAGAAGAACTAGATATATGAATGGAAAATACGCCTAAGTTTTAGTTTTGAGATCTGATTTGTAGTGGAGGGAGTTGTTTATGAATGCTGAGGATAGATTGAAGTTCTGTGTCTGTATAGTTAGTATTGGAGAAATCTGAAGGAATTATAGAGTTGCGATGATGATATTTGGATAACATCAAGTGGAAAGGAAAGTAATAGTAGTGTGTTGACTTGAATAAAGAAGTATAACGGGGTTTATATGATCATGAGATTTGACATTGTGGTACTTGTTTTGGGATTGTAAAGTATTACTTGTATGGAATCAAGTATGAAGAAAATAAGAATAAGAAGGACTTGTTTATAAATGCCATTCGGGAAATTTTAAAAGGAAGGAGTTATGGATTACCTAATGATGACTGGGAAATAATAATCAGTAAATTATAGATGGGATATGTTATAGTTCTGTAACGAAGTGTGTTTCAGATTATGAAGGATAAGTGTGGATACTTTCACTATCAACTAGTGAGTATTTAGCGAGGAGGAGAAGGAAAAAGGGCTTATAAAATTTTTGAAGTAATTGAGAATTGACTCTTGAGTTTTGAGATATTTGGAATATTGGTAACAACAAGCAGAATGGATAGAATGGAAAGAAAGTTAGAATCGAGGTACTAAACTAATGGAAAAGGACTGCCAAAGAAAGAAGATCAATAGATTGTTGGGAATTTTGAAATAGGATGGTAATAGAAATGAGAGCGTTGAGATGTATGTTTTTGTGGGACAAAAACGGTTATTGTGATTATCTAATTTTTCTTCTATTAGATCAGAGAGTGTGTTAAGAATGCAAGGACCAGTGGTGAATGAATTGTTCAGATCAAAAAGAGAATTTAATTATTCTTAGAGTGATGAGAGTGTCGCATGTAGTATTGAAGGAATTTCACAAGTTGAAGTATTGATACAGTATGGTTGGAATAAGATGTATTATGAAATCAGACTACAAGTTATAGAACTTGGGGTAAATAAAATGTATTACGATATCAGGAAGTGATCTGACCACTATACATTTCAGATTTGAACATATGAGACTAAAGGAGTTGTTTAAACTGTATATGATACGAGGAAGATGTGTAATAATGTACTATGGAAGGTACAGTAATTCAGTGATCTAGCAAGCACTACACTCGGGACATAGAGATTGTTAGAACGAATGAAAGTGGAAGATGAGTATAAAAGTATATAAGTGACTGGTCAGAATTATGGATAATCTCATTGTGTTTAGTTTGAGTGTAACCACGGGACATAGAGGCAGAGTAATTTTTGAATACTGGAAATCGCTGTGATAAAGTATGAGTATTGATTAAGGTTTGAACATATTATATGTAACCCAGAGATTGAGATTGACTTTTGAATATTATAAATTTTTACAGAAAGTGTGAAGAATTGAGTTAAGAAGGAATATTGCGTATTTTCAGAAAGCAATGGACAGAGTGAAAGGATGATTTGAATAATGGCAATTGAAACTTGGGATGATGTTATCTTAAATATTTTACTATGAGGACTAATGGAACCTAGTAAAGATGAAATCTTTATAGGGTGATAATCGTCATATTAGTAGTTAAGAGGTGTAATTAGAGAACTTACGTAATCGTGGGTCAAGTTGTCAGAGTATTGGGGCAGGAATGAAATTGAGAAAGTGATACAGAAGGAGTATGAATGATGAAGGAATATTAGCATAATAGAAGATGAAATTGAAAGTTGAAGTGTAGTAATAGTTGTGGATATGGTGACATCATAAGAGTTGAGTTGGACTAGTGTGAAAGACATGAGTATCTCTTGAGAATAAGAGGTCACGTTGACTTTAGAAGTGAGGAAGTGCGAGTGTGAGGCGGTTTCAGCGACGGGACATCGCTCTCTTTTAGGAGGGTAGGATGTAACAACCCAAAACCGTTGTCGTTATTTAATTATATTTTTACGTATATTTTTGAAATTTTTGACGAGGTTGATTGTCAAGACGATTGGTGATTTGATTTGGATGATGTTGAAAATTTTATTTTTACGTTTTGACGAGTTGCGAGAATTATTAGTGATGACGATATCAACGGATGCCCGTGAAATTTTACGTTTTATTTTAAACATGTCGATGTTTAATATTTTGACTTTTTTATTTTAATGTCGTATTAAGTCGTGTCGGGTCTATATAATATCATATTTTGTGTGCGTTTTAAGTTTTGAGAAGCATTTTTATGAAACCCAAGACCCGTAAATATTTTCAAAAGTGACTAATAGTCAATTCCCGTTTTTTAACAGAGTATTTGCATTTTGGTCCAAAAGAATCACAATCGGAAAAACTACCATAAACTTTTTCCATATAAAAAGAAAAGTAATAAATAAACACACACTAAAATTCCACTAACACAAAAACTCTCTCATCCCTCTCTCCCACCTCTCTTTTTTCCATCACCCCGAGCCACCACAAAACCACCATCAACTCAAATTTGAGCTTGAATCTATTAAAAGCAATCAAAGACCCATTCCTAATTCTAGATTCTCTACACATTGGAATTAAAATTTCTTACATGCAAGAACATTTTTGAAAAACCCATTTTTGGATGAAAATCATATGTTTTGATCTTAAATTCTTGTTGTATGTAGGTGTTTATGTGCTTATATATCATTTTTTATGATTGCATGTTGAAATTTTTGAGTTGGGTTTTTATGATTTGATCATCTAGGATGATTTTAAGTGTTATGATTGAAAGTAGTAATAGTAGGATGTTTATAGTGGTAAAAATGAGGTTAAAATGTGGTGAAAAATTAATTTTGAATGATTTTTAAATATATATTTTTAAACAGATTATTAAACTTAATTTTTTGAAAATATGAGTTTGCGTTTGAGATGAACTAACTAGATATTGTTGTAGAGGATGTTTTTAGCTTCGTTTTGGTATAAGGTAGGGCTTCTAGCTCCAAGCGAGCGAAAAGTTACGTTAGTTTGAATATTCGTGTACCGGGAGACGAGTATCGTCACAATATATAATTGTTGTCGATATTTGGATCGAATCTCGGGGACTATAAAAAGGATTTTGAAATGTGTCAAGTACTGATTTTGAATGATAAGTATGAGGATGTTGAGTTATTTTCAAAGTTGAGTGTCGGTTTTGTAAACGGAGAAAAATAAATGGGTTAAAAGACTATGAATTGTTGACGTCAAACTGTCCGTTTTTTGTAGTTCAAAGATGTGTCGGGCAGGGAACCTTAAACGTGAAATATTTTGATGGGCTTTAACAGGTCTTTATATATATAGTAAGTGATATTTCTGATTAGTATCATAAGAATTTGACGTGTTTAAGTGGGGTAAATGAGCTTGTACATTTGGTGTGTACCGGCAGATTTTTATCGAAAGAATTAACTAATAGAATAAACATATAGAATGGAGTAAAAGGTCACTTGTATTGTTTTCATTTTGGGATGGTGGTGATTTTATGATTTTGAGTTTGATTTTACTAAGTATGGATTTTACTCGAGTTTATTATTGATGAACGCGCCTTATTTGATTGGTTGCGGTTTTCGTGTTTATCGGGCATCAACTATCGTCGAAGATCGTCTTACTACTGCTATTACTCCAGGTGAGTCTATAGCCTCGCTTTTGTTATTGTTTTGAATGATATTAAATCCTGCGAGGGAGATACATGCTATTTGAAAGTAAAATGAACACAAGTCATGATTGATTGTTTGGACCCGAATGTTGCTTTTGTTGCCTTTGTTGTTTTGAATTGTATAAGTACCTAAATTGCAAAAGTCCCTAAATTCATGAGCCGTTAACTATCTTCTGACTTGTTGTTGTGAGTTGGGAATAGCCGTTTGTTCTAATAATAGTACTATTAGGCTGACGACCCTATCTGAGACCAGAGCTTTACGTTGAGTAACCTTTGGGAAGGATAATTTTACGAGAATGAGAATTGGTATTCTTGCAATTGATACCCTAGTAGGGGCATTGGAATTCATCTAGTCATGCCGGCATTAGGCGTGGATGACTAAGTTAAGGGGTCGGTGTCATGAGCTTAATACAATTCAATAGCTATTGCTATATGCTAGATTGCCAGAATAATAGATTGTATGATCAACAATTCTATTAAATGATCTTGATTGATTTTTCTCTTGTGTTCAAATGTTGATTTGAAAAACCTATCGACTCGCTCAACCGTTGTGTTGATGATTTTAAGCATGTATTTCAGGTATTTGAAGTGGATTGTTGTTGGGGCTTGCTGGAGAAGGATTGCGGATTGCTTTTGTAGTAATTTGGTCTAAAACATATTTCTTTCCCTATTGTCATAAACATACAGTAAATGGCCAAATATTTTGGTAAAAGGTTTGTTGTTTGATTAAGATCCTAGGGGAACCTGTACGCTACTCTAATATATTTTAAACAAATTTTACTTGGGATTGAAGGTTTTAGACATTGATTTAAATTATTTCCATATTTATTCCTAAATATACTGTTTTTGGGACGTTTAAAGAGTTTGTGAAATGAAGTTTGTGAATAACACCCAATTGTGTATTTCCGCTGCGCAATGTAAACTGGGGGTGTTAAACAGTATAAGACAAACAATAATCCATTGTTCCTTTCAAATACTTAAGTACTCTCTGAATTGCTTGCCAATGCTGAGTACTAGGGTTACTAGTGTACCTACTCAGTTTACCCACAGGAAATGCAATGTCAGGCCTAGTACTAGTCATGGCATACATCAAGCAACCAATCACCCTCGAATATCCAAGCTGGGAGACAGCCTGACCATTGTTAGGCATCAGTTTCTCACTTGTATCCATTGGTGTACTCAATGGAGTACAATCAAAGTGATTGAATTTCTTCAGCACCTTCTCAATGTAATGAGATTGAGAAATTACAATACCATCACTTTCATGTTTGATCCTTATGCCAAGGATAACATCAGCCTCCCCCATGTCTTTCATGGGGAACTTTGATGATAAAAAATCCTTTGTCTGATCAACCTTAGCTTGGTCAGTAACAAAGATTAACATGTCATCAACATATAGGCAGATGATTACTCCTTTACCAGATTCATCAAATTTTTTATATACACATTTATCAGCTTGGTTAAGTGAATAGGCATTAGACAAAACCACTTCATTAAATTTCTGGTGCCATTGCTTAGGTGCCTGCTTTATTCCATACAAGGACTTAATCAGTTTACACACCTTGTGCTCATTACCAGGCATGATGAAGCCTTGAGGTTGGTTGATATAAACCTCCTCATCTAAATCACCATTCAAGAATGCTGTCTTCACATCCATCTGATGAATAATCACATTGTGAATACTTGTAATACAAAGTTTTTTTGACACCCCGTATAAAAATTAAATTAAAGTTCGTTGTGTTGGTCTAATCGAATTGATCTAGGCTCTCTATGTGACTCTATTGTTCTTGGGTGAAAGCAAATCTTTTTGGTTGATTTTATATTTAAATGTGCAAGACTTAAAAGTAAATGTCGTTAAAGTAAAGGGCAAGTATTAAAAGTGCGTGAAATTAAATCTAAGTCTAATTTAAAATTAAATGTACGATATTTAAAAGTTTGACGGGAAGTAAAATAATTAAATGACTAAAACTAAAGCGTGACGGAAATTAAAATTAGACAAGATATTAAAAACATAGCTAAAAATTAAACGAGACAAAATAAGAGAAAACAACCTCCAATCGGAATATATTCTGATCACACCTTGATCGGAATATCAAACCAAACCTGTCGGAATGTCAAGGTTGTCCAATCGGAATATGTCACTTACACCAATCGGAATAACCCACGACCCTCAGATCGGAATGATGAACCTACCTGATCGGAATATCCAAGTTCGCACCTCAATCGGAATGTGGCAAAGAAAACCCTCAATCGGAATATCTGTCACTTGTTCCAATCGGAATATCTCTTACACTTCTGATCGGAATATAGTAGAACCCTGGTCGGAATGCTGATCGGAACCTTAGATCGGAATAGTGTCACTCTTACCCTGATCGGAATACCAACCAAGCACCTCGATCGGAATGTTTAAAGATGGATTCAGATCGGAATTCTGTCACAACCCCCTGATCGGAATACTCAAACATACACAGATCGGAATACCAAAGTCCTCTTGATCGGAATGTTATAACCCTTTTCCGACCAAGCCAAGAAGCTGGTCGGAATGAGAAACCTTATTCCGATCTTACAGATCGGAATACGATGAATAGTACGCAAAATAAGCTAGAAAAATAAGCTATGAATCTAATAAGCACTAGACGAAAAACTTAGTTAAACCGTGTAAAAATAAACTACGAAACTGAAAGTTAACAACTTTTAAAACACGAAAAAGATAAACTTTAAGAAAAACAACTTTTTACATAAAAATAACTTTTGTAAAAACTATATAAACTTGAAAATAAATCAAATAAGCTATGAAAATAAGAGATTTAAAACAATCAAAAGCGTAAAAATCAAATCTTTAAACAACTTAACAAGATAAAAACGTTTAAATCAAAGATAAAAGAAAGGTAGAAGAAGATTAACAAGATAAAGTAAAGGTGCAAGTAATTAAAAGAGAACTTACTTGAAATTAAAAGGTAATTAAGGTGCATAACATGTATTTAAATGTGCAAGTAATTAAAGGTGCATAAAATAAAGGTGGAAGAACTAGTTTGTCAATCTAGCCAACAAGAGGAAAATGAAAATGATCTAATCTATATATAGGGGAGATTAAGGCTTGCTTAGGAAGCTTCCTTAATTGCATGCTTAGTCCCTCCTTCTTTAAACTTTTTGTTAATTGCGCCATTAGTCCTCAAGTCTTCAAATCTTCTTTAAACTTGGACTTAAGGGACTTTTTGCTTCGGGGTTTCTTTGAACTCGTCTTTAAATTCTTCAATAAAATAGATTTGAATTCTTCGGCTTTTGATAAACTTCCGTCTTTTGACTTTTTCTTCGATAAATCTTCAGAATTGGTCGTGGACTTCCGTTCTTTTTGCACTCTTGACTTCTTGACTTCGTCTTTCATCTTTTTCTTCAATAAAAGTCCGTAAATGCCCGTGAATTCCCGTGTTTTCTCCACTTTTCACCTTTTTGTCCTAAATCACAACAAAAACACAAACCACGCATAATTCCGACATAAAAGACATAAAATACACGTTTTGGTCCGGTTATTAATTGCAATTAAGTGGTAGAAAAGATGTGTGTTTTCACACATATCAAATCCTCTACACTTGACCATTGCAATGTCCTCATGCAATGCATTAGTTACAAAGCACGATTACATTTTTCATCATAATCAATCCACGTTGGCCTTTATTAAAGAGATAGAAAATTAAAGACATACAAAATAAAGAAATCAAAAGCATACCTTGGGTTTTGAAAGTGTTATGAATAATCATCATCCTCAAGTTTTCACTTTCTCCAAACCAAGCTTAAAAACGAGATCATTGTTATTATAAGTTAGTAGACTATCACGAACTCATGTGGGCCAATTACTCACTTAGACTCCCTTATTCCTAGGTGTATCTCTTATATTTTATTATTGTCTTGAATGATCACGAGGATGCATTGTTTGACTTATTTCGATAGTTATTTAGTCTGAAAATAAAGTGAACGATTTAATCAATAGTTAGCTAAAGGACGAAATCTTTTAAAACTGCTTCTCGGGACCTCATAAAGTTCATATCTTGGCATAACTCGCTTCGCGATTTGAGACCTTTCTCGGACCGATATTTGGCAGAGACTTCATACTTCAAATCTTGAGAGACGTTCATGAAATTATGGTCTTCTTTTCATAATGGAATTTCTTCACGAGATTCATACTTGGACCACGACTTCTTCATTTTTCTCCAATCATTATTTTGGACTTTGATATACAACGATCCGCCTCCTTTTATGACTTGGATCTATTTATCCTCATACCTTGTTAGGGTCTTTTCGGATACACTTCTCCATGACTTTTGGGGAGTTTTGCTTTACGTCGTGTGTCTCGATCCTTCATATTGATTTTCGATAAATGATTCTTCACATCACTTTGGATCTTTAGCAACAAAACATAGCCCTCATGCCTTGTTAGGGCCTTTTCGGGCTCGCCAATCTTCGCGTCCCGCTTCAATAAGTTATGCCTTGGCTATGAACTCTAATCCATACCGAGCAACTTTTAAACGATCTGGGGCTAGAAGCTAAGTAACTTTTCAAATCGTACAACCTTATTTATTAGCAGATAAATTTATTAGCAAGCGATGGGAGAATAGGCTCATAATTAACTCACATAAATTCACGAAAGAATACCGAACTTATAATTGGCTCTATCATCTCTCGTTCTCCACAATTTAAAATCTCAAGTAATGAGACTCGTGGATACTTAGCCTATTAAATCAAAGTTTTGGGTTTTCGAGTCGCCTATAGGATCTTGCAAATTCTTAGACTTTTTCAAGTTTAGAAATCGCGTTTTAAAGTTCCCTTGATAAACGACTCTCTAGGATCAATTATAGGACCTTGCGAAAAGTTCTTGTTCTTAACCCGTGAGAGTTAAGACTTTCGCGTTTTATAGCTCCCTATATAAAAGCCTAGCAAAACTTGACTTAAACACGTTAAGGATACTAGCTAGAGTAAACTCGGGTTGAGTCAAAAGATTCACAACGTTTGAAAATTAAAACCACTTTATTAAACATTTATTCTAGCAAAGAAAGAAAATAACTATACAAAGGGTAAAACTAATAGGCCAAAATAGATCAAAAATTTTGAAAAATGTCGAAAAATTGATTTTCCGGTTAAAATGAGGACAAATACAAGGAAAAGACCACTTAACTTCGATAGAAGTCCCCCCTACACTTAAGATAAACATTGTCCTCAATGTTTAAGCATGTGGGAGTAAACTCCCACACTTAGGACATTGTGCACGTTGTTTAAATCTCGCTAAGGAAAAGACAACTAAAGAGATTCCTATTTTAATACTGAGAAAATATAAAATAGTGAATCGGAAAGAGTTTAGGATAGAACCGGGATAAAGTAGAACACGGAATCACGGGTCGTCAAGAATCATCAAGAGTGGATCATTTAAGCGCGAATCCCTGATTAAGAAGTGAGGAGAGGAAAGCTAACCAACGGGTCTCCCCTACACTTATGGTAAAGAAAGCAAAAAGATAGATGCATGGGTTGCCTCCCAAGAAGCGCTTGATTTTTGTTTACCGAGTCATTAGCCTGACTCGACCTTAATCATCAACGAAAGAAGCATAAGACATATCCACCAGGATCAAAGACATAATTTTCATCGAGCAAATAGCATAGGCTTAAGGCGAACAAGGCAAGCCAAAGAAGAGTAGGCAAGGTTCCCTTAAGCAGCAATGGAGCATGGTGGAAGCAAGGTTGAAGTGGTGCAAGCAGATTTCCATAAGTTCCAAAGATATTTCCTTTTATTTCATCAGGTGGATACTGAGATGGCTGCATAATTTCAATACCAGGGTCGAACACCTTTTCCTTTAAGGGAAAATAGCACTCAGGCTCAGCCGAATGTGAAGAAGATCCGCAAAGAAGCACAACCTCGTCCTCAGAAGGGGGACAAAGAGGTGTCAAATCATATGTGCAACGGATTTCGGTGTCGACCGGTTTCTTCTCCTTAGAAAGAATGTGCTTCAAATCCAAAGTAGGATCAAGACGATAATCTTCAAAGTCCAAAGGAGGAGCATCACTCTCATGAGGGAAGTAAGTGTTGAGAAACGCAGAGAAATCTTCCTCAAATGAGTAATCGTCCAAAGTAGGATCGAGTGATGGCGGAGGATCTTCATCATGTGAAGAATCGCTCGAGAGAGTATCAGCCTCATCAAAATCATCGAAAGTAGGCAGCTCGGGATACTCAGAAGTACAATCATCAAAATCATCTGAATCTGAGCTAGAATCATCATCATCATAAGCATCAAAGACCGGTGGAGAATCATAAATGGGAGAAGCTTCCAAAGTAGGGAGAGAATCATCCACATCATCATGAAAAAGTGGATTATCGATGCAAGAGTCGAATAGAGGATTGTCGTAGACGGTAAAGTCATCGAGCACATTAATCATATTCACTGATTCTCGGCCTCCAAAAGTTGTGCTAGTAAGCTTCCCCATTTTGAAAACTTGTGCATCATCCCCGACTCGTAAGATTAACTCACCTTCGGCAACATCCACTAAAGCTCGTCCGGTTCGCAAGAATGGCCGACCAAGTATTAAAGGAATACGAGGGTCCATTTCATAATCAACTACGACAAAATCGACCGGGAAAGTAAATGCGCCAACTTTGATAAACACGTCTTCGGCTATACCAACGGGGTAAGCGAGAGTGTGGTTTGCAAGTTCGAGAGTCATCTTTGTTGGAATGAGGTCGGGCAATGATAGTGTTTTCCAAACACTCAAAGGCATCAAATTAATACTAGCCTCGAGATCAGCAAGGGCAGTAAATTCTTCAGTTTTGTTGAACACGCAAGGCAACACAAAACGACCGGGATCTCCAAGCTTTTCCGGTAATTCTTTAAGAATAACTGATGAGCAGTTTTCATTTAATCGTGTGTTGGCAAGTTCAATCAGCTTCTCCTTCTTGTTAAGCAATTCTTTAAATGCTTTAACAAATTTGGGCATGTGGACAAGTAATTCAAGAAAGCTAATGTTGAAGTTCATTTGAGATATCATCTTGATATAGCTAGTCACTTGAGCGTCCTCCTTGTTTAGCATTTTGGACTTGCCGAAACGAGACAGATAAGGGATATTGGGTTTGGGTGGTGAAGGTGCAGGTGTAGGTAAAGGTTGAGATGTTGAAGGGTCATTGGTGAGAACTTCATCACGTCGAGGCGGAGACGGTAATGGTGCACTAATACTAGGTGTAGGAGGAGTAGGGATAAATGGTGGTGGAGGAGGTGTAGATGATGGTGGTGAGATTGTTGGTCCTACAAGGGTGACTCCACTACGGGTAGTAATAGCACTCACATTAGCTCGCGGATTAGTGACGGTGTTTGAAGGTAGAGAACTTGAAGAAGAAGGTTGAGCGGCGGGCAAGAAACTAGCAAGCATATTCTTCAAATCATTGGTTTGATTGCTGAAGGAGGATTGAATATTATCTCGAAGCTCGGATCTTATCTCATTTCCTTGCTTGGTAATATCTCTTTTAAGATTGATAATTTGGCTCTGTAGATTCTTGATTTGCTCACCTTGAGTTCTCATTATAGCCTCAACATCGGGGTTAATGGGTGGGTTTTGTTGGGTGGGTGGGTTATAAGGATTAGAAGCTCTTGGTGGGATTTGGTTGCTTCTATTGTAGTTGTTGGCGGGGTTTTGGTTTTGAGGAGAAAAACCGGGTGAAAGGTAATTGTTTGATCGGTAACTCATCAGATTTCTATCCCCTTGTTGTCTAGCTTGGTAATTTTCCGGTGAATAATTACCATAAGCTGCATACACATTTTCCGGATATCCTTGTGTCGAAGGACAATCGGTGTATGAGTGAGGACCGCCACATGTTTCACAAGGATTAGCAACCGCTTTAACTTGTTGTTGTTGTTGGTTTGAAGCGAGAAGCGTAATACTTTTGCTCATTTCGGCCATCATGCGGGTGAGTTCGGTCATCTCAGGGTTTGCTGAGGTAGAGGAAACATTGACTCTCGGGTTGTTCCTAGAAGAAGCAGAGGAATCCCAGTTCTTGTGGTGAGTAGTCATGTTCTCAATTAACTCTCTACACTCCTCGGGTCTCCTTTTCATGAATGTGCCACCGGCGGCTGCATTGATCGTATCACGATCTTGAAAAGTCAAACCGTTGTAGAAAGTATCGGTTAAGGTCACAGGGAGCATGTTGTGGTTTGGACATCTATCGATCAAGACATTATATCGCTCCCAAGCATCAAAAAGAGATTCATCGGGATCTTGCATGAAACCGCTGATCTGATTGCGAAGGCTCGTGACCATGGATGGTGGAAAGTAGCGCGACAAAAAGCGTTGAGTCATGTCATCCCAAGTGCGAATAGAATTCTTCGGGAGACGATCAAACCATTTCTCGGCATGATGTAATAAGGTATGTGGAAAGAGTTGTAGGCGAAGTTCATCCATTGTGGCACCAGCCAACTTCATGCTCTGGGTGATAGTAATGAACTTGTCAAGGTGTTTGTTGGCATCATCATCAGGCAATCCACGGAATGGGTTTGTTTGCACTTGCTGAATCATGTGGTGCTTCAACGAAAACTCAGGAGCGTTGATTTGCATCGGCGCAATCGGTCCTCCTCGTCCAAACATTGTAGGTTGACAAAGCTCCTCCATGGTCCGAAGATCGGGCTGTGGAAGAACATTGTTGTTATTATTGAGGTGCGGTGGTTGATTATTGTTGTTAACACCTGCCATACTTTAAATCTTCTTGAGTCTCGGGCTCTTGATAATTAGAAGATCTAGTACACATACACCTGAAAATGCAAAAGAGAAAACAAAACCAAACACAAAGGCAATATATATACACAAGAAAGATAAAATCTTTTTGGATTTTAGAAATTTTTAGTTTTTATGGTTTTTTTATCAATTTTTATTTTTTTGATTTTTTTTTTTGAATTTTTTATGCAAGAAAAGTAACGCTCACAAGTGAACGGTCCACCAAAAGCAACGCGTCTTCACAGAAAACCGTTAATCTTTACGAAAAGAACTGAGCCGGCAGCGGCGCCATTTGATAACTAGTTTTTTTTTTACACCCCGTATATAAAATTAAATTAAAGTTCGTTGTGTTGGTCTAATCGAATTGATCTAGCGCTCTATGTGACTCTATTGTTCTTGGCGGGTGAAAGCAAATCTTTTTGGTTGATTTTAAATTTAAATGTGCAAGACTTAAAAGTAAATGTCGTTAAAGTAAAGGGCAAGTCAAGTATTAAGTATTAAAGCTAAGTCGTGAAATTAAATCTAAGTGCTTAATTTAAAATTAAATGTGCGATATATAAAAGTTTGACGGAAGTAAATAAAACTAACTTGACGGAAATTAAAATAACAAGATATTAGAACATAGCTAAAAATTAACGAGACAAAATAAGATAAAACAACCTCCAAATCGAGAATAAATTCACACCGACAAATAACTTCAGAAACACCCAAACCTATCCATCCGGAATGTCCAGGTTGTCAATCGACTACCCAATCGGAATATCCCTACGACCCCAATCGGAATATGACCCTACCGACTCAGATCGAATCGCACTGAACTCAGATCGGAATCTACAAGTTCGCCTCCTCAATCGGAATGTGGCAAAGAAAACCCTCAATCCGGAATATCTGTCACTCATGATTCTACTACTGATCGGAATATAGTAGAACCCTGGATCGGAATGCTGATCGGAATATTAGATCGATAGTGTCACTTCACCCTGATCCGGAAATACGAAACCAAAGCACCTCGATTGTAACAATCGATTCAAGCTGGAATATAGGATTAAGATCGGAATTCTGTCACAACACCCCTGATCGGAATACTCAAACATACACAGATCGGAATACCGAAGTCCTCTTGATCGGAATGTTATAACCCTTTTCCGACCAAGCCAAGAAGCTGGTCGGAATGAGAAACCCTTTTCCGATCTTACAGATCGGAATACGATGAATAGTACGCAAAATAAGCTAGAAAAATAAGCTATGAATCTAATAAGCACTAGACGAAAAACTTAGTTAAAACCATGTAAAAATAAACTACAAAACTGAAAGTTAACAACTTTTAAAACACGAAAAAGATAAACTTTAAGAAAAACAACTTTTTACATAAAAATAACTTTTGTAAAAACTATATAAACTTGAAAATAAATCAAATAAGCTATGAAAATAAGAGATTTAAAACAATCAAAAGCGTAAAAATCAAATCTTTAAACAACTTAACATGATAAAAACGTTTAAATCAAAGATAAAAGAAAGGTAGAAGAAGATTAACAAGATAAAGTAAAGGTGCAAGTAATTAAAAGAGAATTTACTTGAAATTAAAAGGTAATTAAGGTGCATAACATGTATTTAAATGTGCAAGTAATTAAAGGTGCATAAAATAAAGGTGGAAGAACTAGTTTGTCAATCTAGCCAACAAGAGGAAAATGAAAATGATCTAATCTATATATAGGGGAGATTAAGGCTTCCTTAGGAAGCTTCCTTAATTGCATGCTTAGTCCCTCCTTCTTTAATCTTTTTGTTAATTGCGCCATTAGTCCTTAAGTCTTCAAATCTTCTTTAAACTTGGACTTAAGGGACTTTTTGCTTCGGGATTTCTTTGAACTCGTCTTTAAATTCTTCAATAAAATAGATTTGAAATCTTCGGCTTTTGATAAACTTCCGTCTTTTGACTTTTTCTTCGATAAATCTTCAGAATTGGTCGTGGACTTCCGTTCTTTTTGCATTCTTGACTTCTTGACTTCGTCTTTCATCTTTTTCTTCAATAAAAGTCCGTAAATGCCCGTGAATTCCCGTGTTTTCTCCACTTTTCACCTTTTCGTCCTAAATCACAAAAAAACACAAACTACGCATAATTCCGACATAAAAGACATAAAATACACGTTTTGGTCCGGTTATTATTGCAATTAAGTGGTAGAAAAGATGTGTGTTTTCACACATATCAACTTGCTAGAGCAATCAGCATTCTTATGGTACTGATACGTGCTACTGGAGCATAAGTATCAAAATAGTCAATCCTTGACTTTTGTTTATAGCCTTGAATGACTAACCTTGCCTTGAACTTTTCAACAGTTCCATCTACCTTCATTTTCCTTTTGAAAATCCATTTGTTACCAAGTGGATGACAACCTGGAGGTAGATCAACCAACACCCAAGTGTTGTTGCCTATGATGGAATCCATCTCATCATTTATTACTTCTTTCCAGAAAGCAACATCCTGTGACTTCATTGTTTCATCAAATGTTTTGGGATCATCCTCAACATTAAAGCAATAGGAGCATTGATCAGAGACCTCATCCCTTGTACCTTCAACCAAGTATAGTTGAAACTCAGGTCCAAAATTCCTTGGAGTCCTATGTCTTGTGCTTCTTCTAAGCTCAGGCTCAGGTTGCTGAACCACAACCTCATCAGTGACCCTTTCAGGTTCCACTGAAGCACCAATGTCCTCAGCTCCAGCAGGAGTCCTGAGGCTTGGTCTAGGGACTGATGAGAACCTAGTCTCATCAAAGTTAGCATCCCTTGATTCAATGATTGAGTTTATTGAAACTGAATCATTAGGTTCAATAACATAGAACCTATAAGCCTTGGAATGCTCAACATATCCAACAAAGATGCATTTAATGCCTTTTTCACCCAAGGTTTTCACCTTTGCATCAGGGAGTCTTACAACAGCCCTACAACCCCAAACCTTGAGATAGTTCAAGTCTGGTTTCCTTTTAGTCCAAAGTTCCTAAGGGGTAATCTTGTTCCTTTTGTTGGGAACCCTATTTAGTAAATAGCAAGTTGTTAACATAGCTTCACCCCAAAACCCTTGACTCAATCCTGAATAGGATAACATGGAGTTAACCATTTCCTTCAGTACTCTATTTTTCCTTTCAGATATACCATTTTGTTGAGGGGTATAGGGAGCAGTCATTTCATGGATAATACCAACAGACTGAAAATACTGAGCATCTATGTACTCACCTCCCCTATCAGTCCTTAATCTTTTGATTTGGACTCCTTGTTGTAATTCAACTTCAGTTTTAAATACTTTAAATTTATCTAATGCTTCATCCTTAGTATGTAACAGGTAAACATAGCAAAACCTAGAAGCATCATCAATAAATGTTACCAAGTATTTCTTATTCCCTAACGAGGGAGTAGCATGCAAATCACATAGATCACTATGGATTAGCTCCAAAACTTTAGTTTCACGTTTTACATCTTGAAATGGTTTCTTAGTTATTTTGTTCAGCATGCAAGTCTGACACTTCTCAGTGTCCATGTCAAATACTGGGATTAACCCATCGTTAGACATATTTTGCATCCTTTTAAAGTGGACATGGCCCAGTCTAGCATGCCATAGTGAAGAATCCTTCAGTTTACTGGAGGGAACTTAGGCTGAAAAAATATTTGCACTACCAGCACTAACTGAGTTAATACTGGTGGTTGTTTTAATATTAAGCCTGAACATTTGATTACTCAAATAACCAAAACCAATAAACACACCATGTTTGGATAAAACAAATTTATTACATTCAATCACTTGTTTATAACCACAATTATTCAAAACACTACTAGAAACCAAATTCTTCCTGATATTAAGAACATGCAAAATATTAAACAAGCTAACAATCTTTCCAAAACTAAACTTAAGATCTACACAACCACGTCCATGCACTAGGGTTGTTGACTCATTTCCCATGTGAAGAATAGATCCATCATTCAGTGACTCATAAGTCTTGAACCAGCATCTATCTTTACACACATGAATAGTTGCTCCAGAATCAACCCACCACACAACATCATCATCTTGCACAAAATAAGCTTCAGATACATATGTAACATAATAAATCTGGAGAGATTTATTAAACTTATTCTAACCTTTCAGTGTTGTGTTGTTAGAACAAATCACTGAACCTTTTGTGCCTGATCCACTAGCTTTGCTGCCAGTATCAACACCTTTGCAATCCCTTTTGAAGTGTCCAGGTTTCCCACACTTCCAACAAGACACTGATGACTTCTTGTTAGGATTTGCTTTTGTGTAATCTTGATGTTTACGTTTGCCCTTTTTGTCATTGTACCTGATGGAGTTGTTATGCTCCACCATATTGACAAGTTATGAACCAGAAACATTGTTGCTCTTTGGCTTGTCACTTTCATGCACTCTAAGGGATTCCTCAATGCGCAAATGACTGCCCAACTCAACAAGAGTTAATTCCTCCTTCTTATGTTTCAAGGTGTGCTTGAAATCTTTTCAAAAAGGAGGTAATTTGTCAATGACACAAGAGACCTAAATGGTCTCATCCATGTTCATTTTATGTTGTGTAAATCTACCAAGTATATCAAGAAGTTCATTGTATTGTTCCATGACTGGTCTTGAATCAGTCATTTTGTAATTTGTGAAATCACTCACAAGGAACTTCTTACTTGATGCATCCTCAGCCATATATTTGGCTTCCAAGGAATCCCGTAGTTCTTTAGCAGATTCAAAATTTTGGTAAATATCAAACAAGGAATCAGAAATACCATTCAGAATAATACCACGACACACATAGTCGTCATTCTCCCATTTGCTCCTTTTCCTCAGTTCCTCCAAAGTAGCATCATTACCACCATCAGGAATAGGAGTTGTCAGCACATACACCACACTCATGGTTGAAAGAAGAAAGTGCATCTTCTTTTGCCATCTTCTGAAATCCACCCCTTCAAACTTATCCATCTTGGAGAAGTTAGCCACCATATGATTCATAGCAGCCGCCATTGATTATCACAAAATAATTTACTTTGATTGTTGGTGTTAGCTTCGTCCCAACCAGGGTATAGATAATCAATCCTAGCTACGTACCAAATCAATGGTTACCGGATATCACTTGGAATCATGTAATCACTTTCCAAAGTAAATTATTCGACCCTAATGCCTGGGTATCACGAATACCTACTTGGGATAAGACCAAATACTTTTAGAGATTTAGGCACCAATCACTAACCCTTTCGTTGATATGTGTTTATGTTTCTATCTCTCTTCATGCAATGTTTTAATCACCTATATATAGGTGTAGCACTCAAACCCTAGTCAATGAAAGTAGGAGGAATTAACGACCAATTAATCTCCTCTTAATGGGCTCCATAATACCAGGTCAAAGTGGTTACAAGACCAATTAAACGTGGTCTTTAATGTACTTGATTTGGTCAAGGACCGTTACAAGCATACTTGTGTCAGTCTATCCTTCAGTCCCGCTGAAGCTTCAGCAAACCTTGAAGGGTGTTCCTGTTGAAGCCTTTAGTACTGAAGAAGACTTGCTGATGAGTAAATACTGAAGACAAGTCTTCAGTGAAATATTTCCTGATGAATACCTTCAGTCCAGAGTTCAACTCACTGAAGATCATCAGCAATGCTGAACAACTTTAACCACAATAAGAGTCAGGGTGTTCAGGGACTTATGGGTGTACACTCCGTACCTCCTTACCTATTCACCAGTATGAACTGACCCACAATTGAACCATATTTCCAAAAGGTCCATTGTCAATCACTTCCGTAATACCTTCTGCATCATGAAATTTGAAAAACAAAGTACCACTATCATTATCAGATATTTCCCCGAGCCCAAATCTATTTCACGTTCTCGTGATATGATACCTTGCTTCATTAAACCTACAAATTGTCCAACTACTGTTACCCGAGTTCAATAATATCATCATAAAATATAACAACATCATCACCATTATTACCTGATTCAATAGGGATCATAGACAATCTGTAATCAAGTTTCATGACATTAACAATGTTAACAAACTTACTATTACTCCGCTTACCATCATGATCTTTATCTCCACTTATATGCCTATTTTCATCCGAACATTGATTATCAACACGAACACTAGTCTTATTAGCAGCATTAATAAGAGTAAAATATGCAATGGGGGGTTTTGGGCTGGAAAAGTTGTTGGGGGAGAAAGAAAAGTTAATTTTAACCTCATTTGCAATGTCACAATTTCTGCCATTGTTAGTGAAGGGTTGTAAAGGCTTATGTTGTGCGTGTGAAAAGGTGTCCGTTCGTTGATTTTGGGCCTACTGAAGTGAAATTGTCGGGGGGTTTTAGGTTTCAGGCTCCAGCTTGACTAGTCTTTTAAGACTCAAGCTCGATTATTTCCATATCTCAAGCTCAAGCTCGATGAAATATCGACATATAAAGCCCGACTTAACATATCATACATCTTTAGTGCTTTATGATATATATGGACGATGAATTGAATGAATGTGTGGTGTCTCAGCATAGTGAACGGTTAGCTATTACTTCTGGGCCGATTAGTACAAAGCCCTGTACACCAATTTGAATCATGAAAAATTTGCGCGTATGTCAGAATTGTCACTTCTCTACAAAGGTGATCTCTTAGATTTTCAATAGGGAAATCATTATTAGGGATCGGAATCGATTCCATCATTTTAAAGATGATGTATGTTCTTGCAATGATTAATGGTAACTCAAAATGCATCTAGCATAATTCACCCAATGTAACATAATATAACACCAAAAACACTCATTCGTCCATAACACAGTACCACATTTAAGTAACCCAACTTTTGCACTTTCTCATAACACGAGAAAAATACTTAAAACCGCGACTAGTGGTGTGGGTCTTGTGCCAGGCGTTTTCCGAGACCGTGTCGTGGTGGTGGCTTAGCACTTGAAAACACGAGGTGAGGTGTGGGGCTCGTGCCATTTAGTAGTGGTTTCTAATGTTGGAAATATAGTTCAATTGTGGGTCAGTTCATACTGGTGAATGGGTAAGGAGGTACGGAATGTACACCCATAAGTCCCTGAACACCCAGACTCATATTGTGGTTAAAGTTGTTCAGCATTGCTAATGATCTTTAGTGAGTTGAACTCTGGACTAAAGGTATTCATCAGGGAGTATTTTACTGAAGACATGTCTTCAGTATTTACTCATCGACAAGTCTTCTTCAGTACTGAAGGCTTCAGCAGGAATACCCTTCAGGGTTTGCTGAAGCTTCAGTAGGACTGAAGGATAGACTGACGCTCGAACTGAACAAATATGCTTGTAACGGTCTTTGACCAAATCAAGTACATTAAAGACCACGTTTAATTGGTCTTGTAACCACTTTGACCTGGTATTATGGAGCCCATTAAGAGGAGATTAATTGGCCGTTAATTCCTCTTAATTCCATTGACTAGGGTTTGAGTGCTACACATATATATAGGTGATTATAACATTGCATGAGGACATACAGAAAACAAGAAACACATAGCAACAAAAAGGGTTAAAAATTTGTGCCTAAATCTCTAACTGCATTTGGTCTTATCACAAATAGGTATTCGTGATACCCATGCATTAGGGTCGAATAATTTACTTTGGAAAGTGATTACACGATTCCAAATGATATCCGATAACCATTAATTTGGTACGTAACTAGGATTGATTATTTATACCCTGGTTGGGACGAAGTAAACACCAACATCTAAGTCGAGTTCGATGTTCAAATCTTACTCTCAAAACACGACAACAAAAACTTGCATGCATGTTCAAATTGTAACACCACCAACCCACAATGGCCCAATATGAAAAACCCGACTTACATAAATAAAACCAAAAAATTCGGACGTCCACGTCAGCACAGAAACACTTTATATAAACAAAAATAAATCTTAAAATCTACTCTTTTTTAACTTATTTATCGGCGACGCACACACACTGATCATAAGGTAAGTTTTTATGCTTTTTTAGTTTGATCTGTTTTTTATTAGGTTTGGTTTTTTTAATGATTCGTAAATCGTAATATGCTGCAAAGGTTTTAGCTTATTTTTTCGAATACCGGAACTTTTTCAACTTAGCTTAACCCAGTTAGTCATTAAGGTTCTACTAAGTGGTTTTTTTGGGTGAGGGTTTCTCAAGGTCGTGGGTTCAAGACCTGCCATGGGTTTTTCCTCTCATGCAACTCCACGAGTGTTCGAAGAAGACATTTAACCGCTTGAATGTCATTGCACGACTCGACTCACTAACCACTAAAAAAAGTTATTGTAAGAAACTTTTCAGCTTACTTTTTATAAATACAAAAATTCTATAAAACAGGTTTAAATAGGTTGTCTGCTATTAAATATACGATAATAATTTAACTTTTTTTCAAGAGTTGGCTGCTAAAAGAATTTTCACCCCAACATGATTTGTTTATTAAACTGGTTAGATGCTTTCACCCAAACCAATCTTTTTTTTGGATAATTGAGGATTTGCTGTTAAATAAAGCATAGAAAAAAACAACACAAAGAACCTTTGCGAAACCCTTTTATTAATTTGTACTACTTTTTATTGCTAATAATCGGAAATCTTAACAGTTGAAAATGAACGGATCACTGGAGACTGTGCTAGACTGTGTTATACCTTATATACACGATCGTGATGACCGTAACAGTCTTTCCTTAGTCTGCCGTAGATTGTATGAACTCGAAGGTATCAATCATAAGCACGTAACTGTACACGCTCACTACGCTACAAACCCGTCTCGTGTAAGCCAAAGATTCCCTTTTATCGAGTCCTTAACACTCAAGGGATTTCCTGATTGGGATTTTCCACTAATATCAGGCATTCACGTCACCCCATGGATTAAAGAAATATCTGTTAAGTTTGCGTGTTTGAAAGCGCTTCATATCCGTGGTATGGATGTGAGTGATGAAGATCTCAAACTGTTGGCTGAAACCGGAGGTAAAGATTTACGGTGTTTAAAGATTTGTAAGTGTCAAGGTTTTTCCACGGATGGGTTAATGCATGTCTCTAAGTATTGTAATGGTTTGAGGACGCTGTGGGTTGATGCTAATCTTGTTAAAGATGCAAATGAGAAAGAGGGTAAATGGTTACGTGAATTGGCTTTGCATAACAAGGTTATTGAATCGTTACATTCTGATATTAATGATGTGAACGATCTTACACTTATTGTCAAAAAATGTAGCAACTCTTTATTATCTTTGAAGATTAGTCCAAATAAACCTCTAAATCATCTAGGAGATGTCTTTAGCCATACTATTAAGTTAGAAGATTTTTATGGTGCTGTTTTTGACAAAGATGGGGACTATAGTAGTTTCAAATTCCCCCCAAGAATTCGTGGTTTAGGTATTCAGGGCATGCCCGTTACTTCATTATATTTTCTACTCCCTTATGTAAATCAGCTGCGGGAACTGGATCTTAGGTTCAGTGGAGTTGAAGCTTTTTGCCAATGCTTCTTGATTGAAAAGTGTCCCAACTTGGAAGTACTATCTACATATGATAATTGTAGAGATATGGGATTCCGAGTTATTGGTCAAGTTTGCAAGAAACTGCGCAAACTTACCCATTATGGGGATGTGACTCACATTGGACTTATTGCTCTCGTACAAGGATGTACCAATTTGGAGTATTTAGATGTTTCGCTCTCAGATTTTTCAAATGAAGCTATCGAGTGTGTAGGAACTCATTTAACGAATCTTCGTGATTTCCGTATGAATTTGGTTAAGAAAGACGGTATAACAGATTTACCTCTTGACAACGGGATCCGAGCTTTGCTAATGGGGTGCAGCAAACTCAGAAGGCTACATATCAGCCTATGTGATGGAGGATTGACGGATGTGGGTGTGGGGTACATTGGGAAGTATGGTCTTAATTTAAGATCTCTCTTTCTCCGTTGTACAGGAGAGTCTGATGCGGGACTTCTAGAGTTATCAAAAGGATGCCCAAATTTAAGAAAGCTAAGTTTGGATAATTGTCCCTTTAGCCCGAAAGCTGTCCCTTTTTTACTTAATATACACTCACTAAGATATATACAGGTTAAAACTGGTGATGACACTGTTTTGGCACTCACTCGTCCAGCGTCAACTACTGAGGTAAGACTACTCGAAACTTAATTTGTAATCTGCTAGATTTAATTAGGTTTTATGAATCTCTTTTTTCCAAACACTTTTGTCTACTTTTATTTTTATTTTCATTATGTACAAAGTTTGTGCCTTTGTTATCATTAGAAAAATGGGCAGCTTGTGCATTAATTATTCTTACCGAGGGTATTGGTATATGTAGTTTGGTCTCTAAGTAACTGGTTAAAACGGACCGGTTTTTTGTCCATTTTTCAGAATCATTATTAGAATCTAATGAGCTAATTAGGAGTAAAAATTAATGATTTTACATGAATAACTTTAAAAAAAATGTCGGTCTATATACTAGAAACAAACTTTTGGATAGTTTAGGCATGTGCAGCCTGTTTCCTTTTTGCCAAAACATCTGACCCATCAGATATAAAACCCAACTCAAATGACCCAATTGTAAGTTAATTGAAACGGTTCTGTACCACCATTAAATCGTCTCGTTCTGACCCTAATGCCTAAAAAATCCGGCTAATAATCATTAGGAAAAACAATACATTTTTTGTGTCATGACTTAAGTGTCCCATATATCATTACTATCAAAATATATGTAGCTTTTTTTAATGAGAAATTGGGAATCTATAGAACTTCGTCAAATTTCACCTAACAACGAGGATGATACCTAGTTTAGTCCTTTTAACTTTATCAGCTCAAAGCTTTCAACTTTAATTTATCCGTAGACTTTCTTTTCCTATAAGAATAAACTATCTGTTAAGAAAATCTTGTATTTAAAACTAAGTGACGTTATTCATTTTGATGTACTGACCTTTGCTGCAGGTACTTACAGAACTGACACAGTATGTTACACTTGCTGAAAAACTCTATAAGTTAGCCGCACAGTTAGTAGCAGATGGAAGTGGTTCAGGACCTGTAAATCTAAGATATACATACTCAATAGCAACATATGATTGTGATACCCCATTAGTCCGCGCTATGGTCGCCAAAATTATCCGTGTAAATAAACCCGACGCCAAAGTTATCCGTGCCGTTATTCGTTTCAATGACAAGCCACTCGAAATCATAAAAGTCGAAATTTCTAATGTCGAGTCACGTCTTGCGGTTGCAATATCTGAGTCTCGGGATATTAAAGTAGAAGGAAGGGTCAAGGATGGGGTCCCACATTTGACGAAAATAGGTGCTTTGGATGTAAATGTGAGTTTGGAAGGAAATATTATACTTTGTAGACAAGCTGATCAACCTAATATAATTGGAAGGGTGGGAACTATACTGGATGAAGAAAATGTGAATATTAGTTCTATGAGTTTTGGTAGGATCACACAAAGTAAACAAGCGGTTATGGTGATTGGAGTTGATAAGAAACCAAGCAAAAAGGCTTTAAAGAAGATTGACGAGATTCCTGCTGTTGAGGAGTTTGTTTTCCTTGCCTCGTAGTCTTGAGGAATTATTCTGTTAGCTAAACCAGTCGAACTTGGTATTGTTCGTTTTGTTAAACTTATTATTCATGATTAAACTGTAACGCTTACTGATTCTTATTTACTACTAAGAGCATTAGCAACGCATGCTTTTCCAAAGACTTTTCACTGTTTGAACAAGTCATTCAAATGACTTTATGCATTACTAGCAAAGGCTTTTTAGAACATTTAATGCCAATAACTTGGCAAACACCAAGCGGTTGATGTATAGCTTGAAGCTTTTATTCAGCATTAAATTTTCAGTTTCAATCATTTCACATTTATTGAGAAACTTTTGCTATTACTTGATGCATTGGAGCTATTTTTTAACAAGACCTTTCATTTAATGAAAGTAACATAAATAAATGCTCTTTAAGAAGGAAAAAGTCATTAATGACTTTTAGCGCTGCATATGCTCTAAGAGCATGTCCAATGCAAAAAGCTTTTGATAGCTTTTTGCATTTATGACATTGAATGCAAACACAAAATATGAGTAATACTTTTACAAAAGACTTGGTGTTTGCCAAGTCTTTGTAAAAAGTCTTACAAAAAGCCTTAGGTGCAATGCCAAAAACTACTCCCAAAAGCTTATTGTAATAGTGAAAAGTCATTGGATGGTTTGCCCATTGTAGTTGCTCTAAGATATTGTTTATAATAGCTGAAGGGCATGGAATACCGTGTTATTGTAAAAAACGAAGCGTCTTAGTGTTGAAATTAATTGCATTTTAAGTGCTTCATCAGCTTCTGTAGCAACATATTTTATCCACTTCTATTAAGGCTGTCAAGATCGCGATCCCACCTGAGATCGTTTTTATCTTTGCAAGATCGAGATCGTAAGATCGGATCCTACCAATTTATCATGTAATCCAAGCAATTTATAAATGAGTCAAACTTTTTTTATTTTTACATATCATCAAAGATAAATCTATATAATATTCTCTTGAAAATGTCAAAGTTACCAAAATAAAGTAAAACACAAAAAAGTCAAGTCTTAGTCGTCATATGATTACATAACATGCGTATATACGTCTCAAAACAAAGTAAATTACTAGTATCACTATAAATAAAGTATCTAAATTAATACTTAAAGGTTAATAGTTAAAACTATGAAAAGGGTAAAAAAATTTACTTGTAAGAAACTTTTTGTTTTAGGCAATACGAACATGAGAAGAATCTTAATTTGTTTAATGTAATTTGTATTTAGAGAAAACAAATAAGTATGTTTACTGATTAAAAAATAAGGAAATTAAACATCAATACTTGTTACTGAGATCAACGGACTCGTATTTATATTTTTTGAGCCTAAAGATTAATGGGTTAGTAAGTATGTAAGTGAGTAAGTTAGTAACTTGGTAATTTGGTAAACCTGTATCCACACGCGATTTTACGATCTTACGTGCGATCCTACACCGATCTTACGATCCCCCCTTTGATGCGATCCTACACCGATCTTACACGATTCTATCAGGTGGGAACGTAAGATCGTACGATGTTACGTGTAAACCCGCGATCTTGACAGCCTTAATTTTAACTTCTTCTGCAATGTCACCTTTTTCCACTGTTAGTGAAGGGCTTAAAAGGGTTGCGTTTGTGCGTGTGAAATTGCGTTCATTTGTTGACTTTCGGATGTATTAACACGATTGTGAATTGCATTTTTGTACGAATAAAGGAGTTTGGAATGAGGGTGATTTATAGAGGGAGTTCTTGTAAAATGAAGTGAAAATTGAACTTAGTTTTTAGCTCGATTAGTGAGCCTCATATTAGGTCGAGTATCTTTAGGCTGTGCGCGCTTCTAGCTTTTACTGTGTCGATCTTGAGTAGCTTATTAGCCGTTTGACTCATTGCACTTCTAAAGAAATCTTGTGAAATGCATGACTAGTACTGCTAATGATGTATTAGGTTGTGTTGCTACGGACCCTAATATCCTAGGGATTTAGTTTTAAGGTTAGAATTTTGTAATTTCAATCTGGAGAAAGATCCTCTCACTACAAACACAACAAGGAAATACGCCTAAATACACGAATGAGGTGATATGCTTTCAATAAAAGGTCGATATTTATTCTAAATGTGATGTCATTCTCTTCGAGCTGCGATTATCACCGGGTTTTTTTTTCTCCACATCAAAAGCTGTCACCATTTTGTTGCATATGGTGGTTGCTATAGTGATACCACTTATATTATAAGGTACATAGATGAGCTTACTTCAATTTTTCAATATCAATTGCCTTCTTTACAATCCGGCTGTTTGTAGAATCTCATGCAATAACCGGACCATTGATTCGTTGCAGGCAGCCGATATAATCTGTTGACATATTATGGAATTACACCTATATATGTATTTTGTAGTTAATGCCAGTTGAGACCTGTGACTCTGTGAGTATAGCAGTGGTGACAACAAACTCGGTGTCTTTTATACATATATGTATTTTTTATACATATGTTATTCCTTAATTTTCAAAAAGATGTAGTTGAGTCAAGCTTGATATGCCGATATTTCATTGCAGTTTGAGCTTGAGATATGATAATAATGGAGCTTGAGTTTCATATGACTAGTCGAGCTACAGCTTCCCTAAGGAGCATTTGTCTTTAGTACTACTAGTCATCCATTTCTCAGGACTTCTCTAGAAGTGTAATGAGTCAAACGGCTAATAAGCTACTCAAAATCGACACAGTAAAAGCTAGAAACGAGCACAGCCTAAACAAACTCCGAGTTCAAACCTATTTTGAGGCTCACTAATCGAGCTACAAAATTAACCAAGATCAATTTTCACTACACTTTCACTTCATTTTACAGCAAACTGCCTCTAAAACACACCCTCACTAATTGAGCTACAAAAATCCATTTCACAATCTTGCCAATACAACAGAAAATCAACGAACTAACCCATTTTCACAGGAAGAGACACGATATCGTCAATCCTTTATACCAATAGAAGTTGATATAATACGTTCGAGTGTTTGACAATATCATCATATTCCATGCCATTCAGCTACTATTATTACTATAAGAATCAGTCAGCATTATAGTTCAATGATGAATAACAAGTTTAACAACACGAACAATACGACATTAGTGAATCAAAACAACCAAGTTCAACATGTTGAGTTGTCAGTCAATCGTCCACTCTACTCATTTCGCCACCAAGAATTGACCAAAACCAAGACTACAAAGCAAGGAAAACAAGATCAGGAATCTCATCAATCTTCTTCAAAGCATTTTATTAGGTTGATCAGCTTGTCTACAATGTAATGATCCCTCTACAATGACTTGTTCTTCATTTACACAGATAACTTTAGCAACCATAGCGCAGACTAATGGGATATCGAAATTATCTGTTGCTCTTGAGGATGTATATGTTATCTTTACAGGTCCCAAACCTTTTTCGCCATGAGTTTTTCAGAATCTAAAACATACTGTGTCACTTCTGTATGTACCTGTAGCGAAAGTCAGTACATCAAAATAAATAACATCACTAAAAAGTTTTGAATACAAGATTTTCTCAACAGATAGTTGATTATTTTAGGAAAAGAAAGGCTACGGATAAAGTTGAAAGATTAAGCTGACGAAGTTAAAAGGATTAAACTAGATATCGTCCTCGTAGTTGGATGAAATTTGTCGAGTTCTGTAATTTCCCATTTGACATTAACTACATATATGGGACACTTACGTCAAGAGACAAAAGATGCATTGTTTATCCTAATAATTTTTAGGTGGATTTATTTTAGGCATTAGGACTCAGCACGGGACGATTTGATGGTTCTGTTGATTCCTATGGATTGGATCCAAAACAATTCTTGAATGGGGTATTCAACTCCAGGCCGAATGAATAATCCTTTCCACGGAGGCAAAGATTTGCCTGTTAGGTGGTACACAACAGTTTCAACCAATTTACATAAAAATGGGTCATTTGAGTTGGTTTTTATATCTGATGGGTCAAATGTTCGGGTAAAAAGGAAACTGCTTGAACATGCTAAACTATCCAAAAGTTTGTTTCTAATATATAGACCTCAAATCATTTACTAATTATTTTTATAAAAATTTGTAAAATAATTTAATTTTACTACTACTACTAAATAGCGCACTGGATTCTAATAATGATTCTGAAAAATGAAAAAAAATAGGTCCGTTTTAACCAGTCACTTTGATAGACCAAACTACATATATCAACATCTTAATAACTAATGCAGAAGCCGCCCATTTTTCTAATGATATCATATTTTTAATCATAACTAAGGCATAACCTTTTGTACAATCTAAACAGATTACAAACTATTAATAAATCTAATAATTTATAGCAGATTGCATATTAAGCTTCGAGTAGTATTACCTCAGCAGTAGACGTTGGACGAGTGAGCGCCAAAACAGTATCAAAACAATTTTTAACCCGTATATATCTTAGTGAGTCTATATTAAACAAATAAGTGGCAACAGCTTGCTGGCTAAAGGGACACTTCTCCAAACTTAGCTTTCTTAATTGTGGGCACCCTTTTGATAACTCTAGAAGTCCTGCATCAGACTCTCCTGTACAGCGGAGAAAGAGAGATCTTAAATTAAGACCATACTTCCCAATGTAACCCAAACTCACATCCGTCATTCTTCCTTGAAAATGGTTAAAATGTAGCCTTCTGAGTTTGCTGGAACCCATTAGCAAAGCTCGGATCCCATTATCAAGAGGTGAATCTGTTATAGCGTCTTTGTACAAATCCATACGAAAATCACGAAGATTCTTCAAATGAGTTCCTACACATTCCATAGCTTCATTTGAAATCTTTGACAGTGTCAATTCCAAATACTCCAAATTGGTACATCCTTGTACGAGAGCAATAAGTCCGATGTGAGTCACACTCCTATAATGGGTAAGTTTGCGCAGTTTCTTGCAAACCTGACCAATAACTCGTAATCCCATATCTCCATAATCATCATCTGTAAATAGGACTTCCAAGTTGGGACACCTTTCAATCAAGAAACATTGGCAACAATCTCCGACTCCCGTGAATGTAAGATACAGTTCCCGCAGCTGATTTACATAAGGGAGTAGAAAAGAGAGTGAAGAAACGGGCATGTCCTCAATACCTAAACAACGGATACGTGGGGGGAATTTGAAACTACTATAGTCCCCATCTTTCTCAAAAACAGCGCCATCAAAATCTTCTAACTTAATAGCATGTCTAAAGGCATCTCCTATGTTATTTAGAGGTTTATTTCGACTAATCCTCAAAGATACTAAAGAGTTGCTATAGTTTTTCGCAATGAGGGTAAGATCGTTCACATCATTAATATCAAAATTAAAATGTAACGATTCAATAACCTTGTTATGCAAAGCCAATTCACGTAACCATTTTCCATCTTTCCCATCCGCATCTTTGCAAAAACTATCTTGCAACCATAGCGTCCTCAAATCATTACAATACTTAGAGACGTGCATTAACCCAACCGTGGAAAACCCCCGACACTTACAAATCTTCAAACTCCGTAAATGTTTACCTCGCCTTTCAGCTAACCGTTTGAGATCTAAATCACAAACATGCATACCACGGATATGAAGCGCTTTCAAACAGTCAAACTCAACACATATTTGTTCAATCCATTGGCTGAGGTCAGTGCCTGATATTAGTGGAAAATCCCAATAAGGAAGTCCCTTGAGTGTTAAGGAGTCGATAAAAGGGAATCTTTGGCTTACACGAGACGGGTTTGTGGCGTAATGCGCGTGGACAGTTAAATGCTTACGTGTAATACAATCGAGCTCGTAAAATCTATGGGAAACTAATGAAATAGAGTTACGGTCATCGCCATCGTGTATATAAGGTATAACAATGTCTAACACAGTCTCCAGTGATCCATTCATGTTCAACTTCAGATTATCAGCGATAAAAAGTACAAATTAGAAGAAAGAAAAAAAGGGTTTTGCAATTGACTAAAGACTTACTCAAAAGCAAAGAATTAAGGGTTTTGAACTAAATAAACTATCGCAGAGAACCCTAACCTTAAAAGGATGGTATTACTGGTATACAGTTCGCATTCGTTAAAAGGATATATATGACACGTAGAAAAATTTGCATTCACCTTACTATATTATCTTTACTTCTTTGTTCAAAAAAAAAAATATTATCTTTACTTCAAGTTAGATTTATAAACTTTGAAAAATTTTAAATTAATTTGTTAAAAGTAAAACTATCTTTAATTCTTTATGTAAAAAGTAAGAGAGAGAAAAATATAATTATTGCGTTTTTTTTTAAACTAGGCGAATACCCGCGAATAGCAGCGGAAATCCTTATCAGCAGATAATTAACGATATGCGCCATTATGATAACTGTTTTATGTACTGTCCAAAATACAACATGAATATATCAAAATGAAGTTATAAACAATGTTAACATGCGATAAATTATTAGCATGTATCAAAAAGCATATAAATATATTTAGTGAAAATGAAACATTATGAGATAAAATCTAAAAACGCACGTTACTCGTCGCGTAAGCATAAAATAAAATGTATTATTACATATTCAACCGTGGCTGAAACCGAAGAAACATATGACTTCATTTCCTGAAACTTAAAGTAAACAATGAAATACGAATCATGTATATCAAATGGTAAAATTACAAATCTTGGATAAGATAAGGTTAATATAATGTTAGATGAAAGGTAGTAATTTATATTTTTTAGTGAAATTATACAACACTATGTATATATCATTAAGTCATGTCTTAAATAGTTTCTATTGATCAAATGAAGATGTGCCTGCTCAAAATAGTGTTTAGTATATATTGGACTCGGCTTCTTCTTCAATGCATTGAAAAAGTTACAAAAGTGATAGTTTTGAACCGAACCTATTTCAACCCGTTTCTCAAACTTCTAGCCAATTATGCCGCTCTCATAAACAATGGAGGCATATATGCAATTCCAACTGTGATGTTAAAACAGTTTTCCATTTAGCATATAATGTAAGAAATTTCATGATCATTCAAAAGCACATGATTTTTAAGATACAAAAAAAAAATATCAAAATGATATAAATGAAACCAGCGAGTTGTTTGGTACCCACATTTAACTACCATTTTTAGCTTATAGCCAAGATAAAAACTTCAGAGCCAAATAACAGTAACTTTCACTCATAATACATAAGAAACATATGTGTTTGACCTTATTTCATATAGGGTTAATATACAAAGAAGTTACTAAACATTCCAAGAAATTTGTCTTAAGGTAGAACGTTCATTTTGTGTTTCTAAGTTACTGAACTTTACTAAACTATACATCACTATAATTTAGTGTTAATTTGAGTAACCTGAATGCGTGTTTTTTGATAAGTTAAGTAACATAAATGTCTTGTTTTTTCATGTTAAGTAACATAAATACCACGTTTTTTATAAGTGGGTAACTTAATCAACCGGTCATATGAACATTAGTAACTTAGAAACACAAAATGAACGTTCATTACCTTAGGACAAATTTCTTGGAAAGTTTAGTAACTTTTTTGTATATAACCCTTTCATATATAGTAACTTTGACCCACTGCTCGCACATACAATTTATTCATTCCCACATTTGCAAACAATTACGTATGTGATTATTACAACCCAAATTTCGCAGATGTGCATCAACTGAAGGTGTCCACTTACCCATTTAGTCTCTAAACTATAAATATAAAGTGATCAAACCCTACCTCAACCATTCTATAATTCTTGATTACGATGTTCACTTTACTTAAAACTTGTACAACATCTGTAAACTTAACAAACTACTGAAAGAAAATAGTACCGAGATAGTATAGAATAGACTTTTTCCATATGTGTAATGTTAATGCCAAAAAAATCACCTTGTTTGTCGAGTAAGTTTGGCATAGAGTGAGCCCCTATGCGACAATCCCCTGAAAAGATTCAAAACTGTGACAGATCACATATATATAGCAACATATATATAGCAACATATATATAGCAACATATATATAGTAGTGTGCTATCAACAATCAACACGAAAATAAATAAATAAAACACATACTCACGATTTTATCAATCTCGCTTCACTGCGCAAACTTGCATTTTCTAGGTAGCATTGTATTTTGACTTGGTTTTGTGTTTGTTATTGGTCTGAAGTGTGTTTACTTATTTTCAAATGTTTGATTTTAATGTCGATAATAAGAGTCTACTTTAACATCTAGGCCACGTCGGTTTATATGACACAGTCTATTAGAAAACCATTATTTGACTCGCTAATAAGCATCGTCAACCCACTGAACCCACCCACCAAACCCATCAACTGAACCCACTCACTGAACCCACCCCTGAACACACTCCCTAAATCCGACTGTTGAACTAAACCACTGAACAAACCCATTGAAAGCAACCAAGACGATCCTCAAACGATCAACAGTTAGGTGATAGGAATGAAGGACTTACACTATGAGACTTTATGAGACTTTCTACGATTTTGAGTGTATTCTACTAATGGCTCGTTAATAAAAGCTGCTAGTACTTGGTCTACATTTCTCCAGTCGGGTGTTCGTGAGCTAGTAAGTATTTAATGTCTGCTAACCTCGAATCTTAGATCAAAACAAAATAAGCCATAAGCAGGTTATATAAGCCAAAACAAAACCCCTTAAATTATCGTAAGCCAAAAAGTTTCAAAATAAGCAAAAATAAGGGGAGCATATGATGACCGACAACTTAATTAGTTTTCGTGATGGCCTTTCTGTTCATTTTGAACCAAAAGAAGAAGATGAACCTATATCAGTTGTTTGCCATAGAAAAAGGGCATAAGAAATAACTCAAAATGGATGCTTACAAATAGGCATATTGTAGCAAATAAGAAAACATGTTATTGCACGCACATACTAACAACCGAAAGTCCTTTGCACTCGCCGTCTCAAATAGCACGTTACCGATGGGCAAAAAAGTTACTGAAACATGTCTCTAACACTTACTAACAACAGCCGACGCATGCAGTGGTTCACATAAACCTGTATGCATAACACCTTTCATAAAAAGCTTGAATGTAAACAGAAAGATCTAAACTAAAAAAAAGTTGGTTTGGTATTAGTATCAACATCACAACCTTAAGTTAAATACATGCCTATTAATGTCGCTGGAATACTAAATAAGCACATAAGCCGTATAATACTTATAATCCCAACCAATGTTGCAAAAATCGTGAATCGCTAGTCGGTCGGTCGACCACCTTGTAACTTCTAATCGTTCTAGGCGGGATTAATCGGTGATTAATCGGATCAACATTTTTAGCAAATATTGGGTATTTTCGGTAAGTTTTGGGTATTTTTTACGAGTTTTAGGTATCTTAGGCATTACTATTCTTAGAATCCATCTTTTCATACATATTAATAGTTACTATAAGTGATAAACACAAGTTTATAGCGAGTTTTTGGTATTTTTGGCAAGATTTGCAAGTTTTCGACAAGTTTGACCTCCATTGACCGTCATTGACCACAATTGACCGCCATTAATCGCCTTTAGATTAATCGGAAAGGTTGATGACCTTGTAGCGATTAATCGGAGATTAATCGTTCTTGTAGACCTTGTTTTGCAACATTGATCCCAACTAATATACCTTTTAGTAAGTGTGGGATCATCTTAATTTATAACGGGTATTGATACGCTCATAGCACACGAACTCTTTTATGACTGTCTTATCGGTTCGAAACTAAGAAGCGCAAATGTACGTAATACTTAAAGCACAACATTAAAAGGATAGGTAAGTAAGTCTCACCAGCTGTACGAAGCCAAATA
This sequence comes from Glebionis coronaria, assembly GCA_025667525.1. Lineage (NCBI taxonomy): Eukaryota > Viridiplantae > Streptophyta > Magnoliopsida > Asterales > Asteraceae > Glebionis > Glebionis coronaria. The sequence continues at coordinate 700,852,054 of CM046874.1, forward strand.
ACCAAAATCCCCTGTAAAAAAGCACAAAACAATTTATAATAAGCACAAAAAAACTTTATAAACATGTTCAATACATTTACCAAATCCCAAAAAGACACCTGTATGCTTTGAAATAGTATTTCCGTTTAACAAGTTACCTCAAGATTGCAAGTGACATGTATATCAAGATCTTAAGATTATGAATCCGTTTAAGACGACATTTACCACACTGAAACATAAGTACACTAACAAATAATAGCTAAAACGCCGCCGAGAGAAATTCAATACCTATGACAAAAGTACTCGTTCACCTAAGTTACAGCCGTAGAAATCACTGGCACACAAATGAATCACCTACACACAGATAAACCTATTATCAAAGTAAAAAATTGATTCCCCGATTAAATACTAATAAAAAATGGAATTAGATTTATTGTGATAATAAAAATCAAATTGTATTTACCTTGAATTTCGCATTGGTGATTTGAATTGTAGATGAGTCGGTGATAACTTTTTATGCTTTCATAAATTATATAAGGAAGATGGCATTGAATTGTATAGAGGAAATTTGATAAGATTTAAAGCATTATGCGTTTTTGTTTCATTATTCAACATTTCCTAAGATAGTTCTAATTAAAAACGTCTAACAACTTTCTTAAGAAATTCCAAACTTTCCATACGTGATTAAAAAAACTTACAGGAGAAGCTACAAAGGAAAATTTTCAAGTTTCAACATTAGCTATCCCTCCTTTATAGTTAGTATAGATTATGTGTGTTTTTGTCGATGAACAATAACTTTAAAACGAAGGCAAGGCAGTATGTGTTTTTAACTTATTTTACATCTTAATATACAGTAAATAGATAATTCATCAAACACTTTTATTAAAAAATATATATCTTTAACAGCTTTCCAGTTTACAACTTATCGCTAATTATACCACACATACCCTAATTTCAATAGTTTTACTACCTCCGTCCCAAAATTATTGTACACCTTTTCTTTTCCGTCTGTCCCAAAATTATTGTCTACTCAAAAAATAAAAGGGAGTGATTTGCACATTCTTCAAATTAATTGGTTAAATTAATGTGTTTTGACACATATACCCTTATAAATGTAAACATGATTAGAAGTGAACCGAGGTTATATGTGTCAAGATACACTAAAAATAAAAGTTGGATTTGTTTAAGATTACTATGTTACCCTTAGTTCAAAGTGGTATTTACAAAAAAAACATAAATTAATTATCAAAGGGTAAAAATGTCCTTTTTGTGCTTTCGTACAAATCAAAACAGTAATTAATGCATTTTTTTTAATTGTGTAGTTTTTGTTTGTGAACAATAATTTTGGGACGGGTGCGTAGTATTTGGTATAAACTTATGAGTATAACTATCATATTAAGTATGGCTCATTTAAGATGTATAATTTTATCAATTTTGTAATGAAACAAATAATATATATGGGGCCATATGAATGGTTAATGAGAAGAAAGGTTCTAAATAGCACGATATAGCATGAGGCGTAGCCTTCACGTTATAAAACAAGCTAAGACGTCATTTTAAATAGTGCTTTAAAAAACGGCCTCCACGTTCTAAACCGCGTGTTAAAAAATGACATAAAGTGTGATATAGCACGTTATATTGCGTAGTGTGGTGCCTTTTTTGAATATTTTAACAGATTTACAAGGTATTTGGGCTTGCTTACTAAACTTGGGCTCAATAATTTTAATATAGAGATAAATTCTTCACCACGTAAATCGTTATATAAATATTAATTTATAGATATTTGTGTCGTGATATATCAGGATTTAAAAAACGTCGTTGCTTCCCTATATCATTTGAAGTTTGATGCTTGACAATGACGTTACGTCACGCTTTATGCTATTTACAACCTTTATAAAAGATACCTTTTCCCCTTGATACGAATATGATAGATTATCAATCAGTCTCTAACCAGACATGTGACTTATGCGTGTTTATTTGGTTTTATGGTTGGGAGGGTGTTGATCCCTTTGAATAGATCTATATCCTGTTAAGGATTTATGCAATAGCTTGTATTCAAACTAGACCACTTGACAACTCTTACTCAACTAAATAAGCTATGTGGAATCTAACTTATAAAGCAAAGAAAAACAGAATTATTCTAACTATTTGATCTTCTATTAATCGAATTTTGCAATAGGTACAAGAAACTCATTGTACCTATGTTCCTTTTATAGTGTAAGGAACCCTAGAATATTCTATGATAAGTATATCACACACAATATATTATCAATATTCTAAACTATTAAGTATATCACATAAGATATACTCTAACTATAACTATAATATATCTTTACTAAAGATATATTTGTCTTTATCAACTTAGCATTACTTACATTAACTCTAACGGTACTTGCTAACACTAACAGTACTTGTACTAACGGTACTTGGTAGTTTACAATAATTCCCAACAATCCTCCCCTAAACAAGAATGACAACTAGTTATCTTCGTGTTTCTCTGTGTGTTGAATGTATAAGAATACATGTCTTCAAACTTGGATTGAACTTGGTAATCTTGTACTTGTATACCAACTGAATGTATCCAAACACTCTATGCAGATCTTCTTCTGATATGCTAATCTTCAAGTCTTCATGAATTTCATCTTTGTCTTCAAAAAGTGATCTTTAGTGTCTTTTGATTCTTTGCAGCAACTTATGTTATCTTCATATATAGTCACTTCGCCTTGAGTGATCAGAACTCAACTTCTTTGTGATTTTCTTGAGCTTAAACATACACCACATATATCTTTTTCCCCTTCTTTTAATCTTCAAATATGAGTCTTCTTATGAATCAACATTTCTGCTTGTATCTTCTTGGCTGAAATAAAACAGTTAACAACAAACCAATCTGTATTGGCATCATGATTTTGAGCAAATCATCAGCTATCAACGGATTTGATTTATTCTTTACCAGTTAGCCGTACACTCTGGAATAGCCAATACTTTATTCATAAAGAATAAGGTGTACTGATAACCCTATAATTTTTGGTAAACTATCAACCATTAACGGATTTGATAGAGTCTTTACCTAGAACCGTTTGCCCTAGGACTAGCTAACTCTTCACTTCTAAGTATGGTGAGTTAATGACCATGAAGTTTTTAGCAAACTACTATCAACGGATTTGAGAAGTCTTTACCATAAACCGTTTGCTTATAGACTAGCCAGTTCTTATGTTTGTTACACATGGTGAACTGAGAACCATTTGTGAAGTGTGACTAAAAGTCAAACACTTAAGGCTCCTTCTCAGCTTCTTCTTCAGGTTCCAAATCCTTGAGTTGTTGTTTGATCATCCTAATCAACTCTAAAGCACCATTTGACTCCTCTAAAACTTCTAGTTGTTGTTCTAACATTCTTTTTAACAACCTTCTTCCAAAAGGATATCTTTTCTCTTGAAGCATATAGTATGTAACATCATCTACATCTAGTGTATGTATACCACATGACTTATAATATCTCAAGTAAGTAGGAACCTGATTTTCTAGATCCTTCAATATTTGTTGACCACAATTATGTGGCGCATACATAAACTTCAATTCTCTACACAATAGGGATACTTCTTCTTGACCTTCACTTCCTCCTTGAACAAATCTATTAAGATCTTGAATGTCTTGTCTGTCAAGGATATGAAGAATGTCTTCTAATAACCTAAACATCCTAAAAATACCATATGTTCTAGTTATTCCATGAGCTTCCAATCCTTGTTTTATAGCACCTGTCCACCTTATGATTGATGATCTCTTTCCAAAGATCTCTGTATCAATGCATTGGTCTTCAAATTTGACTATCTTCAAGTGCTTTCTTCAGCTCTCATCATCATCACTATCTTTATTTGTAGATTTTGCCTTTTTTAAGCTTCTTGCTTTCTCTTGGTTTATCTTTTTCTCTTAATACCTTTGGAGGTTCTTTCTATTTTAATGGATCCTTCCTCTAAGTCAATATGTATCGTTTCTTCATGTACGTTTTACTGAGTATGTACTGCTTGTACATTTTAGTTCCTTCAACACTTTGAGCTTTACTTCCCTCATCTAAATCTTGAGCAGTCTTTGCTTCCTTTGAAATCTCCTTCACCTTTTTATTCTTCCTAGCATAAGTAGTCTTGATAGGTGGAGATGTTCCTTCTTGTCCAGCAGTACTTGCATCAAGTCTGGGGGTACTTCCAAATTGCTTTTGTTGTTGTAGATGTTTCTTGACATCTTCAATGTCCATTTTATCTTTCTCATATCTAATCTCAATAAAGTTCAACTTGCTCCTTTTGTGTTGTTCATACAAAGTCTTGATTTCATCAAAGCTCTTCCTGACTAGTTATGCATGAGTGAAATATTTAACCTTTTTGAGGTAGGACACCATTTGATTCCTAATTTGAGTAGTTGGTGGAGGCTTGACTCTTTATTTTCTTCTCTTTTCAGCAGAGAATCTCTGTTGCTCCCTTACTAAATCATCAATCAATCTATCCTTTTCTTCATCATCATATGCATCTCTCTCTTCAGATATTAAGGACTCAGCTAGGAGTTCACTTACTTTTAGTTCAGCTTGAATTCTGTCATCCTCTTCTATATTCCATTCTTAATGTACTCTTTGTACTTCAAGCAATTGTTGCTTAGATGTAAGTTCTTCCTGTTGCTCTTATTCATGCATTCTTGCTTGTAATCTAAGAGCTACTTCTTCATCATGCTCCATTTGATGAAATTTGTTCATGACTTTGCTGATATCATCATCGGAATCACTTTCACCTTCTGACTCAGATTGCAATTGTTTTATGCCCTTATCCTTTGGATCAATCTTAGGTAATTTCTTCAATAACCTTGAAGATCTTCTTTCTTCATCTTCATCAGGTTGTTGTTGTATCACAATACCTTTTGTAATGGGCTTTGACGCTTGCACTTGTTGGGATTTTAGAATACTAGTTAACCATTAACTACGAGTGCGCAGCGGAATGGATCTAGTATAATATTTATGATTAACACATAATAAAACAATAAATACTATCCTTTTTAGTTTAATTGATTAAATCAACTAAATGACTCTTGATCTTGAAACTTAAAGGTAAAATAACCGTCTCTATAAGTTGCTCACACACACGTCAAATGAGCACTTTACGATGCTAGTGATTGCTTCACGATAACTAACAACAAGCGTTCTTGATCTCGCTTTAAACCGATTCGAATACCAAAAAGGGTATACGTTCGAATGGTTTATAACAGAAAGAAGAGAAGACAAACGTTATTGTTATTCGATTTAGTGTATTTTTCAACATACGAATAAAACAACTAGTCCACCTTTTATAGTTTTCTAACATTGATCACAAAAGGAATATATTGTGTCTTATAGACCAAGAAAAATAAAGCCAATCTTTCATATACAATAAACAAAGACACAAGAGAATCCTTAGTTCTCTTATTTATATCTTTTACTACCAAATAAAAGTAGCAAGGAAAGAAAAAACATATTTTTATAGAATAAAATATCTCATATGTTTGTATGTAGGAGCTTTATTTTTGAATCATATATCTCTTTTGAGACTGGAAGATATGTTTGTAAAACTATTTAAAACTTGTCTTTTCTTTTTTTATTTAACACGTACTAATTAGTTTACAACGTCTAACGGTTAAACTAAAATGTTAAATATATTTCGTGAAACATATTATACATTTAATAAATATAAACGATTTACATATATTAAATATATAATAAACGTGCTCTTCGTGTTCAAGTGTGTGCCCCCGATAGGCTCACTCATTTTCGACGTCTAAACGATTACACATTCCGACAGATCCCACTTGTGAGTGTTTAGAATAATTCGTCTACAAAATAATATCTAACAACACTTTATTGTAATCAGAAATGACTGGGGTATAGTTTCAAGAAGAATATCTCAAAAGTATTCGATGGTATATGATTATTAAAGCTTGCTGGTAATCATCCCTTTGTTTCTAGTACCGTTAAACCAGGGATATGGGTCTTAACTCATTCCATATAGTTTAACTTATTTTCTCGTGATCAAATTACTTTAGATAGTCCAAATGTAACAAGAATCATCTTGATCACACTTTGGGTACGACCATATAATTATCCAATTAATTCTGGAGAGGATCCAGTGGTACTATCTGCACTATATCAAGTGGAGGAACTAATTCTATATTGACTGCAAGTGTCTGTGGATGCTGCTTCACAACACTTCCAACTATAGCCTTTATAACTAACTCTTGCAACCTAGCGTTTAACATATAATCAAGAAGCGATATTCACACATGCACAACTTGTTTGCATCTAAAGTCTAAGGACGACTTAATCACCATTATTTCGAAAATATACTCATGACAAGGATCCAAAAGTAATATTTGAAAGTTCGGGGTGTCCAATATGCATCCCTTATGAATAACATATGAGTTTGGTGGGAACCTTCCATTATATTCAAAGAATATATCCAACACTCATGTTTGTCTTAACGTAGATAATATTCTCATATTGCTAACAGATAATGGACATGTTTAGAATAATCAAATATTCAAGGATTTAAACATACAAATATAGGACAACAGTAATTATATGAATGAAAACAAACATCAAATATCTTTATTCATCAGAAAATAATAATTGTCTTACAATCCCAAATTATCCAAATACTAAAATAACACATATTACATGATACTATTAGCTGGAAGCAATCCAATATTATGCGAAATCATTGAATGCCTTTTAAGGTCCAAAGCCTTCGTAAAGGGGTCAGCTAAGTTGTCATCTGTGTAAACTTTCTCCAGTGTAATATCACCCAGTTCAATCACTTCTCGGAGGTAGTGAACTTTAACACGATAATGTTTCGCACCTTTAGTGATTCCTGGTTCATTAGCTATAGTAATGGCTTCGGTATTATCACAATACATCTTCGTAGGTTCATTATTTGTGGGAACAACACCAAGCCCAGAAATAAATTTCCTAATCCAAATTGCTTCCTTAGCAGCCTCCGAAGCTGCTATATACTCAGCCTCTGTAGATGAGATAGCATGGATGGTCTGCTTTGCACTTTTCCAGCTAACAGCACCTCCATTCAATATGAAAACATATCCAGTTTGAGACTTCATGTCATCAGCATCCGTCAGATATCCAGCATCAGTGTTGCAAGCAACCCTGAGCTCTCGTTTCATATCTCCTCCATAAACAAGAAACATGTCTTTGGTATGCCTAAGATACCTTAGAATGTTCTTAACAGCAGTCCAGTGAGAATCACCAGGGTTCTGCTGAAATTGGCTTGTCATGTTCTGAGAGAACGCAACATCTGGTTTAGTGCATCTAACAGCATACATGATTGATCCTACTGCCGAAGCATAAGGAACTCTCTAGATGCGTTTTACCTTAGCAGGGGTAGATGCTCCTTCAGACTTAGATAATTTGAATCATTTTTCATGGGAATAAAGCCACGTTTGGAATTATCATGTTATAATTCTTCAAAATTTTATCTATGTAAGCACTTTGACATAAACCAATTAACCGTCTTGATCTATCTCGATAGATCTTGATTCCAAGAATATACGCAGCATCTCCTAGATCTTTCATATCAAAACACTTTCCAAGGTAAGATTTTACACTTTGCAACGTTGGAATGTCTTTTCCTATGATTAATATGTCATCGACATACAGGATTAGAAACACCACATTACTCCCACTAGCTTTGATATATACACATGGCTCATCGGGATTCTAAGTGAAACCAAAGTTCTTGATTTCATCATCAAATCTCTTATTCCATTGACTTGATGCTTGCTTAAGTCCATAAATGGATCTTTGAAGCTTGCATACTCGGTTTGGATATTTAGGTTTGACAAAACCTTTAGGTTGCTTCATATAGACCTCTTCGTAAAGAACGCGGCTATGGCTAAGAGAATCCTTATAGCTCTAATATCTGCAACAGGAGAGAAGGTTTCTTCAAAATCAACCCCATAGGTTTGAGTGAAGCCCCTCTCTACATATCGAGCTATAAAGGTGTGTACATTAACATCCATGTCGGTCTTCTTCCTGTATAACCACTTGCTGCTAACGATTCTAGCATTAGGGGGAAGGTCAACTAAGATCCAGACATCATTGTCTTTCATGAATTGCATCTCCAAATTCATAGCATCCAGCCATTTTTTAGATTCAAGATCTACTAATGCAGCTTTGTAGTTAGTAGGTTCACCATGATCCCTAACTCATGTTCCTTAACGTCAATGTATAAACACATACAGTCAGGAGCACGCCTAGTCCGTGTAGACTTTCGAATGGGATCTATATCACTTATAGGTTCATCAATTTATTGATCATCCTCTTCATGATCGCTAGTGTTTTCAGAAGAATGTATATCTTCATCTTGAATTACTTCAAGATCTTCTAAACTCCCACTTGCTTCTTGATTCATAAGATTACTCTCTAGGAATTCAACATTACGAGGAACAATAACTTTGTTCTCGGGTGGGTAATAGAAGGAGTAACCCATTGTTTCCTTTGGGCATCCTACAAAGATACACTTAATCGATCTGGGTTCAAGTTTTTCAGGTTTATTAAGCGTATCACGCTTGACAAGAGCTTCACATCCCCAGACCTTTAAGTAAGACAACTTAGGGGCTTGCCCATTCCATACTTCGTATGGAGTCTTTTCAACCTTCTTAGTTGGAACCATATTAAGAATGCGCGCAACAGACTCAAGAGCATAATCCCAAAAGGACTTTGGAAGAGTGGTTTGAGCCATCATGGAGCGAACCATATCTAGTAGAGTTCTATTCTCCTCTCAGACATACCAATGTGTTGTGGTGTATATGGAGGAGTTCTATGGTAAATAATCCCATGCTCCTTTAGATGATCCAGAAACTCATAACTCATAAATTCACCTCCACGATCAGAACGTAGTGCCTTTATGGTTTTAACGAGTTGATTTTCTACTTCCTTTCGAAACACCTTAAATGTTTCAAACACTTCATGTTTATGCTTTAGCAAGTAAACATAACCATAAAGACTATAGTCATCGGTGAAGGTGACAAAGTAGCTTGCACCTTGTCTTGGCACGGTTCTGAATGGGCCGCATACATCGGTGTGTATAAGTCCAAGAAGATCTTTAGCCCTCTCCACTTGATGTGAATAAGGTTTACGTGCCATCTTTCCAGATAAACAAGAAACACACTTGTCAAAGGAATCGTCATCGTTTGACTTAAGCAATACATAAATTTGTAATTGCTTAATGCGCTTTTTGCTTATGTGGCCAAGGCGACAATACCATAAGAGTGTAGAGTCCAAGTTAGACTTGGCCCTTTTGTTACTTACAACATAAATAGAACTATCGTTTGCATTAGAATCACACATATCAATTTCATATATACCATCACGAGGAATAGCACGGAAATAAAACATATTATCTTTCGAAACTGAAATTATTGCATTATTCTCAAAACGGTTAACAAAACCATCGTCATACAAACGAAAAACTGAAACAATCCCTCTAGAGATAGAAGGTGTGTAATGACAATTATTCAAAATGACTACTATCCTACTAGGGAGAAATAATTGAAAAACACCAATGGCTTCGACAGATGCACGATGACCATTGCCCACGTACAGGTTCAAAGCTCTTCGCTTCAGCTTCTTAATTATCCTTTGTAAAACCCGCATGCTTTTACCATGAATAGTATCCTTACGATAGTACGTACATGATTAGAACTTTCCTTCTATAACACGTTTACGTTTCACGTACAAGAATTACAAGTATTACGTACGTGTTATAGCACGATAAGTATTTGTTACGATAATTGTTTCAATAATAATTATAATCACGATACGAACATGAAATCATGAAGGTAAATTATTCACTAGCTAATATTACATATGTATGTATATTTATTACGATCACAAATAAATATATTAAGTCACGAACGATAACTAATTAAATTACGTAAAACACGAACACGAGAACACACTTATAATTTAGACACGGAAAATGTTCGGGTTACCCTTATGTGGGCCCCATACCCGCGGCTACAACAAGAAACCATGGGCCAAGCCCATGCAAATTTACTAAACAAGGGAAAAAGGGAAAAACATGTTTCATAATCACAAAATTTAGAAAACAAGAAAAACCCTAGTTCTTCCTTTTGGTTCTCTTTTGGCCGCCGGGTTCTACACACACCAAAGGTGTGTTCAGTTTCATTTTGGTGCTAGATTTATTGCAAGGATCGTTGTGTGTTCATCCTCATTTGATTCACGTGATCGGTATAACCCTAACCTCTTTACTTTTATTTTTTGATTTATTAATCATATAAAATCATGAATGTTTTAATAAACTAATTAAAAACAAGTGTAAACATGTTATTTTAATCATAGGGTATAATCAATTAAGGGTTAAGGGGTGTTTGTTTGTTGGTCGACGCCTAAACCGAGCCCCAAGGGGGTCTCGGCTTGGCTTACTTCGCACCACCGAGACCTTATAGTCTCGGTTTGGTGGTGGTGGTGTCACGGCAGCAGCAAGGAAGGGAGACCCCGACCTAGGTCGGGGCATGGTGGTGTATTTGGGTCCGGTTCATGGGTTAAAACACGGGTCCGGTTCACACATGTTTGGATTTAAAACACGGTCCGATTCATGAGTTATTTTACAAGGTTTAATATTTTTTACAAATTATATTTTTTTACAAGACTTAAATTAAATTAATTAAAAACATGAACATGATTGATTTAATTTACATTACTTAGGTTATTAATTTTATTATTAATACATGAATTTTAACCTATGTATTTATCATTTAATTAGACTACATAATTATTTAATTATTAAAATCATGACCTATAATTAATTAATTGACATGACTTAGGTTATATTATTAATTGATAATAATACATGTTTTAACCTAAGTATTTATTTTTACCTTTATTTAATTAAATCATATTATATTTAATTAAATACTTTAACCTATAGTCTATTTAATTCACATGAAATAATTAATAAACTATACTATTAATTTCATGACTTTGAATATTAATCAGTAAACACTTAAGCTTATATAATTAGCTTAATAATCCAGCTTATATCTAATTATGGAAACTTTCTATTTTTAGAAACTTATTTAATTAAGGCAGCTAATCTATTTATGGAAACTTTCTATTTTTAGAAACTTATCTATTTTAAGCAGTAAATCTATTTTTGGAAACTTTCTATTTTTGGTAACTTTCTATTTCTGGAAACTTTCTATTTTAGGAAACCTGCTATTTTTAGAAAGTTAATTATTATTACACAACAAGTATAATGATATGTAACACTCTCATTTTTCGTATCGGTACAGCGGAAGGGTCTTTCAGAGTGTTACGGGATAGCACAATAACTCCAATCATAGACAACACATAAAAATGGTTGTACAAGGTTTAACAAACATTCATTCGATAAAAAGTTTCAAAAGTGTACAACAGGTCCCAAATTATACAGGTCATTAAGTTTACAAAACACAGATCGAATGAACATTTTTAATATTAAGTGTGGGCCATCAGAGTCGATCTCCATCCGGATTACCTTCAAGCACCTGAGATAGAAAACGTGCAAAAATCATATCAGCGAATGCCGAGTGAATTCATAGAGTTTAATGAAAACCGTTATATAAAACAATCATTTACATTCATTTAAAATCAGAACACAAGTATAATATCGGAAGTAAGTCCTCATATTGCTAGTCAGGCAATATATATCAAGCATACATCTTAAACCGTCCATGAGACCGTAGTCTCTATATTACCATGATAGGTAATATATTCATCGTAATGGCGTCGTTATCGTTTATTTAGAGTATACAGGTCGTATAGATTGTAGGATTATTATTAGCCGCATGACATTGTTACCTTACTGTGAAAACAGCGGGCCGCGAACCCGACAAACAATTTGCCCATCTAAGTTAGCGTGTCGTCACAAAAATCACGCTATGGCATCTTCTCATACATAAATTCGCTTACCAATCAATGTGGTACGACGGGGATCAACCGTCAAGGCGCGAACTGGGGTGATCGTCCCCAAATAGTACTATCAAATGCATAAGCGTCTACCAAATCCCGGTAGTTCACAATTCATGCTAATGGGACTTTAAGTGACATAACCTAACTACTAATAATCCTTTTAGTCTCAAATATAGGGTCATAGCATCATTCAGGTCCATATCATTTAGCATACAATCGGGACTACTTGTGTTCTATTTTTATAAAAATCTAGCATGTTATCTCCCTCGCGGGTTTACAAATCATTTTATAAAACATTTAAAAGAGTGCGAGGCTATGAACTCACGTTGTTAATGAAAGGCGGATTATCGGCTACGGGCGTGCTTCGGTCACGGAAACCTATATAAATAATAATCGGTCTTAGACTCGGTCCAATGACTTTTATCAAAATAACAATATACATATGATGATTTTGTACATATGATGATGATCAAGTGGGTTTATAAATCCTTGTTTACTCGTTTTAGTGTTAACGTTTTGGTAACGTCTTACTAGTTCACTAGTTTTATCGATTTTACCTATTTTAAGTCCATTAATTCTTTTATAAGTTCTTTAACTTGTTTTTATCCATTTTATACCTATATGATCAGTATATATACTTTTCATGTTGGGCCCAAATGGGTTAAGCCCAAATAAGCTCTTTTTACAAGTATTTATCTTATTAAGTCTAATTATTAGTTCAATAGGTTTAGTTAGCTCGTAAATGTCCGTAATTCTTATAGTTCGGGTTTTATCGGTTTTTACTTGTCTTAGTTATCTATACATAAGTATATGACTTTTATAAACTTTACATTAGACGGGTTTGGTCGTCTGAGTTTTATTTGGCGAAAAACGTTAATTTTACGGCGATAGCCGAAAAAGTCGTAAAAATCAAGTTTATAGTTTTTATTACTTATAAATATTATTTTACCACCATTTATATAATTTACTCATTTAATTAACTTTTTATACATTTATATAAATAAGTTTTATAAGTTAGTGGGTTTATATTTGTACATTTTATAAATTATAATGTGAGTGCTTATATAATAATAATAAACATTATTTCCAAAATCTGATTTTTAACTTCATATTCACCATTTTTACCATATCTAGAGTTCTACAATGACTTAGAAGCTCATTTTTGGATGACATGTTCTTCATAATATGTGCTACATATAACTTAGTTATAGCTACTGCCCAATTTGAGTTTAAGTTGCCTTAACAGTCCCTACAAAACTGCTTATTCAGATTATACCACCTAACTTGTTTTGATCATATCTCACTCATTATTTTGATTCCATTGCATGGCCAACTCTCACATGTGTATAACATCATCTACTTACTGTAAATAGATTAAACCATGCAATTTTATCAGTTCATCTTTTAGTTATCTACTGTTTTTATACAGCCAACTAAATAGTCAAGATATTTAGCTTCATTTCTTATGGTTATCATCATTTTTAAGCATATTTATCAACACTTGATCCCCACACAACATTTTTATCATCATATATACATCATATACATATATAAAATGAAAGAAAATACATTTGTTCTTTACAAAATAATAAGAGAAAAATGTAGAGGATGATCTTCTTTACCAATCCAAGTGGATTTCTTGTTTTAGGAAGACAAGAACTTGATGAACACAACAAGTATCTCCAAGACCATCAAATATCAAGAACATAGGTTGGAAAATCAGCCCTAGGACACAAGCAAATCACCTCCAAAGTTGTTAATATGGCCACCAAATGATCAAGGCTTCAAGAGAACACCTTAATAGGACTAGTAAACATGTGGTTTATGGCTAGAAAAAGATCAATGATGGTGTTTGTTGGCTTATTTGGGACGGCACAAGGAGAGGATTGAGAGAGTTTTTAGAGTGGTTTGCATGTAGAAAATGATAGAAATGAAACAAGTAGCTTGTTTTGTTTAGTGGTAAAGTGAAGTGGTAAAAGTTAGCTTAATGTGTAAGCATATGCTTACACATGTATAAGTTAGCTAAGACTTGATGCCACATATGTGTGGTGGTGTCAAGTTGCCGTCCCATATTGCTAGTGGGGTGGGACAAAGTGTTTTGTCCCATCTCACTAGTTTACGGGTATTTCTCGATTCTAGTTTTCTCGATTTGCGTGCCCTCGGGTCGTTTTACGAAAAACGTTTTTATAAATTATGAATCACCGTCACAAAACGAATCCAATAAAAATTGTCTCATCAAAAACGGAGTTCAAAAACGTAAATACGTAATCCTAAGGTTTCCGGTTTAGTCGTAAAAGACGCCAAATTATGCACGTAAGCCCAAATTTAAATCCGTAAATTGTGAGTTCGTCAACCAACACAAAAATAAGTTTCAAAATATTATACGAGAAAATATTTCACTACCTGAAAATGTTAGATTTGTCACAGCTTTTCCTCCTAAAATGGATCAACGTCCTCGTGATCCATTTCATTTGGATGTCCGTTTCTTATTGAAATCGAAGAGGTGCGGATATTTCTTCCACATTTCATCCTCTCGTTCCCAAGTATACTCCGGTCCATGCTTTGAATTCCATCGGATTTTGACAATAGGTATCCGACTTTGTTTCAGTTGCTTTACCTCACGGTCCATAACTTCTACGGCTCTTCGATAAAATGCAACTTCCCATCTATTCGAACCTTACCTAACGGAATTTTCTCATCACTCACTGCTAGACATTTCTTCAGATTAGATACATGGAATGTGTTGTGAACACCATGAAGTTCTGGGGGTAACTCTAGTTTGTAAGCCACCTGACCTACTCTAGATAAAATCTTAAAGGGTCCAATATAACGGGGATTCAATTTCCCTCGTTTTCCAAATCTTATAACGCCTTTCCATGGCGATACTTTCAACATTACTCGGTCACCCACTTCAAACTCCATTGGCTTCCGCCGCACATCCGTGTAACTTTTCTGTCTACTACGGGCAGTCAACAACCTCTTCTTAATCTGAACTATCATCTCCGTAGTCTCCCGGATCAATTACGGTCCCGTGAGCTGGGTATCCCCAACTTCACTCCAACATACAGGAGATCTACACTTCCTACCATACAAAGCTTCAAACGGTGCAGCCTTAATACTAGAATGGTAACTATTGTTATACGAAAACTCTGCTAACGACAAATGTTTATCCCAATTCTTTCCAAAGTCTAACACACAAGCTCTCAACATATCTTCCAGTGTTTGTATCGTCCTTTCACTCTGCCCATCAGTCTGGGGGTGATAAGCAGTGCTCATGTCGAGATTCGTTCCCAAAGATCTTTGGAGAGATTTCCAAAAATTCGATGCGAATCTAGGATCTCGATCTGAAATGATCGATACAGGCACTCCATGCTTGCATACAACATTATCCAGGTATATTCGAGTCAGCTTCTCCAGTGAGAACTGCTCCTTAACCGGAATGAAGTGTGCTGATTTGGTCAGTCTATCGACAATAACCCAAATCGAATTGTTTCCAGATGATGTTCTAGGAAGCTTGGTGATAAAGTCCATTGTAATTCGCTCCCACTTCCATTCAGGAATCTTTGGCTGTTGAAGTAGTCCTGATGGCTTTTGATGTTCGGCTTTCACTCTAGTACAAGTCAAGCATTGAAGAACATACATAGCTATGTCAGCTTTCATATTCGGCCACCAGTACAACTTCTTCAAATCATGGTACATCTTATCAGATCCCGGATGAATGGAATACTTAGATTTATGGGATTCTAACATAATCAAATCTCTTAAGCCTCCAAACTTAGGTATCCACATACGACCTCTTAAACATTTCACTCCATCAGCTCTAACCTCTAAAGGATCTCCTTCTCCTTGGAACCCTTCATTAACAAAATTCTCCTTCTTACAAGCTTCTATTTGCGCATTTCTAATTTGCTCAGGCAAATTATTGTGCACGGTCAAGACTAGAGAACGCACCCTGATAGGATCTCTATCTTTCCTACTCAACGCATCAGCAACAACATTGGCTTTTCCTGGGTGATATTTTATATCACAATCATAGTCACTTAACAAATCTATCCATCTTCGTTGCCTCATGTTCAATTCCTTTTGGTCGAGAATATACTGTAGACTTTTGTGATCGGTGAATACCGTACACTTGGTGCCATACAGATAATGTCTCCACAACCTAAGAGAAAAGACCACAGCTCCTAGCTCAAGATCATGAGTAGTATAATTCTCCTCATTCTTCCTTAATTGCCTAGAAGCATAAGCTATCACTTTCTCCCTCTGCATCAAAACAGCTTCATAACCTCTAAGAGATGCATCACAATACACTACAAAATCTTCACTCCCTTCGGGTAATGATAAGATTGGCGCACTACATAATTTTTGCTTCAATGTCTGAAATGCTCCATCTTCATCACTTCCCCAAACGAAAGGTTTATTCTTCTGAGTAAGCTTAGTCAAGGGTTTAGCTATCAAAGAAAATTCTTTAATGAATCGCCTATAATAGCCAGCTAATCCTAAGAACTGTCGCACTTCCGTTGGCGTTGTCGGTGCAGACCAATTCTTAATAGCTTCAACCTTTGCAGGATCAACATGAATTCCATCTCTGTTAATCACATGACCAAGAAATTGCACAGAATCCAACCAGAAATCACACTTCAAAAACTTAGCATACAACCTTTCATCCTTCAACAACTTCAAAACAATCCTCAAATATTCTCTATGTTCATCTTCATTCTTAGAATAGATTAGAATATCGTCAATAAACACAATCACAAATTTATCCAAGTAGGGCTTGCACACTCGATTCATTAAATCCATGAAAACCGCAGGTGCGTTAGTTAACCCAAATGGCATTACTTGAAATTCATAGTGCCCATAACGAGTTCTAAATGCAGTTATAGGAATATCTTCTTCACGGACGCGAAGTTGGTGATATCCTGACCGCAAATCTATCTTAGAATACACACTAGATCCTTGCAGTTGATCAAACAAATCATCAATCCTAGGTAAAGGATATCGATTTTTAATTGTCAACTTGTTCAGTTCCCTATAATCAATGCACATACGAAAAGATCCATCCTTCTTCTTAACGAACAAGACTGGAGCTCCCCAAGGCGACGAGATCGGTCGAATAAAACCTTTATCAGACAACTCCTTAAGTTGCTCAGATAACTCCTTTAATTCAGAAGGGGCTAATCGGTAAGGCGCACGTGCCACCGGTGCAGCACCACGAATTAAATCGATTCGAAACTCTACTTGCCTTATCGGTAGAAGTCCGGGTAAATCTTTAGGAAATACCTCAGGAAATTCACAAATAATAGGTACATCTTCCAATCGTTTCTCCCTAGACTCATTCCCGGTCACTTGAGCTAAGAATAACTCACAACCGTTCCTGATGTACTTTTGGACTTTAATACATGAAACGATTTTCAAACGGGATTCACCTCGACTACCATCAATTACTAACGTCCTATTCCTAAGAGGAATCTTAACCTTCTTCTCTCCACATAAAATAGTAGCATTATTCAACGACAACCAATCCATACCAATAATAATATCAAAACTACCTAATTCTATCAACATCAAATCAATCGAAAAGGAATGGTTTAAGAGATTTAGAGAGCATCCTTCTAATAGCTTATTAGTTTTCACTAATTTACCATCAGCCAATTCCACCTCGTAACTGGTACTTATCTCAACAGGTTCAATATCAATAAGGGCACTAAATTTAGTGGATACAAAGCTCCTATCGGCACCCGAATCGAATAAAGCAACAGCATAATGATTGTTGAGTAAAAACGTACCGGTAACGACATTCGGATCCTCTTTCTTCACCTCAATTGTTCCAAGTTGGTAGATACCACCCTGGGGGTTTCTTCCAGGTACAATCGCTTTCAACTTGGGGCATTCCGATTTCCTATGACCTTCTTCATTACAGTTGAAGCAAATGGTTCCCTTCTTACACCTTTCAACCTTGTGTCCAAGCTTTCCGCAATTTTGGCACTTCCAGCAGTCGCCAGCATGCCTCTTGTTGCCACACTTAGGACATCTATCATCGTTGCGCGGTGCATTGTTGGTAAGAGCATTTGCATTCCCCTTTCTCTTGTTCTGACGGCGATTGAAACTCTTCCTATTATCACCTCTATCTACACGATCACCGTCACCCTTTCTTTTCTCACCTACACGGGCTTCATCTTCCTTATCCTGAATTATCTGTCCAATGAGTTGGTAAGCCATTCGAACAGCATCATCAATGGTCAGTGGTTTAGATGATGTTACGTCCCCCCGGATATTCCTGGTCAACCCTTTCACATATTGCTCAATTCGGATCTCTTCGGGTTCAACCAATCGAGGACATAGCAAGGCCAACTCATGGAATCGATTCGTGTAACTATCAATGTCCACACCTTTCATTCTTAAATGAATCAACTCCTGTTCTAACCAAATGATCACACTACGAGGACAAAACTCCAAAGTCATCCACTTCTTAACTTCAGCCCAAGGAGTAGCATTAGCAGCATCAAGACCCATGAAAGAAATTCTCCCGTTCCACCAAGTCAACGCACGACCTTTAAGAGTAGCCATAGCAAAAGTCACCTTATCTTCCTCCTTACACTTACTAATCCGAAACACCGATTCAATCTTCTCAATCCACTGGCTTAATCCTACAGCACCTTCAGTTCCATTAAAAGGTAGAGGTTCACACTTCATGAACGTCACATAAGTACAACCACCAACTTCAGGTGCATTAGTTCCAAGTCCTCCTACATTTCCTCCAGCATTAGCATTCACATTATTAGCATTCACATTCACATTAGTACCGCCAATTCCACTACCGCCAGCTCCACTACCGCCAGCTCCATTTCTAGCATTTGCCATAAATTCAGTCATAGATGCGGTAACTTGCTCCGTAATAATCCTACGTACATCATCCTCAGTCACAACCTTCTTGGGCGGCATAGTTCTATAATTTCACAATTTCAAAGTATTAAGCATTCATCCAACAAAGGATTCATATAATATGGATCGAATTCATAATCAAGATACAAATAAGGCACAATATGGAATTCAAGACAAGATACATATTTCATTCGATCTGAAACAAAAGTATTGTCTTAGTACATCCCATATCAAAGTTCTAGCACTATATACACTCAAAATTCGTGCCAAGTCTATTACTAACAAGTCGGTTCAGTCAAAGCTACAAGAACAAAAGATATAAAGGTCACTACTAAATACAGACTGGTCTACTGAGAACCGCCAGATTGTCCATCATCCATCGTCTTCTGGATCTTCGCCGGACGATCACTAGACACATCTTCAGCTGGGCGCTTACGGATTACTCCTCTTTCAACCATGTCGGCATAAAATCTACTGTTCCATCCGTGGGATATATTCAACTCCTTTTCGGCTTTCTCACGCATCGCACGAGCCACACTCAACTGAATCTCCATAGAATTCACCTTTCTCTTCATAGCAGCATACTCACCACTTTCCAATACCGATAACCTCCTAAAAGCCTCATTCAAACCACGTTCTACATCACTCAAATCCAAACTAAGCAATTCTCGCTCTTTCTCGCCAACCTTAGTCTTCGACTCCAAATAAGCAACCTGAGTCTGAACAATACCTAATCCAACCTCTGTCACACAACTCTTAACACGGGAAGCATCTAGATCACGTCTCAAGGCCCATGGTGCAAGACCATCAATATGAGTAGCCTCTCGAGTAGTAGACGACTCTCCTATCTCACGCCTACGAGTATCAATACCATCAGTACCGTCAGGTGCATCGTCATCCTCATCCTCCTCTGATTCAGAATCAGATTCAGACGATTCAGACATTTCATCCCTAGGTAACTCATCCTCAGAATCAGACAAACAAACTGGTGGGGGCAAAGGCTCGCCCTCTGGAACATCATACGGATAAATAAGCTCAGCTTCCTCATCGTCATCAACCTCAACATCTATACCTACATCCTCCTCGACATCCTCGTCGTCAATCTCATCATCTAACTCATCTAACCCAATCTCATCCTCATTCTCAATATCAGCATTCTCAATCTCCACATTCTCATTACCCACATTCTCAATATCCACATTCTCATTACCCACATTCTCAATATCCACATTCTCAATATCATTCTCTACTAAGTCAACCTGAGGGGCAATCTGATCTCCTAGTCCTAACTCGGGCTCGGGATCCTCAAATGGTTCCTCCTCATCATCAATATCAAAATCTACTAAGTCTAAATAAGGATCATCTTCTATATTAGGTTCGGGAATAGCATGGTTTTCTACAGGAATATTAGGGTCAGCCATGACAATCTGCATTTATATATATATCTCGTATTAGGATAACATACTAGTTAAACAATTACATAATGAAATCACGATATATACATATATATAAATTATATTATATATATCAAAATATATATCTTCTCAATAGGGCTTGTTGGTAACGTCGGAGATCTCTGGCACCGTTATAGTCAAAAGATTTTTCAAATATTTTCTCAAATGTTCATTGTCAAAAGAATTTGAAAAGTTTTGTTCAAAACCTTGGTTTTAAAATCTTTTGTTCTCTACAACGAGAGCTCTGGTACCAAACTGTAACACTCTCATTTTTCGTATCGGTACAGCGGAAGGGTCTTTCAGAGTGTTACGGGGTAGCACAATAACTCCAATCATAGACAACACATAAAAATGGTTGTACAAGGTTTAACAAACATTCATTCGATAAAAAGTTTCAAAAGTGTACAACAGGTCCCAAATTATACAGGTCATTAAGTTTACAAAACACAGATCGAATGAACATTTTTAATATTAAGTGTGGGCCATCAGAGTCGATCTCCATCCGGATTACCTTCAAGCACCTGAGATAGAAAACATGCAAAAATCATATCAGCGAATGCCGAGTGAATCCATAGAGTTTAATGAAAACCGTTATATAAAACAATCATTTACATTCATTTAAAATCAGAACACAATTATAATATCGGAAGTAAGTCCTCATATTGCTAGTCAGGCAATATATATCAAGCATACATCTTAAACCGTCCATGAGACCGTAGTCTCTATATTACCATGATAGGTAATATATTCATCGTAATGGCGTCGTTATCGTTTATTTAGATTATACAGGTCGTATAGATTGTAGGATTATTATTAGCCGCATGACATTGTTACCTTACTGTGAAAACAGCGGGCCGCGAACCCGACAAACAATTTGCCCATCTAAGTTAGCGTGTCGTCACAAAAATCACGCTATGGAATCTTCTCATACATAAATTCGCTTACCAATCAATGTGGTACGACGGGGATCAACCGTCAAGGCGCGAACTGGGGTGATCGTCCCCAAATAGCACTATCAAATGCATAAGCATCTACCAAATCCCGGTAGTTCACAATTCATGCTAATGGGACTTTAAGTGACATAACCTAACTACTAATAATCCTTTTAGTCTCAAATATAGGGTCATAGCATCATTCGGGTCCATATCATTTAGCATACAATCGGGACTACTTGTGTTCTATTTTTATAAAAATCTAGCATGTTATCTCCCTCGCGGGTTTACAAATCATTTTATAAAACATTTAAAAGAGTGCGAGGCTATGAACTCACGTTGTTAATGAAAGGCGGATTATCGGCTACGGGCGTGCTTCGGTCACGGAAACCTATATAAATAATAATCGGTCTTAGACTCGGTCCAACGACTTTTATCAAAATAACAATATACATATGATGATTTTGTACATATGTTGATGATCAAGTGGGTTTATAAATCCTTGTTTACTCGTTTTAGTGTTTACGTTTTGGTAACGTCTTACTAGTTCACTAGTTTTATCGATTTTACCTATTTTAAGTCCATTAATTCTTTTATAAGTTCTTTAACTTGTTTTTATCCATTTTATACCTATATGATCAGTATATATACTTTTCATGTTGGGCCCAAATGGGTTAAGCCCAAATAAGCTCTTTTTACAAGTATTTATCTTATTAAGTCTAATTATTAGTTCAATAGGTTTAGTTAGCTCGTAAATGTCCGTAATTCTTATAGTTCGGGTTTTATCGGTTTTTACTTGTCTTATTTATCTATACATAAGTATATGACTTTTATAAACTTTACATTAGACGGGTTTGGTCGTCTAAGTTTTATTTGGCGAAAAACGTTAATTTTACGGCGATAGCCGAAAAAGTCGTAAAAATCAAGTTTATAGTTTTTATTACTTATAAATATTATTTTACCACCATTTATATAATTTACTCATTTAATTAACTTTTTATACATTTATATAAATAAGTTTTATAAGTTAGTGGGTTTATATTTGTACATTTTATAAATTATAATGTGAGTGCTTATATAATAATAATAAACATTATTTCCAAAATCTGATTTTTAACTTCATATTCACCATTTTTACCATATCTAGAGTTATACAATGACTTAGAAGCTCATTTTTGGATGACATGTTCTTCATAATATGTGCTACATATAACTTAGTTATAGCTACTGCCCAATTTGAGTTTAAGTTGCCTTAACAGTCCCTACAAAACTGCTTATTCAGATTATACCACCTAACTTGTTTTGATCATATCTCACTCATTATTTTGATTCCATTGCATGGCCAACTCTCACATGTGTATAACATCATCTACTTACTGTAAATAGATTAAACCATGCAATTTTATCAGTTCATCTTTTAGTTATCTACTGTTTTTATACAGCCAACTAAATAGTCAAGATTTTTAGCTTCATTTCTTATGGTTATCATCATTTTTAAGCATATTTATCAACACTTGATCCCCACACAACATTTTTATCATCATATATACATCATATACATATACAAAATGAAAGAAAATACATTTGTTCTTTACAAAATAATAAGAGAAAAATGTAGAGGATGATCTTCTTTACCAATCCAAGTGGATTTCTTGTTTTAGGAAGACAAGAACTTGATGAACACAACAAGTATCTCCAAGACCATCAAATATCAAGAACATAGGTTGGAAAATCAGCCCTAGGACACAATCAAATCACCTCCAAAGTTGTTAATATGGCCACCAAATGATCAAGGCTTCAAGAGAACACCTTAATAGGACTAGTAAACATGTGGTTTATGGCTAGAAAAAGATCAATGATGGTGTTTGTTGGCTTATTTGGGACGGCACAAGGAGAGGATTGAGAGAGTTTTTAGAGTGGTTTGCATGTAGAAAATGATAGAAATGAAACAAGTAGCTTGTTTTGTTTAGTGGTAAAGTGAAGTGGTAAAAGTTAGCTTAATGTGTAAGCATATGCTTACACATGTATAAGTTAGCTAAGACTTGATGCCACATATGTGTGGTGGTGTCAAGTTGCCGTCCCATATTGCTAGTGGGGTGGGACAAAGTGTTTTGTCCCATCTCACTAGTTTACGGGTATTTCTCGATTCTAGTTTTCTCGATTTGCGTGCCCTCGGGTCGTTTTACGAAAAACGTTTTTATAAATTACGAATCACCGTCACAAAACGAATCCAATAAAACTTGTCTCATCAAAAACGGAGTTCAAAAACGTAAATACGTAATCCTAAGGTTTCCGGTTTAGTCGTAAAAGACGCCAAATTATGCACGTAAGCCTAAATTTAAATCCGTAAATTGTGAGTTCGTCAACCAACACAAAAATAAGTTTCAAAATATTATACGAGAAAATATTTCACTACCTGAAAATGTTAGATTTGTAACATGATACCTGAAATACAAGTAATAATTAATCAGAATAGACAAAATATATGATAAACACAGTATAAAGCTTAAATCAGTAAAACATGACATGAACATATCAAACAAGCTAAGAAATGTTATAAAATCAGTTTGTACTCAGTAATCAGATACGTATACACGTATGTATTTATGTAGCATTAGTGATACCGAAGTAGGACTCTCTTCCGTTCGTCTTCTTCGTTCATTAGACACAAGGTACGGATTCTTCGTCCTTTAAGTATGGACATTCTTTCTTATTAGGATTTCCCCGTATACAGCCAACTGTTTTCCCTAGTATATGTTTTATATGTTTTTGAATTGCTTATGTTTAATTATAATACCTACAGCCATATACATGCATGACTAGTTTCACCTAGTTATGGAGGTACCATAACCATAACACTGGAGGCACCAGTGTTTTGACTTCACCACGGCTGAGTGATAGCTCGTGGCGTCCCTTTCAGCTTTTGGCCATATTATTATTATCAAGTGGGGCGTATGGGTGTATCCTAGTTTACATGTTTTTAGCAGATTACTCAGTGTGAATGTGGTGTGTGCCTTGCATCCTTCACAAGGAGCTGATCTCTCCTACCCAATACCAGTATATTGAATTAGAGGCAGCCCCTTTAATTTTCATGACGAGGTCACCCCCCAAGTATTCATGCACGTTGATATTTCATGACCTATATTGGCTAATGGTAAATATGTTAAACAGTTTTTACAAGATAAACATAAGGCTTTTCAAACTATAAAACCAGTTTTACTAAGATATAACCAGGTTATACAGGACTTAGTCTTTTCTGCTGCTTCATGTTTATATGCGTATATTATTCATGCTATACTCGTATATCCATGCACTGAGCGTATTGCTCAGCCGTTTTCCTTTTTATGTTCCCAAAACGGCAGGTACTCAGGGACGCTCGTAGACTTTAAGCGTACGTGCATATGGATTGGAAGCTTCCTAGCCTTCTTAATACTTTAATACTCATTTCCATGGACACTGTTTAGTCCTTTCATTTACAGTACTTATTTTTGTGTGTGATGGGTTCTACTTTTAGGGTACCGATGTTTGATTATGGTATTTCCTTTATGGTCATGTAATGTTTAGACATTTATCCTTGTATGCTTTGATGACACGCCATAATCACGCATGACATTCCATTTATCAAAATGGGGTGTTACAATTATGGTATCAGAGCTAAGGTTTCGACCTGTAGGCTCTCAAACACGACCTGTGATTAGTGGGTAGTCACTATAATCTTCCTAGAACTGACAGTCGGTTTTCATGCATTCATTATTTTCATGCATACATATATATGTCATTGTCGCAGGTTTATGACTAAGTAATGGTTGGTACAGGACTGGCCCTATTTAGTCGCATGTCTTTTATCGAAACTTTTATATTTGGGACCGACCCATAGGCGTCCCCTCGCCATGTCCTTTGTTTTGAGTGAACTGACCATAGGCGTTCACTCTCGCGCATACAAAAGTTTTCATAAAACTGCATCATGCATTCATGTACAAATTTTCCTGCATAAATTTTTTCTCATGATTTATTGGTATAAATTTTTTCATGTATATAGTTTATGTTTTAATCAGTTTAATAATGCATTTTATGTCATACTGTCAGATGGCAAACACAAACAATATTCGAGAGATGGTTGCAGCTGCCAATGCAGATTTGCAAGACATCCTTCATCAGAACGACAACTATCCTCCCCCACCTCATATCTTTCCCACGGAAGGAAGGAATAGGCTCATGAGAGAATACTACACTATTAGGCAGCGACCTGAGGAAAACAGTAATGATTTCATGCAGCATTTCCTCCGGTTCGCTGGTGTCCTGAGAGCAGCTATGGGCACCACTGAAGAGCAAGCACAACATTTTCGTTGGGCCCTTTCTCCAATGATTGCCAATAACTTAGAAGGTGCTATGTTGGATACGGTAGCATAAGTGGCCGATGCAGCACGTAAGCTGGAGATGCTGCAGGAGAGAGATGAGTTCGGGGAAGCAGAGAGACCCTGTAAGAGGTAAACATTCGTATTCAAGCGGTGACCAATCCGTATTCTTTCAGTATATGTCAATATTTCATCTCTTTAAATTGTATCTTCCAGGCAGAAGACTGGGGACCGGTCTCAGCCGGCTACTTAGCAACAGCCTAATCAGCCCAAGGGAAACGGTCAGACTAACGACCGTTCTGCTACGGATAGGCGTGGCGGTAATGATAATTACCATAACAACTCTGGACACTCCAACAGCATCAGGTCCTTATACTTACGCATTTTCTTATGATTACATGTTATGATTCTTAATTCTGACACATTAGCAAATCTCCTACCAGGAATCATGGTAACGGTAGGGACCTGAACCAGAGAGGTTCACAGCCTAACCGTCCAGCTGTCACTTGTATTCAATCTTACGATTATCCGCATTGTCCTTTGTACCCTATTATCATGTCTCACGTATAATGTTTTATCAGGTTCTCAGCCAGTCAGGACACCTGCTGGAGGATATACTAATCCTATTTGCTCTACTTGCCACTGTAGGCACCCAGGGCCATGTCGCCACGACAGTGACGCATGCTTCAAGTGTTGTCTTCTTGGCCATCGCATGAAGGACTGCCGCAAGGGCGAGATCGAGGGCACATCGGGACATGCTGATACCAAGCCGCCTCCTACTATTGGACGCGTTTACACGACATCTCGCAATCAGGCCAACAAGTCTACAGGTACCATGACTGGAATCTTGTATATGTATGGTCAAGCTGCATGTGTTCTGTTTGATACGGGCGCTACTCACTCTGTCATTTCTACTGCTTATGCCAAGAATGTTAGGATACTCCCCATGCCACTAGACAATATAATGAGTATTTCCACGCCTTTGAGAGAATCTGTACGCATAACCCATGTGTACAAGAGCCTTCCCCTAGAGTTTGATGACAAGGTTCGTCCTGTTGACGCACTTCCGCTGGACATGAATGATTTTGACATGATTTTGGGCATGGATTGGCTATCCAAGCATCATGCTACCATAGACTTCCATTCATATCGAGTCATCTTCGGTGATGTTAATGCACCAGAGTACATTCACAACGGGTTTGTACCCGACAGGTCTGTACAAATCATATCAACCCTGCAAGCACGTGCACTACTTTCACATGGTTGCGAGGGTTATCTAGCTACTGTTCATGACATGGATGCTGAATCTCCATCAATTCAGAATCAGCCAATAGTGTCAGAATTTCCAGATGTATTTCCAGAAGAACTTCCGGGCATACCACCTGCACGCGAAGTAGAATTTAATATCGAGCTCATCCCAGGAGCTGAGCTGATTTCCAAGGCTCCTTATCACATGGCTCCCATAGAGTTGAAGGAGTTGAAGGATCAATTGCAAGAACTTCTGGAACGAGGCTTTATTCGACCGAGCGCATCTCCATGGGGCGCACCGGTCTTATTCGTTAAGAAGAAGGACGGCAGTATGCGTCTTTGCATAGACTACCGCGAGCTCAACAAGATTACCATCAGGAATAGGTATCCACTACCACGTATAGATGATCTGTTTGACCAACTCCAAGGGGCCAAACATTTCTCCAATATTGATCTTAGGTCGGGCTATCATCAGCTACGGGTTAAGGAGCAGAAAATCACCAAGAGTTCTTTCCGTACACGCTATGGCCACTACGAACTTGTACTCATGCCATTTGGCCTTACCAATGCTCCAGCAGTGTTCATGGATTTGATGAACAGAATCTTTCATGAATTTCTGGACAAGTTCGTCATTGTCTTCATCGATGACATCCTGATTTTCTCTATGTCCAAGGAGGAACACGAAGACGATATTCGTATAGTACTACAGATTCTTCGCCTGAAGCAGCTGTATGCTAAATTCTCCAAGTGTGAGTTCTGGTTAGACAAGGTGGCATTCTTAGGTCACACTGTATCAGCTGAAGGAATCACGATGGATCCAGCGAAGGTTGAGGCTATTACCAAATGGCTAAGGCCGACATCAGTGATGGAAGTCCGCAGCTTCCTAGGTTTAGCTAGTTATTACCGTAGGTTCGTGGAGAACTTTTCCCGCCTAGCACTACCATTGACCAAACTGATGCGGAAAGGGGAGAAATTCGTCTGGACTGAAGAACGAGAGAAGAGCTTTGAAGACCTGAAGCATAAATTAGTATCTGCACCTATTCTTACTCTCACATCTGGTACGGGTGGATTTCAAATCTACAGTGATGCATCGGGGAAGGGACTTGGCTGTGTTCTCATGCAACATGGGAAAGTGATCGCGTACGCTTCACGGCAGCTTAAGCCTTATGAGGAAAATTACCCTACGCATGACTTGGAACTTGCAGCAGTCGTGTTTGCATTGAAGATATGGAGGCACTACTTGTATGGAGAATCATGTGACATTTTTACAGACCACAAGAGCTTGAAGTATATCTTCACTCAGCGTGAATTAAACATGAGACAGAGGAGATGGTTAGAGTTGTTAAAGGATTATGACATTAATCTGCAGTATCATCCCGGCAAGGCGAATGTAGTGGCGGATGCACTTAGCAGAAAGTCCGGAATGATCAACGGCATTGAGATAGAGGAGGAAATCATAAGAGACTTATAACAACTAGACATAGAGATCATGGTACGTGGACAACATGGTTACTGGGCTAATCTTAGAGTAGAACCCGAGTTACTCTCTAAGATCAAGGAAGCTCAGAAAGATGATGGAGAAATCTGGGCGATAATTCAGAATTTGGAGAAGCAGATAGAATTTCGAGTAGATGCAGATGGTATCTTATGGCAGGGCACGAGACTTTGTGTTCCTGATGATCAAGAACTCCAGGAAGCCTTGTTAGCTGAGGCTCATAGCTCCCCATTTTCTATTCATCCTGGTTCGACCAACATGTATCATGACATCAAGCAGTACTTTTGGTGGAGTGGTATGAAACATGATGTTGCCACTTACATCTCCAAATGTCTTACCTGCCAGCATGTTAAGATCGAGCATCAGCGATCTGGTGGTCTTCTTCGACCGTTAGATATTCCAGAGTGGAAGTGGGATAAAATCACCATGGATTTTGTTACTGGTCTTCCGCCGACTAAGAGGAAGCACGATGCAATTTGGGTTATCATTGATCGACTTACCAAATCAACTCATTTCTTACTGATCCGCAAGGAAGATTTGGTCAGTAAACTCGCCGATACTTATAGAAGGGAGATCATGAGACTTCACGGTGCTCCATCCAGCATCGTCTCGGACAGAGATCCTCGTTTCACTTCGCAATTCTGGAGAAGTCTGCAGAAAGCTTGGGGTACACAACTTATGCTTAGCCCAACTTTTCATCCTCAAACAGACTGGTAGTCAGAGCGAACGATTCAGACATTGGAAGACATGTTGAGGTCATGTGCGTTGGAATGGACGGGTGATTGGGACGATTACATCTGTTTGGTGGAGTTTGCATACAACAACAGTTGGCACGCAAGTATCAAGTGTGCTCCTTTCGGGATGTTGTATGGTAGAAAGTGTCGCGCCCCAATCTGCTGGGATCAGGTTGGTGAGCGAACACTTGAAGGACCAGAGATCATAGAGCTGACTAATGAGAAGGTCGCAGTAGCTAAGCAGAAACTGCAAGAAGCATGGTCACGTCAGAAGAGCTACGCAGACAAGCATCGTAGGGACTTACATTTTAACGTAGGAGATCACGTTTTCCTTAAGGTTTCTTCGGCACGTGGTGTTAGACGTTTTGGAATCAAAGGGTAGCTCAGTCCTCGATTCATCGGACCGTTTGATATCATTGAACGAGTCGGTGAAGTATCTTACCGTTTAGCATTACCTCCACAGATTTCTCATGTACACAATGTTTTCCATGTGTCCTTACTCAAAGGGTACCAGTATCATCCCCTTCACATGGTTCAATATCCATTGGAACAGATTCGTGAAGATCTCACTTTCATAGAAGAACCCGAACGAGTTCTTGACAAACAAGAATGAGTCATGAGAAGGAAGACGATTCCATTCGTCAAAATCCATTGGAGGGATCATACCGAGCGGGAAGCCACTTGGGAAACAGAGAAGTCTATCCGGGCTTCTTACCCTCATTTCATATTTTGAATTCGGGTATGTTCTTCTTTTCCAGTTTACTTTATCTATAATTTAGGGACGAATTATTCTTTTTAGGGGGGAAGAGTTGTAAAACCCGCATTCTTTTACCATGAATAGTACCCTTACGATAGTACGTACATGATTAGAACTTTACTTTTATAACACGTTTATGTTTCACGTACAAGAATTACAAGTATTACGTACGTGTTATAGCACGATAAGTATTTATTACGTTTTAACTCACGAAAATTATTTCAATAATAATTATAATCATGAACATACGAACATGAAATCATGAACGTAAATTAATCACGAGCTAATATTACGTATGTATGTATATTTATTACGATCACGAATACATATATTAAGTCACGAACGATAACTAATTAAATGATGTAAAACACGAACACGAGAACACACTTAGAATTTAGACACGGAAAATGTTCGGGTTACCCTTATCTGGGCCCCATACCCGCGGCTACAACAAGAAAACATGGGCCAACCCCATGCAAATTTACTAAACAAGGGAAAAGGGAAAAACATGTTTCATAATCACAAAATTTAGAAAACAAGAAAAACCCTAGTTCTTCCTTTTGGTTCTCTTTTGGCCGCCAGGTTCTACACACACCAAAGGTGTGTTCGGTTTGATTTTGGTGCTAGATTTATTTCAAGGATCGTTGTGTGTTCATCCTCATTTGATTCACGTGATCGGTATAACCCTAACCTATTTTCTTTTATGTTTTGATTTATTAATCACATAAAATCATGATTGTTTTAATAAACTAATTAAAAACAAGTGTAAACATGTTGTTTTAATCATGGGGTATAATCAATTAAGGGTTAAGGGGTGTTTGTTTGTTGGCCCACGCCTAAACCGAACCCCAAGGGGGTCTCGGCTTGGCTTACTTCGCACTAGCGAGACCTTATGGTCTTGGTTTTGTGGTGGTGGTGTCACGGCAGCAGCAAGGAAGGGAGACCCCGACCTAGGTCGGGGCATGGTGGTGTATTTGGGTCCGGTTCATGGGTTAAAACACGGGTCTGGTTCACACATGTTTAGATTTAAAACACGGTCCGGTTCATGAGTTATTTTACAATGTTTAATATTTTTTACAAGACTTAAATTAAATTAATTAAAAAGATGAATATGATTAATTTAATTTACATGACTTAGGTTATTAATTTTATTATTAATACATGAATTTTAACCTAAGTATTTATCATTTTATTAGACTACATAATTAATTAATTATTAAAATCATGACCTATTATTAGTTAATTGACATGACTTAGGTTATATAATTAATATATAATAATACATGTTTTAACCTAAGTATTTATTTTTACCTTTATTTAATTAAATCATGTTATATTTAATTAAATACTTTAACCTATAGTCTATTTAATTCACATGAAATAATTAATAAACTATACTATTAATTTCATGACTTAGAATATTAATCAGTAAACACTTAAGCTTATATAATTAGCTTAATTATCTAGCTTTTATCTAATTATGGAAAATTTCTATTTTTAGAAACTTATTTAATTAAGGCAGCTAATCCATTTATGGAAACTTTCTATTTTTAGAAACTTATCTATTTTAAGCAGTAAATCTATTTTTGGAAACTTTCTATTTTTGATAACTTTCTATTTTTGGAAACTTTCTATTTTAGAAAACCTGCTATTTTTATAAAGTTACTTATTATTACACAACAAGTATAATGATACATGAAATACAAGTAATAATTAATCAGAATAGACATAATATATGATAAACACAGTATACAGCTTAAATCAGTAAAACATGACATGAACATATCAAACAAGCTAAGATATGTTATAAAACCAGTACGTACTCAGTAATCAGGTACTTATACACGTATGTATTTATGTAGCATTAGTGATACCGAAGTAGGACTCTCTTCCTTTCGTCTTCTTCATTCACTGGACACAAGGTACGGATTCTCCGTCCTTTTAGTATGGACATTCTTTCTTATTAGGATTTCCCCGTATGCAGCCAACTGTTTTCGCCAGTATATGTTATGTTTTTGAATTGCTTATGTTTAATTATAATACCTAAATCCATATACATGCATGACCAGTTTCACCTAGTTATGGAGGTACCATAACCATAACACTGGAGGCACCAGTGTTATGACTTCACCACGACTGAGTGATAGCTCGTGGCGTCCCTTTCAGCTTTTGGCCATATTATTATTATCAGGTGGGGCGTATGGGTGCATCCTAGTTTACATGTTTTTAGCAGATTACTCAGTGTGAATGTGGTGTGTGCCTTGCATCCTTTACAGGGATCTGATCCCTCCTACCCAAAACCAGTATATTGAATTAGAGGCAGCCCCTCTAATTTTCATGACGAGGTCACCCCTCCAAGTATTCATGCACGTTGATATTTCATGACCTATATTGGCTAATGGTAAATATGTTAAACAGTTTTTACAAGATAAACATAAGGCTTTTCAAACTATAAAACCAGTTTTACTAAGATATAACCAGGTTATACAGGACTTAGTCTTTTCCTCTGCTTCATGTTTATATGCTTATATTATTCATGCTATACTCGTATATCCGTGCACTGAGCGTATCGCTCAGCCGTTTTCCTTTTCATGGTCCTAAAACGGCAAGTACTCAGGGACGCTCGTAGACTTTAAGCGTACGTGCATATGGATTGGAAGCTTCCTAGCCTTCTTTATACTTTAATACTCATTTCCATGGACATTGTTTAGTCCTTTCATTTACAGTACTTATGTTTGTGTGTGATGAGTTCTACTTTTGGGCTACCGATGTTTGATTCCGGTATTTCCTTTATGGTCATGTAATATTTATACATTTATCCTTGTATGCTTTGATGACACGCCATAATCACGCATGACATTCCATTTATCAAAATAGGGTGTTACATCCTTAGTCCTTGAGTAGTATTACAGATGTGAGTACCACAACCAGTGCCATAAACCCAAGATTTATTAGGAAAAGTAAAGAGTTATATAGTGAATATACCTGAAGTGCTAGCTCCTTGAGATAGATTCTTCTTCTTCCACAACTCAGCGAGATACTCTGGACAGTTCCTGTTCTAATGACCAATGTCACCGCATTGGTGACAAGTGGCGTTCTTTGCAGGATTCTCTCTCTTTGGTGGAGGGGGAATATTGGTTCTAGGAGTAAATTTTGCTACTTTCTTCCCTTTGCCTTGATTATTCCCCTTCGTAGCATTAGACGGTTTAGCCTTATTAGGCTTTCGGAGCCTTCCTGCCCTAATAGCATTAATGGTATTAGCAGTGGCAGTTGCAACCTTCTTTGGTAACATTTTCTCATGTAGCTTTAGCATGGCATGTAACTCGTTTATTGTCTTCCCCAAGCCATGCATATTGTAATCTTGCACGAACTTGCCATAATCCTTGTTGAGTGAGACTAGAATTAGGCTGACTCCAAGTTTAAGTGACATGGGATAACCGAGACGTTCCAAATTCTCTATGTAGCCTTTCATCTTTAAGACATAGGAGCTCACAGATTGACCTTCCGCATGTCTACACGCGTGAAAAGCACGTGTAACATCAAGGAGTTCTTGATCAGCTTGTTTAGTGAACATAAAATTTAACTCCTCCATCATTGACCATACGCCATGACCTTCCAGAGTTTTCTGAAGTTTAGGGGAAATAGTCATAAGCATCAAACCAGCAATTTCCCTGGACCTTTTAAGCTAAATAGTATGTTCATCTGGGTTGGTTCAGGGCCCTAGTGGCCAGGAGGGAGAAACGGGAGATCAGGAATAGGTTTCTCAAGGTACTTAACTAAGTCGTCAGTTTAGAGCGTTATCCTAAGAGCACGATACCAATCAACAAAGTTACTTTCAGTCAACTTCATCCTCTCAAGGAATGACTTAACAACCGAACTTTTTAAGCAAGAGGTAGAATTATTCATCTACAAAATAAAAGTTCAACTATTAGTATTTTCGATAATTGCATTCTCAAAAGAATTAACTACCCAATTAATCATTATGAGACTAAGATCCTTTCTTGCACTCCCACTTAATATTAGAGGTCTGACCATCTAATAATGAGTAGGGCAAGAGGTAAGCGCCGAGCGTTAATTGCATTACAAGTGCAACTCTTAGATTTTATGAGACGATTCATGAAGTTTATTGTTGTAGAGTGTCTGAATGGGATGTTCTCACAACTCTTTCAAGTACCAATGAACATCTCAAACAAACTTGTTCTACATGTATAAAATCATGAGTATGTTTCATATCATCTTATGCCTCGGGTTCCGAATCTGACCGGGAACTCGACTTAAGTCGTACCAATGTAAAGCATAAAAAATTGGCATAGATCTGACCTATGACAAAATTTGCCTCGGGTATAGAATTCACCCAAGGTCTGACCAGTTGATGAAAACCAACCACAAGTTCTTTTACATTGGATGGCATAGACTTAAAAATTCAAATAGGTATCCCATAACTCTAGAAAACAAATGTCAAAATCGTGTAAAAAGATGCATGCAATCATCCTTTTAGCACAATTTAAGAAAAACCTTTTATTAACTTTTGTTTTAGGCGTGTTTACCACAGGAAATCATTAAATAATGATCAAACCCTATATCCTACTCTTCATGCGCCCGAAGGTGCAAGTGCTTGGGATAATGATCACATAGATGCCGAAACATTATGTGACACGGGAAACATTAAAGATCATTCAAACCCTAGATAGCTTGACTAGAACAAGTAGTGTAATAGCAAGTCCATCATTAGTAAAGCACAAAATGGTGTTATAATTTTAAGTATTATAAACCAATTAATTCTGCAAATCACATCGTTGAGAAGATAGTTTATAAGCCATCATTACGGTATGTAAGCCCAACTCGAGTGACAATATAATTTCGCAAAACAATTAGATTATAATAAAAAACAATTTTCATATATCTTATGTCAATATTAAGATTTGTTCAAAAACAAGGTTTAACAAATAACACATAGCCGATTCGCAAGGAAAAACTAGTGTATTAATATGACATACTTTTAAAGCTAGTTTCGATATAAGTAGAGATCCTTTTTTATGATTTCTAGAATCTTGTATTATCATGTTTTGCAATTCATAATGAAAAACAAATAAGCACATAAAAACAGACTAGAAAAGGGTAGAAGAAGACAGACTCTATATGAAAGCAATAAATCATATAAGATCCAAGATCTCAAGTGAGTCTTCCCCAATTTGAGGATCAAAGACCGTCACCAAGTTGCTAGGTACTTGGTGATAAGCATGCATCACAAACATGATTGCTAAAGTCTTTGACGGATAAAATAAAATAAAAATTTATTAACCAGTTTAATAAACCTACCCAACTTTATTAGATCTAGATCAAGATTAAAATTTTATGGCAAGAATGCATGTTATTGCCATATAAATTAAATAAAGCGAGTGTTTAAGCGGATCTAGCGTGTTTAACTATGTGTAACCCATAAATGCCATACGATGACTCGTGATGCCACTGTTTGGAATTTAGAATACTAGTTAACCATTAACTACGAGTGCGTAGCGGAATGGATCTAGTATAACATTTATGATTAACACATAATAAAACAATAAATACTAACATTTTTAGTTTAGTTGATTAAATCAATTAAATGAGTCTTGATCTTGAAACTTAACTGTAAAATAACCGTCTCTATAAGTTGCTCACACAAACGTCAAATGAGCACGTTACGATGCTAGTGATTGCTTCACGATAACTAACAAAAAGTGTTCTTGATCTCGCTTTAAACCGATTTGAGTACCAAAAAGGGTATATGTTCGAATGGTTTATAACAGAAAAAAGAGAAGACAAAGGTTACTGATATTCTATTTAGTGTATTTTTCAACATACGAATAAAACAACTAGTCCATCTTTTATAGTTTTCTAACATTGATCACAAAAGAAATATATTGTGTCTTATAGACCAAGAAAAATAAAGCCAATCTTTCATATACAATAAACAAATAGACAAGAGAATCTTTAGTTCTCTTATTTATATCTTTTACTACCAAATCAAAGTAGCAAGGAAAGAAAAAACGTATTTTTCTTATAGAATAAAATATCTCATATGTTTGTATGTAGTAGCTTTATTTTTGAATCATATATCTCTTTTGAGACCGGAAGATATGTTTGTAAAACTATTTAAAACTTGTCTTTTCTTTTTTATTTAACACGTAC
Source organism: Glebionis coronaria (assembly GCA_025667525.1). Classification (NCBI taxonomy): domain Eukaryota; kingdom Viridiplantae; phylum Streptophyta; class Magnoliopsida; order Asterales; family Asteraceae; genus Glebionis; species Glebionis coronaria. The sequence continues at coordinate 700,888,056 of CM046874.1, forward strand.
TAATTAGTTTACAACGTCTAACGGTTTAAATAAAATGTTATATGTATTTCATGAAACATATTATACATTTAATAAATATAAATGAGTTACATATATTAAATATATAATAAACATTATCTTCGTGTTCAAGTATGTGCCCCAGATAGGCTCACTCATTTCCGACGTCTAAACAATTACACATTTTGACAGCACTTTCTTGCCTTTGTCTTGACCTTGGCTGGCAAGATTTGCTTGTTGTGTGTAACACCCCCAAATTTATACAACTCAGTACAGCGGAAGACTGTTGGTGTTACGGGATAGCACATTACTCACATCATAGACGACGCATAAAAATCTCGTCGTTTAATAATAAAAGCATTTCCATTCATAAATATTAAAGTTGCATCGGTCCCAAGTCATTACATTTCATACAAAGTTTTACAAAGTATTTGAATGAAAAATATTGTTTAAGTGCGGGCCATGAATTCTTGTTGTCTTCCCGCGAATTACCTTCAAGTACCTGAGATAAAACATGTTAAAAGAAAAGGTCAGCGATAACGCCGAGTGAATTCATAGAGTTTAATAAATTCCATCAATATAACTTTGGTATAAAATTATTACCAAAAATCATTTTGTACAAATCATTTTAATAGGCCATAAAATAGCCCAAGTCATTTTATACAAATCTTCATCAAAATCATAATGTAGGCATTTGCCTTAAAAATCATTATACGAGCCAATGTCGTAAAAACATCATACAATACGTTTTATAACGTTGTATAGAAATAAAAATCGTTATATGAGTATGGTTATGAAAAACCAAAACACGAACATAATATCAATAGTATGACCCCGTATTGCTAGTCAGGCAATACATCGTAATTCGGAGCGTATAGTAGTATTTCGTTAATTGGATTATTATAAGCCGCATGACATTGTTACCTTACTAAACCAACAACGGGTAGCTAACCCGATACTCAATTTGCCCATCTAAAGTAGCGTGTCGTCACAAAGGTCACGCTATGGAAATCTTCTCATACATAAATTCGCTTACCAATCAATGTGGCACGACGGGGATCAACCGTCAAGGCGCGAACTGGGGTGATCGTCCCCAAATAGTACTATTATATGCATAAGCGTCTACCAAATCCCGGTAGTTCACAATTCATGCTAATGGGACTTTTAGTGACATAACTTAACTTTAATAATCCATTTGATTTCATCTATCGGGTCCTTTAATCATTTATCGGGTCATACAATCGGGTCATACAATCATTCGGGTCCAAATCAATAAACAAACAATCGGGACAAATGGTGTCCTGTTTTATAAAAACTAACATGTTATCTCTCTCGCGGGTTTATAAAACATTTCATAAAAACATTTAAAAGAGTGCGAGGCTATGAACTCACGTTGAAGTGGGAATGCGGGTTATCGGCAATTCAGACGTACGGTACGTGCTTCAATCGTGGAAACCTAGACAAATAATACTCGTCTTAGACTCATGTCCAATTACTTTATAAAAATAACAATTATGTATACATATGATGATTATATATATATGATGATCCAGTGGGTTTACATATTCTCTTTTACTCTTTTTAGTGTTTACGTATTGGTAACTTCTTACTAGTTTACTAGTTTTACCTATTTACGTGTCTTAGGTCCAATAAACTTATTATAAGTTCTTTAACTTGTTTTAATCCATTTTATACTTATATTATCAGTATCTATACTTTCCATGTTAGGCCCAAATGGGTTAAGCCCAATAAGTTCTTTTTTATAAGTGTTTATCTTATTTAGTCCAATTATTAGTCCAATATGCTTAGTTAGCTCGTTAATGTCCGTATGTCCTATAGTTCGGGTTTTATCGGTTTTTACTTGTATTAGTTACTTATAGATCAGTATATGACCTTTAAAAACTTTACATTAGACGGGTTTGATCGTCTAAGTTTTAATTGGCGAAAAACGTTAATTTTACTATAATAGCCGAAAAAGTCGTAAAAATCAAGTTTATAGTTTTTATTACTTATAAGTATTATTCCACTACCATTTTTATAATTTATACACTTATTTAAGCTTTTACATATTTATATAAATAAAATCCATAAGTTAGTGGGTTTTTATTTTACATTTTATACAATATAATTTTGAGTGCTTATATAATAATAATAAACATTAATTCTCAAAAATCTGATTTTTATTTTCATATTCACCAAAACTGCCATATCTGGAGTTCTATATGGAGATAGAATCTCAAATTTTTATCACATAAACTACATGATATGTGCTCCATTAAACTCTTCTATAGCTACTGTTGAAGCAGCTTATAAGTATTTTCTAAAAATCGTCCAAAACAGTGAACTCATATTGGTACTCTAAACTTGTTTTGATCATATCTCACTCATTAAAATGATTCCATTGCATGGACAACTCTCACATGTGTACAAGACATATTACTTACTGTCTATTGATTCTACCTCATCATTTTATCAGTTCATGACATGTTTCTTTACTGTTTTATACATCCATCATTTTTAAGCAAGATTTTAGCCTTGTTTCTTATAGTTTTTCACCTTTTTAAGCATGTTTATCAACACCAAATCCCCACACAATATTTTTAATCATCATTCATCATCATATACATATACATAAGTAAAAGAAATAAAAGATTACATAATCAAAATAAACAAGAGAATGAGGAGGACAATCTTTATACCACCATGATGATGTAGGTTGATCAAAACATGGATTTTGATGGGGAAACTTGTGATGCACCAAGACCATCTTCAAGACCACCATTCTTCATGAACTCCTTGTGGAAAATCAGCCCCAAGACTCCATGGAAACTCCTCCTTGGATGTTATAATCACCACCAATCAATAGGATTTCAAAAGGGCTTCAACATGTGTATGAATAACACATGATTTCATGGATGAAATTGATCAAAAAAGGGTGTTATGGTGGAGTGTTTTTGAACGGCACAATGGAGGAGGAAGAGAGAGTTTGAGGTGGTTTTGCATGTGTGAAATGGTAAAAATGAAGAAGCTAATGGTTTTAGTTAGCTTAGGTGGTAAGTGGCTTACACTTTAAGCTTAGCAAGACATGTGTTGCTAGTTAGTTAAAGTTTTGACACATCATAAGATGTGTTGGTGAGTTTTGGCCGCCCCATGTGTAGTGGGGTGGGATAAATTAGTTTGTCCCATCCCACTAATTTACGGGTATTCCTCGATTCTAGTTTTCTCGATTTGCGTGCCCTCGGGTCGTTTTACGAAAAACGTTTTTATAAATTATGAATCAACGTCACAAAACGAATCCAATAAAAATTGTCTCATCAAAAACGTAGTTTAAAAACGTAAATACGTAATCCTAAGGTTTCCGGTTTAGTCGTAAAGGACGTTAAAATAAAATCGTAAGTCCTAATCTCTTCTCGTAAATTTGTGAGTTTAAGAACCAACACAAATTTAAAACTCCAAAATAATATTCACGGATAAATTTATTTTCTGAAATGTCGGACTGTCACCAAAGATGGTGTATGTAAACGTAAGCACGGAAGGTTGAATCCTCCGGTTTAGACGTAGTCGACGCTACTTCAAGACGTAAATCCAAATTACTTCCCAAAAATTAGTGAGTTCATAAAATAATATTTTCAAATAAATATTGAGAATAAAATATCAATCATAAATTGACGGATTGTCACAGCATTTACCCCTGAACAGGATCTTTGTCCTCAAAGATCATCTTACCTTACTACTCGCTTCTTATAGAGTTAAAGCCATGTGGGTATTTCTTCCACATTCGGTCTTTTCTCACAAGTATAATTCATTACAATACGCGAGTTTCATCAAACATAACTACAGGAATAAGATCAGGCTAAATGTTGACTTACTTTCTCTATCCATGATGTTCACGGGTTTCTGATGAATGCAACTTTTCGCCGATCTAAGCTTCATTAAGAAGAATTCAGATTTTCACTTGATAGATATTTTATCAAGTCCGATATACGAAACATAATTCACGCAATTCTTGAAGTCCTAGGGTAGATCCAGCTTATATGTCTTTCAAACCAATCTTTTATTGAGGTTTACTTCGTTCAAACAGGGTGAAGATAATCAATAACCTAACTACGTACCAATGAATGGTTACCGGATATCTCTTGGAGTCGTGTAATCACTTTCCAAAGAAGATTATTCGACCATATGCCTGGGTTAACACGAATACCTCCTTGGGATAAAACCAAGAGTTAGTTCTTGTTTTAGGCACAAATCAAGAACTCTATGCGTTTCTGTGTTTCTTGTTTCTGTATCTCATCATGCAAAATATGATCACTATTTATAGTGATTCTATTCCTTTAAGGAATGTAACTCCTAGTCAAAGGTATTAAGAGCATTAATCGGCCTATTAATCTCATAATAACCTTCATAAAGCATAGTGGTTACATGACCAGAAATCTGGTCATCAAGTCAATATTCAACCCTCATTAACTGGTCAAAGAGGTTACAAAGACTTTGTGCATCACCAGGAGCAACGTCCTAACCAGGAGCAGCTTCCTGACCAGGAGCAGCTTCCTGACCAGGAGCAACTTCCTGACCAGAAGCAACTTCCTGACCAGGAGCAGCTTCCTACTGATATCACAACCACTATATTGAGTCCAGGGAGGTAAGGGACTTAATGGGTGTACACTCCGTACCTCCAAACCCATTTACAAGTATTACCCGTTCCCATAATTGCACTAAATTTCCAACAATCCTCCCCAATTTAGTACAATTCCTTTTTGCATGAAAATCAACTTTAACAAAACCAGTGCATAAATGAAAATGTCCTGAGGATTGAATTTCCATCTTAGTACATCACTCCAAATATTCGAGAATCAGGGTGTTCTAAGAATTGAACCCTTCAACTACTTTGAACACCTGAAGATAACATACACCCAAGTTTTCAAACACTTAAAACGCTCCTGACACCATACAAGCCATGTGTCCATATCCAATTCATAAATGTTGTAAGAGCCAAAGTCTATGCTCCTTGAGGCGGCGAAACCTCAACATTTACATAGGTGGTTCCTCTTTAGTTCATGCTCCTTTTTAAGCACTTTTTCAAAGAAATTAACCATTAAGAAGTTTATAACTCCATCCTCCTTTCAGCAGGTACAAGCACATCCTTGGGATGATATGTAAAACATGTGCTTCAGTCCCTTGAATGTTCAGCTTTCCACATTGAACTCAGCTTCCCAAGTTTCCTCAGGAGGGAGTTGGGTGTCCTAGCATTCAGTGACTAGAGTGGACTTTTAAACCCATCCTTTTACCAGACTTTATAACCAAGTCTCTAGCCAATCCCTTCGTCAAGTGACCAGCTAAGTTTTGTTGAGACCTCACAAACTCTATTGAAATCACCCCATTCGTGATCAACTCACGAATCATGTTATGTCTAACACCTAGGTGTCTAGACTTGCCATTGTACATCTGGCTATATGCCTTAGCCAATGTAGCTGCACTATCACAACGGATAGAAATGGGTGCCATAGGTTTGACCCACAATGGAATCTCAAGAAGCAAGTTTCTCAACCATTCAGCCTCTTTACCAGCAGCTGCTAGAGCCACAAATTCAGATTCCATTGTTGAACCAGTAATGCAAGTTTGCTTCTTGGATGCCCAAGAAATTGCACCACCACCAAGAAGGAATACCCAGCCACTTGTGGATGAATTATCCTCAGTATTGCTGATCCAACTTGCATCAGTGTAACCTTCCAACACTGAAGGATATCCAGTATAAGACAAACAATAATCCATTGTTCCTTTCAAATACTTCAGTACCCTCTGAATTGCTTGCCAATGCTGAGTACCAGGATTACTAGTATACCTACTCAGTTTACCTACAGCAAATGCAATGTCAGGCCTAGTAATAGTTATGGCATACATCAAGCAACCAATAACCCTAGAATACTCAAGCTGGGAGACAGCCTGACCATTGTTAGGCATTAGTTTCTCACTTGTATCCATAGGTGTACTTACTGGAGTACAATCAAAGTGATTGAATTTCTTTAGCACCTTCTCAATGTAATGAGACTGAGAAATTACAATACCATCACTTTCATGTTTAATCCTTATGCCAAGGATAACATCAGCCTCCCCCATGTCTTTCATGGAGAACTTTGATGACAAAAAATCCTTTGTCTGATCAACCTTAGCTTGGTCAGTACCAAAGATTAACATGTCATCAACATATAGGCAAATGATGACTCCTTTACCAGATTCATCAAATTTGCTATATACACATTTGTCAGCTTTGTTAAGTGAATAACCATTAGACAAAACCACTTCATCAAATTTCTGGTGCCATTGCTTAGGTGCCTGCTTTAGTCCATATAAGGACTTAATCAGTTTACACACCTTACCTTCATGACCAGGCATGATGAAGCCCTGAGGTTGGTTCATATAAACCTCCTCATCCAAGTCACCATTCAAGAATGCTGTCTTCACATCCATCTGATGAATAATCAAATTGTGAATACTTGCTAGAGCAATCAGCATTCTTATGGTACTGATACGTGCTACTGGAGCATAAGTATCAAAATAGTCTATCCCTGACTTTTGTTTAAAGCCCTGAATGACTAACCTTGCCTTGAACTTTTCAACAGTTCCATCTACCTTCATTTTCCTTTTGAAAATCCATTTGTTACCAAGTGGATGGCAACCAGGAGGTAGATCAACCAACACCCAAGTGTTGTTGCCCATGATGGAGTCCATCTCATCATTTATTGCTTCTTTCCAGAAAGCAACATCCTGGGACTTCATTGCTTCATCAAATGTTTTGGGATCATCCTCAACATTAAAGCAATAGTAGAATTGGTCAGAGACCTCATCTCTTGTACCTTCAACTAAGTATAGTTGAAACTCAGGCCCAAAATTCCTTGGAGTCCTATGCCTTGTGCTTCTTCTAAGTTCAGGCTCAGGTTGCTGAACCACAACCTCATCAGTGACCCTTTCAGGTTCCACTGAAACACCAGTGTCCTCAGCTCCCATAGGAGTCCTAAGGCTTGGTCTAGTCTCATCAAAGTTAGCATCCCTTGATTCAATGATTGAGTTTATTGAAACTGAATCATTAGGTTCAATAACATAGAACCTATAAGCCTTGGAATGCTCAGCATATCCAACAAAGATGCATTCAATGCCTCTTTCACCCAAGGTTTTCACCTTTGGATCAGGGAGTCTTACAACAGCCCTACAACCCCAAACTTTGAGGTAGTTCAAGTTTGGTTTCCTTTTAGTCCATAGTTCATAAGGGGTAATCCTGTTCCTTTTATTAGGAACCCTATTTAATAAATAGCAAGCTGTTAACATAGCTTCTCCCCAAAACCCTTGACTCAGTCCTGAGTAGGACAACATGGAGTTAACCATCTCTTTTAGTACTCTATTTTTTTGTTTCTGGTATACCATTTTGTTGTGGAGTATATGGGGCAGTTGTTTCATGGATTATTCCAACAGACTGAAAATACTGAGTATTCATGTACTCACCTCCCCTATCAGTCCTAAATCTTTTGATTTGGACTCCTTGTTGTAATTCAACTTCAGTTTTAAATACTTTAAATTTATCTAATGCTTCATCCTTAGTATGTAACAAATAGACATAACAAAACCTTGAAGCATCATCAATAAATGTTACCAAGTATTTCTTATTCCCTAATGAGGGAGTAGCATGCAAATCACATAGGTCACTATGGATTAGCTCCAAAACTGTAGTTACACGTTTTACATCCTGAAATGGTTTCTTAGTAATTTTATTCAGCATACAAGTCTGACACTTATCAGTGTCCATGTCAAAAACTGGAATTAACCCATCCTTAGACATATCTTGCATCCTCTTATAGTGGACATGGCCTAGTCTAGCATGCCATAGTGATGAATCATTTAGTTTAGTGGTAGTCATCAGGACAGAATCAACATTTATACTAGAATCAATACTAAGCCTGAACATTTGATTACTCAAATAGCCAAAACCAATAAACACACCATGTTTTGATAAAACAAATTTATTAGATTCAATCACTTGTTTATAACCACAATTATTCAACACACTACTAGAAACCAAGTTCTTCCTAATATTAGGAACATGCAAAACATTAAACAAAGAAACAATCTTTCCAGAACTAAATTTAAGATCTACACAACCACGTCCATGCACTAGGGCTGTTGACTCATTTCCCATGTGAAGAATAGATCCATCATTCATTGACTCATAAGTCTTGAACCAGTATCTATCTTTACACACATGTACTGTTGCTCCAGAGTCAACCCACCACGCAACATCATCATCCTGCACAAAGTAAGCTTCAGATACATATGTAACATAATAAATCTGGAGAGATTCATTAAACATATTCTGACCTTTTGTGCATGATCCATTAGCTTGGTTGCCAATGCTAACACCTTTGCAATCCCTTTTGAAGTGTCCAGGTTTCCCACACTTCCAACAAGCCACTGATGACTTCTTGTTAGGATTAGCCTTGGTGTTATCATGATGCTTACGTTTGCCCTTGTTGTCATTGTACCTGGTGGAGTTGTTATGCTCCACCATATTGACAACAGATGAACCAACAACATTGTTGCTCTTTGGCTTATCACTTTCATGCACCCTGAGGGATTCCTCAATGCGCAAATGACTGCCCAACTCAACAAGAGTTAACTCCTCCTTCTTATGTTTCAAGGTATGCTTGAAATCTTTCCAAGAAGGAGGTAGTTTGTCAATGACACACGAGACCTGAATGGTCTCATCCATGTTCATTTTATGTTGTGTAAATCTGCCAAGTATTCCAAGAAGTTCATTGTATTGTTCCATGACTGGTCTTGAATCAGTCATTTTGTAATTTGTGAAATCACTCACAAGGAACTTCTTACTTGATGCATCCTCAGCCATATATTTGGCTTCCAAGGAATCCCATAGTTCTTTAGCAGATTCAACATTTTGGTAAATATCAAATAAAGAATCAGACATACCATTGAGAATTATGCCGCGACACACATAATCATCATTTTCCCATTTGCTCCTTTTCCTCAGTTCCTCCAAAGTAGCATCCTCACCACCATCAGGAATGGGAGTGGTCAGCACGTACACCACGTTCATGGTAGAAAGAAGAAAGTGCATCTTCTTCTGCCATCTCCTAAAATCAACCCCTTCAAACTTGTCCAGTTTGGAGAAGTTAGCCACCATATGCTTCATTGCCGCCGCCATTGATTATCACAAAATAATCTTCTTTGATTGTTGGGGTTTACTTCGTTCCAATAGGGTGAAGATAATCAATAGCCTAACTACGTACCAATGAATGGTTACCGGATATCTCTTGGAGTCGTGTAATCACTTTCCAAAGAAGATTATTCTACCCTATGCCTGGGTTAACACGAATACCTCCTTGGGATAAAACCAAGAGTTAGTTCTTGTTTTAGGCACAAATCAAGAACTCTATGCGTTTCTGTGTTTCTTGTTTCTGTATCTCATCATGCAAAATATGATCACTATTTATAGTGATCCTATTCCTTTAAGGAACGTAACTCCTAGTCAAAGGTATTAAGAGCATTAATCGGCCTATTAATCTCATAATAACCTTCATAAAGCATAGTGGTTACATGACCAGAAATCTGGTCATCAAGTCAATATTCAACCCTCATTAACTGGTCAAAGAGGTTATAAAGACTTTGTGCATCACCAGGAGCAACGTCCTAACCAGGAGCAGCTTCCTGACCAGGAGCAGCTTCCTGACCAGGAGCAACTTCCTGACAAGAAGCAACTTCCTGACCAGGAGCAACTTCCTACTGATATCACAACCACTATATTGATTCCAGGGAGGTAAGGGACTTAATGGGTGTACACTCCGTACCTCCAAACCCATTTACAAGTATTACCCGTTCCCAAAATTGCACTAAATTTCCAACATCTTTTACATCATCTCAATGGTCCCATACAACGGGGACTTATATCCCATGATTTGTCAGATCATTAATTCATTTCTTCAAGGTTAAAAATTGTGGCATAACTTCGCTACCCATCTGGCACTTCAAGATCTACATTTCATATTCACATAACGTCTTGCCTACTACCGGCAGTCAATAATCAAATCCTAATTTCAACAATCATTTCAGATCTCGCGGGTCGGGTATTTTGTAAAGTTAGGTTCGCCATCATAGGAAACCTTAAACCTAAAAGACATGTCCAACTCACAATGGGTGTGTGTCGGGTGTCTTCATACCAACTCCTGCTTACAGATGCTCTAATATAGATCCTAGCAAGATTCGATCTCGATACTAACACGATAATTATCAATGATAATCTCTCTAAAGGAAAAACGATTATACGGTTTATTACCAAAGGTCAATCATTTAATCATAAAACAGCACTTGTAGTATTTTGTATCGTTACTGTACCTCGTCCCTTGGATTGGGATGGTAAACAACACTCTCATCAAGGTTCGTTCCCAATGACTTCTGAGCAAATCTCTAGAAATTTGATGCGAAACGAGGATCTTGATGAAGATGTTCGATACAGGCACACTATGTTTACATAACTCTTTTGCATTTATCATTAACGGGAATGATATTAGCAGATTTGGTCAGTCTGTCGGCGATGACCCAAATCGAATCAAATTCAGATGATGACCTTTGCAATAGCTAGACGTTTACTAATGTATGAGGCGATGTCTGCCTTCATAATTTGCCATTAGTACAACTTCTTTAGACAAAGATACTTTTTGTCATAAATGACATAAATAGAATACTTATACTTACAAATTCCAACATACTATATCTCACGATCTCCATATTTAGACAATCACAAGTGGTCTTTAAAATATTTAACGCTATCGGCTTCTCAATTCTAATGATTCACATTAGCCGCGAACCACTTTTTATTATCTATATTATCCTTTTTACAATCATCGGCTATTTTTAAATTGTTCGGCAATTTTGCACCTTCATTATTAAGGAACATGTCCTAATTGGTTCTTTATCTTTTATACATAATGTGTCAGTAATTACGTTCACTTTCCTGATGAAATAAATATCATAACCGTATTTATTCAAAATTCTTTCTTTATATTTTCTAAGTTTTAGTCTCGTCTCAACTATTAGTTTTATCAGTTTTTCTCAATCCGATGTTTAAAGCGTCGATAATTATTACAACTAGCTAAATATTAAATATTCAATTTTTATGAAACGTAAACGTAAAGATTTTAAATTTCTTAGTCCGTTCAATTATATGAAAATATTCAAAATAATTTGAATTTAATTAACAAGATTTTTGTTGATTTACTAAAAATAATTAGTAAGATTCGTAAATGTCTGAAAAATCTTTGGTTATACTTTGGTAAAAAATTTTGAAAAGCAAAAAGTGTCGTTTCAAATTTCAAGTCATAATTTATATAATTTCCTCAATTCTTCTTAAGATGTCTAGAAGTATACACAAACATTTACCCCTAAACAGGAGTTTAGTTAAATGATTTGTGTATAAGGGAATAATCCCTTAAAATCCTTTGTTAAAACATTTGTCAAAATATATTTACACTTTCTTTTTAGTATAACTCAAAGTCTTAAATGACTTCTAAATTTTGAAGAGTCAATTTATATTCCATTATCTATTAATCACACGGTTAAATCATGTAAAGTATTAAGTCTTAAGTCTTATGTTAAATATTCAAGGTACAATTTTTAATTGTTCGGCCAATTCAGGGCAATCTATAATTAATTATTAACTCGTTCTTATTCTTATAAACAAATAAATAGTCCTTAATGATCACGAACATGAATTTATCAAATTACAGCCTACACACGTGATTCACCAAATTTATGAATACTACATGTGTGTTAGTCAATCCATACGACATCACGTGAAACTCATAGTGTTCATTACAAGTATCGGATGTAGTGATTGGAATACATAATCTTTTTCGCGGACGCGAAGTTGATGATAACCATGTCGTGAATCAAATCTTTAAAACATATGCTAGAACCTTGTAAATGATCGAACAAATCTTCCATTTCGAGTTATGGATATCGTTTTCGATTGTCAATTTACTCAGTTCACAATAATCTATAAATATAAGGAATGATAACACCATAACTCTTCATAATGATGAGCTTGGTAGAATAAAAGCATTCTCCGACAACTCTCTCTCAGTTGTACGGTAATTCCTTTAATTTAGATGGTGCTGACGTACCGCGCACAAGCCACAAGTGCAGCACCGGGAATATAATCACTACCTATTTCAATCTGCTTTAATGGCAAAAGTCTAGGTATTTCACCAACAAATACCTCCTAAAGTTTCAGATAACATAAACATCTTTTAATAAATTCATATTAGGTTCTTTCTAGATTATAATATCTATGACTAATTCACAACCATTCACGGTATAATTCCAAGTCTAAATACAGGATATGGTCATCCACCAAGAATTATTTATATCACTTTTGATAATCAACATCTTATCTTTTTAGGGGAATTATACTCGAGTTCCCATCAATTAAGACAATGTCGTCATGTCATAATCAATCAATCCATTCTACTGGCATTACCAACTTTTCAGTTTCATTGCCGTCGATAAGATGTGAACTTAACAAAAGACTAATAATAACTCATAATCCTTTACAAATTCAAGGATATATGGAGACACAACTACTATTAAAATAGTAAGGTCAACTCATAATCTACGCGAGAGAATTTCAAGTTAGATACAGACGAAAACATTTAACGAATATGAATATATCCCATGTTTTCATAATTTGAGTATGCATTCGAAAGCTCCTCGGATCGTTACCCAGGTCATTCAAATGAAATCAAATCATAAGAAATGATAAGAACGTCAGTACATCCAGTCGGGTATCAACACTCGGTAATCAGATACTTTTCCTAGGAATCTCACTACGAGATAATTGGACAAGAAAGAATTGTCAATTGTCAAATAAGACAATTTCCACAGATGAGTAAATTCAACTCAGAAGAATAGAAGCTACAGGCACATATGTAGGTGTCCCTAACATTATGTCCCTATTTTTCACTTCTTGCAGATCTCATAAAATTTAATCTTTCACAACCTTTAAAGAGAATGTAGTGTTTATTAATCAGTTTTATGGTGACTACTAATCTGCCTTGCATGGTCCATTCCAAATTGTATGTAGGCGCGCAACTATATACAATTTCAAGATTAACGATGCAACACTCAGTTCGTCAAAATTTTATCATCCATGGTTATAGTAAAATAATTGTCATGCTTAATTCTTAGATAAGAATCAAAATAAGTTTACAAAGATTTTCCTTGTTATGAAAACAATTAAGTTTTCCAAAGTGTTTTATAAATAACTTCATTTCGATAAAGATCACTTACAAATTTCACTTTAAATAATCCTTTAGTGATGAAAATTTAAATTTTCTCAAAGGATACTGCTTTAACTTTATAAAAACAATGTGTGATCTGCAAAAGAGTGATGGAAAGTTGTTCACCAAGAACTAACTACATTATGATAGGAAACGAGCTTTTAGCCAAATAATCATGAGGTTCATGATCTCGATGGCACTCAAAAGAATAATCCACAACGTAACTCGATTCAAGATGAGTACTTGTTCAATGGTTGCATCACTAATGCGAACATTAGGATGAAGCAATAAAGGATAGATAACATCGATACATGTAGGATTTAGCAATCAAAGGTAGTCTTTTTCATTAATCACAAACAAGTCAAAATTGTACCGTAACACATTACGTGTCACTATGTCATACAATTCTCAGAACTCATCCTACCAACTGATATCTCAGTTAAGTTGGGGATTTTTAAAAGATACCACAATGAATGCTAATCTACAAGAGTCATTAGGTGTCCTACATGTCCCAGAAGATCCATCGGTCCCAATTTCAGAAGAAGATTTCTTCAATTTATTTGTTGGACACTGGGCATCCTCATCATTGGACAATGGCCTAGGAACAACACTTAACACGAATCAACAATTATTTAAAACCTTATAATTCAATCAAAGAACTCAACAACTTCCTCTTAACAATCTCATATTCCATACAGGTTAAGTTTCACTTTATTCAAGTTTTAACCAATTTTATACTCAATTCGATATCCTACCTCATTCTCCAATACTTACACCTTATTCTTCGGCCTTGTAAAGGCAATAAAAGCTCAATATGATCAACACTTAATTTTCAATCCTATAGCTCTTACAACAACAATTATCAAATGAGTCACTAGTATGAAATGACTTGATCATTCAACTAGACTTCTCGGAAAGGTACTAGTGGCATGAGGCTTTTGGGTAATGGTTCCATTGACAGCCTCAAGTGCAACATTCACCTTTTCGATTTCAATTTAAGAATTGGATGACAACGAATCAGATGACATCTTTCTAGGTGGTAACGTTTTGTCAAACTCCACTCTATAAGAAAAGATCGTCATGACATCGATATAAGTTTTAATCTCGCCAATTCTTCTTCAATATCACAATCAACTAATATCTACATGTCTACGAATATCAACCACTTGTTGGGATCATAAATATCCACAACTTGGTTTAGATCTAGGATAGCTAGAATTCCTACGAGAATAGCTTCGATTAATTTACTAGGGGATTTAGGGTTTCTTGTGACAATCTACGTCGTATAAATACCTCGTATAAATATCAAAATAATCATCAAACAATCATGTAACAAAATTACATCATATATATATATAATCCAAGTTATATATATATTAAAATAACACTTCTCAGTCTGGCCTTGTCGGTAACTCGGGAATTCTTCGGCACCGTTATAGTCAAAAGATTTTTAGACATTTTTAGAAAAATGTTTATAGTTAAAAGATTTTGAAATGTTTTATTCAAAACCTTGGTTTTAAAAATCTTTCGTTCTCTATAACGAGAGCTCTGGTACCAAACTGTAACACCCCCAAATTTATACAACTCAGTACAGCGGAAGACTCGTTGGTGTTACGGGATAGCACATTACTCACATCATAGACAACGCATGAAAATCGCGTCGTTTAATAATAAAAGCATTTCCATTCATAAATATCAAAGTTACATCGGTCCCAAGTCATTACATTTCATACAAAGTTTTACAAAGTATTTGAATGGAAAATATTGTTTAAGTGCGGGCCATGAATTCTTGTTGTCTTCCCGAGAATTACCTTCAAGTACCTGAGATAAAACATGTTAAAAGAAAAGGTCAGCGATAACGCCGAGTGAATTCATAGAGTTTAATAAATTCCATCAATATAACTTTGGTATAAAATTATTACCAAAAATCATTTTGTACAAATCATTTTAATAGGCCATAAAATAGCCAAAGTCATTTTATACAAATCTTCATCAAAATCATAATATAGGCATTTGCCTTAAAAATCATTATACGAGCCAATGTCGTAAAAACATCATACAATACGTTTTATAACGTTGTATAGAAATAAAAATCGTTATATGAATATGGTTATGAAAAACAAAAACACGAACATAATATCAATAGTATGACCCCGTATTGCTAGTCAGGCAATACATCGTAATTCGGAGCGTATAGTAGTATTTCATTAATTGGATTATTATAAGCCGCATGACATTGTTACCTTACTAAACCAACAACGGGTAGCTAACCTGATACTCAATTTGCCCATCTAAAGTAGCGTGTCGTCACAAAGGTCACGCTATGGAAATCTTCTCATACATAAATTCGCTTACCAATCAATGTGGCACGACGGGGATCAACCGTCAAGGCGCGAACTGGGGTGATCGTCCCCAAATAGTACTATTATATGCATAAGCGTCTACCAAATCCCGGTAGTTCACAATTCATGCTAATGGGAATTTTAGTGACATAACTTAACTTTAATAATCCATTTGATTTCATCTATCGGGTCCTTTAATCATTTATCGGGTCATACAATCATTCGGGTCCAAATCAATAAACAAACAATCGGGACAAATGGTGTCCTATTTTATAAAAACTAACATGGTTATCTCCCTCGCGGGTTTATAAAAGATTTCATAAAAACATTTAAAAGAGTGCGAGGCTATGAACTCACGTTGATGTGGGAAGGCGGGTTATCGGCAATTCAGACGTACAGTACGTGCTTCAATCGCGGAAACCTAGACAAATAATACTCGTCTTAGACTCATATCCAATGACTTTATAAAAATAACAATTATGTATACATATGATGATTATATATATATGATGATCCAGTGGGTTTACATATTCTCTTTTACTCTTTTTAGTGTTTACGTATTGGTAACTTCTTACTAGTTTACTAGTTTTACCTATTTACGTGTCTTACGTCCAATAAACTTATTATAAGTTCTTTAACTTGTTTTAATCCATTTTATACTTATATTATCAGTATCTATACTTTCCATGTTGGGCCCAAATGGGTTAAGCCCAATAAGTTCTTTTTTATAAGTGTTTATCTTATTTAGTCCAATTATTAGTCCAATATGCTTAGTTATCTCGTTAATGTCCGTATGTCCTATAGTTCGAGTTTTATCGGTTTTTACTTGTATTAGTTACTTATATATCAGTATATGACCTTTAAAAACTTTACATTAGACGGGTTTGATCGTCTAAGTTTTAATTGGCGAAAAACGTTAATTTTACTGTAATAGCCGAAAAAGTAGTAAAAATCAAGTTTATAGTTTTTATTACTTATAAGTATTATTCCACTACCATTTTTATAATTTATACACTTATTTAACCTTTTACATATTTATATAAATAAAATCCATAAGTTAGTGGGTTTTTATTTTACATTTTATACAATATAATTTTGAGTGCTTACATAATAATAATAAACATTAATTCTCAAAAATCTGATTTTTATTTTCATATTCACCAAAACTTCCATATCTAGAGTTCTATATGGAGATAGAAGCTCAAATTTTTATCACATAAACTACATGATATGTGCTCCATTTAACTCTTCTATAGATACTGTTGAATCAGCCTCTAAGTATTTTCTAAAAATCGTCCAAAACATTGAACTCAGATTGGTATTCTAAACTTGTTTTGATCATATCTCACTCATTACAATGATTCCATTGCATGGCCAACTCTCAAATGTGTACAAGACATATTACTTACTGTCTATTGATTCTACTTCATCATTTTATCAGTTCATGACATGTTTCTTTACTGTTTTATACAGCCATCATTTTTAAGCAAGATTTTAGCCTTTTTCTTATAGTTTTTCACCTTTTTAAGCATGTTTATCAACACCAAATCCCCACACAATATTTTTAATCATCATTCATCATCATATACATATACATAAGTAAAAGAAATACAAGATTACATAATCAAAAATAACAAGAGGATGAGGAGGACAATCTTTATACCACCATGATGATGTAGGTTGATCAAAACATGGATTTTGATAGGGAAACTTGTGAGGCACCAAGACCATCTTCAAGACCACCATTCTTCATGAACTCCTTGTGGAAAATCAGCCCCAAGACTCTATGGAAACTCCTCCTTGGATGTTATAATCACCACCAATCAATAGGATTTCAAAAGGGCTTCAACATGTGTATGAATAACACATGATTTCATGGATGAAATTGATCAAAAAGGGGTGTTATGGTGGAGTGTTTTTGGACGGCACAATGGAGGAGGAAGAGAGAGTTTGAGGTGGTTTTGCATGTGTGAAATGGTAAAAATGAAGAAGCTAATGGTTTAAATCTATCACCGGTGATAAACGTTACGTTAATCACCGGTGATAAACATGTTTATCACTAGTGATGAACGTGATAAAACCTCTGATAAACGTTACATTTACCGGCGATAAACGTTATATTTATCACTGGTAATAAATTTTATCTATGTCCAAAGTTAGTGAAAACTCAATTTTTTCCACTAATATTTTCCAACACTAATAAACTAAGTTGCATACATAAACTTTTGTTACAATCTAAGTACAAGTACATGATATGACTAATAAATAAGAGAAATAACAACATATCACAAACAATAACATCGATTTACAAATCTGACAACTCATCGTACAATTGGAAAATATAAGTATAAGCACAACGAAATCAACTCTCCTGATGAACATGAATGTTCATTTCTTTCAACATGATAGACCAGCCACAAGAGTCGCACGGGGCACTTCTGGACCCACGAAGACTCATGCTCGATGCTCTGATAGTCCTCTTAACCGATCCTGTATATCAGCACCTATAGAACCAAAGAACAAGCTTGGATCATGTATCCCAAAAATTGACATGTCATAAGAGGTAACGTACCTGCAATAATCAATACCAACATTAAGTCAGCAATATGAAGAAAAAAAATCATTTGCGGCTTTTCCAAAGCAATATGATAAATTAGTACTATCAAAGAACGTGGCAGTAATGTATGATCACAACACCTAAGGAAAGCAAAACTTACGCATTCTTATCAGTTTTATATACTTTGAACATAAGACGATTATCTTTAAAGTATGATAAGAAAAAGTAGATATGTGGTTTTCAATAGAATGTTTCTGATTACTTAGCTGCCTTGATACAATGCAATAAGCACATAGCAAACTCAAGTGCCCCCTAAATCTAAACTCCTAATTATTTGTTCAATGAAAATGTGGAAATGCGCATTACTACTAATTTTTCTTAGTGCTTAGATGAAAATGTGGAAATGTATTATTTGTTAGAAGACACATTGAACGCACAACGAGTACACGCGATGAACTTCATACCTTCTTTTGATTTGAAGACATTCCGGGATGACATTTGTCATAGCCGCAGAGAAAATCAGTGTTTTAACCCGTGGCGTTATCAATCTCTAAACGGTATACTACTGATTCGATGTTTAATTGTTTGGTTGTTGCAATTATTCATCATCATTATCCTATATGGAGAGATATGCATTCCCGGGACTTAATTGACTCTGGTGCATCTCCGGAAGAAGATATGTGCATTTTCGGGACTTAATTGACTCTGGTGTTACGATGTCAACCTCATGAATGAGATAAAGTGTCCACTTCAGTATTTGAGCTTCATACATGGGATTGGTTTATTTTCTTCAACTATGTGGGGAAAGAAATGTCTTGATTCTTTCTAGTATGCATAACTTGAACTCTCAGGGGGAAGAAAAATTCATAAGAATTATTCAAGCGTTAGAAGAGACGTTGTTGATCTACTTGGTGTGCCCCTTACTTTCAATCCCTCATAGCAACATTATCATGTTATATGATGGGATTTGCTTGTTAAATTCCGCTGTGCGCTTAATCATTCTAAGCTTTATTGAAAGCTTTGAAGTTGCTTACGAGGATTGTCGGTTTAGGGGGAAGCTATTTAAAAGCTTCTACATCAAGTTTATGTGGTATGAATTAGGGGGAAGTTAATTCAGAAGCTTCTCCTTAACCAGAAGTATATGGATTACTTAGCTCGTGCCTTTACAGTATTTCTACTACAAGTTACTTTAAAGATGAGTTGTTTTGAAGTCAAAGGCCTCAGAAGACATCATCAGCATTGGACGCTTCATGGAAGCTTTTATTGTTAATCATTATGTACTTGTTAGGAAAAATATTGTAAGGAATTATACACGTCGTCCCATGGGGGAAGATTGTTGGAAATTCACTTTATGTGACGACATTTAAGAATTCCCATTAGTTATCATAGTCACACACGCTTAAACTAGACTAGGAACAGTGTATAGTTTAAGGGTCGTGTGTGACTATATATACCCCTCCTAGGCTTCTAAGGAGGGGTGTTGATTGTGTCTCATTTTGTATTTTCATTTTGTAAATACACTTCTCTTAACCTTTCACACAACCTCTCTTCTCTCTCTCTCAATAATGGCTTCCACCTTCCACCACCCACCTAGACCACCGGATTAGCGAAAAGCAAATCCACAATTAGAACAAGATATTGGGTTGTAATAAAACGTGGCTCGTGAAATAGGGACCAGATGTAAGTTTTAAACATCACTTCTGATAGCATCAATTGTAAGTTCTGGATACTTTAACAAACTTTACGCCAAAGGCACTAGTGAATCAAAGGGGCTACCAATGCGGCTATACCAAATAATCACACCAAAGGAGCATATTCTTGAAACGTCCTATCTACTAATGTCAAAGTTTGTTAATGTACTTGTCCTATAATTTTAATGGCTACTATGTCATAAGGTCTCAGAAATGTCTAGCATGTGTAGTTTGCAAGTAGCAAGCTAGCTAATACTAGTAACATGTAAAAAAACGAAAATGAGCATTCCCTACTTGTGAGCTTATAATACATCAAAAACCTTGAACAGGGGCAGATCCTCAAACTTAATCATACATTTTCGTAACACTAATCCTCTTGGCAACCTAACTCCTAAGACACACATATGAAATGTAAAACATGAAATCAAAATGTTTAAGAATTCCAGAATGTAGAGTAACTGAATTGCTAATACAAAAGTATCAAATATGCATGAAAAATAGAATAGTATAGAGGAATAGCTTACCTTTGTTTCATCTCAGCAGATGGTTCAACAGTAGCACACCTCATTAACTCCCACGCTCTCATGAAATTATTGTGCCTAAGCTTCGTCTCGCCCATTCACACCAAACACTAGCCAGATTACTCTTTTGGAAAGACATAAAAAACTTGCTCTAAGATGTGGAAAGAAGATTACTCTTTTTCTTTGCGTGCCATGATCTTGGGGTCTTCCCTCAACTACTCCTCTAACTGTAAATAGGGTGATTTATGACTATTTGGATCAAGAAGACCAACCTTGGTGGACGTTTGCTTGTTAACGCTGGGTGTCAACTAGGTGACACTCATTTAACTAGACAGAATAATCAAACCTGAATACCACCCGATAACCCGATTCTATAGGCAATGTATCTTCATTAATTCTAGCTTCATCATAGTTCTTGAAAGCTTAGAAAAAATTCAGTAGCCTGCTTTTGCATATTGAGACTCACCACACTCGTGTATTATACACATTACAAATAATCAAAAATTACTTTATCCCAACATTACAAATCTAATAATCAATTTATCCCAATATTACAAATAATCAAAAATTAGTCATTAAACACACTAATAATCACTTTATAACATTAAAAATTAAAGTATTATGTCAACAAATTATCAATAAGCAACTAGAATTAATAAAATCACAAATAAGCATACCATCATCGAATAAGAAGAATATCACACAATAGCTAAGTAACAACAAACTAATGGATTTGTATCAGTGTACCATCATCGTTCGACGTTATGAACCGGTTTGTTTTGAACCGTTTTTTTGGGGATCGGTTAATTTACTAGCTTATTGTTTCATTTTTGTGTCTAATTCAAGATTTTCACGGTTAATTTATGTAGATTTTTGAGTTTTTTGTTTAGGGTTTGATTTCTAGAGAGAAAATGGGTTTGATGTGTGTGTTTTGTTCTGACAGAAAATTGTGGGTAATTGGGTGATTTGCAAATTTACATTTTCAGTCCTTCCGTCTTATTTTACATATTTATAGTTTTAGTCCTTCCGTGTTTTTTATCATTTGATCTGGTCCCTCCCAATGGATGGCCCAGATTGAGCCCTTGGATTCCACCAAAAAAGAGGGTTGTTAAATAACCGGACTCCACAACCATTTCACATAACCCTAAACATATTTACTTGCTCACTTCATCCATCTATTTTTTCATTAATCAAAAAATTATCTTTCTTCTTTGTTATGATGATAGGTTGTTTTAATTATACTATTAATCTATACTATATATTAAAAGAAAACACTTTCTATTTTTAGAAATATTACAAATCAACTTACAATATTATATGCATAAAGTACAAGTATATAAATATAATTAGAAACTAATTCATACACAATTTAATACTAATGATTACTAATTAATACATAATTTAATATTCATTATTAAAACTAATTAATACATAATACTATAACTAATTAATACATAAAATCATAATGAATTAATACATAATTTAATACTAATACTAAAACTAATTAATACATAATAATTAATACACACTTAAAAAATTATTAATACACCACATTACATAGAAGTACTATTATATATTCATATTTTACAACAATTAAATAAATACATATCTACAAGATCGTACATATTGTCTACCTAAAATGATGAGGTTCAACTAGAAAACCGGAAAAACCAAAGTCACAGTTGGTTCAACTAGCCAATAAAAACCGACAGAAGACGAACCATATAGATTGCACTACTTTTTTGAACAACACACAAATCTATATTACTTATACAAGAGATTGCACTCCCTCTCTCCAAAATTTAAGTAGTACAATGTTACAAGGTTTTGGTACAAACCTTTACAACACAAAATTTTTATAAATTTATTTTTATATTAATTGATGAGCAATACACGTTAAATGACAAAATTAATATGTAACATCTACAAATTATTATTGTTATAAACTCTAATTTTTTAGACACAATTATTTAAAATGTTTACTAATATAAGTTTAATATCAAATTTCTGGTATTGATTTTTAACCACTTTTTTATAAATTTACATTTTCGAAGAGATATATCGTCTATGTATGTATTTAGTACAAATTTAGTGAAGTACTATTTATTTTGCTAATTAATTCGATTAAATTGTACACATCAAAGTTGGAAGATTTTAAGGTTATTATAATGTATGAAAACGTGTAAACATATAAATTAAGAAGATTTTATATATTTATATGTTATAATATTGCGATGTTATATAGATTTGCAAATATCTTTCACCATTAATCATCAGAATAATATGAAATGGTTTATTATTACTCAAAGTTATTTCAACTTAAAACTCTCGCTGTTATCTGTAAATATAACAATAAAACATTGCGCTTGCAGAATTTTAGTTTTAGGGTACCCGTAGCCGCAACGCGCGGGTACCCTGCTAGTTATGAGTTAATTATGTTTGTTTTTGTTGTAAATTATGTATGTATTATTGTTAAGTTATGATTTTCTAAGTTTTTTTTCTTTATGTGATTCAAAGTTTTACATTAGACTTCCATTGTAAAATTACTTAAAACTTTAGTATTTATTTATTAAAGAAAGAGATACAAAATATTTTATAAGTAGTATAACTCAATGTTTATAGACCCGGGTCGTTTCAAAATTTTATTTTTACAAACTTTATATCTAATATTTGTTAATTATTATAAAAAAAATTAAAAAATTAAGTTGACCCGGGTTGACTCGGACCGGGTCGATTTAAAAACCGGTTTCCAAAACATTGTTATATATGTGACCCAACCGACCATCCCAATACAAACCTTTTCGTCGCTGCGACTTTTTATTTTTAAGCACACTCTACCGACCCAAAACCAAATTTAACACCGCACGATTCCAAAAAACATCCCAGTACAAACCTTTTTCTGAAATTATGTTGCCTAAAGAAATCAAGGTTAGGGTTCTCTTCGATTGTTTCTACTTTTTGTAAATTTTATTTTTATTTTAATTTGTACTTTTTATTTATAGCTAATAATCTGAAATCTTAACAGTTGAGAAGGAATGGATCGATGGAGACTGTGTTAGACATTGTTATGCCTTATATACACGATGGCGATGACCGTAACTCTATTTCTTTAGTTTCTCGTAGATTTTACGAGCTTGATTGTATTACGCGTAAGCATTTAACTGTCCACGCGCACTACGCCACAAACCCGTCTCGTTTAAGCCAAAGATTCCCTTTTATCGACTCGTTAACACTCAAGGGAGTCCCTGATTGGGATTTTCCACAGTTTTTTGACTTTGACATCAGCCCATGGATTAAAGAAATATCTGTTAAGTTTGAATATTTGAAAGCGCTTCATATCCGTGGTGTGTGTTTTCATGATGAAGATCTCGAGCTGTTGGCTAAAACCCGTGGTAAAGATTTACGAAGTTTGAAGATTTGTAAGTGTGCATTTTCCACAGATGGGTTCATGCACGTCTCTAATTATTGTAATGATTTGAGGACGCTGTGTTTGGAACTTAATGATAATCGAGATGCGGATGGTAAAGATGGGAGATGGTTACATGAATTGGCTTTGCATAACAAGGTTATTGAATCGTTACATTTTGATTTTAATATTACTGATGGGAACGATCTTACACTTATTGCGAAAACATGTAGCAACTCTTTGGTATCTTTGAAGCTTAGTCCAAATAAACCTCTAAATCATATACGAGATGTCTTTAGCCATGCTATTAAGTTAGAAGATTTTGATGGCACTGCTACTGACGAAGACAGGGACCATAGTATTTTCAAATTTCCCCCAAGTATTCGTGGTTTAGGTATCAAGGACATGCCTGTTACTTCATTCCCTTTTCTACTCCCTTATGTAAATCAGCTGCAGAAACTGGATCTTACATGCATGGGAGTTGAATATTATTGTTGCCAATGTTTCTTGATTGAAAGGTGTCCCAACTTGGAAGTCCTGTGTACCGTTGATGTATGTGGAGATATGGGATTACGAGTTATTGTTCAGGTTTGCAAGAAACTGCGCAAACTTACCCATTATGGGCGTGTGACTCACATGGGACTTATTGCTCTGGTACAAGGATGTACCAATTTGGAGTATTTAAATGTTAGTCTCTCAGATATTTCTAGTGAAGCTATCGAGTGTGTAGGAACTCATTTGAAGAATCTGCGTGATTTCCGTATATATTTGTGTGAGAAACCCGGTATAACAGGTTTACCTCTTGATAATGGGATCCGAGCTCTGCTAATTGGTTGCAGCAAACTCAGAAGGCTACATATCAGCCTTGGTGATGGAGAAATGACGAATGTGGGTTTGGGGTACATTGGGAAGTATGGGCATAATTTAAGATGTCTCTTTCTCAATTGTGTAGCAGCGTCTGATGCAGGACTTGTAGAGTTATCAAAAGGATGCCCAAAATTAAGAAAGCTATGTTTGGAGAATTGTCCCTTTAGCCAGGAAGCTGTTACCACTTTTGTGTTTAATATACACTCATTAAGATATATACGGATTAAAAGTGGTGATAAGACTGTTTTGGCACTCACTCGTCCAGCGTCTACTTCTATTTTTATTTTCATTCTGTACAAAAGGTTATGCTTTAGTTATGATTACAAATACGATGTCATTAGAAAAATAGGTAGCTTGTGCACTAATTGTTGTTAACGAGGGTGTTTATATGTAGTTTGGTCTGTTTAAGTAACTGGTTAAAACAGACTGGTTTTTTGTCCATTTTCAGAACCATTATTTTGATCTAATGCTCTATTTAGGATTAGAAATCAATGACTTTACAAGAATAGTTTTAAAAAATAAATAAATGATAACAACTTCTGGATAGTTTAGGCATGTTCGACCCGTTCCTTTCTTACCCAGACATCTGACCCGTTAGATATAAAACCCAACTCAAATGACCCTATTTTATGTAAATTGGTTGAAACTGTTGTTTTTAAAACAATACTGTACATCTTTTGTCTCGTCACCTAAGTGTCCCATAACGTGTGAAATTACAGAACTTGTCAAATTTCACCCAACCACGAGGACGATATTTATTTTAGTCGTTTTAACTTTGTCAGCTTAAGCTTTCACTTTTTTCGTAGCCTTTCTTTTCCTAAAAAAATAAACCATCTGTTGAGAAAATCTTTTATTCAAAGACTTTCCAGTGACGTTATTCATTTTGATGTACCGACCTTTGCTGCAGGTACTTACAGAACTGACACAGTATGTTACACTTACTGAAAAACTCCGTAAGTTAGCCGTACAGTTAGTAGCAGATGGAAGTGGTCCAGGATCTGTAAAGATAACATACACATCCTTAAGAGCAAAAAATGATCTAGATACCTCATTAGTCGATGCTATGGTCGCCAAAGGTATCTGTATAAACAAAGAACGGATTGTTTTAGACAGGGCATCTGAGAAGCCACTTGAAGTCATTAAAGTCCAAATTACCAACGTCGAGTCACGTGTTGCATTTGCAATATCCGAGTCTGGTGAAATTATAGTAGAAGGGAGGGTCAAGGATGGTGTCCCCTATTTGACGAAAGTAGGTGTTTTGGATGTGTTTGTGAGTTTGGAAGGAAATATTGTACTTTATAGACAAGATGGTAAACCTGAAATCAATAAAAGTCTTTCACGCATATTGCATAGTGACTTGGTGAAT
Source organism: Glebionis coronaria (assembly GCA_025667525.1). NCBI lineage: Eukaryota > Viridiplantae > Streptophyta > Magnoliopsida > Asterales > Asteraceae > Glebionis > Glebionis coronaria. The sequence continues at coordinate 700,914,140 of CM046874.1, forward strand.
ATTTGTTCCATGACTTTGGGTGGGATCGCACAAACAAATCAAGCGTTTATGGTGATGGGAGTTCATCGGAAGATTAGCGCAAAGGCTTTGAAGAAGATTGATGCGATTAGGGATGTTAAGGAGTTTATTTTCGTTGCTTTGTAGTCTTGTTTTGGTCAATTCTTGGCCAAAACAGGTCCAACTTGGTTGTTTTGATACACTAATATCATATTGTTCGTTTCGTTAAATTATTATTCATGATTAAACTATAATGCTCACTCATTATTATAAGATAGTTGCAGTCATTGATGGAGGTTGAAAAACGGATTTCTCAAGCTCTATCTTGGAAGGTCCTGAACTGAAAGAACAACATCAAGTCGTAAATGTGTTTTCAACAAATGTGGAAGATGCAATTTATGCTCTTGCTGACGTTGATCAAGTGTCAGATCAAGGAACTAATTTTGAAGGTTCTATGTGGTGGAAAGAAACCGGGACAGAGGTAATACCAGATAAAGTTGTTTGTTCTTATTGCATTTTTGGAGTTTATTTTTTTTCCTGCAATGACCTGTGAAATAGTTGTGCATCATTAGCTGTAGGAATATATCAGTCGTTAATGGAGATTATTGTGCATAAGGGTTATTATAACAATTTAACAACCAATAAAAAGGCAAAAGAATGCCTCGAAAATAATAGCTATGGTGTCAAGAACTTAAAACAAGTACTCCTTCCCTTCCTACAAACGTTCCACTTCTGGTTCTAAAATTGTATATGTATCTTCCATTCAAGGTGCTCCTAATACCTAAATCTGTTCACGTTGGTTTTACATTTCACTATGAATAACTAATGTTGAAATATATTGGCACCACATACTATTTATAACAAAAATTAGTTTTGTTATATGAAAATTTCTGTTTAAATATGCTGGTTATTTTCATTTAATATTCTATGGGTTAATAACAGGGCTCAGTGTGATGGATTTGTACCACACCCACTCCTTCACATGTATGTAAAGTGTGGGATGATGAAAACCACTTCGAAACAGTTTAGTTTAATTGAAAAAGACATCTCTTCTTGGAATACAATGTTAACCGGGTATGTTTAAAAAGGAAACGAACCAGGTGCGACTTCGCTGTTTAACAAATAGGGGAAATCATATTTAAAATCAGACTCGATTGCATCTATTTATTTATTATGTGTTTGACGTAGATATTTGTATAAAACGGATTAAAGTATTTTGGGATTATGACAGAAAATTACTGTACTATATTGTCCCTGATCTAAGCATTATGCTTGCGTAGTTTATTTACTTGGGCGTTCAGGAAAACTTAAAGAAGCTCATGCGTTCATTATTTACAAGTATGCCTATACAACCAGATCAAGCAATGTGGGGACTTTTTAAATTTATGTAACCTGATGACACCTGCAGTAATAGAATCACACCCTAAGAAACTTCCAGTTTTTCTATAAAATGTGTGAACCCATAAAACGGATTCCTTTCAGCCTTCGAATAGTAAATTTAAACTTTAGATTATATTGCCTATATATGTATTGAACTGGTTGAGTGGTTTTATTTAAATTATACTGATCTGATTCCTTTTCCTTTAGCGTTTTTTTGCAGAAGTTTTCAATGCATGTCTTCTTTGTCAGATTTATTTGGAAGAAGGTTTTAGTTTGAGCCTAAAGATCTTCCTACTGCCGAGGAGGTAATGTCCTATTTATTTAGATTTGTTGTGTGGATATAATGTCAAGTTAGGATATTAAGTATATTGTCAGGTCCACCCGAATCAACTTGAAAAGAAGTTTTTTATTGTATTGTTAAAGGGTCGGTGCCTTCCCTTTATAAGGGCTATTATCATATTTTTATGTTATGAAACCATATACGTGTCTGAACTTTCTATATTATAAAGAACTCACGTAAGCCTTTTGTAGTTAAAACTATGGCTTATCTGTAACAATAACATCGCCTATGTTTCCCTTAAATTTCTAGATGTCTCACGGACTCATAATGAACTGCAAAAGAGTAATGTAGCCGAATTTTCGAATTTGGGTGAGCTTTGCTGGTTGTTATGTGGCTCGTATATACAACGATCCCCATGGCTGGAGACGTAAGTAATTCAGTACCATTTTGTCCTCTTATTTTCTTACTTTAATTAACGTAAAGAACATGCCACATGCATCGTCCACATAAGGATGCCTTCATGAGCGAGTACGTGAGGCTAACCAACTTCATTTTACAGTTTTCTCATCATCAAACAAAACATAATTCTGTTGGGAATAATATGCAAGAACTTTGCCTGAATATATATTAGTTATATGAATCAAAGACTTATTCATTCTTATTATGTAATAGATTAGGTTTGCAGGACAAAAGACTTTGCTATAATAAGCCTGCAAATAGAATAAGAGTCTGGGCCAAAGGCCAACAGACTAAAACTAGGAAAACTCTATCTGTCATTGGATCATTAGACTTATGGATATGTTTGGTAAACTTGACACGACATATGTTTTCCTTGTGTCCGTTATCTGATGAAACGACATGACTCAAAAGTCAAAAGGCACCATTTGACAGTTATTCTGTTATGGCAGTTATACAATGAAAAGGTATGACTTTTCATTGTACCTATTCATTAGCTATATATAGGATCATTGTACAAACATTTTATCATTCAATATATACGATTTATACTTATATTATTTGTTCCATACATACAAGATTATACTACTTACTTTTCTGCATTATTCACTGCATAATACAAACACCCTGCACAAAACTGTCTGGTTAACACCAATACTCACTTGGAGCAAAGATGGGATACATGGAAATCAAGTATGCCTGGCCAAAAGTTGATGGTTTATATAGTTAATAACAATTATTAAAAACCCTAATATGGATCAAAGCACACATATAGCGGAAGCAATTAACAAGATCATAATTAACACAATTATAATTAATCAAGATTAGGGTTACATACCTTTATCCTAGCAAGATCCACAAGATCAACGGAACAATCGGCAACTAGGGTTGATCACGAACACCACCAGGATATAGTCTAAAGTCTAAAGTAAGACTATATCACGATCTTGTACACACGTAATGCGGCGAGTTAATCGTGAGTCTAGCACGAACAAACCGAGCTTCCAAGCCTATGGACGATCTACCCAACAACCCTAGAGAGGGGCTAGGACTAGATCTTATAAAATAGAAAATTGAAAACCAAGAACCCTAATTAAGGGGTGTTTGACCGGAGGTTAGGAGCAAGAGAAAGAGGAGAGGAGTAAAAAATTATGAAACCTTGGGTTTGTTTACATAGCCCTTGGAAAAACTTTTCCTCCAAGGTTAAACAAATTTAAGGTAACAAAATCTTTTCCCTTCCCTTTGGTTCTCCTATGGCCGGCGGTTTTCAAGCTTAATAGGGGGTTTCCGGAACTTTCTGACTCCTTCTTTTAGCTTCTATTTAACTTCCATAACGATCGTTTAATACTTAACTTTAATTTATTAACGATCGTTAGTTTAAGCTACGGTTTGATTTAATAAATATAATAAGCATATTTAATAAAACCACTCAAGGGTGGCTTAGTGGCAAAATGATTTGTGGCTATCACTCCAAAGTGTGTGAGGTCTCAAGTTCAATTCCCACTAGGTGCAAACAACCTTGAAGTGGCCACGCCAACCTCCTGAAAAGGGAGGGCTTTACCTGGTTTGAGTCTGTGTGGCGGTGGGCTCAAACCCCGTGGATTAGTCGGCCAATGAGTCGGAAATCACGGTTACCAAAAAAAAAACATATTTAATAAATAAATTAACCCTTTACGTAATGTGTGCAATCCCGTGATCTCGAGTTCGATCCTATCACACGACTATCGATTTAAAGTCCATAAACTTTCAGCTCACATCTGGACAAAATTCGAATATCGTGATCACATTGATTAGCCTCTAGTTACACTAACAATGTCACTAGTACAACTCGAGTAAGGTTTCCTGGACAAAACCTTTTAATGATATATAATCATTATTATTATCCTTTCATTTCAAATACAATGTTAATAAGGATATGGATCTCAGTCATTCCTTTCATTAACTATTCTGTTTCTCGTTTACGGATATAGCAAGATTACCAAAACGCATTTGGGTGTGGCCACACAAACATCTTACTACTACCCCGAGGGGCCCAACTGTATTTATACTTCAAAATAATTTGAAGGAAACAAATCCCATTTTGACTACAAGCAAAACACATGAACTTCGCAACACTTCTGAAAATTACCCCTATAACTACCAGTTACGTTTAGCGTTAGGTTACCTTACAGAAATGCACTACATTCAATGCAGTTTTCTGGTATCTCAAGTCTAAGGATAACTATTTATGTTTTACTTAATGACAAAGATCCATAAAGTAAAATCATATAGTTGGGATAAGTCCAATATTTGATCCATCAAATATCATCTAAAATTGACCAATATACTTTCAAGTATACTATGTCACTATTTTGAATTGTCTTACTTTACTAATGCTCCCATATTATTAATCGACAACGGACATTTAGAAACATCATAATGCTCATGGATTAAAACATGTTAAATAGGATACAAAATCAAATAACAGAAAAATAAACGAAATCCAATCTTTATTATCAATTCAATAATGTCTTACATCCTTTATCCAAATACTAATCAACAGATTTCTTGCATTAATTCGCTAGCTAGTTGCAGCCCAATAGCCTTGGCATGCTTAACTACCTTTGGCCTAGATAAAGCCTTAATAAAAGGATCAGCTACGTTATCATCTGTGTGAACTTTTATTAGTTTTATTTCTCGAGCTTCCACTTGTTCTCGAACGTAGTGATATCTACGTTTAAAGTGTCTGGCGCCTTTCATAACTCCAGGGTCATTGGCGAATATTATTGCAGCAGAATTGTCGCAATATATATCAATAGGTTCTTTAATTGAAGGCATCATTCCAAGATCTCCAATAAACTTCCTAATCCAAACAGCTTCCATTGCAGCTTCTGAAGCGGCCATGTACTCCGATTGAGTTGCATGCATAGAAATGGTTTTCTGCTTACCGCTCTTCCAGTCAACTGCTCCTCCATTGATGACAAACACGTAACCCGTCTGAGACTTCGTATCTTCTTTATCACATTGCCAGGACGCATCACAGAACCATGTTACATTCAATTTTGTGTCTGGTTTACCCTCGAATACTAAAAACATATATTTCGTACTTCTCAAATACTTTAGAATATGCTTAACAGTAGTCCAATGGAACTTTCCTGGATTCTGTTGGTATCTACTGACCAAGTTCTGAGCAAACGCCACATCAGGCCTTGTGCATCTTACAACATACATAATAGATCCTACTGTCGAGGCATAAGTCACCTTCTGCATGTAAGCCACCTCTTCGGGTGTTGATGCATCTTTCTCATGACTTAATTCATGCTTAACCTCCATCGGTAGAAAATCTTTCTTAGAGTTATGCATGTTGTACTTCTTCAATATCTTATCTATATAAGCATCTTGACCTTAGACCAATTAACCGCCTACTCCTATCTCGATAGATTTTAATTCCCAGAATATATGCAGCATCTCCCAAATCCTTCATAGAAAAACATTTACCAAGATAATCCTTAACTTCCATAAGTCTTGAAATGTTACTTCGCATGATTAATATGTCATCGACATATAAAATTAGGAACACTACATTACTCCTACTAGCTTTGCGATATACACATGGCTCATCATCATTTTGAATAAATCTGAACTTTTGATTTCTTCATCAAATCGCTTATTCCATTGACATGATGCTTGCTTCAAACCATAAATAGATCTTTGAAGTTTGCACACGCGCTTTGGATATTTAGGATAAACGTACCCTTCCGGTTGTTGCATATAGATGTCTTCATCTAAGCGACCATTCAAGAAGGCAGTTTTAACATCCATTTGCCATATCTCATAGTCATAGTATGCTGCTATAGCTATGAGAATCCTAATAGCTCGTAAGTCTGCTACAGGAGAAAATGTCTCCTCGTAGTCTACGCCAAAAGTTTGAGTAAAACCTTTAGCTACTAAACGTGATTTATATGATTGTATTTCACCATCCATGTCGGTTTTATTCTTGAAGATCCACCTATTTTTCACTACTTTAGCATTTTTAGGCGCGTCTACAAGAATCCAAACATCGTTGATTTCCATGGATTTCATTTCCTCATTCATCGCAACTATCCATTTTGACTTTTCTAGATCAGACATTATGGATCGATAGTTAGTAGGTTCACCAATATCCCCTACTTCCTCCTCATCATCCTCTATGTAAATACATAGTTTGTCTGGCGCACGTATGGTTCTTTGAGACCTGAGGAATTAATTTTGGTGGAACTCCCAGACTTTCTGGTTCTACAGGAATTTCTTTGCTAGTATTTTCAAAAGGCAATGTATCTTCTTGAATTTCTTCAAGATCATAATCTCTCCCACTGATTTCTTGATTTTCAAGATCATTTTTAAGGAAGTCTCCATACCGAGCCACAACTACTTTGTTCTCAGCCGGATAATAAAAGTAGTAACCCATAGTTTCCTTAGGGTAACCTACAAAGATACATTTTACTGAGCGTTGCTGGAGTTTATCTCCAGAGTCACGTTTCACATACGCCTCACAACCCTAAATTTTCAAATAAGACAAATATGGCTTTTTGCCATGCCATAGTTCATATGGTGTCTTATCAACCTTCTTTGTGGGAACCATATTCAGAATACGAACAGCAGATTCAAGAGCATAATCCCAAAAGGATAATGGTAAAGTTGTAAGATTAAACATAGATCGCACCATATCTAATAATGTACGATTTCTCCTTTTAGATACACCATTTTGTTGTGGAGTATATGGAGAAGTAAGTTTCTGAACAATTCCATTATCACATAAATAATCTTTAAACTCTTGACTTAAATATTCACCACCTCGATCAGAACAAAGAGCTTTAATCTTCTTTCCTAGTTGTAACTCTACTTCTGCTTTAAACGTTTTGAATGTTTCAAATACCTCATGTTTATGCTTAAGTAAATAAACATAACCATAACGACTATAATCATCCGTAAACGTTAAGAAGTAGCTAGCACCTTTCCTTGACACATGTCTAAGTGGTCCACACACATCAGTATGTATCAAACCAAGTAGTTCAGTAGCCCTTTCAATATTGCTATTAAAAGGTTTCTTGGTCATCTTTCCAGAGATACAAGACTCACATTTATCAAATGATTCATCATTGATATTTTCCAAAAGACCATCATATTGAAGCTTTTGTATGCGAGTCTTCCCAATATGGGCAAGTCTACAATGCCAAAGATAATAAGAGTTTTTGTCTAACTTTCTCTTCTTATTCATGCTAAAAACAGAATTATTTTTCCTCTTGGAATTATTATCATGCATGTTAATTTCAAAAACACCATTCACAGAAATTGCATCAAAATAGAATAAACCATCTTTGAAAACAGAAATTTTATTATTATCAATCGTGTGATTAAATCCAAGATCCAACATACAAGAAAAGGAAATAACACCCCTAACAATTGTAGGTGCATAATGACAATTATTCAAAAACATTACTAAACTCGAATGTAAAACTAGTTTAAATATTCCTATAGCTTCAACCGCTGCTTGTGCGCCATTGCCCACTTGTAGAAATTGTTCCCCATATGAAAGCTTCCTCTTCAACTCAAATCCCTGCAGGGTATTACAAATGTTAATACCACATCGCGTATCATATACCCAGGAGTTTGATTTGTATGTAAGATTAAATAACTCTATCATAAATAAGTTACCTAAAGATGCTGCAGCAACTAGCTCAGCCTTCTTCTTATGTTCTTGCAATTCATGGAGGTAGAGAGAGCAATTCCTCTTCCAGTGTCCAGTCATTTTGCAGTGGTGACAAGTCTCATCGTTCTGAGATTGACTCTTCTTGACAAAGTTATGCTTTGGTTTTGATGGAGTCGCAACTTGTTTGCTCTTATCAACCTTGCCTTTGCCTTTCTGCTTCTTATTCACTTGCGGTTTTGGTTTAGTCACTCTACACTTTTGCACATAAAGTACTTGAGGAGTAGCAGTGGATGCCTTATCTTTCAACCCCTTTTCAAAGTCAATGAGCATTGCATGCAGATCATTAACCGTGTACCCCGTGCAATGCATATTATAGTTACGAACGAAATCATTGAAGTCCTTATTAAGGGACCTATTGATCAAGTTGATAGCCATATTATGATCATAGGGTTGTCCTAGTGCGATGAGTTGTTCCATATAACCCCTCATTTCCATATAATGGGCCCTTACGGACTTTCCAGGAGTTTGCTTGCAACTATGTAGAGCATCAACCAAATCATAGATCTCTACAGCTTGCGGCGTTTCATACACAGCCTTGAGTTCATCAAGCATTCGCTGAGGTGAAAATATCTCATACTTCCTTTCAAGTGATGAAGCCATTCTCCCTAACATTACAACAGCCACCTCATGGTGCTTCTTAAAGTTAGCAGCGTGTTGAAGCCTTTCCACATCAGATGCTCCTTCAGCAAGATCCTCCGGAAAAAGGAGTAGTTAAGATATCAATTGTATCGGCTGCTCTCAGAACAATTCTTAGTGAGTGATACCAGTCATTGCAATTCGGGCTAGTAAGTTCAGGTCGTTCAAAGAAAGCTTTGAACGCCGAGCTTATTATCAGATTGTTTTCGGGTTGAGCCATTTCTACAGAAATAAGTTCAAACATTAGTATTTTTGATAATACAATTCAAGAAAATAAAATTACCCCGGTAATAAAACCATAGTATTTTCCTTGAAAACTAGAATCCATATTGACATAAATTTATCACATCAGTTGATCTGCCAGTGACAAATGTATTCAACACAGTAACTTGTCGAACAATAATTGACAAACAAATTGTAATTTCTAGATATGTTAGGGATTTACATTGCCAAAATCATTTGCATTGTAAACATGTTTTATCCCTACTTTACGCCTTAAGTTTCCAGTTCTTACTGAGTAACTTAATTAAGTCGACTAATCTAAAGAACGTAAAACCTTCATTTGCAATCTTATTCAGTCATGAAATTTTCTTTCCATTAGAACATCGTCCAAAATCTCATATGACGACAATTGTAACTTCAAGTGTTCGTCAATTAGATGGCATATGACTTAAATTTTTAGGGTATCGATTTTGTTGTCAAAATCATGTATGGAGAAGCATGCATACGTCTCCATAACATAAGTTTAATAAAAATGTTAGTAAACTTTTTGGTGAGACTAAAATTTCATCATATATTTGCAAGTTGAGGTATTGGTTAAACCAATTAAAGATTTTACACACAACTAAATTCACATCGTACTTTTTCTAGAACTCAGCTAAAGCACAAAGCAATAACCTTATTCATTGTGTTTCGGATGTGAATTAATGCAGTTAAATCAACCTTAAAGAATTATACAAATAACAACCGTAGGTAATTCCAATTTTGACGCACAGGCGAGCCGGGAATTCGGTCAGCGCTGAAGCATAACACTTCCTTCCTTAATCAGGTACATGACCAGCGGTGTGTTATACCCACTTTATAGTTTTCCGAAATTGAGTAGGTCGTTAAGTTGTTATTGTAATTCTAATCAACGCAAATCATATGTAATCTAGACCTCAAACAATTCATTAATTTTGATAAGATTTAGTCAATATTATTTTTCTTTAAAAAAATAACCTTGTTTACAACATACAATAAAAAACGCATGAAAACAAGTAGTACAAAAAAAAACTAAATCAAATAGCCACATGCATAACAATTTATTCAAAGAAACTCAAATCTAGGGTTTTTATTAAACATAAAAAGTCATACCTAATTTTAAAACTTTGAATCAAATAAGCAAATAGCATTCAAAATTATATGATCCGTAAAAAACATGCATGTTTATTACGGATCTCCCACATTCTCGTAACAATTAAAAAATTACTGCGGATCGTAACCACACATCACATAACAATTAATTCATGCAAAACATCTAAAGTTAATTACCATGTATTTTTAGGGTTTACAAAAAAAAATTTAAATAAAAATTCGGCATATCTGATTTATAAAAACAATAAAAACAAAAACCCTAATTTTTTTATAAAACCTAAAAAACAACATGTAATTTTTAACACAAATCAATATTAGTTAAAAAAACTTTAGATTTTGATAATTATAATCATGTTAAAACGGCTCTCGATGGCATTGATGGTTTATATAGTTAATAACAATTATTAAAAAACCCTAATATGGATCAAAGCACACATATAGCAGAAGCAATTAACAAGATCATAATTAACACAATTATAATTAGTCAAGATTAGGGTTACATACCTTTATCCTAGCAAGATCCACAAGATCAACGGAACAATCGGCAACTAGGGTTGATCACGAACACCACCAGGATATAGTCTAAAGTAAGACTATCACGATCTTGTACACACGTAATGCGGCGAGTTAATCGTGAGTCTAGCATGAACAAACCGAGCTTCCAAGCCTATGGAGGATCTACCCAACAACCATAAAGAGGGGTTAGGACTAGATCTAATAAAATAGAAAATTGAAAACCAAGAACCCTAATTAAGGGGTGTTTGGCCGGCGGTTAGGAGCAAGAGAAAGAGGAGAGGAGTAAAAAATTATGAAACCTTGGGTTTGTTTATATAGCCCTTGGAAAAACTTTTCCTCCAAGGTTAAACAAATTTAAGGTAACAAAATCTTTTCCCTTCCCTTTGGTTCTCCTATGGCCGGCGGTTTTCAAGCCCAAGAGGGGGTTTCTGGAACTTTCCGACTCCTTCTTTTAGCTTCTATTTAACTTCCATAACGATCGTTTAATACTTAACTTTTATTTATTAACGATCGTTAGTTTAAGCTACGGTTTGATTTAATAAATATAATAAAGATATTTAATAAATAAATTAACCCTTTACGTAATGTGTGCAATCCCGTGATCTCGAGTTCGATCCTATCACACGACTATCGATTTAAAGTCCATAAACTTTCAAAAGTGGTATCAGAGCATAAGTTCTAGGAGAGCACCAAGGAGATTTGCAGAAAATGATTTTGCTTACAGAAAGAATAAAAGAGGCATGGAAGAAACTAGAATTGGAAGATGCATTAAGAAGATATCAAGAGATTGCAAGAAGATGCTCAGAAGAAGGATTGAGGATATTGAAAACTACAATTCCACAATCTCATATAGCAAATACAAACAATATGTTTGTTTCGATTGCAACCAGCAAGGTCATATCTTCAAAGTTTGCCCTGCAAAACCATAGAAAAAAACAGATGGAATAGTGATGGAGATGAGGAAGGAACCACAGATAACCAACACATACGGAGAAACAAGGATCAAGTCCTTTTTTTCAAATGCAGACAGATTGGACATTTTGTCAACAAATATCCGACAAGAGTCCATGATCATCAAAATGTAAGTCTAAAATACCCTGATTTCATTCACTACACCATAGAGAGCATAATCAAGGGGTCAAATATAGGCAATTAGGATGATTATTGGTACATTAGCAAAACCTGCAGACGAACATATGACATTTAATATCAATTTATTCTATAAATAAAGAGGACTTCCAAGTTTATAAACTTGAGAAGCAGAGAAAATTACTTTTCTCATATGGAATTGGTGAAAACATAATACCAAATGAAAAGCAAGGATACCTTATTCCACGGGTGCAATATACCCCTAAAATAACCTTGAACATACTTTCATTTGATCTACTAAGGAGACAAGATTTTGAAGTTATGTTAGAAGGAAATAGATACACCCTTGAATACATGTTCAAGGATGTACAAGGATTGAAAATTGATGTGAACATCTTAATGACATGCCACAATGAATACATGGAGGAATACTTTGAGTGTTTGGACCAAAGCAGAAAAGAAGAGAGAAAGAAACTGCAACAAATTGCAGAAGAAACATATCATATTGAAATACATAATTTTAATGATTTAGTGGCATTCTTGAACATGATTAAGGAAGATGAGATCATTAGCCAAAGATGGGAACTTTTCAGAGGAAGATTTGACAAAGTTTTGCAATGGTTCTACAACCATTACTTGCACAAACCTATTCCTGGTCCCATACCACCAAAGATTCAGGGAGTAACAATTAATCTCTTTGATTTATACAAATTGGTTGAATGCATGGGTGGATATTTAAGTTTCCACTTTGGAGATGAATTTGGAGTCATTGTAGAAATACTTGGTCTGTAAAGAATAGAAAAAGAGGCAATGAAGCAGTGCTATATACAATATTTAGAGGTGTTAGTTTCATATTTTAAGATATCAAGGGCACCCACATTAATAAAGATGGAGGAAGGTGACAAGTGTCTTGAGACATATGACTGGGCTTGTGCCAAAAAGGCTGGAAACAAAGGGAAACACCCTATGGAGAACTTTGGCATCAAGCTGGAAGATGATGAAGATGAGTATGCATTCAAGGAAGACAAGACAAACATTCAATGCTATATATGCCATTTATATGGTCATTTTGCATATGAGTGTCCAACAAAGAAGACTAATGATGAGCACAAAGGGAGCACATCAAACATGGCTACAACCTCAAGGCAACCAAGACTGTAAGACAAGTATGAAACCAAAAGTGATGACTTCTCAGTAATTGCTTGAATGGAAAAAGGAACAAGGAAGAAGGCAGAGACAAGACATAACATTGTCAAGCACTTGCAACTTATGGGGGAGTGTTGGGAATAATCTGCACATACCTTGCTTGAATTTATATTAGTTATATGAATCATATACTTATTCATTCTTATTATGTAATAGATTAGGTTTGCAGGACAAAAGACTTTGCTATAATAAGCCTGCAAATAAAATAAGAGTCTGGGCCAAATGTCAAAAAACTAAAACTAGGAAGAATCTATTTGTCATTGGGTCATTAGACTTATGGATATGTTTGGTAAACTTGACCCGACATATGTTTTCCTTGTGTCCGTTATCTGATGAAACGACATGACTCAAAAGTCAAAAGGCACCATTTGACAGTTATTCTGTTATGGCATTTATACAATAATAATGTATGTTAACCACTCAAGGGTGGCTTAGTGGCAAAAAGATTTGTGGCTATCACTCCAAAGTGTGTGAGGTCTCAAGTTCAATTCCCACTAGGTGCAAACAACCTTGAAGTGGCCACGCCTACCTCCTGAAAAGGGAGGGCTTTACCTGGTTTGATTCTGTGTGGCGGTGGGCTCAAACCCCGTGGATTAGTCGACCAATGAGTCAGAAATCACGGTTACCAAAAAAAAAACAATAATAATGTATGACATTTTATTGTACCCATTCATTATCTATATATAAGATCATTGTACAAAAACTTTATCATTCAATATATAAGATTTATACTTATATTATTTGTTCCATACATACAAGATTATACGACTTACTTTTCTACATTATTCACTGCATAATCCAAACACCCTTCACAAAACTGTCTGTACATTTCCTTTGCAATATGGTTAACACCAATACTCGTTTGGAGAAAAGATGGGAGACTTGGAAATCAAGTATGCCTGGCCAAAATATTCAAATTTTTATTAATTGTTTAAAACATATTTACAACTGATCTTGATACATAATGTCTCCATCCAAAAAAAAGGACCAAACTTGTTGTTGAAGTTCCTAAAAACATGAAAAACACATGTAAAACAACTACATTTTCAAGTTTTAATAATTTCAATTCATACGACATACATGTTAATTAACAAAATTTGTATTCCATTTAGAGGAAACACTTTTTTGAACACCAAGGTTTTAATATGACAATAAGAATCACTAATAACGGTAATTGTCGCCTGTTTTTATCAATGTTATATATATTTTTCATGATTAGTTATTTTACCAAAATTCATAGAACATAAGGTGTATAGTCTTTTTTTATTAACACGAGTATTCGTTAAATATAATCATGCAAAGAACTTGAAAACATATAAAGGCATGTGATTAACTTTTATGATTTTATGTCAAAGTGGAACAAGCAAAACAATGTCGAACAACTATGAAATGTGAATGGTATAATTATGATGCGTTTGTTTATGTGTATTATATAGATAATAGCATAGACGAAGTTGAAAAACCATAAGAAAGAAAGAAGCTAACGAACATCATTGACGTATGAAGGCGAAATGGAGGACTATAAGTATTGGAAAGCTGAAGAGGAGAAAGAAGCAAACGGACAACGTTTGCTTGAACTTGCTAAATATCACAAGAAACAACTTGCTTTTATAACGCACCTTAGATTATTTGAAGGTCAAACATATGCTGATTCATTTTATAGTAACAAGGAGAATATCGTGGCTCTGGATTACAAAGATGCACATTTAGGAATGTCTTACGAGAAATCTCCGAAATTGCATTTTTTAGACTTATTAGTAGTTTTTTTATCAACTATAAGTGTTTCTTTTTGAAAAACTTTACTTTTAAACAATTAAGGGGTTGTTTGATAAAAAAAATATGCTTCATTGTTGAATGATTTAAAAGTCTGGATGATTTAAAGTATATGAATGATATTGATGCTGAATAAAATACGTTGTTTGACAACTTTTTTGAATAGATATATCAAACGAATATAAAATGTTATTTTTTTATTTAAACTAGTTTTAATACTCGTGCACGCACGAGACTAACATAAAGAATAAATCATTAATAAGTTCGTTATTGTGATTTTCTGTATTTTATATATTTTATAAAGAGAAATGCTAGAACCACTCCTATGTTATACATAAAAGTTTTACACCCTTATGTGTCAAATAAATATAGGTGGTTAAAAGTAGAAAGAGAAAACATGATGAATTGTGATTGGTGTATCTTATATGCCACATAAGGGTGTGGAAGTTTTTATGTGAGTTGTAAGTGGATGTAGCATTACTCTTTTATAAAAACATCTAATTTATATATGTTTGATTACGTTGTTGTTTTACCACCGTGTAAATTAATATAAACATACCTTAACTTTTATATTTCGAATCTTATACTCTTTTTGCTTTCGATATATTTATTGTAAATAGTTATATTTTAGTTATTAATCAACAAACTAATTACTTCAACCTTACACGTACACGATTTATAAATTCATAATTTTGTAATGTGTAATATTATTTTATAAAACAATATAAATTTTTTAATACTTAAATAGTTACGCTGCTCATGAACCCACGAGTTTTACATGATTATTCATTATGTGATAATATTAATTGATATTCATTACGTTATAATATCTTTTTCTAGACATTGTGAGTCTAGTAACACATAACGACCTTGAGAAAAAATATATTGTTGTAACATGTAGAATCCTGTCTATTAATTTTTATCTCATACCAATGCATGTATGAGGTATTGCATTCATTTTGATATTTATATTCATATCAATAATAATTTACGTAGATTGCATTGCTTGAGTTTGTTAAGTGTCAAAATATAATTAGACTCTAATTTTTGTTTTTATTTGTATTTATAATCATCTGGTTTGTTGAATTTCTAATATACGATATATGTTGTATTTCTATAATATAAAGTATAGAGGGTATAAAGTTTAAGGGGTATTTTGCTTATTTTATAAAGTTACTACAAAATATGGAAAATTCTAAGTTTACACTTAAGTCCACCTAATTTATTTAAAATACAACCACTAAAGTTTATTAATTCTCTCCTTTTTTTTAAGTTTTTATTTTGACAAATTTGCCATATATATCTTTGTGTGTTTTAATCAAATTCTTCCACCAAATTTTTTAATTTTCACTAAATTGAATTCAATTTTGACTTTTTTTTCTCAAATCATCTCGTTTGATTTTGCTTGTGTGTCAAAATCAAACAATTTGATTGGTGCAATTATTTTTTCTACAACCTTTATTTTCTATTAAAATTTTCAGATAATCTAAGTTTTTTAATATATAAAATATATTACTATCTTTCAAAAGTTACATAATTGATTTAAAATTATTACTATTTTATTAAAATTTATTGATGCGTTTAATTACTCATATTCAATTTTTAGGTAAATATAATTTTGGTTTCAATGATTAATTTCGCCTACAATCTACAACATCATTATTAAAATAGTAAATAAAAATATCGATAAATTTGCAAAAGGTGATATTGGGCGCAAATATATGAAGAGAGTTAGATATGATAAATAATATAAAATAATACGTTGGTAGTAAATTTGTTTATCTCATTGTAACAAGTAAATAATAAAATAATTTGTTGGAAGGTATTAGAAAAACTCTCATCTTCTGAACCATTTTGCATGTCTTCATTGGTCGCACTTAATGAAACGATTAAGTGACATAAAAGAACCTACCAAACAACCTAACTACTGACCAATTCAATGGCGAGACTTATTAAGCGGGTATCAAATAGCTCTTAAGATTAGAAAAATGATTAAGGAACTTAATTCGTATGTCTAAAAGAGGTATAATCACAAAATTGAGACAATCGACTCCAATGAGAAAAGAGAAAATATAAAATACGGGTCTCCTGCATTTAACCAATTGCAGTATAATATGAAAACACAATAAGCACTCTAAACAACACCACGACATAAATATAAGCAAAATTAAACAAATGCAAGAAATTTAACTGAATGCAACAGTACTAAGCTAAACAAACTTGTTTTATGCCATCAACTAATTTTTGTCTCATTAGATAAGCCTCAAATAAGCTCAAAACACAAGAACAACATAAAGCATATAAAGATATACTCCTCAACTAGCAATAAACTGAAAATCAAACTTGAAAATTAATATAAAGATTTTTAGTCCAATTAAGCAATTAATGTTCGTTTTTCCTCGACTCGACTCGAATTGATTTCCGATTAAACGTAAAACTTATTTGTTCTTGGTGAAACGTATTTTGGTATTTTTAGACTAAAATCTATTTAATATTAAAAATTATTTAATTAACTACTATTTGAACTAATTTAAAATATCCTTACTAAAACTTTAAATAAAAATTAAATCTATGTAAAACTTACTATTTAAATATTTAAAACTAATTTAAACAAAATCTGAAAACTATCTATTTAAAAACTATTTTTATTAAACTAAATTGATTTTTAACTAATTTAAAAAAAAAAAAACTAAAACAATGTAAATAAAACTTGTAAAAAAACGTATTAAAAAATGTAGTGACAGATACAAATTAATAAAGTATATTAATGAAATAGTGTGATAATAAACACAAATAAGGCTTAGAGCAACTGGTAATGGCGTTTGACAGTTAAGCGCAAGGTCCAGGGTTCGACCCTAGGCTGAGACGAATTTTGCTATATTATTTTGGAATTTTTTTGGACAATCAGATCAAATGAATCTGTTGTAAACAGTTAACCATAAATCAACAAAATATTAAAAGTTAAATAAGCAACGCAGCCTAATCAAATAAGCAAACAAACTAAACATTCAATAAGCAAATATGCTGAAAGAAAAACTAAAACTGAAAATAAGCAAAAAGGAAGATAAGCAAATCCAAAATAAATCAAATAAGCAGTTTAACAAGGAACTCGATAAGCAGATAAAAAAACAAATCAATTTTCAACTATAAGCAAAACAATAAACCTGAATAAGCATAAAAGCCAATTTAGCAAAAAAAATGGAAATAAGCAGAATAAGCACACAAACTTAACAAATCAGAAAACCAAATAAGCAAAACCAAATTAACCCATAAGCTAAATCAAATAATACTAGCAGATCCTAACAGATCCAAAATATAAAAAGAAGACTTAACAAATCCAATAATACTAAGCAAATCCAAATTTAAACTATATACCAAAAGAACAAGCAAAATAAGCAGATTAAAGCCAACCAAATCTAAAACAAAACAATAAGCAGATCAAACAAAAAATAAACCAAACATAAGCAGATTAAACAAACTAACTCAAAAACAGATTTATCTAAACATAAACTAATTATTAAGAAAACTTAAAAATAAGAAATAGAACCTTGTGACGATTCTGTTGAGGAGAAGATCGGCGCTGAGCCGTCTTTGAACTCAGATCGAAACCACCACCTTAACTATCAAACATCACTCGAACCACAAGTACCTCGAATCAAGTAACTTCGACAATTTTTAATAATTTCCCAGTGGGGGAAATTATCTATCCACTTCCTTTTACTTTCATAATAATTAAAACGAGACAGTAATAAAAGAAATATCACTTGCAAATTTAATTCAGAAAAATAAATTGAGGCACGAGATTAAACTGAAAATAAATTTCATTAATAATTAAAGATTCACAATACTGGAAAAAGATTAAAAATACAATTTATCCTTTAAAAATAAAATTAAAACTAAATTAATCCTACTCCTAATTAATAAAAAAAACAGTAAAAATAAAGAAAATGGAATAATTTATTACAAGTTGTAGGAGGGGTTTTATAGGAAAACCCTAATCCTTTTGATGAACTTGGTGCCCACGGCTTATCATCCTGGCCGCATCTTTTCTTCTCTCTCTTTTTCTTCACTTGATCAACGGCTGAAAATAAATCCCTTTTCACTTGGATCGCCAGGCTGGCGTAGGTGTGCTTCTTGTGTTTGTTGAGAGATGATGTGGACTGATCTTATTGGGGGGTTTAGTGGTGGAAACGTGTGGGAACCAATCACGAGAGGGGAATGGACCACGTCACCCTTCTATCTCCATTATCAAGCTCCGAGAAAACTGGGAATTAATTCCCGTGTGTGAATTAAACGCGCTTTTATAAAAAGCCCTAATTTTATCTTGGTTAATATTTGATTAGGGTAAATTAGGGTTTGTGGAGTGGGTGAGTGGTTGCGTGTGTTTAGGGAGAGAGATGAGGGAAAAGTGGGTGAAAGTGTTTTTTTCTAGTATGTAACGTCAAGTGGGGTGTGAGGGGATGGGTAAATAAAGCGTTTTATTAAAACGTGTGAGTGAGGAAGAGTGTTTATTTGTGTGTGTTGACTGGGTTTTGACAAGTGAAAAATATTCACTTAAAATACTTAACCGTCCCATTTGTTAAAGTAAATGGGTGAATGGGCTTGGCCCAATTAGTTTTCTTTTCGATCCGTCTTTTTAACTTTGGAGTTTTGGGCCATATTGGGATTTCTAGTTATTAATCCGTCTCATTTTATTTATTGATGGGCTTTTATCTTCCAAATGGGCTTTTGAGCCCATTAACCCAAATGTGGGACCCACAAAGCTCAAAAAGATTAAATCCGCTAAAATCGAGCTCAATTTCGGCTTCCTTGATCATTTCTTCAAAATCGTGTCGGTTTAGCCGGTTTTCGTGAACTTGGGAACACTTTTGGTCTTTTGACTTTGTGTTCGTCTCTTTCTTGGATTTTTCTTCAACATGTAACCGTGAAATCCCGTGTTTTCTTTCCTTTTGATCATTTATACCTATTTCACACAAAAACACAAAACCACGCATAATTCCGACTTTTACGATGTTAAACACATGATTAGGTCTTGTTTTTCCTTGATTTTAGTGGCAAAAGGATAAGTGTTTTCACACTTATTAAATCCCCTACACTTGACCATTGCAATGACCCCATGCAATGCATTATTTTAAAGCATTAAGTTACATTTTTCTCATAATTAATCCATCTCGGCCTTTATTAAGATATACTATTATTACTACGATGAAAAGATGAAAATTTTAAAGGAAACAAAAGTTATAATAATTTATTAACTTGGAAATTATTTGATGGAAGAAACTCGTAAAGAAGTCTAAGACTTAAATTAGGGCTTTGGTGTTATGAATATTAATCACCCTCAAGTTTCACGTTCCCCATACCAAGCTTAAAAACGAGATCATTGTTTACTATAAGTTCTCAAGTTAAAACCACTTATATAAGATAATTGTGTAATACTCTTTCTCCAATTCCTACATTGTATCTCTAGATTTTATTGATTGTCATTCACCCGTAGGCTCATTTGACTTATTTGATAATTATTAGTCCAAAAATGAAGGCCAAACGGTGCAAACCCGACACTCAAAACCTAACCTCGTCCTCAAAAACGTTGTCACTAAAGTAAGCCCACATCAAGGATGATTTAACACGATGTGGGGAATAAATTCCCGGACCCAAAATTTGGCCAATAGTACTACTTATTAATTATTCCTCCAAAGTCATGTAGACTTTATGTGGAGTTTAGCAAGTTCACATCATATACCCTTAGGCTCTTTAAGATGTAAAAATGCTCCTCATCTATTGTCCACACCCTAAGGCTCCTTGAACGATAAACAAGGGAATTGATTTTTGATCAATTTTTATTCAACAGTTACCATGCCATACACCCTAAGGCTCTAATGACAAGGTTCGTGCTACATGCCCCGCACCCTAAGGCTCCTTGAGGTCATGTTTTAATCTTATTCTTTCTTTATTTATGATATATATAGTAGGCCAATTTCCGCGGTCCTATGGTCTGAATACCTCCTACTTAGTGGTTATGAGCCACCTTAGTCGGAATTCCACGACGCTGGCACCCTCAATGTGTTCATGCTTTAATTACAAGGAGAATAAAGATTTGGCTAAGAGTTAAGATATCGAATCTACACCGCAAAAATCCTCATTTATTAAGCAATTAAATATACAAGCGGGAAGAAAGAGCCACAAAAACTCATATAAATAAGAATTAACCCTTAAACTTATTATCAACTCTATAATCTCTCGTTCTCCACAATTTAAAATCTCAAGGAATGAGACTCGTGGATGCTTAGCCTAATAAACCAATTAAGGTCAATATGGTTAAGGATACTCGCTAGAGTAAACTTGGATAAGTAAACTCGGGTTGAGTCAAAATATTCACGAGGGGCCTAATGTATCAAAGATATCTAAACTTGTTATAACCATTTTATTTATTTATTTATTTTTATGACTTTATTCTTGGAATGAAAAATAAGACGCGATGACAAATGGAAAGAAAATAAATGAAAATACTACTAGGCCAAAATAGATCAAAAATTTGAATAACGTTGAAATTTTTTTAATTTTCCGGTTAAATAGGGGTCAAAGTCATGGAAAAGCCCACTAAAATCCGATAGAAATCCCCCTACACTTAATATAAACATTGTCCTCAATGTTTAAGCATGTGGGAGAATAAACTCCCCTACACTTAGGACATTGAGTACGTTGTTTAAAATCGAGCTAAGGAAAGGACAACTAAAGTGATTACATTTATTCGTTTTATTTATATACAAGTATGAATCACAATAGCAAAAACTTATCGAAGGAACCGGGTACACGGGAACACGGGTCGCGTCAAAAACACGAAAAGTGGATCATTAAAGCACATGTCCCTGCACACGACATCACAACACACAAACAACCTACTTGGCTCCCCCTACACTTATTGTAGAAAATAGATAAAAGATAGATCATCGGGTTGCCTCCCGAGAAGCGCTTGTTTTTGTTAACCGAGTCACGAGCCTGACTCGACCCCGAAAAATGGTCCATTGGGAAGCCTCTAATGTAATACCGGGATCAAAAATCTTATCCTCGGTCCTGGAGGAACATAATAAATGAGAGGCAGGAGGATAAGTCATAAAAGGTAAAAAGGTCCTCTCAACATATGTAAAGTTATCATCCACGGGAGTATCAATATTAAGAAACTCATCGATCTCGGGAATGAGAAAACCATCATCATCACTAAAAGTGATATGTGGAAGGGAATCGATGGTAGAATCAAAAGTAATTGGTGAAGAGGAAAATGTGAATTTATCAAAATCCGAGTTTTCAAAATCAATATCAATATCAAGTTTTAAAACTCCATTTGCCTTCTCATCAATACCATGATCACAATTAAGCTCATGCGAGAAATCCAATAACACGGGATAATAAAAAGCATCCTCGTGATGGATTTCTCAATACTCGGGGTATAAAAGTCATCACTAAGTTGTAAAGAATCCGATAAATCATGGTTTTCAAAAGTCGGTTTTGGTAAAATAGGAGAATCATCCTCATCCGATCCCGAGGAATAATTAAAAATGTAGTCGGAATCACAAGATAACTCATCCCTATCTACAAACTCCTTAGGTGTAGGACAAATTAAGGGTTCTTCTTCTATGCACTCACACTCCTCAAAAATTGGTTTATCAAAACATGTCTCGCTAAAAGGATTTGAAGAAAGCATAAAGTCATTTGAAGGAGTAGGTGAAGGAGTCATAAAAGAAATGGGGTCATCAATGGGTAATGGAGGCTCAAGGGTTATCTCGGGAATTTCCTCAATAGGTGAGGAAAGAGGAGAGATAATAGTATCTGTGGGTGTCAACACCGGAGGGTGAGTAAAACTCATGATAATCTCCGGGCCTTGTCTCTCCTTTATTGGTGGAGAGATGGAAGGTCCACAGTGGGAACATCACTACTAGTAGTGGTGTTAGACTCAATATCAACTCTCAAAGACGGCTCAATATCACATTGAGCTTGATAGGTTTCTAAAATGAGCATGAATTTCCTATCGGTTTCCTCTTGCCATTCTCTTAGTAATCTATCATGTTCCTCAAGTTTATGAAGAATTAAATCCATTTGAGGTTGTGAAATACTCCCTTGATTATAGTTTTGAAAATTGCCTTCATTTGGAAAACCTTCATTATTTGAAAACCCTTGATTTTGAAATTCCCCATAAAACCGTTGATCATAATGTGGTGGGTCACTAGTTGTAGGAAAACTAGGGGAGCCAAAATAAGTATTAGTAGCATAACACATACTTTCCTCATTATTATAAACCTCCTCATAAGTTTTGTCACAATTAAAATAAGCATGAGGTCCACCACAAGTCGTACACTCCTCGGACATAATCTTATAACGCTCTTCTTGCAATATTTCCCAAATCGGACGATTATCCATGGTAGTGCCGAAAGAAATTGAAATAACAATAATACGTAATATTTTTGGTGTAATACTTTAGGAAAAGTATTACTTTTTGATTTTTAAAATTTTTTTGGTACAAATATTAGGAAAGAATTTGCTTTTGTGATTTTTTGGTTTTTTTTTGTATATTTATCTTTTTGATTTTTTATGTTTTAGATTTTTTATGTTTTAGATTTTTTAACAAGAAAAATTAACGTTCAAAATCGAACGGATCCCAAAATCCAAATCGTCTCACGACAAATCGTCAATCGTAACGAGCGAAGCGGCAGCGGCGCCATTTTAATATAAAGATTTTTAGTCCAATTAAGCAATTAATGTTCATTTTTCCTCGACTCGAATCGAATTGATTTCCGATTAAACGTAAAACTTATTTGTTCTTGGTGAAACGTATTTTTGTATTTTTAGACAAAAATCTATTTAGTATTAAAAATTATTTAATTAACTACTATTTGAACTAATTTAAAATATCCTTACTAAAACTTTAAATAAAAATTAAATCTATGTAAAACTTACTATTTAAATATTTAAAACTAATTTAAATATTTAAAACTAATTTAAACAAAATATGAAAACTATCTATTTAAAAACTATTTTTAATTAAACTACATTGATTTTTAACTAATTTAAAAAAAAAAACTAAAACAATGTAAATAAAACTTGTAAAAAAACATATTAAAAAAATGTAGTGACAGATACAGATTAATAAAGTATATTAATGAAATAGTGTGATAATAAACACAAATAAGGCTTAGAGCAAGTGGTAATGGCGTTTGACAGTTAAGCGCAAGGTCCAGGGTTCGACCCTAGGCAGAGACGAATTTTGCTATATTATTTTGGAATTTTTTTGGACAATCAGATCAAATGAACCTGTTGTAAACAGTTAACCATAAATCAGCAAAATACTAAAAGTTAAATAAGCAACGCAGCCTAATCAAATAAGCAAACAAACTAAACATTCAATAAGCAAATATGCTAAAAGAAAAACTAAAACTGAAAATAAGCAAAAAGGCAGATAAGTAAATCCAAAATAAATCAAATAAGCAGTTTAACAAGGAACTCGATAAGCAGATAAAAAAAACAAATCAATTTTAAACTATAAGCAAAACAATAAACCTGAATAAGCATAAAAGCCAATTTAGCAAAAAAAAATGGAAATAAGTAAAATAAGCACACAAACTTAAACAAATAAGAATACCAATTAAGCAAAACTAAATAACCCATAAGCTAAATCAAATAATACTAGCAGATCCTAACAGATCCAAAATATAAAAAGAAGACTTAACAAATCCAATAATACTAAGCAAATCCAAATTTATACTATATACCAAAAGAACAAGCAAAATAATCAGATTAAAGCCAACCAAATCTAAAACAAAACAATAAGCAGATCAAACAAACAATAAACCAAACATAAGCAGATTAAACAAACTAACTCAAAAATAGATTTATATAAACATAAACTACTTAATAAGAAAACTTAAAAATAAGAAATAGAACCTTGTGACGATTCCGTTGAGGAGAAGATCGGCGCTGAGCCGTCTTTGAACTCAGATCGAAACGACCACCTTAACTATCAAACATCACTCGAACCACAAGTACCTCGAATCAAGTAACTTCGACAGTTTTTAATAATTTCCCAGTGGGGGAAATTATCTATCCACTTCCTTTTACTTTCATAATAATTAAAACGAGACAGTATTAAAAGAAATATCACTTGCAAATTTAATTCAGAAAAATAAATTGAGGCACGAGATTAAACTGAAAATAAATTTCATTAATAATTAAAGATTCATTACAATACTGGAAAAAGATTAAAAATACAATTTATCCTATAAAAATAAAATTAAAACTAAATTAATCCTACTCCTAATTAATAAAAAAACAGTAAAAATAAAGAAAATGGAATAATTTATTACAAGTTGTAAGAGGGGGTTTATAGGAAAACCCTAATCCTTTTGATGAACTTGGTGCCCACGGCTTATCATCATGGCCACATCTTTTCTTCTCTCTCTTTTTCTTCACTTGATCAACGGCTGAAAATAAATCCCTTTTCACTTGGATCGCCAGGCTGGCGTGGGTGTGCTTCTTGTTTTTGTTGAGAGATGATGTGGACTGATCTTATTGGGGGATTTAGTGGTGGAAACATGTGGGAACCAATCACGAGAGGGGAATGGACCACGTCACCCTTCTATCTCCATTATCAAGCTCTGAGAAAACTGGGAATTAATTCTCGTGTGTGAATTACACGCGCTTTTATAAAAAGCCCCAATTTTATCTTGGTTAATATTTGATTACGGTAAATTAGGGTTTGTGGAGTGGGTGAGTGGCTGCATGTGTTTAGGGAGAGAGATGAGGTAAAAGTGGGTGAAAGTGTTTTTTTTTCTAGTTTGTAACGTCAAGTGGGGTGTGAGGGGATGGGTAAATAAAGAGTTTTATTAAAACGTTTAAGTGAGGAAGAGTGTTTATTTTTGTGTGTTGACTGGGTTTTGACAAGTGAAAAATATTCACTTAAAATACTTAACCGTCCCATTTGTTAAAGTAAATGGGTGAATGGGCTTGGCCCAATTTGTTTTCTTTTCAATCCATCTTTTTAACTTTGGAGTTTTGGGCCATATTGGGCTTTCTAGTTATTAATCCGTCTCATTTTCTTTATTGATGGGCTTTTATCTTCCAAATGGGCTTTTGAGCCCATTAACCCAAATATGGGACCCACAAAGCTCAAAAATCTTCACAAAAGATTAAATCCGCTAAAATCGAGTTCGATTTCGGCTTCCTTGATCATTTCTTCAAAATCGTGTCAGTTTAGCCGGTTTTCGTGAACTTGGGCACACTTTTGGTCTTTTGACTTTGTTTTCGTCTCTTTCTTGGATTTTTCTTCAACATTTGACCGTGAAATCCCGTGTTTTCTTTCCTTTTGATCATTTGTACCTATTTCACACAAAAACACAAAACCACGCGTAATTCCGACTTTTACGATGTTAAACACATGATTAGGTCTTGTTTTTCCTTGATTTTAGTGGCAAAAGGATAAGTGTTTTCACACTTATTAAAAATCTAAAAATAAAGCCTTTGATTGTTTTGATATGTTTGACAGTTTAAAAAGCAAGATTTTGCAATGTTGTAAGCTCGAATCTAGTCCTAAATGCAAACAATTGCCCCTAGACCCATCAGACATATAGAAACATACCAGATAACACACAACTACAATACACATATATAACAAGGATTTATCTTATCTGATTTCTTGACAGATTTTAAGCAAGATATAGAAAACCAAACTTCTACACTATGAAATCAAGACAAAGGCAAAATTTCTACTAAAAATTAACTAAGAGATGTGACAGCAACAACTAAAATCACCAAGGATTGATGGACCCTAGGTTCAAGCCTAGTCCCAAATACGCCTTTTAGGCCAGGAAAAAAAAACTAACAAAGAAAGTGTGAAATTTAACACTAGAACAAGGAAAATAGAAGCATAAACAAGTGTGTAGAAACTAGAAGGAGGGGGGGTGTTGAATAGTTTCTCTTCAGTTAATGTCCTAATTAAAATTCCTTTCAATTAGGTTTATCTAAAAACTACCTTTTACTTGAAAGCTAGTTGCATAATGATTAGGTTCAATTCTAATGCATTAACAATGACCAGTAGTTGTTGTATGTGATGTAATAATGAAATTAAGTAAAGAGTAAGGAAAGAAGCAATCTAATAGGAAGACACCAAGATTTATAGTGGTTCGGTAACAAAGCTCTATCTTTGTTCCTACTTCACTCCTCGAGTACACCGTACTCGAGATTTCCACTATATCCACAAGCTCCCTTCTTGGCGGAGAGAACCTTACAATGTCGCTTACATTATTTTCTGACACTAAGCTAAATGTCGAGACCTAATCTTAGCTAGGACCAATCTACACATGTCGCCTACTTCATCATTTTACGACACAAGGCTAGATGTCGAGTTTTAATCAAAAGCTAGAACCAATCTTTCCAATGTTTCCAACTTTACCATTTTCCTACACAAGGCTAGATGTCAAGTTCTAATCGAAAGCTAGAACCAATCTTCACAACGTTGCCTACTTCACCATTTTCCGACACAAGGCTAGATGTCGAGTTCTAATCGAAAGCTAGAACCAATCTTCACGACTCTTCACTTTGAATCTAAGTTAGAACTCACAAGACACAACCACACATCACTTTATAGTTTAGTGAGAACTAACACACAACGTTTACAACTTAATAACACATATCCAAGTATACACATGTAACTTGGATCTACACAAGACAAATCCAAGTATACACAAAACAATGGATTTACACAAGACTAATTCAAGTATTCACTAATACAATGGATTAACACAACTAATCCAAGTATACACAAATACATTGGATCTACACAAGACACAAATAAAACAAATGATGAACATGACTAGATCTTTAGGAGATGATGATCTTCATCAAGGCTTAATCTTTAATCACATCACAAGTGTGTGAGTGATCTTCTCTTTGGACAAGGTAAAGAAGGAGATCAAGGGTATAATCATAAGTAAACATACTTAACACATTAAGTGATCATTCACAAATGATTAGGAATTAGAAAACAGAAAGATGGCAGAAAGAGTGTCCAAAAAGGTTCATGAAAAATGTAGATTTGATCCACCATTTATAGGAGATAAAAGCGTACGGCTCTCTGAGGGCGGTTCCTTAATTGTGCCTGCGATTCCTTATCACTAGGGAACCGCATAGCTATTTAATGAACCGTGGGAGTAGACTCTGCTCCCTTTTTTCTTTTAGTGGGGAAGTAATATCTAAGGTAAGTTATACCTTCAAAGGATATTCCTATGGCATTTGGAATATGCCATATTCAAACTTACATTTTCCATTTTAATAAAACATTTTCTAAGAAAGAAAGTTTATTAAAAATATTTTGTCACATTTGACAAAATGTGAGTTTTAGGCTCATCACTTTTTTATGATCACTAATCATGATTAAATATGTTTGTGCAATACTTAAATGATTATTACCTTGATGATAGTGTTTGTTAAGTAATTCGTCTTATGATTCTATTTGACGATAAATGTCTTGTTAATTTGTCGTGATCAAAACTAAGAAAGATTAGTTGACACTAATAATGTTTTTAGGCATTACTTTGCATTTACAATCTCCTCCTTTTTGATTACGATAAATTATAAACTCATTTACGTAAAATCCAAAATTATTCGAATTATTAACGAGTTTATCACTATCATTTCTCCCCCTTTGTCGAAGCAAAAAGGTTAGCACAAGTGTTTGAAGAAGAGAAGAATTGACTTTGCTAGTAGCTCCCCCTTGGTGCTTACTCCCCTAGCTTGGGGCACCAAGTGAATGAGCTAAAGTGACATGCTACACCAAGGTTAGCAGAGAAAAAAGAAACACTAATGTATATATTGTCACTACCTACTAAGTAACTTGAGAGGGAGGAAGAAAAGAAATCTCAAATTAGAAGTAAGTATTTGCTAAGTATGTCCAAGGAGGGTGTTTTGACAAAATCAAAGTTCAATTGGTGGAATAGAGGTAGAAAAGAAACATCCATACCAATTGAAGTGATAATATGTCAAAGGGTTAGAAACTTAGAATTGTTGGAATCACCCAAAAACAATTGTAAATTTTAATCATGATCAACCTTTAACAATATGTGTGATAAAGAATTGGCGGGAAAGGAAATAACACACATAACATTCATATTACAAAAATATGAAAGAAAGTATAATAGAAATATTCATACACAAAATATGAATATTTGAAACAACAAATAAGGAAAATAAAAAACATAAGCATAAACTGCTCTAGTAGTGCTAATCCTTCAAGATTGCTTAAGATTTTATTGACTCAAACAACTAAAACATAAAGTATGCTTTAATTGGAAAAATAAGATGACGAGGCATCATTCGAAGATTCGTTCACGGGAACAAATACTTTGAGAGGAGGTCGAGTGAGAAAAATTCAAGAAAATTTAGCTTGTCATAAACATGAGCATGTTCAATTTGTTGAAATCGACAACACGCACACAAGCTTCCATGATGAAAAACAAAGTCGTTTGATGGGAGAGGACCATCAAGATGAGAAGGTGGTGGTGGAGAGGGAGATAATGGATAAGAAATGTTTTCACAATGCCTAGTGAGATATGGTAAAGAAGAGAGGTCATTGAGGTGAGGTATGTTGCAAGATTTAGGTGGTGGTGGAAGAACTTCTCTTTCTCTGGTAATTGGATTGATTGAGAAAGTCTCATTCCAATACTCAATAGGAGAGAAAGAAGAAGTCTTGCAAGGTTTGGGAGAAGAGGAATCATGATGATCCTTGTTCTTCTTGATCCAGATGGGTCGAACCGAGATTTTTGGTTTCTTGGTAAGATTAGAAGAAGAAGCTTTAGGTTTAGAAGATTGTGACAAATAGATGTCAATGTTAATATTAGAAGAGTTAGACATTGTGAGGAGAAGAAGAACTCCCAAAAGAAGAGAAGTTACATAAAGTAGACAAGGTAAAGATTTGAAATGAAAACAAAAGGTTTCAAGGAATATTTAGCAAAAATTGGCAAACAAAGAATCTTGAAAAAGACTGTGGTCAAAGAAGAAAGGCAAAAAAAGAGCCAAATTTAGGCTTGCTGTCTGCGGTTCTTTAAAAGAACCTGCGGTTCCTTAAATATAAGGAGTCGCGCGACATATATGGAGCCGTATACAGTAGACTTGAAATATCAATTTTACAAAGTTTTGAGAAAAAGTAAGACTCTTTCAAAAGTTTGTAAATCTTGGATTTTTACCTCTTTTAGCACTAGAACATGCTCAGGTTGCACAAAGGCAACACACTCACAAAGAGTGTCTTGACAAAAGGTGACAAAATATTTAGATAACATTTTGATCCAATTTTAGTCAAGTTTTAGAGGTTATAATATATTAAGGTTCAGTTTTAATTAAACTAAAGTTGATTAATGTGAGCACATAGGTTGAAACACACAAAGACTTAATCCATAAAGCATACTCACGAAAAACACATGAAGGAAAAGGAAATACAAGAAAAGAAATAACATTAAACTAATACAAAGATAGCATCATCTAGTTCTTGATTTGGTAGTCTTCATTGGCTTAATTTTCATAAAAACACATTTTTAGAAAATCATCATTCATCTCCTAGGAGGTGAAGGCATGGAGAACAAAGTAAGCAATAAATCTTGCAACCTTCTATGAAGTCCAAACATCTCCATTCTTAGGTTTTGAATGATGTAGTTGTTGTAGAGGCAACATGGACAATTTGAAACATGAGCTTCTAGAAAACCAAAGAAGTATGGATCACCCATGAAATAGGAAATAGGAACACCTAAAATTAGAGTGTTTGAGGGGGGAAGAGAAGGAGGCATGGTGTCCAATGGTGAGACGGGTGAATTTGGTGGAGTGAAAGGTGAGGTAACCAAAGGTTCAACAATGTCATTCACAAAGGGAATGCTTTGAAGAGGTTGAGGGGTCACATCCAAGAGAGGACTAGAAGTGAAGGGTGAGGACAAATCATTCATCTAGATTGGAGTACATAGGATGTAGAACCATGTGAATGGTTAGTACCATGAGTTGAACTAGTCTTGCATGGTGCAAGAGGTGGTGAAGGTGATGAAGAAATGAAAATTGGAGAAATCTCATCCTTGGGTGTAAGAAAAGATGAAGAACCAAGTTTAGGAAACTTGATCTTGATCTTAAGGTTTCTTTTGGATGAGGATTGTTTGGAGGAATCTGATGATCTTGTGGACACCATGGTTGTGTGTCTAGGTTTAGAAGAAGGCTTAGATGATGAAGAAGAAGATGAACCAATGGAGATTTAAGAAGGAGAAGGAATGATCCAAACTAGCAATGGGTTAAAATTCATTTTTGATGAACATTGAAACTAGGTAGGCTTATTTGGGAAAAAGCTGGTTTTTAGCAAAAAGTTCACCAATGTTTACAAAGATTTAGAGAAAACAGTGTAAAGAAAATATTATGTCGAAGCCAGAGCCTACGGTTCCTTAAATAGGGTTACGGTTCGTTATCACTAAGGAACCGCCAATATTTAAAGAACCGTGGACACTAGCTTCAAAAAAGAGAACTTCCAGCAATTTTCTAAAGCCCAATTTTTTCACAAAGGTTTTACAAGCCAAAGTAGGCTATTAACCAAAATCTAGAAAGCTACCTAACACATAAATTGCACAAAGTTATGTGAATTGAAACATCGATCACATAAATAACTTAGGATTAAAATACTAAGCAATCCAATACAAAGTATTAGTTAATCAAATCTATATCCTAAATGCAAGAAACATAAATAAGTCTAATGAAAGGGAATAGATCAACAATACACAACATGTTCACAAACATGTCAACCTTGAATCATTACCGAGCTTCAGTTGATCCTCATTTCTTTTTTTTTGCCAAAGCTCTTGATCATTTTCCCTATGCTCTTGAATGCACCCCTTTGCTCCACTCTAAGATCATACAACTCACCACGCGTTTGAAGATTTGCACGGTATACATGCTCAAGTTCGAAATTTTCCGTAAGATCACTAGTGGCATAGTGAGGAGGAGGAACAATATGGTCTAAACCGTCCATGAAAGTGTTCATGGATGGTTGGGAGTCACTCGAAGAGCCAACGTGAGCACTAGTACCTACGTCATCACCATCACTTGGTGACATAGGATTGTCCTTATCATTAGACTCTTGTGGGCCATTCGTTCTCATACCTCGATCACTTCTAGGCTTTCGTGGTTGCACCTCTCGAATAGGCATCATAACACGATCAACCGGTTGAAAGCGAGAAAAATCAGTTCGTGAAAGTCTTTACCAACCATTTTGAAAAGACGAGTGAGGAGCATGGCATATAGAAGATTTGTGGATTGTCTAGAAAGATCATAGTTGATCCGTCGAGCGATCTAATATGCAAGATTGTACTTGGTGTTGGTAAAGATGCAACATATCATATGTGTCATACACGCCGGGATATGATCCTGGTTTCCACCAAGACAAAAGACATTTTCCCTAAGAATGTTGGCCCAACGGACCAAACAAACAATAAGGTCGCTTACGAGTATCTCATGGCGATTCAAGGATCTCTTAGTATAGTGAATACTTCGTACAACGGTTCTACCACGCCCTACGGTAATGACATGAAGGATGAGGTCAAGGTCTAGCTATTCGGTGTCATATGGAGGACTATCGTAAGACTCATTTAGAGCATCAAGTCTCCATGAATCGGTGAAACGAAAAGTACCTACATATGGTACACCAAGTGCCTCACCAAATTCCTTGAGAGAGTATTGAATGAGTTTACCATTAACGATGAACTTAACAAATATTCCGTTATCATTAGAGATAAGAGAATATGTGCTAAAGAACTCCAAGAGACAGTGAGGGTAAATGGCTTCTTTAATATACAACAAACAATCAAAGCCAATTTGAGCAAACATGAATTTGATGTATTCATAACCCTCAATGTCCTCTTGGACAACTCTACCCTCATGAAAGCAACGGTTTTGAAGTGAACGAAAGGTATTAGCAAGGGTTTGTGAAGGACAAAAGTCGGCAAGATTAGGCATGTAAATTTTAGTACATTGGTGTTCTTTTTTATATTCCAAAAGCATGATTAATCACCTATAAACAACAAAGAAAATATTTCCTAAATCACTCATATGCTACATAATGACTAAAAATAAAAAACATAAGAATGTGTTTGGTCAATTTACTTGAAAAACAAAGGATTAATCCTTGTCATTCCTATGTTCACAATGAACCAAATTCATCATTGACTATAACATATGAACAATGTAAAATCAACCATGAATTTTGAACATGGTTTTTCAAAAATATTTTTAGGTAAGCATTAACAATGCAATTACCAATTTGTTCATGGGTTCATATCAATTCCATCATTAAACCAAAATAGCTTAGTCAAAATTCGAATTGTTCTACAAGTGGGTTTCAGTGAAATCACAATGAATTCGAACCTAAGGAATCATAGTAATATAACTATGTCAACCCACATTCCTAGCAAGGTTCTATATCAATATTAATTTTAAAAATCCCCAATTATGAAAATAAGAACCCTAGAACAAATTAGTTGAAATTGAATGAATGTACTTATAATTAATTAATGTTGGAAGAGGGATGAGTGAAATCCACAACTTGGAATCAATTAATCTTGAGTGATTGAAGCTTTTGAAGAATCAACAATGGTGGAAAAAGGGAAACCCGTCGCCTCTATGGAGAAGAAAGAGTGAGTTTGTTTTGAAATAGTGATGTTTAATAAGAACTGATAATTTTAGTCACCTGGTGGGGCCGCGGTTCCTTATTGATATAGAACCGCAGGCTTGAACCGTGACAATTAAAGAACCGCCCGCAGAGAGTGGTTTTTAACAAAGAAAATCAAAGAAATTTTCTAAACCAAGTTTTTCTAAAATATTTAAAATATATCTTAAGCATTTTAGAAATCATTGGACCACTTCAATACTAGGTGATAATGCCTTAATGAAGGATTACGAGTTAAATCGAAATCGAAAAAAACCGAATAGGACCGAAACGGAAAAACGACTACTCATAGCAAAGAAGCAAAGAAGAAAGAAACCAAGGGGAGTCAATCAAGACCAAGATCAATGCTCAAGAGACAAGTGAAAATCTTCAAGTTATAGTAACGAAGAGCTTGTGTTATTTATAGTGGTTTAAGACATGCCTTTCCGGCAAAAGTCTAAACGGCTTTGGTAATGAACCATACCAAGCAATTTTGTAAAATAGATTAAGATCATTTTCAAAAGTAGTCTTAATGCTATTTTAAAATATGATCAAAGTATAGATTCACTTTCTTTCCCACATGATCGAGCAATTATTATTGCTAGGGTTTACAATAACAATATCCTTGGAATATTTCAACTCCAAATGTGTAATATCCTAACTACAACTTATGGAGTAGTTTGGTATCTCAAGGGATTATTCAATAATCCTAGAGATGAGCTCAATTGCACATATTACTCATGATATAGGGCCTACTAACCGTATGGGTGTAAACCATGAAAATCATGCTTGATACTTTAAGCTACTACTAACTCACTCTACATCTCCGAAGTGAGTCAAGTATCCAAGCAATGAAGGTTTAAGAGGGTATAGGAATAGAATCACAAAACACAAACAAATGTCAAGGCAAGGATGCCAAGAACAAGCACATAGTCAAGTAATGATCAAGAGAATGATCAATAGGGCGTGTTGAAGGATGAGAACGTACCATAGCCGCAAAATGCATTCCAAGTCTTCAAGGAACCAATGCAATGCCCAATCATGACTAAAGTGACTACTAAGTCTTCAAGGACTAGTATCACTCTCATCCATCTTGATATCATCATTCAATGATGTTGGAAATCAAAGAAGATGAGTCTTCTACAAGTGTAAGTAACTCAATCCACAATCAATTGAGTGATTAATCTTCATGAGTACCTACACATAGCAAGATACAGACTAGTAGATACATCAAAAGAGTAAAACTAAAATGTATAAATACTACTAATCTAGATGAGATGATATATTACCAATTAAAAGGCCTATTTTCAATGTAAAAATAGTTTTGACCAAAGAGAAACTTTAGTACAACGAAACCTTCTAATTTGAGGAGACAATGGATCGATCCAAGTTTTAAAGTACAATATACTTCAAAGATCTTGAGTGACCATCGCTCTGATACCAATTGTAGAAACTAAAGGGGGGAGGGTTTGAATAGTTTCTCTTCAGTTAATGTCCTAATTAAAATTCCTTTCAATTGGGTTTGTCTTAAAACTACCTTTTACTTAAAAACTAGTTGCATAATGATTAGGTTCAATTCTAATGCATTAACAATGACAAGTAGTTGTTGTATGTGATGTAATAATTAAAGTAAGTAATGAGTAAGGAAAGAAGCAACCTAATAGGAATACACCAAGATTTATAGTGGTTCGGCTACGAAGCTCTATCTTCGTTCCTACCCCACTCCTCGAGTACACCTTACTCAAGATTTCCACTATATCCACAAGCTCCCTTCTTGGCGGAGAAAACCTTACAACGTCGCTTACAGTATTTTTTGAAACTAAGCTAAATGTCGAGACCTAATCTTAGCTAGGACCAATCTACACACGTCGCCTACTTCACCATTTTCTGACACAAGTCTAGATGTCGAGTTCTAATCAAAAGCTAGAACCAATCTTCACAACGTTGCCTACTTTACCATTTTTCGACACAAGGCTAGATGTCGAGTTCTAATCGAAAGCTAGAACCAATCTTTAGAACGTTGCCTACTTCACCATTTTCTGACACAAGGCTAGATGTCGAGTTTTAATCGAAAGCTAGAACCAATCTTCATGACTCTTCACTTTGAAGCTAAGTGGGAACTCACAAGACACAACCACACATCACTTTATAGTTTAGTGAGAACTAACACACAACTTTTACAACTCAATAACACATATCCAAGTATACGCATGTAACTTGGATCTACCCAAGACAAATCCAAGTATACACATATAAAATGGATTTACACAAGACTAATCCAAGTATTCACTAATACAATGGATTAACACAACTAATCCAAGTATACACAAATACATTGGATCTACACAAGACACAAATAAAACAAATGATGAACATGACTAGATCTTTAGGAGAGGATGATCTTCATCAAGTCTTCATCTTTAATCGCATCACAAGTGTGTGAGTGATCTTTTCTTTGGATAAGTTAAAGAAGGAGATCAAGGGGATAATCATAAGTAAATATACTTAACACATTAAGTGATAATTTACAAATGATTAGGAATTAGAAAGAGAAATATGGCAGAAAGAGTGTCCAAAAAGGTTCATGAAAAATGCAGATTTGATCCACTATTTTTAGGAGACAAAAGCCAACGGCTCTCTAAGTGCATTTCCTTAATTGTGCATGCGGTTCCTTGTCACTAGGGAACCACATACCAATTTAATGAACCGTGGGAGTAGACTCCGCTCCCTTTTGTCTTTTAATGGGGAAATAATATATGAGGTAAGTTATACCTTCAAAGGATATTCCTATGGCATTTGGAATATGCCATATTCAAATTTTTATTTTCCATTTTTAATAAAACATTTTCTAAAAAAGGAAGTTTATTAAAAATATTTTGTCACATTTGAAAAAATGTGAGTTTTAGGCTAATCACTTTTTTATGGTCACTAATCATGATTAAGATATGTTTCTGCAATAATTAAATGATTATTACCTTGATGATAGTGTTTGTTAAGTAATTAGTCTTATGATTGTATTTGACAATAAATGTCTTTTTAATTTGCCGTGATCAAAACTAAGAAAGATTAGTTAACACTAATAATGTTTTTAGGCATTACTTTGCATTAACAAGGTGAATAAGGCAATAATAAATGAATTAAGTAACAAAAACAATGAAATAAGCAATTACACAAGCAGTTCACATAAATACACACAAAAGGACAAATTTAGCACAAAATAGTGAGTTCAAAACTTATACCTAGCATGACCTACACACAGGCCTAACCAGCAGCTGATGCAAACAGTTTTAGACCTTACTTATCTTTGATGGGCTTATGCTGAGAGCTTATGCAAGTCTTGGACTATAACAATCCAAGTTGAAAGGAGATTGTAATGAAATATCTTCAAACTTCAGTACCTACACACAACACATACAACAAACTAAAGCACCATAAGCTTCACATGGGCTTATTTGTTAGATAAGCTCTTGTGAGCTTATGCTACAGTAAGATAAGCAAAAACCACTTAAGGTTGATTTTTTGAAAAATCTTTGAAAGAAACTTTTGCAATGGAAAATAAAAAGGTAACCAACTAGTATTTAACCAATTTCCAACCAAATTTATAAACCAGATGTCACCTAGTTTACAAAATTTGTTCAAGAACTTGAGATCTTCAAAGAAAAAATTTAATTTCTCAAAAATCTTTTCTGTATAAACATGAAATTTAAATTTGAAAGGAAATAAATTTGACAAGTAAACTAAAAGAGACAATTTAAAAGTAAAATGGAACTCAAATTTTATTAACCTCAAACATTCACTAAAGATTACAAGAACTTTGAAATTACATAAAATTTAGAACAAGAAATATGCTACTACATTCTACCCTATTTATCTACAGGGTAAGAAGCTACTAGAAGACCTAAAACCCTTATGTGATAATTCCAGAAAAGCCCCTTGTTAATTCTTTGAAGATGTTAAGATTCCAAGTTTAAATTTTGGTCTCGTGGTTAAATCTGCTAAGCCATTTGATATGTCAGTCCTTGAAATGATCATAGATGTTGGTTTTGGTGTGGTGAGCACGAAATCACATCCTAGGCATTGAATCCCCTGTCTCTTTTTGTTTTCTTCAAAAATGGTCTCCCATGTGAGTTGGTGTGGGGAGCAAACATGATGATATGTCATTTTCTAGCATGTGGGGGTGTTTGTTGAACTCTTATGATCCTAAACCCTATGATAATTAATCTAACTTCTACAATTAGGTTAACTGTAACTGAAATTAAGATTAGGGTTTAAGGGTGAGTAGTGGTGATTCAGATCTATTTTACAGATTAAACAAGTGTTACTCACCTAAGATTAATAATAATTAATCCAATTTGAGCTTTCCCAAATGACGGTTCCATCCCCTCTTTTTTTTGAAAACGATTTGGCCATTTTCTTTTGTTGTAATACTTTCATAAATGACAAACGACCCCTTGAAACTTTTGAAACTTGGTATTGGTGGAACTTTGGTGGTTTTGGCATAATTAGTCCTTTGATGATACTTTGGGATAATGACCAGATGGTCCCTCACTTTGATTATAACCATTTCCTTTGTAAATAAGTCTTAGAAAAATGGCAAAATCAGTCCTTGTAATTTATGAAAGGACTTGTTGTGTAATTCCTTCATTCTTCAAGGGTTAAACTTATAGAATCTTTAAACTTTAGGGACCCTTTAGTGATTTGTGATTTTTGAGGGGTATAAAGTGTAACTTGTTGGGAATAAAATATAGCCAGTCTACTTGAGCGCTGACAAGAGTAAAACAAGCGTTGATAGGAAGAAAACAAACGCTGACAGATCAAGCGTTGACAAGAAGAAGTCAAGCGTTGATACATTGAAGACAAGCACTAATGGAAAGATTTAGTCTACGCGTATATTGTTTCTAGTTTGTTTCTAGTAAGGATAAGTTCAGCATTGTATTTTCTATAATTATCTTTACCTAGAATAGTTGATATGTAGACTCTTGTACAAGGCTTCTTATGTCTATAAAAGAAGACCTTTAGGTTATTGTTCATAATAAGTTTTCATACGTTAAACACTTTCATTGTAAGCAAGTTTGTTATCATTAATCAAAGTGAAAGTTTGTTTACATCGTTGTGTTCTTGTTTAAGTGTTAATTCTGCATAACACTTAGATTGTCATATACATATACAAAGGTTTATCTACGTGTATTACTTGATCTAATCTCGTATACATAAAGCTAAATCGATCTAAGTTTGGGATCAACAAGTGGTATCAGAGCTTGTTGAGAAACTTTTGATCTTAAAGAACACAAGAACCCTAAAATCACCAAAACCCTAATTTTCACAAAACCCTAAAAACATCATGTCAAATCCAGAAGTAACCTCCTCCTCCTCACCTTTACCAAACATCAAGATTCCCATGCTTGATGTAACCAACTTTGAGTTGTGGAAATTCAACTTTGAGCAATATCTGGGGATCTATGACTACACTCTCTAGGAGATTATTGAATATGGAAACACATTTAATAAAGCTCAAAAGATTGCTGATGCCATTTCTACAAGAGCAGCTGTTGCTGGATGTTCAGAAGCAGATAAGAAAGAAAAATCTGATGATGGTAGAGCTGTGTCTGCTGAAGACATAGCAAAGAAAAGGGTTGATATGAAAACCCTAAACATTCTGAAACTCTCTTTGGGACAAGAGAACCAGCATAAATACAGAGGTTATGAATCTGCAAAAGACCTTTGGGCAGCTCTTGAAGTTGCATATGGTGGAAATGATGATACAAAGGAAGAGAAGAAGAAGCAACTCATGCATGAGTATGCTGTTTTCAAGGCTCAACCTAATGAGAAGCTTAGCAGTGTTAGAAGCAGTCTGCTTGATATTACGAGCAAGTTGTCCTTCATGGGGACACAAGTTAGTGACGTTGACACCATTGCCACTTTTCTTAAAAGCCTTGGTGAAGCGTGGAAGATTGAGGCAAGTTCTATACTTGCCAATAACACTCACAAAAGTTCTACTTTTGATGATATCTACAACAAACTAAGGCTGTTGGAGAATGAAACTCTTTTGGAGCATGGAAGTAAGTCTACCAACAGTAACATGGCCTTCTTCTCACATAGTGAAGGTCAATTTAATCAGAAGGACTCTTACCTGCATCCAGTTACTGGATCAACATGTGTCAACGCTGGAACATGTCCTGTCAACGCCTCATATTCAGACGCTGACACATACAAAAGTGACTCACCAAGAATTAAACTTGCTGGTTTGGATCTGGATACTGTATGTGCTTATATTGCTTCTTTTCCTAATGGTTCAGTGATTACATATGAGGACCTTGAGCAAATATGTGATGAGCACTTGGAAGAGATGGATATTAAGTGGAACATGGCTCTTGCTAGTATAAGAGTAAACAGGTGGAATAGAAGGTTTAAGAAGAAGATGACCTTCAATGCAAAGGACACTGCTGGATTTGATAAATCCAAGGTTGAGTGCTACAACTGTCATCGTATGGGGCACTTCATGAGGGAATGCAGATCTCCAAGAAGATCTGATGCTGGAAAACCCTCAAGCCAGATTGTTAAGGCTCAGGATCCTAAGGCCATGGTTGCAGTGTAAGAAATTGATGGTATGGGATGGGATTGGAGCTATTTGGCTAAGGATGGTGAAGAGGATAAAGCTTTGGTTGCTGAAATAGAAGAAGAAGAGCATGTTCAATATGCTCTCATGGCACACTCCTCCTCTTCATCAGATAATGATGTATACGATGATGCTTTTTGTAGTAAGGGTTGTAGGTTAAATATTGAGAAACTTAACAAAGAGGTGTTAAGATTATTAGATGATGTGAGTACTGAGAGTTGCAAACTGTCTAACTACCAACTTGCTCTCACTCAAACTGAGAAGACAGTTTCTGAGTACAAGAAAAATGGAATTTGACTTAAAAGACAAAATAAACATCTTAAAACATGAGTTAAATGCTAGTAATGTTGTTAGAAACATCATGGAAAGGGTTAATGGTGAGTTACAGGCTAAGTTAGATGAGGCCATTAAGAATAAGGATAATGTTGGCCTTAAAATTCAGAGATTTGATAAGGCCACACAAACCCTAGGAGAATGTGTTAATAAACAAAGGGATTCTAAGGACATGACTGGGATTGGGATGAAAGACTATACTATGGTTCCACCACCAGCTGGTGACTTCTATGGTGTCCAAAGAAAGGACCTATCTTGGACTGGTCTTCCAGAACTCCAAGAGGAGGAATTTATTCCTCCACCAAGAGTCATTACCCCAGTTGAAGAGTATCAACAGAAGTTGACTGACTTGAATGAATGGAAGAAAGCCAACCCTACCTTATTTGTTAAGGGTGGCTTGTTATGTGAAAGTCCTAATGAGTCAACCCCTATTAAGGTAACAAACCCAATCACTGGTAAGGCTGTTGACCTTGGCTCAAACACTGTTAGAAAACCTAGCATTAAGTATGCAGAGATGTATAGGAATACTAGGTCACCTAAAAGCCAATTTAGTAATGATGGAACAGGCTTCTTCTCTTCTAGACCTAGGGTTGTGTCTAGAAAATCCTGTTACACTTGTGGTAGCTTTTCACATTTAGCATATAAGTGTGTCAACGCTTCTAAGGTCAACACTATTAAAAAGTCAAATGTTGTCAGACCCAAAACCTTTGTGGAGCAAAGTCCACAAGTTGTTAGACCTGTCCCATTCTTCACTAGAGGGTCTAACACTCATGGACAAAGACCCTTTCAAAAAACAAATACTTGGTCTAACAGGCAATGGGTTTCTGTAGTAAACCCTAGGTTCAACGCTGACAAGGGTAATTTCAGCGTTGACAAGACCAAATCCAACGCTGACAGAAACGTGACCAGACCTAAATATTTGCAACCACAAGGTAAGGGGTCTAAAGCTTCTTCAAGTTTTACATGGAGACCTAAGAAAGATCAAAACCCTAATGATAATGGGATTTCTATGACCTGCAACAGATTTAATTACATTTCAAAGGTCATTACAAAACCTATTGGGGTTAACTGGGTATTTCATCCAAAGAGGGATGAACAAGGGGTTGTTATGAGAACTAAGTCTGTTCTTGTTGAAAAACCAGATGAATCCAAGTCTTCTAAGGCTTGGGTTCCCAAAGAAAACTAACTTGTTTTCTTTATGTACAGGGCGTTCAAAAACAGGTCAATGATTATGGATATTAGGACAGTGGATGCTCAAGGCACATGACAGGGAAGGAAGATTATCTAACTAACTTCACTCCCATTAAAGATGGTGATAAGGTTTACTTTGGAGGCGGATATGGAACTATCGCAGGCAAAGGAACTCTTCTCACCAACAACTTGCGTTTTGAAAACGTGTTTCTGGTAAAGGAACTTGATTACAATCTTTTCAGTGTATCACAAGTTTGTGATAACAAAAATAAAGTTCTGTTTACTGATACTGAATGCTTGGTGTTAAGCAAGGATTATAAGATCCTAGATGAGAAGTATATTGACTATAGAAATCCTAGACATAAAGACATCTATAATGTGAATATTAATGGTATTAGGATGAATAATAATATGTCATGTTTTTATGCTAAAGCTTCAGTAGATGAGAGTAATCTATGGCACAGGAGACTAGGGCACATAAACTTTAAAAATATAAACAGGCTTGTGAGACTTGGCTTGGTTGATGGCTTGCCTGAAAAGGCTTTCCACAATGACCACTCTTGTGTTGCATGTCTTAAAGGCAAGCAGCACAAGGTCTCATTCAAGTCTAAACAGGTGCACTCTAGTACTAAACCACTTCACTTGCTGCATATGGACCTCTTTGGTCCAACTAATATAGAAAGTTTGAATGGTAAATCATACTGCTTTGTCATCACATATGACTTTTCTAGGTTTACTTGGACTTTCTTTTTAGCTATGAAGAGTGACACTACTGACACTTTAATTGACTTTATCACTCAAATAGAGAAGAAGACTGGTAATGAAGTTAAAATGCTTAGGAGTGATAATGGTGGTGAGTTTAGAAATAAACTTTTAGATGATTTTTGTGCCAAGAAATGGATTACTAGGCAGTTTAGTGTTGCCAGAACCCCACAGCAAAATGGGGTTGCTGAGAGAAAGAATAGAACCATAATTGAAGCAGCCAGAACTATGTTGGATGATGCTCATTTCCCTATACCTTTTTGGGTTGAGGCTGTGAATACAGCTTGTTATGTTTAGAATAGAGCATTGGTCAACAAGATACAGAACAAAACACCTTATGAATTACTTTGGGGAAGAAAACCAAATATTGGTTTTCTTAGACCTTTTGGTTGTCATGTAGTTGTACTTGATACTAGTGATGCCTTAGGTAAATTTAGTGCAAAAGGCGATGAAGGCTATTTCATGGGGTATTCAGTGCAGAGCAAGGGATATAGGGTTTATCTTAAAAAGGAAAAACGTATACTTGAAAGAGTACA
Organism: Glebionis coronaria; assembly: GCA_025667525.1. Lineage (NCBI taxonomy): Eukaryota > Viridiplantae > Streptophyta > Magnoliopsida > Asterales > Asteraceae > Glebionis > Glebionis coronaria. Next base: position 700,956,695 of record CM046874.1, read on the forward strand.
TGTTAGGTTTTTAGAGAGTAAACCTAGTGATCCTGAAAGTGGTCCAAATTGGTTGTTTAACTTGGAACCTCTATCTAGAACTTTAAATTATATGCCTGTCACTAATCCAGACATTGTGAAGGTAACTTCAAATGTTCTAGAAGAACAAGTTGTTGATGTTTCAGGTACACAGGTTAATGAAGAGGTGGGATCACAAGCAGAAAAGTCATCTCCTATACAAGAGTATGTCACAATTCCCATATGGACAGATGCTTTTGTTGCTGCTGCTGCTGCTGGAAAGGATAATGGTGGTCCCTAAGTACCACCAGTTAAAAACATGCATGGTCCTTCAGGCGCTGACAAAGGCAAATCTAGCACTGACAGGACAAATTCAGACGTTGATGGCTTAAACGTTGACAACAACATTTGAAGCGTTGTTAGCCCAAACGCTGACAACCAAGGTTCAGGCGTTGACAACACTTTTGAGCATCTTTTCTCTTCTAATTTTGAACAAGCTGAACCTTCCAATTTATATGAAGAGGTTCATCCTGATATTGATGAAAGAGAGTCTGAAGAAGAAGATATTGGCAATATGGATAATGAGATTGAAGACACCAGACTTTTTGAAGGAGGAGTTCTCACTTCTACTATGAAGAATCACCCTACTTCTCAAATCATTGGTGGTATTATGACTCCTGTTCAGACTAGAAGATCTCATCAAAGTCTTGGTGGATTTATTGCCAATATTCACAAGAAGGTTGATACCCCTCTTGTACAAGCATGTTTGTTTGCCTGTTTTCTGTCACAACAGGAACCCAAGAAGATATTTGATGCTCTCAAAGAACCAAGTTAGGTGGAAGCAATGCAGGATGAGCTTCACCAATTTACAATTCAGGATGTTTGGGAGCTGGTTGATTGTCCAAGATATGTCAGACCTATTGGGACAAGATGGGTTCTAAGAAACAAGAGAGATGAAAGAGGCATTGTGGTCAGAAACAAGGCACGTTTAGTGGCTCAGGGATATACACAAGAGGAAGGGATAGACTATGAGGAGGTCTTTGCACCAGTTGCAAGGATTGAAGCCATAAGAATATTTCTAGCCTATGCTTCTTGCATGGGCTTCACTGTCTATCAAATGGATGTGAAGAGTGCCTTCCTCTATGGAACAATTGTTGAGGAGGTGTATGTAATGCAGCCTCCTGGTTTTGAAGATCCAGAGAATCCAGACAAGGTGTATAGAGTCAAGAAGGCTATGTATGGACTTCATCAAGCCCCAAGAGCATGGTATGGTACATTGTCCACTTATTTGGTGGAAAATGGATTCAAGAGGGGCACCATAGACCAGACATTATTTACCAAGAAGGCTGGTAAGGATGTTTTGCTTGTTCAGGTTTATGTTGATGATATCATTTTTGGATCCATTAATCCAAAGATGAGTGAGGATTTCTACAAGCTTATGACAGACAAATTCAAGATGAGTGCAATGGGGGAGATGAACTTCTTTCTAGGGTTACAAGTTCAGCAGAAAGAAGATGGTATCTTCATCTCTCAGGATAAGTATGTGGCAGAGATCTTGAAGAAGTTTGGCTTTTCTCCACATGAAAAGAGGGCTACTACTCATATGGATAGAGAACACCCTTGGGGAAAGATTGGAGATGGAAAGGATGTGGATTTCAGGCACTATAGATCAATGATTGGTTCATTGATGTATCTCACAGCCTCCAGACCTGACATCATGTTTACTGTGTGTGCTTGTGCACGCCATCAAGTGACTCCCAAAGAATGTCACCTTTATGCTGTCAAGAGAATTAGGTACCTAAGATGTTATCCTAGTCTTGGCTTGTGGTACCCAAAAGATTCACCTTTGGAGCTTATAGCATATTCAGACAGTGATTATGGAGGTGATAAGTTTGATAGAAAATCCACAACTGGTGGATGTCAGTTTCTTGGGAGCAGGTTGATATCTTGGCAATGCAAGAAACAAACAGTGGTGGCTAATTCTACAACTGAAGCAGAGTACGTTGCTGCAGCTGCTTGTTGTGGACAAGTTTTATGGATTCAGAACCAGCTGTTGGACTATGGGTATAATTTCATGCATACCAAGATATTTGTTGACAATAACAGCACTTTATGCATTATTAAGAATCCTGTACATCATTCTAAAACTAAACACATAGAAATTAGACACCATTTTATAAGAGATTGTTTTGAAAAGGGTTTAATACAACCAGATAGGGTTGACACGGAAGAAAATGTGTCAGGTTTACTAACTAAAACTTTTGATGCTGGAATATTTCAATACTTGGTAACAAGTATTGGAATGATCAATCTCACATAGTATGTGTTTTGGGGTCTTTTTGTAAAAGTATGTACATGATAATGCATTATTATTAGTCTTTTTGAGGATTTAGATTTTCCACTATATTTTTCTAACACTGACAAAGGTTGCTTTAACGCTGATAAGTGTTATTGTGACGTTGTCAGCAATATATTTGTCTAACGCTGACAAATGTTTCCTTAACGCTGACAAGTGTTATCGGGGCGTTGTCAGCAACAATGTTAGTTTTGTGGTTTTCAATCTAAATGTGCAGGTGGTGTTAGCCTTATACCATTAGATACAGAGTTGCTTATGGATCCTTGGAGAATCATTTGAGCATGTTTTTATTTATGGATGATGGTTGGAATTTTCAATTCCTATCTTGACATAAATTTTTTATGTTCATGCATATTTTTGGCAACATATGTATCATAGTTTAAGGGGAGGTTTTAGGAACCTTTAGGATTTTTGGGTATTCTTATGATACTCTTATCACAATTCTAGATTGTGTCCACAGGTGAGTATGAGTTAGTTTTACTAAATCATGAGGCACTGTAGCATGCAAAGTTGATATACTATGCATGCTGCCAAGACATTTTTGGCCTAGAATTGGTTTTGGTCTGTTGGGAGACTTAGGAATGATTTTATCATGGGTTTTACCTGGGAGTAACAAGGAATTTTATGAGGTAACTTAGTTGTTAAGAGTTTTGGTTAGCAATGGACACTAGAGGACTGTTATGTCTATCTTGCATAAGTAAGTGTGCATAACTGGACAGTGCTTGCCGCCCTATAATAATTATCAACTTATAGGTTATCTTCTCTAGGATAAATTACTTTGTTAAGGTCATTTTTCATTTTTATAAATTTTTATTTTTGGACGCTGACCAGTATTTTTCCAAGCGTTGTTGTGACCAATTTAGACGCTGACATGGCTTTGGAAAACGTTGACAAGAATATAGCCGTTGGGCGTTGATGGGTAATTTTTTACCGTTGACACTCAATGGGACCTACCCAGTTGTTACTTTTTGACATATTTTTGGGCCGTAATTTTGGGAGCAGATAACTTTCATTTAATGCATGAGATAAACTTATTTCTTTTCAATATTTTCATGATTGTATTTTGAAAATAGTTGCCTAATTTTTGACCAATCACATGCATCTTTCTCTCCTATATATTTGGCTCCTATTTTAAATAGGGTACCTATCATTCTTGTCTAACAATATTTTCTCCTATACTTCATCTTTATCAATTCTTCAAACAGCTTTCAACAATGGCACCAAAATTTAAACCAAGCGATTTGGAATTGGGATTCAGGAGTCAACACAACATGATAGCATATGTGAACACTGATGATACTCTGTTTCCTCAATACACTCAAATGGTGGCATATTCGAATGCATCCCCCATTAGGTATGCTCTTTCTCATGCTCCACTCATTCCTGTCACACATATTAAACAGTTTTGGAACAATGTTAGTTCCTCAACAGTTAATAGAGTGACTACATTATCATCTATTGTTCATGGGCGCACATGGGTGGTTACTGAAGCTTTGGTTCGCCAAGCTTTGTATCTTGATGATGCAGATGGTATAACCACCCTCCCCATTAATGAAATAGAACAAGGACTAAGGGCTTTGGGTTATCCTTTCCCTGATGAGGGAACTTTAAACAAATATCATAAACAGGAGTTTCCCCCAACCTGGAAGTACCTAATACATGTCCTCTTGCAATGTTTGACTCCCAAGTGTACTGCACACAATGAGATCAATAGATCTATTGCTAGTGCTATTGTGTGCATTGCTACTGGGCAAAAGTTTAATTATTCCAAAATGATTTTTGAGGGCATGTGTAAAAATAAAGGGAATAAAATGACTTTAGCTTATCCCAGATTTTTACAAATGGTTTTTGATATCCAAAGTTACTACACAAGGGATCATGATGATTTTTATGAGATCCCTGTGCAAAAGAAAACAATTTTTACAAAGATGAACTCACCCCCACATCGTGACTTACCCCTAACCCCAGCTATGATTGCTGTTATTGAAGCAGTACAACCCCAACTAGACCCACAACCTCAACTTGACCCAATACCTAAACCTTTACCATCACCACAACACATGCAAATTGACCAAGAACCCTTCGACGCTGACACATTAAATGTTGGCGTTGACATGCCTATTCCAAACATTGACACCAATCCTTCACAGACCCAAACACCCCTTCACCAACCCACATCCACAAAATCCACATCATCTTCTCCCCCAACAAAATATAGGTTACAAAAACGCCAAAGGACTACTAGAGTTTTCTCTTCTAGTGGTCCTAGCCATGTAGCAGAGAGAACCACCACCACAAGTGTGGTTGGTGCTATGGATGAGGCTGGGACTATTGGTTTTGGCTTAGAAGCTGGCCAAGACAGTCCTACCATCATTAAGACCTCATCCATGCCCAATGAATCTAACTTAGGAGGTCAAATACCCATTTTAAAGGAGGGAAGATTAGAACCAATGACTTTTATTGAATTAACGGCAGTCTGCATTAGCTTGCAAAAGCAAAATGCAGACTTGGTACAAGTTGTTAGTACACAAGGCCTTGAACTCAAGCAATTGAGGGAGAGGATTGTTATTTTGGAGACTGATAGCACCAGGCGTTGGCTGGAGGAATCTTCCAAAGGGGAGGATGAACAGATAAATGTGAGTGATAAGGGCTCACATGATGGTGAATCTTTGGGTGTTGCTGAGGCCCTAACAAGTTTGAAGAAACAACCAGGTTTTGATACGTCTCTAGTAACTCCTACAAACTTAAATGTGTCTTTTACAGCTATGTTGGAGGAAATTACAAGAGGCGCTGAGACAGGTAATTTGGGCGTTGACAAGCAAGATTTGAACGCTGACATGAGTACCTTGGGCGCTGATAGAGCAAATTTGAGCGTTGATAGACCTGCAGATGAGGTTGATGTATTCCAGTCATCATCCATCATCAAAGAAGTTTCTTCACAGGTATTACCATCTACCTTACCCACAGTTGATCCATTAGATAAGGGTAAGGGTATTATGGTAGAAGTAGATGTTCCAAAGAATGCAGCACAGATTGAGTTTGATAGAAGGTTGGCTGCACAAATTATGGAACAAGAAAGAAAGAAGGTGGGTGAATCACCTTTTGTTGTCACTTCAGAAGAACAAGAAGGAAGTGATGAAGCCAGTTCTGATTCAAGTGTAATGATAATAGAACAACCAGAAAGACTTGAGTATGGAGATGAATTGGCAAGAGAGAAGTTGAATGAGTTGAATGAGTTGAAATTGCAAGTTGATTTTGATATGCCAGAAGTTGTTCAGATGTACCATGCTTGGGAAGATAGGTGTATGAGAATCCACATTTGACTATTTCAGATCAGATATGGGGTTTGGAGATTCTTCTAAGAGTACAAAAGGACTGCAAGGTAACTCTGAGACACAGAGCTAGCAATATTCTCTCATTATTGAGAAGGGATAGAAGGGAGTTGTACTACATGCTACTCAGATGTCATGGAACAAGATGGACTTATAAGAAATTGATTGGATTGACATTTAAAGAGTTGGAGTTCAAAGCTTATCCTATTTGGGTAAGAGTGCAGGAAGAAAACACTCTAAGACTTCTTTCTGATGAAAGAAAAGAAGAACTTGCAGAAGAAATGGAGCTTAAGAAGGCAATGATTGTTCCCAGACCTGTAAAGAAGGGAGTCCCTCTTGAGTTTCCCAAAGATATGGATAGGTTGAATCCAAATGAAGCTGTTATAAGAAGGAGCCTCAAGCTCTCACCATTGGAAGCTTCAGATATGGTACAAGTGTTACCACTTGATTCCAGAAACCCTATTATAAGCTATGAAGAAGATGAATGTGGGTTTTGGAAGATTGGCAGGTATGGAAAAGAGGTTCACACTTTTACCACTCTTATATCTTTGTTTGCAAGTTTTGAAAGAGAAGACTTGGTAGACCTATGGAGGTTGTTAGAGGCCAAGTATGAGACTGAAGCTCCCACTTCAGTCAATGCAATAAAACTGTGGTCAACATTCAAGAGAATGTGTGGACCAAGAGATGAAGATCCTGCTATTTGGAAGGATCTTGAAGATGACCTCAGTGGTCTTCAATGGCGTTTGTATTCAGCTGCTGGTGTATATTACTTGAGTTCTACAAAGTTTGTTGAGTATCTTCTTGTAGATGCTCAGTATTCCATGTCCAAGGAAGTCTTGGAGAAGATGAAGACTACACAGCTGGAAATTGATTATTCAAGTGACGTGACCAAAGATTTGATCAGACATATTTATTACCAATATGAGAAAGTTTGTAAGATTCCTCCCAGTTCTTAATGTTTATTCAGAAACTTGACTATTAGAGTAAATATCAAGTTTAGGGGAGGATTGTTGGGAATAAAATATAGCCAGTCTACTTGAGCGCTGACAAGAGTAAAACAAGCGTTGATAGGAAGAAAACAAACGCTGACAGATCAAGCGTTGACAAGAAGAAGTCAAGCATTGATATATTGAATACAAGCACTGATGGAAAGATTTAGTCTACGCGTATATTGTTTCTAGTTTGTTTCTAGTAAGGATAAGTTCAACATTGTATTTTCTATAATTATCTTTACCTAGAATAGTTGATACGTAGACTCTTGTACAAGGCTTCTTATGTCTATAAAAGAAGACCCTTAGGTTATTGTTCATAATAAGTTTTCATACGTTAAACACTTTCATTGTAAGCAAGTTTGTTATCATTAATCAAAGTGAAAGTTTGTTTACATCGTTGTGTTCTTGTTTAAGTGTTAATTCCGCATAACACTTAGATTGTCATATACATATACAAAGGTTTCTCTACGTGTATTACTTGATCTAATCTCGTATACATAAAGCTAAATCGATCTAAGTTTGGGATCAACATAACTTGTGAAACTTGAGGGGTCATTTTTGTAATTCTTCAAATCTTCAAGGGTATTTTGGTAAATTTACATTCGGCTTTGGTTCATTTGTTTGAGTTCATTTATTGTGTTCATTTTGGATTGTTTTTGTGATTTCCAAGTGAATAAACAATATCCGAGCCTGCACATACACAAATAGAGAAAACAAGGGTATATTGCATGCATTTTATGATATTTTCCGTATTTTACATCCAATTTGGGGCACGAAATGATGTATAATTAGAGTCTCATAAGTGTTTCCTTGATTCTGAGGATTATATAAAAAGTTAGTGTGTTAATTTTTGAAAGTAAAAGGGTATAAAGTTTAAAAGTTTAAAAAAAACTTTTTAATGCTCCTTAATGAAGTATAAAATAGGTCGCCCATGATACGTGTTGCATAATAATTACAAGTTTTCATTATACTTTATTAATATTTTATTACTCGTAATTTGTTAAAATTAAAAGAAAGTCTGAGTTGCCCTAAAGTATAGTTGTCAATAAGTACTAGTTGGCGTCTAAACACATACCTTACACGTGTGTATATTTTATCAACTTTTATATTCTAATACGGACACTTGTCACACTATTCTTACACTCTTTCAAAGTTGCCTAGATGCAGTTGACCTTTTTTAACAAAACATGTTTTTTGGATAGTTTTGCAAAAGTCCAGCATTTTTTATTCTTTTTGGAATTTTCTCTTAATTTATTACTCTTTTCTTTTCGTTTCAAAATTATATTCAATTAACAAAAAACACAATAAAGTAAATTTGATAATTATTCTTGTGTTTTGACAAAATGACAGTTTTAATTATGAAATAACTAAAAAATTTGTAATGATAATTTTAAATCTTTTATATAATAAAAGAATTAGATTTTTTAAGAATTTTAGTGAAAAGTGGAGGTTGTAGAAAAAACAATTGGACCAATCAAATAGTTCGATTTTGAAACATAAGCAAAATTGAGTGATATGATTGGTTGAAAAAAGTCAAAATTAAATTTAGTTTAGTCAAAATTAAAAATTTTGGTGGAAGAATTTGATGAAAACACATAAACATATATGTGTCAAATTTATAAAAATAAAAACTTAAAAAAGGAGGAGGGAGTTAATAACACTTTAGTGGTTAAATTTTAAATAAACTAGATGGATTTAACTCTAAACTTAAATTTTCATATATTTTAGTAACTTTCGAAATAAACAAAGTAACCCCTTAAAATTTATATTTTAAAAATACAACATATATATTACACTAAAAAATCAACAAATCACATGATTATAAATATTTAAATAAAAACACAAATTATTATTTATTTTTATTTTGACACTTAACAAAGTCTAAGAATGCAATCTATGTAAATTATTATTAACATGCATATAAATATTAAAATGAATGTAGGTGCTCAAACATTGATGTGGGATGAAAATAAATAGACAAGATTTTACATATTACAATAACATATATTTTTTCAACGTCGTTATGTGTTACTAAACACACAATATCTAGAATATTATACTTAACATTTCAGCTAAACAAAGTCAAATCCTTTATGCAACAAATATCTATACAAAATATCAATTAATATTATCACATAATAAAAAACCATGTAAGACTCGTGGGTCCATGAGCATCGTAACTATTTAAGTATTAAAAAATTAATATTATTTTATAGAATGATATTAAGCATTACTAAATCATGAATTTATAAATCGTGTACGTGCAAGGTTTGTGTAAATGGTTTGTTGATTAATAATTAAATATAACTATTAGAATAAAAATATCGGAAGTAATAAGAGTATGAAATTCAAAAAATAAAAATTAAGGTGAGTTTATATTAATTAAACGATGCACAGTAAAACAACAAAATAATTAAACATATAAATATTAGATGTTTTTAAAAAACATATATAATATATATATAATCACAATAACAAAACTATTATTTAATGTGTGTAGGGTTATTCTCAGAACCAAATAAATGTAGAGAACTACGAGAACCACTTTTATACTCTAAAAATGCATATGTATTTTCATTATTATGTTTAAATTAACATTTAATAATTATTTTATTGGTATTAGATCCGAGTATAATGAGCGATATGAAGAGTACACATGTGTTTTCATATTATCCAACGAAAAGACAATTATAATACATACAAAACAAATACATGTGCATGGTCCTAGGATACATGTTCCTAGTGACCTATGACAATGAAAATTCATGTATTTCTACCTAATGAACTAACACGATGAATATACATGTGCATTTTAAGAGTAAAAAGGTGGTTCTCGCAGTTCTGTACATTTATTTGGTTCTGAAAATAATCTCACCCTATTTAATGTATGGTTTATGTTTAAGTCCCGTGTATTAAAACTAGTAAACACAATAAAATAAATTTGATCAAACAATACAACTTATTTTTAAAGGTTGACAAATTGAATTAAATATTTTAAAAAGGAAAACATTACACTTTACCGACCCAAAACCATATATAATTGTAAACACGCACAAAAGACGCTTTCGACTATGTTGCCTAAAGAAATCAAGGTTAGGGTTCTCTTTGATTATTTACTTTTTTTAATTCTAATTTTAATTTGGAATTTTTATTTATAGCTAATAATTTAAATCTTAACAGCTGCAAAGGCATGGATCGATGGAGACTGTGTTAGAGTGTGTTATACCTTATATACACGATGGCGATGACCGTAACTCTATTTCTTTAGTTTCCCGTAGATTTTACGAGCTCGATTGTATTACGCGTAGGCATTTAACTGTCCATCTGTTTTACGCCCCAAACCCGTCTCGTGCAAGCCAAAGATTTTCTTTTATCCACTCCTTAACACTCAAGGGAGTTCCTGATTGGGATTTTCCACAATTTTTTGACTTTGACATCAGCCCATGGATTAAAGAAATATCTGTTAATTTTGAATATTTGAAAGCGCTTCATATCCGTGGTGTGTTGTTTCATGATGAAGATCTCGAGCTGTTGGCTAAAACCCGTGGTAAAGATTTACGAAGTTTGAAGATTTGTAAGTGTGCATTTTCCACAGATGGGTTCATGCACGTCTCTAATTATTGTAATGATTTGAGGACGCTGTGTTTGGAACTTAATGATAATCGAGACGCCGATGGGAAAGATGGGAGATGGTTACATGAATTGGCTTTGCATAACAAGGTTATTGAATCGTTACATTTTGATTTTAATATTACTGATGTGAACGATCTTACACTTATTGCGAAAACATGTAGCAACTCTTTGGTATCTTTGAAGCTTAGTCCAAATAAACCTCTAAATCATTTACGAGATGTCTTTAGCCATGCTATTAAGTTAGAAGATTTTGATGGCACTGCTACTGACGAAGACAGGGACCATAGTATTTTCGAATTTCCCCCAAGTATTCGTGGTTTAGGTATCAAGGACATGCCTGTTACTTCATTCCCTTTTCTACTCCCTTATGTAAATCAGCTGCAGAAACTGGATCTTACATGCATGGGAGTTGAATATTATTGTTGCCAATGTTTCTTGATTGAAAGGTGTCCCAACTTGGAAGTCCTGTGTACCGTTGATGTATGTGGAGATATGGGATTACGAGTTATTGTTCAGGTTTGCAAGAAACTGCGCAAACTTACCCATTATGGGCGTGTGACTCACATGGGACTTATTGCTCTGGTACAAGGATGTACCAATTTGGAGTATTTAAATGTTAGTCTCTCAGATATTTCTAGTGAAGCTATCGAGTGTGTAGGAACTCATTTGAAGAATCTGCGTGATTTTCGTATATATTTGTGTGAGAAACCCGGTATAACAGGTTTACCTCTTGATAATGGGATCCGAGCTCTGCTAATTGGGTGCAGCAAACTCAGAAGGCTACATATCAGCCTTGGTGATGGAGAAATGACGAATGTGGGTTTGGGGTACATTGGGAAGTATGGGCATAATTTAAGATGTCTCTTTCTCAATTGTGTAGCAGCGTCTGATGCAGGACTTCTAGAGTTATCAAAAGGATGCCCAAAATTAAGAAAGCTATGTTTGGAGAATTGTCCCTTTAGCCAGGAAGCTGTTACCACTTTTGTGTTTAATATACACTCATTAAGATATATACGGATTAAAAGTGGTGATAAGACTGTTTTGGCACTCACTCGTCCAGCGTCTACTTCTATTTTTATTTTCATTCTGTACAAAAGGTTATGCTTTAGTTATGATTACAAATACGATGTCATTAGAAAAATAGGTAGCTTGTGCACTAATTGTTGTTAACGAGGGTGTTTATATGTAGTTTGGTCTGTTTAAGTAACTGGTTAAAACAGACTGGTTTTTTGTCCATTTTCAGAACCATTATTTTGATCTAATGCTCTATTTAGGATTAGAAATCAATGACTTTACAAGAATAGTTTTAAAAAATAAATAAATGATAACAACTTCTGGATAGTTTAGGCATGTTCGACCCGTTCCTTTCTTACCCAGACATCTGACCCGTTAGATATAAAACCCAACTCAAATGACCCTATTTTATGTAAATTGGTTGAAACTGTTGTTTTTAAAACAATACTGTACATCTTTTGTCTCGTCACCTAAGTGTCCCATAACGTGTGAAATTACAGAACTTGTCAAATTTCACCCAACCACGAGGACGATATTTATTTTAGTCGTTTTAACTTTGTCAGCTTAAGCTTTCACTTTTTTCGTAGCCTTTCTTTTCCTAAAAAAATAAACCATCTGTTGAGAAAATCTTTTATTCAAAGACTTTCCAGTGACGTTATTCATTTTGATGTACCGACCTTTGCTGCAGGTACTTACAGAACTGACACAGTATGTTACACTTACTGAAAAACTCCGTAAGTTAGCCGTACAGTTAGTAGCAGATGGAAGTGGTCCAGGATCTGTAAAGATAACATACACATCCTTAAGAGCAAAAAATGATCTAGATACCTCATTAGTCGATGCTATGGTCGCCAAAGGTATCTGTATAAACAAAGAACGGATTGTTTTAGACAGGGCATCTGAGAAGCCACTTGAAGTCATTAAAGTCCAAATTACCAACGTCGAGTCACGTGTTGCATTTGCAATATCCGAGTCTGGTGAAATTATAGTAGAAGGGAGGGTCAAGGATGGTGTCCCCTATTTGACGAAAGTAGGTGTTTTGGATGTGTTTGTGAGTTTGGAAGGAAATATTGTACTTTATAGACAAGATGGTAAACCTGAAATCAATAAAAGTCTTTCACGCATATTGCATAGTGACTTGGTGAATATTTGTTCCATGACTTTGGGTGGGATCGCACAAACAAATCAAGCGTTTATGGTGATGGGAGTTCATCGGAAGATTAGCGCAAAGGCTTTGAAGAAGATTGATGCGATTAGGGATGTTAAGGAGTTTATTTTCGTTGCTTTGTAGTCTTGTTTTGGTCAATTCTTGGCCAAAACAGGTCCAACTTGGTTGTTTTGATACACTAATATCATATTGTTCGTTTCGTTAAATTATTATTCATGATTAAACTATAATGCTCACTCATTATTATAAGATAGTTGCAGTCATTGATGGAGGTTGAAAAACGGATTTCTCAAGCTCTATCTTGGAAGGTCCTGAACTGAAAGAACAACATCAAGTCGTAAATGTGTTTTCAACAAATGTGGAAGATGCAATTTATGCTCTTGCTGACGTTGATCAAGTGTCAGATCAAGGAACTAATTTTGAAGGTTCTATGTGGTGGAAAGAAACCGGGACAGAGGTAATACCAGATAAAGTTGTTTGTTCTTATTGCATTTTTGGAGTTTATTTTTTTTCCTGCAATGACCTGTGAAATAGTTGTGCATCATTAGCTGTAGGAATATATCAGTCGTTAATGGAGATTATTGTGCATAAGGGTTATTATAACAATTTAACAACCAATAAAAAGGCAAAAGAATGCCTCGAAAATAATAGCTATGGTGTCAAGAACTTAAAACAAGTACTCCTTCCCTTCCTACAAACGTTCCACTTCTGGTTCTAAAATTGTATATGTATCTTCCATTCAAGGTGCTCCTAATACCTAAATCTGTTCACGTTGGTTTTACATTTCACTATGAATAACTAATGTTGAAATATATTGGCACCACATACTATTTATAACAAAAATTAGTTTTATTATATGAAAATTTCTGTTTAAATACGCTGGTTATTTTCATTTAATATTCTACGGGTTAATAACAGGGCTCAGGTGTGATGGATTTGTACCACACCCACTCCTTCACATGTATGTAAAGTGTGGGATGATGAAAACCACTTCGAAACAGTTTAGTTTAATTGAAAAAGACATCTCTTCTTGGAATACAATGTTAACCGGGTATGTTTAAAAAGGAAACAAACCAGGTGCGACTTCGCTGTTTAACAAATAGGGGAAATCATATTTAAAATCAGACTCGATTGCATCTATTTATTTATTATGTGTTTGACGTAGATATTTGTATAAAACGGATTAAAGTATTTTGGGATTATGACAGAAAATTACTGTACTATATTGTCCCTGATCTAAGCATTATGCTTGCGTAGTTTATTTACTTGGGCGTTCAGGAAAACTTAAAGAAGCTCATGCGTTCATTACAAGTATGCCTATATTGTTGGAGATTAATATTATTGATCTTTGACATATCAACAACAACCTGTTGTGAAAGGCTGCAACACCAGGAAGAACAAGAAAGAACAGGCCCAGAAGGCTACATAAAGCCTATATACATACGGGTTGGGCTGCAGGCCAACAACCCAAAACCCTAGATAGTTTAGACAGCAGTTAAGGAACGGTTATATTGAAGGGATACGACTGTTGGTTCTCAAACCATCACAACCCTTCAATCACACCGATTAGCATATTATATATAGATTAGAATTCTGTATTTTACATTCAACCTTATTCCATATTTATATCAGATACTTTAAGGTTCAATCCCCTTTATTCTTGTTCTTATTATTATGATGATGTTCATGATGTGTGCTTGATCAATTCGATCTTGGAAATCCCATTAAGACCTGTGTAACATTGGCATCAGAGCCTAGGGATCAAGAAACACGAAAATCATGTTCATTCATCAAATCAAGATGATTGAAACCTGCGTTTTCTTGAAGACGACATGGTTCATTCATCAATCAAGGATTCTTCAAATATGCGTTTCTTTTTAAAAAAGACGCAATCAAGAAATCAGAAAGATACTGGCCGCAGAATCCTTGGATGGAAGAAGATATGGCTTACAATGGATGTTTATTACATCATTTTAAGGAACAACCATAAGCACCCACATCAATAAGGATGGAGGAAGACGACAGAGTCTTGAGGCGATGAACTTGTGCGAGAATTGGATGTTCAAGAGGGGTAAGCATATTCTAGAAGATGATAAAGGCTGCAGAAAATTGATGAAGATTCAAGTGATGATGACGGCATTAACCCTGCTGAAATTTGGTTCAAAAGAAACCGAAAAGTCACCAACACCAAGGATCAACACCAAGAAGAATCAAGGAACAAGGAGACACAAAGATTAATAAGATTAAGGGGGAATGTTGGAGATTAATATTATTGATCTTTGACATATCAACAACAACCTGTTGTGAAAGGCTGCAACACCAGGAAGAACAAGAAAGAACAGGCCCAGAATGCTACATAAAGCCTATATACATACGGGTTGGGCTGCAGGCCAACAACCCAAAACCCTAGATAGTTTAGACAGCAGTTAAGGAACGGTTATATTGAAGGGATACGACTGTTGGTTCTCAAACCATCACAACCCTTCAATCACACCGATTAGCATATTATATATAGATTAGAATTCTGTATTTTACATTCAACCTTATTCCATATTTATATCAGATACTTTAAGGTTCAATCCCCTTTATTCTTGTTCTTATTATTATGATGATGTTCATGATGTGTGCTTGATCAATTCGATCTTGGAAATCCCATTAAGACCTGTGTAACATATATACAACCAGATCAAGCAATGTGGGGACTTTTTAAATTTATGTAACCTGATGGCATGCAGTAATATAATCACACCCTAAGAAACTTCGAGTTTGATGTAGCGAAAAAAAACAAAGTAACAAAGATAGATAATTGAATCTGTTGATTCCCAGGGAATACCAGAAACAACTCTTCCAACTATCGTTGATTCAAAAGAATACCGATAATCAGGCAAACTCCAACAATCGCTGATTCAACGAATACCCGATTATTAAGAGAAAATTGAACAATAAACTCTAACCTGGATTCAAGTCAATTAACAAAGACTAAAAGTCTGTTTTTTTATTCATAACTTCCATAATCTGAATACAATAAACCCCAAGCCTTATTTTTATAGGATAAGTAAACTTGGAGAAAAAGTTAACAAATTATTCTAGAAAAATAAATTAAGAAACATAATAAAATACTGACATAAAAACTAATCTCCAGCAGACAAAAAATAAACCTCCAGTGTCATTTAAGGAAACTAAATAAAATGTAGTCACAAACATAATCTTCAGTAGACATAAAATAATGCTCCCACATCAGAGTTTTTCTTAACTACACTAACATATCGAAGGCTAAAAAAATGGAGCTTAATAACCTATAAAATGTGTGAACCTATCAAATGGATTCCTTTCGGCCTTTGCTTAGTAAATTTAAACTTTAGATTATATTGCCTATATATGTGTTGAACTGGTTGAGTGAATTTCTTTAGATTATACTGATGTGATTCCTTTTTCTTTTGTGTTTTTTTGGAGAAGTTTTCAATGCATGTCTTCCTACTGCCAAGGAGGTAATATCCTATTTATTAAGATTTGTTGTCTTTGTCAGGTAATATCCTATTTATTGTATTGTTATAGGTTCAGTACCTTCTGTTTATACGGGCTATTAGATTACTTAATAAGGGCTATCTAATAGGATGAGCTTTTCATCCTAACTTTGTGTTATGAACCCATATTATAAAGAACTCATTTAAGCCTTTTGTAGTTAAAACTATGGCTTAGCTGTAACAATAACATCGCCTATGTTTCCCTTAAATTCCTAGATGTCTCACGGACTCATAATGAACTGCAAAAGAGTAATGTAGAATTTGGGTGAGCTTTGCTGGTTGTTATGTGGCTCGTATATACAACGATCCCCATGGCTGGAGACGTAAGTAATTCAGTACCATTTTGTCCTCTTATTTTCTTACTTTAGTTTACGTAAAGAACATGCCACATGCATCGTCGACATAAGGATGCCTTCATGAGCGAGTACGTGAGGCTAACCAACTTCATTTTACATTTTTCTCATCATCAAACAAAACATAATTCTGTTGGGAATAATATGTAAGTACTTTGCCTGAATTTATATTAGTTATATGAATCATAGACTTATTCATTCTTATTATGTAATAGATTAGGTTTGCAGGACAAAAGACTTTGCTACAATAAGCCTGCAAATAGAATAAGAGCCTGGGCTAAAGGCCAACAGACTAAAACTAGGAAAACTCTATGTGTCATTGGATCATTAGACTTATGGATTCATATGTTTGCCTCGTGTCTGTTATCTGATGAAACGGCATGACTCAAAAGTCAAAAGGCACCATTTGACAATTATTCAGTTATGGCAGTTATACAATGAAAAGGTATGACTTTTCATTGTACCTATTCATTAGCTATATATAGGATCATTGTACAAACACTTTATCATTCAATATATACTATTTATACTTATATTATTTTTTCCATACATACAAGATTATACTACTTACTTTTCTGCATTATTCACTGCATAATACAAACACCCTGCACAAAACTGTCTACACATCTTCCCTTCAATATGGTTAACACCAATACTTACTTGGAGAAAAGATGGGATACATGGAAATCAAGTATGCTTGGCCAAAAGTGGTATCAGAGCACAAGTTCTAGGAGAGCACCAAGGAGATTTGCAGAAACTGAATTTGCTTACAGAAAGAATAAAATAGGCATGGAAGAAACTAGAATTGGAAGATGCATTAAGAAGATATCAAGAGATTGCAAGGAGATGCTCAGAAGAAGGATTGAGGAGATTAAAAACTACAATTCCACAATCTCATATGACAAATACAAACAATATGTTTGTTTCGATTGCAACAAGCGAGCTCATATCTTCAAACTTTGCCCTGCAAAACCATAGAAAAAACACAGATGGCATAGTGATGGAGAAGAGGAAGGAACCACAGATAACCAACACATAAGGAGAAACATGGATCAAGTCCTTTGTTTCAAATGCAAACAGATTGGACATTTTGCCAACAAATGTCCGACAAGAGTCCATGATAATCAAAATGTAAGTCTAAAATTCCCTTATTTCGTTCCCTACACCACGGAGGGCATAATCAAGGGGTCAGATATAGGCAATTGGGATGATTATTGGTACATTAGCAAAACCTGCAAACAAACATATGACCTTTAATATCAATTTATTCTAAATATTAACGAGGACTACCAAGTTTATAAACTTGAGAAGCAAAGAAAATTAATTTTCTCATATGGAATTGGTGAAGTCAGTATACCAAATGAAAAGCAAGGATACCTTATTCCAGGGGTGAAATATACCCCTGAAATAACCTTGAACATACTTTCATTTGATCTGCTAAGGAGACAAGGTTTTGAAGTCATGTTGGAAGTAAATAGATACACCCTTTAATACATGTTCAAGGATGTACAAGGATTGAAAATTGTTGTGAGCATGTTAAAGACACGCCACAATGAATACATGGAGGGATACTTTGAGTGTTTGGACCAAAGCAAAAAAGAAGAGAGAAAGAAACTGCAACAAATTGCAGAAGAAACATATCAGATTGAAGTACATAATTTCAATGATTTAGTGGCATTCTTGAACATGCTTAAGGAAGATGAGATCATTAGCCAAAGATGGGAACTTTTCAGAGGAAGATTTGACAAAGTTGTGCAGTGGTTCTACAACCATTACTTACACAAACCTATTCCTGGTCCCATACCACCAAAGATTCAGGGAGTAACAATTAATCTCTTTGATTTATACAAATTGGTTGAATGCATGTGTGGATATTTAAGTGTCCACTTTGGAGATGAATTTGGATTCATTGCAAAAATACTTGGTCTGCAAAGAATAGACAAATAGGCAATGAAGCAGTGCTACATAAAATATTTGGAGGTGTTAGTTTCCTATTTTAAGATAGCAAGGGCACCCACATGAATAAAGATGGAGGAAGACGACAAGAGTCTTGATACATATGACTGGGCTTGTGCAGAAAAGGCTGTAAACAAAGGGAAGCACCCTTTGGAGCACTTTGGCATCAAACTGGAAGATGATGAAGATGAGTATGCATTCAAGGAAGAAAATACAAACATTCAATGCTATAGATGCCATTTATATGGTCATTTTGCATATGTGTGTCCAACAAAGAAGACTAATGATGATCACAAAGGGAGCACATCCACACATGGCTACAACCTCAAGAAAACCAAGGTTGTAAGACAAGTATGAAACCAAAAGTGATGACTTCTCAGTCATTGCTTGAATGGAGAAAGGAACAAGGAAGGAGACAAAGACAAGACACAACATTCTCAAGAACTTTCTCAAGCACTTACTACTTATGAGGGAGTGTTGGGAATAATGTGCAAGTACCTTGCATGAATTTATATTAGTTATATGAATCATAGACTTATTCGTTCTTATTATGTAATAGATTAGGTTTGTAGGACAAAAGACTTTGCTATAATAAGCGTGCAAATAGAATAAGACTCTGGGCCAAATGCCAACAGACTAAAACTAGGAAGAAACTATTTGTCATTGGGTCATTAGACTTATGGATATGTCTGGTAAACTTTACCCGACATATGTTTGCCTTGTGTCCGTTATCTGATGAAACGACATGACTCAAAAGTCAAAAGGCACCATTTAACAGTTATTCTGTTATGGCGTTTATGAAAAGAAAATGTATGACATTTTATTGTACCCATTCATTAGCTATATATAGGATCATTGTACAAACACTTTATCATTCAATATATACGATTTATACTTATATTATTTGTTCTATACATACAAGATTATACTACTTACTTTTCTGCATTATTTACTGCATAAGCCAAACACCGTGCACAAAACTGTCTGCACATTTTCTCTGCAATATGGTTAACACCAATACTCACTTGGAGAAAAGATGGGAGACTTGGAAATCAAGTATGCCTGGCCAAAAAATTCGAATTTTTATTAATTGTTTAAAACATATTTACAACTGATCTTGATACATAATGTCTCCCATCCAAAAAAAGAAGAAGCAAATTTGTTGTTGAACTTCCTAAAAACATGAAAACACATGTAAAACAACTACATTTTAAAGTTTTAATAGTTTCAATTCATATGACGTACATGTTAATTAACAAAATTTGTATTCCATTTAGAGGAAACACTTTATTGAACACCAAGGTTTTAATATGACAATAAGAATCATTGATAACGGTAATTGTCGCCTGTTTTTATCAATGTTATATATATTTTCATGATTAATTATTTTACCAAAATTCATAGACCATAAGGTGTATAATTTTTTTGATTAACATGAGTATTCGTTAAAGATAATCATGCAAAGAACTTGAAAACATATAAAGGCATGTGATTAACTTTTATGATTTTATGTCAAAGTGGAACAAGCAAAACAATGTCGAACAACTATGAAATGTAAATGGTATAACTATGATGCGTTTGTTTATGTGTATAATATAGATAATAGCAGAGACGAAGATGATGAAGTTGAAAAAACCATAAGAAAGAAAGAAGAAAACGAACATCATTGATGACGCCTGTTGACTGGTACTATGAAGGCGAAATGGAGGACTACAAGTATTGGAAAGCTGAAGAGGAGAAAGACGCTAAGCAAACGGACAACGTTTGCTTGAACTTGCTAAATATCACAAGAAACAACTTGCTTCCATAACGCACCTTAGTTTATTTTAAGGTCAACCATATGATGATTCATTTTATAGTGATGAGGAGAATATCGAGGCTGTGGATTACAAAGATGCACATTTAGGAATGTCTTTCGAGAAATCTCCAAAATAGCTTTTTTTTAATTAGTAGTTTATTTTATCAACTATAAGTGTGTTCCTTTTTTTTTAAACTTTACTTTTAAACAATTAAGATTAGAAAAATAATCGAGGGACCTAATTCGTATGCCTAAAAAGAGGCATAATCACATGATTGAGACAAGTGGCTGCATAAAAAGCTGTTGAAATGAGGAAAAAGAAAATATAAAATACGAGCCTCTTAATCACAATGCGACACATTGATTTAGGTATATTTTTAGGCCGTATAATTAAGTCATATATCAACACTTTAGTATCAGCTCTTTTTTACAACTTTTAGATATTTTGGCAAAAATGATCTTTTCGGAAAAACAAAGTGCAAAATAACTCTTCTCAAAGTATTAATTAGGAAAGTATGCAATTAAGAACTTTACTTTTATTTAGTTTTGTTATATCTATATAAACAATGTTCCTGCATTATTTTATTATATTGATGCGACTAAAATCACGCTTTGCCGACCCAAAACCAAAAAAAAACACGCACGCACAAAACCCTTCTTAAACCATGTTGCCTAAAGAAATCAAGGTTAGGGTTCTATTCGATTGTTTGATTTTTCTACTTATTTTTTTTTATATTTTAACTTTTTATTTATAACTAATAATTTGAAATATATAGCTGAAAAGGCATGGATCGATGGAGAGTGTGTTAGAGTGTGTTATACCTTATATACACGATGGCGATGACCGTAACTCTATTTCTTTAGTTTCCCGTAGATTTTACGAGCTCGATTGTATTACGCGTAGGCATTTAACTGTCCATCTGTTTTACGCCCTAAACCCGTCTCGTGCAAGCCAAAGATTCCCTTTTATCGAGTCCTTGACACTCAAGGGATTTCCTGATTGGGATTTTCCACAAATATCCGATATTGACATCACCCCATGGATTGAAGAAATATCTGTTAAGTTTGAGTGTTTGAAAGCACTACATCTCCGTGGTTTGTATGTTCATAATGAAGATCTCAAGTTGTTGGCTAAAACCCGTGGTAAAGATTTACGGAGTTTGAAGATTTATAAGTGTCTTGGGTTTTTCGAGGATGGGTTAATGCACGTCTCTAAGTATTGTAATGATTTGAGGACGCTGTGGTTGAAATGGAATTTTATGGAAGGTATATATGACAATGATGGGAAATGGTTACGTGAATTGGCTTTGCATAACAAGGTTATTGAATCGTTACATTTTGATTTTAATATTAATGATGTGAGCGATCTTACACTTATTGCGGAAAACTTTAGCAACACTTTAGTGTCTTTGAAGATTAGTCCAAAAGAACCTCTACATAATATAAGAGATGTCTTTAGCCATGCTAGTAAGTTAGAAGATTTTCATTGCGCTGGTACTGACGAAGATAGGGACTATTTTAGTGTCAACTTTCCTGCAAGTATTCGTGGTTTAGGTATTGAGGTCTTGCACGTTACTTCATTCTCTTTTCTACTCCCTTATGTGAATCAGATACGGGAGTTGAATCTTACATGCACAGAACGTACATGTTGTCATTGTTCCTTGTTTAGACGGTGTCCCAACTTGGAAGTCCTATGTACAGATGATAAATGTAGAGATATGGGATTGCGAGTTATTGGTCAGTTTTGCAAGAAACTACGCAGATTTACCCATTATAGGCGTGTGACCCACATGGGACTTATTGTTCTGGTTGAAGGATGTACCAATTTGGAGTATTTAAATGTTAAACTCTCAGATATTTCAAATGAAGCCATCGTGTGTATAGGATCCAGTTTGAAGAATCTGTGTGATATCCGTATCAACATTAATCAGCGAGTGCACGTAACAAATTTACCGTTAGACAATGGGATCCGAGCTATGCTAAAGGGTTGCATTAAACTCAAAAGGCTAGCTCTCTGCCTTTGTGTTGCAGGATTGACGGATGTCGGTTTGGGGTACATTGGGAAGTATGGTCATAATTTAAGATATCTCTCTCTGGATGGTACAGGAGAATCTGATGCAGGACTTCTAGAGTTATCGAGAGGGTGCCTAAACTTGAGAAAGGTAGATTTGAAGAATTGTCCCTTTAGCCAGCAAGCTGTTGCCACTTTTATGTTTAATATACACGCACTAAGATATATACGGGCTACACGTCGTTATCATAGTGATTTGGCACTCACTCGTCCAACGTTTACTGCTGAGGTAATACTGCTTAGCTTAATTTGTAATCTGCTATAAAAGCTAAGATATCCTTAGAAAAATGGGCAGCTTGTGTATTACTCATTATAAACTAATCCTCTATTTAGGAGTACAAATCAACGATTTACAAGAATATTTTAAAAAAATTATAAATGATTTGAGACAGTATAATTAAAAACAAACTTTCGGATAGTTTAGGCATGTTCGATCCGTTTACTTTTTATCTAAATATTTGACCCATCTGATATAAAATCCAACTCAAATGACCCATGTTTATGTAAATTGGTTGAAACTGTTGTGTACCAGCATCAAATCGTCCCGTGCCTAATGCCCAAAATAATTCCGCTAAAAAATATTAGGAAAGCAAACATGTTTTGTCTCGTGACTTAAGTGTCCCATATATCATTTCTATCAAGATATATTTTGTTTACTTTGAAGTAGGAAATTACAGAACTCGTCAATTTCAACTCCTTCCGTGGCCTTTCTTTTCCGAAAAGAAGTTGAGAAAATCTTTTATTCAAAACTTTCTAGGGACGTTATGCATTTTGATTTACTGACCTTCGCTCAGACTCTCCTGCATCAGACTCTCCTGTACCAACCATGAGGATGATATTTAGTTTAGTCCTTTAAACATTGTAAGCTTCAAGCTTTCAACTCCTTTCGTAGCCTTTGTTTTACTAAAATCATAAACAATCTGTTGAAAAAATCTTTTATTTAAAATTTCTAGTGACATTATTTATTTTGATGTATTGACTTTCGCTGCAGGTACTTCCAGAACTGAAACCGTATGTTACACTCGTTAAAAAACTCCGTAGATTAGCCTTGCAGTTAGTAGCAGATGGAAGTGGTCCAGGATCTTTAAAGATAACATACACATCCTTAAGAGCCATAGATGATCTAGATACCTCATTAGTCGATGCTATGGTCGCCAAAGGTATCCGTATAAACGAAGAACGGGTTGTTTTAGACAGGGCATCTGACAAGCCACTTGAAATCATAGAAGTCCAAATTGCTAACGTGGAGTCACGCCTTGCAGTTGGAATATCCGAGTCTGGTGAAATTAAAGTAGAAGGGAGGGTCAAGGATGGGATCCCATATTTGACGAAAGTAGGTGTTTTGGATGTGGTTGTGAGTATGGAAAAGAATATTATACTTTGTAGACACGCTAATAAACCTAATATCTTAAGTGGTGTTTCACGCATATTGGATAAATACGACGTGCATATAAATTCTATGAGTTCCGGTACGATCGCACATAGAAATCAAGCGGTTATGGTGATTGGAGTTCAAGGGAGACCATGGAAAAAGGTTTTTAAGAAGATTCATGAGATTCCGGATATTGAGGAGTTTGTTTTCCTTCCTTTGTAGTCTTGGTTTTGGTCACTTCTTTGTGGCAAAATGAGTAGAGTGGAAGACTGACTAGTCAAAACATTAGTGTTGATAGACTAATGTCATATCGTTCGTTTTCGGTAGACATGATTGACTGGCTGATTCTTATTTACTACTAAGATATTGTTTAAAATAGATAAAGGGCATGGAATACCATGTTACTGTTAAAAACAAAGGCGTCGTGTTTAGTGTTGAAATTAATACGATTCAGGTGATTTTAATTGCAGGTTAACCGCTTCATCAAATTCTGTGTAAGGTGAAAATATATATATCACAAAAATGGTACTAAGCTATATGGAATTATCATATTATTCATACTTTTTTACAGACTTTGCATTCAAATTCCTATGCATCCGTTTTTTCTTTATACAGAAGTTTTTGAAAACAACATTAGACCACTTTTTCTCCGCTCTGCTTCATCTCTCTTTTTGGTTCCAAATACTCTTGCATTAATTTCGCCTACCAAATGAAATAGACTGTAGCATGGCATACCATCCTTCTCAGATTACTCCATATGTTCTTGTTTCCACAATTATTCTCTTCGAGTCATTAGAAAACTTCTTATTCATAAGCTCTCGCATTTCATCCCACACATTCTTTAGTTCACATAGAGCATAAGACTTCACATCATTAGGCTTCCATTCCAAAATTTTGTCCCGAGTCATCAATCTTTCCTGAACTGCCATTCAAATTACAAAGGAGTGTTTGGGAATACCCTACTTAGACCATACTTGAGAATGCCACTCCACTTTTTGACCCATAGGCTGCAAATCATTACATACAGTGCCTTTGACTAAATCACCTTAACTCCATAAAAAGCCCCTCAATACCTTGTTAATATCCTTAATTACAGTTTTAGGCAATCAACTGCAACCTTCCAGCATAGGATAAAACCTTATTCTTCCAGTCATAGACTTTGTTTTTTACCTTTTCAATTGCTTAGTCACCAACGGGACACCTAAATACTTCATAGGTAGGTTTCCAACAGAGAATGGTAAACTTGTAAGATATTTCTTTGTTCTATTGAAGCTACCACTCCAAAAATCACATTACTTTATCATCCTGAATGTCAAAAACAGCAGCTTTAATCTCTTCATTAGTAATAGGAGATACCATATCCTCAGCATCAGTGTTGCTCACAATCGTCTCAAACAGTCCCTTGGCTCACTTAGAAGATCATTTACCATATCTTTCATCACATATACTCATGATCCTATCTATGTTGCCTTCCTTTTAACACATTATGGAAGTAAGCTGTATTCCTATCCCCCACACTGATCCAACCTACTTTTGCATATCTTCGACTTCAATACGAGAAACACAGTCTTGAAATTCCACCATATCACTTGAATATGATACGAACCTATCCCATACTAGGCTCGTAATCGGTTCATAAGTCCCAAGTGTAGAACTCACTCAAAAAGCTAGCTTGTTTGAGGAGGGGACACCTGGACATTATAAACCATCAACCATTCCCATACATGGCCGATGTGGGATCATAACATTGTTATGATCCCACATCGGCCATGTATGGGAATGGTTGATGGTTTATAATGTCCAGGTGTCCCCTCCTCAAACAAGCTAGCTTTTTGAGTGAGTTCTACACTTGGGACTTATGAACCGATTACGAGCCTAGTATGGGATAGGTTCGTATCAGAATATCTCGCCATATTAGTGTCCCATCCGTTAGTTCCTTTCTATCTCTGTAATACCTCTTCATATTAGCATTCCACTTATCAATTTCATTATCCTTAGGTACGTACCTTTCTTTTAGTAATGAAGCTATCCACTACTCCCCTTTCTTTTATTGGAGGTACAAGATCATTGTCATCTACCAATGAATTCAAAAGAGTAAATCTATTTTTAGGCTCAGCTCTATCGAATAACAAGTCAATAGTCCACCTTTGGGCAAACATAGACTTCTTGTTAACCCTCCATGGTCCATTATCAATCACTTCCGTAATACCTTCTGCATCGTGAAATTTGAAAAACAAAGTACCACTATCATTATCAGATATTTACCTGAGTCCAAATCTATTCCACATTCTCGTGATATGATACCTTGCTTCATTAAACCTACAAATTGTCCAACTACTGTTACCCGAGTTCAATAATATCATCATAAAATATAACAACATCGTCACCATTATTACGTGATTCAGTAGGGATCATAGACAATCTATAATCAAGTTTCATGACATTAACAATGTCAACAAACTTACTATTACTCCGCTTATCATCATGATCCTTATCTCCACTTATATGCCTATTTTCATCCGAACATTGATTATCAACTCAAACAGTAGTCTTATTAGCAGCATTAATAACAGTAAAATATGCATTGGGGGGTTTTGGGGCGGGAAAAGTTGTTGGGGGAGAAAGAAAAGTTAATTTTAACCTCATTTGCAATGTAACAATTTCTGCCATTGTTAGTGAAGGGTTTTAAAGGCGTGTGTTTGTGCATGTGAAAAAGTGTCCGTTAGGTGATTTTAGGTCTACTGAAGTGAAATTGTTGGAGCCGAGGTTTTAGGTTTCAGGCTCGAGCTTGACTAGTCATCTAAGAATCAAGCTAGCTATTATTTCCATATCTCAAGCTCAAGCTCAATGAAATATCGAGATATAAAGCCTGACTTAACTTATGAATTTGCGCGTATGTGAGAATTGTCACTCCGCTACGTACAAAGGTGATCTCTCAGATTTTCAGTAGGGAAATCCTTATTAAGGATCGTAATCGATTTCATCATTTTATAGATGGTGTTTGTTCTTGCAATGATTAATGGTAACTCAAAATGCATCTAGCATAATTCACCCAATGTAGTCATATATTGTATAATTGTGGTCGATCAACTAGGTTCGTGCCGGTTTCCTAAGTCGAGTTGGAGACAACAAAAACCTTCCATGTTCAAATTGTAACACCACCAAACCACAAGGACCCAATCAATATACAAAAAGGACTTACATAAATAAAACCAATATAAATTCGGAGAACACTTCATATAAATAAAAAATCTACTCTTTTTTATTCGCCTGTCACAATCACTTTTCAATATTTTTATTCATGCGGTAAGTTTTTTATGTTTTTTTTAATGATTCGTAAATCGTAACATGTTGCAAAGGTTTAATATTACTTTTCAACTTATATAAAGTTACCGTAACGTAAGAAACTTTTCAGCAGCTTCTTTTTATTAATTTGTACTTTTTATTGCTGATAATCTGAAATCTTAATATTCGATTTTATAAAACAAAACAAGAATCAAGATTGATTCAACCAACCTCCCCTTTATTTTTATTAACGTTAGGCTATCACTTCAAATGTGATACCTTTTTTTTTATCGTACTTACAAACAGAAAGAATGAAAGAACAAGTGTATTAATGATCTTACAAACAAGATCAATATACACAAACAAGATGATACCAGAACTCAAGAATCAACAATGGTGGAACAAACAAGAGAGACTAATAACAGAATAATAAACAACTATGTGAAAAACGAAGTATATAAAGAAGTTGACTAGGGCAGCTTCGTAGTTCTACAACTTGGCAAACAAGGTCCCTCAACTTCCAATACCTGCACACAAAAAGAAAAACACAAAACCAAAAGAAATAATAAAGGATAAATATTACCTTTCTTACCCTCCAACTATACTCACATGTCAACTTAAACTTAATACCCCCTCTTAAGTTGACTTGTGGTATAGATTAACAAGATTAAGCTTATCACACAGAAACTTGTGATCTTTGATTGATAAGCCCTTTGTAAACATATCAGCCATATTGTCTTCAGATTTGATCTTCAATGTTTTAATCAAACCTGCTGACACCTTTTCCCTCAGAAAATATAAGTCAATTTCAAAATGCTTTGTCCTTTCATGAAATACAGGATTAGCAGCAATCTGAATAGCATAGTTGCTATCACAATTGATAGGAACAGGTAAGCAAACATCAACTTTAAGATCCTTCATGATCTTAATTATCCACATTATCTCACAAGCAACACTATTCATAGCTCTATATTCAGCTTCAGCTGAAGACTTAGCTAAAACAGATTGTTTTTTACTTTTCCAGGAAACAAGATTATTTCCAAGATACACTGTATACCCTATCATAGATTTCCTAGTAATCTTGCACTTAGCCCAGTCAGAGTCAACAAATGCAGTAAGACTTAACTCATTGTTTTTCATGAATGAAATACCATTTCCAGGAGAACCCTTGAGATATCTTAGAACATGAAAAGCAAGTTTTAAGTGAGACTTATAAGGGTCATGCATAAATTGACTAAGACTGTGAACAACATAAGCTATATCAGGTCTAGTTAAAGTGAGATAGATTAATTTTCCCACAATTTTTTGATAATAGGTTTTGTTATCAATAGGAACATCCTGTTCTATAGCAACCTGTTCCTTTTTCCTTTTAGAAGAATCAGGAATAGGTGCTTTAGCTGGCTTACATGCCAACATACCATACTCAACAAGTAACTTAAGACAATACTTCCTTTTATTAAGCACAAGTCCATTGTTAGCATCAAGTACTTCAATTCCTAAGAAGTACTTAAGCTTTCCAAGATCTTTAATTTTTAATTTAGAGCTCAAGTATTTCTTAAAATCATTAATAACAGATTCATTGTTGCCAGTTATAATGATATCATATACATAGACCAATAAAACAACAAAAGAATCATTCTCAGTTTTAGTGAAAAGAGAAACATCACTTTTACTTTGGACAAATCCATTTTCAACAAGCACACTTGTCAATTTTTCATTCTATTTTCTAGGTGCTTGTTTAAGACCATACAAAGATTTATTAAGTCTACAAACTTTGTTATCATTAGACCCATATCGCTCAGGAAGAGTCATATAGATCTCTTCATCTAACTCACCATATAGAAATGCATTATTAACATCAAGTTGATATACAGGCCAAGCATAATGAACAGCAACAGAAATAAGACATCTGACTGTAAAAATTTTCACAACTGGTGAAAAAGTTTCTTCATAGTCAATGCCCTCTTTCTGACTAAACTTTAGCCACAACTCTAGCCTTAAACCTTTCAACCTCACCACTAGACTTATACTTAACCTTCCACAACCACTTACAAGCAACAACTTTTCTACCTGGAGGTAGATCCACTATTACCCAAGTATTGTTCCTGTTAAGAGCATCCATTTCTTCATTCATAGCTTCAATCCACTTAGGATTTTTAATAGCTTCTGAATAAGATTTAGGCTCATGAATCTTTTTCAGATTATTAGCAATGACAATATTGTGTATAGACAAATTAGCATAACTAACCACACTATTTATGTCATACTTAAATCTTTTATCCATCTCATAATTGTCAAACTTAGCAGGCAATTTAACAGTTCTACTAGACCTTCTTACCTCTGACCTCTCTAGACTATTAGCATTTTCAGACTCAAACATTTGTTTAAATTCTACAAAGTCATCACCCTCAGATTCATAATCATCATCATTATTGATAATATCATCTCCTTCATGACTTCCTATACTGTCACCTAGAGCATTCTAGCTGCTGTCATTTTTGTCTATGCTAGACTCTTTGACCACCCCCCCTAGAATGTCTGGCAACATCAGGAGATGCATCACTAGACACATCTACTAAGTCAGGAGTCACACTATTATCCATATCACTTTTATTGTCTCTCTGTTCATCATAGGGTTCACTTGACTTTGATTCTACTAGGTCAAAAAAGTTTTGACTGTCAACACCATTTTCCTCAAAGATAAACTCTTTTACTAACACATCATTTTTAAAAGGGTAAAAAGTCTCATAGAATTTCACATCTCTAGAAAAGAAAAAAAGTTTTAGTTTCAAGATTATAAAGTTTATAACCTTTTTTAGTATTTGAATACCCCATAAAAACACATTTATCAGACCTAGTAGAAAATTTATCATAATTATTTAAAACAGTTTCAAAACACAAACACCCAAAACTTTTTTGTAAAGAGAGACTAGGAGACACTTTGTAAATCATTTCATAAGGACTTTTTCCAGATAGCACAGAGGTAGGAAGCCTGTTAATAAGGTACACAGAAGTTAAAATATATTCAGACCACATGTTTAAAGGAATTCCCCCTGAAACATGAGGGCTCTAGCAACATTTAGAAGATGCCTATGTTTTCTTTCAACTACACCATTTTGCGGTGGTGTATATACACAAGAGGTCTGATGAATGATACCTTTAGATGTGACAAAATTTTCAAACATATGATTAACAAACTCAGTGCCATTATCAATTCTAAACACTTTAATAGAAATATCAAACTGATTTTTAGTAAGGTTGTAAAATTCAACCACTTTTTCAAAAACCTCATCCTTCCCCTTAAGCAAATACAACCACACAGCTCTAGTATAGTCATCAACAATGGTAAGAAAAAATCTAAACCCTTCCCTACTCTTAACACTATAAGGACCCCAAACATCCAAGTGAATAATATCACCTAAATGCTTAGTCTTATGATCACTAAGAGGGAAAGGTTCTCTGGTCTGCTTAGCCTTTTCACACACATCACGATGCTGAGTATCAACCAGATCATTAACCTGAAGTGTATCCTTTAACACACTCAAAACTTGATCAGATGGATGACCAAGTCTATTGTGCCATATGCACTTAGATAACAAACAAGAGGTAATTTTACTATTAAAAATTTTCCTACCTGAATCAAACAAATACAAGCCATTATTCTCACTACCAGTCCCCAGGAGGCACTTTTGAAGAGAATCCTGAACAAAACACTTAGATTCAGTAAATGAAACAACAAACTTGTTATCCTTAGCAAGTTTATGAACATATATAAGACTGACTTTGTATCCAGGTACCACTAACACATTTTTCAAATTAATTTTATCTGCAAGTTTATAATTTCTAACAAACTTAACCAATTCAATAGTCCCATTTAGGTGAGACACAGTTATATTCAAATGAGAGACATTTATAACATCAGTTAAATGATCAACAGAAAAAGTGATGTGTTGAGAGGCACCAGAATCAAAAATCAGGCCAACATATGTACTATAAGTACTAATATTAGAGTTGTAATTAAAAAACTTGCATGTAACAAAATTTATCACATGATTAGAGAATGTTATAGTACCAGCAGCACCAGACTGCAACTCACTATTATCTGGCTTAGAACCAATCAAAGCCATCAATCTGTTAATCTGATCTTGAGTAAAAGGCATAGAGTGTCCTGTACTTAGCTCATTCTTAACAGAAGCAGAACTAGTATTAACACCACTAGAAGAAGTATTAGAATTAACACCACCAGGAGTTCTTTTCTTGAATCCTGGTGGATATCCATTAAGCTCAAAACACCTGTCAATGGTGTGACTAGTCATACCACAATGCTTACAAACCAAGTTATTATTTCTAGTAGACCCTCTCCCTTGAGAGGGTCTATTGTTGTTATTATTGTTAGACCAATTATTATTATTGTTAGACCAATTGGGTCTAACATCTAGTAAAGGATCAGAAGTCAGTAATTGACTTCTTACAACCCTATTAGCGTCATCCAATCCCATAAGGAACTGCATTAATCTTAACAGACTATTATGACTCTTAAGCTAAGGATCACCCTCACAAGTAAAATTAGGCAAGTTAACCAGGGAGTCAAATTGCCTCCATAAACTATTGTAGTTGTGATAGTACTCAGACAAAGAAGACCCAGATTAAGTAAGAGAACATATTTTAAAGTGCAAATTATATATCACAGACCCATCAATTCTATCATATGTTTCCTTAAACTCATCCCAAACATCTTTAGCATTTTTAGAAAAGATTTGCCCTTGATATAATTCAGAATAAATACAACCAAGAATCCATGACAAAGCAACAGCATTACATCTATCCCATTGTTCCTGTAAAAACTCATCTTCTTTATCTTTTTCACAAGTACCATCAATAAACCCCAACTTATTATTAGTATGCAAAGCAAGTTTGAAAGCAGCAGCCCAAACTTTATAATTTTTAGGACCAAAAAGTTTAGTTGTCACAATTGGGTGACCATTAGTATCAGATGGGTGCAAATAAAGAGGGTCATTGGGGTGAATGACATTAGTATTCTCATCATCAGTATCACTTACATCCTTATCACTTTTCTTGTACTCAGACATGATGACAAACATAAAAAACAACAATAAGCAAAGAACAAAAAAACCCCTTGTAACTCCTTCACACAGAACTACCAAAAAACCAAGCAAAAAACTTAATCAACCAATCCACCAAGAGCTACCTAGATCCCTTCGACACCTAATCACACACTAATAACCTAAACAATCCTAAAGATCAAAGAAAAGAGTGGTATTACAATGCACGCGCAGCAACAAGCTACCAACAAAGAACAAGATCAATGAGGTCAAGCGGATCTCACAAATCAAACAAGCACAACGGAAAAGAAACCTGAAAAATTAGTTATAACAACAAGAAATAACTAATTAACCAACACAATACCTTCAATAAAAAAAACCCTAATTTCTGAATTTTAGGGTTTTTTGATAAAACTTACCAGATAAGCAATTAAACCCAATTAATTGCTCAAGAACCTAGAAAAACCCCACAGAACACCAAGAATAAAAAAAAGCCCCAATTTTAGAAACCCTAAAAAATTTAATTGATTAAATACAGTAAACAAGCTCAATCAAAACACGATTAACCACCAGATTAATCAAGATCGTTAACAAAACTAGCTTGGAGTTTAAAACATATATCAAGAACCAATGGCTCTGATACCATATTCGATTTTACAAGACAAAAACAAGAATCAAGATTGATTCAACCAACCTCCTCTTTATTTTTATTAAACTGCGTTAGCCTATCACTTCAAATGTGATACCTATCTTTTTTATCGTACTTACAAACAGAAAGAATGAAAGAACAAGTGTATTAGTGATCTTACAAACAAGATCAATATACAAAAACAAGATGATACCAGAACTCAAGAATCAACAATGGCGGAATAAACAAGAGAGACTAATAACAGAATAATAAACAACTATGTGAAAAACGAAGTATATAAAGAAGTTGACTAGGGAAGCTTTGTAGTTCTACAACTTGGCAAACAAGGTCCCTCAACTTATAATACCTACACACAAAAAGAAAAACATAAAACCAAAAGAAATAATAAAGGATAAATATTACCTTTCTTACCCTCCAACTATACTCACATGTCAACTTAAACTTAATACTTAACAGTTGAAAATGAACGGATCACTGGAGACTGTGTTAGACTGTGTTATACCTTATATACACGATCGTGATGACCGTAACTCTGTCTCCTTAGTCTGTCGTAGATTGTATGAACTCGATGGTATCACTCGTAAGTACGTAACTATACATACCCATTACACGACAAACCCGTCTCGTGTAAGCCAAAGATTCCCTTTTATCGATTTCCTAACACTCCAGGGACTTCCTTATTTGAATTTTCCACAAATATCGGGCATTCACTTCACCCCATGGATTAAAGAAATATCTATTAAGTTTGAGTGTTTGAAAACGCTTCAAATCCGTGGTATGGATGTGTGTGATGAAGATATCAAACTGTTGGCTGAAACTCGAGGTAAAGATTTACGGAGTTTAAAGATTTGTAAGTGTCAAGATTTTTCTACGGATGGGTTAATGCATGTCTCTAAGTATTGTAATGGTTTGAGGACGCTATGGTTGAAAGGTAATTGTATAGATGAGAAAGATGGGAAATGGTTACGTGAATTGGCTTTGCATAACAAGGTTATTGAATTGTTACATTCTGATATTAATGATGTGAACGATCTTACACTTATTGCGAAAGAATGTAGAAACTCTTTATTATCTTTGAAGATTAGTCCAAACAAACCTCTAAATCATCTAGGAGATGTCTTTAGCCATGCTATTAAGTTAGAAGATTTTGTAGGCGCTGTTTTTGACGAAGATGGGGACAATAGTATTTTCAAATTCTCCCCGAGTATTCGTTGTTTAGGTATTCAGGGCATGCCCGTTACGTCGTTATCTTTTCTACTCCCTTATGTAAATCAGCTACGGGAATTGGATCTTACATTCAGTGGAGTTGAAGATTTTTGCCAATGCTTCTTGATTAGAAAGTGTCCCAACTTGGAAGTCCTATCTACGTATGATGATTGTGGAGATATGGGATTGCAAGTTATTGGTCAAGTTTGCAAGAAACTGCGTAAACTTACCC
The DNA here is from genome assembly GCA_025667525.1 of Glebionis coronaria. Classification (NCBI taxonomy): domain Eukaryota; kingdom Viridiplantae; phylum Streptophyta; class Magnoliopsida; order Asterales; family Asteraceae; genus Glebionis; species Glebionis coronaria. The sequence continues at coordinate 700,990,696 of CM046874.1, forward strand.
ATTATGGGGATGTGACTCAGATGGGACTTATTGCTCTGGTACAAGGATGTACCAATTTGGAGTATTTAGATGTTAGTCTCTCAGATGTTTCAAATGAAGCTATCGAGTGTGTAGGAACTCATTTGAAAAATCTTCGTGATTTCCGTATGGATTTGGTTGAGAAAGATGGTATAACAGATTTACCTCTTGACAATGGGATCCGAGCTTTGCTAATTGGTTGCAGTAAACTCAGAAGGCTAGATATCAGCCTCTGTCATGGAGGATTGACGGATGTGGGTTTGGGGTACATTGGGAAGTATGGTCATAATTTAAGACGTCTAGTTGTCGGTGGTACAGGAGAATCTGATGCAGGACTTCTAGAGTTATCAAAAGGGTGTACAAATTTAAGAAAGCTAAGCTTGGATAATTGTTCCTTTAGCCAGGAAGCTGTCCCTTTTTTACTTAATATACACTCACTAAGATATATGCAGGTTAGAAGTGGTGATGACACTGTTTTGGCACTCACTCGTCTAGCATCAATTGCTCCAAACTTAATTTGTAATATTTTCATTATGTACAAAGTTTGTGCCTTAGTTATCATTAGAGAATGGGAAGCTTGTGCATTAATTATTCTTACCAAGGGTATTGATATATGTAATTTGGTCTGTCTAAGTAAATGGCTAAAACGGACCGGTTTTTGTCCATTTTCCAGAATCATTATTAGAGTCTCTAATGCCCTATTTAGGAGTAAAAATCAATGATTTTACATGAACTTAAAAAAAATATTAAATCTCTTGAGGGTGTATATATTAGAAACAAACTTTTGGATATAAAACCCAACTCAAATGACTCAGTTTATACAACCATCAAATCGTCCCGTGCTGACCCCAAATGCCTGAAAAAATCCGGCTAATAATTATTAGGAAAATGGACATAAGTGTCCCATATATCATAACTATCAAAATATATGTAGCTTTTTTTAATGGAAATTGGGAATCTATAGAACTCGCAAATTTCACCCAACAACGAGGATGGTATCTAGTTTAATCCTTTTAACTTTGTCAGCTCAAAGCTTTTAACTTTATCCGAAGACGTTCTTTTCCTAAAAGAATAAACCATCTGTTGAGAAAACCTTGTATTTAAAACTTTCTAGTAACGTTATTCATTTTGATGTACTGACCTTCGCTGCAGGTACTTAGAGAACTGACATTGTTGGTGATTTTAGTGTCATCAAATCATTTTGTGTAATTGTGATTTACCCGAGACCAAAGGAAATTCGAGTTAAGTTATAATACAAATTCGGAGGTGTGGAGTGTACGCTTGTATAAACTATTAACTTGATTTCAAGTACGATAATAGTAAAAGTTGTGAATATATGTGAGTGGGCATATAGTGACAGAATTCGTATGTCACTATTGCATACAGTGAAAGAATTTGTTAGTCAATATATTTTCACATACATGTCTGGTAGTTAGCGACAGTTTTGTTGGTTCCAATACTGTTACAGAAATAATAAAAGAAAAGTTATGTTTTTTGATTAAAGTACACATCTTTTTCATACAACTTTTCTTACGGTTGCTATGTGTTTACATATTTACAAACACAATTTTGGTCTTTTCATATTATCAATATGAAGAATCATAACAACCCATACACTCTTCTCCATGTTTTTCTATGGTGTCTTGTGCCTAGAAATCAAAGTGTTATTCTTGTCTTATCCCGATGATTCGTGCAACCCAGGCACCGATAGGGTCGAAATACTTTATACGAAAAGTGAACTCAACACGATTCAAGCAAGATATCCAGGATTCATCACAAACACTAACCCTAATTTCCTACAGACACAGTATGTTACACTTGCTGAAAAACTCCATAAGTTAGCCGTACAGTTAGTAGCAGATGGAAGCGGTTTAGGACCTGTAAAGATAAGATATAAATCCTCTAGTGCAACATATGATCGTGATACCCCGGCCATTAGTCCGCGCTATGGTCGCCAAAGTTATCCGTGTAAATGACCTGGTCAAAGTTTTCCGTGACGTTATTCATTTCGATGACAAGCCACTTGAAATCATAAAAGTCCAAATTTCTAACGTCGAGTCATGTCTTGCAGTTGCAATATCCGAGTCTCGGGATATTAAAGTAGAAGGGAGGGTCAAGGATGGGGTCCCACATTTGACGAAAATAGGTGCTTTGGATGTAAATGTGAGTTTGGAAGGAAATATTATACTTTGTAGACTAGCTGATCAACCTAGTATAACTGAAAGGGTTGAAGGTATATTGGATGAAGGAAATGTGAATATTAGTTCTATGAGTTTTCGTAGGATCACACAAAGTAAACAAGCGGTTATGGTGATTGGAGTTGATGAGAAACCGAGCAAAAAGGCTTTAAAGAAGATTGAGGAGATTCCTACTGTTGAGGAGTTTGTTTTCCTTGCTTTGTAGTCTTGAGGAATTATTCTGTTAGCTAAACCAGTCGAACTTGGTATTGTTCGTTTTGTTAAAACTTATTATTCATGATTAAACTAACGCTTACTGATTCTTATTTACTACTAAGATATTGTTTATAATAGCTGAAGGGCATGGAATACCGTGTTATTGTTAAAAACGAAGCGTCTTAGTGTTATTGATTTTTAAACATATTAATTGCAGTTTACGTGCTTCATCAACTTCTGCAGCAACATATTTTATCCACTTCTGTTGATTTTAACTTCTTCTGCAATGTCACCTTTTGCCACTGTTAGTGAAGGGCTTAATAGGGTTGCGTTTGTGCGTGTGAAATTGGGTTCGTTTGTTGACTTTCGGATGTATTAACACCACTGTGAATTGCATTTTTGTATGAATAAAGGAGTATGGAAGTAAGGGTGATTTTTAGAGGGAGTTCTTGTAAAATGAAGTGAAAATTGAACTTAGTTTTTAGCTCGATTAGTGAGCCTCAAATTAGGTCGAGTATCTTTACGCTGCGCGCGTTTCTAGCTTTTACTGTGTCGATCTTGAGTAGCTTATTAGCCGTTTGACTCATTGCACTTCTAAAGAAATCTTGTGAAATACATGACTAGTACTGCTAATGATGTATTATGTTGTGTTGCTACGGACCCTAATATCCTAGGGATTTAGTCTCAAGGTTAGAATTTTGTAATTTCAATCTGGAGAAAGATCCTCTCACTACAAACACAACAAAAGGAAATACGCCTAAATACACGAATGAGCTGATATACTTTCAATAAAAGGTCGATATTTCTTTTAAATGTGATGTCATTCCTCTTCGAGCTGCGATTATCACCGGGTTTTTTTTTCTCCACATCAAAAGCTGTCACCATTTTGTTGCATATGGTGGTTGCTATAGTGATACCACTTATATTATAAGGTACATAGATGAGCTTACTTCAATTTTTCAATATCAATTGCCTTCTTTACAATCCGGCTGTTTGTAGAATCTCATGCAATAACCGGACCATTGATTCGTTGCAGGCAGCCGATATAATCTGTTGTACATATTATGGAATTACACCTATATATGTATTTTGTAGTTAATGCCAGTTGAGACCTGTGACTCTGTGAGTATAGCAGTGGTGACAACAAACTCGGTGTCTTTTATACATATATGTATTTTTTATACATATGTTATTCCTTAATTTTCAAAAAGATGTAGTTGAGTCAAGCTTGATATGCCGATATTTCATTGCAGTTTGAGCTTGAGATATGATAATAATGGAGCTTGAGTTTCATATGACTAGTCGAGCTACAGCTTCCCTACGGAGCATTTGTCTTTAGTACTACTAGTCATCCATTTCTCAGGACTTCTCTAGAAGTGTAATGAGTCAAACGGCTAATAAGCTACTCAAAATCGACACAGTAAAAGCTAGAAACGAGCGCAGCCTAAACAAACTCTGAGTTCAAACCTATTTTGAGGCTCACTAATCGAGCTACAAAATTAACCAAGATCAATTTTCACTACACTTTCACTTCATTTTACAGCAAACTGCCTCTAAAACACACCCTCACTAATCGAGCTACAAAAATCCATTTCACAATCTTGCCAATACAACAGAAAATCAACGAACTAACCCATTTTCACAGGCAGAGACACGATATCGTCAATCCTTTATACCAATAGAAGTTGATATAATACGTTCGAGTGTTTGACAATATCATCATATTCCATGCCATTCAGCTACGATTAGTACTATAAGAATCAGTCAGCATTATAGTTCAATGATGAATAACAAATTTAACAACACGAACAATACGACATTAGTGTATCAAAACAACCAAGTTCAACATGTTGAGTTGTCAGTCAATCGTCCACTCTACTCATTTTGCCACCATGAATTGATCAAAACCAAAACTACAAAGCAAGGAAAACAAGATCAGGAATCTCATCAATCTTCTTCAAAGCATTTTATTAGGTTGATCAGCTTGTCTACAAAGTAATGATCCCTCTACAATGACTTGTTCTTCATTTACACAGATAACTTTGGCAACCATAGGGCAGACTAATGGGATATCGAAATTATCTGTTGCTCTTGAGGATGTATATGTTATCTTTACAGGTCCCAAACCTTTTTCGCCATGAGTTTTTCAGAATCTAAAACATACTGTGTCACTTCTGTATGTAACTGCAGCGAAAGTCGGTACATCAAAATGAATAACATCACTAAAAAGTTTTGAATAAAAGATTTTCTCAACAGATAGTTGATTCTTTTAGGAAAAGAAAGGCTACGGATAAAGTTGAAAGCTTAAGCTGACGAAGTTAAAAGGATTAAACTAGATATCGTCCTCGTGGTTGGATGAAATTTGTCGAGTTCTGTAATTTCCCATTTGAAATTAACTACATATATGGGACACTTAAGTCAAGAGACAAAAGATGCATTGTTTATCCTAATAATTATTAGGTGGATTTATTTTAGGCATTAGGGCTCAGCACGGGACGATTTGATGGTTCTGTTGATTCCTATGGATTGGATCCAAAACAATTCTTGAATCGGGTATTCAACTCCAGGCCGAATGAATAATCCTTTCCACGGAGGCAAAGATTTGCCTGTTAGGTGGTACACAACAGTTTCAACCAATTTACATAAAAATAGGTCATTTGAGTTGGTTTTTATATCAGATGGGTCAAATGTTTGGGTAAAAAGAAACTGCTTGAACATGCTAAACTATCTAAAAGTTTGTTTCTAATATATAGACCTCAAATCATTTACTAATTATTTTTAATAAAATTTGTAAAATAATTTAATTTTACCACTACTTCTAAATAGCGCACTGGATTCTAACAATGATTCTGAAAAATGAAAAAAAAGGGTCCGTATTAACCCGTCACTTTGACAGACCAAACTACATATATCAACATCCTAATAATTAATGCAGAAGCCGCCATTTTTCTAATGATATCATATTTTTAATCATAACTAAGGCATAACCTTTTGTACAATCTAAACAGATTACAAACTATTAATAAATCTAACAATTTATAGCAGATTGCATATTAAGCTTCGAGTAGTATTACCTCAGCAGTAGACGTCGGACGAGTGAGCGCCAAAACAGTATCAAAACAATTTTTAACCCGTATATATCTTAGTGAGTCTATATTAAACAAATAAGTGGCAACAGCTTGCTGGCTAAAGGGACACTTCTCCAAACTTAGCTTTCTTAATTGTGGGCACCCTTTTGATAACTCTAGAAGTCCTGCATCAGACTCTCCTGTACAGCGGAGAAAGAGAGATCTTAAATTAAGACCATACTTCCCAATGTAACCCAAACTCACATCCGTCATTCTTCCTTGAAAATGGTTAAAATGTAGCCTTCTGAGTTTGCTGGAACCCATTAGCAAAGCTCGGATCCCATTATCAAGAGGTGAATCTGTTATAGCGTCTTTGTACAAATCCATACGAAAATCACGAAGATTCTTCAAATGAGTTCCTACACATTCCATAGCTTCATTTGAAATCTTTGACAGTGTCAATTCCAAATACTCCAAATTGGTACATCCTTGTACGAGAGCAATAAGTCCGATGTGAGTCACACTCCTATAATGGGTAAGTTTGCGCAGTTTCTTGCAAACCTGACCAATAACTCGTAATCCCATATCTCCATAATCATCATCTGTAAATAGGACTTCCAAGTTGGGACACCTTTCAATCAAGAAACATTGGCAACAATCTCCGACTCCCGTGAATGTAAGATACAGTTCCTGCAGCTGATTTACATAAGGGAGTAGAAAAGAGAGTGAAGAAACGGGCATGTCCTCAATACCTAAACAACGGATACGCGGGGGGAATTTGAAACTACTATAGTCCCCATCTTTCTCAAAAACAGCGCCATCAAAATCTTCTAACTTAATAGCATGTCTAAAGGCATCTCCTATGTTATTTAGAGGTTTATTTCGACTAATCCTCAAAGATACTAAAGAGTTGCTATAGTTTTTCGCAATGAGGGTAAGATCGTTCACATCATTAATATCAAAATTAAAATGTAACGATTCAATAACCTTGTTATGCAAAGCCAATTCACGTAACCATTTTCCATCTTTCCCATCCGCATCTTTACAAAAACTATCTTGCAACCATAGCGTCCTCAAATCATTACAATACTTAGAGACGTGCATTAACCCAACCGTGGAAAACCCCCGACACTTACAAATCTTCAAACTCCATAAATCTTTACCTCGCCTTTCAGCTAACCGTTTGAGATCTAAATCACAAACATACATACCACGGATATGAAGCGCTTTCAAACAGTCAAACTCAACACATATTTGTTCAATCCATTGGCTGAGGTCAGTGCCTGATATTAGTGGAAAATCCCAATAAGGAAGTCCCTTGAGTGTTAAGGAGTCGATAAAAGGGAATCTTTGGCTTACACGAGACGGGTTTGTGGCGTAATGCGCGTGGACAGTTAAATGCTTACGTGTAATACAATCGAGCTCGTAAAATCTACGAGAAACTGAAGAAATAGAGTTACGGTCATCGCCATCGTGTATATAAGGTATAACAATGTCTAACACAGTCTCCATTGATCCATTCATGTTCAACTTCAGATTATCAGCGATAAAGAGTACAAATTAGAAGAAAGAAAAAAAGGGTTTTGAACTAAATAAACTATCGCAGAGAACCCTAACCTTAAAAGGATGGTATTACTGGTATACAGTTCGTATTCGTTAAAAGGATATATATGACACGTAGAAACATTTTCATTCACCTTACTATATTATCTTTACTTCTTTGTTCAAAAAAAAAAATATTATCTTTACTTCAAGTTAGATTTATAAACTTTGAAAAATTTTAAATTAATTTGTTAAAAGTAAAACTATCTTTATGTAAAAATTAAGAGAGAGAAAAATATAATTATTGCGTTTTTTCTTAAATTAGGCGAATACCCGCGCATAGCAGCGCCATTATGGTAACTGTTTTATGTACTGTCCAAAATACAACATGAATATATCAAAATGAAGTTATAAACAATGTTAACATGCCATAAATTATTAACATGTATCAAAAAGCATATAAATATATTTAGTGAAAATCAAACATTATGAGATAAAATCTAAAAACGCACGTTACTCGTCGCGTAAGCATAAAATAAAATGTATTATTACATATTCAACCGTGGCTGAAACCGAAGAAACATATGACTTCATTTCCTGAAACTTAAAGTAAACAATGAAATACGAATCATGTATATCAAATGGTAAAATTACAAATCTTTGATAATGTTAGATGAAAGGTAGTAATTTATACTTTTTAGTGAAATTATACAACACTATTTATATATCATTAAGTCATGTCTTAAATAGTTTCTATTGATCAAATGAAGATGTGCCTGCTCAAAATAGTGTCTAGTATATATTGGACTCGGCTTCTTCTTCAATGCATTGAAAAAGTTACAAAAGTGATAGTTTTGAACCAAACCCATTTCAACCCGTTTCTCAAACTTCTAGCCGATTATGCCACTCTCATAAACAATGGAGGCATAAATGCAATTCCAACTGTGATGTTAAAATAGTTTTCCATTTAGCATATAATGTAAGAAATTTCATGATCATTCAAAAGCACATGATTTTTAAGATACAAAAAAAAAATGATCAAAATGATATAAATGAAATCAGCGAGTTGTTTGGTACCCACATTTAACTACCATTTTTAGCTTATAGCCAAGATAAATACTTCAGAGCCAAATAACAGTAACTTTCACTCATAATACATAAGAAACATATGTGTTTGACCTTATTTCATATAGGGTTAATATACAAAGAAGTTACTAAACATTCCAAGAAATTTGTCTTAAGGTAACGAACGTTCATTTTGTGTTTCTAAGTTACTGAACTTTACTAAACTATACATCACTATAATTTAGTGTTAATTTGAGTAACCTGAATGCATGTTTTTTGATAAGTTAAGTAACATAAATGTCTTGTTTTTTCATGTTAAGTAACATAAATACCACGTTTTTTATAAGTGGGTAACTTAATCAACCAGTCATATGAACATTAGTAACTTAGAAACACAAAATGAACGTTTGTTACCTTAGGACAAATTTCTTGGAAAGTTTAGTAACTTTTTTGTATATAACCCTTTCATATATAGTAACTTTGACCCAGTGCTCGCACATACAATTTATTCATTCCCACATTTGCAAACAATTACGTATGTGATTATTACAACCCAAATTTTGCAGATGTGCATCAACTGAAGGTGTCCACTTACCCATTTAGTCTCTAAACTATAAATATAAAGTGATCAAACCCTACCTCTACCATTCTATAATTCTTGATTACGATGTTCACTTTACTTAAAACTTGTACAACATCTGTAAACTTAACAAACTACTGAAAGAAAATAGTACCGAGATAGTATAGAATAGACTTTTTCCATATGTGTAATGTTAATGCCAAAAAAATCACCTTGTTTGTCGAGTAAGTTCGGCATAGAGTGAGCCCCTATGCGACAATCCCCTGAAAAGATTCAAAACTGTGACAGATCACATATATAAAGCAACATATATATATAGCAGTGTGCTATCAACATTCAACACGAAAATAAATAAATAAAACACATACTCACGATTTTATCAATCTCGCTTCACTGCGCAAAACTTGCATTTTCTAGGTAGCATTGTATTTTGACTTGGTTTTGTGTTTGTTATTGGGCTGAAGTGTGTTTACTTATTTTCAAATGTTTGATTTTAATGTCGATAATAAGAGTCTACTTTAACATCTAAGCCACATCGGTTTATATGACACAATATATTAGAAAACCATTATTGGACTCGCTAATAAGCATCGTCAACCCACTGAACCCACCCACCAAACCCATTAACTGAACCCACTCACTGAACCCACCCCTGAACACACTCCCTAAATCCGACTATTGAACTAAACCACTGAACAAACCCATTGAAAGCAACCAAGACGATCCTCAAACGATCAACAGTTAGGTGATAGGAATGAAGGACTTACACTATGAGACTTTATGAGACTTTCTACGATTTTGAGAGTATTCTACTAATGGCTCGTTAATAAAAGCTGCTAGTACTTGGTCTACATTTCTCCAATCGGGTGTTCGTGAGCTAGTAAGTATTTAATGTCTGCTAACCTCGAATCTTAGATCAAAACAAAATAAGCCATAAGCAGGTTATATAAGCAAAAAAAAAAACCCCTTAAATTCTTGTAAGCCTAAAAGTTTCAAAATAAGCAAAAATAAGGGGAGCATATGATGACCGACAACTTAATTAGTTTTCGTGATGGACTTTCTGTTCATTTTGAACCAAAAGAAGAAGATGGACCTATATCAGTTGTTTGCCATAGAAAAAGGGCATAAGAAATAACTCAAAATGGATGCTTACAAATAGGCATATTGTAGAAAATAAGAAAACATGTTATTGCACGCACATACTAACAACCGAAAGGCCTTTGCACTCGCCGTCTCAAATGGCACGTTACCGATGGGCAAAAAAGTTACTGAAACATGTCTCTAACACTTACTAACAACAGCCGACGCAGGCAATGGTTCACATAAACCTGTATGTATAACACCTTTCATAAAAAGCTTGAATGTAAACAGAAAGATCTAAACTAAAAAAAAGTTGGTTTGGTATTAGTATCAACATCACAACCTTAAGTCAAATACATGCCTATTAATGTTGCTGGAAACTAAATAAGCACATAAGCCGTATAATACTTATAATCCCAACCAATGTTGCAAAAATCGTGAATCGCTAGTCGGTCGGTCGAACACCTTGTAGCTTCTAATCGTTCTAGGCGGGATTAATCGGTGATTAATCGGATCAATATTTTTTGCAAATATTGGGTATTTTCGGCAAGTTTTGGGTATTTTTAACAAGTTTTAGGTATTTTTTTAGGTATTTTAGGCATTACTATTCTTAGAATCCATCTTTTCATACATATAAATAGTTACTATAAGTGATAAACACAAGTTTATAGCGAGTTTTTGGTATTTTTGGCAAGATTTGCAAGTTTACGACAAGTTTGACCTCCATTGACCGTCATTGACCACAATTGACCGCCATTAATCGCCTTTAGATTAATCGGCAAGGTTGATGACCTTGTAGCGATTAATCGGAGATTAATCGTCCTTGTAGACCTTGTTTTGCAACATTGATCCCAACTAATATACCTTTTAGTAAGTCTGGGATCATCTTAATTTATAACGGGTATTGATACGCTCATAGCACACTAACTCTTTTATGACTGTCTTATCGGTTCGAAACTAAGAAGCGCAAATGTACGTAATACTTAAAGCACAACATTAAAAGGATAGGTAAGTAAGTCTCGCCAGCTGTACGAAGACAAATAACCGAAAGCCCCTGTAAAAAAGCACAAAACAATTTATAATAAGCACAAAAAAAATTTATAAACATGTTCAATACATTTACCAAATCCCAAAAAGACACCTGTATGCTTTGAAATAGTATTTCCGTTTAACAAGTTACCTCAAGATTTCAAGTGACATGTATATCAAGATCTTAAGATTATGAATCCGTTTAAGACGACATTTACCACACTGAAACATAAGTACACTAACAAATAATAGCTAAAACGCCGCCGAGAGAAATTCAATACCTATGACAAAATTACTCGTTCACCTGAGTTAAAGCCGTAGAAATCACTGGCACACAAATGAATCACCTACACAGAGATAAACCTATTATCAAAGTAAAAAACTGATTCCCCGAATAAATACTAATAAAAAATGGAATTAGATTGATTGTGATAATAAAAATCTAAGTGTATTTACCTTAAATTTCGCATTGGTGATTTGAATTGTAGATGAGTCGGTGATAAATTTTTATCTTTTTTAAATTGTATAGAGGAAGATGGCATTGAATTGTATAGAGGAAATTTGATAAGATTTAAAGCATTATGCGTTTCTGTTTCATTATTCAACATTTCCTAAGATAGTTCCAATTAAAAACGTCTAACAACTTTCTTAAGAAATTCTAAACTTTCCATACGTGATTAAAAAAACTTACAGGAGAAGCTACAAAGGAAAATTTTCAAGTTTTAACATTAGATATCCCTCCTTTATAGTTAGTATAGATTATGTGTGTTTTTGTTGATGAACAATAACTTTAAAACGAAGGCAAGGCAGTATGTTTTTTTAACTTATTTTACATCTTAATATACAGTAAATAGATAATTCATCAAACACTTTTATTAAAAAATATATATCTTGAACAGCTTTCCAGTTTACAACTTATCGCTAATTATACCAAACATACCCTAATTTCAATAGTTTTACTACCTCCGTCCCAAAATTATTGTACACCTTTTCTTTTCCGTCTGTCCCAAAATTATTGTCTACTCAAAAATTAAAAGGGAGTGATTTGCACATTCTTCAAATTTATTGGTTAAATTAATGTGTTTTGACACATATACCCTTATAAATGTAAACATGATTAGAAGTGAACCGAGGTTATATGTGTCAAGATACACTAAAAATAAAAGTCGGATTTGTTTAAGATTACTATGTTACCCTTAGTTCAAAGTGGTATTTACAAAAAAAAAAAACATAAATTAATTATCAAAGGGTAAAAATGTCCTTTTTGTGCTTTCGTACAAATCAAAACAATAATTAATGCATTTTTTTAATTGTGTAGTTTTTGTTTGTGAACAATAATTTTGGGACGGGTGCGTAGTATCTGGTATAAAATTATGAGTATAACTATCATATTAAGTATGGCTCATTTAAGATGTATAATTTTATCAATTTTGTAATGGAAAAAATAATATATATGGGGCCATATGAATGGTTAATGAGAAGAAAGGTTCTAAATAGCGCGATATAGCATGAGGCGTAGCCTTCACGTTATAAAACAGGCTAAGACGTCATTTTAAATAGTGTTTTAAAAAACGGTCTCCACGTTCTATACCGCGTGTTAAAAAACTACATAAAGCGTGATATAGCACGTTATATTGCGTAGTGTGGTGCCTTTTTTGAATATTTTAACAGATTTACAAGGGATTTGGGCTTGTTTACTAAACTTGGGCTCAATAATTTTAATATGGAGATAAATTCTTCACCACGTAAATCGTTATATAAATATTAATTTATAGATATTTTCTGTCGTGATATATCAGGATTTTTTAAACGTCGTTGCTTCCCTATAGCATTTGAAGTTTGATGCTTGACAATGACGTTACGTCACGCTTTATGCTATTTACAACCTTTATAAAAGATACCTTTTCCCCTTGATACGAATATGATAGATTAACAATCAGTCTCTAACCAGACATGTGACTTATGCGTGTTTATTTGGTTTTATGGTTGGGAGGGTGTTGATCCCTTTGAATAGATCTATATCATGTTAAGGATTTATACAATAGCTTGTAATCAAACTAGACCACTTGAGAACTCTTACTCAACTAAATAAGCTATGTGGAATCTAACTTATAAAGCAAAGAAGAACATAATTACTCTAACTATTTGATCTTCTATTAATCGAATTTTGCAATAGGTACAAGAAACTCATCGTACCTATGTTCCTTTTATAGTGTAAGGAACCCTAGAATATTCTATGATAAGTATATCACACACAATATATTATCAATATTCTAAACTATTAAGTATATCACATAAGATATACTCTAACTATAACTATAATATATCTTTACTAAAGATATATTTATCTTTATCAACTTAGCATTACTTACATTAACTCTAACGGTACATGCTAACACTAACAGTACTTGTACTTGTACTAACAGTACTTGGTAGTTTACAATAATTCCCAACAATCCTCCCCTAAACAAGAATGATAACTAGTTCTCTTCTTGTTTCTCTGTGTTTTGAATGTATAAGAATACATGTCTTCAAACTTGGATTGAACTTGGTAATCTTGTACTTGTATACCAACTGAATGTATCCAAACACTCTATGCAGATCTTCTTCTGATATGCTAATCTTCGAGTCTTCATGAATTTCATCTTTGTCTTCAAAAAGTGATCTTTAGTGTCTTTTGAACATTCTTTGCAGCAACTTATGTTATCTTCATATATAGTCACTTCCCCTTGAGTGATCAGAACTTAACTTCTTTGTGATTTTCTTGAGCTTAAACATACACCACATATGTCTTTTTCCCCTTTTTTTAATCTTCAAATATGAGTCTTCTTATGAATCAACATTTCTGCTTGTATCTTCTTAGCTGAAATAAAACAGTTAACCACAAACCAATCTGTATCGGCATCATGATTTTGAGCAAATCATCAGCTATCAACGGATTTGATTTATTCTTTGCCAGTTAGCCGTACACTCTGGAATAGCCAATACTTTATTCATAAAGAATAAGGTGTACTGATAACCCTATAATTTTTGGTAAACTATCAACCATTAACGGATTTGATAGAGTCTTTACCTAGAACCATTTGCCCTAGGACTAGCTAACTCTTCACTTCCAAGTATGGTGAGTTAATGACCATGAAGTTTTTAGCAAGCTACCAGCTATCAACGAATTTGAGAAGTCTTTACCATAAACCGTTTGCTTATAGACTAGCCACTTCTTATGTTTGTTACACATGGTGAACTGAGAACCATTTGTGAAGTGTGACTAAAAGTCAAACACTTAAGGCTCCTTCTCAGCTTCTTCTTCATGTTCCAAATCCTTGAGTTGCTGTTTGATCATCCTAATCAACTCTAAAGCACCATTTGACTCCTCTGAAACTTATAGTTGTTGTTCCAACATTCTTTCTAACAACCTTCTTCCAAAAGGATATCTTTTCTCTTGAAGCATATAGTATGTAACATCATCTACATCTAGTGTATGTATACCACATGACCTATAATATCTCAAGTAAGTAGGAACCTGATTCTCTAAATCCTTCAATATTTGTTGACCACAATTATGTGGCTCATACATAAACTTCAATTCTCTACACAATAGGGATACTTCTTCTTGACCTTCACTTCATCCTTGAACAAATCTGTTAAGATCTTGAATGTCTTGTCTGTCAAGGATATTAAGAATGTCTTCTAATAACCTAAACATCCTAAAAATACCATATGTTCTAGTTATTTCATGAGCTTCTAATCCTTGTTTTATAGCAGATGTCCACCTTATGATTGATGATCTTTTTCCAAAGATCTCTATATCAATGCATTGGTCTTCAAATTTGACTATCTTCAAGTGCTTTCTTCAGCTCTCATCATCATCACTATCTTTATTTGTAGATTTTGCCTTTTTTTAGCTTCTTGCTTTCTCTTGGTTGATCTTTTTCTCTTAATACCTTTGGAGGTTCTTTCTATTTCAATGGATCCTTCCTCTAAGTCAGTATGTACCGTTTCTTCATGTACTGTTTACTGAGTATGTACTGCTTGTACATTTCAGTTCCTTCAACACTTTGAGCTTTACTTCCCTCATCCAAATCTTGAGCAGTCTTTGCTTCCTTTGAAATCTCCTTCACCTTTTATTCTTCCTAGCATAAGTAGTCTTGATAGGTGGAGATGTTCCTTCTTGTCCAGTAGTACTTGCATCAAGTCTGAGGGTACTTCCAAATTGCCTTTGTTGTTGTAGATGTTTCTTGACATCTTCAATGTCCTTTTTATCTTTTTCAGATCTAATCTCAATAATGTTCAACTTGCTCCTTTTGTGTTGTTCATACGAAGTCTTGATTTCATCAAAGCTCTTCCTGACTAGTTGTGCATGAGTGAAATATTTAACCTTTTTGAGGTAGGACATCATTTTATTCCTAATTTGAGTAGTTGTTGGAGGCTTGACTCTTTATTTTCTTCTCTTTTCAGTAGAGAATCTATGTTGCTCCCTTATTAAATCATCAATCAATCTATCCTTTTCTTCATCATCATATGCGTCTCTCTCTTCAGCTATTAAGGACTCAGCTAGGAGTTCACTTGCTTTTAGTTCAGCTTGAATTATGTCATACTCTTCTATATTCCATTCTTAATGTAGTCTTTGTGCTTCAAGCAATTGTTGCTTAGCTGCAAGTTCTTCCTGTTGCTCTTATTCATGCATTCTTGCTTGTAATATAAGAGCTACTTCTTCATCATGCTCCATTTGATGAAATTTGTTCATGACTTTACTGATATCATCATCGGAATCACTTTCACCTTCTGACTCAGACTGCAATTATTTTTTGCCCTTATCCTTTGGATCAATCTTAGGTAATTTCTTTAATAACCTTTAAGATCTTCTTTCTTCATCTTCATAAGGTTGTTGTTGTATCACAATACCTTTTGTAATAGGCTTTGAAGCTTGCACTTGTTGGGATTTTAGAATACTAGTTAACCATTAACTACGAGTGCGCGGCGGAATGGATCTAGTATAACATTTATGATTAACACATAATAAAACAATATATACTATCCTTTTTAGTTTAATTGATTAAATCAAATAAATGAGTCTTGATCTTGAAAATTAACGGTAAAATAACCGTCTCTATAAGTTGCTCACACACACGTCAAATGAGCACTTTACGATGCTAGTGATTGCTTCACGATAACTAACAACAAGTGTTCTTGATCTCGCTTTAAACCAATTCGAATACCAAAAAGGGTATACGTTCGAATGGTTTATAACAGAAAGAAGAGAAGACAAAGGTTATTGTTATTCGATTTAGTGTATTTTTTCAACATACGAATAAAACAACTAGTCTACCTTTTATATTTTTCTAACATTGATTACAAAAGGAATATATTGTGTCTTATAGACCAAGAAAAATAAAGCCAATCTTTCATATACAATAAACAAATAGACAAGAGAATCTTTAGTTCTCTTATTTATATCTTTTACTACCAAATAAAAGTAGCAAGGAAAGAAAAAACATATATTTCTTATAGAATAAAATATCTCATATGTTTGTATGTAGGAGCTTTATTTTTTAATCATATATCTCTTTTGAGACCGGAAGATATGTTTGTAAAACTATTTAAAACTTGTCTTTTCTTTTTTTATTTAACACGTACTAATTAGTTTACAATGTCTAACGGTTAAACGAAAACGTTAAATATATTTCGTGAAACATATTATACATTTAATAAATATAAACGATTTACATATATTAAATATATAATAAACGTGCTCTTCGTGTTCAAGTGTGTGCCCCCGATAGGCTCACTCATTTTCGACGTCTAAACGATTACACATTCCGACAGATCCCACTTGTGAGTGTTTAGAATAATTCGTCTACAATAAAATATCTAGCAACACTTTATTGTAATCAGAAATGACTGAGGTATAGTTTCAAGAAGAATATCTCAAAAGTATTCGATGGTATATGATTATTAAAGCTTGCTGGTAATCATCCCTTTGTTTCTAGTACCGTATACCATGGATATGGATCTTAACTCATTCCATATAGTTTAACTTATTTTCTCGTGATCAAATTAATTTAGATGGTCCAAATGTAACAAGAATCATCTTGATCACACTTTGGGTACGACCATACAATTATCCAATTAATTCTGGAGAGGATCCAGTAGTACTATCTGCACTATATCAAGTGGAGGAATAAATTCTATATTGAGTGCAAGTGTCTGTGGATGCTGCTTCACAACACTTCCAACTATAGCCTTTATAACTAACTCTTGCAACCTAGCGTTTAACATATAATCAAGAAGCGATATTCACACATGCACAACTTGTTTGCATCTAAAGTCTAAGGACGACTTAATCACCATTTTTTCGAAAATTTACTCATGACAAGGATCTAAAAGTAATATTCGAAAGTTCAGGGTGTCCAATATGCATCCCTTATGAATAACATATGAGTTTGGTAGGAACCTTCCATTATATTCAAAGAATATAACCAACGCTCATGTTTGTCTTAACGTAGATAATATTCCCATATTGCTAACCGATAATGGACATGTTTAGAATAATCAAGAATTCAAGGATTTAAACATACAAATATAGGACAACAGTAATTATATGAATGAAAACAAACATCAAATATCTTTATTCATCATAAAATAATAACTATCTTACAATCCCAAATTATCCAAATACTAAAATAACACATATTACATGAGACTATTAGCTGGAAGCAATCCAATATTATGCGAAAGCATTGAATGCCTTTTAAGGTCCAAAGCCTTCGTAAAGAGGTCAGCTAAGTTATCATCTGTGTAAACTTTCTCCAGTGTAATATCACCCAGTTCAATCACTTCTTGGAGGTAGTGAACTTTAGCATGATAATGTTTCGCAGCTTTAGTGATTCCTGGTTCATTAGCTATAGTAATGGCTTCGGTAATATCACGATACATCTTCATAGGTTCATTATTTGTGGGAACAACACCAAGCCAAGAAATAAATTTCCTAATCCAAACTGCTTCCTTAGCCGCCTCCGAAGCTGCTATATACTCTGCCTCTGTAGATGAGATAGCATGGATGGTCTGCTTTGCACTTTTCCAGCTAACAGCACCTCCATTCAATATGAAAACATATCCAGTTTGAGACTTCATGTCATCAGCATCCGTCAGATATCCAGCATCAGTGTAGCAAGCAACCCTGAGCTCTCGTTTCATATCTCCTCCATAAACAAGAAAAATGCATTTGGTATGCCTAAGATACCTTAGAATGTTCTTAACAGAAGTCCAGTGAGAATCACCAGGGTTCTGCTGAAATAGGCTTGTCATGTTCTGAGAGAACACAACATCTGGTTTAGTGCATCTAACAGCATACATGATTGATCCTACTGTTGAAGCATAAGGAACTCTCTGGATGCGTTTTACCTTAGCAGGGGTAGATGCTCCTTGAGACTTAGATAATTTTGAATCATTTTGCATGGGAATAAAGCCACGTTTGGAATTATCCATGTTATACTTCTTCAAAGTTTTATCTGTGTAAGCACTTTGACATAAACCAATTAATCGTCTTGATCTATCTCGATAGATCTTGATTCCAAGAATATATGCAGCATCTCCTAGATCTTTCATAGCAAAACACTTTCCAAGGTAAGCTTTTACACTTTGCAACGTTGGAATGTCTGGTCCTATGATTAATATGTCATCGACATACAGGATTAGGAACACCACATTACTCCCACTAGCTTTGATATATACACATGGCTCATCGGGATTCTAAGTGAAACCAAAGTTCTTGATTTCATCATCAAATCTCTTATTCCATTTCCTTGATGCTTTCTTAAGTCCATAAATGGATCTTTGAAGCTTGCATACTCGGTTTGGATATTTAGGATTGACAAAACCTTTAGGTTGCTTCATATAGACCTCTTCGTAAAGATGTCCATTGAGGAAAGAGGTTTTAACATCCATTTGTTAAATCTCATAATCATAGAACATGGCTATGGCTAAGAGAATCCTTATAGCTCTGATATGTGCAACAGGAGAGAAGGTTTCTTCATAATCAACCCCATAGGTTTGAATAAAGCCCCTCTATACATATCGATCTTTAAATGTGTGTACATTGACATCCATGTCGGTCTTCTTCTTGTATAACCACTTGCCGCTAACGGTTCTAGCACTAGGGGGAAGGTCAACTAAGATCCAGACATCATTGTCTTTCATGAATTGCATCTCCACATTCATAGCATCCAGCCATTTTTTAGATTCAGGATCTGCTAATGCAGATTTGTAGTTAGTAGATTCACCATGATCCCTAACTCATGTTCCTCAACGTCAATGTATAAACACATACGGTCAGGAGCACGCCTAGTCCGTGTAGACTTTCGAATGGGAGCTATATCACTTATAGGTTCATCAATTTGTTGATCATCCTCTTCATGATCTCTAGTGTTTTCAGAAGGATGTATATCTTCATCTTGAATTACTTCAAGATCTTCTAAACTCCCACTTGCTTCTTGATTCATAAGATTACTCTCTAGGAATTCAACATTACGAGCAACAATAACTTTGTTCGCGGGTGGGTAATAGAAGGAGTAACTTATTGTTTCCTTTGGGTATCCTACAAAGATACACTTAATCGATCTGGGTTCAAGTTTGTCAGGTTTATTAAGCGTATCACGCTTAACAAGAGCCTCACATCCCAAGACCTTTAAGTAAGACAACTTAGGGGCTTGCCCATTCCATACTTTGTATGGAGTCTTTTCAACCTTCTTAGTTGGAACCATATTGAGAATGCGCGCAGCAGACTCAAGAGCATAATCCCAAAAGGACTTTGGAAGAGTGGTTTGAGCCATCATGGAGTGAACCATATCTAGTAGGGTTATATTCTCCTCTCAGACACACTATTGTGTTGTGGTGTATATGGAGAAGTTTCTATGGTAAATAATCCCATGCTCCTTTAGATGATCCAAAAACTCATAACTCATAAATTCACCTCCACAATCAGAACGTAGTTCCTTTATGGTTTTACCGAGTTGATTTTCTACTTCCTTTTGAAACACCTTAAATGTTTCAAACACTTCATGTTTATGCTTTAGCAAGTAAACATAACCATAACGACTATAGTCGTCGGTGAAGGTGACAAAGTAGCTTGCACCTTGTCTTGGCACGGTTCTGAATGGGCCGTATACATCGGTGTGTATAAGTCCAAGCAGATATTTGCCCTCTCCACTTGATGTGAATAAGGTTTACGTGCCATCTTTCCAGATAAACAAGAAACACACTTGTCAAAGGAATCGTCATCGTTTGACTTAAGCAATACATCAATTTGTAATTGCTTAATGCGCTTTTTGCTTATGTGGCCAAGGAGACAATGCCATAAGAGTGTAGAGTCCAAGTTAGACTTGGCCCTTTTGTTAATTACAACATAAATAGAACTATCGTTTGCATTAGAATCACACATATCAATTTCATATATACCATCACGAGGAATAGCACGGAAATAAAACATATTATCTTTCGAAACTGAAATTATTGCATTATTCTCAAAATGGTTAACAAAACCATCGTCATACAAACGGAAAACTGAAACAATCCCTCTAGAAATAGAAGGTGCGTAATGACAATTATTCAAAATGACTACTAGCCCACTAGGGAGAAATAATTGAAAAACACCAATGGCTTCGACAGGTGCACGATGACCATTGCCCACGTACAGGTTCAAAGCTCATTGCTTCAGCTTCTTACTTATCCTTTATAAAACCCGCATGCTTTTACCATGAATAGTACCCTTACGATAGTACGTACATGATTAGAACTTTCCTTTTATAACACGTTTACGTTTCACGTACAAGAATTACAAGTATTACGTACGTGTTATAGCACAATAAGTATTTATTATGCATTAACTCACGATAATTATTTCAATAATAATTATAATCACGAACATACGAACATGAAATCATGAACGTAAATTAGTCACGAGCTAATATTACGTATGTATGTATATTTATTATGATTGCGAATAAATATATTAAGTCACGAACGATAACTAATTAAATTACATAAAACACGAACACGAGAACACACTTATAATTTAGACACGGAAAATGTTCGGGTTACCCTTATGTGGGCCCCATACCCGCGGCTACAACAAGAAAACATGGGCCAAGCCCATGCAAATTTACTAAATAAGGGAAAAACGGAAAAACATGTTTCATAATCACAAATTTTAGAAAACAAGAAAACCCTAGTTCTTCCTTTTGGTTCTCTTTTGGCCGCCGGGTTCTACACACACCAAAGTGTGTTCAGTTTGATTTTGGTGCTAGATTTATTGCAAGGATCGTTGTGTGTTCATCCTCATTTGATTCACGTGATCGGTATAACCCTAACCTCTTTTCTTTTATGTTTTGATTTATGAATCACATAAAATCATAAAGTTTTTAATAAACTAATTAAAAACAAGTGTAAACATGTTGTTTTAATCATGGGGTATAATCAATTAAGGTTTAAGGGGTGTTTGTTTGTTGGTCGACGCCTAAACCGAGCCCCAAGGGGGTCTCGGCTTGGCTTACTTCGCACCACCGAGACCTTATGGTCTCGGTTTGGTGGTGGTGGTGTCACGGCAGCAGTAAGGAAGGGAGATCCCGACCTAGGTCGGGGCATGGTGGTGTATTTGGGTCCGATTCATGGGTTAAAACACGGGTCCGGTTCACACATGTTTGGATTTAAAACACGGTATGGTTCATGAGTTATTTTACAAGGTTTAATATTTTTTACAAGTTACATTTTTTACAAGACTTAAATTAAATTAATTAAAAACATGAACGTGATTAATTTAATTTACATGACTTAGGTTATTAATTTTATTATTAATACATGAATTTTAACCTAAGTATTTATCATTTAATTAGACTACATAATTAATTAATTATTAAAATCATGACCTATAATTAATTAATTGACATGACTTAGGTTATATTATTAATAGATAATAATACATGTTTTAACCTAAGTATTTATTTATACCTTTATTTAATTAAATCATGTTATATTTAATTAAATACTTTAACCTATAGTCTATTTAATTCACATGAAATAATTAATAAACTATACTATTAATTTCATGACTTAGAGTATTAATCAGTAAACACTTAAGCTTATATAATTAGCTTAATTATCCAGCTTATATCTAATTATGGAAACTTTCTATTTTTAGAAACTTATATAATTAAGGAAGCTAATCTATTTATGGAAACTTTATATTTTAGAAACTTATCTATTTTAAGCAGTAAATCTATTTTTGGAAACTTTCTATTTTTGGTAACTTTCTATTTTTGGAAACTTTATGTTTTAGGAAACCTGCTATTTTTAGAAAGTTACTTTTTATTACACAACAAGTATAATGATACATGAAATACAAGTAATAATTAATCAGAATAGACATAATATATGATAAACACAGTATAAAGCTTAAATCAGAAAAACATGACATGAACATATCAAACAAGCTAAGACATGTTATAAAACAAGTTTGTACTCAGTAATCAGATACTTATAAACGTATGTATTTATGTAGCATTAGTGATACCGAAGTAGGACTCTCTTCCGTTCGTCTTCTTCGTTCACTAGACACAAGGTACGGATTCTCCGTCCTTAAAGTATGGACATTCTTTCTTATTAGGATTTCCCCGTATGCAGCCAACTGTTTTCCCCAGTATATGTTTTATATGTTTTTGAATTGCTTATGTTTAATTAAAATACCTAAAGCCATATACATGAATGACCAGTTTCACCTAGTTATGGAGGTACCATAACCATAACACTAGAGGCACCAGTGTTATGACTTCACCACGGCGGAGTGATAGCTCGTGGCGTCCCTTTCAGCTTTTGGCCATATTATTATTATCAGGTGGGGCGTATGGGTGCATCCTAGTTTACATGTTTTTAGCAGATTACTCAGTGTGAATGTGGTGTGTGCCTTGCATCCTTCACAAGGAGCTGATCCCTCCTACCCAAAACCAGTATATTAAATTAGAGGCAGCCCCTCTAATTTGCATGACGAGGTCACCCCTCCAAGTATTCATGCACGTTGATATTTATGACCTATATTGGCTAATGGTAAATATGTTAAACTGTTTTTACAAGATAAACATAAGGCTTTTCAAACTATAAAACCAGTTTTACTAAGATATAACCAGGTTATACAGGACTTAGTCTTTTCTGTTGCTTCATGTTTATATGCTTATATTATTCATGCTATACACGTATATCCGTGCACTGAGCGTATTGCTCAGCCATTTTCCTTTTCATGTTCCCTAAACGGCAGGTACTCAGGGACGCTCGTAGACTTTAAGCGTACGTGCATATGGATTGGAAGCTTCCTAGCCTTCTTTATACTTTAATACTCATTTCCATGGACATTGTTTAGTCCTTTCATTTACAGTACTTATGTTTGTGTGTGATGAATTCTACTTTTAGGGTACCGATGTTTGATTCCGGTATTTCTTTTATGGTCATGTAATTTTTAGATATTTATCCTTGTATGCTTTGATGACACGCCATAATCACGCGTGACATTCCATTTATCAAAATGGGGTGTTACAATTATGGTATCAGAGCCAAGGTTTCGACCTGTAGGCTCTCAAAACACGACCTATGATTAGTGGGTAGTCACTATGGTCTTCCTAGAACTGACAGTCGGTTTTCATACATTCATCATTTTCATGCATACATATATGTCATTGTCGCAGGTTTATGACTAATTGGTACAGGACTGGCCCTATTTAGTCGCATGTGTTTTATCGAAACTTTTAAATTTGGGACCGACCCATAGGCGTCCCCTCGCCATGTCTTTTGTTTTGAGTAAACTGACCATAGGCGTTCACTCTGGCACATACAAAAGTTTTCATAAAACTGCATCATGCATTCATGTACAAATTTTCCTGCATAAATTTTTTCTCATGATTTATTGGTATAAATTTTTTTCATGTATATAGTTTATGTTTTAATCAGTTTAATCATGCATTTTATGTTATACTGTCAGATGGCAAACACAAACAATATCCGGGAGATGGTTGCAGCTGCCAATGCAGATTTGCAAGACATCCTTCATCAGAACGACAACTATCCTCCCCCACCTCATATCTTTCCCACGGAAGGAAGGAATAGGCTCATGAGAGAATACTACACTATTAGGCAGCGACCTGAGGAAAATAGTAATGATTTCATACAGCGTTTCCTCCGGTTCGCTGGTGTCATGAGAGCAGCTGCGGGCACCACTGAAGAGCAAGCACAACATTTTCGTTGGGCCCTTTCTCCAATGATTTCCAATAACTTAGAAGGTGCTCTGTTGGATACGGTAGCACAAGTGGCCGATGCAGTACGTAAGCTGGAGATGCTGCAGGAGAGAGATGAGTTCAGGGAAGCAGAGAGACACGATAAGAGGTAAACATTCGTATTCAAGTGGTGACCAATCCGTATTCTTTCAGTATATGTCAATATTTCATCTCTTTAAATTGTATCTTCTAGGCAGAAGATTGGGGACCGGTCTCAGCCGGCTACTCAGCAACAGCCTAATCAGCCCAAGGGAAACGGTCAGACTAACGACCGTTCTGCTACGGATAGGCGTGGCGGTAATGATAATTACCGTAACAACGCTGGACACTCCAACAGCAGCAGGTCCTTATACTTACGTATTTTCTTATGATTACATGTTATGATTCTTAATTCTGACACATTATCAAATCTCCTACCAGGAATCATGGTAACGGTAGGGACCAAAACCAGAGAGGTTCACAGCCTAACCGTCCAGCTGTCACTGGTATTCAATCTTACGATTATCCGCATTGTCCTTTGTACCATATTATCATCTCTCACGTATAATGTTTTATCAGGTTCTCAGCCAGTCAGGACACCTGCTGGAGGATAAACTCATCCTCTTTGCTCTACTTTCCACCGTAGGCACCCAGGGCCATGTCGCCGCGATAGTGACGCATGCTTCAAGTGTGGTCTTCCTGGCCATCGCATGAAGGACTGCCGCAAGGGCGAGATAGAGGGCAAATCAGGACATGCTGATACCAAGCCGCCTCCTACTACTGGACGCGTTTACACGACATCTTGCGATCAGGCCAACAAGTCTACAGGTACCATCACTGGAATCTTGTATATGTATGGTTAAGTTGCATGTGTTATGTTTGATACGGGTGCTACTCACTCGGTCATTTCTACTGCTTATGCCAAGAATGTTAGGATACTCCCCATGTCACTAGAGAATATAATGAGTATTTCCACGCCTTTGAGAGACTCTGTACGCATAACCCATGTGTACAAGAGCCTTCCCCTAGAGTTTGATGACAAGGTTCGTCCTGTTGACGCACTTCCGCTGGACATGAATGATTTTGACATGATTTTGGGCATGGATTGGCTATCCAAGCATCATGCTACCATAGACTGCCATTCATATCTTGTCATCTTCGGTGATGTTAATGCACCATAGTACATTCACAACGGGTTTGTACTCGGCAGGTCTGTACAATCATATCAACCCTGCAAGCACGTGCACTACTTTCACATGGTTGCGAGGGTTATCTAGCTACTATTCATGACATGGATGCTGAATCTCCATCAATTAAGAATCAGCCAATAGTGTTAGAATTTCCAGATGTATTTCCAGAAGAACTTCCGGGCATACCACCTGCATGCGAAGTAGAATTTAATATCGGGCTCATCCTAGGAGCTGAGCCGATTTCCAAGGCTCCTTATCGCATGGCTCCCATAGAGTTGAAGGAGTTGAAGGATCAATTGCAAGAACTTCTGGAGCGAGGCTTTATTCGAGCGAGCGCATCTCCATGGGGCGCACCGGTCTTATTCGTTAAGAAGAAGGACGGCAGTATGCGTCTTTGCATAGGTTATCGCGAGCTCAACAAGATTACCATCAAGAATAGGTATCCACTACCACGTATAGATGATCTGTTTGACCAACTCCAAGGGGCCAAACATTTCTCCAAGATTGATCTTAGGTCGGGCTATCATCAGCTACGGGTTAAGGAGCAGGACATCGCCAAGACTACTTTCTGTACACGCTATGGCCACTACGAGTTTGTAGTCATGCCATTTGGCCTTACCAATGCTCCAGCAGTGTTCATGGATTTGATGAACAGAATCTTCCATGAATTTTTGGACAAGTTCGTCATTGTCTTTATCGATGACATCCTGATTTTCTCTAAGTCCAAGGAGGAACACGAAGACCATCTTCGTATAGTACTACAGATTCTTCGCCAGAAGCAGCTATATGCTAAATTCTCCAAGTGTGAGTTCTGGTTAGACAAGGTGGCATTCTTAGGTCACATTGTATCAGCAGAAGGAATCACGATGGATCTAGTGAAGGTTGAGACTATTACCAAATGGCCAAGGCCGACATGAGCGACGGAAGTCCGCAGCTTCCTAGGCTTAGATGGTTATTACCGTAGGTTCGTGGAGAACTTTTCCCGCCTAGCACTACCATTGACCAAACTGATGTGGAAAGGGGAGAAATTCGTCTGGACTGAAGAACAAGAGAAGAGCTTTGAAGACCTGAAGCAGAAATTAGTATCTGCACCTATTCTTACTCTCCATCTGGTACGGGTGGATTTCAAATCTATAGTGATGCATCGGGGAAGGGACTTGGCTGTGTTCTCATGCAACATGGGAAAGTGATCGCGTATGCTACACGACAGCTTAAGCCTTATGAGGAAAATCACCCTACGCATGACTTGGAACTTGCAACAGTCGTGTTTGCATTGAAGATATGGAGGCACTACTTGTATGGAGAATCATGTGACATTTTCACGGACCACAAGATCTTGAAGTATATATTCACTCAGAGTGAATTAAACATCAGACAGATCAGATCGTTAGAGCTATTGAAGGATTATTACATTAATCTATAGTATCATCCCGGCAAGGCGAATGTAGTGGCAGATGCACTTAGCAGAAAGTCCGGAATGATCAACGACATTGAGATAGAGGAGGAAATCATAAGAGACTTGTAGCGACTAGACATAGAGATCATGGTACGTGGACAACACGGTTACTGGGCTAATCTTAGAGCAGAACCCGAGTTACTCTCTAAGATCAAGGAAGCTCAGAAAGATGATGGAGAAATCTGGGCGATAATTCAGAATTTAGAGAAGCAGACAGAATTTCGAGTAGATGCAGATGGTATCTTATGGCAGGGCACGAGACTTTGTGTTCCTGATGATCAAGAACTCCAGAAAGCCTTGTTAGTTGAGGCTCATAGCTCCCCATTTTCTATCCATCCTGGTTCGACCAACATGTATCATGACATCAAGCAGTACTTTTGGTTGAGTGGTATGAAACAGGATGTTGCCACTTACGTCTCCAAATG
This sequence comes from Glebionis coronaria, assembly GCA_025667525.1. NCBI lineage: Eukaryota > Viridiplantae > Streptophyta > Magnoliopsida > Asterales > Asteraceae > Glebionis > Glebionis coronaria. Next base: position 701,017,831 of record CM046874.1, read on the forward strand.
TCTTACCTGCCAGCAGGTTAAGATCGAGCGTCAGCGATCTGGCGGTCTTCTTCAAACATTATATATTCCAGAGTGGAAGTGGGATAAAATCACCATGGATTTTGTTACTGGTCTTCCGCCGACTAAGAGGAAGCACGATGCAATTTGGGTTATCGTTGATCGACTTACCAAATCAGCTCATTTCTTACCGATCCGCAAGGAAGATTCGGTCAGTAAACTCGCCGATACTTATAGAAGGGAGATCATGAGACTTCACGATGCTCCATCCAGCATCGTCTCGGACAGAGATCCTCGTTTCACTTCGTGATTCTGGAGAATTCTGCAGAAAGCTTGGGGTACACAACTTAAGCTTAGCACGGATTTTCATCCTCAAACAGACGGGCAGTCAGAGCGAACGATTCAGACATTGGAAGACATGTTGAGGTCATGTGTGTTGGAATGGACGGGTGACTGGGACGATTACATCTGTTTGATGGAGTTTGCATACAACAACAGTTGGCACGCAAGTATCAAGTGTGCTCCTTTCGGGATGTTGTATGGTAGAAAGTGTCGCGCCCCAATCTGCTGGGATCAGGTTGGTGAGCGAACACTTGAAGGACCAGAGATCATAGAGCTGACTAATGAGAAGGTCGTAGTAGCTAAGCAGAAACTGCAAGAAGCACGGTCACGTCAGAAGAGCTACGCAGACAAGCATCGTAGGGATCTACATTTTAACGTAGGAGATCCCGTTTTCCTTAAGGTTTCGTCGGCACGTGGTGTTAGACGTTTTGGAATCAAAGGGAAGCTCAGTCCTCGATACATCGGACCGTTTGAAATCATTGAATGATTCGGTGAAGTATCTTACCGTTTAGCGTTACCTCCGCAGCTTTCTCATGTACACAATGTTTTCCATGTGTCCTTACTCAGAGGGTACCAGTATCATACCCTTCACATGGTTCAGTATCCACTGGAACAGATTCGTGAAGATCTCACTTTCATAAAAGAACCCGAACGAGCTCTTGACAGACAAGAATGATTCAAGAGAAGGAAGACGATTCCATTAGTCAAAATCCATTGGAGGAATCATACCGAGCGGGAATCCACTTGGGAAATAGAGGAGTCTATCCGGGCTTCTTACCCTCATTTCATATTTTGAATTCGGGTATGTTCTTCTTTTCTAGTTTACTTTATCTATAATTCGGGGACGAATTATTCTTTTTAGGGGGGAAGAGTTGTAAAACCCGCATGCTTTTACCATGAATAGTACCCTTACGATAGTACATACATGATTAAGACTTTCCTTTTATAACACGTTTACGTTTCACGTACAAGAATTACAAGTATTACGTACGTGTTATAGCACGATAAGTATTTATTACGTTTTAACTCATGATAATTATTTCAATAATAATTATAATCACGAACATACGAACATGAAATCATGAACGTAAATTAATCATGAGCTGATATTACGTATGTATGTATATTTATTACGATCACAAATAAATATATTAAGTCACGAACGATAACTAATTAAATTACGTAAAACACGAACACGAGAACACACTTATAATTTAGACACGGAAAATGTTCGGGTTACCCTTATGTGGGCCCCATACCCGCGGCTACAACAAGAAAACATGGGCCAAGCCCATGCAAATTTACTAAACAAGGGAAAAAGGGAAAAACATGTTTCATAATCACAAAATTTAGAAAACAAGAAAAACCCTAGTTCTTCCTTTTGGTTCTCTTTTGGCCGTCGGGTTCTACACACACCAAAGGTGTGTTCGGTTTGATTTTGGTGCTAGATTTATTGCAAGGATCATTGTGTGTTCATCCTCATTTGATTCACGTGATCGGTATAACCCTAACATCTTTTCTTTTATGTTTTGATTTATTAATCACATAAAATCATGAATGTTTTAATAAACTAATTAAAAACAAGTGTAAACATGTTGTTTTAATCATAGGGTATGATCAATTAAGGGTTAAGGGGTGTTTGTTTGTTGGCCGACGCCTAGACCGAGCCCCAACGGGTCTCGGCTTGGCTTACTTCGCACCACCGAGACCTTATGGTCTCGGTTTGGTGGTGGTGTCAAGGCAGCAGCAAGGAAGGGAGACCCGACCTAGGTTGGGGCATGGTGGTGTATTTGGGTCCAGTTCATGGATTAAAACACGGGTCCGGTTCACACATGTTTAGATTTAAAACACGGTCCGGTTCATGAGTTATTTTACAAGGTTTAATATTTTTTACAAGTTATATATTTTTACAAGACTTAAATTAAATTAATTAAAAACATGAACATGATTAATTTAATTTACATGACATAGGTTATTAATTTTATTATTAATACATGAATTTTAACCTAAGTATTTATCATTTATTTAGACTACATAATTAACTAATTATTAAAATCATAACCTATAATTAATTAATTGACATGACTTATGTTATATTATTAATAGATAATAATACATGTTTAAACCTAAGTATTTAGCTTTACCTTTATTTAATTAAATCATGTTATATTTAATTAAATACTTTAACCTATAGTCTATTTAATTCACATGAAATAATTGATAAACTATTCTATTAATTTCATGACTTAGAATATTAATCAGTAAACACTTAAGCTTATATAATTAGCTTAATTATCCATCTTATATCTAATTATGGAAACTTTCTATATTTAGAAACATATTTAATTAAGGCAACTAATCTATTTATGGAAACTTTCTATTTTTAGAAACTTATCTATTTTAAGCAGTAAATCTATTTTTGGAAACTTTCTGTTTTTGGTAACTTTCTATTTTTGGAAACTTTCTATTTTAGGAAACCTGCTATTTTTAGAAAGTTACTTATTATTACACAACAAGTATAATGATACATGAAATACAAGTAATAATTAATCAGAATAGACAGAATATATGACAAACACAGTATAAAGCTTAAATCAGTAAAACATGACATGAACATATCAAACAAGCTAAGACATGTTATAAAACCAGTACGTACTCAGTAATCAGATACTTATACACGTATGTATTTATGTAGCATTAGTGATAACAAAGTAGGACTCTCTTCCGTTCGTCTTCTTCGTTCACTGGACACAAGGTACGGATTCTCCGTCCTTTCAGTATGGACATTCTTTCTTATTAGGATTTCCCCGTATGCAGCCAACTGTTTTCCCCAGTATATGTTTTATATGTTTTTGAATTGCTTATGTTTAATTAGAATACCTAAAGCCATATACGTGCATGACCAGTTTCACCTAGTTATGGAGGTACCATAACCATAACACTGGAGGCACCAGTGTTATGACTTCACCACGGCGGAGTGATAGCTCGCGGCGTCCCTTTCAGCTTTTGGCCATATTATTATTATCAGGTGGGGCGTATGGGTGCATCCTAGTTTACATGTTTTCAGCAGATTACTCAGTGTGAATGTGGTGTGTACCTTGCATCCTTCACAAGGAGCTGGTCCCTCCTACCTAAAACCAGTATATTAAATTAGAGGCAGCCCCTCTAATTTGCATGACGAGGTCACCCCTCCAATTATTCATGCACGTTGATATTTCATGACCTATATTGGCTAATGGTAAATATGTTAAACAATTTTTACAATATAAACATAAGGCTTTTCAATCTATGAAACCATTTTTACTAAGATATAACCAAGTTATACAGGACTTAGTCTTTTCCGCTGCTTCATGTTTATATGCTTATATTATTCATGATATACTCGTATATCCGTGCACTGAGCGTATTGCTTAGCCGTTTTCCTTTTCATGTTCCTAAAACGGCAGGTACTCAGGGACGCTCGTAGACTTTAAGCGTACGTGCATATGGATTGGAGGCTTCCTAGCCTTCTTTATACTTTAATACTCATTTCCATTGACATTGTTTAGTCCTTTCGTTTATAGTACTTATGTTTGTGTGTGATGAGTTTTACTTTTGGGGTATCGATGTTTTATTCCGGTATTTCCTTTATGGTCATGTAATGTTTAGACATTTATCCTTGTATGCTTTGATGACACACCATAATCATGCGTGACATTCCATTTATCAAAATGGGGTGTTACATCCTTAGTCCCTGAGTAGTATTACAGATGTGAGTACCACAACCATTGCCATAAACCCAAGATTTATTAGGAAAAGTAAAGAGTTCTATAGTGAAGATACCTGAAGTGCTAGCTCCTTGAGATAGCTTCTTCTTCTTCCATAACTCAGCGAGATACTCTGGACAGTTCCTCTTCCAATGACCAATGTCACCGCATTGGTGACAAGTGGCGTCCTTTGCAGGATTCTCTCTCTTTGGTGGAGGGTGAATCTTGGTTCTAGGAGTAAAGTTTGCTACTTTCTTCCCTTTGCCTTGATTATTCCCCTTCGCAGCATTAGACGGTTTAGCCTTATTAGGCTTTTGGATCCTTCCTGCCCTAATAGCATTAATGGTATTAGCAGTGGCAGTTGCAACCTTCTTTAGTAACGTTTTCTCATGTAGCTTTAGCATGGCATGTAACTCGTTTATTGTCTTCCCCGAGCCATGCATATTGTAATCTTGCACGAACTTGTCATAATCCTTGTTGAGTGAGACTAGAATTAGGCTGACTCCAAGTTTAAGTGACATGGGATGACCGAGACGTTCCAAATTCTCTGTGTATCCCTTCATCTTTAAGACATAGGAGCTCACAGATTGACCTTCCTCATGTCTACACGCGTGAAAAGCACGTGCAACATCAAGGAGTTATTGATCAGCTTGTTTAGTGAACATAGTTTTTAACTCCTCCATCATTGACCATGCGCCATGACCTTCCAGAGTTTTCTGAAGTTCAGGGGAAATAGTCATAAGCATCAAACCAGCAATTTCCCTGGACCTTTTAAGCCAAATAGTATGTTCATTTGGGTTTGCTTCAGGGCCCTGGTGGCCAGGAGGGAGAAACGGGAGATCAGGAATAGGTTGCTCAAGGTACTTAACTAAGTCGTCAGTTTCGAGCGTTATCCTAAGAGCACGATACCAATCAACAAAGTTATTTTCAGTCAACTTCATCCTCTCAAGGAATGACTTAACAACCGAACTGTTTAAGCAAGAGGTGTAATTATTCATCTACAAAATAAAAGTTCAACGATTAGTATTTTCGATAATTTCATTCTCAAAAGAATTAACTACCCAATTAATCATTATGAGACTAAGATCCTTGCTTGCACTCCCACTTAATATTAGAGGTCTGACCATCTAATAATAAGTAGGGCAAGAGGTAAGCGCCGAGCATTAATTGCCTTACAAGTGCAACTCTTAGATTTTATGAGACGATTCATGAAGTTTATTGTTGTAGAGTGTTTGAATGGGATGTTCTCACAACTCTTTCGAGTACCAATGAACATCTCAAACAAACTTGTTCTACATGTATAAAATCATCAGTATGTTTCATCTCATCTTATACCTCGGGTTTCAAATCTGATCGGGAACTCGACTTAAGTCGTACCAATGTAAAGCATGCAAAAATTGGCATAGATCTAACCTATGACAAAATTCGCCTCGGGTATAGAATTCACCAAAGGTCTGACCAGTTGATGAAAACCAAACACAAGTTCTTTTACATTGGATGGCATAGACATAAAAATTAAAATAGATATCACATAAGTCTAGAAAACAAATGTCAAAATCGTGTAAAAAGATGCATGCAATCATCCTTTTAGCACAAGTTAAGAAAAACCTTTTATTAACTTTTGTTTTAGGCGTCTTTACCGCGGGAAATCATTAAAGAATGATCAAACCCTATATCCTACTCTTCATGCACCCGAAGGTGCAAGTGCTTGGGATGATTATCACATAGATGCCGAAACATTATGTGAAACGGGAAACATTAAATATCATTCAAACCCTAGATAGCTTGACTAGAACAAGTAGTCTAATAGCAAGTCCATCATTAGTAAAGCACAAAATGGTGTTATAATTTTAAGTATTATAAACCAATTAATTCTGCAAATCACATCATTGAGAAGATAGTTTATAAGCCATCATTACGGTATGTAAGCCCAACTCATTGACAATATGATTTCGTAAAACAATTAGATTATAATAAAAACAATTTTCATATATCTTATGTCAATATTAAGATTTGTTCAAAACAAGGTTTAACAAATAACACATAGCCGATTCGCAAGGAAAAATAAGTGTATTGATATGACATACTTTTAAGCTAGTTTCGATATAAGTATAGATCCGTTTTTATGATTTCTAGAATCTTGTATTATTATGTTTTGCAATTCATAATGAAAAACAAATAAGCACATAAAAACAGACTAGAAAAGGGTAGAAGAAGAAGACAGACTCTATATGAAAGCAATAAATCATATAAGATCCAAGATCTCAAGTGAGTCTTCCCAAATTTGAGGATCAAAGACCGTCACCATGTTTATAGGTACTTGGTGACAAGCATGCATCACAAACATGATTGCTAAAGTCTTTGACGGATAAAATAAAATTTTGTTTATTAACCAATTTAATAAACCTACCCAACTTTATTAGATCTAGATCAAGATTAAAATTTTATGGCAAGATGCATGTTATTGCCATAGAAATTAAATAAAGCGAGTGTTTAAGCGGATCTAGCGTGTTTAACTATATGTAACCCATAAATGCCATACGATGACTCGTGATGCCACTGTTTGGATTTTAGAATACTAGTTAACCATTAACTACGAGTGCGTAGCGGAATGGATCTAGTATAACATTTATGATTAACACATAATAAAACAATGAATACTAACCTTTTTAGTTTAATTGATTAAATCATTAAATGGGTCTTGATCTTGAAACTTAACAGTAAAATAACCGTCTCTATAAGTTGCTCACACACACGTCAAATGAGCACGTTACGATGCTAGTGATTGCTTCACGATAACTAACAACAAGTGTTCTTGATCTCGCTTTAAACCGATTCGAATACCAAAAAGGGTATATGTTCGAATGGTTTATAACAGAAAGAAAAGAAGACAAAGGTTACTGATATTCTATTTAGTATATTTTTCAATATACGAATAAAACAACTAGTCCACCTTTTATAGTTTTCTAACATTTATCACAAAAGAAATATATTGTGTCTTATAGACCAAGAAAAATAAAGCCAAACTTTCATATACAATAAACAAAGAGACAAGAGAATCTTTAGTTCTCTTATTTATATCTTTTACTACCAAATCAAAGTAGCAAGGAAAGAAAAAACGTATTTTTCTTATAGAATAAAATATCTCATATGTTTGTATGTAGGAGCTTTATTTTTTAATCATATATCTCTTTTGAGACCGGAAGATATGTTTGTAAAACTATTTAACACTTGTCTTTTCTTTTTTTATTTAACACGTACTAATTAGTTTACAACGTCTAACGGTTAAAATAAAACGTTAAATATATTTCGTGAAACATATTATACATTTAATAAATATAAATGAGTTACATATATTAAATATATAATAAACGTGCTCTTCGTGTTCAAGTGTGTGCCCCCGATAGGCTCACTCATTTCCGACGTCTAAACGATTACACATTTCGACAACACTTTCTTGCCTTTGTCTTGACCTTGGCTGGCAAGATTTGCTTGTTGTGTCTTCTTTTCCTCTTCTGCTAGCCTAGCCTTTTCAGCTGAACTCTTCTCTTTGAGATCAAGCAAAGTTTATGCTAATGTCTCATCTTCTCTAAAAGATGGAGTTTGGCTTTCTTCAGAAGATGGTAGTGAATATTTGTTACCAATAGTACTTGCAGTAGGTTGAGCAGTACTTGGTTCTTCAGTAGTATTCACTTCACCAGTTGAAGACACACTTCTTTCTTCAATCACCAAATTATCTCCAAACACTTTTTCTCCTTTGGAAGTTGTCTTCTCAATTTCTAACTCCTTAGTCTTGTCTGATCCAACATTCATCTTTGAACTTGGTAGTACTTGGATTAACTGTTTCTTATAGTACCAAAATTGTCTTTGTGGTGGAGTTGTAGACACAAGAAATGTAAGGTTTATTTCCTCTAGTTTCTCATAAAAACTACTCCAATTAGCTTGTAGTTTTGGTGATTGTGGTTGTTGTTGAATTACCACCATTTCTTCTTTAGTAGTTGATATTTCATGTTGATGCTCATGTTGATGCTCATGTTGATGCTCCATGTTTGTGTCATCCACGTAGTTTTCAGTGCCATCATCAGCTTCAAAATTAATTTCATCCCTAGAAATCTTTGTTTGAAAATCAAAAGAAGGACCTTGTTCTTCATTATTCCTTCCCTGTTTGGTTGCATTCAGTTGCTTCTTCTTGAAGAGTTTGAGACTTTGCTTCTTAAGGTTAGCCTGCTGAATTGACCTATGGTGCCTCATCCAAGGAGTAACTTTATTCCTTAGCTTAGTAAGGTTGGACTCCTAATCTGCAATTCTCTTATCTTGCTCAAGCTTCTCCTTTTATAAAACCTGTACCTGTTTGGACAAGCTTGTACATAAAGCAGTTAAATGTGCAACATCCACCACCTCTGTTGCTCTTGCTTGTGGAGAACCACTACCAGCAATTGAAGCAGCAGGTGTATGGATCATCTTATTAGAGTGAGGTTGATCACCATTATGATGAGAAGAAGATTGTGAATCTTCAGAGGGTTGGGGACTCTGAGAAGCACTAGCTGAGCTAGGATCCTCACCCTTTTGGTTAGTTGGGTGTGCTAACATATTAGCAAATAATGGTGTTACAGTCGCAGAGAAAGAGCTACCATTCTTTGTCAAGAAAGAAAAGGTTCTCTTGGTGAAATAGGGAACATCTCATGTATCTATTAAGTCTGGTAGGTTAGGGATTTGGTCTTGCACTAGAGCCTGAATGAATCTTGGATACATTAAAAACCTTTTAGAGGCTTCTAAATTCCTAGTCATACCTTCAAAAATTAACTTAGAAAAGTTAAAAACATTGTTATGTGCCAAACAAATACCAACTGATGCCAAAGCATCAGGAATTTGATCAAAAGATGTACTTTTTGAGCTTAAACAATGAATTATAGCATGAAAAAGTAACTTCTATTATGGTGAAAATAACCCTTTAAAGAAGGTAAGACTCTCCTTACCACCCTCATATCCCATGGCTGCAAGGCCATCATGTATCTAAATATTGGTCAACATACTAGTCACATTTGCATCATTAAGCCTTAAACTTACCCTAAGCAATACTTCAGTCACATAGATATTCCTACGATTAACCGTAGCCCTTATAAAAGGTTGATTATGACGTGTACCTACTAAAACAGTATTCCAAAATTGTGTAACAAGAGGAATTGAGACAATAGGACTTACAGTAAGCGTAAAATGTATGTGACTTCGGGATAAAAAGTGAAGAATCTCATGAAAACCAAGTGAATCATCATTCTGAGTGAGTTTCGCTACCTTATTGTGTTTAGAGATCACTTGTAGAGCAGCCATTAGTATTTTTGATGATCAAAAATTAGAGAGAAGGTTATAGAATCGAGGTATAAAAATAAAAGATTAGGTGAATTAATTGTGTAATTGGGGTTAGCATTTATACGAATAACAAACACCAAGCGCGAATAAACCACCAAATTTACAAAAGAGGCCCTCAACTGTACAACGGTTATGTAGCGATACAAATAACATACACGGTACTTCAAATTTGCCTAGCGGTACTTGGTTCCAAAACGGTACCTCAAAGATAAGACCGGTACATGCATTCCACTATCATTTTAAACTCTTTTATCTTAATCTAATAACCTGTAATCACATAAAAAAACACTATACAATAAAAATTAGCATAGGAATTGTACAACTGTTACCTCCCCTTAACATATGCAGCAGTTATTGGTTGAGCATACCAATATGTGTTACCACGAACTCAAATCTCTTAGTTTCAAATGCCTTGGTTACTAAATCAGCTACATTCTTATCTGTATAGATCTTCAAAACCTAAATATCTAACACCCCCAATTTACCTTGCGCAGCGGAATATCACAATTGGGTGCTAGTCAAAGAATCATCACACAAGCCATATCGAACGAATCAAAAGAGACGTTTAACATTAACAAATTTAAACCAAGTTAAATTACAACAACAACAACATTGTCTAATTGTTTTCAAACCCCAAAAGTAATAACAGAGTAGCGTTAGGTCCCCATAAATCTTAACCCCTTAAAAACCGACCAAATTGTTTTACAAGACATCATGAAAATACATTGTCTTTAAGAAAAGGGAGGAAAACAAGTTAGACTGCCCAAAACGCCACAACAACATCCATAGCATGCTCCGCCACAATCATCCTCGATTACCTGAAACACATGCTTAAAATCGTTAACAAATAATGTTAAGCGAGATCCATAGGTTTTAAAATCACAATTGAACATAAGTATAAAAATCATTCACGATTATTCAATAATATGTTGATCATTACAAACTATTATTTAGGTATTACTCGTTATAGCATAAGCTATTTAATTATGTTTAAGCTCATGAAAACGACCCCATAAACTAATCACCCACGCCAAATGCTGGCGTGATTCATGTAAAGTCATTGCCCCTCTTAGGTATTCGTTGCAAATTATACCTTTTCTCAACACAAGTTATTTATACGCTGAGGGTACTCAACGTACTAGCTCTCGTCTAGGATAGGGTCGTCAACCCAATAGTACTATAAATTGTTCAAGAGGCTATTTCCAATCCACAGAAGGATTAAACAATAGTTAACGGTTCATGAATTTAAGGCCTTTTAACAAGGGTAAAAACTATACAATACCATCGTACTTATCAAAATGTACCGACTTTAAACACTTACAATTTAATCGCTAGGCATTACCAATGAACTTTCAAATTGATTATTGACTTTACCAATATGACCCTAAAATGACGATATTACCCTTTTTCTTTTTTTACATAATAACTAGAGGTGGCAATTTTAACCCATTCCACAAAAAGGTTAGTTTCTTTTTTTACATAATTACGTAAATTTTCGTCAGTAAATTTACGTTTTCGGCAGTAAATTTACGTTTTCGTCAGTAAATTTACGTATTCGTCATTAAATTTACGTTTTCGTCAGTAAATTTACGTATTCGTCAGAAAACTTACGTTTTCGTTAGTAAATTTACTTTTTCGTCAGAAAATTTACGTTTTCGTCAGTAAATTTACGTTTTCGTCAGTAAATTTACGTTTTCGTCAGTAAATTTACGTATTCGTCAGAAAATTTACGTTTTCGTCAAAACAATTTACGTTTTCGTCAGTAAATTTACATTTTCGTTAGTAAATTTACTTTTTCGTCAGAAAATTTACGTTTTCGTTAGTAAATTTACGAATTCGTCAGAAAATTTACGTTTTCGTCAGTAAATTTACGTTTTCGTCAGTATATTTACGTTTTCGTCAGTAAATTTACGTTTTCGTCAGTAATTTTATGTTTACGTCAGAAAATTTTTGTTTTCGTCATTAAATTCACTTTTTCATCAGAAAATTTACGTTTTCTTCAGTAAATTTACGTTTTCTTCAGAAATTTAAGTTTTCGTCAGTAAATTTACGTTTTCGTACAAAAACGAAAATTTACTGACGAAAACGTAAACTTACTGACGAAAACGAAAATTTTCTGATGAATACGTAAATTTTCTGACAAAACGTAAATTTACTGACTAAAACGTATATTTTCTGACGAAAACGTAAATTTTCTGACGAATACGTAAATTTACTGACGAAAACATAAATTTACTGACGAAAACGAAAATTTGCTAACGTAAAACAAAAGTAATAAATTTACGTTTTCGTCAGTAAATTTTCCTCGATTTTTTTACGATTATGGGTTTGGCTACTCATCCTTTAGCTACTACGTTTAATGATTATGGTGTGAGAATGAGTGAATGTGGCATTATTTGTAATTATGTAAAAGAAGACAAGGGTAATATTGTCATTTTAGGACTATATTGGCAAAGTGTATAATCAATTTGAAAGTTTATTGGTAATGTCTAGCGATTAAATTGTAAGTGTTTAAAGTCGGTACATTTTGCTAAGTAAGATGGTATTTTATAGCTTTCACCCTTTTAACAACTAGCTACTTAACATAATTCAAGACAACATTCAGGTCCAATAATCATTCACGCTTATGTTCCTTTTAATTTAAATAGCATGTATACCCCTCGCGGGTAAAAATCATTTAAAACAGTAAAAAGCAAGCCTATAGACTCACCTTAAGTAGTAGTGATAGTAGTAGTAGCGAAGACGTAGACGAAAACAATCACCGACGATGAGGATGCCCCGGGAAATCAAATACAACACCTAACAAACAAATGCGAAATGAATCAACACCTCCAAGTACCATCAAGTAATGTATGTACATAATTAAAAACACTCAAAGTTTATATAAATTCACGACAAAAACCCAAACAAGTGATAATTACTAGACACGTACATTTTCTATCCTATTAGAACAAACACCCTTAAAACAATTCTGCCGGTACATACCAAATGTACGGACTGAATTCCCATACTTAAACATCACGAAATTTTATGAAACTCGTTGTAGACTTCACTTACATCATGTAAAAAGCTCACAAAATTTTCATAAAAAGATTTTACTTTTAAGTCTCGCTACCAAACACATTTCCAACCTTGAAAATCTGGGCAGATTTGTACCCTTACGTCGTAAAACCAATTTGACCCACTTAACCAATACTATTTGTAAATCCGATTTCTAAGTTTGTAATAGACTCATAACTCCAAGTTTTGAGCTAAAGAACAGCCCTCAACCATTTTTAAAACTCTGCTTATAGTCCCCGAGATTTGACCTACTATCGAACACAATTTCGGATTGCGTCAATACTCGCCTCCCGGTACACGAATATTCAAACCTCTATAACTTTTGACACGTTTGGAGTTAAAATCTATATCTTATACCAAAACGAAGGTAGAAAGAAGCTCTACAACTACATTCTATAATGAAAACCTGGACTTAGACTTAAAACCACGAAAATAGCCTTAAACAATATGCTCTAAAATGACTCTTTCAAAATCACATCTACACTTGTTTTCAATCAATTTCATCTACTCCTATACCCCTAATATCATCATCAAATCATTTTAAATCATCCATAACATCCTAAATCACTTGTATGAATCATTCTTCATAAAAACCCATTTCCCATTTTACATGTTTAAATAATTTTTAAATGCTGTAAACATCACTAGAAACATAACCACCTTAACAAAATAAATCAAACACCAAAGATCAAACCAAACACCCCCTATCCGTGGGTTTTGGTGATCCAAAAAAAATTCAATCTTGTTTAATTATCATTCCTTGTTCATAAACACCAAATAAGAACATGCATAAAAGAAAAATTAATCAAAACCCATTTGTTCATAAGATTAATTTTTTGGAAAAATCAAGTGAATGCATGTATGTTTTGAGTGGATTAAAACACTTACAAAGAGATTACAAGAGGTGGTCTATGATTAGTTTCTTCAAAAACTAAAAAAGAATGATGTTGGTGGTGGTGTGGTGGTGGTAGCCGTCGGCTCGAGAGAGAGAGAGGTAGAGGGTGAAAATTTTTTGAAGTATGAAATGAGATGTGTGTGTTTGTTGTCCCTTTTTGTAAGTTTGGAGGGGCCAAAGTTGCCAAGTTAGCTATCTTTTGGCCTTATGATAAAACAACTATTTAAAGAGCAGGAATATAACCCACTAGTCGGTTTTGAAGTTTTTGCGGGAGTCGGGGTTCGTCCCGGCTACCTCAAAATACTTTTAAACGGTTCAAACGCACACAAAATGGAATAAAAACGGTTCCGACTCGACTTAACACGCAATTAAAATAAAAACTTCGAAAAATCCAAATATCGATCAATTGATAATAAAAGATAAATTTTGGGTATCCGTCAGTATCGTAGTCTTTATCGGTTCTTCTTAAATAGTCAAACGTTAAAATTAAGACCTCCAACATTGGTTTCGACTTAAACCATCAAACATATTACCAACAAAATTTCTTAAAATTTTTATAAATATACGTAAATTAGGGATAAATAGTGACCTCGATTTCTGGGTATCACATCCTCCCCTCCTTGAGCGAGTGACGTCTCGGTGCTCGCCTCTTCTTATACTCACATTTCGTACCACTAGAACAAATGAGTATACTTTTCCTTAAAGAAATCCTCACGTTCCCACGTAAATTCCGGTCCACGCCTAGAATTCCATCGTACCTTCACAATGGGAATTCTACTATGCTTCAATCTCTTGACTTCTCGGTCCATAATCTCCACTGGTTCCTCCATAAAATGCAATTTTTCGTCGAGCTGAATCTCTTCCAAAGGAATTACAAAATCCTTATCCGTCAAACACTTCTTCCGATTTGACACGTGAAACGTGTTATGAATAGAACTAAGCTCATTCGGCAAATCCAACTTATAAGCAACTGGTCCAATTCATTTAATGATCTTAAATTGTCCAATATACCTCGGACTCAACTTTCCTCTCTTCCCGAAATGAATTACACCTTTCCATGGCGATACCTTAAGCATAACCATGTCCCCAACTTCGAATTGCAACGGTTTCCTCTTATTATCGGTGTAACTCTTATGTCGGCTCCTCGCAGCAAGCAATCGGTTCTTAATTTGCGTCTCCAAAATCATCTCAGGTCTAGTCAACTGACTTTCCCCTACTTCGCTTAATAACTAGGTTTTTACTTAGTAAGAAAATTAAAGTTCTTTGATGTGTGTCTAATCGAATTGATCTAGGCTCTCTATGTGACTCAGTCGTTCTTTGGTGAAACAAATATTTTTGGTTGTTTTTAAATAAAAGTGTGGAACAATTAAAGTAAAGGTGCTCTTAAAGTAAATCTAAGTCTAATTAAAATAATAGTGCAAGTATTTAAAAGCGTGACTAAAATTAAAGGGCACTAAAGTAAATGACGCAAATTTAAATCTATCTAAGTCAATCTTAAAACGCAACTAAAACTTAAACTAAGGCAAGACTAAAATTAAGCTAAGACAAATAATCTTAAAGTGCAATTAAAATAAAAAGGCGGGAAAAATAAGCTTTTAAAATAAAAGACAGAAATTTAAAAAGAAAACCAAAAAGAACCTGACAAGAAACCCTTGATTCGGAAGTTTAAAACTTCCGAATGAACTAGCTTGACTCGGAACTTTTTAAGTTCCGAATGAAACAGGCTTGGTTCGGAAGTTTTTGCTGATCCGGAACTTTTTCCTTCCCTTGATCCGGAACTTCGTTCGGAAGATATTGATCCGGAACTTTTCCCCTTGGTTCGGAACTTTCGAATTGATCCAGAACTTTTGAGAAGTTCCGAATGAAGCCCTTGGTTCGGAACTTTGGAGTTCCGAATGAACACTCTTGACTCGGAAGTTTTGGAGTTCCGAATGAAATGCTTGACTCGGAACTTTTAAAGTTCCGAATGAACACTTGCTGATCCGGAACTTTTCCTTCGTTCGGAAGTTTGAGACTTCCGAATGAGTAATGCTTGAGTCGGAAGATTTCCTTCGTTCGGAACTTGGAATTTTCTGGATGAAGAAGCTTGATACTGAACTTTAAGACTTCCGAATGAACACTCCTTCCCTTGAGTCGGAAGATTTCCTGGGAACAAAGAAACAGAAACAACTTTCCCGAAGAACAAGGAAATCAAGGTAAAGACGATCTAACACAAATTTAACCAAAATCAACCAAACGATTTAATAAAACCAATAACAAAACATCAATTAATCATAAACAAACAATCAATATCAAGAAATCTAACAACTTTAACCACAATAATCAAAAACCGATTTGGATCAAAATAAAAGCATGAATAAAAACATAAACATAAACACAAAAATCAAAGATTTAGAAAGGTAGATGAGAGATTAACAAGATAAAGTAAAGATTGACAAAGAAATGAAAACTTACTTGAAATTAAATGAATTTAAGGTGCAAGACAAGGTATTTAAATTGGACAAGAAATTAAATGACAAGATAATTAAATGGTGGAAGACTAATTGTCACACTTAGCCAACAACAAAGAAAATTAACAACTAATGACTATTTATAGGGGAGGATTAAGGAAGCTTCCTCCCCTCTTTCCTTTTCTCTTAATTACAAGCTTAAGGCCCTCCTTCTTTAATTCTTCATTAATTGCATGCGTAGTCCTTTTCTTCTAATCTTCTTTAAACTTGGACTTTAAGGACTTTTGGCTTTGGGATTTCTTTGAACTCGTCTTTAAACTCTTCAATAAAATAGACTTGAATTCTTCGGCTTTTGATAAACTTCCGTCTTTTGACTTTTTCTTCGATAAATCTTCAGAATTGGTCTTGGACTTCCGTTCTTTTTGCACTCTTGACTTCTTGACTTCGTCTTTCATCTTTTTCTTCAATAAAAGTCCGTAAATGTCCGTGAATTCCCGTGTTTTCTCCACTTTTCACCTTTTCGTCCTAAATCATAACAAAAACACAAACCACGCATAATTCCGACATAAAAGACATAAAATACACGTTTTGGTCCGGTTATTATTGTAATTAAGTGGTAGAAAAGATGGGTGTTTACACACCTATCAAATCCCCTACACTTGACCATTGCAATGTCCTCATGCAATGCATTAGTTACAAAACAAGATTACACTTTTCATCATAATCAATCCACGTTGGCCTTTAAAGAGATAGAAAATTAGAAACTTACAAAATAAAGAAATCAAAATCATACCTTGGGTTTTGAAAATGTTATAAATAATCATCATCCTCAAGTTTTCACTTTCTCCAAACCAAGCTTAAAAACGAGATCATTGTTATTATAAGTTAGTAGACTAACATGAACTCATGTGGGCCAATTACTCACTTAGACTCCCTTATTCCTAGAGGTATCTATTATATTTTATTGTTGTCTTGAATGATCACGAAGATGCATTTTTGACTTATTTCGATAGTTTATTAGGCCGAAAATAAAGTGAACGATTTAATCAATAGTTAGCTAAAGGACAAAATCTTTTAAAACTGCTTCTCGGGACCTCATAAAGTTCATATCTTGGCATAACTCGCTTCGCGATTTGAGACCTTTCTCGGACCGATATTTGGCAGCGACTTCATACTTCAAACCTTGAGAGACGTTCATGAAATTATGGTCTTCTCTTCATATAGGAATTTCTTCACTTGAAGTTTTGAGAGATTCATACTTAGACCACGACTTCTTCATTTTTCTCCAATCTTTATTTTGGACTTTGATATACAACGATCCGCCTCCTTTTATGACTTGGATCTATTTATCCTCATACCTTGTTAGGGTCTTTTCGGATACACTTCTCCATGACTTTTGGGGAGTATTTGCTTTTCGTCGTGTGTCTCGATCCTTAATATTGATTTTCGATAAATGATTCTTCACATCACTTTGGATCTTTAGCAACAAAATATAGCCCTCATGCCTTGTTAGGGCCTTTTCGGACTCGCCAATCTTCGCATCACGCTTCAATAAGTTATGCCTTGGCTATGAACTCTAATCCATACCGAGCAACTTTTAAACGATCTTGGGCTAGAAGCTAAGTAACTTTTCAAATCGTACAACCTTATTTATTAGCAGATAAATTTATAAGCAAGCGATAGGAGAATAGGCTCATAATTAACTCACATAAATTCACGAAAGAATACCGAACTTATAATTGGCTCTATCATCTCTCGTTCTCCACAGTTTAAAATCTCAAGTAATGAGACTCGTGGATACTTAGCCTATTAAATCAAAGTTTTGGGTTTTCGAGTCGCCTATAGGATCTTGCAAATTCTTAGACTTTTTCAAGTTTAGAAATCGCATTTTAAAGTTCCCTTGATAAACGACTCTCTAGGATCAATTATAGGAACTTGCGAAAAGTTCTAGTTCTTAACCCGTAAGAGTTAAGACTTTCGCGTTTTATCGCTCCCTATATAAAAGCCTAGCAAAACTTGACTTAAAACACGTTAAGGATACTAGCTAGAGTAACTTAGATAAGTAAACTCGGGTTGAGTCAAAAGATTCATAACGTTTGAAAATTAAAACCACTTATTAAACATTTATTCTAATAAGGCAAGAAAATAACTATATAAAAGGTAAAAACTAATAGGCCAAAATAGATCAAAAATTTTGAAAAATGTCGAAAAATTGATTTTCCGGTTAAAATGAGGACAAATACAAGGAAAAGACCACTTAACTTCGATAGAAGTCCCCCCTACACTTAAGATAAACATTGTCCTCAATGTTTAAGCATGTGGGAGTAAACTCCCCTACACTTAGGACATTGTGCACTTTGTTTAATTCTCGCTAAGGAAAAGACAACTAAAGAGATTCCTATTTTAATATTGAGAAAATATAAAATAGTGAATCGAAAAGAGTTTAGGATAGAACCGGGAAGAAGTAGACACGGAATCACGGGTCGTCAAGAATCATCAAGAGTAGATCATTAAAGCTCGAATCCCTGATTAAGAAGTGAGGAGAGGAAATAGCAAACCAACGGGTCTCCCCTACACTTATGATAAAGAAAGCGAAAAGATAGATGCATGGGTTGCCTCCCAAGAAGCGCTTGATTTTTGTTAACCGAGTCGTGAGCCTGACTCGACCTTGATCATCAACGGAAGAAGTATGAAACATATCCACCAGGATCAAAGACATAGTTTTCGTCCATCAATAAGCACAAGCTTAAGGCGAACAAGGCAAGCCAAAGAAGAGTAGGCAAGGTTCCTTTAAGCAGTGATGGAGCACGGTGGAAGCAAGGATGAAGTGGTGCAAGCATGTCTTCAAAATTTCCAAAGATTTTTCCTTGTATTTCATCAGGTGGATACTGAGATGGCTTAAAGACTTCAATACCGGGGTCGAACAACTTTTCCTTTAGGGGAAAATAGCACTCAGTCTCAGCAGAGTGTGAAGAAGATCCGCAAAGAAGCACAACCTCGTCCTCAGAAGGGGGACAAAGAGGTGTCAAATCATATGTGCAACGGATATTGGTGTCAACCGGTTTCTTCTCCTTTGACAGAATGTTCTTCAAATCCAAAGTAGGATCAAGACGATAATCTTCAAAGTCATAAGGAGGAGCATCACTCTCATGAGGGAAGTAAGTGTTGAGAAATTCAGAGAAATCTTCCTCAAATGAGTAATCGTCCAAAGTAGGATCGAGTGATGGCGGAGGATCTTCATTATGTGAAAAGTCGCTCGAAAGAGTATCGGCCTCATCAAAATCATCGAAAGTGGGCATCTCGGGATACTCAGAAGTACAATCATCAAAATCATCCGAGTCTGAGCTAGAATCATCATCATAAGCGTCAAAGACCGGTTGAGAATCATAAATGGGAGAAGCGTCCAAAGTGGAGAGAGAATCATCCACATCATCGTGAAAGAGTGGATTACCGATGGAAGAATCGAATAGAGGATTGTCATAGACGGTAAAGTCATCGAGCACATTAATCATATTCATTGATTCTCGTCCAAAAGATTTGCCTGTAAGCTTTCCCATTTTAAAAACTTTTGAATCATCCCCGACTCGTAAGATTAACTCACCTTCGGCCACATCCACTAAAGCTCGTCCGGTTCTCAAGAATGGCCGACCAAGTATTAAAGGAATACGAGGGTCCATTTCATAATCAACTACGACAAAATCGACCGAGAAAGTAAATGTGCCAACTTTGATGAACACGTCTTCGGCTATACCAACAGGGTAAGCGAGAGTGCGATTTGCAAGTTCGAGAGTCATCTTTGTTGGAGTGAGGTCGGGTAATGATAGTGTTTTCCAAACACTTAGTGGCATCAAATTAATACTAGCCCCGAGATCAGCAAGGGCTGTAAATTCTTCAGTTTTGTTGAACACGCAAGGCAACACAAAACGACCGGGATCTCCAAGCTTTTCCGGAAGTTCTTTAAGAATAAATGCAGAGCAGTTTTCATTTAAGCGTGTGTTGGCGAGTTCATTCAGCTTCTCCTTCTTGCTAAGCAATTCCTTGAATGCTTTGACAAATTTCGGCATGTGGCAAAGTGCTTCAACAAGGCTAATGTTGATGGTCATTTGAGATAGCATATTCACATATTTCGATACTTGACAGTCATTCTTGGTTAGCTCGTTGGTCTTGCCTAAGCGAGAAGGGTACGAGATTCTAGGTTTATAGGTGGAAGGTGAAGGTGTAGTCGGTAAAGGTTGAGATGTTGAAGGGTCCTTCCGAGAGACATCGTCATGACGAGGCGGAGACGGTAATGGTGTACTAATACTAGGTGTAGGAGGAGTAGGGATACATGGTGGTGGAGGAGGTGTAGATGATGGGGGCGGGATTGGTGGTCCTACGATGGTGACTCCACTACGAGTAGTAATAGCACTCACATTAGCTCGCGGATTGGTGATGGTGTTTGAAGGTAGAGAACTTGAAGTAGAAGGTTGAGTGGCGGGCAAGAAACTAGCCAACAGATTCTTTAATTCAGTCGTTTGAGTGCTGAAGGAGGATTGAATATTATCGCGAACCTCGGTTCTAATGTCATTACCTTGCTTCATGATATCTCCTTTCAAATTGATTATTTGGCTCTGTAGATTCTTGATTTGCTCACCTTGAGTTCTCATGATGGCGTCAACATCGGGATTAATGGGTGGGGTTTGTTGAGTGGGTGGTTGATAAGGGTTAGAAGCTCTTGGTGGGATTTGGTTGCTTCTATTGTAGTTGTTGGCGGAGTTTTGGTTTTGAGGAGAAAAACCGGGTGAAAGGTAATTGTTGGATCGGTAACTCAGCAGATTTCTATCCCCTTTTTGTCTAGCTTGGTAATTTTCCGGTGAATAATTACCATAAGCTGCATACACATTTTCCGGATTTCCTTGAGTCGAAGGACAATCGGTGTATGGGTGAGGACCGCCACATGTTTCACAATGATTAGCAACCGCTTTAACTTGTTGTTGTTGGTTTGAAGCTAGAAGCGTAATACTTTTGCTCATTTCAGTCATCATGCGGGTGAGTTCGGTCATCTCAGGGTTTGCTGAGGTGGAGGAAACATTGACTCTCGGGTTGTTCCTTGAAGAAGCAGAGGAATCCTAGTTTTTGTGGTGAGTAGTCATGTTCTCAATTAACTCTCTACACTCCTCGGGTCTCCTTTTCATGAATGTGCCACCGGCGGCTACAATGATCGTATCACGATCTCAAAAGTCAAACCGTTGTAGAAAGTATCGATTAAGGTCACAAGGAGCATGTTGTGGTTTGGACATCTATCGATCAAGACATTATATCGCTCCCAAGCATCAAAAAGAGATTCATCAGGGTCTTGCATGAAACCGCTGATTTGATTGCGAAGGCTTGTGACCATGGATGGTGGAAAGTAGCGCGACAAAAAGCGTTGAGTCATGTCATCCCAAGTGTGAATAGAATTCTTCGGGAGACGATCAAACCATTTCTCGGCATGATGCAATAAAGTGTGTGGAAAGAGTTGTAGGCGAAGTTCATCCATTGTGGCACCAGCCAACTTCATGCTTTGGGTGATTGTAATGAACTTGTCGAGGTGTTTGTTGGTATCATCATCAGGCAATCCACAGAATGGGTTTGTTTGTACTTGCTGAATCAAGTGGTGCTTCAACGAAAACTCAGGAGCGTTGATTTGCATCGGCGCAATCGGTCCTCCTCGTCCAAACATTGTTGGTTGACAAAGCTCCTCCATGGTCCGAAGATCGGGCTGTGGAAGAACATTGTTGTTATTATTATTATTATTGAGGTGCGGTGGAATGTTGTTGTTGACACCTGACATAGCTAAATCTTCTTGAGGCTCAGGCTCTTGATAATTAGAAGATCTAGTACGCATACACCTAAAAATGCAAAGAAAACAAAACCAAACACAAAGACAATATATATACACAATAAAGATAAAATCTTTTTGGATTTTTGAAATTTTTAATTTTTATGTATTTTTATCAATTTTTAATTTTTATGATTTTTTGAATTTTTTATGCAAGAAAATAACGCTCACAAGTGAACGGATCCCAAAAAGCAACGCGTCTCTCACAGAAAACCGTTAATCTTTACGAAAAGAGCCGGCAGCGGCGCCATTTAATAACTAGGTTTTTACTTAGTAAGAAAATTAAAGTTCTTTGATGTGTGTCTAATCGAATTGATCTAGGCTATCTATGTGACTCAGTCGTTCTTTGGTGAAACAAATATTTTTGGTTGTTTTTAAATAAAAGTGCGGAACAATTAAAGTAAAGGTGCTCTTAAAGTAAATCTAAGTCTAATTAAAATAATAGTGCAAGTATTTAAAAGCGTGACTAAAATTAAAGGGCACTAAAGTAAATGACGCAAATTTAAATCTATCTAAGGCAATCTTAAAACGCAACTAAAACTTAAACTAAGGCAAGACTAAAATTAAGCTAAGACAAATAATCTTAAAGTGCAATTAAAATAAAAAGGCGGGAAAAATAAGCTTTTAAAATAAAAGACAGAAATTTAAAAAGAAAACCAAAAAGAACCTGACAAGAAACCCTTGATTCGGAAGTTTAAAACTTTCGAATGAACTAGCTTGACTCGGAACTTTTTAAGTTCCGAATGAAACAGGCTTGGTTCGAAAGTTTTTGCTGATCCGGAACTTTTTCCTTCCCTTGATCCGGAACTTCGTTCGGAAGATATTGATCCGGAACTTTTCCCCTTGGTTCGGAACTTTCGAATTGATCCGGAACTTTTGAGAAGTTCCGAATGAAGCCCTTGGTTCGGAACTTTGGAGTTCCGAATGAACACTCTTGACTCGGAAGTTTTGGAGTTCCGAATGAAATGCTTGACTCGGAACTTTTAAAGTTCCGAATGAACACTTGCTGATCCGGAACTTTTCCTTCGTTCGGAAGTATGAGACTTCCGAATGAGTAATGCTTGAGTCGGAAGATTTCCTTCGTTCGGAACTTGGAATGTTCCGGATGAAGAAGCTTGATACTGAACTTTAAGACTTCCGAATGAACACTCCTTCCCTTGAGTCGGAAGATTTCCTGGGAACAAAGAAACAGAAACAACTTTCCCGAAGAACAAGGAAATCAAGGTAAAGACGATCTAACACAAATTTAACCAAAATCAACCAAATGATTTAATAAAACCAATAACAAAACATCAATTAATCATAAACAAACAATCAATATCAAGAAATCTAACAACTTTAACCACAATATCAAAAACCGATTTGGATCAAAATAAAAGCATGAATAAAAACATAAACATAAACACAAAAATCAAAGATTTAGAAAGGTAGATGAGAGATTAACAAGATAAAGTAAAGATTGACAAAGATTAAATGAAAACTTACTTGAAATTAAATGAATTTAAGGTGCAAGACAAGGTATTTAAATTGGACAAGAAATTAAATGACAAGATAATTAAATGGTGGAAGACTAATTGTCACACTTAGCCAACAACAAAGAAAATTAACAACTAATGACTATTTATAGGGGAGGATTAAGGAAGCTTCCTCCCCTCTTTCCTTTTCTCTTAATTACAAGCTTAAGTCCCTCCTTCTTTAATTCTTCATTAATTGCATGCTTAGTCCTTTTCTTCTAATCTTCTTTAAACTTGGACTTTAAGGACTTTTGGCTTTGGGATTTCTTTGAAATCGTCTTTAAATTCTTCAATAAAATAGACTTGAATTCTTCGGCTTTTGATAAACTTCTGTCTTTTGACTTTTTCTTCGATAAATCTTCAGAATTGGTCTTGGACTTCCGTTCTTTTTGCACTCTTGACTTCTTGACTTCGTCTTTCATCTTTTTCTTCAATAAAAGTCCGTAAATGCCCGTGAATTCCCGTGTTTTCTCCACTTTTCACCTTTTCGTCCTAAATCACAACAAAAACACAAACCACGCATAATTCCGACATAAAAGACATAAAATACACGTTTTGGTCCGGTTATTATTGTAATTAAGTGGTAGAAAAGATGGGTGTTTACACACCTATCATCGCTCCAACACACTGGAGATCTACATTTCCGTCCATACAAAGCTTCAAATGGCGATGCCTTAATACTTGCATGATAACTGTTGTTATACGAAAATTCCACTAAAGGCAAATGACGTTCCCAGCTTCCACCAAAATCAATAACACATGCTCGAAGTATGTCTTCCAACGTCTGAATAGTCCTTTCGCTCTGGCCATCAGTCTTGGGATGATAGGTCGTACTCAAACTCAACTCAGTGTCAAACGCACGTCAAAGAGATCTCCAAAATGCTGAAGTAAATCTACTGTCGCGATCCGAAATAATTGACAAAGGTACTCCATGTCGAAAAACGATCTCCTTCACATACAC
This sequence comes from Glebionis coronaria, assembly GCA_025667525.1. Taxonomy (NCBI): domain Eukaryota; kingdom Viridiplantae; phylum Streptophyta; class Magnoliopsida; order Asterales; family Asteraceae; genus Glebionis; species Glebionis coronaria. The sequence continues at coordinate 701,042,023 of CM046874.1, forward strand.
ACTAGTAAGTCTCTCTATACCATTTGTCTTCTTCATAGGCAAAAAGTGAGCAGATTTCGTCAATCTATCCACTATCACCCAAATCATATCATAACCACTAGGAGTTCTTGGTAAACCTGTCACAAAATCCATAGCGATCTTCTCCCACTTCCATTCCAGAATCTCTGGTTGCACCAATAATCCAGACGGACTTTTGTGTTCAGCCTTAACTTCCGCACAAGGCAAGCACTTACTAACGTATCGAGCAATGTCTGCCTTCATATTCGGCCACCAATAGACTTTCTTCATGTCACGATACATCTTATCCGATCCAGGATGTATCGAATACTTCGTCTTATGATATTCGTTCATAACCAAATCTCGCACTCTAGGTACTCCTTCCTCAGGTGGACATAACGGTAACCAAATTTGGTTCTCGAAATACCTCAGTCCATTCGACTTCACTACAAAAAGCGGATTCATAATTCTTCTCAAATTATCTGCCTTGACATTCTCTATCATCAACCCATTTGCTTGAGCATTCAATATCATTCCAGTCAAATCAACACTCTCTGTCATCACCAAAGCTCTAACTCTAAGAGGCTTTTCTCTTTCCTTCCTACTAAGTACATCAGCTACTACATTCGCCTTTCCAGGATGGTACTGAATCTCGCAGTCATAATCACTTAGTAACTCAACCCATCTCCTTTGTCTCATATTCAACTCCTTTTGGTCCAAAATATGTTGCAAACTCTTGTGGTCCGTGAACACAACACACTTGGTTCCATACAAGTAGTGTCTCTACAACTTCAACGCAAAAACTACAGCACCAAGTTCCAAATCATGTGTAGTGTAGTTCTCTTCGTGCTTCCTCAATTGCCTTGACGAGTAAGCAATCACCTTCTCACGTTGCATCAATACAGCTCCATAACCCTTGTGAGACGCATCACAATAAACCCTAAAGTCTTCAATTCCTTCCGGCGATGATAAAATTAGAGCAGAACACAACTTGTCCTTAAGCGTTTTAAAATCAGTTTCTTCATCTAGACCCCACTCAAACGCCCGATTCTTCTTAGTAAGCTTGGTCAATGGCTTCGCGATCAACAAAAATCCTTCGATGAATCTCTGATAGTAACCAGCTAAACCAAGAAATTGTCTAACTTCAGACGGCGTTGTCGGTACTGACCAGTCCTTAATTGCCTCAATCTTGGCAGGATCTACATGAACACCTTTGTTATGAATCACATGCCCAAGAAATTGCATCGATTCCAACCAAAATTCACACTTAGAGAATTTTGTGTACAGCTTCTCCTTCTTCAACAATTCCAAAATTGTCCTCAGATGCTTCTCATTCTCTTCCTTGCTCTTGGAATAAATAAGGATATCGTCAATGAACACAATGACGAACTTATCCAAATACGGCTTGCACACACGGTAAATCAAATCCATAAACATAGCAGGCGCATTCGTCAAACCAAACGACATTACTTGAAACTCAAAATTCCCATACCGGGTACGGAAAGCACTAATAGGATATCTTCCTCTCTAACTCGCAGTTGGTGATAACCCGATCTCAAGTCGATCTTCGAGTACACACTTGACCCTTGCAACTGATCAAATAAGTCATCAATCCTCGGCAATTGATACCGATTCTTGACCGTCAATTTGTTTAGCTCCCTATAGTCGATACACATTCTAAACGATCCGTCTTTCTTCTTCCCAAACAACACAGGCACTCCCCAAGGTGATTAACTCGGTCTAATAAACCCCTTATCCAACAATTCCTTCAACTGATCGGACAACTCCTTCAATTCTGACGGTGTCAATCGATAAGGCGCACGAGCAACTGGTGTAGCTCCAGGCACCAAATCGATCCAAAATTCTACTTCACCAGATTGCGGCAATCCCGGCAACTCTTCAGTAAAAACTTCAGGATACTCTCGAATCACTGGCACATCCTCCAATTTCGTCTCTACTTCAACGTCACTAGAAATTTGCGCCAAAAATACGTCACACCCTTCCTCCATGTACCTCATCACCTTCAAGCAAGATATTACTCTCAAACGGGAAGTACATTCGTCACCCTTCACCGTCAACACCTTGTTTCTCAACGGAATCTAAACTATCCTCTCACCACAAACAATCACCGCACCATGCGAAACTAACCAATGCATCCAAATGATTACATCAAATGATCCTAGCTCTATAGGCATCAAATCAATATCAAACACGTAATTCTCTAACTTCAAGGAACACCCTTTTAGTATGCATTTAGTGCTAACAATATTTCCATCGGCTAATTCCACATTATAGTTAGTTGTTAACATTACTGGTTCTCTATCGATAAGGTGACTGAATTTTACATCTACAAAGCTTCTATCCGATTTATGCTAGCATAACGAGCATCAAGTAAGAACTCACCGGTTACCACGTTCGGACCTTGAGTCTTGTTTGCAGTCCCCACCACATAAGCTGGAGCAGCAACGTTTCCTTCTTGTCTATTCCCAGCCTTTGGAAAATTTCCCTGTTTGTGTCCCTTCCCACCACAACCAAAACATACCATTACTCCCGTGGTATTTGCCCCTGTCGCCACCCCTCTCGCCCTACACTCCACAGCCTTATGCCCAGCCTTTCCATATTTGTCACAAGCAGGAGGGCAATTCCCCACATGATACAAAATACAAGGGCCACATTTGGGATTGACCTTGTTTACTCTAGGCACTGTGGCATCTATCATCCCATCATAACTTCTCTGTTTAAATTGTTGATTTCGATTAGACCCTTGGGTGTTATTACGATAACCCCAACGATTCTGACCTTGTGATTAAGTAGCTTGAGCAGACTCCCATTTCCTCTTGTTTTCTTCAGCTACACTGTCTTTCTTATCTTGCACATTCACATCCATTAGAGCGTGTGCCATTTGGACACCTTCATCAAATGATCTCGGATTTGACAAAGTATTCTCACCTTTTATGTTGCTTGACAATCCTTTGATATATTGCTTCATTTTCTTGCGGTCATCCGCAAAAGCATTAGGGCATAGCAAGCACAACTCACTAAACCTCCTTGTATAAGCAGTGATGTCATTGTTTCTCAACACTAGATGTCTCAGTTCATCTTTTAAATGACCCAATTCCTCTTCAGGACAAAACTTCGTAGTCAAAAGCTCCTTCGTAGCAGCCCAAGTCCTCCCATTAGCTACTACAAGCCCAACGGTAGACACTTGGTTGTTCCACCAACTCAACGTGTCATCAAGAAAAGTAGCAGCTGCAAATTTCACCTTATTCGCCTCAGTGTATCCACTGGTTTCAAACGTGCTTTCAATCTTCTCCACCCAATGACGAAGTTCCAAAGCTCCTCAAGTCCCACGAAACTGCGTAGGTCCGCATTTCATAAAACCGGCATAAGAACATTCCCTTGGGACTTGTGGTCCTCCAGCATTTCCACCTTGGCCTTGACCTCTAGTTGCACGATCTGCCTGAAGCGCATTAGCGATCGCCTCTTGAATCATAGTGTTCACACGAGTAGCCGTCAACTTTGGAGGCATGGTGGAAAATTAGTCATACAATGGTTCACTAATGTCAGAATCAATTCCTCCCTAACTTCTTCCCCTATACCTCTCTGCAATGACAGGGAAAGAAAACAAAGTAAGTATACACATCAAGATCAAGAAGGATTCCTTTTTCAAGACATAATATAATTACAACAAGCACAATCAACAAATGCTACAAATATTCATCAACCAAATCACAAAAGAGCTAATAAAGACATGTCATAGATCATGAGAGGTAAATATATATTGCATTGATATCAACAAAATCATGACAAGTCATGCCACTATAATCATTCACCGAATAAAACTTAAAGTCATCAAGTTCCATCATAATACCATAGAATGAGTTCAATTACAACGAGGAAATAAAATGAAATACAAGTAACTAATCACGTGGTGATCCACATGATTTCTTAGATGGCGGCTCATCTTCGTCATCATCATCGTCCTTCTCGAGCTCTTCATCACTATCATCCATCTTTCCTTTGCCTTTGGAAGTAGTTCCTTCATCTACCTTCCTTTTTCCCTTCTACATCTATCCTTCACCTGATGGAATCATACGCTTGGCCAAATACAACTTGTCATCAAAAGTATAGTACTCGCCAACCTCTGGTGGTTCGATCATGAAATGCGTGTTCGCATACTTTGGATCACTTCTGAACTTCCATGCATCCATCAAGAAAGGTCTTACACGAGCCTCCTAACATCAAAGACGGTCATACTTGATACGATCTCCCTTGATTCCTGCAAACTCAGCACATAGATTTTCCATAATCATTTTCAACTTATCTATCTTAGCCCTTTCACGATCTCTAGTATTGTTAGCTCTCAACACACCAGAATAAAATCTCTGAAAAGCTTTCTCATTTTCCTCAAACCTCTTAATCACCCTTGTCTCTACCACATACCTCTCGTACATCAATCGATCAAACTTCTGCAAGAAATGCATAGTGTTCTCATAGTTTTTCGGCCTAGGAAAGTAAACCCTTGCAATGTTCTCGTGGAGAGAACATGCACTAGCCACAACACTAGATTCTGCTTGATCATCATCACTATCACGAGCAACTCATGGCAAACCTCTCACATAAGCATCACATGTGGGTGTGGCAGAACGAACATGTCGCTGCTCATATCGATTAGTCGGTGGCACATCAGGTCTATATGGTGACCTATTAGGTTGTACAACGTCCGGCTCAGTCTCCCCAACCGCATCCGCAGGAATTCCATCGTCCACGGGATCCTCTTCTGGTTCCTCATCGTTATCGTCACTCCCACTAAAATTATCCACATCACTATCAACTTCATTCCTTGCAACCTCGTTCCTTTCCTCTTCTGGTTCAATCCATTCATTTTCGCCTTGCGGGTTTGGGGCATTAGGTCCACCCTCAACTCCTACAACGTACTCGTCTCCATTTCCGTTCGGTGGTACTTCAGCCATTTCTACAAATAAAGAGGAAGCACGATGCGATTTGGGTTATCGTTGATCGACTTACTAAGTCAGCTCATTTCTTACCGATCCGCAAGGAAGATTCGGTCAGTAAACTCGCCGATAATTACAAGAAGGAGATCATGATACTTCATGGTGCTCCATCCAGCATCGTCTTAGACAGAGATCCTCATTTCACTTTGCAATTTTGGAGGAGTCTGTAGAAAGCTTGGGGTACAAAACTTAAGCTTAGCACGACTTTTCATCCTCAAACAGACGGGTAATCGGAGCGAAAGATTCAGACATTAGAAGACATGTTGCGGTCATGTGCGTTGGAATGGACGCGAGATTGGGACGATTACATATGTCTGGTAGAGTTTGCATACAACAACAGTTGGCACGCAAGTATCAAGTGTGCTCCATTCGAGATGATGTATGGCAGGAAGTGTCGCGCCCCAATCTGCTGGATCAGGTTGGTGAGCGAACACTTGAAGGACCAGAAATGATAGAGTTGACTAACGAGAAGGTCGCAGTAGCTAAGCATAAATTGCAAGAAGCACGGTCACGTCAGAAAATTTATGCCGACAAGCATCGTATGGACTTACATTTTAAAGTAGGAGATCACGTCTTCCTTAGTGTATCACCGGCACGTGGTGTTAGACGTTTTGGAATCAAAGGGAAGCTTAGTCCTCGATTCATCATGTCGTTTGATGTCATTGAGCGAGTCGGTGAAGTATCTTATCGTTTAGCGTTACCTCCGTAGCTTTCTCATGTTCACGATGTTTTCCATGTGTCCTTACTCAGAGGGTACAAGTATCATCCCCTTCACATGGTTCAGTATCCACTGGAATAGATTCGTGAAGATCTTACCTTCATAGAAGAACCCGAATGAGTTCTTGACAGACAAGAACGAGTCATAAGGAGGAAGACGATTCCATTCGTCAAAATCATTTGGAGGGATCATACCGAGCGGGAAGCCACTTGGGAAATAGAGGAGTCTATCTGGGCTTCTTACCCTCATTTCATATTTTGAATTCGGGTATGTTCTTCTTTTCCAGTTTACGTTATCTATAATTCGGGGACGAATTATTCTTTTTAGGGGAGAAGAGTTGTAAAACCCGCATGCTTTTACCATGAACAGTACATATATAATCATACGTACATGATTAAAACCTTCCTAATATAACATGTTTACGTTTCACGAATGTTAATTATAAGCATATTAATACACGATAATTATTAGCAACAATATTTATAATCACGAACATGAAATCATGAACGTAAATAATCACGAACCTATGATTATGTATTTACGTAATATGTATTATGATTACGTACAAGAATATATTATAACACGAACAATTAATAAATAAATCACGTAAACATGACCATGTGAACACGTAATATGTTAGAACACGGAAAACAATGGGTTTCCCCTTGTGGGCCCCACCTACCCGTGGCATGAACAAAAGAAAGGGGCCAAGCCCACTTTTGTTTTTAACTAAATAGAAAAACAGGGAAACATGTTTTGATATTACAGAAAAGTTAGAAAAACATAAAACCCTAGCCTCCTTTTTCTCCCTTTTGGCCGCCGATTAGAACACCACAAGAAGGGGTGTTTGTTTATTTTTGGTGATCTAATTCTAGTGAGATCGTTCGTGTTATTATTCTCCTTTTGTTTCAGGCATCGTTAATCCTTAAACCTTTTCTTTTTAATGGTTTATTAGATCAAGAACACATGAATCATGGGTTGATTAAAAACTATTAATAAAAACATGTTAATTAAATCATGGTGTAATATAACATGGTGGTTTAGGGGTGTTTTGGTTTGGCTGATGCGTGGAAACCGAGAGCCGAAGCTCTCGGTGGTTGTATGATCACCACCAACCGAGACCCCATGGTCTCGGTGTGGCTGTGTGTCTCAGCCGCAAGGATCAAGGGACCCCGACGCATGTCGGGGTGGCCTTGTGGTGTTGTTGGAGGTCTCGGCTGAAAACAAACAAGCACCACCGGCTTATGCCGGTGGCTAATATGACCAAGCAGGGGGACCAAGCCGCGGCAGCAGGGGGAACCACCGGCTAACTGCCGGTGGGAACTTTGCTAAGTCAACGGCTAGCCGAGAGACCAAGGGGAACCACCGGCGTAAGCCGGTGGCTGTTCTGCGAAAACAGTGGCAAACGGCCAAGCCGGTTCGCCACTGTTAAGGGTGTGTTTGTTTGGTCCGGTTCAAGGGTAAACACGGTCCGGTTCATGACATGTCTAGATTTAAAACACGGGTTCGGTTCACGTCTTAATTTTACAAGTTAATTATTTTTACAAGTTAATTATTTCTACAAGTTTATTTAATTACAAGATTAATTAAATTAATTTAACATACTATATAATTAATTTAATTTAGACATGACTTAGGTTAATTATTATTAATAATAATACATGATTTTAACCTAAGTATTTTATGATTTAATTTAGACTAAAGTAATTAATTAATTATTAAAACATGACATGTAATTAATTAATTTCCATGACTTAGGTTATATTAATAATAAATATTAATACATGTTTTAACCTAAGTATCATTTACACTTTAATTTAATTAAATCATGCTATATTTAATTAAATCTTAAAACATATAGTTTATTTAATTTACATGTATTAATTAATAAACTATACTATTAATCTCATGACTTATAATATTAATCAGTAAAACTTAAGCTTATATTATTAGCTTAATAATTCAGCTTATTTCGAAATATGGAAACTTTCTATTTTTAGAAACTTATTTATTTTAAGCAGCTAATCTATTTATAGAAACTTTCTATTTTTAGAAACTTATTTATTTTAAGCAGTTAATCTATTTTTGGAAACTTTCTATTTTGGAAACTTTCTATTTTTGGAAACTTTCTATTTTAGGGAACCTGCTATATTTAGAAAGTTACTTATTATTACACAACAAGTATAATAATACAAGAAATACAAGTAATATTTAATCAGAATATCCAGAATACATGATAACACAGCATAACTATAAAATCGGTAAAACAAGACATGAACATATAAAACAAGCTAAAACATGATATAGAACCAGTTATGTACTCAGTAATCAGAATACTTATACAATTATATTATCTATGTAGCATTAGTGAGATCAAAGTAGGACTCTTTTCCGTTCGTATTCTTCATTCACTGGACATAAGGTACGGATTCTCCGTCCTTTCAGTATGGACATTCTTTCCTTATTAGGATTCCCCGTAATCAGCCAACTGTTTTTCAAGTATATGTTTTATATGTTTTGATTTGCTTATGTTTAATTAAATGCCTAAGCCATATATATGCATGACCAGTTTCACCTAGTTATGGAGGTACCATAACCATAACACTAGAGGCACCAGTGTTATGACTTCACCACGGCGGAGTGATAGCTCGTGGCGTCCCTTTCAGCTTTTGGCCATATTATTATGTTATCATGTGGGGCGTATGGGTGCATCCTAGGTTACATGTTTTTACAGATTATTCAGGTGAATGTGGTGTGTGCCTTGCATCCTTCACAAGGAGCTGATCCCTCCTACCCAAACTTATATTAATTAGAGGCAGCCCCTCTAATTGCATAACGAGGTCACCCCTCCAAGTATTCATGCACGTTGATATTTCATGACCTATATTGGTTAATGGTAAACATGTTAAACAGTTTTTATAAGATAAGCATGAGGCTTTTCAAACTATAAAACCAGTTTTACTAATTTATACCAGGTTTTCCAGGACTTAATCACTTCCGCTGCTATATGTTGTATATGCTTATGTTATTCATTCTATGCGTGTATATCCGTGCACTGAGCGTTATACTCAGCCGTTTTCCTTTCATTTTCCCAAAATGGCAGGTACTCAGGGACGCTCGTAGACTTTAAGCGTACGTGCATATGGATTGGAAGCTTTCTAGGCTTCATTACTTTATGCTTTTCATCATACTATTGCTACTTATTTCCATGGACATTGTTTAGTCCTTTCCATTTACAGTACGTATGTTTGTGTGTGATGAGCTTTACTTTGGGGTACCGATGTTTGTTTACGGTATTTCCTTTATGGTCATGTAATGATTAATACATATATCATTGTATACTTTGATGACACGCCATAATCACGCGTGACATTCCATTTATCAAAATAGGGTGTTACAATTATGGTATCAGAGCCAAGGCTTCGACCTGTAGGCTCTCAAAATATGACCTGTGATTAGTGGGTAGTCATTATGGTCTTCCTAGAACTGACAGTCGGTTTTCATGCATTCATTGTTTTCATGCATTCATATATATGTCATTGTCGCAGGTTTATGACTAAGTAATGGTTGGTACAAGACTGGCCCTTTTGACCGCCGGTTAGAACACCACAAGAAGGGGTGTTTGTTGATTTTTGGTGATCCAACTCTAGTGAGATCATTCGTGTTATTATTCTCCTTTTGTTTCACGCGTCGGTAATCCTTAAACCATTTATTTTTAATGGTTTATTTGATCAAGAACACATGAATCATGGGTTTATTAAGAACTATTAATAAAAACATGTTAATTAAATCATGGTGTAATAAATCATGGTGGTTTAGGGGTGTTTTGGTTCGGCCGACGCGTGGAAACCGAGAGCCGAAGCTCTCGGTGGTTGTATGATCACCACCAACCGAGACCCCATGGTCTCAGTGTGGCTGTGTATCTCGGCCGCAAGGATCAAGGGACCCCGACACATGTCGGGGTGGCCTTGTGGTGTTGTTGGGGGTCTCGGCTGAAAACAAACAAGCACCACCGGCTTATACTGGTGGCTAATATGAACAAACAGGGGGACCAAGCCGCGGCAGCAGGGGCAACCACCGGCTAACTGCCGGTGGGAACTTTGCTAAGTCAGCGGCTATCTGAGAGACCAAGGGGAACCACCGGCGTAAGCCGGTGGCCGTTTTGCGAAAATAGTGGCAATCGGCCAAGCCGGTTCGCCACTGTTAAGGGTGTGTTTGTTTGGTCTGGTTCAAGGGTAAACACTGTCCGATTCACGACATGTCTAGATTTAAAACACGGGTTCGGTTCATGACTTAATTTTACAAGTTAATTATTTTTACAAGTTTATTTAATTACAAGATTAATTAAATTAATTTAACATGCTATATAATTAATTTAATTTAGACATGACTTAGGTTAATTAATATTATTAATAATACATGATTTTAACCTAAGTATTTTATGATTTAATTTAGACTAAAGTAATTAATTAATTATTAAAACATGACATGTAATTAATTAATTTCCATGACTTAGGTTATATTAATAATAAATATTAATACATGTTTTAACCTAAGTATCATTTACACTTTAATTTAATTAAATCATGCTATATTTAATTAAATCTTAAAACATATAGTTTATTTAATTTACATGTATTAATTAATAAACTATACTATTAATCTCATGACTTATAATATTAATCAGTAAAACTTAAGCTTATATTATTAGCTTAATAATTCAGTTTATTTCTAAATATGGAAACTTTCTATTTTTAGAAACTTATTTATTTTAAGCAGCTAATCTATTTATGGAAACTTAATATTTTTAGAAACTTATTTATTTTAAGCAGTTAATCTATTTTTGGAAACTTTCTACTTTTGGAAACTTTCTATTTTTGGAAACTTTCTACTCCCTCCGTCCCATAATAATAGTCCACCGACCAAAAACACGCAGTTTAATAAAAACATCACTTTTTCAAGTTTCTCTCTCTTACTTTTTACACAATTACAATTATACCCTTAACCAATTAATTTACAACTTTTTTTATTATTTGTAATAATATATTAAAGTAAGGGTAATATTGTAAACTTGATATATATTTCTTATCTATTTTTGGACTGGACTTTTAATATGAGACGTCCAAAAATAGTAAGGTGGACTGTTACTATGGGACGGAGGGAGTATTTTTTTGGAAACCTGCTATTTTTAGAAAGTTACTTATTATTACACAACAAGTATAATAATACAAGAAATACAAGTAATATTTAATCAGAATATCCAGAATACATGATAACACAGCATAACGATAAAATCGGTAAAACAATACATGAACATATAAAACAAGCTAGAACATGATATATAACCAGTTACGTACTCAGTAATCAGAATACTTATACACGTATATTATCTATGTAGCATTAGTGAGATCGAAGTAGGACTCTTTTCTGTTCGTCTTCTTCGTTCACTGGACATAAGGTACGGATTCTCCGTCCTTTCAGTATGGACATTCTTTCCTTATTAGGATTCCTCGTATGCAGCCAACTGTTTTCCCAGTATATGTTTTATATGTTTTGATTTGCTTATGTTTAACTAAATGCCTAAGCCATATACATGCATGACCAGTTTCACCTAGTTATGGAGGTACCATAACCATAACACTAGAGGCACCAGTGTTATGACTTCACTACGACTGAGTGATAGCTCGTGGCGTCCCTTTCAGCTTTTGGCCATATTATTATGTTATCATGTGGGGCGTATGGGTGTATCCTAGGTTACATGTTTTTACAGATTATTCAGTTTAATGTACTGTGTGCCTTGCATCATTGACAAGGAGCTGATTCCTCCTACCCAAACTTATATTAATTAGAGGCAACCCCTCTAATTGCATGACGAGGTCACCCATCCAAGTATTCATGTACGTTGATATTTCATGAGGCTTTTCAAACTATAAAACCAGTTTTACTAAGTTATACCAGGTTTTCCAGGACTTCATCATTTCCGCTGCTATATGTTGTATATGCTTATGTTATTTATTCTATGCTTGTATATCCGTGTACTGAGCGTTATGCTCAGCCGCTTTCCTTTCATGTTCCCAAAACGGCTGGTACTAAGGGACGCTCGTAGACTTTTAAGCGTATGTGCATATGGATTGGAAGCTTTCTAGCCTTCATTACTTTATTCTTATCATCATACTTTTGCTACTTATTTCCATGGACATTGTTTAGTCCTTTCCATTTACAGTACTTATGTTTGTGTGTGATGAGCTTTACTTTGGGGTACCGATGTTTGTTTCCGGTATTTCCTTTATGGTCATGTAATGTTTAATACATATATCCTTGTATGCTTTGATGACACGCCATAATCACGCGTGACATTCCATTTATCAAAATGGGGTGTTACAATTATGGTATCAGAGCCAAGGCTTCGACCTGTAGGCTCTCAAAACATGACCTATGATTAGTGGGTAGTCACTATGGTCTTCCTAAAACTGACAGTCGGTTTTCATGCATTCATTGTTTTCATGCATTCATATATATGTCATTGTCGCAGGTTAATGACTAAGTAATGGTTGGTACAGGACTGGCACTATTTAGTCTCATGTGCTTTTATCGAAACTTTTAACTTTGGGACCAACCCATTGGCGTCCCCTCGCCATGTATTTTGTTTTGAGTGAACTGACCATAGGCGTTCACTCTCGCGCATATAAAAGTTTTCATAAAACTGCATCATGCATTCATGTACTAGTTTTCCTGCATAAAAAAATTTTCTCATGATTTATTGGTATAAATTTTTTTCATGTATATATTTTAAGTTTTGATCAGTTTAATCATGTATTTTTATGTTATACTATCAGATGGTTCTCACACGCTAGCAGGAACAACTCAATGCAGCAGTCCAAGCTGCAATGCAAGCTATGCTTCCTCAGTTGAGGAACGAAATCAGGGTTGAGGTGCAGGCTGCCAACAATCAGCAACAGCACCCAGTACCTCCTCCTCCTCCTCCAGCAACATTGGTCACATGGATGGAGAGAATTAATAAGCTACGCCATCGATCTTTCGCTAGCCCCAGTGATGTTGAAAGCTGGTTGGCTCACATTAAGAAGATATTCGATGCAATGGGCTGTGACCCCATCTTCAAGTCGAGGTTGTCCTGTTACCGGTTCGAAGGTGATGTGCTATCATGGTGGAAGGCACTGAAGCAGTCTGAAGGAGGTGATAATTGGGTGGCTGGTTTGACTTGGGCTCAATTCAGGGATTTGGTGATGGGACAGTTCTTTCCCAAGGCTGAGCAAGACAAGCTGAAGAGAGAGTACCATGGAATCAGATAGAGAGCTGGAGAGAACAGCAACGAGTTCATGCAGCGCTTTCTTCGTTTGGCTGGTTTTCTTAGCGCAGCAGCAGGTACTCCCGAAGAGCAAGCATACCACTTCCGGTGGGATCTTCGTATATCGGTTGCCAACAACTTGGTGTGTGCTACGTTTAACACAGTGGCACAAGTGGCCGATGCAGCACGTAAGCTGGAGATGCTGCAAGAAAGAGAAGAGTTCGTGGAAGCAGAGAGACCCGAGAAGGGGTAAACATTCGTTATTCAGCGGTGACCAAACCGTATTCTTTCAGCATATGTCAATTTTTACATCTCTTTTAAACTATATCTTCCAGGCAGAAGACTGGGGACCGGTCTCAGCCAGCTACTCAGCAACAGCCTACTCAGCCCAAGGGAAACGGTCAGACTCACCACCGTTCTGCTACGGATAGGCGTGGCGGTAATGATAATTACCGTAACAACGCTGGAAACTCCAACAGCAGCAGGTCCTTACACTTACTCATTTTCTTATGATTACATGCATTAGTTCATAATTCTGACACATTAGAGAATCTTCTACCAGGAATCATGGTAACGGGAAGGACCAGAACCAAAGGGGTTCACAGCCAACCGTCCAGCTATCACTAGTATCCAGCTTACGAATTTTATTTTCGCATTGTCCTTTGTACCTATTATCATGTCTCATGTATACGGTTCTTATCAGGCTCTCAGCCAGCAAGGACACCTGTTAGAGGATATACTCATCCTCTTTGCACTACCTGCAACAGCGACGCATGCTACAAGTGTGGCCTCCCTGGCCATCGCATGAAGGACTGCCGCAAGGGCGAGATGGAGGGCACATCTGGGCATGCTGATACCAAGCCGCCTCCTACTAGTGGACGCGTTTACACAACTTCTCGCGATCAGGCCAATAAGTCTACAGGTAGCATCACTGGAATCTTGTATATGTATGGTCAAGCTACATGTGTTCCATTTGACACGGGTGCTACTCATTCGGTCATTTCTACTGCTTATGCTAAGAATGTTAGGATATCTCCTATGCCATTAGAGAATGTACTGAACATTTCCACACCTTTAAGAGACTTTGTACGCATAACCCATGTGTACAAAATCCTTCCCCTAGAGTTTGATGACAAGATTCGTCCTGTTGACGCACTTCCGCTGGACATGAATGATTTTGACATGATACTGGGCATGGACTGGCTATCTAAGCATCATCCTATCATTGACTGCCATTCATATCGAGTCATTTTCGGTGATGTTAATGCACCAGATTACATTTACAACGGGTTCGTACCCGGAAGGTCTGTACAAATCATATCAACTCTGCAAGCACGTGCATTACTTTCACATGGTTGCGAGGGCTATCTAGCTTCTGTTCATGACATGGATGCTGAATCCCCATCAATTCAGAATCAGCGGATAGTGTTAGAATTTCCAGATGTATTTCCAGAAGAACTTCTGGGCATTCCACCTACACGTGAAGTAGAATTCAATATCGAGCTCATCCTAAGAGCGGAGCCAATTTCCAAGGCTCATTATCGCATGGATCCTATAGAGATGAAGGAACTGAAAGATCAGATGCAAGAACTTCTGGAACGAGGCTTCATTCGACCGAGCGCGTCGCCATGAGGCGCACCAGTCTTATTCGTGAAGAAGAAGGACGACAGTAAGCGTCTTTGCATAGATTATCGTGAGCTCAACAAGATCACCATCAGGAATAGGTATCCTCTACCACGCATTGACGATCTGTTTGACCAACTCCAAGGGGCCAAACATTTCTCCAAGATTGATCTGAGGTCAGACTATCATCAGCTACGGGTTAAAGAGCAGGACATCGCCAAGACTGCTTTCCGTACACGCTATGGCCACTACGAATTTGTAGTCATGCCATTTGGACTTACCAATGCTCCAGTAGTGTTCATGGATTTGATGAACAGAATCTTCCATGAATTTCTGGACAAGTTCATCATTGTCTTCATTGATGACATCCTGATATTCTCTAAGCCCAAGGATGAACACGAAGACCATCTTTGTACAGTGTTACAGATTCTTCGCCAGAAGTAGTTGTATGCTAAATTCTCCAAGTGTGAGTTCTGGTTAGACAAAGTGGCGTTCTTAGGTCACATTATATCAGCAGAAGGAATCACTATGGATCCAGCAAAGGTTGAGGCTATTACCAAGTGGCCAAGATCGACATCAGCGACTGAGGTTCGCAGTTTCCTAGGCTTAGCTGGTTACTATCGTAGGTTCGTGGAGAAATTTTCCCGTTTAGCACTACCATTGACCAAACTGATGCGGAAAGGGGAGAAATTCGTCTGGACTGAAGAACGAGAGAAGAGCTTTGAAGACCTAAAGAAGAAGTTAGTATATGCACCGATTCTTACTCTTCCATCTGGTACAGGTGGATTTCAGATCTACAGTGATGCATCAGGGAAGGGACTTCGTTGTTTTCTCATGCAACATGGGAAAGTGATCGCGTGCGCTTCACGACAGCTTAAGCCTTATGAGGAAAATTACCCTACGCATGACTTGGAACTTGCAGCAGTCGTGTTTGCATTGAATATATGGAGGCACTATTTGTATGGAGAATCATGTGACATTTTCACGGACCACAAGAGCTTGAAGTACATCTTCACTCAACGTGAACTGAACATGAGACAGAGGAGATGGTTAGAGCTGTTGAAGGATTATGACATTAATCTGCAGTATCATCCCAGCAAGGCAAATGTAGTGGCAGAAGCACTTAGCAGAAAGTCCGGAATGATAAACGGCATTAAAATTAAGGAGGAAATTATAAGATACTTGGAGCAACTAGACATTGAGATCATGGTACGTGGATAGCACGGTTACTGGGCTAATCTTAGAGTGGAACCCGAGTTACTCTCTAGGATCAAGGAAGCTCAGAAGGATGATGGTGAAATCTGGGCGACAATTCAGAATTTGGAGAAGCAGACATAATTTCGAGTATACGCAGACGGTATCTTATGGCAGGGCACGAGACTTTGTGATCCTGATGATCAAGAACTCCGGGAAGCATTGTTAGCCTCCCCATTTTCCATTCATCCTGGTTCGACCAAGATGTACCATGACATCAAGCAATACTTTTGGTGGAGTGGTATGAAACAGGATGTTGCGACTTACGTTTCCAAATGTCTTACCTGCCAGCAGGTTAAGGTCGAGCATCAGCGATCTAGCGGTCTTCTACAACCGTTAGATATTCCAGAGTGGAAGTGGGACAAGATCACCATGGATTTTGTTACCGGTCTTCCGCAGACAAAGAGGAAGCACGATGCGATTTAGGTTATAGTTGATCGACTTACTAAGTCAACTCATTTATTACCGATCTGCAAGGAAGATTCGGTCAGTAAACTCGCCGATACTTACAAGAAGGAGATCATGAGACTTCATGGTGCTCCATCCAGCATCATCTCAGACAGAGATCCTCGTTTCACTTCGTGATTTTGGAGGAGTCTGCAGAAAGCTTGGGGTACAAAACTTAAGCTTAGCACGGCTTTTCATCCTCAAACAGACGGGCAATCGGAGCGAATGATTCAGACATTAGAAGACATGTTGAGGTCATGTGCGTTGGAATGGATGGGAGATTGGGACGATTACATCTGTCTGGTAGAGTTTGTATATAACAACAGTTGGCACGCAAGTATCAAGTGTGCTCCATTCGAACATGTTGTATGGCAGGAAGTGTCGCACCCCAATCTGCTAGGATCAGGTTGGTGAGCGAACACTTGAAGGACCAGAAATGATAGAATTGACTAACGAGAAGGTCGTAGTAGCTAAGTAGAAATTGCAAGAAGCACGGTCACGTTAGAAGAGTTATGCCGACAAGCATCGTAGGGACTTACATTTTGACGTAGGAGATCACGTCTTCCTTAAGGTATCTCCGGCACGTGGTGTTAGACGTTTTGGAATCAAAGGGAAGCTCAGTCCTTGATTCATCGGACCGTTTAATGTCATTGAGCGAGTCGGTGAAGTATCTTATCGTTTAGCGTTACCTCCGCAGCTTTCTCATGTTCACGATGTTTTCCATGTGTCCTTACTCAGAGGGTACAAGTATCATCCCCTTCACATGGTTCAGTATCCACTAGAATAGATTCGTGAAGATCTTACCTTCATAGAAGAACCCGAACGAGTTCTTGACAGACAAGAACGAGTCATGAGGAGGAAGACGATTCCATTCGTCAAAATACTTTGGAGGGATCATATCGACCAGGAAGCCACTTGGGAAACAGAGGAGTCTATCCGGGCTTCTTACCCTCATTTCATATTTTGAATTCGGGTATGTTCTTCTTTTCCACTTTACGTTATCTATAATTCGGGAACGGATTATTCTTTTTAGGGGGGAAGAGTTGTAAAACCCGCATGCTTTTACCATGAACAGTACATATATAACGTACGTACATGATTAAAACCTTCCTAATATAACATGTTTACGTTTCACGAATGTTAATTACAAGTATTACGTACGTGTTTTTACACGATAAGTATTTAAGCATATTAATACACGATAATTATTAGCAACAATAAATATAATCACGAACATGAAATCATGAACGTAAATAATCACGAACCTATGATTATGTATTTACGTAATATGTATTAAGATTACGTACAAGAATATATTATAACACGAACAATTAATAAATAAATCACGTAAACACAACCACGAGAACACGTAATATGTAAGAACACGGAAAACAATGGGTTTCCCCTTGTGGGCCCCACCTACCCGCGGCATGAACAAAAGAAAGGGGCCAAGCCCACTTTTTTTTAACTAAATAGAAAAAAAGGGAAACATGTTTTCATATTACAGAAAACTTAGAAAAACATAAAACCCTAGCCTCCTTTTTCTCCCTTTTGGCCGCCGGTTAGAACACCACAAGAAGTGTGTTTGTTGATTTTTGGTGATCCAATTCTAGTGAGATCGTTCGTGTTATTATTCTCCTTTTGTTCACGCATCGGTAATCCTTAAACCTTTTCTTTTTAATGGTTTATTAGATCAAGAACACATGAATCATGGGTTTATTAAAAACTATTAATAAAAACATGTTAATTAAATCATGGGGTAATAAAAAATGGTGGTTTAGGGGTGTTTTGGTTCGGACGACGCATGGAAACCGAGAGCCGAAGCTCTCGGTGGTTGTATGATCACCACCAACCGAGACCCCATGGTCTCGGTGTGGCTGTGTGTCTCGGCCGCAAGGATCAAGGGACCCCGACGCATGTCGGGGTAGCCTTGTGGTGTTGTTGGGGGTCTCGGCTGAAAACGAACAAGCACCACCGGCTTATGCCGATGGCTAATATGACCAAGCAGGAGGACCAAGCCGCGGCAGCAGGGGGAACCACCGGCTAACTGCCGGTGGGAACTTTGCTAAGTCAGCGGCTAGCCGAGAGACCAAGGGGAACCACCGGCGTAAGCCGGTGGTTGTTTTGCGAAAACAGTGGCAACCGGCCAAGCCGGTTCGCCACTGTTAAGGGTGTGTTTGTTTGGTCCGGTTCAAGGGTAAACACGGTCCGGCTCACGACATGTCTAGATTTAAAACACGGGTTCGGTTCACGACTTAATTTTACAAGTTAATTATTTTTACAAGTTTATTTAATTACAAGATTAATTAAATTAATTTAACATGCTATATAATTAATTTAATTTAGACATGACTTAGGTTAATTATTATTATTAATAATACATTATTTTAACCTAAGTATTTTATGATTTAATTTAGACTAAAGTAATTAATTAATTATTAAAACATGACATGTAATTAATTAATTTCACTGACTTAGGTTATATTAATAATAAATATTAATACATGTTTTAACCTAAGCATTATTTACACTTTAATTTAATTAAATCATGCTATATTTAATTAAATCTTAAAACATATAGTTTATTTAATTTACATGTATTAATTAATAAACTATACTGTAGAATCTTGATAACCTATGAATCTATGAAGTGTGTTGAAGATTCCTAGAGAGAGAAACTAGAGAGAGAAAGTGAGAGAGAAACTATGTGTATTTTTATTCAAAATGAAAAGTGTAATGATCAACAACCAACCCCTTTCCATGGTGGAAAGGGGTATTTATATCCAAGGCCCTTATTTGGGCTTGGGCCGACCCATGACAAGCCCATGGGTCGGTTTCTTACTTAACTTAATAAGTAACACTAACTACGAGCTATTACAACATTAATAATATTGTGGAGTGACCGATACTTCTAATATACGTAAAAACGTATTTCTAACAATCTCCCCCTAAGGGAGGTCACTCCACGTTACAAAGTTCTAAACCTAGCATACTATACTAAGTCTTCGTTCTTCAGCTCGTAGTCTTTTCTTCTTTCTTTTTTTGTTGTGAATATTTTGATTTGATCTTTTAAGCTTTGGCTTGAGAGCATAGTTCTTTTGGCCTTTCACGTGCGATCTTTGCCTTCTTGTGAATCTTGCCTCCTCGTGACTCCATGTTCCACACACTTATGTCTTTTTGTTGAATTCTCGAAAGTTTCAGAGTTTGGTACATCGGAAGACTTCATTTTGCACTTTCTTGAATTTTGTTGAACTTTGATTGCAGAAAAACATAAGCATGTGGGAAAGACTTCAACAGGTACACCGCAACACCACCGTCTTCAACTGGTACACAGCAACGCCACCGTCTTCAACAGGTACACAGCAACGCCACCGTCTTTAACAGGTACACAGCAACGACACGAATAAAATGGCTTTGACATTTTATTCTAATTCGGTAGCATTTTACCTCCGGTCGGTGAAGACCGTTGGACGATATTAGATATCGTACCCGTGACGGATAGTTTCAATTAAGTAACTTCCTGACAGGATTTCGCGGGTAAACCCGTTCTCTTTATTCGACCGTCCAAAGCTAATTGCGAACATAAAGAGTGAATCACTTGGATAAATTATCCTTGTGATTTGAAGCCGTCAATTCATGAAACCTGGAACAAGTGAATTTCAATTAAGATTTTCACCATCGTTGCTTTCCAGTTATCACGAGCTCAATTCATAAAGAATCTTGCACGTCACCTACCAAGTGCTGTTTGATGTTAACACTAGAAGGATTTCCACTCGTCACTGTGATCAATAAAGAGTCACTCTGAGTGTTCTGGCAAGATCATATGATAATGCGTAGAGGCCTGGAACGAGTTTAAGTTCAATTAAGAATTAAACCACTGTTTCTTTCCAGTTTTTCACAAGATTGGTTCTAAAAGAACCGCACGTGTAACCTACCATGAGCTTGTTTGATGTTGGCTCAAGCAGGATTTCCATCTTCATTGTAATACTTACGTATTACTCGGATGTTCTAGCAATATTACAAGAATACCGCGTAGGACTCATGAAAATCTCTTACTTTTCACAGTGTGTGAGAAAGCAAGGAATAAATGGAAAGTGTCCTAATGAGACTTTTGATGATCTCGTGGCTCTAGACTCGATAGTACGTTTTGATTTAGTGAGCGATGGCTGGAGAGGAGTGCCACCTTTTCAATATCAGTCTATTCGGAGTGAATAAACCAATAGATAACCTGTTGAACTCCGTGTGATTAAAACAAATATCTTTTGAGAGATATTTGAGTTAGCTGGGAAGGGTTGTGCATTGCATCACTGGGTCCATGATGTCTTTCTTTAATATCGAGAATCATTAACAAAAATGATCTCAATAGCATATGTATTGACCCGGTTTCTGCCTAAAGTTGTAAGGAGGGCTTCTTTCTTTACACCCTTTATCTTTACAATTCTTTTTCATTCTTCAACCCCTTCAATGCTTACCAATACGTCATAACTAGCACCTTGTTGTGATTGTTCCAGTGCTAGCTTAAGTACTTGGTCGGCATTCAGCTACGTTCACAATCTTTCTCCAACTTTCCTAGGACTTCTAATTCTATCTAGGGAATTGTCCTTGGGAAGATTATATCGGCTCTGATGAATCATTGGACTAAACCTATTCCTACCACCCTTTTGTCACCACATTCGTCGTGAATTAAGCGTGTTTTGGGAAAGTATAGCCACCATGAAAAATCCTTGAAAAAATCACCTAAGGTACTTGTGATATTGAAATCAAAAGTTTTGTACCTTAGGTGTTTTTGTTCATCAAAAACGCTCCCCCTTAACACGTGCTTTGCACATATTAAGTTGGATTATCGTTAAGTCTTTTTCATCTTTTAGCCAAGTATCATTTAAGTCTCCTTAATCCCATTTTCTCCCCTTATCCAAAATGTTAACCATTAATATTTGGGATATTGAATTGATTAACCGGTCTTTGGGTAAAAAATGAAATCGATGTTTGGCCATAGAACATGTTAATGCTCCCCCTTAAATTAATAAGGGATAGTTGTAGTGCTTTAGTATGATATATTTTGAAAGATTTAGAATCTCGTGAGAAATTCTTGAAAAATTATCATACCTTAACACTACATCAAGCCATAAAAGCACAATATTCACAAATTTACATATTCACAATTAAAAACCAATATAGAGTAGACCTGAGATGTACGATCCATTAGATGGATCGTTGAAGTAACTTGTGGTGCACTCCATATGGTCTACCACCAACGAATCTTTCTAAGCTCCTCATCAATCTACGTTCACGGATCTTTTGATCAATCTTCTTGATCACATACTTCGCCATTTGCTTATAACCCTGATGTCAATCCTCAGTCATCTCTGGTAAAGACCC
This sequence comes from Glebionis coronaria, assembly GCA_025667525.1. Taxonomy (NCBI): domain Eukaryota; kingdom Viridiplantae; phylum Streptophyta; class Magnoliopsida; order Asterales; family Asteraceae; genus Glebionis; species Glebionis coronaria. The sequence goes on from CM046874.1 coordinate 701,063,762, forward strand.
ACCCGAATTAAGATGCTCCAACTTTCCTCTGACGTATATGAGAGTCCCATCACTATACTTATAAAGCTCACCCACCCTCATAAACTTCATTAACCCTCGACTGTTCAAGTAGAAAATGTCGTAATTCGGAACAGTAATGCCGGTATAGGGACATCGATCGACATGTTGAGGTAGAACTTGATTCATTGGACGGGTGAGATTAAGCTTCCTTTGGTAGCTTTCAACTCCCAATTGAAGATCTTCAACTCGTTTCTTGATAACAACGCTTCGTGTGAACATACGAAGTGTTGTATTCAAGGCAATGATGTCTTCACGAGCAATATGGGTGAGTTGATCACGGGTCATCATAAGAAACATATCTTCTATATCCTCAAGGCAAATGATAGAAAAATCTCCCTGCTGGATTTTGTATTCTCTGTCATCCTCCCTTTTCAGACGAATCTCCGTCACATGATAATAGCCATTCTTGGCTTCAGTTTTCAGCCCTAAAATACTGGAGATGCGGATACCGGATCTAACGTTACTTCCTGAATTGGCTAAGCAGCAACCCTTGTACGCCCTTCGGACTCGTTCGTCCCAATGAGATGCACCTATAACAGCATACATATCATAATTACGAGTTACCCTTGGGACCCAGAGTCGGTTTACCTTTTCCTCGATCCAGGGTATTGTCCCCCAGTTGGCAGCTTTCAGCAAGGTCAGGGAGGTTGCGTACTTTGATGAACCCTTGAGGAGATACTCAAGATCATAGGTGACGAAGAAGTCGAGAGCGATTTGATTATCTTGAGAAGGATCAAGTGGAGGTGGAGCTCTTTCTGATTCATGGAGACCTGGCCTTTGAACGGTGTTAAGAGCTTTCAGGACCTCGTCATAATAATACTCGAGCTCCATTTGGGTTAACCTGGTTTTGGCGCGAATTCTCTTATCCTTTAGCACTCTCTTCACCAAAGACGGAGTAACCGAAGTCTTATACTCATGAGCCAGAAATGCACACAAGTCTATCGGACTACGGTACGGAGATATAGAACATCTCTGTCAGCGTCTGTGATTGGATCATATTGAGCTGCTGCCGTGATCCAAGCTTGTGGCGGTGCAGTCTCGTCAATCTCCAATGTGTCTGCCCAGTCCCGTGTGCTTGACTCAGGAACAGTAGATTGTGGTTCTTGTTGTAGAGGAGTAGAAATGTGAACATCTACTGGTTCTGATGTAGGCATCTCGGCGGTGTCATGAACAGGCGAGTGTTGTGCAGCTTCAGGTTCAGTTACCGATTCTGCAATCACAGGAGCAACAACAGAACTAACAGGGTTAGTGGTAACAGGTATAGACACAGCAATAGATGTACCGGGAATCGATGACGCCGTAGTAGCATTCACATCATGGCGCCACTTGGATCGTCTTGATTCCGTTGAAGTAGATTTCTCCTTCTGCGCAGCATCTTTTTAAGACTTGGTACCAGACTTAGATGGTTTCTTTGTGCTGGCTACCTTGTCCCCCTTTTTAGGCTGTTTACCATCATCATCCTCATCGTCACCCTCGTTGCTTCCCTTAGCACTCTCCTCATTTCCATCACCACCATCATCACCATCATCATCATCATCATCCTCATCATCATCACCACCATCGTCACCATCATCATCATCTTCTCCTTCTTCTTCTTCTCCTTCTTCTTCCTCTTCTTCTTAACCAGTACCCTCTTCTTGTTCACTATCATCCTTTTCTTCCTCAGACAGAATGTGGTAAGGTACCACACTTCCAAACATCTTAAATAGCCGATCATCCTCCATAATAGCGTCATTGAGTAACTTGTAGAGAGTCCGTTGAATCTTAGATTTATCAAAAGATCCAAGTTCCCTCATACGAGCTTTGGGGATCTTCTTTAATTTAAAATCCGTTAAATCATAAGCAATTTTGTAGGCGAATTCAGAAGGATTGGATGACTTGATCATCAAGTTATCAGCCGCGAGTGTCTTCAACTCATCTCGCAGTTTAGGCATAATGGATTCAACGAATTCTTTCACTCTCTCTTCAACAGAAGCTTCAAGTGCTTCTTTCTGCTCCTTGTATTTATCCCTCATAGCTTGCAGTCTCGTGATTCGTGCTGCATGCTTATCAGCTTCAGCCTGCTTAACCTGAGCTAGTTCTTCTGCATGAGCTTTTCGTGTTAACTCCATCTCTGCAGCGAACTTAGCAAGCATCTCTTCTTGGGCTTTCTTTGAGGCTTCTTTAATTTGCTCTCGTCTAAGTAACTCTTGGCGAAGTTCATTCATCTCTCTTTTTTGATTATCCGTATGTTTATCCAAGAGTTCTGCCATTACAAATGCAGCCATTGAAGATGATGCAGAGCTACTCTGGGTTGGTTGAAGAGGCTCGGTTGTAACCACAGTACTGAGGATGGGAGTTATTGGAGGTGGAAGGAATGGTGTTGAAACCGGTCGGGTTGGTAAGGGCTGTATTGGTGGAGGTTGAGTTACTAAAGGTTGAGTAGGTACCATGATTGTAGGAGCACCGGACTCCTTTTCAACACTTGCTGAAACGGGAATGGATGTCTCCTTCGAAGTAGAATACCGTTCAGGTGATCCAAACTCATAAACATCCTCTGGCTCCTCGTACTCTTCTTCAATATTCATCTGTGCACCCGAACCACTACCGCCCGTGTCTTTCCTACTCCTTTCAATAGCTATCTTCATTAATTTTCTCTCAGCATTGTCAAGAGTAGGATCATCAACATCTTCTTCGTCGCGGAGAACTAACTCATCAACCGTACCCTTTCCCTTCTTAACCTCAGCTTTTTATCTTCTTGGTTTCGGGTTCAGGTAAAGCAGCTGGTTGCTTGCGTTTACCTTTACTCGTGACCGTGGTAGACGAATCTTTTCCTGTCTGAAGGCTTGCTTTTAGCTTCTTGATTTCTAGCAGCAGTAGCTTGTAATCAGCTGAAGCTTTAATTCTATCCGTCAGAAGATAATCGGGAATAGGACCAGGAATCACACCACCAGATGGTCCTTCATGCCTTAGATCCACAGTATGATCAGCCTCTTCAGTGTGATGACGACTTGCTGCACGCCTATCAATAGTAACATCATTCTTCATAAAATAATTAATGATAAGCTTGATAAACCGAGGGTAAGGAAAGAAATTAGTCTTCAGCTTCTTGTTTTGGAAGAGTTGAAAGGTGAATTCTTCCCACAACAATAATGCATAATCTGCATTTGCGCCTTTGTACATTCCATGGAAGATGTTCATAATTGGACCACGCAAAGCATCATGCCCACTTGTTTTCGGTGTAAGACATCTACTGAGAATACCCAAGATTGCTCTCCAAGGTTGACCTACTTTAGCGGTGGTAAACTCAGACACAACTCGTATGTCAGGACATCCAAGAGCATCGAACATCTCCATGAGTTCGTCTTTGGTAGGATCCCTAGAAAATGACATACCTTTGGGTGTATCCCGAATGCCAAATATCTTACGGAAGTCTGAAACAGTAAGTGTCTGCTGCTTGTTGTCGAGAGTGAAGGTTATCTTGTTTGAAGTGCTTTCCTTGGTAGCCCAGAACTCATACATGTAATCATAAGGCACCGAGGCAGTACTCCTTAAAGCATTCTTGAAATGTGAGTGATCAAGGATTCCTATGGCTACTTTAAATCCATGGTGAGTGGATTTTGAGACTTGCTTCAGCCGGTAATTGTTTGGTATGAACTTGAGGGTTCGTGCTTCGGCAATTGCGGCTGCTCTAGAGTCTTGGATTGCTTGTACTGATGGATTAGTCATCGTATCTGCTTAAGATAAGACATGAAAGGTTGATGCACAAAAATATATAGATATGTATCATTATTACTTCTAAGCATAACACATTTCATAACACATTTCAACAAGTACTTATAACAGGCAAACACTATTAATCAAATAACCCTTCATCCGGAACTTTTGGTCCAGAACTCTTCATTCGGAACTCTTCATCCGGAACTCTTCATTCGGAAGTCCTTCATTCGGAACTCTTCATTCGGAAGTCCTTCATTCAGAACTCTTCATTCGAAAGTCCTTCATTCGGAACTCTTCATTCGGAAGTCCTTCATTCGGAACTCTTCATTCGGAAGTCCTTCATTCGGAACTCTTCATTCGGAAGTTCACTCGGAACTTCTTCATTCGGAAGTTCATTCGGAACTTCTTCATTCGGAAGTTCACTCGGAACTTCTTTATTCGGAAGTTCGCTCGGAACTTCTTCATTCGGAAGTTCATTCGGAACTTCTTCATTCGGAAGTTCATTCGGAACTTCTTCATTCGGAAGTTCATTCAGAACTTCTTCATTCGGAAGTTCATCCGGAACTTCTTCATTCGGAAGTTCACTCGGAACTTCTTTATTCGGAAGTTCATTCGGAACTTCTTCATTCGGAAGTTCATTCGGAACTTCTTCATTCGGAAGTTCATCCGGAACTTCTTCATTCGGAACTTCTTCATTCGGAACTTCTTCATTCGGAAGTTCATCCGGAACTTCCTTCATTCGGAAGTTCGTTCGGAATTTCCTTCATTCGGAAGTTTGTTCAGAACTTCCTTCATTCGGAAGTTTGTTTAGAACTTCCTTCATTCGGAAGTTTGTTCAGAACTTCCATCATTCGGAAGTTTGTTCACCATGTTCATCCGGAACTTCTAAACGCAGCCTATTAATGATTAATCTAGTCGCGTTTGTGAGTTCTAAGGCAATCTAAGGAAACCTAACACAATCTAATGATATTTCGAGCAAAACCCATCTAAAACCCTAATCAATTAAACCCTAATTAGGCAAACGATCCCTAATTTTGATAAAGTTGATTATCCGAATCAATTAACAGGATTTAAATGATGAATTAGGCGAATTATAAGTTAAAGATTGATGTTTTTACCTTTTAAATCGAATGAAACAGGTTGGATGATTAATAACGAGAGTTTTGAGAGCTTGAGTGTGTGTTAATGGCGGAGGGAAAATATAAAGTAGAAACAGTGAATATGAAAGACGGGGGGAGGGTTTGGTTTGACTTAGGTCAATTTTTGACCAATTTCACAAATTGTCACTTAAGTCCCCTATACTTTTCTTTTCTTATCCTTTTTTATTCCTTGTCTTTTTATTTTTCCCTAACCATTGTTAAATTTTGGCAACTTAACCTACACACATCTTAAGCATCGCAACCTATTAGCAAATCTCCAAGATCTTAAAGCAATTCCTATCACATTGAACAAGCACAAGTCGTATTCTAAAGCAAGACCACTCATAAACCATTTAGCCAATTAATTTTCCACAAACACTTTTGAAAATCGTTTTGATGACGAAGATGATTTAATATTTTCTCCCCCTTAAACGATGACCCGTTTTCTATTTAAAGAGCTGTAGTCATTGTTTAAAGAGTCAAATATTGATGAAAGCATTTCCAATTTAGTATCTTGAAAAAGATTGATTTAATATTTTCTCCCCCTTAAACGATGACCCGTTTTCTATTTAAAGAGCTGTAGTCATTGTTTAAAGAGTCAAATATTGATGAAAACATTTCCAATTAATATCTTGAAAAAGATTGATTCGTGGTGGCAATAAGATTTCTCTTATTTTGACAAATTAATGCACTGAGACGTACACTAACTCGTGTTAGACCAAGTTGTAAAGTAAACTTGATCCCTTTGCATGATTTGGCTTGTAAATCATGCCCGAGAAAATTAATTCCCGTTGTGAGCCAACGTTTTCCAAGGAAATACGTGACTTTAATATGAAAACCGGGTTGCAGTCAGAAATAACTACAAGCCATAATGGGCATGTTTTAAAAATGTACAACTTTTATACGGACTCTATTTATGGCGCCGTGTCAATTTTGATCGACATTTCTAAAGCCGTAAATATTACCGTACTAAAAGACATGCCCGATTTAAAAAAAACGAAAAATATTTTGGTTTTTCTTGATTTTATAATTTTTATGGTTTTTCTAGGTTTTATATTTTTTATGGTTTTTCTTGGTTTTATATTTTTGTATTTTTCTTTTTGTGGTTTATATATTTACGATAATATACATGATCACGAACAAAGGATACGCCTGAATAGTTTACCACCACTATTCAGCTGATTCTTCTGCCAATTCTTTGAGAGTCGCTGGAGTGAATGATTTCATGCCAAGCTTGTCGATCAAAAACTCGATTCGTCCTTGATCTAAGGCTTTGGTGAACATATCTGCCAGCTGATACTCAGTAGTGACAAAATACAGCTCGATCACTCCGTTCTCCACCTGCTCTTTAATGAAATGGTAGCGAATGTCTATGTGCTTGGCCCGGGAGTGTTGAACATAGTTGCAGCAAAGGGCAATGGCGCTCTTGTTGTCACAATACATCGGGATTTTGTTGAAACCCAAACCGTAGTCAGTTAATTGTGATCTCATCCAAAGGACTTGAGCACAACAACCGGACATGGCGATGTATTCAGCCTCCGTGCTAGAAATTGCAGCGCTTTTCTGCCTTTTTGAAGACCAACTGATCAATCTGTCTCCAAGGAGTTGCACAGATCCAGAAGTGCTACGCCTCGTGTCTTGACACCTAGCATGATCGGCATCTGCGTATGATATTAAAGCAATGGAGGAATCTTTCGGATACCACAGACCACGATGAAGTGTTCCTTTGAGATACCGAAAGATCCTTTTAACAACATGTAGGTGCTTTTCGGTAGGCCGAGCCTGATACCGGGCACACATGCATACAGCAAATTGCAAATCAGGCCTGCTAGCAGTCAGATAGAGAAGGGTGCCGATCATCCCACGGTAAAGTTTTGGATCGACAGTAGTCCCATTCCTATCTTCATCTAACTTGGATTTCTCAACCATTGGAGTATCCACGGGGTCACAATTATCAAAGTTATATTTCTTTAAAGATTCTAGAGCATATTTGGATTGACTAATAAAGATGCCTCTGGGATTCTAAGAAATTTGTAATCCTAAGAAAAATGAAATTTTTCCCATCATTGACATCTGAAAGCGTGTGGACATTATCTTCTCAAAGCGATTTGACAATTCTATGTTAGAGGCAGCAAATATTATATCATCAACATAAATTTGTACCAGAAGCATGTCGTTGTCCTCCTTGAGAGTGAATAGAGTGGGGTCCACCTTGCCCTTGGAGAAGCCTTCCGAGATGAGATATGTTGAAAGGAGATCGTACCACGCGCGTGGAGCTTGTTTCAACCCATAGAGAGCCTTCTTAAGCTTGTACACATGATTAGGAAACTCCGTGCTAACGAACCCATCCAGCTGACTAACATAGACTTCTTCCCTTAGTTCACCGTTCAAAAATGCCGTCTTCACATCCATTTGATAGACGATCATGTTCATATGAGCAGCATACGCAAGGAATAGTCTAATAGCCTCCAATCTTGCAACAGGAGCAAAAGATTCTTCAAAGTCTATACCCAAGGCTTGTTTATATCCTCTAGCAACCAATCTAGCCTTATTCTTCAATACTGCACCCATCTCATCGAGTTTAACCTTATAAACCCATAACAAAGTAAGGATGTTAACCTTGTCAGGGAGAGGAACTAATTCCCATACTTCAAGTCTTTGGAATTCATTTAGTTCCTCCTGCATGGCTTCAATCCAAGATGATTGAGTCATAGCCTGTTGCCAATTTTTAGGTTCAACTTCGGAGAGAAATGCATCAAAGTAGCAATAGAGTGCACTCTCTTGTAATTGATGGCGGGTAGAGACCGGTCGATCGATACTTCCAATGACATTCCTAATTGGGTGATCTTTTGTCCATTTGGTGCTATGTTTTTCAATCCTAGGTGGTCTGGAGTGAACAATAGAAGGAGCTTCTTCTGAGGTAGACGAGGCTGAAGGGTTTTCAGGTATCGCTACACCAAAGAAAGGAAGCTCTTGTAGGTGAGCATGTTCCAGATCGTGATCAATAGAATCCTCTTCAACATCATTAGGCACAAGTAAGGGTGATGATTCAGGTGTAGTTTAAGAATCACTTGGTAAAGGTGCATCCGGTTCAATGTTAATTGAAGATGCATTTGATAAAGCTTCATTAGCAGGAGCAACAACTTCAGGGATTGGAGCTATCACTACAGGTGCTGGAACTTCATCATTTGGGGGATCAAAGAATTCATCAAACAACGGTTGAAACAGTTTATCCCACTCGGGCCTTGTAGGTGGTAAAAATGATGTAGAAGTAGGATTATTGGGAACTAATCCGGAACTAATAGCACCGGTTCCCATCTCATGAAGCGCGGGTTCAGAGTTGCGTTGCTCAGAAGCCATCGCTGTCAGCTCATCGAAATCTACGTCCATAGTTTCTACGATCTTACCAAGACGACGGTTGTAAATTCGGTATGCTTTCTTGGAGGGTGAGTAACCAATGAAAATACCTATATCGGCTTTCGGTTGAAGCTTGCCCAAGTTCTCACTATTAATGTTTGGATAACAAAGAGCCCCAAACACATGAAAAAATGAAACATCGGGTTTACGGTCATGTAGAAGCTCGTAAGGTGTTTTTCCATGGCGTTTCCGAATGATAGAACGGTTTTGGGTGAAACATGCAGTAGATATAGCTTCTGCCCACAAGAACAATGGAGCGTTCGCATAAATCAGCATAGTCCTAGCAGCTTCCATAAGCGTACGATTCCATCTTTTAACGACACCGTTTTGTTGTGGAGTGCGTGCAGCGGATGTTTCATGTGAGATACCAACTTCTTCATAGTACTCACGAAGAGTCTGGTTGACGAACTCTGTTCCATTATCTGTACGAATACGGCGGAAAGTAGTATTTAAACGTACCTGAATGAATTTCAGAAAAGTGATGATAGCCTTCGGTGCTTCATCCTTTGTACGTAGAAATCTAACCCATGTAAACCTGGAGAAATCATCCACAATAACAAGAATGAATTTCTTACCGCTCACACTTTCAGTTCTCATTGGCCCACAAAGATCCATATGCAAAAGATGAAGTTTTTCTTGATTGGTGTCTTCAGCTTTGGGCTTGTATGATTTCTTGGTACTTTTCCCCCTTGAACACGCGGAACATAAATGATCCTTGTGAAATTTGAGCTTTGGAAGACCACGAACTAATTCGTTTTTAGCCAGATGATTAATAGCATCAAAGTTGAGATGAGATAATCTGCGATGCCATAACCATGACTTGGTCTTAGATGCTTTAGAGAGAAGACATACTGGAGAGGCGGCCATCATGTCTTGTAGGGACAACGTATAAATATTTGCACCACGAGATCCCTTCAACAAGTCTTTTCCTTCCAAGTTGTGGATGAAACAAGTATGTTGTCGAAAAGCAACCTCAAGGTTGGAATCACAAAACTGTCCTACCGAGAATAAATTATGACCAAGACCTTCTACATAGTATACCCTTGAAATCGTAACGTTTCCAATCTGATATTCACCATACCCCATTATCTTTGCAATATGATCATTACCGAATTTAACCGTACCAATAAACTTGCTGACGAAATTTCGGAGCATCGAGCGATCTCCGGTCATATGCTTTGAACAACCGGAGTCCAAATACCAGAGGATGATTTGGACCACCTGAAAATATCACCAGACGAGGACAATGTAGAGGTATCGGAATCTGAATGTTCCTTGTTATTAGCAGGTACAGATTTAATAATCTTAGATTTGCTAACTTTAGGTTTCTTAGATTTCCTAGCCTTCTTCTTCCTAGTTGGTGGTGTAGATTCTAGTTGGCTTAAATCCTGAGGTATTTCTTCACTGATAGGCACTATAGTGGGAGCTGACCTAATTAAAGGGCGTTGTTTCCATACTTGAGTGCTAGTGTGCCTAACTAAAGGACGCTCATACCTAACCTCAATGGATGCATTCCTAGTTAAAGGGCACATTTTTCCATCTAATGTAAAGGTCCTACCAGTGGGACGCCATTGCCAGCCAACTTAAGCACGAGTTCTACCCGTTGGCTTCCATTCAAGATCATTCCTAATGGCATTCATTTCATTCACATGATCAATAAGACACAAATCATGACGTTGTGAAAACATACATTCATTACAATTCCAACATTTCAAATCAGAATTCACAAATGGTTTAGGCTTCTGCACAGGCGCAGAGCGTTTAGTCTTAACATGATTCTTTTTATTTAAATCTGAACTAACATTCCTATGGTGAGCTTCTACTTTCTTCTTGTTGGTACTACTAGTGGAGGGCTTGATCTTATCTTTCTTGAGTGGCGATCCTTTAGCCTTAGTAGACTCTTTTACTCCTGTAGAAGGCAAAGTGGGAACATTAGCAACAGATTTTAAAGGTGCCTTACTTGATGGTGCCAATGACGGTTTTGCTCCTGGGGTCTTATTAAATGGAGTTACAGCAATGGGCCTATTAGTGAGTAGTGCAGAACCTGGTTTACCTATGTATTGCAAATATGCTAAGCAATATTGAACTCGCTTAATATATTCATGAGCTGAATAATAGTAGCTACTTGAGGGATCTAAGGCATAAAGATCATCTAAAATATCCCTAACAAGATCTACATGCTTAATGGCATTCCTCATATAATCATCGTAGGTAACCAGGTTTCTCTTATGGAGTGGGTTCTTATAAAGCACTACTGACTTGGTTGTTGGAGCACTAGAGGACGGTGCAGAGTTGGTAGCTAAGTTATTAACAGCTTCTTGTCGGGTGAGAAGAAGTGTCTCCTTTAACTCGGCCAAAACCATGTTTTTGTCAATGAGCAGGATGTTTAAGTCAGAGATTTCCTCACATTTTTGGTTCAATTGTTCAACCTAAGATTGTTGTTGTGCCGCATTAAAAGCGAAGCGTTCTTCTAGTGAACCATAAAGTTTGGACATTCCCTGTCTTGCACGATCCATCTCCCCTAGAATAGACGAAAGTCTAATTTCTAAGTCCTGGTTTTTAGACTCTACAGCCTCTAGTTCCAATTTTAGAGTTTCATTTGATGACACGTCTCTCTTTAATCTCATAATCTCTTCCTCTAATGCCTTAACTATTGCAATCATCTTTTCACTCGTCTCAACACTGTTTTCACAACTATTTGTTATCAAAAGATCCTCATTTTGAGTTTGTTGTTTTAGTTCTAAAGATATACAATGTTGTTCTAGTTGATTAAAGCGTTTGGAAAGTAAATTGTAAGAATCTTGTAGCTTTAAAAACTCAGCGTTAGATTCGTGACAAGAATGATTATCTACCTCATTTACAGTATCAGCAACATTTACAGAGAGATCACACACATCATCACATATATTCACAGCATCACATTTAATCATAGCGGATGTAAGCTCATTCGAATAATTAACATTTACAGTAGTAAGCACATCACACGAAATTACTTGGGACAAGAATCGGTCATATTCGGATAAAATCTTTTCCTTTTCAATTAATTGTAGTTCGTAAGCGGTGTCCATTTCATAAAACACTTTTTGAACTTCTGCAATTTCAAATTCAAGATTTTCCGAAAGAGATGCAAAACTTCTTTTTAGACTTTCGACAAACGGATTGATCTCATTTTTAAACACCTCGTTCATGTGTTCGAAAGCCCATTCTCCGGCGTTTAAGCCATTTGAAGTCGTACATTCCAAAATGACCTTGTCAAAACTAACAAAGTATCGATTAATCTCTTGCAAGTTTAACCATACAGTGCTAACAGGTAGAAGATCCTTTGGAATTTCCTTAGGTCCTTCCATTTTGACAAGTGTAGGAAGTGTACTAGGGTTTTCTTCATTTAACATGTAGGTTGGTGCTGTAATGAGATCTTTGTCCATATGGAAGCGAATTCTAGAATCCATTTTAGCAAGCTCTTGATTCATTTTAAAATAATCACAATCAGGATATTTTGCAAAATTATATGACCGATTCTCATCAACTAGATCCTTATTGGTGCGATCATCGAAAATAACAATTGGGTCTAAGACCAATCCTAATTGGGTTGCATTATAAAGTCTTGGACTATGGTTAAAAGCTTGTTTTGCATACCGTGGGTTAGGGGGAAGGACTTTTTGACGTGATAAGTTAAATTCTCTAAACGAAGCATCAAATAAGTGCACTAGTTGAGAGGCAGCGTATTGTCTTAAAAGCAAATAATCTAGACTTCTAATCTTATTAGCCGCATTAATTTCCATTTCATTCTTCTTAGACTCGAGTAATTCAAAATCCGTTTGAAGTTTTTGAAAATTAGTGACTACTAACTCTTTTTCTTTAAGTTCATTAGAAAGATCTGCTCTTAAGGTTTCAATTTCTTGCGAATGACCCATTTGTTTGTTTCGAAAATGATCATACTCGGGATTTGTTAGAACACTAGACGAAGGCACTAATTCCAAAGTTTGAACTTTCTCGTTGCATAAGGCAAGCTCATCAGACAAATTCTTATTCTTAGCTATGGTTTCTAAGAGTGCAGCATTCATTTGGCTAAGTAATGTAGTAGGAACCATGACCAAATCTTGTTGAGCAGGAGTATGCGTATGCGAAATGGCTCCCGGTTGTGATTCACTCAAAGTCTGGGGACTTACATTGATATTACTATCATTGATTGTCTCCTCATTTGAAAGACTCACCACCGAAGATTCATTCAAATCAGCACGCTCTTGCACAACTTGATGTGGTTGAATACTAGCATCAGTGGTATTATCAGTGGTATTAATAAGTACCTCAGATCTCTTTTCTGGCCCTAGGCTAGAGATAGTTGCCATAAGAGCTGCCTGTGCAGATTGAAGTTCATCGCAGTCTGAATCATAAGCATCAAGATCATCTGCTTGGTATGCTGCATTCTGTGTAGTGACAACGTCTTGTTCAGCAATCCCTGGATCAGCAAGAAATGCAAGCTCCTCTTCATCAAGTTCCCTTCCTTGTGCCTGAGCATTCACCAGATAAATCTTCTCTGCAAACCATTGACCATCCCTTCTCCTCTTGGGTTTCTTGCAATCCCTGGACATGTGACCTTCTTCCTTGCAGTTGTAGCATGTAATCATTCTCAGCTTGCCTGTGGAATTAGCCCGTGGAGGAGTGTTGACCATTGGAGCAGGATTGACCGTGCGTGCATTGGTGGTTGATGTAGTAGGTCTCCCCTGATAAGGTTGAATTGGTTAAACCATTACCCTGCCATTCTCAATAGTAGCTTGTTGGCGAGAATTGGATGAATTCCTCAGCTGATTGTTAGTAGGAGTTGTTCCTCTAAATCCTCGTTTGCTTAAAGTCCTTGTGAGGTAAGCAGACATAGTGGCTAACACTTCAACTGGGTCAGTTCCTTGTTTGAATTCAGGAATGGGGACTTCATCATCATCACAATACAGTGCTTGGTCTTGTTGATCTGCATAAGCACTTGAAGGAATACTCATGTGGTCAGGGTAGCTTGTTGGATATGCTGCATTCTCTTGATAAGAAGAATATGAAGACTGAGCATAAGGTGCAATTCTTGCTGGATGAGGTTGTGAAGCATATTGTGGTGAAGGTGCATTAAACCGATATTGTTGCTGATGTGAGGTGGGTGGTTGCGGTAGAATCGAGTATTGGGGAAAGGTTGGTGTCATGTAAGGTGATGGATGATAGGCTTGATGTCCCAAGATATAAGGAGTGTTGTTGTGTGACAAGCTTGGTTGATTCGCCATCAAAGCTAAGGAATCAGGGTACATACCTCGAGGCGAACGGTGCATGATCACATGTTTCTCATGCTGCTGAAGAAAAGCATATAGTTGATCTAAATTGCACTTATGCAAATCCCTGGTTAACTTAACATCGGTAATATACTCACCCCATTCAGCTTGAGGTAAAGTATTCAAAAATTTGGTGTTAACCTGGAATGGAGCAATCACGAGATTGTATACATTCAGATCATTCATGAGAGTAGTGAATCTGAAGTAATAGTCGTGAAGCGTTTCCCCTGGGCTGTACGTGAATCTATCAAACAGATCATACAACTGACATTCCATTTCCTGTTTGGTAAGCGACGTACCTTGTAGCAACACCTTTAGACGTTCCCATAAATCCTTTGCCACCGTATACTGACTTACCATTCGATAGATGTCATGTGGAAGAGCTTGGAGAATGGTTTGAAGAGCCTTTTCGTCTGCATCGGCAACAAATTGTTGAGCTGGTGTAAGTTCTTCAAACTCTCTTGGTCGAGTCACATTGTTAACCACGATGGTACCATAGTCAAGTGGACCATTTAGAATTGACTTAACCATAAGCCTCCCATATACCGGTTTTCCCTTAAGGTATGACATCATACGGCCTTGCCATGCTTCAAAGACTTCTTTAATGAGCATTGGAGGGCGATTATCCGTTCCCGTAATGACGGAAATGTCCGTAAGTGATGTCATCTGAGGCATTAATGAATTCGGATTCATTTTGTTCACTTCAAAGAGACAAAGATTATCGGTTGATCGAGCAGTGAAGTAAAGTTTGTGAGTTGTGTTGAGTTTTTGTTGTAAGAAACCAAGATTAAATCCTCTAAAAAATCGTCGAAAAAACAAGTAAAATATCCCTTGATTCAGAACTTTTGTTGATTCGGAAGTGTTGATTCGGAAGATTTTGGCTCGGAACTCCTTGATCCGGAACTTTTGGTTCGGAAGATTTGATCCGGAACTTTCCTTGATCCGGAACTTTTGGTTCGGAACTTCTTGATCCGGAACTTTCCTTGATCCGGAACTTTCCTTGATCCGGAACTTTTGGTTCGGAACTTCTTGATCCGGAACTTCTTGATCCGGAACTTTTGTTGATCCGGAACTTTTTGGTTCGGAACTTTACTAGGAAACAGAAGGTTGTTCGTATGAACAGTCGACTATGAATATGAAGATTAAAACCAGATTTTTACCAAATAACCCAAAAAGTTTTGTGATTTCTACAATAATAAGTAAAAACTAATCCTTATCTACTAATCCCAATTACAAAAACACCAAAAACTCCAAGAATCAAGATGGATCTTCTTAAAGAACACTAACACAATCAAAAACTAAATAACAACACAAATCATTACCTTAAATCACCCCATAGCTCTTGATACCAAATGTAGAATCTTGATAACCTATGAATCTATGAAGTGGGTTGAAGATTCCTAGAGAGAGAAACTAGAGAGAGAAAGTGAGAGAGAAACTATGTGTATTTTTATTCAAAATGAAAAGTGTAATGATCAACAACCAACCCCTTTCCATGGTGGAAAGGGGTATTTATATCCAAGGCCCTTATTTGGGCTTGGGCCGACCCATGACAAGCCCAGGGGTCGGTTTCTTACTTAACTTAATAAGTAACACTAACTACGAGCTATTACAACATTAACAATATTGTGGAGTGACCGATACTTCTAATATACGTAAAAACGTATTTCTAACATATACTATTAATCTCATGACTTAAATATTAACCAGTAAAACTTAAGCTTATATTATTAGCTTAATAATTCAGCTTATTTCTAAATATGAAAACTTTCTATTTTTAGAAACTTATTTATTTTTAAGCAGCTAATCTATTTATGGAAACTTTATATTTTTAGAAACTTATTTATTTTAAGCAGTTAATCTATTTTTGGAAACTTTCTATTTTTGGAAACTTTCTATTTTTGGAAACTTTCTATTTTATGAAACCTGTTATTTTTAGAAAGTTACTTATTATTACACAACAAGTATAATAATACAAGAAATACAAGTAATATTTAATCAGAATATCCAGAATACATGATAACACAGCATAACGATAAAATCGGTAATACAAGACATGAACATATAAAACAAGCTAAAACATGATATAGAACCAGTTACCTACTCAGTAATCAGAATACTTATACACGTATATTATCTATGTAGCATTAGTGAGATCGAAGTAGGACTTTTTCCGTTCGTCTTCTTCGTTCACTGGACATAAGGTACGGATTCTCCGTCCTTTCATTATGGACATTCTTTCCTTATTAGGATTCCCCGTATGCAGCCAACTGTTTTCCCAGTATATGTTTTATATGTTTTGATTTGCTTATGTTTAATTAAATGCCTAAGCCATATACATGCATGACCAGTTTCACCTAGTTATGGAGGTACCATAACCATAACACTGGAGGCACCAGTGTTATGACTTCACCACGGCGGAGTGATAGCTCATGGCGTCCCTTTCAGCTTTTGGCCATATTATTATGTTATCATGTGGGGCGTATGGGTGCATCCTAGGTTACATGTTTTTACAGATTATTCAGGTGAATGTGGTGTGTGCCTTGCATCCTTCACAAGGAGTTGATCCCTCCTACCCAAACTTATATTAATTAGAGGCAGCCCCTCTAATTGCATGACGAGGTCACCCCTCCAAGTATTCATGCACGTTGATATTTCATGACCTATATTGGCTAATGGTAAACATGTTAAACAGTTTTTATAAGATAAACATGAGGCTTTTCAAACTATAAAACCACTTTTACTAAGTTATACCAGGTTTTCCAGGACTTAATCCTTTCCGCTGCTATATGTTGTATATGCTTATGTTATTCATTCTATGCTTGTATATTCGTGCACTGAGCGTTATGCTCAGCCCTTTTCCTTTCATGTTCCCAAAACGGCAGGTACTCAAGGACGCTCGTAGACTTTAAGCGTACGTGCATATTGATTGGAAGCTTTCTAGCCTTCATTACTTTATGCTTATCATCATACTTTTGCTACTTATTTCCATGGAGATTGTTTAGTCCTTTCCAATTACAGTACTTATGTTTGTGTGTGATGAGCTTTACTTTGGGGTACCGATGTTTGTTTCCGGTATTTCCTTTATGGTCATGTAATGTTTAATACATTTATCCTTGTATGCTTTGATGACACGCCATAATCACGCGTGACATTCCATTTTTCAAAATGGGGTGTTATAGTGCACTAGCCGCAGCACTAGATTCTGCTTGATCATCATCACTATCACGAGCAACTCCTGGCAAACCTCTCAAATAAGCATCACATGTGGGTGTGGCAGAATGAACATGTCGCTGCTCATATTGATTAGTCGGTGGCACATTAGGTCTATATGGTGACCTATTAGGTTGTACAACGTCCGACTCAGTCTGCCCAACTGCATCCGTAGGAATTCCATCGTCCACGGGATCCTATTCTGGTTCCTCATCGCTATCGTCACTCCCACTTAAATTATCCACATCACTGTCAACTTCATTCCTTGCAACCTCGTTCCTTTCCTCTTCTAGTTTAATCCAACCATTTTGCCTTGCGGGTTTGGGGCATTAGGTCCACCCTCAACTCCTACAACGTACTCGTCTCCATTTACGTTCGGTGGTACTTCGGCCTTTTCTGCAAATACAGAAAGTTCAAGAGTATATAAGGTCATTATCCAAAAATTATATATACATGCATGCACATGTAATGCAAATGTAGTACGTATGCCAATATGCAACAAAATGATAGTTATGCAAATGCAATGCAAAAAATACGATGTCAAGTACTCCGTGTACATTCAGAATACCTCCATATAATACCATAGTATTTACTTAATAAATACTCAGGAAATCATTTTAGTTTCAAAGGGATAAATCTAATAATAAAACAATGCTAAAAGAAATCTTACCGGAGCCATGCGGGATAGTTGTGTGCTTTGGGAAAGAAAATATTTACGACACCAAAAGTTATATTTTAGGACTTTTTCAAAAACGACCTAGTTCTCTATAACTTGTGGCTCTGATTATCAATCTCTAACACCCCCAATTTACCTTGCACAGCGGAATATCACAATTGGGTGCTAGTCAAAGAATCATCACACAAGCCATATCAAACGACTCAAAAGAGACGTTTAACATTAAGAAATTCAAAACCAAGTTAAATTACAACAACAACATTGTCTAATTGTTTCCAAACCCCAAAAGTAATAATAGAGTAGCGTTAGGTCCCCATAAATCTCAACCCCTTAAAAACCGACCAAATTGTTTGACAAGACATCATGAAAATACATTGTCTTTAAGAAAAGGGAGGAAAACAAGTTAGACTGCCCAAAATGTCACAACAACATCCATAGCATGCTCCGCCACAATCATCCTCGATTACCTGGAACACATGCTTAAAATCGTCAACAAATAATGTTGAGCAAGATCTATAGGTTTATAAAATCACAATTGAACATAAGTATAAAAATCATTCACGATTATTCAATAGTATGTTGATCATTACAAACTATTATTTAGGTATTACTCGTTATAGCATAAGCTATTTAATTATGTTTAAGCTCATGACACAGACCCCATACACTAATCACCCGCACCAAATGCTGGCGTGATTCATGTAAAGTCATTGCCCCTCTTAGGTATTCGTTGCAAATTATACCTTTTTCTCAACACAAGTTATCCATACGCAGAGGGTACTCAACGTACTAGCTCTCGTCTAGGATAGGTCGTCAACCCAATAGTACTATCAATTGTTCAAGCGGATATTTCCAATCCACACAAGGATTAAACAATAGTTAACGGTTCATGAATTTAGGGCCTTTTAGCAACTAGCTACTTAACATAATTCAAGACATCATTCGGGTCCAATAATCATTCACGACTTATGTTCCTTTTCATTTAAATAGCATGTATCCCCCTCGCGGGTAAAAATCATTTAAAAACAGTAGAAAGCGAGGTTATATGCTCACCTTAAGTAGTAGTGATAGTAGTAGTAGCGAAGACGTAGACGAAAACAATCACCGACGATGAGGATGCCCCGGGAAATCAAATACAACACCTAACAAACAAACACGAAATGAATCAACACCTTCAAGTACCATCAAGTACTGTATGTACATAATTAAAAACACTCAAAGTTTATATAAACTCACGCCAAAAACCCAAACATGTGATAATTACGGGCTGAATTCCCATACTTAAACATCACGAAATTTTACGAAACTCGCTATAGACTTCACTTACATCGTGTAAAAATCCCACAAAAATTTTCATAAAAAGATTTACTTTTAAGTCTCGCTGCCCAACACATTTCCAACCTTGAAAATCCAGGCAGATTTGTACCCCTACGTCGTAAAACCAATTTGACCCACTTAACCAATACGATTTGTAAATCCGATTTCTAAGTTTGAGAATAGACTCATAACTCCAGGTTTTGAGCTAAATAACAGCCCTCAACCATTTTTGAAACTCTACTTATAGTCCCCTAGATTTGACCTAATATCGAACATAATTTCGGATTGCGTTGATACTCGCCTCCTAGTACACGAATATTCAAACCTCTATTACTTTTGACTCGTTTGGAGTTAAAAGCTCTATCTTATACCAAAACAAAGGTAGAAAGAAGCTCTACAACTACATTATATGATGAAAACCTGGACTTAAAACCACGAAAATAACCTTAAACAATCTGCTCTAAAATGACTCTTTCAAAATCACATGTACACTTGTTTTCAATCAATTTCATCTACACCTATACCGCTAATATCATCATCAAATCATTCTAAATCATACATAACATCCTAAATCACTTGTATGAATAATTCTTCATAAAAATCCATTTCATAAACAAACTATTTCACATGTTTAAATAATTTTTAAATGATCAAAACATCACTAGAAACATAACCCCATTAACAAAATAAATCAAACACCAAAGATCAAAATAAACACCCCCTAGCCATGGGTTTTGGTGATCTAAAACAAAAAAATAATAATTCAAGCTTGTTTAATCATCATTCCTTGTTCATAAACACCAAATAAGAACATGCATAAAAGAAAAATTAATCAAAACCCATTTGTTCATAAGATTTATTTTTTTGGAAAAATAAAGTGAGTGCATGTATGTTTTGAGTGGATTAAAACACTTACAAAGAGATTACAAGAGGTGGTCTATGATTAGTTTCTTCAAAAACTAAAAAAATGATGGTGGTGGTGGTGTGGTGGTGGTAGCCGTCGGCTAAAAAGAGAGAGAGCGAGAGGGTGAAAATTTTTGGAAGTATGAAATGATATGTGTGTGTTTGTTGTCCCTTTTTGTAAGTTTGAAGGGGCCAAAGTTGCCAACTTAGCTATCTTTTGGCCTTATGATAAAACAACTATTTAAAGAGCGGGAATATAACCCACTAGTCGGTTTTGAATTTTTTTGCGGGAGTCGGGGTCCGTCCCGGCTACCTCAAAATACTTTTAAACGGTTCAAACGCACACAAAATGAAATAAAAACGGTTCCGACTCGACTTAACACGTGATTAAAATAAAAACTTTGAAAAATCCAAATATCAATCAATCGATAATAAAAGATAAATTTTGGGCATTCGTCGATATCGTAGTCGTTATTGGTTCTTCTTAAATCGTCAAACGTTAAAATTAAGACCTCCAACATTGGTTTCAACTTAAACCGTCAAACATATTACCAACAATATTTCTTAAAAATTGTATAAATATACGTACATTAGGGATAAATAGTGACCTCGGTTTCTGGGTATCACAAAATAAGCTTTTCATCATAAGCATCTCTTATAAAGTGATGTCTTATTTCAATATGCTTGGTTTTGGAGTGAAAGACTGGATTATTGATAGTGCAGATAGTACTTTCATTATCAATGTAGATTTTGGTATTCATGAAGTTGAAACCATAATCTAACAACTGATTTTGAATCCAAAGTACTTGTCCATAGCAATGAGCAGCAGCTATATATTCAGCTTCAGTTGGAGAAGTAGCAATAATGGTTTGCTTCTTACACTGCCATGATATGAGTATTCTGCCTAGGAATTGACAACCTCCTGTTGTGGATATCCTATCATGATTAGCTCCAGCATAATCACTGTCTGAGTAAGCTTCTAAGTCAAATGTAGAATCTCTAGGATACCATAAACCTAAGTTAGGTTGACATTTAAGATACTTGAAAATCCTTTTCGCAGCATGTAGATGTGAAACCTTTTAATTGACTAGAAACCTTGAACAAGCACACACAGCAAACATAATATATGGCCTTGAAGCAGTAAGATACATCAATGAACCAATCATTGATCTATACAAATGAATATCAACATTTTCACCATGTTCATCTTTTGACAGAGACTTCTTGGCTTCAAAAGGTGTACTTGCACTTCTTTTATCCATACTTGAAAATTTCTTCAAGATTTTAGCAACATACTTATATTGGCTGATAAATATTTCATCGTTCCTTTGTTTGACTTGGAGTCCTAAAAAGAAAGTAAGTTCTCCCATAGAACTCATCTGAAATCTTCCTTTCATTAAAGCTTCAAACTCTTCACACCATGACTTTTTGGTTGAACCAAAAATGATTTCATTAACATATACCTGAACTAAGATAATATCCTTAGCATTCTTTTTTATGAAAGGGTCTTGTCAATGGTCCCTCTCCTATATCCATGTTCCAAGAGAAAATTGAACAGAGTTGCATACCAAACTCTATGAGCTTGATGAAGACCATAAAGAGCTTTAATAACTTTGTAGACTCTGTTGGGGAACTTAGGATCTACAAAACCTGGAGGTTGTGAAACATATACCTCCTCTGAGATAGTGCCATAAAGAAAAGCACTTTTCACATCCATTCGATACTATAAATCCCATATATGATGCAAAGGCCAAAAATAACCTAATGGCTTCTATTCTTGCTACTGGTGTAAAAACCTCATCATAATCTATCCCTTCTTCCTGTCTATAGCCTTGAGCAACAAGCCTAGCCTTGTTTCTCACACCAACGCCTCTTTCATCCTTTTTTTTTCCTAAAGACCCACCTAGTACCAATTACTCTCTTTCCAGAATGGAGATCCATAAGAATCCAAACCTTTTGTAGTTCAAATTACATTAGCTCTTCTTGCATGGCATCTACCCAACTTTCTTCATCAAGAGCTTGAGAGATATTCTTAGGCTCTACTTGTGATAAGAAACATGCAAACAAACAATGTTGATTATCTTTATGATTTTTTCTCTGTTGTTGTTTGATATAACTCACTAGTACATGAGTTTTAGCACTAGCTTGAATTTGTCTTCTGGTTTGCACAACAGACTTTGGGTTTCCAATAATCTAAGTTATATGATGGTTATTGTTGACTATATTAGTGGGAATAGGTCTGACTGGTATTTCAGTTTCCAAATTATTGAAATCAGTCATTGCACCCTACTCATCATAGGAAGCATTTGAGAAGATTCCTTCCTTTGGACTAGTATAAGCATCTTCATTATCCATTTCTTGAAGAATTTCTTCTAGTGAATCAACAGATTTTGCACAATTTGTCATAACAATACTTGCAGATGAAGTACCGCTAGGTTGCAAATGTACTGATGAGCTTTGTAATTCCAAGGTTTCTTCTCTTGAATGCTTAGCACTTGCTCTAGCATTATTTTCTTGATCCATAAGCCTCTAAAGTTCATCATGTGAGGCTTGAGCATCATTTGGTATCACTGGTTGCTTCTTTTGTGGGCTAACAACTGTTTGTGAGACAGTAGGCAAGTGTGGTACATAGATATGAACATCATCATCTTGAGAGTCTGATGAAAAAGGACTTTCCTTTTGAGTACCTGAGCTAGTTGTACTAGTCTCTTTACATGCATTATTAGTTTGACAGTCTTGTTGCATAGAATAGTAATTTATGGAGTTAGTTAGATAATCTAAAGCAAACATCCAAGCATAACCTATTCCTGGGACATTGGGCTTATTCTCTAAGAAATTGGCATGGACATTTTCTTCAACTTTACTTTATGTCAAATTAAAGACTCTATATGCCCTACTTTACAAAGAATATCCTACTAGATATCTTGGATCAGACTTTCCATCAAACTTACCCAAATGATCAAGAGTATTTAAAATAGACACATGACACCCAAAAGGTTTCAAATGACTTATGGTTGGCTTGACACCAGTAAAAAGTTCATAAGGTATTTTATTTTGAGGCTTGGTCACTAACACTCTATTTAGCACATAACATGCAGTATTGATTGCTTCTGCCCAAAAGGTATTTGGCAAAAGAGAATCAGCCAGCATAGTTCTAGCAGCCTCAATTAATGTCCTGTTTTTTCCTTTCAGCTACTCCATTTTGTTGTGGAGTCCTAGGATTACTAAATTGTCTCTTGATCCCTTTAGACCTACAGAATTCATCAAATTCAGCATTCTTAAATTATGTCCCATTATCTGTCCGAATGACTAAGACTTGTTTAGTGAACTATTTCTCAACTAAGGTGACAAAGTCTTTATGTAATTCATTGGTTTCACTTTTAAGCTTTAAATAAGAAAACTCAACTGAATCTACTATAATCATCAGTTATTACTAGGCAAAAGGTCTTGTGACTAATGCTCCTAACAGAAACTGGACCAAACAAATCCATATATAAGAGTTGCAAAGGCTTAGTCACAAATTTGACAATCTTGGTCTTACAAGAGGTTCTATGTTGTTTTCCTTTTTGACAAGCAGTACATGTGAGATCATTTTGAAAAGATTTGGTAGGTAACCCTCTAAACAAATTTCCCTTAACAAGTTTGTTTAGGTTCTTAAAATTCACATGACCTAACCTCCTATGCCATAAATTAGAATCATCATTAGAAGCTTTAGCTAACAAGCATGTAATACCATATGTTAGAGTAATAGTATGAAGATTAAAGGTATATATATTTTCGTGTCTGGGTACTTTAAGCAGTACTTGAGATTCTTTTGGCATCTCAAAGTCTTTGGAGAGTACCAATCAGTCTGAATCTGTGAAAAGTACCTTGTTCTTCTTATCACACATCTGTGATACAAAGAAGAGATTAAACTCGATCAATTCTTTAACAAAGAACACATCTTCAAACTCCAATCTTCCTGTGTTGATTTCTCCTTTGCTAGTAATCCTGCCTTTACTTCCACCAAAGGCTACTGGTCCACCTCTGAATTCTTCAAATTCAGCAAGGAAATCTTTGTTCCTTGTCATGTGCCTTGAGCATCCACTATCAACTATGCCTTTATCCTTCAATTCATTAATCAGATGCTCTTGCACATACATAAAACACATTAGTGTTTAACAGGGACCCAAACCACATTTGGCTCAGATCTTGTGGGACCTACATACTTAAGTGTTTTATAAGAAGTTTTACCAGTAAGATTACAAACACTATCTCATTGTTCCAGGTATGTAATCAAAAACATAAGGTGATTCTATGTATTTAGACTTTCTAGGCTTAAGTACGGTGGAACAAGTGACTTTTGTCCTTTAGGAACCCACATTTGCACTGGTTTTTCATAAGGCTTACTTCTAGGTGACTTAAAAATCTCAAATAAACTCTTAGAAGTTTTGTTAGACTTTGATTTTCTATACGGAAGACTAGCGGTACTTGTATTAATTCTAGCAGTACTTGCAGATTTTAATCTGCCGGTACTTGAACTTAACTTTAAAGGTACTAGACCTTGTTTCATAAGTACTGTTCTAGGTATAAAGTCCTTATTGGTTTGAGGGTGACTTATCGTATTGGACTTGTTTTGATTATTTACCCTCTGAGCCTGATCCTACTTAGGTTTGTCATCTCTTGGTCCCAATTGCCTTTTTCCCTATGCAATTTTCTCATGCCCTTTCATTGTGACCCTATTTGTGCCCTTTTGTTTAGCAATTTTATCTTCATGCACAGTACAATATTTGATAAAATGACTTAAACTACTACACACATAACATCCTCTTCTCTTCAAAGATGATCCAAAAGGTGATTCTGACCTAGTGTTTTCAAAACCTAGCCCACCCTTTTTCATACTACCATGATGTTTTGCATTGCCATCCATTGCCTTACTAGAAGATTTAACCTACTTGGGAGCAGAACTAGTTGTAGGCACATGTCTTTCAGGTATAAATGTGCTCTTTAAAGGTGGATATACAACCTTTTTGGTGACAACTGGTTCATCCTAGGTTAAAGTACTAGAGTTTGATTCTGAATCATCAGTCTTTTTACCATAAATAGCTTTTGACTCATCTAACTCTAAACACTTATCATTATTAGGGGGCATATAAATTCCTGATAAAGGTGGAGGAACTGCTTTCATTCCTTCAGCATCTCTATCATTTTCAGGTGTGTCTTCTGAATCACAAGAACTATCAAAAATCCCCTTGGATAAGTCCTTGTCAGTCAAAGTTATCCCAGGTTGGTACTCTAAATAACCTAGGCATATTTTATCATAATACCCCATTTGTGAATTAATCAGCCCATTCCTTTTGAAGATTTTTGCCATTGATTAATCACTTCTCTTTATTGAACATACTAGCTTTCAAAACTTCATTTTCTGCTATAACATTCATAAGTTGTTTTTTAAAAGCTTTAATAGACACATCTTTTTCTCTCATTTGAAGAGTCAAAATCCTAATTTTCTCTTCATAGTTTTACTGACCCTTTTGATACAAAACTAAATTATCTTCTAACTTAGCAACACCTTGTTTAAAAGAATTTACTTCTACAGTACATGTGTTTACCTTTTGATATTGTTCCTCAAGTTATACTTTAAGACTATTAATCTTAAGAACACAATCTTTAGAACAGGGATGTACCTTAGTGTCTTCATGAGAAAGAGCCATTAAACCATGCTCTTCTCCTTCTTCATGTGTGTCAGTCCAGTCAACCAATTCATCCACTATCACCAATGCCTTAGTTGTTTTAGGACTCCATGGATTTCCGATGTCTCCCTTTGGAAGACTTTCAGTTAATCTTGGGCTGGTTCTATTGTTATTTTTGAACTTCTGGTTGCTACTCTCAGCTTTTTCCCTCTTGCACTTCCTGGCAAAGTGTCCAAGTTTCCCATAGTTGTAGCATTCAACCTTTGATTTGCCATATCCTAATGGTTCATTAGGATCAACATTCATCTTTCTTCCAGTCCTTTTATAGTGTTTGTTAGATCTAACTGAGACCATTGCAGCTTGCTATTTGAGATCCATCTCTTCAATATCAGCATCATCTTTGGAACGTATCATTAAGGGTCAATCTTAGTCTGTTATATTGTCCAACAAAGAATGAAAAGGCATCATTCTCATTGAATAATGCTGAGGATCTTCCTTGTGAGTTCTGAGTCATTGATGGACTGCTTTCAGTACTTTGAGGATAAGTACTACTAATTGATCCACCAGCAGTGATTTGGAAGTAAGTACCGCTACTTGATCCACTAGCGGTACTTTGAGAGTATGTAACACTACTTCCTTTTGACACAAAACTAAGTTAGACTTTGGTATAGATGCCTTTGGTGGCTCAATTCCTTTAACATCCATATCATACACTCTGAGATTGTTGTATATAGATGATCAAAAGGAGTGACATCTAAGTCATCTCTTGTGATGAAGTGCATAGCCATCCCCTTCCACTCTTGTGGAACTCCTCTCAAGAACTTTAGATTAGCTTCTTCATGAGGAATTACCAATCCATGAACTGCTAATTGAACAAGCAATTTAATGAACCTTCCATATCCACTATGGATTCCTTCTGTACTGGAGATATAGAAGTTATCAAAATCTTGTTTTAGAACTAAGTTCTTCATCTTCTTAGATTTGTCATTGCCTCCAAATCTAAGTTTGATAGCCTCTCATATAGATTTTGCATCTTTGTAATGATGAAAGCTAGGTAGTATGTCTTCTGAAAATGCCATAGCTAAGGCTGTTCTGGCCTTTCTTTCTCTGATCTGTGCTTGTACCTCTTCACCAGTGACAGCAGACAAAGCATAACATGTACCATCAGGCAGCCAATGTAACTTATTAGGAGTATTCCCATTCTTGATGACCTGCCATAAAGTATGATCTATGTGGTTCATGTAGTGTTCCATCTGCATAGCCCAAGTCTCATAGTTATCACTTTTGAGAATATGTAGCTTTACAGCAGATAGAGTATGGGGAGAAGATGTAGTTTGTGTGGCTACACCTTGTACAGTTTGTGCAACTGGTGGCTGTGGAACCATTGGTGCAAGTTGCACAATTTGAGGTTGTTCCTGTGGTACTGGATCAGGGATTAGAATTTCTTCCAACTGAGGAGGGTGTTCGCCAGATTGAGACATTGTGTGAGAATTTTTGTGATTGAGGAATTTGGGGTATTGTTCTTCTTATTCAAAGTTTCTCAACAAGCTCTGAAAACCACTTGTTGATCCCTTTGAATAGATCTATATCCTATTAAAGATTTGTACAATAGCTTGTAATCATACTAGAGCACTTGAGAACTCTTACTCAACTAAATAAGCAATGCGGAATCTAACTTATAAAGCAAAGAAGAACATAATTACTCTAACTATTCGATCTTCTATTAATCGACTTTTGCAATAGGTACAAGAAACTCATCATACCTATGTTACTTTTATAGTGAAAGGAACCCTAGAATATTCTATTATGACAAGTATATCACATACGATATATTATTAATATTCTAAACTATTAAGTATATCACATAAGATATACTCTAATTATAACTATATATCTTTACTAAAGATATATTCATCTTTATCAACTTAGCAGTGCTTACATTAACTCTAACAGTACTTGCTAACACTAACAGTACTTGTACTTGTACTAACGGTATTTGGTACATTACAATAATTCCCAAAAGAGGGATAGGTTTATATAAACTCTAAAACATCTATAGATGAGAAAGATGGGAAATGGTTACGTGAATTGGCTTTGCATAACAAGGTTATTGAATCGTTACATTCTGATATTAATGATGTGAACGATCTTACACTTATTGGTAAAAAATGTAGCAACTCTTTAGTATCTTTGAAGATTCGTCCAAATAAGCATCTAGATCATCTAGGAGATGTCTTTAGCCATGCTATTAAGTTAGAAGATTTTGTAGGCGCTGTTTATGACGAAGATGGGGACTACAGTAGTTTCAAATTCCCCCCGAGTATTCGTTGTTTAGGTATTGAGGATATGCCCGTTACTTCACTCCTTTTACTACTCCCTTATGCAAATCAGCTGCGAGAACTGGATCTTACATTCATGGGAATTGAAGATCCTTGCCTGTGTTTCTTGTTCAAAAGGTGTCCCAACTTGGAAGTCCTATGTACAAATCATGTATGTGGAGATATTGGATTGCGAGTTATTGGTCAGGTTTGCAAGAAGCTGCACAAACTTTCCTATTATGGGCGTGCGACTCACATGGGTCTTACTGCTCTGGTACATGGATGTACTAAATTGGAGTATTTACATGTTACACTCTCGGATATTTCAAATGAAGCTATCGAGTGTGTAGGAACTCATTTAAAGAATCTTCGTGATTTCCGTATGGATTTGTTTGAGAAAGACGGTATAACAGATTTACCTCTTGACAACGGGATCCGAGCTTTGCTAATGGGTTGCAGCAAACTCAGAAGGCTACATATCAGTCTTTGTGATGGAGGATTAACGGATGTGGGTTTGGGGTACATTGGGAAGTATGGTCATAATTTACGGTATCTCTTTCTCAATGGTACATGAGAGTCTGATGCAGGACTTCTAGAGTTATCGAAAGGGTGCCTAAACTTAAGAAATCTAGATTTGAAGAATTGTTCCTTTAGCCAGCAAGCTATTGCCACTTTTGTGTTTAATATACACGCACTAAGATATATACGGGTTATACGTCGACATTATATGGATTCTGTTAGGTTAATCATTTGTAGAGTATTCACGTATGCATGGCATGGATTAATTTAGTTTGAAACAGTAAAAGTTATGACCAAGTTTTGAGTAACTGCTTCTACACGTTGAATTTAAAGGGTCATATAGTCACCTGTTCTTTAGGTAGGGTTGTGTTTCCTAGTTTGTAGGTAGATTAGTTCTACACACGTTTTCTTGTGGAGGCTATATAAAGGTCTCATGTAACCTTAATAAACTTGTACTCTCCTTTATCTAATATATATCAGTAAGTTTGCAAGTTTTGAATCTACATTTGGTATCATAGCTAGTTCGATCAGCGCGGGTTTGAGAGTCAGTTTCAAGAAACGGGATAACCCTTCGCTGCGGGGCAGACGCAGCAAGGAAGCGGGGGGTTTTTTTCTTGATGGAAAAAAGGGTTGTTGTTGTAGCTCATTGTCTGTTATTGTGTTTGTTCGTTGCAAGACACTAAACGAGGTTGCGGGATAAACAGATGGGAAGAGTCGGAAAAAAGGCAGGTGGTTTTTGACTCGGTTCGTTTTGCATATGAAGACGGTAAAGGCGGGTGTGTCCTTGTCTTTTGATCGGTGGAAAAGTGCTCTTGGAACAAGTTTGAATGAAGACGTTATGGGTTGCGGGTTTATCTTTGTCGAACTATTATACAGCAGAAGATGGAGAACGGGTAGATGGTTCGTGAGAGTCGTCGTAGCATGTGAAGAACTAGTTCAGACGACGGGGGTGAAGGGTGAACACCGATATGTTCCATGGGCTGTTAATCACGATGAAGAAAGGGGAGTTGTGATGTTTTTATCACAGATTTTGTAATCCTTGTTTCCATTTTTCGTGATAAGAGGAGTCCGACGTTGTTGCGTGAAAAACGGACATGAAAGATCCGTCAAAGCAGGTGGCTTTGGATTTAGCTCGTTTAGCCGGGTGAAAGAAAATGGTTGAAGGCAGTGTAGCTTTGTTTTCTTTGTCGGTGGAGATGCCTCTTGAACAAGGGTGATCGGAAAAAGGATGAGATGTGGAAAAGAACACGGTGTGACATTATGGTGTTGGAGTTCATATCGAGATGACTTTGGACGTGACCGCGGAAGAGGTCGTGAGTCCGGAAAAAGTCGAGATGATAATGAACGTCTTCAACGGGATGCCATGTGACATGTTACAAGTGTGATGAATTTGTTTCGGTTGAACCGATAAGACTTTGGACATAACAGCGATGAAATGGTTCATGATGAAAGTGATTTCGTGTTGCGGTTTGTGAATGACGCGAACAAACGATTAAGGGGTGATTGTTGGGTTAATCGTTTGGATATCACTGCAAGCCGCAGACTAAAGCAAACGCAAAAGTGACAAAGTGTTGCTGTATAATTTGTAACACAAAATGAAAAGTGATGGTTTACTTTATTGAATATAAACTTAGGCTATTTATAGCCAGTACAAAGAAATTGTAGAACACTTCCAACCAATGAAAATACTACTACTCCTAAAGAATTGGTATAACTGATGACCCACTCCTCCACAACTTTCACCTCCATAAGACTCGGACAATTAAGAATACCAATTCTAACTACTGACTAGTTAATAAAACAACATTAAAACTCAAACAAATGTTTCGTCTCAAATGCACCCATGCAACAAACCACGTGAACATTGAGATCCAACTTATTTCATGCAAATATCAAACAGAGACTTAGAAAGACAAACCAATTAATCCAATAATCACCTCCTTAATTGGTTTTCTTCTCCATACTGCTCAAAGCAATGCCGACTCCTCCTCAATCAAATTCGCTTCCTTTTCCCACTTTGGACACTCTGATATAATGCTCCATCTCATTACACTTATAGCATTTTATGTGGCTCTTGTCCCGTTGCACTCGACCATATCCTCGACCTCTTCCGAAACCCCGACCTCCACCTCGGCCACGTCCATATTCTTCATTCTTCGAGTTTCCACAACCACAATGCTCACACCTATGCTCCTTCCCTTTTGTGTTTTCATCCGAACCTGCAAATATAAGTTGATTTTGCTCAGTATGGGTATCTTCATCTTTGATCCTTTCTTCATAAGCTTTAAGTCGACCCACAACATCATCATAACCGATGGTCTTCAAGTCTACAACTTGTTCTATAGAAACCACCATATGAATAAAACGTTTTGGTACCCCGTTAAGAATTTTTTTATATCCAACATTTGGTATCAGAGCGACTTTCGAAGAGGGAGTGACCGAAGGTTTATGTTCTAAGAGATCAAAAGGGTAGCGGAGACAAGTCGTGATTCAGGCCAAATCAGCGGGCTTGTTAACCTAGTTGTTGATCGAAGAACAAATCATTAGAAACTAATGCTATATTTAGGAGAACAAATCAATGATTTTATTAAAAAAATTTATAAATGATTTGGACAGTATATATATTTGAAACAAACTTTCGGATAGTTTAGGCATGTTCGACCCGTTTTCTTTTAGCCTAAACATTTGACCCATCTGATATAAAATGCAACTCAAATGACCCATGTTTATGTAAATTGGTTGAAACTGTTGTGTACCACCATCAAATCGTCCCGTGCTGACCCTTAATGCCCAAAATAATTCCGCTAAAAAATATTAGGAAAGCAAACATCTTTTGTCTTGTGACTTAAGTGTCCCATATATAGTTTCTGTCAACATATATGTTGTTTATTTTGAAGTACGAAATTACAGAACTCGTCAAATTTCAACTCCTTCCGTAGCCTTTCTTTTCCGAAAAGAAGTTGAGAACATCTTTTATTCAAAACTTTTGATAGGTGTGTAAACACCCATCCTTTTACCACTTAATTCGGGCTAAAACGAGACCAAAACACGTATTTAATATCATTTGTTTGGAATTATGCGTGGTTTTTGTGTTTATTGTGTTTTCAGAGCTAACCGGATAAATATTAAAGAAAACATGGGATTGCACGAGTTTTATCAAGGAAAAAGACTCAAGATAAAGTCTATTGTCCAAGAGATGCAAAAGATTTGAAGTCACTAGGCCTATTCGAAGATTTATCGAAGAAAAGGACTAAAGACGGAAGATTTTCATAAGTCGAAGAAACTCAAGTCTATTTAACGAAGAAATTAAAAGACGAGTTGGATTTAATCGACGACAAATCCCGAATCAGAATCGAAAACGTCAACTTTTCTGAAAAGACGAGAAGACAAGAAGAAAGGGAGAAAGCCCACTCACCAACCAACCACTAGGAGTATAAATAGATACTCCCTTCACATTTTAGGGAGAGTTCATTTTTTTTCTTTCCAGTCCTTTGTGGTTCGTAGCTTCATCACAAACACCATTAGGGTGTTTGATGATTTTTCATTTTCTTTTTCAATCTTGTAATCCTTAATCATTAACCTTGTTACTCTTCTATTAATCAATCTATTCCATCTTTTCATTCATCTTGTTCTTCATCATCATCTATTGCAAGTTCTTAAGTTTTTATTTAATTCAAGTTTGATCTTAAAAAGTTGTTGATTTAGTATTTTTGTTGGTGGGATTTATTACTTAAGGTATTTAAATGATTCGTGTTTAATTTGGTAAAACCTTTTTGAGTATTTTGGTGTTTAGATTGGAAATCATTTGGTGACTGCTGTTACTGTTCTTCGCTGCCCAGATTATTCCGAACAAGAATAACTTTCTGAACAGCCAAGTTTATATCTCTCTTATTCGGAATCCTGGATATTCCGAATAGGGGTGTTTACATTTCCTTTACTCGGAATATTTTACATATTCCGCATAGCCTTAATTTTCCGCATAAGAGCAATATTCCGAATGGTCCTTACTTTCCGCATAGAGCAACATTTTCCGAATAGAGGATTTTCCGCATAACTGATACTTTCCGCATAAACCAGTTATTCCGAATAGGCCATATATTCCGCATAGGGCAAGATTTTCCGCATAGGCATGTTTTCCGCATAAGGGTGATTTTCCGAATAGCACTATTTTCAGTAAGGCACTATTTTCAGTAAGGTTCTTTTATTAGTTTCATGTTTTAATTGTTTAACTATATCTTTGTGTTAATTTGTTTACTGTTTTTATCCTAGTCCTTGTTTATTTATTGCACTTACTTACATTATCAAACTAAACCCTCCTTTTGTCACCAAGAACAAATCATTCCACTTTTAACTGAGATCAATTCGAGAGGATTCCGAGAAATCGAACTTTTTCACCACACTAAAAAGTTGGTATCAAATGGCGCCGCTGCCGGCTCTTCTCGTTAAGATCAAAAGTTTTTTGTGAGAACTTGGATTTTGGGATCCGTTCCCCGTGAACGTTACTTTTTCATAAAAATTTTCAAAAACACTAAAAAATATAAAATTTTCAAAAATCCTAAAAAGTAAAAAACATAAAAACCAAAAATATTTTTGCTTTGTTTTTCTTTGTTCGTTCTTTTGCAGGTGTATGCGCACTCGATCCACGTCTTATCAAGAGCCCGAGCCTCTCGATAACTTAGACATGGCTGGTGTACAAAACAACAATAACATACCACCTACGAACAACAATAATAACAACAACAACCCGCCTTTCAACAACATGAACAATAACAACAACAATGAGCACCTTCCGGATAATCGCCCAATGATTGAATTGCTGCAAGCTCATGTCGATGGCAATACGGATCCAATTGTTATACCACCAATTGCCGCCAACAATTTCGAGCTAAAGTCAGGTTTTATCCAGATGGTCTCTGCTCAACCATTCTTGGGACGAACCATTGATGATCCACACGACCATATCAAGAGATTCTTGCAACTCACCAACACGGTCAAGTTCAATGGTGTTCCACAAGAGGTTATAAGGTTACAACTTTTTCCCTTTTCTTTAGAGGGACAAGCCCGGCATTGGCTTGCTAAGGAACCGCCACAGAGTATTCTCTCGTGGACGGATTTGGAAACAAAGTTTATCAACTACTTTTTTCCACCCTCTCGTACTACTGCTTTGCGGAATGAGATCATAAATTTTGAACAAAAGTACGATGAGTCATTCAGTGAATCTTGGGATCGCTTTAAAGATCTTTTAAGAAAATGCCCACAACATGGTTTTACCAAAGTACATCAAATCAATACTTTTTACAATGGTTTAAGCATGAGTGACCAAGATTCACTGAACAGTGCCTCAGGGGGTAATTTATTGGCTAAGACTTCCAATGCTGCTTGGGACATCATTGAGAATAAATCTCGTGTGCAAACCAAGAGTGTTCGGACCAATGTTGCTAGTGCTAGCACTAATGACAGTGACAAGCGATTAGACAAAATCACCACGCTTCTTGAATCGCTTGTCACACACACCGTCAGCAACAACAACAGCAACAACGCCAAAAACGCTCAAGTAAACGCTGTCAGCCAACCTTGTGAGATATGCGGTGGTCCTCACTCTTACACATCTTGTACCGCCACCCAAGACTACCCTGCTGAGAATGTCAATGCGGCATATGGCACCTACCAACAACCTGCTTATCAAGCTAGACCTCAAGGTGACCGTAACTTGCTTAGCTATCGATCCAACAACTATCTTTCACCACCTGGTTTCCCTCCTACCAACTCAAACCAACAACAAAACCTTAATCGCCCTCCTCACCAACAACAACAGCCTCGACAACCATACATCCCTCCTCACAAGCAGCAACAACCACCTCAACGTAACAATCAAGTCTACCAACAACCTGCTTACCAACCACCTGCATACAATGCTCCTCCCAACCAACCCACCGCTCTTCACCAGGAAGTGGAAACTTATATGAGGACTAACGATGCGATAGTGGGAAATCTTCAGAGAGAGGTGCTCAACCTGAAAGCCGACTTGGTCAAGCAAGGAAACGATTTGAGAGCAGACATGAGAAATACGTTGGATAGCCAAACAAATGACTTGAGGAATATGATGGCTAGTTTCTTCCAAAGTAGTCAACCCTCTTCTTCGGGTACTCTTCCGAGTAACACCGTTGCGAACCCAAGAGGGGAGATGAAAGCAATCACCACTCGAAGTGGGAAAGGTACCAAGGAACCCGAGCTTCCTATACCTCCACCGGTGATTGTGACTAAGGAGAACGAGTCGTCTGCTCCTATTCCTCATCCTTCTCCTTCCCCAATTTCTCCACCTCTTCCTTCTACCCCTCCCCCACCCGTGGTTGTGAGTGACCCTATTCCTCTAAAGCCTTCCTCTTCTTCCAATATACCTTATCCTTCAAGGTTGAGGAAAGAGAAGCAAAAGAGCAAGGATGATATTCAGGTTTCGAATTTCCTTAAAATGTTCAAAAAACTGAATTTCAATATCTCCTTCGCTGAGGCTCTCGCTCACATGCCCAAGTATGCCAAAATGTTTAAAGATCTTCTGAGCGACAAGGAAAAGCTCCTCGATATTGCCAACACCCAACTTAATGAGAACTGCTCTGCAGTGCTCTTAAGGAAATTGCCAACAAAGCTTGGTGATCCGGGTCGTTTCTTAATCCCTTGCAATTTCCCGGGAGTAGAGAATTGCATGGCCCTAGCCGATCTAGGTGCCAGTATTAATCTCATGCCTCTAAGTGTTTGGACGCAATTATCTCTCCCAGAGCTAGTCCCCACCAAAATGACTTTGGAATTGGCCAACCGTACGGTTGCTTATCCAGTGGGGATAGCCGAAGACGTCATTGTAGGAGTCGAAAAATTCACCTTCCCTGCTGATTTTGTTGTCGTCGACTACGAGATGGACCCCCGTGTGCCACTCATTGTTGGTCGTCCATTCTTGAGGACCGGTCGCACTCTCATTGATGTTGAAGCCAGTGAGCTTATCATGAGAGTGGGTGACGATAAAGTAGTCTTCAACATGGGAAAGTTATCTAAACAGCCTTCTTCTTACGAGAATGTTAATTGTATTGACGTTCTTGATGAGGCTTGTGAAGAACACTTTAAGGATGCTTGTAAAAACATTCCTACCTCTCTTCCCAATGTTGAGACCGTTTCCTCTATCGACTCATCACTATCTCTATTTGGAGAAAGTGATTTCCTTTGGAAAGATTTGGAAGCCACCTTGGAAGATGTGAAGCAAGACAATGACGATTTTACTGCCACTTGGGATGACGATCTCAGTTTCATTGCAAACATCCTCAGAGAAGACAATCCTTCTCATCCATCTCCCACTGTTATTGCTATCGAGACTCCGACTTCGAATACGCCTCCCGTCGACAATCCTCCGGATTTGGAACTTAAGGAGTTGCCACCCCATCTTGAGTATGTATTCCTCGAAGAAGAGAAGAAGTCGCCAGTCATCATTGCTAAGGATTTGAAGGATGAAGAGAAAGCCCGACTTGTCGCTGTATTGAAAGATCATAAGAAGGCTATTGCTTGGAAGATTTCGGATATTCGTGGAATTGATCCTCACTTCTGCACACACAAAATTCTCATGGAGGACGACTTTAAGCCCACAATTCAAAGCCAACGAAGGGTGAATCCAAAAATCCATGACGTCATCAAAACAGAGGTTATCAAACTTCTTGATGTGGGTATGATTTACCCTATTTCGGATTCACCTTGGGTTAGTCCAATCCATTGTGTGCCCAAGAAGGGCGGAATAACCGTTGTTCCCAATGAACACAACGAGTTGATTCCCACTCGTCTCGTTACTGGGTGGAGAGTTTGTATAGACTACCGCAAACTCAATGATGCCACGAGAAAGGATCATTTCCCTCTACCTTTTATGGACCAAATGCTTGAACGCTTAGCAGGAAATGAATATTACTGTTTTCTTGATGGTTTCTCGGGTTATTTTCAAATACCCATCGATCCCCAAGATCAAGAGAAGACTACATTCACTTGTCCCTATGGCACTTTTGCTTACAAAAGAATGCCTTTTGGCTTATGTAATGCGCCCGGGACTTTCCAAAGGTGCATGTTAGCTATCTTCCATGACATGGTTGAACAAACCATGGAGGTCTTCATGGATGATTTCTCGGTCTTCGGGGATTCGTTCTCTTCTTGCCTTGCCAATTTGGAACGTATGCTACAGAGGTGCGAAGACACTCGCCTTGTTCTAAATTGGGAAAAATGCCATTTTATGGTAAAAGAAGGCGTCGTTCTTGGACATAAGATCTCGAAAGCCGGTCTTGAAGTTGACCGTGCTAAAGTCGATGTTATCGCAAAGTTGCCTCCACCTTCAACCGTGAAGGGTGTGAGAAGTTTCCTGGGTCATGCGGGCTTCTACCGTCGATTCATCAAAGATTTTTCTCAAATCGCTCGCCCGATGACCCACCTCTTGGAAAAAGATAATCCTTTTATCTTCTCCAAAGAGTGTCTTGAAACCTTCAACTCACTTAAGGATAAGCTAACTAAGGCACCCGTCTTGGTTACCCCTAATTGGGAGCTTCCCTTCGAGTTGATGTGCGATGCTAGTGATTTTGCTATTGGAGAGGTTCTTGGACAAAGAGTGAACAAGCACTTCCAACCGATCCATTACGCTAGCAAGACAATGACTGGGGCACAATTGCATTATACGACAACCGAAAAAGAGCTTTTAGCTGTTGTCTATGCTTTTGAAAAATTTCGCCCCTATCTTGTCCTTTCCACCACCATCGTGTATACCGATCATTCCGCGCTGAAGTACTTGTTGACAAAGCAAGATTCCAAACCAAGACTTCTTCGCTGGGTTTTGCTGCTCCAGGAATTTAAAATCGAAATTCGCGATAAAAAAGGAGCAGAAAACTTAGCCGCGGATCATCTCAGCAGACTTGAGGATCTTTACCAAGGGGATCATCCAAACAAAGAAATCAATGATTCTTTTCCCTTGGAGACCTTAATGTCTATAAACTCGAAGTCGAATGAAACCCCGTGGTTTGCGGACTTTGCAAACTATTTAGCGGGTGGAATTCTCAAGGAAGGGTTGACGTCTCAACAAAAGAAGAAGTTCTTTACCGACATTAAGACTTACTTTTGGGACGACCCTTACCTATTCAAACAATGTGCCGACCTGATTATCCGTCGATGTGTTGATGGACCGGCAGCGTCTGAAATCCTTGATGCTTGCCACAAAGGACCCACCGGTGGTTACTTTGGTCCCAACTACACCGCCAAGAAAGTATTTGATTCGGGATTTTATTGGCCCTCCATATACCGTGACACTCACGATATGGTCAAACGATGTGATGTTTGCCAAAAGCAAGGCAAAATCACACATAAAGACGAGATGCCTCAGAATTTCATTCAAGAGTGTGAAATTTTTGATGTTTGGGGTATCGACTTTATGGGGCCATTCCCTTCTTCTAAAGGAAACAAATACATCCTTGTAGCCGTTGACTACGTTTCTAAGTGGGTTGAAGGCAAAGCTTTGCCTACTAATGACGCAAGGGTGGTTTGTAACTTTTTAAAAGCTTTATTCGCTAGATTCGGTGTGCCTCGCGCCATTATTAGTGATCGTGGGACTCATTTCTGCAATGACCAATTTGCTAGAGTCATGGCTAAGTACGGTGTAAATCATCGTCTTTCCACAGCCTACCACCCACAAACTAATGGCCAGGCTGAAATATCCAACCGAGGACTGAAGCGAATTCTTGAAAGAACTGTGGGAGAGCATCGTGCCGCATGGGCTGATAAACTCGATGATGCTTTGTGGGCTTTCCGTACTGCTTACAAGACCCCGATCGGCTGTACGCCTTATCGTCTTGTGTACGGGAAAGCGTGCCACCTCCCCATTGAGTTGGAGCACAAGGCTTATTGGGCCTTGAAGTGGGCTAATTTTGATATAAACAAAGCCGGTGACCTACGCAAGATCCAACTCAATGAGCTGAATGAACTTCGGAATGAGGCTTATGAAAATTCTTTGATCTATAAGGAAAAGACTAAGCTCATTCACGATTCTAAGATTAAAAACCGAGAGTTCCATGTTGGAGACAAAGTCTTACTTTTTAACTCTCGGTTGAAAATCTTTTCGGGCAAGCTCAAATCTCGCTGGTCCGGCCCATTCACCATTGCCCAAATATTTCCATATGGTACTCTCGAGCTCGCTCAACCTAATGGACCGAATTTTAAGGTGAATGGCCAACGAGTGAAGTTGTACTTTGGTGAGGACACCTCTCAGGAGGTGATTCCATCCCTCACCACGTTCCCCATGAACTGAATTTGGGTCGAGTCAGGCTCGTGACTCGGTTATCAAAAACACGCGCTCCTCGGGAGGCAGCCCGAGTATCTATCCCTTTAGCCCCCCCTAAGTGTAGGGGAGGACCTATTTTGGTCGTTTGTGTTTGTATAGTGATGTGATTACAAGGATTACTGCAATCTTGGAATCTTTGAAGAACCGTGCTCCCGTGTTATCCGAAATTCGGTTCTATCTCTCAACTATCGTGATTCAATTTTCTTCATACTTACATTTTGAATTGATCACTTTAGTCGTCTCTTCCTTAACTCGAGTTAACCAACGTGCACAATGTCATAAGTGTAGGGGAGACTTTTCCCACATGCTTAAACATTGAGGACAATGTTTATCTTAAGTGTAGGGGAGACTTCTATCGAAGTTTTAAGTGGACTTTTCCATGAAAATGCTTTCATTTAACCGGAAAATCCTATTTTTCAGCATTTTTCAAATTTTTTATTAACTTTGGCCATTTAGTTGTAATTTTTAAATTTTTATCGTTTCTTTCATATGTATATATTCCGCAATAAAGTCAAAAATATTAATAAAGCGTTGTAGCTACTTTAGAAGTCTTTGATCTATTAGGCCCGTTGCGTTTATTTTGACTCAACCCGAATAGACTTATCCAAGTTTATTCTAGCTAGTATCCTTAACCATGTAGACCTCAATTGGTTTATTAGGCTAAGTGTCCACGAGTCTCATTACTTGAGATTTTAAATTGTGGAGGACGAGAAATGATAGAGTCAATTATAAGTCGGTATTCTTGCACAAGTTCACTTGGTGTAATTATTTGCCTATTCTCCCATCACTTGCTAATAATTTATCTGCAATAAGTAAGGTCGTACGAGTTAAAAAGTTACTTAGCTTCTAGCCCAAGATCGTTTAAAAGTTGCTCGGTAATGACGAGAGTTCA
This sequence comes from Glebionis coronaria, assembly GCA_025667525.1. Classification (NCBI taxonomy): domain Eukaryota; kingdom Viridiplantae; phylum Streptophyta; class Magnoliopsida; order Asterales; family Asteraceae; genus Glebionis; species Glebionis coronaria. The sequence continues at coordinate 701,103,238 of CM046874.1, forward strand.
TAGCCAAGGCATAACTTATGAAGCGGGGCGCGAAGATTGGCGAGTCCGAAAAGGCCCTAACAAGGCATGAGGATTCAATTTTATTGCTGAAGATCCAAAGTGATGTGAAAAGCATTATTCCTAAAGTCAATATGAAGGATCAAGACTCACGACGAAAAGCAATCAACTCCCATAAAGATCATGGAGAAGTCTATCCGAAAAGACCCTAACAAGGTATGAGGATAAATAGATCCAAGTCCGAAAAGGAGGCGGATCGTTGTATCTCAAAATCCCAATTAGAGATTGAAGAAATAATCATGAAGTCGTGGTCAACAAAGTTGGAGTACCCCTCAAAAGTCTCCAAGTGAAGAAACTCTATTATGATGAGAAGACCATTATCTCAAGAACGTCTCTCGAAGATATGAAGTATGAAGTACATGCCAAATATCGGCCCGAGAAAGGTCTCAAATCGTGAACCGAGTTATGCCAAGATATGAACTTTTTGATATCCCGAGAAGCAGTTTTAAGAGATTTTGTCCTTTAGCTAACTATTGATCAAATAGTCCTACTTTGCTTTCAGCCTTAATAAACTATCGAAATAAGTCCAAAAATGCATCTTCATGATCATTCTAAGACAAAAATAAAATATAAGAGATACACCTAGGAATAAGGGAGTTTAAGCATTTAATTAAGCCATGTGTGTAAGTGTTTGATTTACTAACTTATAATAACAATGATCTCGTTTTTAAGCTTAGTTTGGGGAACGTGAAACTTGAGGGTGATAAATCTTCGCAACACCAAAGCCCTAATGTAAGTCCTTGATTTCTTTACAAGTTACTTCCATTCTTTTTGTTTATCTTAAAGTTTTTATTTCTCTTAGTAATTTGATTCTTATTTAGTAGAGTTTAAATAAGGCCAATGTTGATTAATTATGAGAAAAATGTAAAATTGCTTTATCACTAAGCATTGCATGAGGGCATGGCAATGGTTAAGTGTAGGGGATTTGATAGGTGTGTAAACACCCATCCTTTTACCATTTAATTCGGGCTAAAACGAGACCAAAACACGTATTTAATATCATTTGTTTGGAATTATGCGTGGTTTTTGTGTTTATTGTGTTTTCAGAGCTAACCGGATAAATATTAAAGAAAACATGGGATTGCACGAGTTTTATCAAGGAAAAAGACTCAAGATAAAGTCTATTGTCCAAGAGATGCAAAAGATTTGAAGTCACTAGGCCTATTCGAAGATTTATCGAAGAAAAGGACTAAAGACGGAAGATTTTCATAAGTCGAAGAAACTCAAGTCTATTTAACGAAGAAATTAAAAGACGAGTTGGATTTAATCGACGACAAATCCCGAATCAGAATCGAAAACGTCAACTTTTCTGAAAAGACGAGAAGACAAGAAGAAAGGGAGAAAGCCCACTCACCAACCAACCACTAGGAGTATAAATAGATACTCCCTTCACATTTTAGGGAGAGTTCATTTTTTTTCTTTCCAGTCCTTTGTGGTTCGTAGCTTCATCACAAACACCATTAGGGTGTTTGATGATTTTTCATTTTCTTTTTCAATCTTGTAATCCTTAATCATTAACCTTGTTACTCTTCTATTAATCAATCTATTCCATCTTTTCATTCATCTTGTTCTTCATCATCATCTATTGCAAGTTCTTAAGTTTTTATTTAATTCAAGTTTGATCTTAAAAAGTTGTTGATTTAGTATTTTTGTTGGTGGGATTTATTACTTAAGGTATTTAAATGATTCGTGTTTAATTTGGTAAAACCTTTTTGAGTATTTTGGTGTTTAGATTGGAAATCATTTGGTGACTGCTGTTACTGTTCTTCGCTGCCCAGATTATTCCGAACAAGAATAACTTTCCGAACAGCCAAGTTTATATCTCCCTTATTCGGAATCCTGGATATTCCGAATAGGGGTGTTTACATTTCCTTTACTCGGAATATTTTACATATTCCGCATAGCCTTAATTTTCCGCATAAGAGCAATATTCCGAATGGTCCTTACTTTCCGCATAGAGCAACATTTTCCGAATAGAGGATTTTCCGCATAACTGATACTTTCCGCATAAACCAGTTATTCCGAATAGGCCATATATTCCGCATAGGGCAAGATTTTCCGCATAGGCATGTTTTCCGCATAAGGGTGATTTTCCGAATAGCACTATTTTCAGTAAGGCACTATTTTCAGTAAGGTTCTTTTATTAGTTTCATGTTTTAATTGTTTAACTATATCTTTGTGTTAATTTGTTTACTGTTTTTATCCTAGTCCTTGTTTATTTATTGCACTTACTTACATTATCAAACTAAACCCTCCTTTTGTCACCAAGAACAAATCATTCCACTTTTAACTGAGATCAATTCGAGAGGATTCCGAGAAATCGAACTTTTTCACCACACTAAAAAGTTGGTATCAACTTTCTAGGGACGTTATTCATTTTGATTTACTGACCTTCGCTGCTGGTACTTCCAGAACTGAAACCGTATGTTACACGTTAAAAAACTCCGTACATTAGCTTTGCAGTTAGTAGCAGATGGAAGTGGTCCAGGATCTGTAAAGATGACATGCACATCCTTAAGAGAAACAGCTGATCTAGATACCCCATTAGTCGATACTATGGTCGCCAAAGGTATCCGTATAAACGAAGAACAGGTTCTTTTAGACAGGGTATCTGAGAAGCCACTTGAAACCATGAAAGTCCAAATTACTAATGTCGAGTCACGTCTTCCAGTTGCAATATCCGAGTCTGGTGAAATTAAAGTAGAAGGGAGGGTCAAGGATGGGGTCCTTCAATTGACGAAAATAGGTGCTTTGGATGTGGTTGTGAGTTTGGATGGAAATATTATAATTTGTACACAAGATTTACCTAATATCATTAGTAGTGTTCCAAGCATATTGGATGGTGACGATTTGATTATAAGCTCTATGAGTTTCGGGAGAAGCGAAAGAACAAAACAATCGGTTATGGTGATTGGAGTTTATGAGAGACCGAGCAAAAATGCTTTGAAGAAGATTGATCAGATTCCTGAGCTTGAGGAGTTTGTTTTCCTTGCTTTGTAGTCTTGGTGTTGGTCAATTCTGGTGGCAAAACGAGTGACGATTGACTGACAACTTAACATGTCGAACTTGGTTGTTTGATACACTAATGTGGTATTGTTTGTGTTGTTAAACTTATTATTCATGATTGAACTGTAATGGTGACTGATTCTTATTTAATACTATGATATTGTCAAACGAAAGCGTCTTATTGTTCAAATATAAATTGCAGTTTAAGTGCTTCATCAGCTTCTGCAGAAACATATTTCATCAACTTTTATTGATTTTATCCTTATCTACAATGTCACTTTTAGCAATTGTTACTGAAGGGTTCTATAGGCTTGCGCTTGTTCGTTTTTTTTGGGTCTTGTTGGATAATTCAAATGAACAATACAAAGCGGAACACACGAAGCGGAAGCTTTTATTCAATACCAAAGTTACAATCCAAAAGCTACCTAGAAAACTAATGACATTGGCCTCTATTTATAGGAGACCAATGACCTAAAACATACTAAATCCAAACATACTAAAAATAACAAAACTTGTAGGACAAGTCAAACAAATTACCAAACGAACTCTAAAGTTTAACTCACTTTCTAACAATCTCCACCGTGAGTTCAACTTCATACGAAACTTCAAAACAAACGAATCTTGGTCTTCAAATTCAAATATCCGAATATCAAATTCCAAACGCCCCTTGAGAGTTTAAGTCACTTTTCTAACAATCTCCACCGTGACTTCAACTCTATTCAAAACTTCAAACCAAACGAACATTCCATCTTAATTCGGAATTCCAAACGAACGAACGAATAAACGATCGACTCAAACAAACAAACAAACAAACAAACAAACAAACAAACGATCGAATCTGAAAACGATCTCAAACAAACAAACAAATGATCGAACCTGAAAACGATCAAACAAACAAACAAATGATCGAACCTGAAAACGATCCAAACAAACAAACAAATGATCGAACCTGAAAACGATCTTGGATCGAACCTGAAAACGATCCAAACAAATGATCGAACCTGAAAACGATCCAAACAAAAACAAATGATCGAACCTGAAAACGATCTACCAAACAAACGACCGAACCTGAAAACGGTCAACCAAACAAATGACCGAACCTGAAAACGGTCAACCAAACAAACGAATCACCCCAAACGATCTCCACCAAAGACTTTCAAATTCGAACAACTAACTTCAAAAGCCCGATGAACGATCCCAATTTTTTCTAAACGACCGAACAAAACTCCAAATCGAGTAATGAGACGTCAAACGCCAAACCAATCTTCAAACTTAGTCACAATTTTAAATCTAAATTCGAACTCACCAAACTCTAACTCAACGAACGCTCCAAAAACAAAATTCAATAACGATCAGCCTAAACGAATCAATATACCCAAACGAATTCTTCAAAAAATTTCGACGGACCATAATCTTAGAAGCGAATTAGTCGAATAAAACAAATCATATACCATTACCAACTCAAACGGTGGCACAAGTCCCAAATCCCAAAGACCTTCAATAAATCCACCGACCCATGATTTTCTAATAGTTAGTTCAATCAACTTTCACAACACCAAAAGATATTCATAACAAATCTTCAATATCGATCATGCAATTTTCCAACCAACTTCAACATGCATGCAATTTTCTAAAATCCATGATCAAGCAATTAACGATCGGAAACCACATCTTGATCGAACCTTTTTTTTTCCTTTTCTTCTTCATTATTGCGGACCCATCACGCTCTGATACCACTTGTTGGATAATTCAAATGAACAATACAAAGCGGAACACACGAAGCGGAAGCTTTTATTTAATACCAAAGTTACAATCCAAAAGCTACCTAGAAAACTAATGACATTGGCCTCTATTTATAGGAGACCAATGACCTGAAACATACTAAATCCAAACATACTAAAAATAACAAAACTTGTAGGACAAGTCAAACAAATTACCAAACGAACTCTAAAGTTTAACTCACTTTCTAACAGGTCTATTGACACGATTGCGAATTGGTTTTTTGTAAGAGCGAACGCGTAGATTTTAGAGGCTGATTGCTGTAAAATGAAGCGAAAAAGTGTAGCGAAAATAGTCTTGGTCAGTTTTTAGCTCAATTAGTGAGCCTTAAACTAGGTTTGGACTTGAAATTTTTTAGTCTGCGCGCGTTTATAGCTTTTACTGTGTCGAGTTTTAGTAGCTTATTAGCCGTTGACTCAGAAATAGATGACTAGCAGTACTAAAGACAAATGATAACTGTTCCTTAGTTATAAGCTATCGAGACTCTGGCTTTTATAAATTAGGATTGATGAGTTGCTGCTACTTTATAAAATATCGACATATCAAGGTCGACTCAACTCGAATTTTTGAAAATTAAGTAATAACGCGTATATAAAAGAGTAAAACTATAATTTAATTGAAACTCAATAAAACTGCTTCTTCTATACCCTTGCTTCACGTGTGTGCCTAATTCCGTAAATCCAATATAGGCCATGTCTCCGGATCTCCGGAATTTCCTTTAGCAGCTCAAGCTCGACTCACTGGCTATGTTTGGCGCGTAAGCTTATCAGAACTTATCCTAGCATGAGCTTATCGTTTTATAAAAATAAGCTACTATTAAAAATAAGCCTTGTTTGGCTGACAGAGTTTGAATAAGCTTGTTAAAAAAATAAGGTCCTAAATGGCATGCTAGTTAAACTAGCATGTAAAAATAAGCTCAAACTACATACTCCAGCATCCAGCTCCAGCAACCCGCTCTAGCGATTCACTCCAGCTCCTAAAACACCAAACATGCCCTTAAACCCACCCGGTCAGTAGTTTACGAGTCGATCTCGAACAACTTACAAACACCTCACATTCCCTCCATTTTATCCAAAATGACAAATTCTCTTATCCCACCACAAATCCACACCCAATTAATCAAAACTGGCCAATTCAAAACCCTAAATTTCCTAGCCTTAAACCCTAATGTCAATCTCAGTTACGCCTTTTCGCTTTTCGAAACCATCAAAAAACAAGACCCAATCATATGGAACACCATCATTAGAGGCTGTTTGATCCATTCACACCCATTTTCAGCTATTAGGTTCTTTGAAAAAATGGTTTTGAGTCATGTGGGCCCCAATAACTACACTTTCCCGCCAGTTTTGAAAAGCTGTGGGATGGTTCATGGTGGGTTTAACGTTGGGAAGGTGATTCATGGCTGGGTTTTGAAACTGGGGTTAGGGTCTGATGTGTATGTTAATAGCTCGTTGGTCGAGTTTTACGCGCAAAGTGGGGCGATTGAGGATGCTCGTAACGTTTTTAATGAAACGTCTGTGAGGAATGTGGTTTGTTTTACGGTTTTGGTTTGTGGGTATTTGGAATTAGGGAGGTTGGACGAGGCGCGGAGATTGTTTGAGGAGATGGGTGTGAGAGATGTGGTGGCGTGGAATGCGGTTATAGCCGGGTGTGTGAGGATGGGGTGGTTTGATGAGGCGATTCGGTTTTTTGAAGAGATGGGACGGGAGAAGGTTAAGGTGAATGAGAGTACGTTGGTGACGGTTTTATCTGCTTGTGCTCAGTCGGGGTGTATTACGACAGGTGAACGAATCAGTACTTATATTATGAACCATCAGCTTAGTTCAAATGTTCGGGTTGTTAATGGTCTAATTGACATGTACTCGAAATGTGGCGAGTTGGATAAAGCTAGAAGCTTGTTTGATCATGTCAGTAATAGGAATTTAGTTACGTGGAATGTTATGATAGGCGGGTATACGCATAGACACTCTTATAACGAATCATTAGACCTGTTTAGAACAATGCTGGAATCTAATTACGAACCTAATGAAGTCACGTTATTAAGTGTTATACCAGCTTGTGCTCACATGGGCGCGCTTGATATCGGGAAATGGATCCATGCTTATATTAACAAGAACTTTCGTGACTCGTCTAACACGTCTCTTTATACCAGTCTTATTGATATGTATGCTAAATGTGGAGACATAGAAGCTGCAAAAACAGTATTCAAGAACGTGAAAACGAGAAATTTAGCCTCATGGAACGCGATGATTTCAGGGTTAGCAATGCATAGGCGGTCTGACGAAGCTATTGAACTTTTTAAGAATATGGTCAATGAAGGACTTACACCAGATGATATAACTTTTGTCGGTGTTTTATCAGCTTGTAGCCATGGTGGACTAGTCAACCTCGGTAAAAAATATTTTAACTTAATGATCCAGGAATACAAGATCTCACCCAAACTACAACATTACGGGTGTGTGATTGATCTATTAGCCCGAGCTGGTTTGTTTGAGGAAGCTATGGATATAATCAAGAAAATGGAAGTGAAGCCGGATGGTGCGATTTGGGGTTCTCTTCTTGGAGCTTGTATATCTTATAAAAATGTTCAACTGGGCGAATATTTTGCTAAAAAAGTTCTTGAATTGGACCCTGAAAGCTCAGGAGCTCATACGCTTTTATCTAATCTTTACGCTGCAAATGGTAAATGGGACGATGTTGCAAGAATAAGAACAAAGTTTAGAGACGAAGGATCAAAGAAAATCCCGGGTTGTACTTCAATAGAAGTAGATGGCATTGTTCATGAGTTTCTTGCTAGTGATAAAACGCATCCAATGAGCGACAAAATCTATGCTATGCTGGAAGAAACTAATCGGCTACTTGATAATCACGGGCATGTTCCTGATACGTCTCTAGTACTTTACGATATGGACGATGAACTGAAAGAATCTGTCGTGTCTCAGCATAGTGAGCGATTAGCCATTGCTTTTGGGTTGATTAGTACAAAGCCCGGGACACCGATTAGAATCATGAAAAATTTGCGCGTCTGTGAGAATTGTCACTCCGCTACCAAGGCGATATCTAGGATATTCAACAGGGAAATCATTGCTAGGGATCGGAATCGATTCCATCATTTTAAAGATGGTGTTTGTTCTTGCAATGATCAATGGTGACAATATATGTCTGCAACTGAAAATGCATCTATCATTCAGTGTAATAGGGTGTGTTTGGCATTCTTAGGAGCTGGAGGAGCAGGAGCTGGAGCGATTGTTGGAGCGGGTTACTGGAGCGGGATGCTGTAACTTGAGCTTATTTCACATGCTACTTTAACACTTTAACTAGCATGCGAGCTTATTTTTTTAACAAGCTCCCTCAAGCTCTGTCAACCAAACGAGACTTATATTTAATAGTAGCTTACTTTTTAAAAACAATAAGATCAAGCTACGATAAGCTCTGATAAGCTCACGTGCCAAACATAGCCTTAGTGGTCTATATGTAATTAACAAAATTATTTGGGGCTTAAAAATGTAGGGGTGTCCATGGGTTTGGTTCTCGGCTTATTCGGTTCAGATTATTCGGATAAAATTTTTTTAGCCAACCTAAAAATCGTACCGAACTTAACTAGAGTTGAACCGAACCGAACCAAAATCAAATTTAAATTCTCTTCGATTTCTGTGTTGACCCAAATAACCTGAATTATTTGAATTACACTAATTTTTTAAAATATATATATACATAATTCTATCGATATTTAGCAAAAAATATTATTCAAAAGCATAAAAATTATTTTTTTTATATTAAGATTAAATTTTAGTAATTATTTTATATATAAAAATATATAAACAAATGTATAGATGTAAGGGTGAGCATTTAGACCGCCGGATCAGACTGGATCGGAAAACCGAACCGGACCGGGCCGAGCAAATTCGGTCCGGTCCTCGGTCCGTAATTTTAAACTATTTTAGTCTTCGGTTCGGTCAGTCAGGTTCGGTCTTACTAAAAATTCGTTTATTTTGTTTAATTGGGAACGGACCGGACCATTTCGGTCTGGTCCTGGTCTGGGGTTTTGGACCAATTCGGTTCTCGATTCGGTCCGGTTTTAGTCGGTCTGGTCCGATCTTGATTCGCCGCTCAACGCCATATATATGCACAAGTTCGGTTTTTGATTTGTTTTTTCGGTTTCGATTGTCAAACTCATATTCAACCTGAAAATTTAATTTATAGTTCGATTTGATTATGACCCAAAACTCTAAGTTTTATGTTATGTTCGATTCTAGTTCAAATTCGATTTGATTCAATTTTTGGTTTTTACTAGTTAGACTTATGGCTGAGCATAGGTCCGGGACCGGATCGGACCGGCTAAGACCGGACCGGACCGAGGACCGAAATGGTCTGAAACCCCGGACCGAGACCGGACCGAAATAGTCCGGTCCGGTTTGGGTTGGTCCGGTCCGGTTCGGTCCTTGGTCCGGTCCTATTAGATATATTTGACGAGATTTCGGTAAGACCGAACCGAACCAGACCGAGGACCCAATTCGTCCAAAACACTGGATCAAAGACCAGACCAAAATTACTCTGTCCGGTTCGCTTTAGTCCGATCCGATCTGCTTTTCTGATCCCAGTCGATTTTAAGTCTACCGTGCTCGGCCTAGTTAGACTAACAAATTATAAATACCTTACTTACATAAGTTTATGTTTATTTTATTTTATTATTGTTTTTGTTTTCAATTACTATAATAATTATGGGCCAATGATATGAAAATGCTTCACTTCAAACTCAACTCACAATGGCGGCGCGTGTAATGCGTGTTCTATAGAAGCTTCTATTTAATTATCATCTTTGACCCTTGATCTTATTGGAATTCCATTAAGCTCCTTAGAATCTTTCTTGAGATTCCCAATCTCTAAGAAAATGATAAAAGTAGACACTTTTATCTTTTCTCGTACAACAACAACAATACTCAATCTCATCAGAACGAATTATAAAGAGGTGATAATAGTTACACGTCTATCCTAAAGTAAAATAACTGCTTCGAGAAAGAACGTCATACGTGTGAAAGAAATTCATCGGCATTTAAAAAAATATAAATAACAAAAAAAAAACTTTATCAGTGTTGTCTAAATTATCATTTGGCGTTAAATTAACGAAACCAACCCAAACACTAGTATATAGATTAAATTGATTAGTAGTTCGCTTTCTGGTTTAAATTATGTTAATCTTTATAGACGAATTTCACAAGTAGTCTGAATGTATTATCGTTTATTCCCCGACTTTTTAAAATAGTAATATTTTTCTCACACTTTGTATTGCATATTTTACAATAGTCTTCAGCAAGGTTTAAACCCACAACTTCTAGATCGGCGAGAGAATCAATGACATACATGGAGTATTTATTTTGGGGCGAGAAAGGTTGTTTTATACATTCAAGAAAAAAGTAGACAATACTCGTCACAAAATTCGGTAGAGCCGAAGCCTTTCCAATCCTTTAAGAAATCCGCCACTATGAGAAACGCACAAACCCAAAGATACTCTTGATGACTATATTTACAAAAATATACCATATATCTTATACTATTTATTTTGTATTCAATACTTGGGTTTACGCAACTTTGCTTGAAATAAGAACGCGCAAAAAAAAGACAATAAAAACATATGAACTTGTAGCCGATTTTAATCGTTTATGATCATACGATCTTGCATTCGATATGCTCGATTTGAGATAAGATGACTTGTAGACCGACTCAAATTAATATCCTACCAAGATCTCGCTCTTCTTTTACCCCATCGATCATAGAATCATACGATAAAAATCGAGATCCTAATAGCTTCACAAATGAAGTACAGTTCAGTTGGATGGATGCATCCGGTTATAGTCTTCATGTGTGGGAGATCAGGATTTCGAATCCTGCCATTCCCCATATGAGGGATTTTCTCAGAATTGACAACCGGGTTTGAATCCCAGCGCAATGCTTTGAAGCCCCTTAATGGGAAACTTGATGGTTAGCATTAGGGGTGTGAATCGGGTCGGGTCAACCGGGTTCGGGTTAATTCGGGTCAGGTCAAGACTCAAAAAAATCATACCCGAACCCGAGCCTAATTAGAACTCGGGTCACTCGGGTTTGGGTCAATTCGGGTTGGGTCAATTCGGGTCGGATCAATTCGGGTTCGGGTCAACCCAACTATAAGGAAAAAGTATGAAATTTGGCTAATTTAAGTAATAATTCAATGTAAAATGTGTCATTTGAGTCGGGTCAAGTCGAGATGGTCGGGTTCGGATCAATTCGGGTCAGGTCAAGGCTAAAAAATATAAACTCGAACCCGAGCCTAATTAGAACTCGGGTCAATTTGGGTCAACCCGAATTGACCCGAATACGATTTTGGACCCGAGTGACCTGACCCGAATAGGCTTATTCGGATTCGGGTTCGGGTCGGATTCGGGTCGGGTCGACTTTTTCGACACCCCTAGTTAGCATGGGGGTTAATATTCTCTTCGTGAGATGATTCGAACTCAGGTTGAAAAACTTGTTGCCTTGGTCGCACGTAAAATACTCCGCTGCACCAAACTGATAAAACAAAAACCTTCCATGTTCAAATTGTAACAAAACTCAAACCACAAGGACCCAATATTCAAAACCGACTTACATATAGTATAAAATAAACAGCCACGTCAGCAATGAAAAAACTTTTATATAAATAAAAAGTTTTTATTTTTATTCTGTCACAATCGCTTTTTAAAAACTTATTCATTGGCGAAAAAAAAAAAACACACTCATCCGGTAAGTAAGTTTTTTTTTTTTTTTTTTTTTTTTTTTTTAATTATATATTTTTTATTAGGGTTTGTTTTTTTTAATGATTATTAGTATGTTACATAGGTTTAGGATAATTGTAAGTAGAAATGGTTTTTTAAGGTTTTTTTGTTTCGGCTTATATAGTCGGCTTATGTTTCTTAAGCTCACATTTCGTGGCTTATTTTGAATCTTTTTGTCTAATATAAGCTTATTATGACATAATAAGCTTATATAAGACAAAAAGTTTCAAAAAGTAAGCTTATGAAACATACCCGAAAACCAAATAAGCCACAAGCCCCCTACGGGCTTGTGGCTTATTTGGTTTTCGACTTACTTTTGTGGCTTATTTTGAATCTTTTTGGCTTATATAAGCTTATTATGTCATAATAAACTTATATAAGCCCAAAAGTTTCAAACTATAACCCTAATAAGGCGAGCTTAGGCGGAAAAGTTTAAGGTGTTTATTTCGGCTTATAAAGCCGGCTTAAGGGTTATTTGGTTTTGGGTTTATGTTTTGTAAGTTGACGTTTTAAGGTGTGTTTAGTCAAAGGGGTGTTTGTTTTGGCTTATTTGGTTTTGGGCTAATGTTTGATAAGCTCACATTTCGTGGCTTATTTTGAATCTTTTTGTCTACTATAAGCTTATTATGACTTAATAAGCTTATATAAGACAAAAAGATTCAAAAAGTAAGCTTATGAAACATACCCGAAAACCAAATAAGCCACAAGCCCGCTACGGGCTTGTGGCTTATTTGGTTTTCGGCTTACTTTTGTGGCTTATTTTGAATCTTTTTTGCTTATATAAGCTTATTATCTCATAATAAGCTTATATAAGCCCAAAAGTTTCAAACTATAACACTAAAAAGGCGAGCTTAGGCGGAAAAGTTTAAGGTGTTTATTTCGGCTTATATAGCCGGCTTAAGGGTTATTTAGTTTTGGGTTTATGTTTTATAAGCCGACGTTTTAAGGTGTGTTTAGTCAAAGGGGTGTTTGTTTTGGCTTATTTGGTTTTGGGCTAATGTTTGATAAGCTCACATTTCGTGGCTTATTTTGAATCTTTTTGGCTTATATGAGTTTATTATGACATAAATAAGTTTATATAAGACAAAAAGATTCAAAAAGTAAGCTTAAGAAACATACCCGAAAACCAAATAAGCCACAAGCCCGTTACGGGCTTGTGGCTTATTTGATTTTCGGCTTACTTTTGTGGCTTATTTTGTAACTTTTTGGCTTATGTAAACTTATTATGCCATAATAAGCTTATATCAGACGAAAAGTTCTAAATAAGTCACCAAAAGTAAGTCGGAATTCGGAAACCACATACGCCACAAGCTTGCTACGGGCTTATGCTTTATTTGGTTTTTGGGTATGTTTCATAAGCTTATTTTTTGAAACTTTTTGTCTTGTGGCTTATTTTGGAGATTTATGAGTAGAAATGGTTTTAGGGGGTGTTGTTTAAGGTTTATATAGCGTCCTTGTGGCTTATTTTGAATCTTTTTGGCTTATATGAGCTTATTGTGACAAAAATAAGCTTTGTGTAAGTCGAAAAGTTTCAAACTATAACCCTAAAAAGGCGAGCTTAGGCGGAAAAGTTTAAGGTGTTTGTTTCGGCTTATATAGCTGGATTAAGGGTTGTTTATATTCTTTTTATGAGTAGAAATGGTTATAGGGGGTGTTTTTTTTAAAGTTTATATGGCGGGCTTGTAGCTTATTTTGGATATTTTTGGCTTATCTAAGCTTATTGTGACAAAAATAAGCCTAAAAAAGGCGGAAAAGTTTAGGGGTGTTTGTTTCAGCCGGCTTAAGACTGTAGTATTTGGTTTTGGGATTATACATTTTAAGGTGTTTGGTCAAAGGGGTGTTTGTTTTGGGTTTTGGGTTATGTTTCCTATGGTCACATTTTGTGGCTTGTTTTGAAACTTCTCGGCTTATATATGTTTATTATGTCATAATAAGCTTATATAAGCCGAAAGGATTCAGAATAAGCCACAAGCCCGCTAGGGGGGTTTTCTTTTATATAGCTGGCTTAAGGGTTTTGGGGGAAGGGGTTTGTTTCGGCTTATCTAGACGGCTTATGGTTTATTTGGTTTTGGGCTTATGTTTCATAAGCTCGCCTATTAAGCCTTATGCTGAAACTTTCGGCTTATATAAGTTTATTATGTCATAATAAGCTTATATAAGCCGAAAAGTTTCGAAATAAGTCACAAAAAGTAAGTCGGAAACCACATAAGCCACAAGCCCGATAGGGGCTTATGCCTTATTTGGTTTTTGGGTTATGTTTCATAAGCTTATTTTTTGAAACTTTTTGGCGTGTATAAGCTTATCATGTCATAATAAGCTTATATAAGTCGAAAAGTTTCAAAATAAGCCACAACATTTGAGCTTATGAAACTTAAGCCCAAAACCAAATAAGCCGAAACAAACACACCGAACAGTTTCAAAATAATAACCTAAAAAGGTGAGTTTATATAACATAAGCCGAAAACCAAATAAGCCATAAGCCCGTTATTAGGTTTGTTTTAATTTGGTTTTTTAATGATTAGCAATGTGTTGCAAAGGTTTATGTCTTTTTAGCTTATTTTGAAGATTTTGGAATAGTAAGTAGAAATTTATGGGGTGTTTATTTAGCGGGCTTGTGGCTTAGGTGGTTTTTGACTAACTTTTTGTGGCTTATTTTGAAACTTTTATGACATGATAAGCTTATAAAAGCCAATAAGTTTTAAAGAATAAGCCTAAAAAGGTGAGCTTATAAAACATAACTCGAAAACCAAATAAGCCATAAGCCCGGTATATAAGCTTAGACAAACACCCCTTTAGGGAAGAAAAGAGTAATCGTGTTTTTTTTATTGTTGTTTGTGTAGAAAAGTATTTCGGAAAGTTATACTGTGTAGGTTTGTAAGTTTAGCTCACTGCACCTCGAGGAGCTGTTGCTTTTGTTCTAATTGTGACATCGTTATTCTTGAGAGATGCACTAGTCTCAGCCATTGTACCTCGAGGGGTCGTTGGTCGTTACTCTGATATGATGTCACAGAGTTCAGTCACCTAACGTCTTAATAGCATCGTTAGGTATAGAAGCCCGATCGGAATCTTATAAGCATTATGATATATGATACGAGTCTATGGTCGACTGCAATGGGAGGATCATATCTGCCCATAGACTATCGTTTGTCAGACTTGATGGATGTGTATAAATCGAGGAATTCAAGTTATTAGTACTTTTTCAATGTTTCAATTAGTTGATCGCTTTTGTGTTAAAGAGTTCCGTTATGGCTCGAGTGTCCCCTTTAGTTTTTGTCAGCTGAATATGATTTTGATTAATTAGTTTATGCGTTGTGATAATTGCAGATAAACATGCCAAAGGAGAGAAAAGACCGGCCCGTGTCTGCAGACAAGTTGAGGGCTGCTCCATATCGATGCAGCGCCAGTCATTCAAAACGGTCGTTAAACAAGAACCCTTTAGAGAGTGAGGAGAAAGAGTGGGAAGATGCCCGATGTCCCGTCTGTATGGAACATCCTCATAATGCGATTCTTCTCTTGTGTTCTTCACATGATAAAGGTTGTCGTCCATTCATGTGTGACACAAGCTACCGTCACTCAAATTGCTTTGATCAGTTCAAGAAATCACTATCCGATAAAAAATCAGCCTCTTTGACCGAAGAAAGTCGATCATCAGCCACAGCTCCTGAATCGTTGTCGTCTAATGTGATTCTGGAACCTAGTACGACTACTGAAAACGTAGTGAAAGCAAAGTCAACGCTGTCATGTCCTCTTTGTCGTGGGGAAGTCAACGGCACGGTGGTTGTGGATGCAGCCCGTTCATTCATGAACACGAAGTCAAGAAGCTGTGCTAGTGAAACATGTGATTTCTCAGGAACGTATGCGGATCTAAGGAAGCATGCGAGAAATGTCCACCCTTTCACACGACCATCGGAAGCAGACCCTGAAAGACAACAAGATTGGTGTAGGATGGAAAGAGAAAGGGATATCGGGGATTTGTTAAGTACCCTCGGCCTCCGATCAGGTATTGGGGGAGAGCGTGATGAAGATAGTACAATTGCTTTACCAATTCGTGAGGTTGGTTTAGGGGTCACTCTTTTTTACATAATTGTCGCCAGAGGGCACAATTCAAGAAGCAGCAGCTTGTCTGGAGGTTCTCCGGCTAGAGCCGAAATGACGGATAGGAGGAGATCAATGTCACATTTGTTTGGCGAGAGCTCTGATGACGAGTCTATTGACGATGACAGCGAGTCTTCTGATGGTGTTGAGTCTGGTACGCCCACATCATTTCCACCGAGTCGACAACGACCTTCTCCTGATGATGACGAGTCTTGAAACACAAAAAGCCGATGTAAGATCTTTTTACCTGATTTGATTTGACTTTCACTCTCTTACTGTCTTCATGAAAGTGTCGTTTTAATCATCTTACGTGTAATTCTTGTAAATAACCACAAATTGTTGGACCTGTCTGCACATAACAGCTTTGCATCACAAAGAGGGTGATTGTTTTAGCTTATATAGTGGGCTTATAAGCTTATATAAGCTAATAAGCTTATAAGCCCACTATATAAGCTAAAACAAACACCCTATTTGAGAGTGTTTGTTTTAGCTTATATAGTGGGCTTATAAGCTTATTAGCTTATAAGCCAAAACCAAGTGTTTGGTTAAGCTTATATAAGTGGGCTTATAAGCTTATATAAGGAGGTTTTGGTAAGCTAAGAATTTGTGGCTTATGTAAGGTTAATTGGGCTTATATAAAAATATTACCTAAAAAGACTTTTATACCTTTATTTAATAATTACTATCCTTTTTATTTTTATGTATTTTTTTGTCATTTTACCATATTAGTTATATAAGCTAAACCAAACACTTAACAAAGGCTTATAAGCTTATTATATAAAAGCCATAATTTGCTTATATAATATAAGCCTAAGCCCACTTATAAGCTTAACCAAACACCCTCAAAATTGTATTTAAAATATATTCAACTAATGGCGACTCTTATAACGTGGCTCAGGTGAATCTTTATCCCGGGCTACGTTTAGCATGTTTAAAGGAGGTGTCGAAGGATTTCCTGGAGATCGATAAGAAAGAAGAAAACCGCGTGAAAGAATGTAATTGATTTACTTATAGTAAATCATACCATCTCTTTTATATACATAATGCATGAATTTTCTGAGTCTTTATGAAGCTCTAGTGTATTGCTTCCTATTTTTTTTTTTCGCTTCATCCTGTATTCACCGAAGAAATTGCAAAGAAGAGTAGATGACGGAATGGTCCGTTTGGTCTTTACCGAGACTACTGGTTAGACCGAGTTGGTTATTGATGTTCTTGCGTGATCGTAAAGTAGGCAAAGTAGCAGGCTGTTTTGATTACCTTAGCTACAAGTTTTGTGCTCATCACAAAGTAATCAACCAATGTTTTAAAAGCCGGTTTTCCGATTGACCTTGTCAAGCCACTAGGTTAGGGTTCAACCGGCAGTTCATTCGGGTTTTTGCTTACATACTGTCCAATTGGATGTTACTGTAAGTTCGAATCACTAGCTACTAACTCGTCGTTAAAAAAAAAAAAAACTTCATATTGAACTAAACTTTTATAAGCACATTTAATTCTTGATATTATTGTCTATCAGCTAAATAACCTTTTAATGCTTGAAAAGGAATAATACTCATTTAAGCACTTTTATATGTATATGGAAGATGCTTATCACTAAATAACTTTTTAGTTAATGCATGTTTTATGGCTAGAGTTTTATGGCTAGAAAGAGTGTTAATCAACTCACTCATTTTTATATTAGCGTTACCTTACATTTCTCTCTCCACTCACTTAACCTACTTTTCAACGTTACTAATGAGAAACTCATCATCACGTTATACCCCAATAAATACTTTACACACTCATAAACTAATAAAACAAATTAAAAAAAAATTCAGGTTCATTTTGTTATAACTCACATAGATAAAGAACCCACCATTCTCACTACAAGTCGCGCGTGAGTTTAATAGGTAAGAATAAGAGTCATGAGTGAGTTTTGAAACTCATGAGTGAGCCTAAGTGTATGATATTATCATGTTTAAGCAAGTAAAAATGAGATTGCCTTTAATCAATGGTCATGAGTAAATTCAATTTAAAAAAAAAAAAATAACTTATATTCCTCGCGGTAAAAAGAAGCATCCTATTAAAATAAGGGTGCTAGTTGGGTCAAGTTTGTCGTATTCATGTCAATTATGATCGGGTCAAACTCGGGTGAAGGCTAAAAAGTATACTTAAGTCTAATTGAATCAAAATCCATTCATGTTTTGTCTTTTTGGGATCAGATCAACTTGAATATGAGTAAATGAATGAAAAATTGCGTGATTCAATAATTACACATATACTACTCAAGTATTCGTGTGTTGCGGAGGTTGGATGTTTTTTTAACATTTACTAAAAAGTCAAAGGTTTTTCTTTTAAAAAAATAAAACGTTGTTTAAACATTTTTATCTTTTTTAAGATAAAAGTAAATTTTTTTCAAAGATAAAAATTTAAAAATATTTGTCCGTTTAAAATTTTAATTTTTTAAAAGTAACAGAATATACTTTTTATCTTAAAGAAACATCAAAAAGTTTAAAATTTTCTAAAAGGTTTAATCTTTTTGAAAGAAAACCATTTAAGTTTTTTTTAAAAGAACTCGATGAAAAATATAGCTTTTTAAAAACTCCTTTTTAACTTTTTTCTTCGAGTTAGAAAAAAGCTAAATGTGTATGGTTCATAAACATTAAAATTTAGAAAAAAAAAATCTTTTTAGGTTTTAGATAAAAAAAAATTTAAAAATGAAAACATACAATTATTTTAAAATTTTATCTTTAAAATAAATTTATTTTTATCTTGTAAAAATATAAAAATGCTTAAACAATTTAACTTTTTTTATATTTTTAAAGAAAAACATTTAAATTTTTAAAAAATATATAAAAACATTTAAATTTATAAATTATATTCTATTCGAGTCGGGTCTTATCGGGTCGGATTTACACCTAAAAAGGCCAAAACCATCATTTTGATTGATGATGATGGATCCTTTCTGTCATTTGCCCAAACAACAACTCACTGAGTCATCACTGTCCCATCATCAACCCATGATCCAAACCCACAAATAATAATTTCTCACTTTTTTTTGACCCATTTTGCTTCTCAGAAATTTTTATAAAAAAAAAAATGGGCATAGAAAGCCCATCATCATCATCATCATCATCAAATTCATCATCATCATCAAATTCATCATCATCAGAAAAAAATATGGATACACAAGTGTTGTTGAATGTATATGATCTTACTCCTGTTAATCATTACAGTGTTTGGTTGGGTGTTGGTATTTTTCATTCTGGTATTCAAGGTTAGTCTATCACTTTTTTTTATATTAATTTTTTTTATATAATTTTTTTTAATTTTTTTTGGAATTTGGTGATATGGGTTTTGTAGAATTATTGGAATGTTTAATGGGTTTTTGATTTGGAGTTATAAAGATGTGTTCTTGATTGGTTTCTTGGTGATTATGTTTTTGTGTTTTATGGGGTTTAGGGGGTGTTTGTTTCCGGCTTATATATGGGCTTATGAGCTTATTTGATTTCGGCTTGTATTTCATAAGCCCCATGTTTATTTTGGAACTTATGGGCTTATACAAGTTTATCATATCTTATCAAACTTATATAAGCTCACAACTTTCTAAATAAGCCGGAAAATTGTAGCTTATTTGGACACTTATGGGCTTATATAACTTTATTATCATATGATCTTACACCTGTTAATCATTACGGTATTTGGTTGGGTGTTGGTATTTTTCATTCTGGTATTCAAGGTTAGTCATCACTTTTTTTTATTAATTTTTTTTTATAAATTTTTTTATAATTTTTTTTGGAATTTGGTGATATGGGTTTTGTAGATTGGTTAGAATGTTTTGTGGGTTTTTGATTTGGTGTTATAAAGATTTGTTCTTGATGGGGTTTTGGGGGGTGTTTGTTTCCGGCTTATATATGGGCTTATGAGCTTATTCTGATTTCGGCTTAATTTGCTGCTTATTTTGGGACTTACGGGCTGATATAAGTTTATCATATAGGGAGTGTTTGTTTTGGCTTATGAAACCTAAGCCCATTTCGGCTTATATTTCATAAGCCCCAAATTTGTATATGATCTTACTCCTGTTAATCATTACAGTATTTGGTTAGGTGTTGGTATTTTTCATTCTGGTATTCAAGGTCAGTCATCACTTTTTTTTATTAATTTTTTTTTAATAATTTTTTTTTACAATTTTTTTTTATAATTTTTTTGGAATTTGGTGATATGGGTTTTGTAGAATTATTGGAATGTTTTGTGGGTTTTTGATTTGGGGTTATAAAGATGTGTTCTTGATGGGGTTTAGGGGGTGTTTGTTTCGGCTTATATATGGGCTTATGAGCTTATTTTGATATCATATAGGGAGTGTTTGTTTTGGCTTATGAAACGTAAGCCCATTTCGGCTTATATTTTATAAGCCCCAAATTTGTATATGATCTTACTCCTGTTAATCATTACAGTATTTGGTTGGGTGTTGGTATTTTTCATTCTGGTATTCAAGGTCAGTCATCACTTTTTTTTATTAATTTTTTTTTTATAATTTTTTTTTTTTATTATTTTTTTTTATAATTTTTTTGGAATTTGGTGATATGGGTTTTGTAGAATTATTGGAATATTTTGTGGGTTTTTGATTTGGTGTTATAAAGATGTGTTCTTGATTGGTTTCTTGGTGATTATTGTTTAGTGTTTGTTTCGGCTTATATTTTATAAGCCCCAATTTTCTGCTTATTTTGGGACTTATGGGCTGATATAAGTTTATCATATAGGGGGTATTTGTTTTGCCTTATGAAACTTAAGCCCATTTTGGCTTATTTTGGGTCTTATGGGCTGATATAAGTTTATAGTATCTTTTATAAGCCCATTTCGGCTTATATTCCATAAGACCCAAATTTGTAGCTTATTCGGAGACTTATGGGCTTATATAACTTTATAATGATATGATAAGCTTATATAAGCCTATAAGTCTCAAAATAAGGCATAAATTTGGGGCTTATGTAAGATAAGCTGAATTTTGGCTTATTTTTCATAAGCTACAATTTTGTGGCCTATTTTGAGACTTATAGGCTTATATAAGTTTATCATATCATAATAAAGTTACATAAGCCAATAAGTCTCCAAATAAGCTACAAATTTGGGACTTATGGGCTGATATAAGTTTATCGTATCTTTCATAAGCCCATTTCGGCTCATATTTCATAAGCCTCAAATTTGTAGCTTATTTGGAGACTTATGAGCTTATATAACTTTATTATGATATTATAAACTTATATAAGTCTCAAAATAAGCCATAAATTTGGGGCTTATGTAATATAAGCCGAAGTTTGGCTTATTTTCCGTAAGCTCTAATTTTGTGTTTTATTTTGAGACTTATGGGCTTAAATTAGTTTGTTATATCATAATATACTTATATAAGCCCATAAGTCCTCCAATAAGCCACAAATTTGAGACTTGCAGGCTTAAATAAGTTATTATATCATAATATACTTATCTTAGCCCATAAGTCCTCCAATAAGCCACAAATTTGAGACTTGCAGGCTTAAATAAGTTATTATATCATAATATACTTATCTTAGCCCATAAGTCCTCCAATAAGCCACATATTTCGGGCTTATGAAATATAAGCCGAAATGGGCTTATGTCTCATAAGCCTAAACAAACACCCCTAAGCCCACAAGTTTTTAGATGAGCTGGAAAATTGGGGCTTATGAAACATAAGCTGAATTGAAATGAGCTCATAAGCCCATATTAGAATGTAGAATTTGAATTTTGGTGATCTGGGTTTTGTGGAGTGATTAATGACTTCTTAATCTGAAGTTAAAAACATTTGTTGTAGATGGTGATTAAGGGGGTGTTAGTTTTGGATTATATGGCCGGTTTATGTCTTCTTTGGTTTTGGGTTTATGCTTCATAAGCTTTGCGCCTCATTTTGGAACTTTTCGACTTATAGAAGTTTATTAGGTCATAATAAGCTTATATAAGCCAAAACAGACACCCCCTTGGTGTTTTCCCAAAAGAGTTGGAACGGCGAGGAAACTCTCATCCCCTGTACCCGTTTTGGGTGCCAACTGACCCTCTCCCATGGACCTAGCAATCAGGCAATGAGCACTTGTTCCAATGACCTTTAGTCCTTTAGTCGAGTTGGTATTGAACCCGTGAACCATTTTCTCAGAGCCCTCCTTGACTGGTTAACTAAACATCTGCAATGGGGGCGTCCTTTGGAAAACCCATGTCGAAAACCCATATCACCGGTATACAAATTATACAATTTCAAACTCCCTAGTGGGTGTTTAGTTATACGGGTGCTCCACACAATTTTAGACTTGGCTATATGTGTATTTATGCTAAATGAAACATGTTTTTAAGAATCGATTGCTGTTTAGGGGCGTCGTCCTTTGGGTTTTAGTAATTGTGTTACTTGGTTTTTGAATCTTTCGTCAGTATGTTAAGCGGAGATACAGTGTACGGTATTGAATCATTTTGCTATTTGGTGAATAAAATCTAACAAAAGGATTTTCGGCACAGTGTACGGTATGGAATACGCGTTTGGAGCACATGACTATCCGATTAGTGGTGTGTTTGAAGTAGAACCGAAGAGTTGTCCGGGGTTTATATACAGATGCACTATCCCGTTAGGTCATATAAACAAATCTCCTACAGAATTCAGGGAGTTCATTGAGACTGTTGCTTCAGAGTATCACGGGGACACTTATCACCTCATTTCTAAGAACTGCAACCATTTTACAGATGATATTTCCCAAAGATTAACGGGAAAAGGGATTCCCGGGTGGGTTAACCGGCTCGCTAAACTAGGTCTGTAACCTCATCTATTCAGTTTATAGTCTCTTTAAAGTTTTATTTTTTTTTGCTAAATTTTTCTACATGACGTTTTCTTTTGCCAAACTGTCAAACCATGAATGTTAGTTTAGATATATTCACGGATTTGTATATCAGTTTTGAATTTTTATTGCTTATTAACCATTTCTTGTAAAAATACTTAAAAGAAAAAGTGTGCAGCAAAGTTCCTCGGTTTAAAAAAAGTCGACTACTCAAATCTTTGAATTTTTTAATTCAAATTGGCACCCGCTGGTAAAGTGAAAATGCAGCATTATATTTGTAACTTACTGGTTTTGGTAATTTTATTAGGTGCGGTTTGCAGTTGTCTGCTTCCTGAAAGCCTTCAAGTAACTGCTGCTAAACAGATTCCCGAGTATCATGATTGTGGTATGTGTTTTGTGCGATGCCTTAACTTCTTTTTTGAGCTATTTTGTGTTTAATATGATGAAGTCTTTGTAGTGCAATTTGGCTCGTTAGTTGTTGTTTAATAAGTTTTATTTTAAAGTAAATGTCATAGATAGTTTTGCGATATACCTATCATGTTTTTGTGTTTCGTATCTTTGTCTGAGTAGGTTTCGTTTTTCTTTCAACGCGAAAATCTTTAGATAAATATGCCAGGTTCTGAAAAATTGCTCGGTTTGACCTTAAAATGTTAGTCTACCCAGTAGACCATTAACTTTTGGAGTAATGGATGGTTAGGTAATTTTGTATTTATCGAGGTCATTCTTTCGACTTTCTTGTCTCTGGAGACAGGGTCAAGGGTCCGATCCTCATTCCTTGCAAGGCCGGAGGTCTTTTTACCGGAAGCAGCCTCTCTACGTTAGGTAGGGGTAGGCTGTCTACATCTCAACCTCCCCCATACACTCTGGAAGACAGTATCGGGACCCATAACCCGTGGAAGACCATATTGGGACTTACTATTCTTTAGACTCTCGAATGCTCTCGAATGCTGAAAGCTAGTTGTTGCAGCTCATTTTGATGCGCTTACAATCTGTTAATTACTAGATATTAAGCTGATTAAACTTGAGGATAGTTAAAATAGTTGTATATGTATCTCGACGAATCTGTAGATTTTGAAGCTGTGCGCATATACAATCTCTTATCGTTTTGATTGATTTGCAGACGAAGATGGGACCGTATCTGTGTCAACTTCAAATGGCCAAGAAGAACCTCTAGAGTTTTTTGACGACGCAGAACAAGAAAAACACTTGCTCTCAACACCAACACCCGACTCAAGCGAAGTAACTTTTATAAAAGAGGTTGCTAGTAGGTGATAAAACAAAAACTCTTTCCTTGGTAGTAGTAATTTTCCGATTGCAAGTGATTTAATTTTTTCTTTTTTCTTTTACTCTCATTTTGCACTTTCATTTGTTGTACAATCAAATGTAATTGTCGTTTTCCCCGTCTTGGGATATTGTAGAAGCTTATAAAATCTTTATTGAATTGAAATGAAAAAAAAAAACAATCTGAAAAAAAAAGGTTCCTACATGGCTACATCCACATCCACAAACGTCAAACGTAAGCATCTACAGAAAATTCTCATTTTTTCAATAGTGTTTCGTTACATAAAGTTCTTCGTTGCAGAAATGCCACTTTCTTGACCAGTCGGTATATTATTAGTGAATCCTAGTTATACAGCCATACATAAAGATGTGATAGCAGGTCTTGTTTAGTTGATCCAAACGTAAATATCGACCGGACCACAAAAAGAAGTTCGATGTCACGTTATGAGAGGTCATCTTTTATACCAGCTATAGGTTCGGCTTAACCAGCTGACACAAGAAGAATGTCTACGCATGTTTAGCAAAAGATGCATCTACCAAAATTGTAAAACGAAGAAACGTAGAGATAAAATGCCATGAATTATACACGAATCGGAAAACAAAGAAGCAAATAACAACTTGCATCTGTGCATACTCGCTATATGGAACCGATAGTCGGTCGCGATTCCATTTATTTCATAGCTTTAAAAGAAAAAAACTTGTGTTTCTGTGTTTTTCGGTGGCACGCAAGATATTCCGCTGCACTAAATTGCCGTTCAAAAACAAAACAAAAACTTGTGTTTCTATAGAACTATCAATTTTGCCTGGTTAGTTTTCTTGAAATGAAGTTTTTTATCCCACATGGGTCAAGAGAGAAAGTTTATCTAAGTTATATACAGTCAGATATTGAGTCCACTCAAGTTGAGATAATTGTTATGTTGTTGGCGTTATCATGTTTAAGTTTGTTAATTAAACAAACTTAAATCAAATAACGTAAATTACTAATAGGAATTCTCAATTTTTTATCATGAACCCAAAAGATTTGTTACTTTGATTATTTTTAATATAACCTTATTTCTTTATTTTGTTTTTCAATCGTATTCTTTTAAGCCTTTTATTTAAACTTGTTTATGCGAAAGTCGTGACAAATTAAACAAGATCATGGCTCACTTGCATGATCAACAACTTAAAACACTTTAAAAAAAATTCGTGACCAAACTTGTTTGCACAATCAACAACTTAAAACACTTTAAAAAAAATTCATGAGTTTAACAAGGAAAGCTAAGTTGTTGATTGTGCATTATACTCTTCAATCTACTAGTGATGTTGACAAAATCATGGCTCACTTGCATCGACCTATTTTATATGGTTGTGAATTGGACCTTCGAAGCGGGATCATTTGTTCCTTGCCGTCAATCAACCAGCCTCACCCTGCTTATCAAGTTAAGGCGCATAAAAGGTCGCTTTTCCTTGTTGGAGGTCCTACAGGTTTAGCTTTTGATTCAGCCGTGGGTCTTGGGAATGATGCTAAACAAAAGCGTAAGCTGTTGATGTTGTGAAATTCTGTCTCGAGGACAAAAATACTAGGGTTCTTGATGCATTTGTTTATGCTGCCGATAATAAGGGAAACTGCCACATTAAACACATTCAACCTGGATCTTCGCTTCTTGAAGTCGGTGAAGCCCTATCCAGCTCACCACTGATCATCACTCGTCCTTCAATGGAACAAGCTCCCATGGCTGTTTCTCCTGTTGATGCTGCTGAAACCGAGAAGATGGCCAAAGAGAAAGCATACCACCTACAACGGTTGGAACTTGGAACTACTACTGAATGTGAAACTCTAGCCGAACCCTGCTCCTGGAACCAAACTTTTCAAAGACATCTGATAAGGGGAAGATGCATGGGTTTTTTATGCCTGTTCAATCGTATCGTTGTTGCTGTTGTTGTCTGCAAAAAACCATTGACGTGTGTCACTCTTGTAATCTGCTGCTTTTATTTTGTCTTACAGAACATGTACTTGACTCTATTAAGTTTCTCTTTTACCTCCTGGTTTCGGATGTTATATGCACCAAGGTCCTCATACCTTTTTAACATGATTTAGAACCATAATGTGTGTGCCTTGGCGCTAAGTTTCTCGCTCAAACTAGTTGAAAGTTTGTCTCATTTCTTCCTATAGATCACATCTCACGCCTTTCCATTTACTTTTAACACAATAATAAACGACCAGTTCCTAAACATCCTCTTACAAGTCTTGCTAATGAACACTTAATTGGCACCAAGTAAAGTTGAATTTTGAAGATTTTTGCCAAGCATGTGCTAGGAACATCTGTAGGCAGGGAAGTTTAGGAGGAAACAACAGCACTTTAAAACAAGGTATAAGTAGTAGGCCAACACCAACTGACCAACGCTCACTGGTTAACAAACGAGTAAGCCAACACCGTCTGACCAGCGCGATGCCACTGTTCAACATCATGGGGTGACGGAAAGCCAGGTCGGCCTAACATGCGTTCGCACGCTATTACACTCTTTGCTCTAATTACATGCATTTTATGACTTAATCGACTTGAACCTTTCTTTTATATGTACGTTTGTATGTGCTCAGTGGTAACATATTAGCAAAACTCTTACCGCATATGAATCTTAACCGGCGAATGGTGATTTTAACTAATACTAAATTACGAATTTGTTAATTTAGTTACATACGAAAAGTGAATAACATTGCACAAACAACATACAAGTCATTAAACGTAAAATTTCTTATAACTGTTACAAAAAACTAAAAAACCAAAAATAAAAATAAAACGGCAGAGCCAGAAGAAATGGGAGATGCATGAAATCGAACCAGCGACTTTCTATTCGGGTGTCAATAACATAGCATCTACCAATTCCTCGAACTTATAACCTTAGTTATTTGGGGCAAAACAAATAAATATTGAAGCACATTTCATGACAACACTTATACATACAACAATCAAGAACTCCAACAACATTGCACTAATTCATAAAAGTTTTCTACTTTTTTGGGGGGTTAATTAGCAACAAGTCACGTAACTCTATATCAGAGGTTCACGTAACAAGCTGACACAAGAAGAATATGTAGCAAAAGATGTATCTACCAAAATTATACACGGATCGGAAAAAAAGAAAGAAACAAAAAGCAACTTAAGCCTCTATGCCCACTCGCTATAGCTCACGATCCCATTTATATCATAGCTTTAGAAGAAAAAAGTTGTGCTTCTCTCTAGAAGATCATTTGTCTAGTTACTTTTCTGGAAACCAAGTTTTCTCTCTAGAAAAATTGATGATTTATATACACTGGTGTATCTGGTTCACTCAAGTTGACATAGTTGTTATACGCGACGACGGTTATATTTTTGGTCGAACCGTCAAACCATTAATGTTAGTTTAGATATACATACTCAATGTGTCTCGGTCGATTTGATAATAAAAACAGATGCATTAAACACGATAACAAACACAAACTCATATCAACCACGATGTCACGTCATTGATATGTTATGTTATTGTAGATGTTACATGAGTACACGACACACCGTATCTGCATACATGCCTTATTACCACACACACGTACATATATATAGCAAGCCAAGTATATCTTTCGGTTTGTTCTTTTCACATGCATGCACGCAGACATATGCGTACCAAACCCTAACTAACTAAACTAAGTGATACAAGTGCTGCCCCTGGTAGTTCCGCTGCATCTATACGGAAAGCAACATGGGCTGAATAAGGCGCATCCCCCGCCCAGAGCACCACAACCTGGTTCAGGATGGCATCTTCCATCAAAGAACCCATCGCAAATAAGGCCTTCACAGCACCAATCAAGTGCCCCACACGGCTGGTCAGGATAAATGCAATTGCTACTTGGGGATGATTTACGTGAGAGTGTCAATACTTTGCCATCTTCCAAAACGAATCTTCCAATTTGAACCGCATTGACCTGCACAAACGGAGGGTGTAGTAGCTAGAAGAGGACATTAAGATGTGCATGCATGTCTTTGCCTAGTTTAATTTGGTTTTTTAGTTTCATATTAGTGCTAATTAATTGATGAAGATCAATATATGAGATACTAAATGTGAGTGCAAGGCATCTCTTTTTAGCTTAATATAACATACCTTACTCATCTCGATTCCTGCCTTATGCATGATTGCTTGATCATCTACAACCATAAAAATCTCCTGATCACCATCCTTTACGGAGGAGGCACATAAAGTCGAGCTCATACTCGTCATGACAGCAAGAAACAACACAATTGCATACATATTCTTCATATTAAAGTGTTTTGTTTGTATGATGTTGTGAGCTACTACTAAACTATGGTCTATTTATAGACTTAGTTATGTATTATGATCACGGGTTGACCCGTGAGTTTCGGGTTGGATCCTAACAACTATTTTGGAACAGTATGATTAAATGCCTGCAAATTAAATCATATGGGTCTAATTTATTTGGGTGATAAATCAGAGCATTTATGATTGTGATCCGCATCGTATCTGTTGTTTTCCATATCAGTGATGGTTTTAAATACGTATCTACCCGCTTGTTTACCAAAAGAATGTATCTTCATGACAACACTTATATATAAGTTACCCAAATGTCGATATTAGTAACATAATTAATGAAGGGATTTAACTGACATCAGATCTCCATGATAAAACCAGAAAAATGATGACATAAACAAACTATATATTTAACCAAGAGCGCAATAGACAACGAGCCAACCAAAAAAACAGCTTTTGCCACAAACCATCTCAGGACTGATCACCCCTTACCGTAATGCTGCATAACACGAACCACACGAACAGAACCACCAAAATGAAATTCAAGCAGCACCCAGGACAGCAGCTAACCCAAAAGGCACACGGACATAAAAACCGAAGTAGCCCAAAATTCACCATGAGAAAATCTTAGAGCAAACAGCAGACGCAATCACACATCGAACAAAAATGTGATCAGTTGTTTCAATCACAGATTCACATCCTCACACCAGGGGCACAAAGTTGAATGGAGGCCCACTCCAATACGATCAAGAATGGACCTCATCAGGATTTTGCCACATTTTAATCTTCATATAAAAATGTTTACCTTGCGAGGCAAATTCTTACAGCATGTCGTTTCTTTAGTATGAACAACCGGATGAAGAACTTTATCATCGACTATCTCTTTGAGACCTTTAACCGAAAAGACTCCGTCATCAGCAAGCAACTACCTCCAAGAACCCACTTGGTCACGAACATGAACTATATCTCTCACTGGACCAACTAACACCTCTAGCTCTCCCGCTGACCTCTATCTAGGGAAACCTTCCCAATCCCATTCCCATATCCACAATGCAAAGGCATGATCAAGTTTCAATGGCAAACAATAAGCAGCACCATTTGTGACTCGTGGACCATCATTTCAAGGTTGATATTACAAAATATTGTACTAAACACCATTCCTTTAATCAACAATGATACAAGTAACAAATCTACTACCAAAACATCAAATACACATCTAAAGCTTAACCTCGGCATCAATGGTTTGTGCAGTTGGGTGTAGGATATCAATGAGCCTTTGATGAGTCTTGATCTCAATGGAATCTCGCGTCTGTGAACATGAGGGGATTTCAACACACTCTAGATTCTCTTCTCGGTGTGCAATGGAATTGGGTGCATTGTCTTTGAATTTGTTCTTGCAACGTCCATAATTGCTTCAATGAATCTTCTATTCAATGTACCCAGTATGACCACAGCGTGATGTAATATCAAGCCACCTTATGAACCAAGAAACTACTTTAGCTTAAATGAAATTGCGCTATTAGTATGAAGATAAAATGCAATCGACAAAATGGAAAATTTATGAAAACAGGTACATGAGTTACACACTTAAGAAAATCCATAGTTGTCTTATCTATGTACCATCTAGCATCCTTTTAAACCTCTTACATCTTTAACACAATAACGGACAAAAAATGTAGCAGGTTTTAAATTGAAGACCATTCATGTAAATTTTGATATTCAGAAATCAAATTTGTTCGATTAATTCTTGTAGGCCAATATCAAATTTGATATTAAAGTAAGAGAAAAATGAATTTAGAAAAGAAAGAAACTGCCTGTTATTTACTGACCAAATGCGAGAGGTTCTGGTTTTTATCTCCGGGGGGAAATCATACAGGTGCAAAAGCTCTAGAGGTGCGGCGATAAGCAGACGTTTTAACTCAAATATGCTTTGCGGAAGCTGATTTATGCCTGTATCTGTTATATCTAGTTTTCCTAAACATTCTAATCGGCCTAGATCTTCAGGTAACTTCTCAAGAAGAGCACAACGACGAAGGTCGAGATGATTCAGATGTTTTAACTTACAAATGCTGTCTGGAAGATGTTTAATACTTGTAGCTGACAAATCCAGTCTCTCCAGAGATTCTAAGTGTCCAATGTCCTCAGGCAACTTCCCAATACGACAACAATTTCCAACATCAAGCCCCTTTAGACGTTTTAGCATGCAGATGCTATCTGGAAGATATTCAATCTTCTTGCTACTCACATATAGCTTCTCCAAACATTCTAATCGGCCAAGATCCTCTGGTAATTTCTCAAGAAGATCACTGTGATCAACTGTGAGAGTTTTGAGACATTTCAACATACAAATGCTATCTGGAAGATGTTTTATCTTTGTTGATGACAAAATGAGCTCCTCTAGACATTCTAACTTATCAAAATCTTTGGGAAACTCTGGAATATCCCATTTGAGTGCAAGTTGTTGTAAACATTGTAAACTACAAATTATGTCTGAAAATTTCTTTAAGTCTATGCAAGCACATAGACCAAAAGAAAGAAGCTTCTCAGTATTTCCAACTGATGATGATAGATATTCTTCATAAT
Organism: Glebionis coronaria; assembly: GCA_025667525.1. NCBI lineage: Eukaryota > Viridiplantae > Streptophyta > Magnoliopsida > Asterales > Asteraceae > Glebionis > Glebionis coronaria. The sequence continues at coordinate 701,133,914 of CM046874.1, forward strand.
TACAACGAAACCGCAACTTTGGGAGAATACTGAAGGGGTGCGAGAGGCATATATTATTCCTGGACTCACCAACGAGATCTAAACTAGCTAATGACCGACTAACATTTGGTACCGATCTACCGAACACAAAATGGGTAAACCTCGAACCACTTAAGTTTAAGTAAACAAGTTTTTTCTGACATCCGAGGAAAGAGATAAAGTCTCGAGATTTGGAGTCATCCCAAGATCAAAGGTTATTATCTTTGCGTCACTGATAAACAGGTAGTTGAGCTTTTGACAACTAGTGGGCATGCAAAGTTTTTCTAAATTAAAAGAACAATTTAGACGTAACCTCTCGAGATTCGGAGTGATCGTAAAGTCAAAGATCGCCAAGTTTGACTTATAGAGATTTATTTCTTTGAGCTTTTTAAGAATCTTCAATGGATATGAAGAGATCATCACTAATCCTTTTCCCTTTTTGGATTTTCTCATCGTCTTTGTAAGTGTAAATGCCTTTCTGCTTAAGAGCTTGATAAAGATGACCGACAATGTTTCTACGGGTGTCTTCACCCCTGAAGCTTAAAAAAACATCATACTTGAAGCTCTTTTGAACGGATGAGTTTGAAGAAGATGCCATTCAAAGAACCTGTTAAATTGAAATTTTAGTCCTGACAGTGATTCACAAAAGTCAGAAGACTTAAAAGGGCTTAAGGGTGTATCATTTAAAATTTTTTAGAAAAGACAAAGTCTATTAAACTAATCTGCAAGTTGGTAAATGTTTTTTTGGAGTGTTGTTGTTAAAGATATATAATCTATCTCAGTATATCGTAACTAACTGCAAGTTGGGAAATACTAATAATTTTTCTTATAAAATTCTTTCTTGTAGACCATTAAATTTAAATGAGTAAAATGCAAGTTTGCTCCCCGTGGTTTGCTAAAATTGCAGGTTTGCTCCCCAACTTCGAGAAAGTGCAGGCGGCCTCCCCGAGGACGAAGGAAAGTAGCAAGCAACCTCCCTAGAACTAACTCTCGTTAAAAGGCTAATTTTATATGGGGGTAAATTCGTCAATTCCATAATTTAATATATTTAAACCAAAATTATCATCATCTTCCTCCGTTTAGTATCCTTACCCTGTTTCAGCTCCATGGTAACTAATCAAAACTAACTTATACCTGGTAAAACTAAACTATTTTACGTTTTAGAATAGAAACCCAGAGGTGCGGTGGGAGACTAGAAATAGAAACCCAGGTGATACGATCAGTGATGCGTGTGCAACTATCCCATGGCTTAAGCCTTCTTCTTCTTCAATTATTTCAACATCTACCTGCCTTCCTCCCATTACCCATAACACCATCGCCACAGTTAGTAGTAAGTTATATCCACTCCATGTTCTTCCTTTAGATCTACAATTGAAACTTAGGGTTAGGTATGTACCTGTTCAATTTAGGCTTATTATATTTGTTAATTTTTTGTTTAGTCAATGTTAAATTTTGAGGGTTAATTGTAGCTTTATCTATGTATGTATATGTATATCGCAGTATTGTTACATTAGAGCTTAGCGTTAATCAAGACCTAATTTAAAAGAATTAATTGATATTGTTTGACTTTATAAACATAATCCTGTTATCTAAAGTTTTTATTTTAATAGTAGCTTTATATAATTACTTGTTTCTTATTATAAAATGGGGTTGTTTGTCATACTTATTACAGTTTCCTGTTGTGATTTTTAAGGAAAATGGGAATTAATGACAAACTTGCTTGAGAATGGCTTTCTTTCGCTGTGTTTACAAAAAAAATATAATTATGTTGCCAGATGTATTTGAGTGAAACATTTTGAGTTGAAATGAGAATTAAGCTAAAGTTATATGAAATCAAGTTTTGTTCATTTGCTTAACACACATTAATATGTACAAATTCTTAATTCTCGATTCTTGTTATGCAGGTGGATTTAAATATGAGTTATATGTAGTTGTTGTACATACGACCTTTACATCTAGTTGTGGTCATTATCAGGGAAGTTTGTAAAGTAGTAGGTGATATCGTTAGGTTTACTTGATTCTGAGAATTTGTTTGTGAGGTGTTTATTTCGTCTCCCTATTACCCAAGTCCCCTCATCGTTGTTGTTGTCGTCCAAAACCTTACCAGTGGTGGTATCTCCATTGTTGCCTTTGAGCTCACCTTTGACCTTTGAGAGGAAAAGTCAAAACCCATACCCATAACACGTATATTCATCTATAATAGGGGTTTTGATCCGAGCGTGTTTTTTGTAAAAGTGTTAAGAGGAGGCACTATATTTATAAACCACAGGGAGTGTTGTTGCAAGAAAGTAAGCAAAAGACGTAAATACCCTTGAGGAAAACATAGTTAACTAGAAAAAACTAACACATGTTAGTTCCAGGGAGGTTGCTTGCTACTTTCCTTCGTCCTCGGCGAGACCGCCTGCACTTTCTTGAAGTTGGGGAGCAAACCTGCAATTTTGGCAAACCATAGGGAGTAAACTTGCATTTTACTCGATTTAAATATTTTCATTTAGGTGCATGTACTTACTTTGATATGATTATTTAGGCCTATCTGTATTATTCTTATACTGTTTCTCAAACTAAACCTCTATATACGGTTTTACAAGGCTGACCATAATATACCTCTGTTACAAGGCCTATTTGTATTATTATTAATTTATTATTATAGGTTTCTCAAACTACACCTCTGTATATACGGTGTTACAAGGCTGATCAAACCGAGCAACAGCTCAGTTCAGATCTCTGTCCACAATTTTCTTCATATTCGGATTTGATGGGGTCTGATACGGTCTTACACACAGAACAAGCCATTATACCTTTTTGGACCACATCAGGTCGACGAACCAGACCGAGTCAGGACCGAACTAACACATTCGATCTGGTCTTCTGTATTTCGAGGCAAGTCTGTTTTGCTCTAGTCTAGTGTTTGTTTGGTCTGATTTTCAGACCGTGGCCATGCTACCTTTTTATGGCTTTGTCCACACACGTTATAAGTCTCATACATGCATTATAAAAAATAGAAATTTCCTTGATATCTAAACTATTGTTGTAAGGCAAACGAGACAACAAGATAATACAGTAATTTATTTCAAGCAAACGAGAAAACGAGAAATAATTGTGCTAATTTTTTATATGAACAAACCGTTTAGAACATTGTTATGTAACCATCAGCTCTAACATACAATTTCTTAGTCGTAACTCAAACCTTTTTTTCTTATTGATATGATATATACTCCAACAACTAACTCTTCTTACATATGAATTCTTAAACACGTAATGGTATTATTTTTTTGTAACAGTTTTAATAAAACCCGTCGCAAAGTGGGTGAATTATACCATGATTGGTGTATATTTAATTTTAAACACATTTTAACGATTTTAATCAGTTATTAATAAAACCGTCCAACGGACGGGTAGAGACCTAGTTTTACATGAAAAGGGGACGTTTCTTTTTATATGTATGTTCTGCTTAAAATGGCCATTTTATCCAAGTAAACCATAGGGAAGAAGTACAAAACTGAGAAACTTCTGGTTGAGCAGCGTTGGTAGGGATGGTGATGGACGATTGATGGTTTTTACCAATATTTAAAAGGGAAATTTCCAAAAGAGTGGTGTTAGGCTAAGCGGAGTGGCTAAAACGCCACGAGCCAGTCACCCCAACTCACGCGTGACTATCAATTTTTTCAATACCCACTCACGCGCGATTAGTTGGCTTTCATCAAAATCATGAGGCAAACTTATCAGCGTGCGTTTTATATATATGGACCCGGGTGGTTTTATTTTTTAGGTTATGTTTAGTTTTTGGTGTTTTTTGTGATTGAAGTGTCACTATACAAATTCAAGCTTTTAAACCGGACACAAATGACTTTTAAACCGGTTACACCACCGGTTTGATATGGGGGAGGTCCAAATGAGTTAAATATTTTAAACCGGTTAGAGCACCGGTCTAAAAAACACTTCATTTAGACCCATCTGTTTCATTTTCACCGGTCATAATCTTCTTTTTTTTGTTTTTTTTAATATTTATTTTTAATGTAGAATCTGGCTAGCCAACATCTTTTATAAAATTCAACATCTTCTATAAGCTGTAATGAGAAAAGTATTACGCTAATTAAGGCTAGTCAACATCTTCAATAAAAGTCAACAACATTTACAAGATACAAAATTTTCAAGAGCTAATTAAGAACAATTTATCAAAAAGACAAAAACAAAAGTGGGCTTCACTCAAGCATCAACAACTACAACATTACGCCTAGCTTCTAACCATGGCTTGGCAGCAACTACACGCCTAGCTTCTAATCATGACTTGGCAGCAACTACACGCCTAGCTTCTAATCATGACTTGGCAGCAACTACAGCATCACGCCTAGCTTCTAACCATCGCTTGGCAGCGACTTTTGTTTTAACCATCATCTACTTAATCCGAACGGTCATCGTGTAAAAAGCTATCAAAATAGAAAACAGGATGATGTGTAGTAAATCGTACACGTTTTAGGAAAAACGCGTATGAGTGACAAGTATTAAGTTATACGCTTTAGGAAAAACGTAAAACCCAATAAATGCGGGTTCGTTCTCGAAGGAGGTGTGTGGATTAATGTGCCAATATATATGAAATCAAGTTTGGATTAGTGACGTTTTTGGTTTAGAAGAGAAAAAGTAAAGACGAGCTACGACTACGATTTAAACTACGACGTTGACGTAAAACGCGAACGTAAATACGTAAAACGCGACAAAATTAAAAATTAAACCTAAAAATTAATTAAAAGCTTAAACTAAGTCTAAAATAATATAAATAAGAATAAAAATCCAACAAATATATTTTAAAACCTTTTATCAATTAAATATTCAATTTTTAATGCTAATTAAAGCCCTAAAATTAAATATAATTAACAAAATGCCCAAAATATTATTTTATTGAACTAATAAATCACTTATATTATTTAAAGACTAAAAAGTATTTTTCCTAAATTTTTAAAACTATTTTTCTATTTTTAAAACACTAAAAACTATTTTTAAACTAAAATAATCATAAAAAATAATAAAATAATGCCAAAAATAATTTGACAATTTTGAAAATCCTAAATTATACTAATGAACAGTAGAAAATTGAAAAAGTTTGAAAAATGTAAAATTTTGCACTAAAAGACAAAACAGTTTAATAATAAAACCCTAATTATACTAAATTAATTATGAAAAATAATTAAAAAGGTGAACAGTGAAATATTTTTAAACTAAAAATCTTAAAATACTTTTCTAAATCTAAGAAAAATTTTAAAAGTGAAAAATATAACTTTCCTACACTAAAAGACAAAAACAGAATAATAAAAAGTAATTAAAAATAGCAATTTAATCTAAAAATTACTTGATGAACAGTAACTGGAAAATAAATTATACTAAAAAAATCAAAAATAAAATAAGAAAAATAATGAAACCAGTTTGAACCCCTAATTCCTATTTTGCACCACAAAAGACAAAAAAACAAGTATCTGAAAGTGACCTTTGTGGACTTTTGTCCTTTAGCACAAGCAGTGGAAACTAATACACTAGCAGGGGTAATGGAGTTCCCACTGCTAGTGCAATATCAAGGTCTGTGGACCTTTTTGGTTGTAGATTGAGATTGAGTTGGATTTGTGGACAATGATTGGCACCCCCACAACCAGTTGGGTTGTGGGGAGTCACAAAAATTATAAAAACACACAATCACTTTGTAAAAATCACACCAAATGCCCCAAATTCAGTCACTGTGAAGACTTAGAATGTCTGATGAACAGTGGACTGGTTTAGTTGGCACAAAGACGAATTTCAAGTGCTTATATCTTGTTCAATCTAACACCAATCAGCAAATAATCAATTGACAACCTAACATCATCCTATATCCTAACAGATTCCAAAATTTGATGAACACAAATGCTAAAACAAAACAGTTAAAGGCATGCTGAATTTTTTACTTGTTTTTACCAACTAATGAGTATGCAAAACTTTGTTTTACTCAAATACACTCAACTTAACTCACTGATAATACCCAATACTAGCATGTAAAGTGTGTTCAAGCAGGTTTTAACCCAAATCTTGTCCCCTACTTAGCTTAAACACCTAGACCCAAACACCCCTTAATTTCTGAAATGTAAAATTTAACAACCAAAGCAGCTTAAATCTTAACTGAACAAATTAAACCCTATACTAACATGCATAACATAACCAACTAGCAAATAAACATCAAATAATTAACAACCACGAGCATCAAAAAGCAGTTTCATATGAAACAAAATAAAACTAAGATATTTGAGAGGGTTCAAGCATGTTATACCTTTCTGATGCCTTCTCCCAAATCTAACAGCTTAAATGAGCTTATGAAAGCTTGTGAGAAGTGTAGAGGACCCCTGCTGTGGTTCAACAACTGAACCAGGGGTATCAATATCTTCAATAAGAGAAAAAAATGGAATATGACTTCTTTGTGAACCTGCATAAACACCACAAAAAGGAAACAAACTCCAAGTTTGTTTAAGCTAAGCACCAAAAAGCTTGTCAGGCTTATTGGTGTTGGCTTAATCAAACAGTAAGGTTTGAAAAAAAAAGAGACCAAAGATTTTTGATAAAATCTTTAAAACTGAAAATCCGAGATCAATAACAATTTTGACAGAAACTTGACTCTATGCTAAAAACAATCCCACATTCCACTTTCACTTCATGTGGGATTGGAAATCAAGCTGATGCAAAGTTTTTATCAAGAACTATTTAACACCTTTTCTGAAAATGCTTAAGTAAACTGAAACCTTTTAAAGACCTTAAAACTAATTTGCTCAAAAACAAAGTTTAAACTAAGAAAGCTGTAACATGGAACACAATAATTGCTCAAAAGATTGAAGTTTCATTTTCATTAATAATTCAAAACTTTTTACAAAATACTGGAACAAAGAAAAATAGGGGCACAACACACCCCTATTTATACAGAAAGATGAACATTCTAGAATACAAAGACAAAGCTAAAACCCTAATAACTAAATTCCAATAATGCCCTTTGATTTTCAAACTTGAAAAAGTGGTCAAGTGACCCATGTGATCTTCTGGCTTGATGTTGGTATTCCAGCTGGTAGAAGTGATCATGAGCGTCTATTTTGAGTAGCCAACAAGCAAATCCATGTGAACCAATGGATTGGTCTTCTGGGAAAGTGACGGGTGAGCAGGGGTGGGTCAGTAAGGGGACAAGAGTGAGCTGGTGAGGTTTTGGGAGGGTGTGTTTTGATGTTGACCACCCCAATTATGTATCTGGACAGTATTATAACAAACCCCTTTGTTTTGATTAAGATGAGGATTAGGGTTCTAAGATGATGAATAGTTGGGTTTGATGCAGGTTTGGGGTGGGGATTATGTTTCCCACGTAATTTAGAGTTTAAAACAGATTAAAAAAACTGTTATATAAAATTAGTGAGTGGGTTGTGACGTGTCTGGATGTGGTTGGCTGGGAGGTGACGTGTCAAGAGGGGAGTGGTGGGTTTAAGAATGTTGTCTGGCCACAAATGGCCCTCCATGTTCTTTCTTCTTTTCATTTCCTTCTTTAATCAGCCAAATATGGTTTTCCCTTTATAACAAGTTTCATGTACTTGTCAAATTTGGAACATTCTTCTTGCAAATTTTCTCCAAGGACTAATTATGCAAATTTTGCATACTTCAAGGGCTTGTTATGTATAATCTTCAAACATGGAGGACATTTCTTGCTAATGATGATTTCTCCAAGGTCTTTTCTTGCCAAATCTTCAAAAATGAGGGACCAATGTTGACAATCTTCAAAACTTCAAGGACTATTTTGGAAATTCAGGATTCGGGTCCGGTTCTTTGTGTGACTTCGTTTCCCGTGTTCGTTTTTGCTTGATTCCTTTGATCTTTTTGTGAATTCACGATATCCGTACCTGAAATACACAATGAACAAACACAGGCACATTTTTGGGTATTTTGATGATATTTTAAGCGTTTTAAGCCCGATTTGGACGATGAGACTATGTATAAATACAGTCTCATCACTCCCCCATACTAAACCATTACCGTGTCCCCACGCAATGCTAGAATTAAGTATCGTAGCACTTCCAAAATTCATTTTATGATGACTTTTATCGAAGGCATAAATTTAAATAAACTACTACACGTGCTTTAGACATAATGTATTGTTTTCATCACGAGAACGTGACTTTTAGGATCATAGAACAAGAACAAGTGAATGCTTCGTTAGAAATAATTTCGTCATCCTTGATTTTCACCCAATTCCATGCTAAGCGTGTAACGAGATCATTGTTATTATAAGTTAGCAACACGAACACATCTCATGAGTGTTAATTACGAACCTAAACTCCCTTATTCCTACTTGGTATCTCTTATATTTTATTTTTGTCTTAATGATCACGGGGATACATTATCGACTTATGCGTGAATAGAGATTAAGTCTAAAAATAGAAACTTAACGGTGTAACCAAGATCATTAAATCAATAATTCATCCTAATAGACAACGATGTCAAAAAATTAAGTCAACAAGAAGGATCGATAGACACGGTTTTATAACGGTTTTGAACATGAGACTTATTACCAAGACTTTTATACGCCCCCTAACGGAAGGGCCTTATTATCTTTGGTTTACCTCCATCTTTTATTCAACTTCGCCATGAAGCTTTTATTATGACTTCGGTCTTGCCTTGCCTTTTATTATCCGCCTCATCGGTGGTTTTATTAGCCAAAGACGTATATCCTCACGCTAAAGCGAATTTTGGATCTTTAAAGCTTCGAAGATTAAGGCTTGATTCACTTTCAATTTGGGCATAGATTTTTCGGCCTTGTGAGCTTCAAATTTTTGCTTAATTTAGGTGAGCACTTGAAATATTATTATTAGGTGAAGCTTTCGATTATTCGGGTGCCAATACTTCAAAACCGTGACGCTGGCGATACCTTAATGTTTTCCCAATTTAATTACATGGAAGCTACCAAAACAAATTAGAAACCAACAATAGTGACTAAACCGCCAAATCAATATTTATTAACAATTTATTATGCAAAAGCGTGGGGAGAATAAGCTAATAATTACTACACATAAGATCGTGACGATTACGAGACTTATAAATAACTCTATCATTTCTCGTCCTCATTTAAGAGACTTAGCCTAAAAAGTTAAGGAATCGAGCTAAGTTCTCAACACGCACGGTCGAGTCAAAAATTACTCTTATTCTCACCATCGGAAAACCTACATTCGTGTCTTAAACACTTATGAAAAACAAGAAAAATTTTAAAATATGGCCATTTTTAGCCTTATTTGCAACAAAATGATAACAAAAAGATGAATATTGGATAGCGTGTTGACGTAAGCAAGGTGAAGTATCTACTCACCCCCCATACTAAAACTAAACATTGTCCTCAATGTTTCGAGTCTAGGGGTGTAAACACCCCCATACTAGAGACGAAGTCGAATGCTTAATCTTGAGCATGGAAAGGGTAAAACGAATAACCTAAAAGCCGTTTATGAATTATGCTAATAAGATAAACGTTAGAACATAAAAGGATATCATCGGATATCGGAATCTCCAAAGGCAACGACCGAAGCTCGAGTGATCAATAAAACGAACACGAGAGGCTTCAATAATGACGATGAACCTAATGAATCACAATGTAGCAATTCGTAATTTTCGGATCAATATTTTTAACACGGCTTTTATTTATCATGTTTGTTTATATATAAAAAATAATAATAATAATAATAATAAAAATAAAAATAAAAATAAAAATAAAATAAATAAATAAATAAATAAAATATTGAATTCTCGGTTAACCAAAAAAAAGTTAGGGCTTTAAAATATAATTATTATTTATCTTCAAAGTATATGTCCGTCATCGACCGTAAATAATAAAAATATTCTCTATTGTCGTCGTAATTATTTTCGTTTTAAAGGCATTCTTCTTAAATTTATGATAAATCTTTAAGTGTCGTTCGCTTATATACCGCGTTAACGTTTATTAAATAATAAGTCCTTATTTATATATCAAAATATAAATGTTTTCCGAATGTCGAAGTTTTTATTTTATATTGAGCGTTTATTTTTCGTGGTTTACGTGTATCTTTTAAATCGCGCAACTTTTAAAATATCGAATTTTAATAATACCCGCTTAACCATAATTGTGGGACATAAGTTAAATTAATACTTCTTTTATGCTTAATCATGCCAACACACACCACTTATACGTTTTTATCTTAGTTAAGATATGAGGTGTTTTACATTCATAAGTTACCAACTTATAAACTATACATTTAAAATGCAACACTTAAATCATCCAAAGATAAAGAGCGGCAGTTTTGTAGTTAGTTTACACGTTTTAACATTTAAAACACGTATACATCAACCACATAGACACGATATCAATCTTGGCATCAAATTATTTTAAATATCTCATGGTAGATATTAAAGAATTGTACTTCATATTCGCTTGTACTATTTGGTAAACGACAGCACTTTCTTTATATGGATATATATCCTATGGCACGTATGAAATTATTAGGGATATGGCTTAAAACTAAAATGTGTTATAATCCAACTTCCATAGACAATCAAACATCAAAGCATACAAAATTTCCAATTCTTGTCACTCGGTTCGGATTAGTTTCATGCTCATGCTAGTGACTACCATTTGATCATAATATTTTGGTATGGGTTCATATTCTAGCCTTGATTCAAGTCCTCAGTATGTCTCGAGCTTTTCTTTCCTAATCGTTCATGCTAGGGTAAATTAGTTGTGGGTTTGAGTTCGCGTTTGATTGAGCTTAGGTTGTCGTTAGAAGCTCGTGGTTTTCGGCTTATCTTGTTTCATCATTCCACTCCGGCCACTATTATATTGATCGGTATCCTACCTCAATATCAGCATCGCTAAGGTGAGTTTATAGCCTCGCTTTTACTACTTTAATTATTTTTATGAAACCCGCGAGGGGATACATGCTACTTTTTACGAATGGACGCAAGTGCTTGAACTGTATGCTTATTTTATCCCTTTTAGTCATGAACCGTTAATTACTTGGACCGACTGTACTGGTCGAGTAAACACGAATGCTGTGAATAGATCTATTGGGATTGACCTCTCCGTCCGGGTTTAACGGAAAACCGACTGGACGCACTGTATTTGAAACTTGAACGGAATAACGGATGTTAATGTTCGGTTTCATGAGCTAAATGTGATAACTGATGCTATCTGACTTTGGATACTGAATACTTGAAATCTTGTGGTCCACTGCTTTTACTTGCAAACCTATGAATTCACTCAACCTTTGTGTTGACATTTTAGCATGTATTTCTCAGGTACTTAGGTTAAAGAGCAGCTGGAGCATGGAGTCGCATTTGTTATTTTAAAGGCAATAAATTATTGATTACCATTTGATAATCTTTTTGAAAATGTTGATTATCACATTATTGTGGGACCTGCTTGTAAACTTTGATTTTAAATTATTGAATGGATTAAACTTTTGAAACGCCTCTTTTGAGTGCGTTTTCTGTAACTTGTGTGCTGTTCTATGAAGTAATACTCCCAATGACCCTTCCGCTGCTATCCGAAATTTGGGAGTGTTACAGATTGGTATCAGAGCACTTGTTATAGAGAACTGGGTCATTTTTATGAAACCTGGACTATAACAGCCTTTGGATAAATAAAAAAAAATAAAAAAAATTATTGCCAAGAAAACCATCCGTGCGCTCATGCTACCAGAAAGCTTGTGAAATATGTATATTGGTATAGATATTTGTTTTTCATTAGTATGTTTATATGAAGGGATTATTTATATAAACACTGAGCTATTTTAAGACATTGTGGGTGAAGCAATAGTCTTGCTAAAGTTTTTCATAACTTTTATGACACTATCTTATATAAGCGTGAACTCACCATCAAGTGCCGATTCCACTGGTTATTTACCTTTTGATTCCGAGTTTGAATACTCGTCTTGAGATTATTTCGTTCTATTGAAACTTTTAGTTGCCCTTCATCTCGTGCTTTGTGCAAAGGATGCTTAGGTAGCCTAATTTATAATAATCTTGTTGAAACGAATTCGTCACTCGTTTGAACAAGAAAATTATAAATTACCGAACCATTATTTTATAAATATTAATTAGATGGACCTGACGAACCCATGTAATTAATGATTTGTAAATGAGTGGGATTAATCATGTGCCATTAGCACAAATTATTTCATTTCGACTCGTACTTCAATTGTACTATTCATCCGCTATCTATCGCTATTCTAATTTGTATCGATATTATCTTATACGAATGACTATTTAATCTTTTTATATTTTTGATGCATTTATATAGATTATTCCGAGCGTTTATCGACTCTTGTAAACTTAAAAGTACTCTCACCTTCTCGAACGTATAGCGAGCATGTAAAACAACCGAACTCTGGGACAGAGTTCTTTTAAGGTGGTTTGAATGTAGCAATTCGTAATTTTCGGATCAATATTTTTAACACGGCTTTTATTTATCATGTTTGTTTATATATAAAAAAAAAATAATAATAATAATAAAAATAAAAATAAAAATAAAAATAAAATAAATAAATAAATAAATAAAATATTGAATTCTCGGTTAACCAAAAAAAAAGATAGGGCTTTAAAATATAATTGTTATTTATCTACAAAGTATATGTCTTTCATCGACCGTAAATAATAAAAATATTCTCTATTGTCGTCGTAATTATTTTCGTTTTAAAGGCATTCTTCTTAAATTTATGATAAATCTTTAAGTGTCGTTCGCTTATATACCGCGTTAACGTTTATTAAATAATAAGTCCTTATTTATATATCAAAATATAAATGTTTTCCGAATGTCGAAGTTTTTATTTTATATTGAGCGTTTATTTTTCGTGGTTTACGTGTATCTTTTAAATCGCGCAACTTTTAAAATATCGAATTTTAATAATACCCGCTTAACCATAATTGTGGGACATAAGTTAAATTAATACTTCTTTTATGCTTAATCATGCCAACACACACCACTTATACGTTTTTATCTTAGTTAAGATATGAGGTGTTTTACATTCATAAGTTACCAACTTATAAACTATACATTTAAAATGCAACACTTAAATCATCCAAAGATAAAGAGCGGCAGTTTTGTAGTTAGTTTACACGTTTTAACATTTAAAACACGTATACATCAACCACATAGACACGATATCAATCTTGGCATCAAATTTCCTTAAATATCTCATGGTAGATATTAAAGAATTGTACTTCATATTCGCTTGTACTATTTGGTAAACGACAGCACTTTCTTTATATAGATATATATCCTATGGCACATATGAAATTATTAGGGATATGGCTTAAAACTAAAATGTGTTATAATCCAACTTCCATAGACAATCAAACATCAAAGCATACAAAATTTCCAATTCTTGTCACTCGGTTCGGATTAGTTTCATGCTCATGCTAGTGACTACCATTTGATCATAATATTTTGGTATGGGTTCATATTCTAGCCTTGATTCAAGTCCTCAGTATGTCTCGAGCTTTTCTTTCCTAATCGTTCATGCTAGGGTAAATTAGTTGTGGGTTTGAGTTCGCGTTTGATTGAGCTTAGGTTGTCGTTAGAAGCTCGTGGTTTTCGGCTTATCTTGTTTCATCATTCCACTCCGGCCACTATTATATTGATCGGTATCCTACCTCAATATCAACATCGCTAAGGTGAGTTTATAGCCTCGCTTTTACTACTTTAATTATTTTTATGAAACCCGCGAGGGGATACATGCTACTTTTTAAGAATGGACGCAAGTGCTTGAACTGTATGCTTATTTTATCCCCTTTAGTCATGAACCGTTAATTACTTGGACCGACTGTACTGGTCGAGTAAACACGAATGCTGTGAATAGATCTATTGGGATTGACCTCTCCGTCCGGGTTTAACGGAAAACCGACTGGACGCACTGTATTTGAAACTTGAACGGAATAACGGATGTTAATGTTCGGTTTCATGAGCTAAATGTGATAACTGATGCTATCTGACTTTGGATACTGAATACTTGAAATCTTGTGGTCCACTGCTTTTACTTGCAAACCTATGAATTCACTCAACCTTTGTGTTGACATTTTAGCATGTATTTCTCAGGTACTTAGGTTAAAGAGCAGCTGGAGCATGGAGTCACATTTGTTATTTTAAAGGCAATAAATTACTGATTACCATTTGATAATCTTTTTGAAAATGTTGATTATCACATTATTGTGGGACCTGCTTGTAAACTTTGATTTTAAATTATTGAATGGATTAAACTTTTGAAACGCCTCTTTTGAGTGCGTTTTCTGTAACTTGTGTGCTGTTCTATGAAGTAATACTCCCAATGACCCTTCCGCTGCTATCCGAAATTTGGGAGTGTTACACACAATCACAAACAACCACGGAACAAAGGTTGGAAGAGCACAAGTCCCCTCGTTACGTTAACTACGAAAGCGATAATATTTACAAGGATAAGCATGAGAATCCCCCACGAGGCACCTTGTTTTTGATAACCGAGTCAAAAGCTCGACTCGAATCCCCATAAATGTGATCATTTAGGGATAATCATGGTTTGGTCATTTTTGGTGGGACTTACATGATTAACAAGGCCCAAAATTACGTGGAGTACTTTAAAAACCCGATACACGTATACCGGGGTGAAAGATAGCGTCTTCGTTTTCGGATGAAAGACGAAACAACGCTACTTCAACACAAACCCCAGTGGGGTAGAAGAAAAGAGATGAGAAGTAGAAAGGTGGGGCAATGGGTAAGTCAAACATATGAGCTACTCGAGGTAGACTCACACCAAGCAAACGAAAAGATTTTCCATTTATTGCATCGGTGGAAGACCGAGATTTCCCTTTACAAGCAATTCCGGGATCGTAAATCTCGTCCTCGGTGGAGAAATGTGAGGGAACATTTGGGGCTTCCCCCACACTAAAACCACACACACCATCGTCAAAAGGAGTAAACGAGGTGGTAGCACTCATATAACGCGGTGATGACGGAGTTAAACATGTAGAAAAATCTTTTAAAACAAAATCTTTTCCTTTTTCATCATTCAAAAACTCTTTATGAAAACCCGATTTGATAATGTCGAAAATATTTGGCGTGTCAAATTCAAAATTAGTCGCGCTAAAAATCCTCACATTTAAGTCTTTGGTGGGAGGGGGTGGCGGATTATATAAGTTCTCAAAACGTTTGTCAATGAAGAACACCGCCTCCTCGGGGTCAACATACTCGTCATCCTCATGAACGTCGATCTCATCAATTTCTTCATCAAAGATAGGCTTGTCAAATCACGGTTTGTCATTCCCCTCCTTGAGTATCTTAGAAACTCTCTCGAAAAGATCACGATCAAGCACGAAACCATCATTCTTTTGTGGGGATCGTTGATAAGTTAGATCCTCACGAATATGGTAAACGTCATTCTCAAATGAGGAGTGTTGATTAGGTAACTCCTCGAGAATTGGATTCTTAGTGGTCACATGAGTTGGTTCGTCGTCAAAAATAAGACGTTCCAACTCATTTAGTTCATCCTCGATTTTGGAAAGATCGACCTCACTCGTAGGTCGAAGTGAAGGCATAAGAGCTAGTTCTCGTTCAATGATTTCCTCAATCTCGGGATCAAACTCATAATCATCGTACTTCACATGTTTCTTTTTAGGAGAATCAAAAATGGCATGTGGATTTCGAAGTACGTGATCAATCTCGGCAAAATCGCCATCGTCATCGTCAAAGAAAGAGTCGATGTGAGCACTCACAACCGTGGACTTACAAGTCAAATGACTATGCTTAGGTGACTTTTCTAAGACGAGAGGATCGATGTCGATAAACCATTTAGCCTCAACGGGTGTTGGGCTAGGCAAAGGAGGCACTTCGATGGAGTTAGAAGTTGAAGCCTCAAAGACGTGGTCCTTCGAAGGTGGTGAAGACGAGCCCATATTGGTCTTTGTCGTGATGGCACTAACGTCGCCCTTCGGAATTGGTATTTCACTTGTTTCGCTAAAAACATCCCAAAGTGAGTTTTCATCCATAAATTTACACATACCTTTTTGAATTAGGTACACGTATTCTTTATCATTAAAATCATCATCTTTAAAACCGCTTTTCTTAATTCTTTCAAAACATGCATTAAGCTTCATTCTTTCCGCTAAAGTGAACATTTTGAAATCATTAGGATTTGAATCATTAGGTTTTGAAACCTCGGTTTTTTCATTCTCATTAAATCCTTGGGATTTTCTAGCGAAAAAGTCTATTTTCACATCCCCATATCTCATAGTAAGTCTCCCCTCGTGAACGTCGATTACGGTTCTAGCCGTCGATAAGAATGGTCGGCCTAAAATAATGGGACATTTAGGGTCACACTTGTAATCGGATATAACGAAATCCGCGGGAAAAACAAACTTTCCAATCCTAACATAGACATCCTCGGCTATTCCAATTGGTATAAGTGGCGTACAATTTGCAAGCTCGATAATCATGTTTGGGGGGGGGGGGGGGTAAGCGAAGGCAATCTCATCAATTTCCATAGAGAATGAGGCATAAGATTGATGCTAGCACCTAAATCGGCAAGGGCTAAACATCCCTCAATCTCGGAAAAATCACAAGGTAGTAGAAATTGGCCCGGATCCTTTTCCTTTCTCGGCATACGCCTTTTGGGTTTTTTAAGAAGGATCGATGCACAAGTTTCTTCAAGGGTTACTTTGGTAAGGTCGACAAAACTCTCTTTTTGAACCGTGGATGGAATTTGAGGTACACGAGGGTGTGCACTCTTTTCCTTGGTCGCCACGTTCACCCCATCGACTTTAGAACAATAAGACGTCTTAGAAGTCGAGGGTTGAGAGGGATAAACAACACGGAATCCTTCAAGGTTAGGGGTAATCACACGACCTTTCTCACGAGACGAGGCGGCTTTACATTGTTCCTTCGGATTTGCAACGGTGTCACTAGGTAACGAACTCGATGACGCACCCGAGGACTTGTTCATTATGGCCGAAAACATCTTTTTAATATCAATTTGTCCTTGCTCAATCTTCGTGTTTTGCAATTTCAATGTATTAGAAAAGTCGTTTTTCAAAGTACCAATTTCTCCCTCTAATCGTCTCATATTAGCCTCATTCGTTTTCATGTAATTTTGAAAATCGTTTGACGAACTATTTTGATTTGAGTTAAAGTTCCCTTGGTTTTGATTGTTTCTTTGAAAATTTCCTTGATTACCACTTGAAAAATTGTTGCCTTGGTTGTTGTTGTTTGAAAAATTCGAGTTTTGATTATTGTCTCGATTTTGCCAAGTTATATTACGACCTTGATTATAACCTCCTTGATTTTGATTCGAAAAATTTCCTTGTTGATTATTTCCTTGAAAATTATTTCGGTTTTGATTAAAATTGTTGCCTTGGTTATAATTGCCTTGTTGTGATGGACCGGCGTTATTTTGATTTTGATTAGAAAAATTGTTGTTTAACGCACTCACATTCGACGTTTGGCCATCCGTAGCCGCACACTCGTAATAATTATGAGGTCCACCACAAAACGTACACGAAACCTCAACCGCTTTCACCGTAGCGGGAGCGTCTTTCTTTTGCATCTCAACGAGAATAGACGTAAACACATTCGTCAACTTGTCGACTTTTGCATCAACTCTCTCAATGTCGTGATTAGAACTACTAACATTGGCGACATTGGCAACACTCGGTGCGTTGCGGAGTTGGTAAACCTTGGATCGGTTTTCGATAATTATCAATGCATCTTTCGGAGTCTTACACAAAAAGTTGCCACCGGCGGCGGAATTCAACGAGTCTTGTTCGTGAAAATTAAGACCATTGTAAAACGTATGGATTTGGTGCAACTCGGAAAAACCATGGTGAGGACATTGCCTAAGCAATCCTTAAAGCGATCCCACGCGTCTCTAAAAGATTCATTCGGTTTTTGCTCAAATTTCGTAATTTCATTCTTGAAAAACGTTGTCTTAGACGGTGGGAAAAAATAATTAACGAACTTGGAAACGAGATCCTTCCACGTAACTATCGAATTAGGTGGCTCTTTCTCGTACCAATCCTTGGCGGCACCATCGAGCGAGTACGGAAAAAGCATAAGCTTGACGACATCGGTGTCGACGTTCTTAAACTTGCTCGTGGCCAAAAGACGATCAAAATTCCGAATATGGTCGTGAGGATTATCGGCTTCACGACCTCGAAACTTCGTAGCTTGGATCAACGAAAGTATTCCGCTCTTAATCTCAAAATTCTCTGCTTCGATAGCGGGAATTACGATCGCGTCTCCATAACCCTCGGTGGGCGCTTGGAGCAATTCCATCATAGAACGATTATCGGCCATCTCCTCTACGGTTTCTTCAACAACGATATTAGGAACGTCGGTTTCTAATTCTCGTCTACGTCGTCGATTCCTTCGATTACGATTGCGTCGATTCGAAGCTTCGCTAGAATTGGAATAATCCTTCGATCGAGTGCGCATGCACTAAGCGTAGAATGGGTGGTAGCAAAGAAGATTCTTTTTACGGTTTTTCGATTTTTCAATTTTTTTGGTTTTTGATTGGTTTTTGATTGGTTTTTAATTTTTTTGGATTTTTGAATGTATTACGTAGACACAAATCTACAAATCTCTCCTCGAATCGACTTTCTCGATTAAAGGAGCCTCAAAGAATGAAAACGATCACGTGGAGCGAACGTTCTCGATGACTTTAGAACGTTGGTGGAACACCAAAACGTTCAAGAGGGTTTAATCTTGAAAACACAAGCAAATATAATATACGTAGATAATACTTGGGCGACAAACCCTCGATTAGCCCTCTTTCTCAAAACACGCACAAGCAAGCGGAGGAAACAAGGCGGCGCGAAGCACTTAAGAGCCTTTTTCCTTTAGGTCGTGAAATACAACCGCCTTATACCCACCTTATAGTTTGTGTTAATTGAAATTAAGCCTCACGAAAGTATTTATCTATTTTGCCTTTAAACTTTTGCTTTGGATTCGAATACAATGATCGAGTGATGAAATCCCGAATCAAGGTTGCGTTTTCACGCTTTTGGAGTACTTGTATATTTATTGTTCTTACGTAGATACAATATAGTAATAATATATTCACAAAAAAAACGAAAACCAATATATCTACAATATAGTAAAAGATTGTTGTGTGTTTAACTTAGGAAAATTGAACACGTTTTATTTGGATACTATAATATAATAAGGAAAAATAACAAAAATGAGTATGTACGATATTCACGCTTTCCAAAAATGAAAAGCAAAAACGCACTACTCACACAAACACGATACTAATAATAATGGCACACTAAACACCTCCCCGGCAGCGGCGCCAAAAATTGATGTGTAGTAAATCGTACACGTTTTAGGAAAAATGCGTATGAGTGGCAAGTATTAAGTTATACGCTTTAGGAAAAACGTATAACCGAATAAATGCGGGTTCGTTCTCGAAGGAGGTGTGTGGATTAATGTGCCAATATATATGAAATCAAGTTTGGATTAGTGACGTTTTTGGTTTAGAAGAGAAAAAGTAAAGACGAGCTACGACTACGATTTAAACTACGACGTTGACGTAAAACGCGAACGTAAATACGTAAAACGCGACAAAATTAAAAATTAAACCTAAAAATTAATTAAAAGCTTAAACTAAGTCTAAAATAATATAAATAAGAATAAAAATCCAACAAATATATTTTAAAACCTTTTATCAATTAAATATTCAATTTTTAATGCTAATTAAAGCCCTAAAATTAAATATAATTAACAAAATGCCCAAAATATTATTTTATTGAACTAATAAATCACTTATATTATTTAAAGACTAAAAAGTATTTTTCCTAAATTTTAAAACTATTTTTCTATCTTTAAAACACTAAAAACTATTTTTAAACTAAAATAATCATAAAAAATAATAAAATAATGCCAAAAATAATTTGAAAATTTTGAAAATCCTAAATTATACTAATGAACAGTAGAAAATTGAAAAATGTAAAATTTTGCACTAAAAGACAAAACAATTTAATAATAAAACCCTAATTATACTAAATTAATTATGAAAAATAATTAAAAAGGTGAAAAGTGAAATATTTTTAAACTAAAAATCTTAAAATACTTTTCTAAATCTAAGAAAAATTTTAAAAGTGAAAATATAACTTTCCTGCACTAAAAGACAAAAACAGAATAATAAAAAGTAATTAAAAATAGCAATTTAATCTAAAAATTACTTAATGAACAGTAACTGGAAAATAATTTATACTAAAAAAATCAAAAATAAAATAAGAAAAATAATGAAACCAGTTTGAACCCCTAATTCCTATTTTTCACCACAAAAGACAAAAAAACAAGTATCTGAAAGTGACCTTTGTGGACTTTTGTCCTTTAGCACAAGCAGTGGAAACTAATACACTAGCAGGGGTAATGGAGTTCCCACTGCTAGTGCAATATCAAGGTCTGTGGACCTTTTTGGTTGTAGATTGAGATTGAGTTGGATTTGTGGACAATGATTGGCACCCCCACAACCAGTTGGGTTGTGGGGAGTCACAAAAATTATAAAAACACACAATCACTTTGTAAAAATCACACCAAATGCCCCAAATTCAGTCACTGTGAAGACTTAGAATGTCTGATGAACAGTTGACTGGTTTAGTTGGCACAAAGACGAATTTCAAGTGCTTATATCTTGTTCAATCTAACACCAATCAGCAAATAATCAATTGACAACCTAACATCATCCTATATCCTAACAGATTCCATAATTTGATGAATACAAATGCTAAAACAAAACAGTTAAAGGCTTGCTAAATTTTTTACTTGTTTTTACCAACTAATGAGTATGCAAAACTTTGTTTTACTCAAATACACTTAGCTTAACTCGCTGATAATACCCAATACTAGCATGTAAAGTGTGTTCAAGCAGGTTTTAACCCAAATCTTGTCCCCTACTTAGCTTAAACACCTAGACCCAAACACCCCTTAATTTCTGAAATGTAAAATTTAACAACCAAAGCAGCTTAAATCTTAACTGAACAAATTAAACCCTATACTAACATGCATAACATAACCAACTAGCAAATAAACATCAAATAATTAACAACCACAAGCATCAAAAAGCAGTTTCATATGAAACAAAATAAAACTGAGATATTTGAGAGGGTTCAAGCATGTTATACCTTGCTGATGCCTTCACCTAAATCTAACAGCTTAAATGAGCTTATGAAAGCTTGTGAGAAGTGTAGAGGACCCCTGCTGTGGTTCAACAACTGAACCAGGGGTATCAATATCTTCAGTAAGAGAAAAAAAATGGAATATGACTTCTTTGTGAACCTGCATAAACACCACAAACAGGAAACAAACTCCAAGTTTGTTTAAGCTAAGCACCAAAAAGCTTGTCAGGCTTATTGGTGTTGGCTTAATCAAACAGTAAGGTTAGAAAAAAAAGATACCAAAGATTTTTGATAAAATCTTTAAAACTGAAAATCCGAGATCAATAACAATTTTGACAGAAACTTGACTCTATGCTTAAAACAATCCCACATTCCACTTTCACTTCATGTGGGATTGGAAATCAAGCTGATGCAAAGTTTTTATCAAGAACTATTTAACACCTTTTCTGAAAATGCTTAAGTAAACTGAAACCTTTTAAAGACCTTAAAACTAATTTGCTCAAAAACAAAGTTTAAACTAAGAAAGCTGTAACATGGAACACAATAATTGCTCAAAAGATTGAAGTTTCATTTTCATTAATAATTCAAAATTTTTTACAAAATACTGGAACAAAGAAAAATAGGGGCACAACACACCCCTATTTATACAGAAAGATGAACATTCTAGAATACAAAGACAAAGCTAAAACCCTAATAACTAAATTCCAATAATGCCCTTTGATTTTCAAACTTGAAAAAGTGGTCAAGTGACCCATGTGATCTTCTGGCTTGATGTTGGTATTCCAGCTGGTAGAAGTGATCATGAGCGTCCATTTTGAGTGGCGAACAAGCAAATCCATGTGAACCAATGGATTGGTCTTCTGGGAAAGTGACGGGTGAGCAGGGGTGGGTCAGTAAGGGGACAAGAGTGAGCTGGTGAGGTTTTGGGAGGGTGTGTTTTGATGTTGACCACCCCAATTATGTATCTGGACAGTATTATAACAAACCCCTTTGTTTTGATTAAGATGAGGATTAGGGTTCTAAGATGATGAATAGTTGGGTTTGATGCAGGTTTAGGGTGGGGATTATGTTTCCCACGTAATTTAGAGTTTAAAACAGATTAAAAAAACTGTTATATAAAATTAGTGAGTGGGTTGTGACGTGTCTGGATGTGGTTGGCTGGGAGGTGACGTGTCAAGATGGGAGTGGTGGGTTTAAGAATGCTGTCTGGCCACAAATGGCCCTCCATGTTCTTTCTTCTTTTCATTTCCTTCTTTAATCAGCCAAATATGGTTTTCCCTTTATAACAAGTTTCATGTACTTGTCAAATTTGGAACATTCTTCTTGCAAGCTTTCTCCAAGGACTAATTATGCAAATTTTGCATACTTCAAGGTCTTGTTATGTATAATCTTCAAACATGGAGGACATTTCTTGCTAATGATGATTTCTCCAAGGTCTTTTCTTGCCAAATCTTCAAAAATGAGGGACCAATGTTGACAATCTTCAAAACTTCAAGGACTATTTTGGAAATTCAGGATTCGGGTCCGGTTCTTTGTGCGACTTCGTTTCCCGTGTTCGTTTTGGCTTGATTCCTTTGATCTTTTGGTGAATTCACGATATCCGTACCTGAAATACACAATGAACAAACACAGGCACATTTTTGGGTATTTTGATGATATTTTAAGCGTTTTAAGCCCGATTTAGACGATGGGACTATGTA
Organism: Glebionis coronaria; assembly: GCA_025667525.1. Classification (NCBI taxonomy): domain Eukaryota; kingdom Viridiplantae; phylum Streptophyta; class Magnoliopsida; order Asterales; family Asteraceae; genus Glebionis; species Glebionis coronaria. Next base: position 701,156,782 of record CM046874.1, read on the forward strand.
TAAATACAGTCTCATCACAGGATATCAGTATAATTATCCGAACAGTCATCGTTTTAATGAGTGTGAGTAATTAACTTCTGCCAGATGGTTTAGAATGGTTAGTATTGTATTAATAAAATAAATATCATGTTAGAAGCTCAAAAGATTAAAACAATTTGTGATATATATATCAATATATAGTTAGTAAAACACGCAAAGCATAGAAACAGAAACATAATCTTTAAACATACCAAAGAAGAGAAGTATGAGCTTGTAACTTTTATAGTTCATGGATATTTTGAAAGAAAGGAAGGAACAAGATGAAAAGTGAAGTCGAGAAGATAATTATAAACTATAAAGAAGCCTAAAAGAAAGAGCCTAAAATATTTGAAAATTTCTTCTATGAGCGGGTCATTTTGATGAAAATTTTGAAATTCCGCCAGACATTTTAGACCGGTCTCGAAGGTTTTAACCTGTCTAAATGTTAAAAGTTATTTAGACCCGTGGAAATGAATAGCAACGGTCTAAAAAGTATTCATTTGAACCGGTCGATTTCGTGTACACCGGTCTACATATGTAAATCTCATTTAGACCCGTGAAAATGATATTCACCTGTTCAAAAAGCTTTTAAACCTGCAATTTTCAGACAGAGGTCTAAATAAGGGGGTTTAAAAGGCATTTTTTGTAATAGTGTGTGTTTAAATAATAAAAAATAGGTATAAAAGGTGAGTGTGATTGAGTTTAAGTAAGTGTTATTGCTAGGTGATAAAATGAAAACTCTTTCGTTAGAAGTAATTTTTCGACTCAATGTGATTTGATTTTTTCTTTTTTCTTTTACTTTCTCATTTGCACTTTCATTTGTTGTACAATCAAATGAAATTTTCTTTTCCAGTCATGGAATATGGTCTAATCTTAAAAAATCCTTATTGATTGATTTGATTGAAATTCTTTCAACCACTCCATCATGAGTTTAAGGTTTCGGCATGGCTACATCCACAAACATCAAAAGTAAGCATCTACGAAAAATTCTCATTTTTGCAACAAAACTAGTGTTTCGTTACATAAACTTCTTCGTTGTAGAAATGCCACATTCTTGACCATTTAGTACTATTAATCGTGGATCTTAGTTATGCAGATGTGATAGCGGGTCTTGTTTAGTTGATCCAAATACAAATATAGACACGACCATAAAAACAATTTGAGGTCATGAAGTCACGTTATGAGTGGTCATCTTTTATACTAGCTATAGGTTTGGCTTAACAATCTACACAAGAAGAATGTGTACGCATGTTTAGCAAAAGATGTATCTACCAAAATTGTAAAATGAAGAAACATAGAGATAACATGCCATGAATTATACACGAATCAAAAAACAAAGAAACAATTAACAACTTAAGCTTCTATAGGCACTCGCTATAAGGATTAAGAAATCGATAAACTATCAGGATTTAGTTATATCATAGCTTTAGAAGGAAAAAGTTGTCTTTGTCTATAGAACATCATTTTGGCTACTTAGTTTTCTCGAAATGAATTTTTTTTTATCCCATATGGGTCAGAGAGAAGAAGTTTTTCCACGTTATATACGCTGATGTATTAGATTCATTAAAGTTGAGATAAAAGTTGTTGGTGTATGATGTTTAATGATGTTAACTTGAGAAGGGAAACATCAATTAAACACATCTATCCAATCACTCGTGTTCTCAACTTTTTATACTTTAGATTTGACATGTAACTACTAATATTAAATATTCTCTTAGTTTTCGTTGATGTCAATATAGAGAAGCAACACAAGAATCAAAGGTTTTTAGTAAGGACAGTTGTGGTGGTTTGTTCAATTGAAATGTTTGTGTTATGCATCTGAATGCCATTTAAATCTTCGGTGCATCGCACACGAGGATATCAGAGGAAATATGACACCAATCATACTAAAGGATGAAAGTGGTGTTTTTTATTTAACCACTAATTATAGATGAAAAATCCACCAAGAGGCACACTTGAATCATCATGATATTGTTAAATACAAAGATACGCTTGGAAGTTATTAACCTGAGATTTGTATGATATAGACAGAAAAGGGTCTTGGATAGATGAAAAAACAAAGGTTGTATCTACGTCATCGTCATGCTTTCAGTGTTGGTGTTATTGAAGATGTTGGAGATCAAAGAAACCAATGAATTGGTTTCACAAGATATAGTTATTAGGAGGTAATGTTAAAATCTACTAAATTATTTGAACAATATATGTGTAATTCCATAAACATGTACAAAGTTAGCTCATTATGTTATATAGTTATAGTTCAGTTCAGTTCAGATCGCTAAATGCTCAAATAATGCATTTACAAAAGGTTGTGTTACGTTATTTAATACGACTTGAACCTCTTATAGTTTTACTCTATGGTTTGCAATAATTTATGTAATATTCAGTAATGATTTATGTCGAATAGTTTTAATCTATAGTTTTATATTTAGTAATAATTTATGTCAAAACTCTGTGCGTGCACGGGAATTAAAACTAGTATATTAATAAGACGGAAGCCATTTTAGACGTAATAGTATGTGTACTTGTGGCTAGGGGCGAACCCACAAGGTTCTCGCGGGTACACGACAACCCTGTGATTTTTTATACTTTTCATAAATTAAACCGTATAATTATGTGTATGTGTCCGCCACTGTTTATGGCAATTAGTTTTTGTGGGATTTGTTTTATAACAATTATATGTTAGTTATTCTCAACGCAAACAATCAAAAATTTAAACAACACTAATTTATAAAAGTTTTCAAGTTATTTGGATCTTTACTATAAGAGAGCGAGCGGGGATCTAAAGGTGGTGCTAAAGGTGTCACGTAAGATTTTATAGTTTTACCATCAGAATCCTTTGGCATCACATTTATTGAGGTAATCGTTAAAGCTCAAAATGTGATGCCAAACAATTTTTTTATATACAAAACAATTTAAATAAAAACTTCATAAAATTAAAAAAAACATTACAATAATAAAAATATAACAATTTAATAATTACGGCTCAAATACTCCACAAGATTCTGCTTGAAGCTCGTTGTGCACTCTTCGGCCTCAATAACAACCTCCCGGTTATCCTAATTCGGGAGGCCTAAATCTAATGTTGCTTCAGAGGACATAGGGACAGCCCAGATGGGAAGACAAAGAAAAAAGAACAAGTATTGAAAGAAAGAAAGACACATCTGAAAAGAAGGTGTAGAACTAGAGGGGGGAGTGAATAGTTTTTTAAATTTGCTTGTTACAATTTGGTTTTAAAAATCGTTTTTCAAAAACTTAAGCTTGAGTAATTATGTGAAACCTTCTTATACATAATATGAACAAGGTATAGTGCAACTAACTAATAATCACAAGTATAAATAATAATAAATGCAACTAAACTAATAATCACAAGTATAAAGAATAAAGAATGTAAAGAGGTAAGGGAATGAAAGATCAAATCAAACACCAAGAATTTATAGTGGTTCGGAAACGAAGCTCACTCCTCGTTCCTACTCCACTCCTCGAGTACTCCTTACTCGAGAGTTCACTAATCAACAAGCTCCATAAGGTGGAGAAACCGTACACAACGTCGCTTAACCAATTTCCGACTCTAAGCTTAAATTCGAGCCCTAATCTTAGCTAGGACCAATATACACCAATATACTTTGAGGACTAAGTATTAACCCTAATACATACACAACTTCCAAATAGACACAACTAGTTGGATCTTCACAACAATGAATAAATAAGTTTGGATCTTCAATGGATCTTTAAGGTAGACACAACACTTCAACAATGATAGTGTTCTTGTTGGTTCAGTATTTACTGACCCTGAAGCAACTCTAGGATTTGAATATAAAATCCCCCTAAGTGTTTCATGCTCAGCAGTAGGCCAGTCTGCTGATGGATGACCAGAGGAACAAAGTTCCTACTAAAGACTTTAAAGCTGAAGAAAGTTCAGCACTCCCCTTCCAGTGAACTTAGAAGACAAAGGAGTCTTCGCTTCAAATACTAGGCGGTCTAGTTGCTGAAGAACAAGGACTGAAGAAGGGCTTTCAATTCAGTTTGGTTTGACAATACCAAACTGAATGATGTCGATCTCCTCTAGGATACTGAAGACTCTTTAGTATTCTGATGGTTTGCATTAGGTGGGAAAAGATTACTTTAAGTCAAAGTAGGTTGCTTGTATACTTAGATATAAGTACAACCTTTATCTTTTCTAGAATAGTTAATTATGTACTTTGTACTGTTTATCCAGCATGGGCATCAACCACCCACTGGATAAACTTATGCATTGGTACATGCAAAATGCAAACCCTAATTTACACTGACTATATAAAGGAGTGTACATTGTGAGAGAAAGGTAACCAATACAAGAGCTTAAACTCTGGAAAACCTTTCTCTCTTAACTAAACCATATAGCCAAAGATGCATATGAACATTTAGATTGGAGCTTAGACTTTAACTTCGGTTAGACGTTTAAGTAGAGGAGATCAAACCCCATTGTCATTCAACCACTTTGTTATTCCGCAAACAAAGTGGGTTATAGATTCTTTATTTGATTCTAATAAAAGTCTATACGTTGAAAAGTATATTGGTATTGTTGTTTTAATCTTTCATAGTTCTTATCTATTGTTAAAACAACTCACTTGAGTCGAAGTAAGAGTTATTACTTAAGTTAATAAGTAATAACGAATTACAAGGGACCAACAAGTGGTATCAGAGCTGTTTGATTAGTTAAACTCTTATTTTAATAAACTGTTCATTTAAAAGTTTTCAAATCAAGATCCAAAATGGCTCAAGTTATACCACAAACCCTAGAATATAGGGGTGGCCAACTCAATGTTGCTCCTGTACTAGAGGTAGCCAACTTTACAAATTGGAAGAAGAGTTTTCTTGTCCACATGGTTGGAGTTGAACCTCAATTCCTTGGAATCATTAAAAATGGTCCTTTTGTTCCCATGGTTGGGGATAATAAAAAACCTTAAGTACAATGGACTGCTGATGAGAGAAAAGCTGCTAACCTTGATCAGCGTCTCAAAAGTCTCATCATGTCTGTACTCCCAGATGACCAAATGAATTATGTTGTAAATTGTAAAACAGCCAAAGCAACATGGGAGGACCTTATACTTTACCATGAGGGACCCTCTGATGTAAAAGAAACCAGAATCATGGATTTAAAGCTTCAATACAACACCTTCAAGCACAAAGAAGGGGAAACCCTCACACAAACATTCACCAGATACAAAGCACTGATGAATGAACTTGTGAATGATGGTGTTGAGCTTTCAAAACATGAAATCAACACAGTTTTTGTTAATGCATTGCCAAAGAAGTGGCTCAGTTTCTGCCAAAGCTTGAAAAATGTTAATCACATTAAAGATTGTGATCTAGCCTCTCTTTTCGGGAAACTAAAATATGAAGAAAACCTAGTTGATAGGATTTATGAAGTCTCAAGCAAGAGTAAAGCATTAACCATTGCTACACCCTTGTCCACAGCCTTCTTCAGTGAAGCTGTCATTCAAGACTACCAAGATATTCCTGATGATGAGGAAGATACTAGATCTAGTGAGGAATATCTGAATGACCTCAAAGAGGAATTTCATGAAAGAGCACTATTGTCCAAGTCTAGAAGGTTCTTTAAGAAAGGAGGCAAGTTCTCCAGCTCCACAAAAGCTTCAGTTGACACTGAATGCTACAAATGTGGGAAGATTGGTCACTATGCTAGGGATTGTTATTCAAAAACATCTCTCCCTTCATATTCCTCGCCAGCTCAATCAAGACCAACTGTTCAATCATCATTTCAACCAAAACAAATTGCTTCTACTCTATTTCAGCAAAGCAGGGTTGAACTCAGGCCAACAAAAGACTTTGAGGCCAAATATAGAGAAATCAAAGCAAGATTGGCCTTAATGAGTACTGAAAGCTCCTCATCCAAGACTCCCAAGCAAGACAAGAACAAAGGGCTTGTTGTTGAAGCCTATGAATGGGATGAAGAAGATGTTTCTTCAGATGATGATGAAATGGTTTATGTAAAAGTGCTGATGGCACTTGCTGATGATGAAGGGGCCAACTCAAATGTTGTCACTAGAGAGAGTGCCAGAAATGGAGAATGGGTCAATGTCACAATCAAAAAGGTACAAACTCTTCTTGAATTAGAAGATAAAGATGACATTAAATTTGTGTTTGATTACTTGTGCATTGATCTAAAATTTGTTGAAGAGCAAAGAAATAGTTTACTTGAAAAATTTCACAAACTTGTTCTACAACATGAAGATTTTGAAAGTAAGCAAATAGAGCTAAAAGAAGCTAAACTTGATATTCTTACTTTTCAACAATTGAACAAAGAAATTTTGGAGGAACTAAAAGAAGCAACAGACATTGTTAAATCTTGGCTTAGAAACTCTGATAGGGTAAATCAATGCATAAGTGAACAAATACCTGCTCAAAAGAGGGAAATGCTAACCACTCAAGGGTGGCCTAGTGGCAAAAATATTTGTGGATATCACTCCAAAGTGTGTGAGGTCCCAAGTTGAATTCCCACTAGGTGCAAACAACCTTGAAGTGGCCACGCCAACCTCCTGAAAAGGGAGGGCTTTACCTGGTTTGAGTCTGTGTAGTGGTGGGCTCAAACCCCGTGGATTAGTCGTCCAATGAGTCAGAAATCACGGTTACCAAAAAAAAGAGGGAAATGCTTGGTGCTGAAGGATCCTCCAGCACCAAACCTATTGTCTTTGTCAAAGCCTCAAATGAGGTTGGTAGCTCGATCCCTGACATTGAAAGGTCAGGTGAAGAGAATTTACCCAATCATGACACTGGACGAATCCTTTTTCCTGAGTTTCAAGCAAGTGTTGACACTTCAGCACCAGTTGAGTCCTCAGTTACTGAGGATGACTCAGATGATGATATAGAGAATGAAGTAAGTACTCACTTCCTCCTTTGGAGAAGTTGGCTGGTGCTGAACCCTCTACTGGACCCCAAAACTATCCAGTCTATCATCAAGTCACACACCACACATAAAGGTAGTTCTTCCAAGAATGTCAAAATTGACACTACAAAGAATTCTTCAGCTCCTGCTGAAGGTTCATATATGGGAACTACCTCTTCAGTTTCAACAAATAACCGAAGAATGTTAGATCTGAGGAAGATGAGAGAATGTCTCTTGTCATGCAAGAGATCAATGATCTTAAATTGCAACTCAGGCAGCAGGAAACACCAACACGATTCAGAGATGAAACTTCAGACTCTCCTCATCTCAAGTACAAGACACAATTTAAAAGGGCTTATGATTTGTGTGGTCTAAATAACCATCTCACTGAAACTTGCCTAAAAGTGATTTGTTGTACAAAATGTGAAAGGACTGACCATCGCACTTGTAAACACACTTAGTATATGTTGTCCAAAACAAGTGCTGATGCTCACAAATCTGAAGCATCTCATTCCAGGCGAAATTTGCCTTTCCCACCATGCATTCATTGTGGTATGGGCAATCATCACTCAGATGACTGCCACTATTACCCTGTTTGTAATATTTGTGGAAGTTATGACCATGATACTCATGGACATAATCGAATCATCTCACTCGGAAGAGGTATTAAACCAAGAAACCCAAACTCAATTACCAAATGTTGTGAGACTTGTGAAAGCGATGTCCACACTACATCTGATCACAACCATATAGAGTGGTTCAAAAGAGGTGAAGCCCTCCTGGCTAAGAAAGCAAAAGTTGTTCAGACCTCTTCTTCTTCTGAGCAATCACACATATCCTCAACAGGAGGACCCTTCAGATCTAGAACACCTTCTAGATCCAAAACCCCCACCCAAAAAAGGTGGGTTTCAAAACGAAACTGACCATTTCCTTAACTTGTGTAGTGTGATCTCAGGAAGCCTATTTGGCACCTAGATAGTGGCTGCTCAAGGCACATGACTGGCACCAAAAGTTATCTGCATAAGTATAAGGAGGAACAAGGTCCCAAAGTTGTTTTTGGTGATAACTCATCAGCTACTACTGAAGGATTTGGTTCAGTAAAATGCAATGGTATAATTTTCTCAAGGGTAGCATATGTAAATGGAATGAAGCAACAACCTCATCAGCATAAGTCAACTTTGTGATGCAAAGCATCTTGTGCTGTTTGATGACAAAAAAGGTACAATCTTCAACTCCAATCATGAAATTGTGATGATTGCTCCAAGAGTAAAAGATGTTTATGTCATGAACATGAACTCTACTCAGGAGACATGCTTCTTTGCTAAAGCCTCCAATATTACCAATTGGCTTTGGCATAAGAGACTCTTACATCTCAATTTCAAAACAATAACTCTGTTGGAAAAACAAAATCTTTTTATTGGTCTTCCTTCACTTGTCTACTCCAAGGAAAAACAATGCTCAACATGTGAAAAACGGAAGCACCATAGAGTCAGTTTCAAAACAAAGCAAACTTTCTCAATCAAAGAAAGTCTTCATTTGCTTCACATGGACTTATTTGGCCCAGTATCACCTAGGTCCATTTGTCATGAAAAATATACACTTGTCATTGTTGATGAGTACTCTAGGTACACCTGGGTATATTTTCTGACAAAGAAAAGCCATGCACCAGATGCCATAATGTCATTTATCAAAAGAGTTGAAAATAAAAATGACACTCATGTCAAACAACTCAGAACTGACAATGGCACTGAATTCAGAAATCACTCACTGATCAAATTCTGTGATGACAAAGGAATTTCCCAAAATTTCTCATCTCCTTACACACCTGAACAAAATGGTGTGGCTGAAAGAAGGAACAGAACTTTGATTGAAGCAGCAAGGACATTGCTTGCTGGATCTTCTCTCTCTAAGCATTTTTGGACTGATGTTGTAGCCACTGCTTGCTACACTCAAAATAGATCCATCATTGTGAAGAGACACATGAAGACTCCTTATGAAGTCTTCAGGGGGAGAATTCCAAACATTACATTCGTACATGTGTTTTGGTGTCCAGTATTCATTCACAATCACAAGGATCACCTTGGGAAGTTTGATGAAAAATCTGATGATGGTTATTTTCTTGGATACTCCCTAGTATATAAAGCATACAGAGTCTTCAACACAAGAAGACAATGTATTGAAGAAACCTATCACATCAGATTCAATGAAAGTTCTAAAGCTCTTACTTTTACAAATCCATCATATGATGAACTTCATATACATGAATCTCAAAATTATCTATCTGATGAATTTAATCACTATGAGCCTTCTCAAAAATATCAAACTAGCAACTCAGTCCCTCATATTGATCCATTTGAAGATATGACAAGTCCTACAAAAGGAAATCCTTTAGTATCACATACTGATGGCTATCAATCAAATAACGATCAATCTCAAAATAATCAAAATGATTAGCAAGGAAACACAAATGACCAAAATGGTCAGTCTCAAAACAATCAGGATGCTGACACACATGATCAAAATGATCAATCATATGCAGCTGCTGAAGAATAATCTGAGCCCCTTGCTCAAAGCTCTCCTATCATATCTAGAGAATTAAGTCTTGGATATGCTTCTTTTGACCAAGAAGGAAGCCCTCCTATGATTGAACCCTTGTCCACTAAATATCCTTCAGTAGACACTAGAGACATTCCAAGCCCAAGTCCATGTCATGGACTTCCAAGCTCTACCTCTAATCATGATACCAGTACCTATTCTCCAGCTCCACAAAAATCTTGGACTCATAATAGTCACATACAGCTGGTGAACATAATAGGTAATCTTGGTGAAGGTAGAGTCACTAGATCTATGGCAAAGAAATTGAGTGCAACTTCATCTGGAGAATGCCTGTATGCAAATTTTCTCTCAGAAATTGAACCTACAAAGGTTTCTGAAGCACTCACACACCCTGGATGGGTGGATGCCATGCGAGAGGAGCTCAATCAATTTGAAAGAAACAAAGTCTGGAAATTGGTTCCTCTTCCATATGGTAAATCAACCATTAGCACAAATGGGTTTACAAGCTCAAGAGAGATGAAACCAATGCAGTGACCAAAAGTAAAGCTAGCCTGGTGGCCCAAGGATTCAATCAAGAGCCTGGTGTTGACTTTGATCAAACCTTTTCTCCAGTTGCACGTATGGAAGCCATATGAATCTTCCTTTCATATGCCAGTTACATGAACTTCATCATCTACCAAATGGATGTTAAAAGTGCATTCCTAAATGGTGACCTAAAAGAAGAAGTTTATGTTACTCGGCCTCCTGGCTTTGAGAGTAGTAAATACCCAAATCATGTCTACAAGCTTTCAAAGCTTTGTATGGACTGAAGCAAGCTCCAAGAGCATGGTATGAAACTCTCTCAACATTTCTCATTGAACATATATTTGTCAGAGGAAAAATAGATAGCACCTTGTTTATCTATAAATCTAAAACTGACACCATTCTGGTACAAATTTATGTGGATGACATAATCTTTGGTTCTACAAGCTTGAAACTTTACAAACAATTTGCCATGCTTATGACCAGCAAGTTTGAGATGAGTATGATGGGAGAACTCACATACTTCCTTGGTCTTCAGATTAAATTTGACCAAGGCATCTCCATCAATCAAGAAAAGTATGTCAAGGATCTGCTGAAGATGTATGATATCAATTGTGCTTCAGTGAAGACTCCAATGGTACCCCCTAACAACTTAGGACCTGATCTCACTGGACAATCAGTCAATGACACTCATTATAGAGGTATGATTGGGTCACTCATGTACTTAACTGCAAGCAGACCTGACATTCAATTCTCTACATGCCTTTGTGCAAGATACCAAGCAGATCCAAAGGAATCGCACCTTACTGCTGTCAAGAGAATCTTCAGATACCTAAAAGTTACACCAAGTCTAGGTTATTGGTACCTCAAATCCTCAAGTTTTGATCTAAAGGTGTATTCAGATTCTGACTATGCTGGTTGCAATTTGGACAGAAAAAGCACTTCTGGTGCCTGCCAATTGCTAGGTGGCAAACTTGTATGTTGGAGTGCTAAAAGCAACAAACAGTTGCCATGTCTTCAGCAGAAGCTGAATATGTGGCAGCTGCTGGATGTTGTGCCAATGTTCTTTGGATGAAAATCTAACTGGCTGATTATGACATAGAATATGAAAAGGTACCAATCTTTTGTGATAACACTAGTGCTATTGCAATATCCAATAATCCAGTCCTCCACTCAAGGACAAAACACATTGATATCAGATATCACTTTATCAGAGATCACATTGTGAAAGGGGACATTGAATTACATTTCATACCCACTCAATACCAATTGACTGATATCTTCACCAAACCATTGGATGAACCAACTTTCAAAAGATTGATAATGGAGCTTGGTATGCTGAACATTGATGATACAAAACCCGAACCTTCAACATTCACTGAAGAATATTGAAGGTTTAACATTTCTTAAAAGATTTTAATACAGCTGAGTAGCTAGGCCTGAGTAGAGGAGCGTGCAATTTCATATGTCTTGTTCACTTATGTGAACATGTATATGGGGTTTTGTCGCCTCATCTGATGCACTGAAGCTCACAAGTATTGCCATCAGCTTCAGCATATCTGAGCAACAGCTTTTAAAACAAATCAATCATGTGACTCAAAGGAGTAAATGGCATTAAATTTCCTGTGAATAAAACAAACATTCTTTCAAAAAGGTGTCATTTATTAATTAAGGAAATTTCAAACGTCTCCATCCACAGTCAACAACTCCCTGACATATGGGGAGTTTCACTATTCAAAGCAACAGAAAATCATACCTTTTTACAGAACATTAATGAGAAAGTTTGTGCCAAATGTTCAAAAGAAACCCTAAAAGATTTATAAATTTTTCAAATGGTTTTAAAAACTTTTTACAAATTAGTTAAATTTTTTATATAATCCCTAACAATTGGATTTCATTCCACGCTTACAAATCTTTTCATCCAAGAAACACACACAAACTTTCTCTCCTTCAAAACACACAGAGAAACATAAATGGCTGAATCATCTTCCACCCCCAAGATTACCAAAATCACTCTTAAACCATCCATTCATGTTAACTATCCCATTGATGATATCTTCTTCAAACCCAACAACATCACCTTGCTTAAACCTGATTCGATTAAGTCTGTTCCTGGGGAACAAGTTTTGACTTATCTATCCAAAAGTGTTTTAAGGTATGCTTTATTTGAGGATCCTGGTATGATGTTTCAAAATGTGCTAAAATAATTTTGGTTTACAGCAGAGGCTTCTAACAACAAGCAGTCCATTGAGTTTGATTCTACCACGATCGAGATTCATGGTAGATTTGGGTTAAACTCATTTAGAAAAGTTTTGGGGTTAGATTATTTGGAAAACCCTAATGAGTATGAAGCAATACCTGATGATTTTATGGTTGTTAAAAGTTTCTTTAAAGAGATTGGGTATACTGAAGAAATATCTGAAAAGGGGGGGTTAAAAAGGAGTGCTTTGCCACCAAGATGGAAATTGTTGATGAACATTCTCATTGAATGTTTGGGGGGGGGGGGGGGGGGGAACTGGAGGCCTTAACCAGATTAATCAAAAGGATGCTATTATTTCGTACTGTCTGGCCAAGGGTGTCAAAGCTGATTTTGGGAGGCTTATTTTTTAAGATCTCCATGGGAAGCTAATAATTAAATAATAGGAAAAATGATATTTTTAATCAGAAAAATCCTAAAACCTATAAATGTCCTATGAAAAATGAAAGGAAGCTAAAAAGCTTAATAAATAAGCTATAATAAGCCAATAAGCTCACGGCTTATTTATAAAAGCCAAACTTAAACACACCTTAAATACAATTCCAAATCAAAGCTATCAGTCAAAGTCCCCAGGGCGCATTGGTTAGCACGTTTGGTTGTGAGAGGAGTGGCGCAGGTTCGAGTCCTGGCCACGTCCTTTTTGGGATTATATTTTTTTTTTTTTTTAAAGTTTAAAAACTTAATTCCAATACTTTCTTGAACACAAAAACACAAACCAATTCAAAAATATCCAAAGATTAAGCTAATTAAAGACCAAAACGTGGCCAAGTCTGAGCAAGTTTCTGATGAACAAGTGTGTGTGCACACTTGTTCTTAAAAACCAAGAGGGGCTTGGTGTGAGCTTGATTTGTTGCTTGTTTATGGAACAATGGGGCACCCCTACACTCTTTCTGAGTGTAGGGAGTCAATAACAAGCTGAAAACAACACTTAGCAATCAAAAATCTCACAAGAATGATGCACACAAAGCAATTTCAAGTTGCTGAGACAAAAATTGAGGTCTGGTGGTTATAGCTATGACAGAATGCACATTAATGGGTTTTAAAGCCTGAAATTTTGCACACAAACTGATCAACTAGCATACAAGCCAACTTAAAACTAAAATCACCCTATCACTTAACAGATTTACAAAGATCCAATCACAAGTTCATGAAAAATAAGCATAGGAGTGGTCATGCAGATTACTAGCAACCTTTTCACTTTTTAAACTCACAACTTGTTTAAATCTTGTTCTAATCTATCCTAGAACTATCATGCAACCTATCTTAACCTGATTAAACCTTTCTAACACCTTTTTGAAAACACAACAAGGATTACTACCCTGCTAATCCTTGTTGCCAAACACCCTTTAAACTTTTGTTTTCAACTTTTTGCAAACAGAAACCTTTCAAAACTCTCTCAAATTGATTCTAACAACATCTATCATGCATAACAACATATAGAAACACAAATCAACCAGCTTAAACAACCAAGATCAAACAGTCAAACAAATTCATTCATACCACCACTTTTCTGAAATTTTGAAATGGGAACCAAAGTCCTTACCTAAGACCCTTACATCCAAGGGTCTTTGTGGTTGCTATACCACCTCCAAACCAACACGGGTTGGTGCTGAACACAAATCAACAGACAATCCTCCTACCTGTTTAAGAAAAATCCAAGAAAACACAAACAACACAAACAATATGGATATTTTGTTTAACTTGTCCTTCTTAAAAAAAACTTACACAAATCTTTCTGAAACTTACAAGCACGTTTTAAAACCTTTCCAAACTCATAAACACCCTCCTTTTCCACTTTCACTTCCAAGGAGGATTTATGAAATTTAAACAGAATTTTCAAAATCTTTTTGGTACTAAAACCTTAAACAAATCTTTCACAATTAAAATGGAACTCAGAACTTAGCATTCAACAATACACAAACTTTTTAAATTCAATTAAAGGAATCACAATTGTTTTTCACAAAATACCAAACTTAATTAATTTAAAAAAGGAATTACAAGTTGAAAATGCTAAAAACTGGAACAAGGAAAATGAGGAACAGGCTCCTCATTTTATACACTCATTGGAACATTCTAGTGCTAAGAATAAAAAAATACAATTGCTTAAACCCTAATGTTGGAATTCTCAAAAATGCCCTTCTTCTTGTTGACGAATCTTGGTCAAAAAGGGTGCTTCATGTGATATGCCAGTTGGAAGACTATTCTTGGACGTTTGATCAACCTTGGGGACAAAGGAGTGCATGGGAATCGTTCATCTTGTCGGGGTTTTGGGTTTTGGGAAAAAGATGTTGACAGGGGAGGGTTGGGGAAGGACCACAGGGACACGTGGAGCCTTTGTGTGAGGTGGGTTAGGTTGAGGGTGACTTTAATTGAGGAACTGGAGAGTTAGGGTGAATACCCCTTTGATTTATAGCTTAATTAATCTGGGTGGTTTTAGGGTTCTTGGGTTTTTAAAAGGGGGGTTTGATTTGTTTTGGGATTAAACACTTTTTAAAAGTGTGTTATGGAGGGAAGGGAGGGGGTTAAGTGAGTTGACTGTTGACCAGGTTTAAATTAATAAACCGGGTAGGGTATTGGGTAGGGTCGGGTTTGGATAAGGGTTTTGGGTAAATGGGTGGGTAGGGTTGACGTGTCACTGGTTGGTTGGGTGTGGGAGTTTGTGGTTTTAACAGGTTTGGTCCCCAAGCATTTAACTTCCTTTCACTTTGTATTAAAACCTTGTCAGCGCCAAAATAAGCTTTATCAACTTTTGCCAAGTTGTCATATTTGGCACAAAGGTTTCCAAAAACTTTTCCAAGGGTATAAAATGTATATTCTTCAAATTCCAAGGACTGATCTTGTACAATCTTCAAATATTAAGGATAATACTTGTACATTTGATAATTTGAGGGTCAAATGTGACAAGTTCTTCAAAGATGAGGGGCCATTTTTGCCAATCTTCAATTCTTCAAGGGTCTTTTTGCAAATTTCCAACTTGGGCCCGGTTCATTGTGCGTCTTCGTTTCCCGTGTTCGTTTTTGATTGATTCTTGTGTTCTTTTGCCAATTCCTCAATATCCGTACCTAAAAATACACAAGTAACAAACACGAGCATATATTTGGTCTATTTCATGATATTTTATGCATTTTAAGGCCGTTTTGGACGATGAGACCATGTATAAAAGCAGTCTCATCACTCCCCCATACTAAACCATTGCCGTGCCCTCACGCAATGCTAAGAATAAAGTATCAAAGCATCTCCAAAATTTAATTTTATGACTTTATTGAAATGATAACTAGCTACACACTACAATTACTACTACTTGCGTTTTAGACATAATGTATGATTTTCATCGCAAAATGGGACGTTTAGGTTCATAGAATAAGAACACGTGAATGCTTCGTTAGAAATAATTTCGTCGTCCTCGATTTTCACCTTAATTCCATGCTAAGCGTGCAACGAGATCATTGTCATTATAAGTTAGTAATGCTAACACTTCTCATATGCCCTAATCACGTACTTATTCTCCCATTATTCCTAAGTTGTATCTCTTATATTTTATTTTGTCTTAATGATCACGAGGATACATCATTGACTTATGCGATAATAGAGATTTAGGTCTAAAAATAGAGTCCTAACGGTGTAACTAAGACCATCAAATCAATAACCCCTCCTAATAGACGACGATGTTAAAAAATTAAGTTGACAAGAAGAATCGATAAACACGGTTTTATAACGGTTTTGAACATGAGACTTATTACCAAGACTTTTATACGCCCCCTAACGGAAGGACCTTATTATCTTTGGTTTACCTCCATCTTTTATTCAACTTCGCCATGAAGCTTTTATTATGACTTCGGTCTTGCCTTGCCTTTTATTATCCGCCATCATCGGTGGTTTTATTAGCCAAAGACGTATATCCTCACGCTAAAGCGAATTTTGGATCTTTAAAGCTTCGAAGATTAAGGCTTGATTCACTTTCAATTTTTGCATAGATTTTAGGCCTTGTGGGGCTTCAAATTGTTTGCTTGATTTAGGTGAGCACTTGAAATCTTATTATTGGGTGAAGCTTTCGATTATTAGGGTGCCAATACTTCAAAACCGTGACGCTGGCGATATCTTAATGTCTTCCCAATTTAATTACACGGAAGCTACTAGAAAAGACTAGAAACCCAACAATCAAAACTAAACCGCTAAATCAATATTTATTAAGCAAAAAATATTTACATGCGGAGGGAGAATAAGCAAACAACGAGAACACATGAGTTTTTGAAAGAATACGAGTACTCTACGTTTAGCATAGTAACTTATAATTAACTCTATCATTTCTCGTCCTCATTTAAGAGACTTAGCCTAATGTGTAGTTAAGGAATCAAAGCTAAGTGCTCAACACGCACGGTCGAGTCAAAAATTACTCTTATTCTCGCCATCGGAAAATCTACATTCGTGTCTTCAACACTTATAAAACATGAGAAAAATTTTAAAATTTGGCCATTTTTAGCCTTATTTTGCAAGAAAACGAATAAACAAAACGATAAACTTTGGAAAGCGTGAAGGTTTGGCAAGGCAAGTATCTATTCACCCCCCCCCATACTAAAGTTAAACATTGTCCTCAATGTTTCGAGTCTAGGGGTGCAAATACCCCCATACTAGAGACGTAGTCGAATGCCTAATCTAGCATGGAAAGGGTGTAACCATTAAGTTTAAAAGCCGTTTATGAAGTGTGCTAAAAACCTAAGGTTAGAACATAAAAGGATATCATATGTGGATATTGGGAAAGGCCTCCAAAGCAAACGATCGAGTGCTCCCATGAAACGAACACGAGAGTCTCCAATCGTGAAGATGATGATCTAAAAGACACAATGCACAAACAACCACGGAACAAAGGTTGGAAGGGCACAAATCCCCTCACATTACACTAATTAGAAAGCAATAATATATACATGGATAAGCATGGGTCTCCCCCACGAGGCACCTTGTTTTTGATAACCGAGTCAAAAGCTCGACTCGAATCCCCATAAATGTGATCATTTAGGGATAATCATGGTTTGGTCAATTTTTGATGGGGCTTACATGATAAACAAGGCCCAAAAGCACGTGGAGTACTTTAAAAATCCGATAAACGTATACCGGGGTCAAAGATAGCGTCCTCGTTTTCGGATGATAAACGAGATAACACAACTCCAACACAAATCCCAATGGGATAGAAGAAAATAGGAGAGAAGAAATAGAAGGGTGGGACAATGGGTAAGTCAAAACATTGAGCTACTCGAGGTAGACTCTCACCAATCAAATGAAAAGATTTTCCATTTATTGCATCGGTGGAAGACCGAGATTTCCCTATAAAAGCAATTCCAGGATCAAATATCTCGTCCTCGGTGGAGAAAGGGGAGGGAACATAAGGGGCTTCCCCCACACTAGGTCCACACAAAGCATCGTCAAAAGGAGAAGACGAGCTTGTAGTACTCAATACACGCGGTGATGACGGAGTTAGAGTTGTAGAAAAAATTTTCAAATTAAATTCAAAATCTTTTCCTTTTTCATCTTTAACACTCTCTTTGTGAAAACCCGATTTAATTATGTCAAAAATATTTGGTGTATCTAAAACAATGTTAGTCACACTAAAAATTCTCACATTTTGAAAGCGTTTTGGTTTAGGTGGTGGCAAGTTTTCAAATCTTTTGTCAACAAAGAAAACCTCCCCATCGGGATCAACGTATTCATCATCCGAAGATTCACTCGAGATTGGAATTATCGGCTTAACACTCTTAACCTCCATCGGCGGAGGGGACGGAACTTCATTTTTATCAACTCCTAAAACTCTATTGGAAATCTTTTGACAAATGTTTTTGATTGGATTGACATTGTACAAAGATGTGATCGAATAAACATGAGAAAGAGTGGAGTTTTGGGTTGCATTAATGACGAGTTCTTCCTCATTGAAACGAAGAGTGATTTTTCTTGCATGCACATCGATAAGTGCTCTCGAGGTATCCAAAAAAGATCGACCTAAAATTAACGGAACTTTAGGATCGATGGGAATATCAACAACAATGAAGTCCACGGGATAATAGAATTTCCCAACTTTCACAAAGACGTCCTCGGCAACTCCACAAGCTAGAATCGTAGAATGATCGGCCATTTCGATTGACATTCTTGAAGGAGTGAGATTTGGAAGATTGAGCGATTTAAAAATCTCGAGAGGCATCAAATTAATACTAGCACCAAGATCGGCCAAGGCGTAGCATTCTTCCATGTCTTGGATAGCACATGGGATTAAAAACTTTCCAGGATCACCGACTTTTTGAGGTATGCGGCTTAGAAAAACCGAAGAACAACTAGATGATTTTTGCAATTTTTCTTTGTTATTCAACATACTTTTGAAGTTTGCGGCAAATCGAGGCATCATGACTAAGGCGTCGGCAAAACTTATATTGAAATGCAAGTCACGAAACATTTTCATAAAGAGTTCAAATTGATAATTATTTCGTTCTTGTGCCTTTTCCTTGTCTCGTCTTGATGGGTAGGGTAGAGGTGGTGTGGGTTGGGGCAAATTAGGCATAGGCATCGGCCTTGGAATCTCGGGTTCCATTATGGGTATTGGTTCAACCGTAGGTGTGGTTTGAGCGGTACTTCGTGGGCTTGTAATGTGCTCCTTTTCAACCACAACCTCGGGTTCTTTCTCTTTTTCCTTCTCCATAGAAGTACTTGGACGAGAAATGGGTTCTTTGAAAGTTTTACCACTACGAGTGGTAATAACCTTCAATTCTCCTTTCGGGTTCACGATGGTATCACTAGGAAGACCACCCGAAGAAGAGGGCTTACACATGATAGCTTCAAACATTTTAGCCATACGATCTTCAAACTTTGATTGCCTAGCATCCGCTTTCAACAATTCTTGCTTAATCTCATGTTGTCCTTGCTCCATTTTTTGTTGATTTTGTTGGAGTCGTGTGACATTTCCTTCCATTTTATTAGCATGAGTTTTAAGTTCATTAGCAAGTTCGTTTTTAAGCTCATTTTTCAATTCGGATCTTAAGCTAACCATTTCACGTTGCATGTTGTCAAACTTAGCATCATTAGCCTTAGCATAATTCAAAAACTCTCCTTGAAGATTTTTGGTGTGATCGTTTTGAAAACCTTGGGCATTAGTTTGAAAATCACGGTTTTGGTTTTGGTTTGAAATTTGCCCATTTCCACTTTGGTAATTACCCTTGTTATAATTCCTTTGATTTCCTTGGTAATTTCCACCTTGATTGTTGTTGTTGCGATAATTATTAGCATTTTGATTGGGTTGAGCTTGATTTGAACGTGAACCTTGACCTATTTGGTTATAAGTTCCCGTGGCTACAAAAGCATTCGAAGTGTTACCATCCGCGGTAATGCAATCGGATAAATCATGAGCTCCCCCACACGACAAACAACTTTTAGAAACCGCTTTAACCGAAGCGGTGTTGGAAGCTTCTTGAGCCTTCCAATGGGACATAAGGTTTGCAAATCTATCGAAAAATCGGTTTTCTTCATTTGCTTCATCATGTAATGCATTGATACTTTGAGACGATGATGAGCCCCTTTTGGCAACACTCGGTGTGTGACGAGGGCTATAAACCTTAGACCTATTCTCGATTATGACCAAAGCTTCTTCAACCGTTTTACACAAAAAATTACCACCCGCGGCGGCATTTAAATAATCTCTTTCATGATCGTTAAGTCCATTGTAAAACGTGTCGATTTGGTGCAAATCGGAAAAACCATGATGAGGACATTCGTGTAACATCTCCTTAAACCTATTCCAAGCCGTAGAAAAACTTTCATTTGGTTCTTGTGAAAATTTAGAAATCTCGTTCTTCAAATGCGTAGTCTTAGAGGGCGGAAAAAATTGGTTCACGAACTTCGAAACGAGATCCTTCCACGTCAATATAGAATTGGGTGGCTCTTTCTCTAACCAAATTTTAGCGGGCCCCGCTAAGGAATACGGAAATAACATCATCTTAATCGAGTCATTCGAGACATCCTTGAATTTGCACGTGGCGGTAAGACGATTAAATTGGCGGATATGGTTGTGCGGATTGTCCTTCTCATCACCACGGAATTTGTTGTTTTGGATCATCGACAACAAACCCGTTTTCACCTCAAAATTCTCCGCAAGAATTGCGGGAATCACAATAGCTTCTCCATAACCCTCGGTGGGTGCTTGAAGTAACTCCATCATAGTTCGATTCGCCATGGTTGGTTCTTCTCGTACAATGGGTTCGTCAATAGGAGACTCCTCACTAGAAAGAGTGAGTGATTTGTTTCTTCGTTTACGAGCACGTCTAGCTTTAGAGCGAGTTTGCATAAACATCACGTACAACGAGAAGGCGAGCAAAGAAGATTCTTTTTGGTATTTTGTGTTTTTTCAATTTTTTTGTGGTTTTTGATTGTATTAACTTTTTGGAATTGGTGAATATATTAAGTAGACAATGAGTCCACAAATCTCCTTACTAATCAAATCTCTTGATTAAAAAGGCCTCAAGGAATGAAAACGATCACGTGGAGTGAACGCCTTCGATGACTTTAGAACGATGGTGGAACACCAAATCGTTCAAGAGGGTTTAATCAAATGAAACCAAGAAAATATATATGATATGTAATAATACTTTGGGCGGCAAAACCCTCGATTCACTCTCAAAATCAAATACGCACAAGCAAGCGGAGGAAACGAGGCGGCGCGAAGCACTTAAGAGCCTTTTTCCTTTAGGTTGTGAAATACAACCGCCTTATACCCACCTTATAGTTTGTATTATCAAGATTAAGCTTCACGAAAGTATTTATCTATTTTTGCCTTTTTCTTTGGTTTGAGATTCGAATACAATGATCGAGTGATGAAATCCCGAATCAAGGTTGTGATTGCTCACGTATTTGGAGTACTTGTGTATTTATTGTTCTACGTATACAATATAGTAATAGTATTCACACAAAAACCGAAAAACGATAATACGTATTAATAGAGTGCTATTAATACAATTATATTTATGGCTAATATATAAAAACAACAATGGTCAATCAAAACACAACACGCCTCCCCGGCAGCGGCGCCATTTAGTGATGTAGTGTTTTTACTACCCTTTAGGAAAAGGAGGTAAAATAGTGGTAAGCGTTAAGCGTCGGTTTAGGAAAACCAAGCACTTATGACCCTTAAGAAGGTGAGTTCGTTCTCGAGGAGGCACGTGTGTTGTGTAATGAATGATTGATTATGTTTTTGATTATTAATGAGAAGAAAAGAAGAGAAAATGACGAAGACGAAAAAAAATTAGAAAAATAAGGCAAAAACACTATTAGAAAGTTACGACGAAGAACGTGAAAAACACAAAATTTAAAATTTTAATCTAAAAATTCCTAAAAATTACTAAAAACTCCCAAATAATATTCTAAGGGTTTACAAAAAATCCAAACTTGCCAAAACCTTTTAATTAATTTAATAATGACTTTTTAATGCTAATTAAAGCCCTAAAAATCACTTTTAAATATTAAAAAGCCCTAAACAAGATTTAATAGTTTGTAAACCTCAAAAATGACCTAATTAAACTAAAAACTATTTTTAAAAATTTTAAAACCAATTTAAACTATTTTTAAACTCCTAAAAACTATTAAAATCTATTAAATCTTAAATTAATTCTAAAAATTAATTGAAAAGCCTAAAAATTATTCTAAAAATGGGAAAAGTCCTAATTAATGATATAGAACCTAGGAAAAATGAAAAAGAAATTAAAATAAAACTTTTTATTTTAATGAATAAAATAATATTAAAATATTCTAAAAAATTAAAAGTTCTTAAATAAATTCTAAAAAATTCTCAAAAATCCTAAATAATCTAACTAAGAAGAAAATGAAAACAAAAGTTTCTAAAACCTCTTAATGAATTTTATATTAATTTTTAAAGTTGCTAAAAAACCCTAAAATTAAATAAAATCAAAAATTAAAGTTTTTGAAAACTTTTTCACATGTAAACCTCAAAAATATCAATTAAAACCTAAAAACTATTTTTTGTCTTTTTTAGGTACTGTTTACTATTTTTTAAAGACTTTCTAAAATTAAAAATAGAAATAATCCTATTAAATAATTAAATAATAGGAAAAATGAAATTTTTAATCAGAAAAATCCTAAAACCTATAAATGTCCTATGAAAAATGAAAGGAAGCTAAAAAGCTTAATAAATAAGCTATAATAAGCCAATAAGCTCACGGCTTATTTATAAAAGCCAAACTTAAACACACCTTAAATACAATTCCAAATCAAAGCTATCAGTCAAAGTCCCCAGGGCGCATTGGTTAGCACGTTTGGTTGTGAGAGGAGTGGCGCAGGTTCGAGTCCTGGCCACGTCCTTTTTGGGATTATATTTTTTTTTTTTTTTTAAAGTTTAAAAACTTAATTCCAATACTTTCTTGAACACAAAAACACAAACCAATTCAAAAATATCCAAAGATTAAGCTAATTAAAGACCAAAACGTGGCCAAGTCTGAGCAAGTTTCTGATGAACAAGTGTGTGTGCACACTTGTTCTTAAAAACCAAGAGGGGCTTGGTGTGAGCTTGATTTGTTGCTTGTTTATGGAACAATGGGGCACCCCTACACTCTTTATGAGTGTAGGGAGTCAATAACAAGCTGAAAACAACACTTAGCAATCAAAAATCTCACAAGAATGATGCACACAAAGCAATTTCAAGTTGCTGAGACAAAAATTGAGGTCTGGTGGTTATAGCTATGACAGAATGCACATTAATGGGTTTTAAAGCCTGAAATTTTGCACACAAACTGATCAACTAGCATACAAGCCAACTTAAAACTAAAATCACCCTATCACTTAACAGATTTACAAAGATCCAATCACAAGTTCATGAAAAATAAGCATAGGAGTGGTCATGCAGATTACTAGCAACCTTTTCACTTTTTAAACTCACAACTTGTTTCAAATCTTGTTCTAATCTATCCTAGAACTATCATGCAACCTATCTTAACCTGATTAAACCTTTCTAACACCTTTTTGAAAACACAACAAGGATTACTACCCTGCTAATCCTTGTTGCCAAACACCCTTTAAACTTTTGTTTTCAACTTTTTGCAAACAGAAACCTTTCAAAACTCTCTCAAATTGATTCTAACAACATCTATCATGCATAACAACATATAGAAACACAAATCAACCAGCTTAAACAACCAAGATCAAACAGTCAAACAAATTCATTCATACCACCACTTTTCTGAAATTTTGAAATGGGAACCAAAGTCCTTACCTAAGACCCTTACATCCAAGGGTCTTTGTGGTTGCTATACCACCTCCAAACCAACACGGGTTGGTGCTGAACACAAATCAACAGACAATCCTCCTACCTGTTTAAGAAAAATCCAAGAAAACACAAACAACACAAACAATATGGATATTTTGTTTAACTTGTCCTTCTTAAAAAAACTTACACAAATCTTTCTGAAACTTACAAGCACGTTTTAAAACCTTTCCAAACTCATAAACACCCTCCTTTTCCACTTTCACTTCCAAGGAGGATTTATGAAATTTAAACAGAATTTTCAAAATCTTTTTGGTACTAAAACCTTAAACAAATCTTTCACAATTAAAATGGAACTCAGAACTTAGCATTCAACAATACACAAACTTTTTAAATTCAATTAAAGGAATCACAATTGTTTTTCACAAAATACCAAACTTAATTAATTTAAAAAAGGAATTACAAGTTGAAAATGCTAAAAACTGGAACAAGGAAAATGAGGAACAGGCTCCTCATTTTATACACTCATTGGAACATTCTAGTGCTAAGAATAAAAAAATACAATTGCTTAAACCCTAATGTTGGAATTCTCAAAAATGCCCTTCTTCTTGTTGACGAATCTTGGTCAAAAAGGGTGCTTCATGTGATATGCCAGTTGGAAGACTATTCTTGGACGTTTGATCAACCTTGGGGACAAAGGAGTGCATGGGAATCGTTCATCTTGTCGGGGTTTTGGGTTTTGGGAAAAAGATGTTGACAGGGGAGGGTTGGGGAAGGACCACAGGGACACGTGGAGCCTTTGTGTGAGGTGGGTTAGGTTGAGGGTGACTTTAATTGAGGAACTGGAGAGTTAGGGTGAATACCCCTTTGATTTATAGCTTAATTAATCTGGGTGGTTTTAGGGTTCTTGGGTTTTTAAAAGGGGGGTTTGATTTGTTTTGGGATTAAACACTTTTTAAAAGTGTGTTATGGAGGGAAGGGAGGGGGTTAAGTGAGTTGACTGTTGACCAGGTTTAAATTAATAAACCGGGTAGGGTATTGGGTAGGGTCGGGTTTGGATAAGGGTTTTGGGTAAATGGGTGGGTAGGGTTGACGTGTCACTGGTTGGTTGGGTGTGGGAGTTTGTGGTTTTAACAGGTTTGGTCCCCAAGCATTTAACTTCCTTTCACTTTGTATTAAAACCTTGTCAGCGCCAAAATAAGCTTTATCAACTTTTGCCAAGTTGTCATATTTGGCACAAAGGTTTCCAAAAACTTTTCCAAGGGTATAAAATGTATATTCTTCAAATTCCAAGGACTGATCTTGTACAATCTTCAAATATTAAGGATAATACTTGTACATTTGATAATTTGAGGGTCAAATGTGACAAGTTCTTCAAAGATGAGGGGCCATTTTTGCCAATCTTCAATTCTTCAAGGGTCTTTTTACAAATTTCCAACTTGGGCCCGGTTCATTGTGCGTCTTCGTTTCCCGTGTTCGTTTTTGATTGATTCTTGTGTTCTTTTGCCAATTCCTCAATATCCGTACCTAAAAATACACAAGTAACAAACACGAGCATATATTTGGTCTATTTCATGATATTTTATGCATTTTAAGGCCGTTTTGGACGATGAGACCATGTATAAAAGCAGTCTCATCACTGGAGAAAAAGACTAGAGAGAAAAATGTTGTGTACACCAGATTTCTATCTCTCCTCTTTGCTGGCCATCTTGGAAATGACTTTTCAAAAATCAATGGAGAGAACCTAATTTTTAAGACCTTTGATCTCACTCGCTGGAACATTCCAGTCAGCACAATTGATCCTCCTCTTACACAACCCATGTTGGACATCTGCTCAGCAGATGGTCCAGTATTGTACAAAGCTCCCAAAGACACTTCTCCAACTGGAGAAGGGGATCTACAAGGCAAAAATCCTAGAGCTTCATCTGGACCTCGTCAGAAGCAAACGTCAATTAATACCAAGAAGGTTAGACGTACATCCAGAAAGAGGAAAACCCTCACAAAATCTTCCTCAAAGAAGATTGATGATGATTTATGCTCTAAAGAAGACCAAGTCCCTGGCCAAGGATAAGAACCGCAGCCAGCCATCACCTTCAGTCTTTGCTAGAGGAGATATGCATAAAGAGGCCCAGCAAGCAACCCATATCTCAACTTCCTTTCAAGAGAAGGGTGAAGATGGAGCTCACCCTCAGCTCAGTAGTGTGGAGTCAGCATTGGTAAGTACTTTCATTCTAAATACCAGTCATACTTCATTACCAATTTCTATCACTTGTCACTCTGAGTCTGCATCAGGGAATGATGTGTCAGCAAATCCAACAGCTGATGCTGACCCTGGCCTATCTGTTTCTAATGATGTAGCTCCCCAACAACAGGGTCCTACTGAAGGAACCAAAAACATTATCATTGATCTAAATTTATCAGGACTCTTTCTCAGGATCCATCAGGTCAAACCCCCTGGTGGTGAAGGGCTTGAAATTGATCCACACACTCATGAGGATGCTCCAAAGATTCCCAAGGAAGTGCATCTCACCACTGGAGCCGAGGTGAGACACTTGCCTACTTTTGTTGTCAGCATGTCTAGAGATGATCTAGAGAAAAAACTTGGGTTCAATGAAAGAATTTCAGTCAATCTAGATGACAGTGATGAAGAACTTGCTGATACAACACAAAAGTCACTTTCCCCCAGAATTGAGCAGGTAAAAGAATTAACCAATCAAGTGTTGATTCTTCAATCACAGTTTGCTAGACTAAAGGAAGAAAAGGTGCTTGCTGACAATGAAATCTCAACTATCAAAGCAAGACCACCTCCTCCTTCTGCTGAACAAATAAAGGATGTCATCATTGCTGTATTAAAGCCCTTTGTCCAAGACGTGGCCACCACCACTTCCTTAAAGCAAGAGATGTCCTCTCTAATGGAGTACATCAACGGTGCTTCCATGGAGTTTCCGCCAGAATTCACACTAGTTCCTGGCCAAGTTAATACCTTCTGTGATTCTGTGTTCAAGATCAAAGATAGAGTGGCGTTGCTGGAGAAACAAAAGGTGACCATTTCTGAAGAGGTTTAGCAGAAGCTAAATGCCCTTGAAACTGTTCCAGCCATGCTGGCCGAGGTAACTACCACTCTTAATCATCTTTGTGGCTTCTTCCCTACTGGTGGGTCATCAGAAGCTGCTGGGCAGTCTTCTGCTGAGGGGGAGAAAAACACAATCCATCAGATCTTTCAAAAACATGCCCAAAAGAAGGCTCAGAAACAATCCATTGACTCACCTATTACTGAAAAGAGCCCAGCAAAAGGTAAGGGGGAGTCATCAGCCAAAGATGATGATATGCAAGGGCTGACCACAAGTGGGGAAACAACTGATAATAGGTCACCTTCCTTTATACCCAAAAACAAAGGAGATCTTACTTTGAGTTATAGTTTGGTAAGCGTTGGAGTGGCCAGTCAGGAAGAACTTAACAATCTATACAAGCTTCAGCAAGAGGAGAAACTAAGAGATCTGAAGCTAAGCTTGTATCAACAAATTGGAAAAGTTGAAGTAGAAAGTGTCTTCAAGAAGAAAGTGTTATATGAAAAGTTTTGTATAACAAGGCTTAACAGAAGAAATATCTCACCAATCACCAATGTTGACATGTTGACCAGCAAAGGAGACATCATGCTCAAGTTCTATAGGGGTGATGGAACTGATGAGATACTTGAAAACTTTCAAGGAAACGAACTTTCTTACTCTGAATGGATGGAAATGAGTGTGATAATCGAGAAAATAAAATCCAAGAGATGGGATGAAGTTCGCACCATAATCGAGCACTATATGAGAAATCATGAAAAACTATGTGAAATTCTGAACATCAACACTCAAGTTTCTCTGGAAGTTCAAGATCCAATACTAGAGCTGAACAAAAAGGCCAATCTGATACAACCTGAAGTTGGTGATATCTTTGTCACTACAAAGAAATACAATGGCCTTGTTCAGTTTCAAAATCATCTCCCTGGTCATGTACTGGACGAACCAGAACTAGGAATGATTATGTTCAATCATCAAGAACGTCAGGACTTTCTGGGCATAAGTGGTCTTGATGAAATGAACAATGAACTTCTCTTGAATGTTCAAAGGATTTTTTACTCTCTTCATGGTGGTCCAGGACTTACTGATGCTGTTAAAACCTTCAGCATGTGCTTGCTTGCTATATTGGACCACAGAAACTCAGATCCATTAACTCAGACTTCCATCATTGAAGAACTTAGGTCTAAGGAAAATTGAATAATCATTTGTAATATTTTTGTTGTAATTTGTAATGTTTTTAAATAAATGATTATTTGATGTTTATAAGTTATTAATTGTTCAGTGCAAGTAAGAAGAAGTTGTTATGCTCACTTACTACTGACATTAGACTTAGGCTATTTGTACATCCAAATAGGGGGAGATTGTTGGGTCAGTATTTACTGACCCTGAAGCAACTCCAGGATTTGAATATAAAATCCCCCTAAGTGTTTCATGCTCAGCAGTAAGGCCAGTCTGCTGATGGATGACCAGAGGAACAAAGTTCCTACTGAAGACTTTAAAGCTTAAGAAAGTTCAGCACTCCCCTTCCAGTGAACTTAGAAGACAAAGGAGTCTTCGCTTCAAATACTAGGCGGTCTAGTTGCTGAAAAACAAGGACCGAAGAAGGGCTTTCAGTTTAGTTTGGCTTGACAATACCAAACTGAATGATGTCGATCTCCTCTAGGATACTGAAGACTCTTTAGTATTCTGATGGTTTGCATTAGGCGGGAAAATATTACTTTAAGCAAAGTAGGTTGCTTGTATACTTAGATATAGGTACAACCTTTATCTTTTCTAGAATAGTTAATTATGTACTTTGTACTGTTTATCCAGCATGGGCATCAACCACCCACTGGATAAACTCATGCATTGGTACATGCAAAATGCAAACCCTAATTTACACTGCCTATATAAAGGAGTGTACATTGTGAGAGAAAGGTAACCAATACAAGAGCTTAAACTCTGGAAAACCTTTCTCTCTCGATACCAACTAAACCATATAGCCAAAGATGCATATGAATGTTTAGATTGGAGCTTAGACTTTAACTTTGGTTAGACGTTTAAGTAAAGGAGATCAAACCCCATTGTCATTCAACCACTTTGTTATTCCGCAAACAAAGTGGGTTATAGATTCTTTATTTGATTCTAATAAAAGTCTATACGTTGAAAAGTATATTGGTATTGTTGTTTTAATCTTTCATAGTTCTTATCTATTGTTAAAACAACTCACTTGAGTCGAAGTAAGAGTTATTACTTAAGTTAATAAGTAATAACGAGTTAAAAGGGACCAACAGTTCTTCTCTTGGCAATTTGAGAGGAAAAGATGGGAGGAGAAAGATTCACTTCTAAACAAGTAGTAATCAAACAAATGATCAAGGATTTGAGTGATTTAAGAAGTATGTAAGAGTCTGAAAGTTTATGTGCAAAAGAGGTGGATTGAAAGTCTGAGAATGATCCATTATTTATAAGACAAATGTCCAACGACTATATCTGCCCGCGGTGCTTTATTGCAGCCCGAGGTTCCTTATCGATAAGGAACCGCCGGCGTAGAGTCCGCTCCCTTTTGTCTTTTAGTGGGTTGGATCGAATCTGGGGATTAAAATATCCTGAAAGGATATTCCAAACCAAGATAGAATATGCAGTTTTTAAATTTCTAATTTTCAAATAATTAATTTAATAAAACATTTTCTTAAAAAGAAACTTTAATAATAAAACTTTGTCACACTTAATAAAAAGTGAGTTTTAAGAAAAGGTTAAATCATTGATCACTTAATTAGAATAATTACTTGTTTATTTGAAAGTCTGATTTTGCTAGGTTAAAAGTTTGTTGTTCTCGGCGTCTAATCGAATTGATCTCCGGTTGAATGTGTGACTCAGTCGTCTTTGGTGGATAAAAGAAAAGGGTGTCGTTGTGTAACAAAATAAAAATGCAAACTTTAAAGTAAATGGCAAAATAAATAAATAAAAATAAAACTAAAAGGTTGAAAAGATTTAGAATATGCCTTAAAAACTAAATGACGAAAGATTAAAACTTTAAAATAAATAAAAAAAAAGCTTGAAAAGATTTAGACTAAAAATAAAGGCTTTAAAAAATAAATGACGAAAGATTAAAACTCGACAAAAAGTAAAATTTGAAAACTTAAATATAGAACTAAGACAAAACAAATTTAAAATAACACTAAGTAAAAATGGCGGGAAAAGTTAAATTTGAATTTAAAAATAAAAACAGGAAATAAAAACTGAAAAGTGCGTTACGATCGAAACTTGGATCGCAGTCTCGGTCGCAGACTGGATCATGACCAGGATCGTGACCTGGATCGTGACCTGGATCGTGACCTGGATCGTGACTTAGATCTTAGTCTTCGATCTTAGTCTTAGATCTTAGTCTAGATCTTAGTCTTAGATCTTAGTCTTCGATCTTAGTCTAGATCTTAGTCTTATATCTTAGTCTTAGATCTTTGTCTTCGATCTTAGTCTTTGATCATAGTCTACGATCTTAGTCTAGATCTTAGTCTTAGATCTTAGTCTTCGATCTTAGTCTTGATCTTTGTCTTAGATCTTAGTCTTCGATCTTAGTCTTCGATCTTAGTCTTCGATCTTAGTCTTCGATCTTAGTCTACGATCTTAGTCTGGATCGTGAGTAGTGATCTTGATCTTAGGATCTTACGATTTTACGATACTTGAAAGTAAAAATGATCCGGATTTTACGTATGATCTTTGCATGCTTAAGATCTTATAGGATCCCGATCTTGATCATTAGGATCTACTAAGATCCGATCTTACTTTTTCTCGAGCGACAAACTAAAAACCAACAAATTTATAGGATCTATTTTGTATAATCTAAAAAACAACATGTAAATCTTCTTATACATTTCATGATCATAATTTAGAACCACATTTTTATGAAATATTCGTATAATTTTGTGTTTACAATGTATATAATAAAGACTACTAAGAAAATTACATTATAGTAGGATCTTACGATCTCGATCCTACTTTACAATCTCGATCTTGTAAAAACGAAAACGATCCTAAGTAAGATCCCGATCTTGAAAAACTTGGTGATTTTATTTTGCTTACTTTTATATTTAATGTGTTTTATGAATGAAAAGTTATAATAATTTAAATAATTGTTTATCTTATGCAAAACTTTTAATAAGTAAATGTTTTTTTTGTTTTATAGTGCGCCTACTATTGTTGCAACTCAAGGGGAAGGAAGATATTTCACAACGGGAAAAAGGATACATATATTTTATCTTAAGATTCACAACGTTGGTATACATCCCCGAATCTTATAACCAGACTGCATCCAAGAACGATCACAAAACGACCTCACACAACATATACGAACAACGAGCAAAGCCATTAATCAAGGCTTACAAATCAGGCACTCGACATTGCACACCTACGCTCAATCTATAGATTGGAGGAATCGATGGTTTGGTAATTTTGTCTTTATATTGGAGGTCGTTCTTTTTGAAAGTTTTATGGACTTATATTTAAATAGTCGTGTGTTAGGATCGAACTCGGGATTACGGGATTGCACACATTATGTAAAGGGTTAATTTATTTAATAAATATATTTTATATATATTTATTAAACCGAAGCTTAACTAACGATCGTTAATAATTAAAAGTTAAGTATAAACGATCGTTATGGAACTAAATAGAAGAGAAAAGAAGGAAAAGGAAAAGTTTCGAAAGCCCTTGGTTGGGCTTTGTAGTCGACGGCCAAAGGGGAAGAAAAAGGAAAGAAAATAGATTTTGTTTCCTAATTGGTTTATTACTTGGAAAAAACGTTTTTCCAAGACCTATATAAACAATCCCCTAGCCTTCATAATTTACACACAATCTCTCTTTCTCTTGCTCTTTGATCGTCGGCCAAACATCCCTATATTAGGGTTTTGGTTTTCAATTAAGCTATTTTATATTATCTAGTCCTAGCCCCTCTCTAGGGTTGTTGGGTAGATATTCCACAAGCGTAGAAGCTCGGTTTACACGTGCTAGAATCACAGTTAGCTCGTTGTATTACGTGTGTACAAGAACGTAATGTAGTCTTACTTTAGATTACATCTTGGTAGTGTTCGTCATAAACCCTAATTGGTGATTCGTTGGTGATCTTGTGGATCTTCACTAGGATAAAGGTATGTAACCCTAATTCGATTAATTATAATTGTGTTATTAATTATGATGTTGTTAAACCGATTCCACTATATGTGCTTTGATCTTATTTAGGGTTTTGTATAATTGTTATGAACTTTATAAACCTTCAGTGGCATCGAGAGTCGTTTTAACATGTTATAATTATCGAGATCTAAAGGTTTTTAACTAATAATTGTTTTGAGTTAAAACTACATGTTGTTTTTTAGGTTTTCATAAAAATTAGGGTTTTATTTTTAAAAATTAGGGTTTGCCGATTTTTATTTAAAAAAAAAATTGAAACCCTAAAATTGCATGTTGTTATGATCTTTAGATAATTACATGATTAATTGTTATGTCATGTATTTAAGGTTACGATCCGTAGTGATTTAATTAATTTGTTAAGTGATTTGGGTAGAACTTTGAGGAATTACACGATTAATTGTTATGTTATGTGAATTCATGTTTTGATCCGTAGAGATTTAATTGTTAAGTTATGTGGGAGATCCGTGATAAACATGCATGTTTTTCATGGATCATATGTTTTATGTGGTAAATGTTGTTACGTGTTTTGCTACATGCTTTATTTGATTCAATAAATCTAAAATTAGGGAAGACTTTTATATGAATATAAAAACCTAGATTTGATATTTTTTATTGAATAAATCGTATGCATGCGGCTATTTGATTTATTTATTGCACATATAAATTGTTATTATGTGTCTATGATTTAGTTTTTTTTGTACCTTATTGTTTTCATGCGTTTTATTTGTATGTTGTAAACAAGGGCAATTTTTTCCAAGAAAAATAAATATGGACTAAATCGTATCAAGATTAATGAATTGTTTTGAGATCTAAATTAAATATGTTTTGTGTTGATTAGAATTGAAATAATAATTTAACGGCCAACTCAATTTGACAAACTATAAAGTGGGTATAACGCACCGCTGGTCATGTACCCGGTTAAGGAAGGAGGTGTTATGCCATTAGTCGCTGACCGAATTCTCGGCTCGCCTGTGCGTCAAATTGGAATTACCTACGATTATTTTTGCACTATTCCTTAAGGTTGATTTACTGCAAATTCACATCTGAAACACAGTGAATAAGGTTATTGCTTTGTGCTCTAGCCGAGTTCTAGGAGACGTACATTGTGAATAGTTGTGGGTAAAATCTTTAATTGGTTTAACCAATACCTCAACTTGCAATATATATGGCGAAAATTTAGTCTCACCAAAAGGTTTACTAAATTTTTTTATTAAACTAATGCTATGGAGATGTATGCATGCTTCTCCATGCATGATTTTGACATCGAAATTTATACCCTAAATTTAAAGTCATATGCCATCTAATTGATGAACACTTGAAGTTACAATTTTCGTCATATGAGATTCTGGACGATGTTTTAATGGAGAGAAAACTTCATGACTGAATAAGATTGCACATGAAGGTTTTACGTTCTTTAGATTAGTCGACTTAATTGAGTTACTCAGTGAGATCTGGAAACTTAAGACATAAATAAGGGATGAAACATGTTTACAATGCAAAATGACTTTTGGCAATTTAAATCCCTTAAATATCTAGAAATTGCAAATTTGTTTGTCAATCATTGTTCGACAAGTTACCATCTTGAATACTTTCATTGCTAGCAGATCAACTGATGTGATGAAATTATGTCAATTTGGATTCTAGTTTTTCAAGGAAAATACTATGGTTATTATTACCGGGGTAATTTTATTTTCTTGAACGGTATTATCTGTTAGCCTCAAAATATTGAGTCAAACAAGAATGATCGGTCATAGGTTTATTACGTATCGTAGTTTAGAACGTTGTAATAGGTAGTACGTTAGTCGTGTATTACGGGCTTAACTTTAAGCTAAGGTTCATTCATAAGTAACCAAAGCCCAAAAGGAAAAGCCCGGCCCATGTAGTATAGTCCATACAAGCTCACATGTAGGGGGACTATATATACCCTTCCTAGCATATTAGGAAGGGTGTTGGTTCATTTTATTCTCACTTCTCTCAATCTAATATCACCTAGTTCCAACCAATTCTCTCTCTTTTCTCTCTCTACTCTCTCTCTCTCTAGAATTCATCTTCTTCATCTATTTTCTTTCTTTAATTCGTGCTATATCATATAAATAAATGGGACAACATTTGGTATCAATCGCCATGGGGTAGTTTTGTGGTTGGTTGTTGCGTTTTCATTTGATTCGTTTGATTTACTCCCTATTTCATCTAGGAATTCAAGTTTTTTTTATGTTTTTTTAGTGTTCTTAAGTCGTATACCTTCTTTATTCGTGTATTAGTGATTTGAGTATCTTGGATTGGTGAAAACACAAATCTTTTGGTTCAAAAGTTAAGAACTTTCTTGTTTCATCTTTCCGAAATTCTAGCAATTGATTCCATCGGAAAGTACAAGTGAGTGAGGCTCGATCGCAATAACCCAAGGGTTTTACTTTGTGATCACAAGGATTCAGACACCTTATTCCGACGGTTATTCCGATCACTCATTGCGATCGAGGATTCCGACGGTTTTTAAGGGATATTGAGACGTTACTCTGTCCAAATAGTTTTAGCCATATTGCGATCAGGACATTCCGACAGATCAACATTCTGATAGAACCAACATTCCGATACTTGCAATCATTCCGATAGAAAGGGTATTCCGACAGAATCAACATTCTGATACAATATTCTGATAGGTTATTCCGACAGATCATTCCGACAGCATTCCGATAGCCTACATTCCGACAGCCTACATTCCGACAGCCTACATTCCAACAGCCTACATTCCGACAGCCTACATTCTGACAACCTACATTCCGACATCCAACATTCTGATGGACATTCTGATGGCACATTCCGATGGACATTCCGATGACATGTTTAGCTAAAGTTTATTTGAGTATTTTCTAGACTTAGCCACCATCTAGACTAGTTTCGGAATATCGTTTACACGAAGATTAAAAAAAAAGAGTTAAAATTTTCCGTCAAGTAAATTCAAATTTTTTACATAGTAGTTTTAGGACATTTCTAGCTCGATTTCAAAATTTGGCGATTACAAAATATTTTGTTCTACCGTTTTGTCGGACTGGGGAATTTATTGCCGGAGTGAAGAAAAACTGCACTTTTCAGAATTTTAACCACAACAACAATCACAACAAATCTACTTAAGATCCATTTTCACTTCATCATTTCAGAGAATATTGAGATGGATTCTACTGCCGAATATCGTGAGACGAACAACAACATAATGGTGGTGGGTAACAAAGAGAGACCACCAATGCTTGTGTCTGGTCGGTATGCTCAATGGCAATCACGTTTCAGACGATACCTTGATACAAGACCTAATGGTGATGCCTTGAGGAAATGTATTAATCATGGACCATATATATTCAAAAAGATCTCAATTCCTCCAAGACCAGCCACAGATACTACTGATCCAATACCCGCAAGTGAACGTGATGAAACAAGAGCTGATTTTACACCTGAAAATTGTACTTGGCATGATGCGGAGAAGGAAGCCATCTATATGGTTTTAAGTGGGATTGGATATGATATTTACTCCACGGTTGATGCATGCCCGACAGCACATGAAATGTGGACTGCTATTGAACGCTTGCAACAAGAAGAATTACTCAACAAACAAGATGTCAAAACAAACTTGTTTTGGAATTTTGGCAAGTTTACTTCAAGGGATGGAGAATCAATTGATTCATACTACTCCAGGTTTTATAAAATGACGAATGACATGACAAGAAATAACCTGCAAGTCTCCACCATGCAAGTCAATGTTCAATTTCTTCAACAACTTCAAACCGAGTGGACACGGTTCGTCACTTTAGTGAAACAACAAGAAAAGTTAGACGAGGTCTCATATCATCGACTCTTTGATATCTTGAAGAATTTCAGAATGAAGCAAATGAGATTCAAGCTGAACGTGTTGCAAAGACGGCTAATCCACTTGCTTTAGTGACTACCACTCAACATGTTCAAGATCATCGCTCTCGTGCTCCTAAGCCATATTCCACTACATCATCCTCACCACGATATTCCACATCATCTAAGTCTTCATCATCCACAAGATCACGAGGCAAAGTGCCAAGAGCACCATCACCACCATCTGAGTCATCATCTAAAGAAGATAGTGATGAAGACCAAGCTCAAAAGAATCGTGAGATGAAACAATAAATTGCTTTCATAATGAAGACTTACAGGAAAATCTACAAACCCACCAACAACAATCTTCGAACATCATCTAACACAAAGAATCAGTATATTGAGAGTCCTCCAAGGTATGACACACGTCGACGTGGTGAAAGTCCTTCTAGGTATGATCAACATAATCCAACGCATGTTGAGGGTTCTGCAAGGTATGATCGACAAACTGCCAAGTATGATACTCAGAGGATTGCTGCTGCTACTGGGAATAGGGAAACTGTTGGAAGTCAAGTGGTTCAGCAGAGTGGGATTCAATGTTTTAATTTCCAAGGTTCTGGGCATATGGCAAAGGAATGCAAGAAGCCGAAAAGGATTAGAGACTCCAGCTATCACAAGGAAAAGATGCTGCTATGCAAGAAGATGGAAGCAAGGGTTAAATTGTCAGCTGAGGAAGGAGCAATGCTTGATGACACTGATGATGAAGATTCCGATCAAGAACTTGATGCACATTACTCGTACATGGCAAAGGTTGAAGAAGTTCTCAAAGTCACTGAAGATGACAACGGTCCTATCTTTGACACTGAGCCAATCGATAAGGTACACACTACTGATGAATATAATGTGTTTGGTGATATTCATGAGCATGGTGATCTACCCAATGCCATTAATGACACGTGTATGATGGAAACGGTTGATAGCAATACCACACCCGATTCATCAGACATGTGCAATAATGAGTCTGAGGATGATCAACATGCAAATGAGTATGATGAAGAGGAACGTATTGCGCTTGCTAATTTAATTGCCACTTTACAAAAAGATGTCACTGAAAATAAAAAGAGTCAAACGTAATTAAAGAAGGCAAACGCTACGCTTACTCAAAATTTTAAAGAATGCAAAGCTACTCTTATCAAATCTACTGAGATGACTGAAAGCTATAGAGATGAGCTCCTTCATAAAACCAAAGAGCTTGAGGGGTACAAGGGTAGTGCGTTAAAAAGTCAAAAGGACGATTTTGAAAACAAATATAATACAACTCTTGAGTTATTAGCCAAAGAGAAGCGTCAATATAATGTTTTCTTAATGGATGAACGTCAAAAAACGTACCTTGCCAATACCAAAGTTAATGAACTTGAACAAAATCTCTCTATGACCACTACCAATTCTGCCAAAATTCTCGAGGATAAGAAACAAGAGGTAGATGCGTTAAAACAAGACTTCAAAAGTAGATATGGTAAAGAAACCGAAAAAGTAACAAAACTAGAAGAACAAGTCGAATTTTTGAAGAAAGTTGTTTATAAAACGCATGATTCTATTCAATCCGTAAGAATGCTAGCACCTCCGTCGATGTTTAAGGGTCAAGCTAGCTTTGCAAGTCCTGAGTACCTTGCCAAAGTTCAAGCTGCGAACCCGTGTCTTTATCTTGATGAGACTGAAAGGACTGATCTTGATTGCATACCTGTTAGTGCCGATAGTGAAGAGACTGCCCTTTGGGATGATGATAGTCGACCTCTTGTCAATAAGGAGTTTGTGAAACCATATAATTATGCTTACACGAATAGTCTTTATGGTCTTTTCAACAAAGAAACTCAGAAAACCCGTGAGGAAGTGTTCTTAGAATGCCAACAAAAGAGAATTCAATGGAAGAAAGCTTTTTCCACTAAGAAATCTAATGTTTACAAATATATAAACTACCTTCCTCTAGATGAATCCAAAAGCAAGAGTAGGAAAACATTAGGTATTCTTAAACACCACATTAAAATGTTAAATCTATTGTTGAAAGAGATTGGGCAAAACGTGAAAATGCTGAGTGGCAACGCCTGATTCCTCAAGATATTACCTTGCTTGTGAAAGAACTCTTAATTCCTAACACGGCGTTGATTAAAGAAATTGTTCTTCAACTTGAGGAGTTCATTCGGACTGAAATGTATGATGATTTAAAATATTTTGAATCTCTTGAGAAACACATTGATGATCTTCAAATGGAAAAGTCTGATTTTTCAGATGAATATGATTTACTCTTGCAAGAATGTGTTTCTAAAGATGTTATGTGTGCTTATTTTACATCTTGTGCTGATATTGATGAATATTCTGATGTTGCATGCAAATATCTTGATAAGATCAAAGAATGTGAGCGTCTTGAAATTGAGCTTTCGAAACATAAAGAAAATGTTGATAAAAAGGCTTTTGAGTTACTTCAACACAAAACTGATTTCCTTCAAAAACATTGTCATTCTCTTGAACTTGCTTTGCAAAAAGACGTTGGTAGTTTTCCACATGATAATAACTTGCAAGAAAAACTTTCCAAAACGTTTCGAGAAATGAATGAACAAAATTTGGAAATTAAAGGGTTGAAAGCTCAGTTACAAGACAGGGAAAGAGCGATAGTAGAGTTGCAGAAACTCGTTGCTAAAATGGGTGGGAAAGTCGTGGAACCTAGCATTAAGCAACCTGTTGTTAGACAACCAATGCCTCTAAAGTGAATAGATCCTCTATCTTGGGAAAACCATCTGCTTTATCAAATTCCTCGTTTGCAAAACCTGTGTTTGCCCCCAAGATAGATGGAAAGGAAAGGTTACCACAGAATCAACCCATAAGAAATACTATAGCACCAAGTGTTAAGCACAATAATGTGATTAAACCATGGATGTATAGAATGCCCACTAAGCCCACAAACAAAGTTACTCAATCGCCTCAGACTTCTAGAAACACTAATATTCGTGTGTCTTCTACTACAAGAATAGTTTCCACTACTAGTGTTAACCGGCCTCAGCTTAAGCGCACTCAAGTGAATGATAAGGTCTGGAAATACAAGAATCAAGGGAACATGAAGGAAGTAGAAGAACACCCTAGGAATATGAATGTTTTTAAGAATAAAAAGTCTGTAATCGCATGTAATGACGACTTGAATGCTGTGAATGATTTGAATGCTATGAATGTGAAATTTGTTTGTGTCAAATGTGGAAAGTGTGCTAATGCTAATCATTCTATGTGTGCTATGAATAAAGTCAAAGGCTTAGATACTAGAACTAAGAAGCAAATTACAATGCCTATTAGAGCTAGTAAACCCAAATGCAAAGTGAACCATTCTGGTGCAACCCCCACTAAGAAAAGTAATGCATCAGACTCCACCACTAAGAACCCTAGAAGCAAAATTAAGGAATTATATGAGTCTGCTAGCAAGTCTTGGAAATGGTGGTTTGCTAATCAATGTCCTCCAGGATATAAATGGATGCCGAAAGCTAGGACAGAAAATGTGAAAACGAGTGTTAGTTTGCCTTTAAATATTGATAAGGACACTAATGATTCTACTATCACAACTACTGTTGTTGGGCCAATTCAGTGCCTGATTTGTCCCTTGCACAGGATTTGGATGTAAAGTATCCTAAGTAGTGTTAGTCACTGAACTTCGTATGTTATAAGTTCAATGTGTCATTCTTTAGAGTTCTTTAGAGTCTACAAGATAGACTCGTCATTAGCTGAGGCGGATCTCAGTAAGTGTGCAAAGAATCAAGGATGATGGAGTTAGTAAGTGATGACATAACAGCTTACTAACTCCTCGAGACTATTTCTTATTACAAGACCTGAAGATGTTAGAAGACCTGAAGAAGTGTCTGAAGTGTGTGTCTAAAGTTTTAGTGGAAGACTACAAGGTGGTTACTTGTATTTTAGTTAAAGCTTCTCAAGGAAGCTTCACATCCCACTATATATATGTGGTCCTTGTAATAGAATAGTTAGAGATTCCCATCACAGAAAACACACATGTAACACTTTAGTGGATAGGGGTTTCATCCTCCCATTGTTACATATGCTTAGCTAGCTATGAACATGGGAGTTTAGTTTGTCATTCATCGCCCGGTTGTTATTCCGTAAACAACCGGGAAAGTCTTGTATATTTGTTGATTCATTATTAATAAGATATACATACGATGAAAAGTACAAGCTTGTGTTATTAGTTAGTCAATTGGTTTAATTGTGCAAATGTTCTTCATAGATCTTATTGATTCGATGTTTGCACAAGTTTCGTGGACCATCAATTGGTATCAGAGCGAGTTGGATTTTCTCTATCCAGATCCGTTTGATTTACGGCAGCTAATAACATTTTTTAGCATTATCAAAATCATCATTGTGTTCAAAAACTGCATTTACAGTAGCAGTTTTTGAGGGGTGATGAACACTGTTATTTGACTTTTAATAATGCAATATCCACACAATCCTTATCCAATACACCCACCACCACCGACACAATAAACTTATCATAAACAAAACATCACTCCTCACCGTCCCTCATTTAAATGAAACCTATGATCCAAATAAAAAATAAAAAAAAACCCACCGGATCTACCCACCCACCTTCATAAACAACAAAAAAATCCCACTTTATTCTTCATCCTCAACTCCACCGTCACACATAAATCACACATCTTATTATTACAAATCCAATGACATCACCAATTCACAAAAAAAAACAGATCCAACCTTCCCATCTACTGGATCTACAAATACACCAACATCACAAAACCCACGAACAAACGAAACCCACCAACAAATCACTCATATTAATCTTACCCGATACAAGAAAAATCAAGACAACATGAAGAAGAATGAATTCGTTTCTTGTGGCCATGGAAACAAATTATTTGAATCGATTTTTTAGGTGGGTTTATATACACTTGATGATGTTTAGGTCTTCGAAGTCAAGACACTTCAATATTGTTGATGTTGTGGATTGGTGGAGTCGTCTTTTGTTTGGAATATGATGTTGTGATTTTGGGTATTAAAGAAAGATGGTATTGGGATACATGCAAGATTGGAGTAAGTGGGTCGTGGTGACCATTTTGGTTGAAATGATTGAAAGTTGTTCAAGTAACGGGGGACTGAAATTGAAAGTCTGAGTGCTGGTATCATGGTGAAGGACAGCTGAAATGATACAAAGAGGTGTGATATAGCTGATATTTAATCAATAAATTGAGTTGTAGACTATGTCGCTGGTCTCTCTCAGCAAACCCCCATGTTCTGAAGTGATACCGAGGCTGCTTTTGAAAGATGGTGCAGGTATTATACCATCGCTGAAGACAAGGGTCAGCGGATGACACTTGTAGCTGATGTGCTTCAGCAGGTGTAGAGGAGCTGACCAAAATGCGAGTCAAGTGGGTAGCAGATAACAAGGTTGTGAGTTTGACGTTCAAAGCAATAGACTCTAGAATGAAGTTGATAATAAAAACTGATGAAAAGGCAATGCTGATAAAGAATTGTTGAGGATGAGCTATTGGACCCAGGTGCTGGTACACCGAGCTGATAAAAATATCAGCCATCGCTGAACCCAGGGAATGACCCATCAGACCAGCGTACCTCTATGGCCAGATAAACTTGCAACCAAATTATTGCTGCTCACCCCTGTCAATTAATATACAGGTCAAAGACCCCATCCCAGTCGCTGAAACACATCAGTGGCCCACTTCGCTGATTTTGAACCCCTGTCACCATATGTCTGTTGAACCCCCAGGTCGCTGAACCCCAGCAGTTCCTGAACCCCCAGCTGTTCCTAAACCCCCAGCTGTCCCTTTATTCATCTGTGAACCCCCGGTCGCTGTAGGTGAACCACAGGCCATTGGTTTCTTATCTTAGCTGAACTTTCAGAGATAGCTGAACCCCCAGCCATTTGTGACTCCAGCTGCTGATCCCTGTCATTGATCATGGACCCCTGTCCTTAACCTCTCTCTTTGGACCCCTGTCCCTAAGTCCATAAATCCCCTGTCTCTAAACCCACAGCCACAATCCTACCCACAACCACAGCTAAACTTCAAACAACAGAGGTATATGTACCCACAGCCAAACCTCCAGCTGTTGATTTGAATTTCCTTCCACAGCTGTTGATTTCACAGCCAACTAAACCCACAGCCAAACAGCCACATCAGGCGTTTGATAAGTTCCTCAGCTGTTGATCTCCACAACCAAATTTTTTTCAGATGATATCTTTAGAGCCTTCATATGTTGAAGGACTTGGTCACTCAGGAAATTTCTTTTTCTCACACCAAGATAAAGAAATAAGATATGTTCACAGCCCCCTCCCCAAAAGCTGTCACCCTCCCCCACCCTGCTGTAACCCCATCCGTTGTAACCCCAACCACAGAGTTTTTGAGAGACCAGGCTGTGTTACAGGGAATTGGTGAAACATTGATTATAAGGGGTTTGATATCATCAGGGTTTGATAACATCAGGCGTTTGGTAGGAGATGAAATTAAGGGGGAGTTGTATTTCAGGCGAGATGAAGACCATCACGCTATGGTTGTGTACTAGTATGTAGCCGGTCAAAAGTTGCTTGGTTCCCTAGCAAATTTTGAGGGGGAGAGAAACGAGGGCAGAGGTAAACTTGTATTTATGTGAAGAAACATCAAGTTTACTCATGCTACATACATACTATCATACACAACACATAACCTTCAGGGACTTAGAATGTTTACATTTGGCTGATTGAGCAAAGTCACTAAAGATGGGTTGTTGAACAAGTTGCATTGTCTGATCTTTTATGGTTGCTGCGTCAACCATTAACCACACTTCGTTGATTGAAGGTAAATGAACTCGTGATCTACATTGGATATAATATGCTACTTTAATATATGCTAGGGTGAAGCATATGGTCTTTATGGTAAAGCATATAATATACTTCACTGATGACCTAAGGTGAAGTTACCTTTATGAGTTCTATATAAGCATCAGGGAATTGGTTCTAGTGTTTCTCAAAGTACAAGATCAGACATTGCAATTCAATAACAACTACAACAGGGACAAGACGATACAAGTTAGCGGATGACTTGAACTAGTGAAGCTAGTTATTCTTGGTATACTCTGTTGTAATATAGAAGGTATGAAGAAGCCTTTATGCTCACTTACTGCTATTTAACTTAGGCTACTTTTCTATCCAAATAGGGGGAGATTGTTAGGCCAATTTAGTGCCTGATTTGTCCCTTGCACAGGATTTGGATGTAAAGTATCCTAAGTAGTGTTAGTCACTGAACTTCGTATGTTATAAGTTCAGTGTGTCATTCTCTAGAGTTCTTTAGAATTTACGAGATAGACTCGTCATTAGCTGAGGCGGATCTCAGTAAGTGTGCAAAGAATCAAGGATGATGGAGTTAGTAAGTGATGACATAATAGCTTACTAACTCCTCGAGACTATTTCTGATTACAAGACCTGAAGATGTTAGAAGACCTGAAGAAGTGTCTGAAGTGTGTGTCTAAAGTTTTAGTGGAAGACTACAAGGTGGTTACTTGTATTTTAGTTAAAGCTTCTCAAGGAAGCTTCACATCCCACTATATATATGTGGTCCTTGTAATAGAATAGTTAGAGATTCCCACCACGGAAAAAACACACATGTAACACTTTAGTGGATAGGGGTTTCATCCTCCCATTGTTACATATGCTTAGCTAGCTATGAACATGGGAGTTTAGTTTGTCATTCATCGCCCGGTTGTTATTCCGCAAACAACCGGGCAAGTCTTGTATATTTGTTGATTCATTATTAATAAGATATACATACGATGAAAACAACAAGCTTGTGTTATTAGTTAGTCAATTGGTTTAATTGTGCAAATGTTCTTCATAGATCTTATTGATTCGATGTTTGCACAAGTTTCGTGGACCATCAACTGTGGTATCCAATTTAGCAAATGCTCCATCGTGTTCTAACTCTTCTGCAGGTGATACAAATAATTCTCTTCATACTGGACTCCGGATGCACGAAGCACATGACGGGGAATCTCAAGCTTCTAATTAACTTCGTGGAGAAGTTCTTGGGTACGGTCCGATTCGGAAATGATCAATTTGCACCGATCTTAGGATATGGAGATTTGGTTCAAGGGAATATTACAATCAAAAGGGTA
The DNA here is from genome assembly GCA_025667525.1 of Glebionis coronaria. Lineage (NCBI taxonomy): Eukaryota > Viridiplantae > Streptophyta > Magnoliopsida > Asterales > Asteraceae > Glebionis > Glebionis coronaria. The sequence continues at coordinate 701,200,488 of CM046874.1, forward strand.
TACTAAGTCGAAGGGCTCAATCACAATCTTTTCTCCGTTGGTCAATTTTGTGATGCGGATTTGGAGGTTGCTTTCAGAAAGAAGACATGTTTTGTTCGTGATTATGATGGGAATGACTTACTTACCGGTACACGTGGTACTGATCTTTACACAATTTAACTTCAAGACACAACTTCATTAACTCCAATTTTCTTCATGGCTAAAGCTTCAACGACTCAGGCATGGTTATGGCATCAACGTTTATCTCATCTTAATTTTGATACCATCAACTTGCTTCCCAAGAAAGATATTATAAGAGGCCTTCCAAGTTTGAAATTCATCAAAGATCATCTTTGTTCTTCTTGTGAGCTTTGTAAAGCTAAACGAAGTAGCTTCAAAACAAAGACTACACCAAGCTCTAAAGGACGGTTAGATCTTCTTCATATGGATCGGTGTGGTCCCATGCGTGTTCATAGTATCAATGGAAAGAAATATATTCTGGTAATTGTCGATGATTACTCAAGGTACACATGGACTCACTTCTTGAGGTCCAAGGATGAAACACCCGAAGTTCTCATCTGCTTTCTTAAACTGATACAACATGGTCTTCAAGCTCAAGTCAAAGTGGTTCGTATTGACAGAGGTACAGAATTTTTGAATTCAAAACTGAGAAACTATTTTGAAGGCGAAGGATATGAACATGAAACATCTATTGCTCGAACACCCGAACAAAACGGCGTTGTTGAAAGACGAAACCGTACTTTAGTTGAGGTTGCTCGAACATTATTATCCGCTTCAAAACTTCCACTATACTTTTGGGCCGAATCCGTGTCAACCGCATGCTACACACAAAACCGTTCCTTAATTATCCCAAGACACGAAAAGACACCATATCACATAATTCATGATCGAAAACCTTCACTCAAACACCTTCATGTTTTTGGATGTACTTGTTACATTATTCGAGATGGTGAAAATTTGGATAAGCTGAAAGAGAATGTTATGCATGTATTCTTGTGGGATATGCAACTCAGTCTAAGGGATATAGAGTATACAACAAGAGAACAAAATTGATTGTCGAGACCATTCACATTCGATTTGATGAATTACAAGAAATGGCACTTGAACAAAACAGTTTAAGTCCCGATCCACAACGACAAACGACTTCCGTTCACAACCACACGGAACTCGGAACTCAAGACCACAACAATGAACCGTCAAGTTCAACGCTGGTTCCAGAAAATGTTCATAGAGCTGATATGATAGTCGACACGACAATTGAAGAGTTGGAAATGTTATATGGACCAATGTATGATGAATATTTCACGGGGGAGAAACAAGTTGTATCGAAGTCTTCCGTTGTCACTCATGATAAGAATGATGATACCGATCATCGTCAACAACTGGATACAACTTCATCTACTTCAACACGGGTTGCTGCAGATTTACCTCCTCAAAATATCACTTCAACAATCGATCCCACAACATCCACAACTACTGTCATTGCTCCAGAGAACACAAATCAAGCATACGATGCATTATCTGACGAAGACGAATTTATCAACCCATTCGGTACACCGGTACACGAAACTGGAGAGTCTTCTACTCGCCATGTTGATCCGTCAAATATGCATACGTTCTATCAACGACATCCTTCAACACATCATTGGACACGAGATCATACTTTGGTTCATGTAGTTGGAAATCCTTCACAGCCCGTTCACACAAGACGACAGCTTCACACGGATGGTGATGTTTGTATGTTCGCACTCGCCGTGAGTTCAGCTGAACCGAAAAACATCAAAGAAGCCTTGGCTGATCATGCTTGGATTGAGTCGATGACGAATGAACTTCAACAATATGAAAGACTTAAAGTTTGGGAACTTGTTGACAGACCATACGATGTAACACCATTAAATCTTCGATGGATCTGGAAAAACAAGATGGATGAAGAAAACACGATCATCAAGAATAAATCTAGGCTAGTGGCTAAAGGGTATGGACAGAAAGAGGGTATTGATTTTGAAGAATCATTTGCACCAGTAGCTCGAATAGAAGCGGTTAGGATTTTTCTTGCTTATGTTGCACATAAGGGATTCATCGTTTATCATATGGACGTAAAGACGGTATTTCTTAACGGTCCTTTGAAGGAAGAAGTCTACGTCACGCAGCCGGAAGGATTCGTCAATCCTCATTATCCTGACAAGATGTATCGTCTCCACAAAGCACTTTATGGACTCAAGCAAGCTCCAAGGGCGTGGTACGACGAGCTCTCGAAATTTCTGGTCTCCAAAGGTTTCTCAAAAGGTTCCATTGATCTAACTTTGTTCACTTATAAGTATGGGGATGACATTTTGCTTGTGCACATTTATGTTGATGATATTATTTTCGGGTCTACAAACCCAAAACTTTCAAAATGGTTTGAAAAAGTAATGCGCAACAGATTTGAAATGTCTATGATGGGTGAACTAAAATTCTTTCTAGGAATTCAAGTTCACCAATCCCCAAGTGGTATCTTCATTAAGCAAGCTAAGTATTGTCAAGAGATAATCAAAAAGCATGGTATGACATCATGTGACCCCGTTGGGACACCTTTATCAACCACATCCCTAGATGTTGATTTGGAGGGATTACCCATAGATCAAACGAGATATCGTTCCATGACCGGGTCCCTCATGTACTTGACGGCAAGCAGACCTGATATTCATCATGCTACATGCTATTGTGCACGATATCAAGCACGACCCACTGAAAATCACCTCAAGGAGGTTAAACGGATCTTTCGGTACCTTAAGAATACCATTCACATGGGACTCTGGTATCCGAGGGAAACCGGTTTCTTTCTAACGGCCTATTCAGATTCTGATCATGCAGGGTGTCTTGATACATGTAAAAGTACTTCTGGTGGTGCACAATTTCTAAGTCAAGATAAGCTTGTGGGATGGTCTTCAAAGAAGCAGGATTTCACATCATTGTCATCAACTGAAGCGGAGTATGTGTCTCTATCTGCATGTTGTGCTCAAGTTATTTGGATGAGAACACAACTCACGAATTATGGCTTCCACTTTGATAAAGTACCTATGTACTATGACTCAAAGTCGGCCATAGCCATCTCCTGCAATCCGGTACAGCATTCCCGCACGAAGCACATTGATGTCAGATATCACTTCATTAAGGAACAAGTTGAAAAGGGTATTGTTGAATTATACTTTGTTAGAACTGATTACCAATTAGCTGACTTGTTTACAAAAGCTCTTTCGAAAGAGAGGTTTGCATATCTTGTTAGGAAAATTGGTATGAGATGTTTGACTCCAGCAGAACTAGAGATTCTGGCAAAGAAGCCTGCTTGATTCGTCAATCAAACATCTACCTGTAAATATTAATGAAAAAGCAAAATACAAAATTAAAAAATCTTTGATAATCCAAAAATATTCTTCTCGACATGTCTTTCAGTATCGATAATATGGACGTACCTAGAAATGTCTCTCAATAACGACACAGATGTGTACATAAAGCTCGAATGAAAGTTGTAAATATTTTTCAAAACATGTCATTTCTTCTTTTAATAAAGGAAATTGTCTATTTTGGACAATATTTCCAAACAACGGGTAGAGCAATCTATCACGGGTCGAGCTTGTCACAAAACATTCAACATTTTGAGCTCAACACAATGGCTTGTAATCAATTTCAGATTGCAACCCGGTTCTATATTCACGGGAGAGTGTACACTTTCGTACCCTTACCCTTAGCAAAAGAAGAGAAATCTTCTTACACTTGAGTGGATTCGTCAAGACATTCAACGTCTATGAACTCAAGTTTATGCTTTAGAAAAACCTCTTCGCCAAAAAGAAATAGGATTTTTCAAAAAGCGTTGAACACAATTTTTTCAAGAATTTCTTAATGATTATTCAAAATCTTTCAAAAATTGTGTGTTCAACAACTCCCATCCTCAAAAAGCGAAATGTGGATCATATCCTCACAATGACAATTCAATTGGATCAATTTTTAAGGGGGAGCATTTCAACTTCATGCAAAGAATGACACATCTTTCTCCCAAAGATTTTCAAGACTATGTTTCAAAATATATTTTAATCAAATTTGGTATCTCTAATATCAAAAGATTTTTATATATTAGAGATAGGGGGAGAAAATGTGATTAAAATGTGATCTTAAATAAGACTCGAGCACTTTAACTCTTACCTACATGTGCGAAACACTTTCGATTATCGATGCACATGTGAAGGGGGAGCATTTCTGAAACGACAAAACTAGCAAGGTGTTAAATGTTTTTCAAACACTTTGTTAGAATTTAAAGTGGTTTTCTTGGTTACGATCAAAAACCCACAACAACTTTAATTCACGACGTTATTGGTGTCAAAAGGGTGGTTAGGTTAAGTCCTATGATCCAACCAGAACTGGAGGGATCTTCCCAGGGACAATCTAATAGATTATTAGAAGTCCTTAGGAAAGATGGAGTAGAATGTGCACGTAGCTGAATGTCCACTAAGTACTGATGATAGCACTAGAACAATCACAACAAGGTGCTATTAATGATGTCTTGGTAAGCATTGAAGGGGTTGAAGAATGAAAAATAAATGTAAGGATAAAGGGTGTAAAGAAATTAGCCCTCCATACAACTTAGGCAGAAACCGGGTCAACACATCATGAAGAAAACTCATCATGGACCCAGTGATGAAGTGCACAACCCTTTCCTAGCTACTCAGGCTTCTCTCAAAAGAAGTTTGTTTTATTGTCACGGAGAACAACATGACTTCTATTAGCTTTCTCATTCCGAGATAGTTGATATTGAATAGGTGGCATCTGCTCCAGCCTCCGACCACTAAAAGTGCACAAATCGAGTCTAGAGCCAAGAGATCAATCAAATCTCGTTAGGAACGGATGAAGATCAAGAGAGTCCTACGCCATATCCTTGTGATATTTCTAGAACACTCAGAGTGATACTACTTAGTGTTCACAATGATGAGTGGAAATCCTTCCAGTGTTAACATCAAACAGCACTGCGGTAGGTCATATGCAAGATTCTTTATGAATTAAACATGTGTAAAACTGAAAAGCAACAGTGGTTTGATTCTGAATTGATTCAAACTCGTTTCAGGTTTCTACGCAATATCTTTATGGTTTTGCCAGAACATTCAGAGTGATATTCATTAATATTCACAGTGACGAATGGAAATCCTTCTAGCGTCAACCTCAAACAGCGCTACGGTAGGTAACTTGCAAGATTCTTACGAATCAAGCTTGTGTCAACTGGAAAGCAACAATGGTAAGATTCTTAATGAATCAAACTTGTTCCAGGAATTTGAATTGACGATTTTAATCAAGCGGATATTTATCCAACTGATTCACTCTTTATGTTCACAGTCTTGCTTTGAGACGGTCGAGTAAAGAGAACGGCTAGTACAGCCGCGAAACCCTGTCAAGGAGATTCCTAATTGAATCTATCTAATCACATGTACGGTATTTAATATCGTATAACGGTCTTCACCGACCGAAGGTAAAACACTACCGATTTAGGACGAATGTCAAAGCCATTCAGTCCGTGTCTATGTTTTGTCTCGAGAAGGTGGCATCACGGTGTACTCAGCAAAGTCAAAGATTCAAAACCACATACTCATGCCTGAAGATATATTCAACAATTAATAGTATGAGCATGTGGATGAAGACACAAGATCGCAATATGACAAAGACATGTCAAGGATGATTTGAAGATCTCAAGATCAAAAAGACAAAGTCGAAAGACAACGACAAAGGCTCAAAGATCACAACATGAAGGAACAAGACTACGATTACACGTTCGAGACTCATTTATGGCGAGATTAGTAATCTCTACAAATTTCCTAAATGACCAAGGTTTATGACCTCTCATTAGGGGAGATGGTTAGCCTCAAAATAGAGTCAAACAAGAATGAGCGGTCATAGGTTTATTATGTATCGTATTTTAGAACGTTGTAATAGGTAGTACGTTAGTCGTGTATTACGGGCTTAACTTTAAGCTAAGGTTCATTCATAAGTAACCAAAGCCCAAAAGAAAAAGCCCGGCCCATGTAGTATAGTCCATACAAGCCCACATGTAGGGGGACTATATATACCCTTCCTAGCATGTTAGGAAGGGTGTTGGTTCATTTTATTCTCACTTCTCTCAATCTAATATCACCTAGTTCCAACCAATTCTCTCTCTTTTCTCTCCCTACTCTCTCTCTCTCTAGAATTCATCTTCTTCATCTATTTTCTTTCTTTAATTCGTGCTATATCATCTAAATAAATGGGACAACATTATTGAAAATACTAAGATTGAATTTTGTAAATTCTTTTTCAATGTATCAATGCAACGTTACAACGTAAAAGGGGTTTTATTCATTTATTGATCTACAAACCGTATGGTTGAGGATAGAGTCAATTTACAATGAAAAGATAAACCTATAACTCTTTTCCATGAGTGAAGAAGGAGTAATAAGGATTTTAGAAATATCAAATTCAAATCCATAACTCATAGCCAACTTTAATAGTTAAGAAAAGTGCATTTTTGGGTTATTAAAAGTTACCGCTAATTGGTTATAAGGCAAACTAGCATATTTATCTAGTAGTTGTGCTTTGACCATTTATAGGCACTACATACCATTGTAGGGTTGGTATACCTATTAAGAAAGAAATTGCATGCCGTCTTTCAAGTTAAAAGCAATTGATGGATAAGTCATCATTTATGAAGTAGAGTACACTCTTAAACACTACAAGTAAATTGTTACGAATGTATAAGTAATTGTTACGAATGTGTTTTTCAAAGGAGTAACAAAGTAAACACAACACTAATTATTTCACCGATTATGAAACATTTTCAATGTTGTCAAATTCAGTGGGAGAATTGTGTTGTATTACTGAATCTGAGTCTATTAAAACATTCTCTAATTCAGTGGGAGTTACAAGCTTTGTTTTCTTGGTAATAACTCATGTTATCTTTAGTATGTCCTAAGATAATTACTTTTGAATTGTTGACACTGTTATCTTCAAAGGATATTCATGTATTGATTCTTTTTTATTAAGTGGTTCTACATCTACTTGTAAAAGCTAATATATGTGACACAATCATATTTTTGTATAGATGAACATTAGATGTGATGTTTATCTAATATATGAGGTTGTTCCATGCACAAGTGGGAGAAATGAACATTGTGTGCAAGAAACAACTCATAAAGATATGATTCTCTCGCCTTTTAGATAAGAGACTAATAATCTAATTAATATTAGATGAAAGTTAGATCATGTGTCAATATGATTAAAAATGTACTTAAAAAGTATATATATCATTCCCATTAAGAAACACTTGTTGTTTTGATTTTGGGGTTTCTTAAGATGGGTAATTCCTAGAATGACATAAATACATAGAGTAATATTATACTACTAAACTAAAATATTTGTGTATTCTTGGAATGACATAAATAGACATAGTAGTGTATTAACTTGAAAAGATTTTTGAAACCTAGTGGTGTTCATGATTACTTTGGTTATACATGTTTATGATTTATTGTATAAAGTCACAAACATATAGTCTTGAAAGACGTATAATGTAAAGTAAGGCGTTAATGTATTGTCTTTATTTAACTAAAACTATACATGGAGTCATTTTCAAAATGACTTAAAACGTATAAAGAAATTATAACTTTTATGTTTTAAAGACATGAAAATGAAGTGACTTTGTATTAGAAGTACTTGAGTTATAAAGAATGCAAAATGGTTGGGAAATCTATTTTACCATTAAAAATGATTTAGTTGGTATATAGGTAAACTGAAATATATATATTTATCTTAGTGTTGTTAAGATTGACTTAAAATATTAACCCTAAATGAAATACAACATTGTTATGGTATGTTCATTAGGAGAATCAAACTCTCAATATGATGGTGATATTTAATTCAAGATAACTATATCTTCCTTTTCTTTCAAAAAGATATCGAGGTTAGAAAGTTGAGTATGACTTGATCTAAGAAGAATAATAAGATACCATTATTTATGGAATGTGATGACTCACATTATATCTTAAATGGAGTTCGGATTTTGTGAAACTACTTATGAAGTGGATTGTTTAGAAAATAAAGAGTATGGAACTACCATTGTGTTTTGTAATGTCCCATATAGAAAATGTTGGAGTGTTGATCTATTTTTTTATGTATTTAAAGAGTAATTTTAAGTTACTAAAAGCAAGTGAGAGTTTTGATCTTGAAAGATAAAATTACAAGATACATAATATTCTAAAAAACACTAGTAATTATCATGAGGTAGGCGTGTAAATGCTAACCCTCAAGATAAAGCAATTTAAGTCATAGGTCCGCAAGGATATCTTGGATATGTGATTAATATGGTGATTTGGGTAAATTACTCATACTATGAACGTTATTGATATTTTCCAATAAGATAATCAATTTTAGATTTTTTTTTATCTTAAATAGTTTGACTAGAAATTGGAGATGAGTTTCGTCAAAGGAAGAAAAACACTAATTGTGGTGGTTTAATCTTTGTGTCGAAATTATATGGACAAATTGTACACATATTTAATGTATGTATTATGAATAGATTATTAGTCACACTTAAGTAATTAATTATGATTGAGTATTCTTTTCTAAAACACATTAAATATATAAATTTTTTGATGGTCATATTTTAAATTAAAAATTTAGATATGTACGAACTATTTCTTGAATGACTACTTGAGCAAGGACTTAAGTAATCGAAATGAGTTTGTTACTTCAAAATAAATCTTTGGAAAAGTACAAAATGTAATTATCCATGAATGGATAAAATCATGCATCTAGGAGATTATCTTATGTTTAATTTGAATCCAAGATTGGATTTAAATTTGAATAAGATGATTTTTGAGTATTCCTAAAAGCTAGTGGGAGTATTATGGTTATTTTCTTAAATTATATGTGTCATATAGACATGTAAGAAAGTAAGATTTCATTCAAATTAAATGTTGATTTGGTTTAGATTTGAGATGAAACTTTACTTTGTTGATTTAGAATATAATATATACATAACCTTGTAACAAATAATATTTGTTTGTTTATGCGGTGGAAATACAACATAATATGCCATGTAGTAAATTTATATGGATATTTAGAACATGAAAAAATCTAAATCTGGTTTGAGAAATTCTCATGTGTGTCGTGTTGTATTTATATCATGCTTAAAATGCATGATGATTTGAATATATTGATCTATTTAAAAGTTATTAAATAAATTGTGTAATAAATATTCTGAAGGAATATGTTTTGAAATAGAATAACATCCTAAATCTTGGATCAGATTCCATATTCTATGGATGAGTAATTTGTCAATAGTTGTGCAAATTATCATGGCCAACAAACTTGGAGGTTTGGTTGGAATCAAACATTACATAATAGATATTAAAGGTAACGTATTTATATCTTTTATGACAAGTTCTCAAACTTGAAAGATATAATTGAGGTAACACTCAATATTATTCATGGTATCCTTGGAGATGACATGTTGATTAAAGTTGCATTATACATTAAAGAATTAGAATACTTTGAACTTCAAATGTGTTTTGGAAGTTTAGGAAATTGGTGATCAAGGATGTTTCACAATTTTGATACTGTGTGGTAATATCAAACTATTTGAATGTACATGTACAAGAGTTTCAATGAATTGAATTCTTGAAGAAAGTATTCTCAAAATTCCAATAGGTCAAGATTGGTTATTTTATGCTTTGCCAAACAAGTGCAAGTGTCATTGTTAGAGGCATAATGCATCGACTATGTTTTCATGCATTGATCTATTTAGTATTTGGATAAAGGATGTTAAGACATTATTATTTAACAAAATAAAGATTGGGTTTCGTTTATTCTTGTTATCTAATTTTGTATCCTATTTTACATGTTTTAATCCATGAATATTATGATATTTCTAAATGTCCGTTGTCGATTAATAATATGGGAATATTATTAAACTAAGACAATTCAAAATAGTGACAGAGTATACTTGAAAGTATATTGGTCAATTTTGGATGATATTTGATGAATCAAATATTGGACTTATCCCAACTATATGATTTTACTTTATGCATCTTTGTCATCAAGTTAATCATAAATAGTTATCCTTAGACCTGAGATACCAGGAAACTGTCGTGGATCTAGTGCATTTCTGTTAAATAATCTAACGCTAAACGTAACTGGTGGCTATAAGAGTTATTTTCAGAAGTGTTGCAAAATTCATAAGTTTTGCTTGTAGTCAATATGGGATTTGTTTCCTTCAAATTATTTCGAAGTATAATACAGTTGGGCCCCTCGGGGGAATAGTAAGATATTTGCGCGGCCGCACCCAAATTTGTTTTGGTGATCTTGCTATATCCATAAACGAGAAACAGAATGATTAATGTAAGGAATGACTGATATCCATATCCTATTAACGTTGTATTTGAAATGAAAGGATAATAATAATGATAGTAAATCATTAAAAGGTTTTATCCAATAGACCTTACTCGAGATCGGACTAGGGCATAGGCGTGTAACTAGACGCTAACCAATGTGATCACGATATTTTCAAATATGTCCAAGTGGGAGCTGAAAGTTTTATGGACTTATATTTAAATAGTCGTGTGTTAGGATCGAACTCGGGATTGCACACATTACGTAAAGGGTTAATTTCTTTAATAAATATATTTTATATATATTTATTAAACCGAAGCTTAACTAACGATCGTTAATAATTAAAAGTTAAGTATAAACGACCGTTATGGAATTAAATAGAAGAGAAAAGAAGGAAAAAGAAAAGTTCCGGAAGCCCTTGGGTGGGCTTTGTTGTCGACGGCCAAAGGGGAAGAAAAAGGAAAGAAAATAGATTTTGTTTCCTAATTGGTTTATTATTTGGAGAAAAAGTTTTTCCAGGACCTATATAAACAATCCCCTAGCCTTCATAATTTACACACAATCTCTCTTACTCTTGCTCTTTGATCGCTGGCCAAACATCCCTATAATTAGGGTTTTGGTTTTCAATTAAGCTATTTTATATTATCTAGTCCTATACCCTCTCTATGGTTGTTGGGTAGATATTCCACAAGCGTAGAAGCTCGGTTTACACGTGCTAGAATCACGGTTAGCTCGTTGTATTACGTGTGTACAAGAACGTAATGTAGTCTTACTTTAACCTACATCTTGGTAGTGTTCGTCATAAAGCCTAATTGGTGATTCGTTGGTGATCTTGTGGATCTTCACTAGGATAAAGGTATGTAACCCTAATTCGATTAATTATAATTGTGTTATTAATTATGATCTTGTTAAATCGTTTCCGCTATATGTGCTTTGATCTTATTTAGGTTTTGTATAATTGTTATGAACTTTATAAACCTTCACTTTTAACTCTTCAACGTTGAAAGCTAGCTACTATATATCAAGCTGACTAAACGTGTCCGGTCCGGTTTGGGTCGTTCGGTTCGGTCCTCGATCCGGTCCTATTAGGAAAAATCGACAAGATTTTTGTAAGACCGAACCGGACCGGACCGGACCGATCGGACCGAGGACCGAAATTGTCCAAAAACCCAGACCGAGGACTGGACCGAAATTGTACGGTCTGGTTCGGTTCGGTCCGGTCCGATCCGGTCCGGGTCAGATTTAGATCTGTCATGCTCAGCCCTAAATGGTCAAGAAGAACCTTTAGAGTTTTTCGATGATGTAGAGCAAGATAAACACTTGCTCGCAACACCAACACCCGAGTCAAGCGAAGTGACTTTTATAAAAGAGGTTGCTAGGTGATAAAATGAAAACTCTTTCCTTAGAAGTAATTTTTCGACTCAATGTGATTTGATTTTTTCTTTTTTCTTTTACTTTCTCATTTTGCACTTTCATTTGTTGTACAATCAAATGAAATTTTCATTTCTTGTCATGAAATATGGTCTAATCTTAAAAAATCCTTATTGATTGATTTGATTGAAATTCTTTCAACCACTCCATCAATTTCTATGAGTTTAAGGTTTCGGCATGGCTACATCCACAAACATCAAACGTAAGCATCTACGAAAAATGCTCATTTTTGCGACAAAACTAGTGTTTCGTTACATAAACTTCTTCGTTGTAGAAATGCCACATTCTTGACCATTCGGTACTATTAATCGTGGATCTTAGTTATGCAGATGCGATAGCGGGTCTTGCTTAGTTGATCCAAATACAAATATAGACACGACCATAAAAACAATTCGAGGTCATGAAGTCACGTTATGAGTGGTCATCTTTTATACTAGCTATAGGTTTGGCTTAACAAGCTACACAAGAAGAATGTGTACGCATGTTTAGCAAAAGATGTATCTACCAAAATTGTAAAATGAAGAAACATAGAGATAACATGCCATGAATTATACACGAATCAAAAAACAAAGAAACAATTTACAACTTAAGCTTGTATAGGCACTCGCTATAAGGAATAAGGAATCGATAGACTATCACGATTTTAGTTATATCATATCTTTAGAAGAAAAAAGTTGTCTTTGTCTATAGAACATCATTTTGCCTACTTAGTTTTCTCGAAATGAAATTTTTTTAATCCCATATGGGTCAGAGAGAAGAAGTTTTTCCACGTTATATACGCTGATGTATTAGATTCGTTCAAGTTGAGATAAAAGTTGTTGGTGTATGATGTTTAATGATGTTAACTTGAGAAGGAAAACATCAATTAAACACATTTATCCAATCACTCGTGTTCTCAACTTTTTGTACTTTAGATTTGACATGTAACTACTAATATTGAATATTCTCTTAGTTTTCGTTGATGTCAATATAGTGAAGCAACACAAGAATCAACGGTTTTTAGTGAGGACAGTTGTGGTGGTTTGTTCAGTTGAAATGTTTGTGTTATGCATATGAATGCCATTTAAATCTACGGTGCATCGCACACGAGGATATCATAGGAAAGATGACACCAATCATACTAAAAGGATGGAAGTGGTGTTTTTTAATTTAACCACTAATTATTGATTAAAAATCCACCAAGAGCCACACTGGAATCATCCTGATATTGTTAAATACAAATATGCGCTTGGAAGTTATTAACCTGAGATTTGTATGATATAGACAGAAAAGGGTCTTGGATAGATGAAAAAACGAAGGTTGTATCTACGTCATCGTCATGCTTTCAGTGTTGGTGTTATTGAAGATGTTGGAGATCAAAGAAACCAATGTATTGGTTTCACAAGATATAGTTAGGAGGTAATGTTAAAATCTACTAAATTATTTGAACAATATATGTGTAATTCTATAACCATGTACAAAGTTAGCTCATTATGTTATATAGTTATAGTTCAGTTCAGTTCAGATCGCTAAATGCTCAAATAATGCATTTACAAAAGGTTGTGTTACGTTATTTAATACGACTTGAACCTCTTATAGTTTTACTCTATGGTTTGCAATAATTTATGTAATATTCAGTAATGATTTATGTCAAATAGTTATAATCTATAGTTTTATATTTAGTAATAATTTATGTCAAAACCCCGTGCGTGCACGAGATTAAAACTAGTATATTAATAAGACGGAAGCCATTTTAGACATAATAATTGTATGCATTTATCAGTAAAGAATCAAGACTTGCTACGTTAAACTCACATCCTGAAGTCTGCAGATTCAAAAGCCATATTCTCTCTCCATTGGGGTTTTTTCGTTTTACTACCGTTACCGCAAACTAACCTTAACAGGTAGAAAATGATTTTAAACTCATACTAACTAATGAATTTTTTATATTAATTAATGACACGAAAAATCTATATGTAAATTGATTTCAAAACATACAAGGATAAACGCCTCACAAAGGGCGTATCTATGTGAAAGGTATGAGGGCGTTGCCCCCATCAAAATTTTGGGATAACACAAAGTATGTAGAAAAAAAGATTATAACCAACTGAGCTAGCTCAGTTGTCCACAAAGGTAACATTGGGAGGTTTTTTTGAGAGGTCTCAAGTTCGAGTCTCACCAAAACTTTCTGGGGCCCGAATATAAGCTCGAATCACTAACTACTAACTCGTCGTTCCAAAAAAATGTAAGAAAAAGATTATAAACCTATTTAATCAAGTGTTACATAGTCTTTATTTTCCATCTTTCTTTTGCACAATATGTGTGCACATCTTACTTTCAGTCTAAGCACCGTACACTTTTTTTTAGAACGACAAATATTAGTGGTTAGTAGGTCGAGTCGTGCAATGGCATCCAAGCACCAACGTACTCTTTGACACTTTCCATATACATTTGTCGATCAAGTATGGTTTCATCAAGAAAACTAGCTGCTTATAACATTGAATGGGAGTGTCTTTTTCCTTCAATCATTGAAGTAAAGTAATTTCGTTGCCTTTTGACACACCAGACCTCCCCCGATATGTTTTAAGTTACCTAAACAAAAATCTCGTCGCCCCGTACTTTGGGGTACTTGTTTAAAGTTACCAATCCCACATCGGATAAAGAAATAAAACCCTACCTACATATATCTTAATGGTGTATATCGACTGTTAAAATGATATTAGTATTATGTTGACGGGGTGTTGTACTTATTGTTAGAGCATTTATTATGATATGGTGAACATCCATTTTGCAATACTATTAATTTATAAAATAATTTATGTTATTAACCTATTTTCACTATTGATAAATGTTTTGAGGTTTATATTCATGTTCATATCAAACAATGTTTTGGACATCCTACATCTCTTCATGTCATTTAAAAGGCAACGGTTCAATGCGTCGTGTGAGGCGTTTTCCCCAAGGCACCAGGTGAAATGCCATCAACCATACCGAGTGATGCCTTTCGGGTTGTCGAGCAGTTCTAGCCAGCCCACATGGTAGGCGAAAACGTGATGCGAAAATGCGAGAAACTATACCGTGTGTGGCGGTCTTCACTCGCATTTTCGTGTACACCTCTTTTTTTAATTCTTCTTATTTCTTTGCACTACGGTAGGGTGTTTTACATATGGGCCGAGGGAAAATGACCTAGGAGAAAAAATTAATCTTTTTTTAAAATGTATAAAAATGTTGATTTAAACGTAAACATTCATTTATAAAAAATTTATTTAAATTAAATTTTATATATAGAAAAACGGATATAAATACAAATATTTATTTATAAAAAAATATGTTGATCATAACGCCAAAATATGTGATTAACTAGAGAGTCACCTTTTGATGTTAAAATAAAGTTTAGTGTTATGAATAAAAGTGGTAATGCAGCATCACTTTTTACCCACGGGACAAGCTTACAACTCAACCCAAATAATATTAACATTGTCTACAAAAATTAAAAATATGCTATAATTAATAGGTTTCCATTATCACCATATGAGTTCTTAACTCTTTGTTGTATTGAACCCAAAAAATTTGCTACTCGCACCTTTTGTGCCAACATTTTTTACCCATATTTTGATACGTAGTACTCCCTCCGTCCCAAAATTATAGTCCCTCTTTCTTTTTTGGTTTGTCCCAAATTAATTGTCCACTTATAAAACTTCTAAAAATAGGTAGGAATTTTAGATCGAGATTACTAGATTACCCTTAATTGAATTCATAATTACAAACTTTTGAAAGGTTTTAAATTAATTGGTTAAGGGTAAAACTGTCTTTCTGTAAAAAAATAAGAGAGAGAAAGCTGAAAAGATGATACTTTTCTTAAACTGTGTGTTTTTTGTCAGGGGACGATAATTTTGGGACGGAGGGAGTACTATTTTACACTAGTCATCGTATGCATTTTGTAAGAGATCAAAAGAGTTGCTACATAAAACTCACGTCTTAATCCTAAAGATTCAAAAGCCATAGTCTCCGTCGGAGGTAATAGTATGTGTACTTGTGGCTAGGGGCGAACCCACAAGGTTCTCGCGGGTGCACGACAACCCTGTGATTTTTTATACTTTTCATAAATTAAATCGTATAATTATGTGTATGTGTCCGCCACTGTTTATGGCAATTAGTTTTTGTGGGATTTGTTTTATAACAATTATATGTTGGTTATTGTCAACGCAAACAATCAAAAACTTAAACAACGCTAATTTATAAAAGTTTTCAACTTATTTGGATCTTTACTATAAGAGAGCGGGGAGTAGTTGGGCTTTAAAGGTGGTGTCAAAGGTGTCACGTAAGATTTTGGGGTTTTAACATCACAATCCTTTGGCATCACATTTACTGAGGTAACCGTTAAAGCGCAAAATGTGATGCCAAACAACTTTTTTATATGCAAACAACTTAAATAAAAACTTCATAAAATAAAATAAAAATATATTACAATAATAAAAACATAACAATTTAATGATTACGGCTCAAATACTCCACAAGATTCTGCTTGAAGCTCGTTGTGCACTCTTCGGCCTCATTAACAACCTCCCGATTATCTTAATTCGGGAGGCCTAAATCTAAAGTTGCTTCAGAGGACATAGCGACAGTCCGGAAAGGAAGACAAAGGAAAAAGAACAAGTATTGGAAGAAAGAAAGACACACCTGAAAAGAAGGCAAACATATCTAGCGGCTCTCGACAGTAAAAAGGAGAAGTAAGAAAAATAAAGGGAAAATGGGCTATTTATAGGAAAATGGGGGATCACCGAGAAGTCAAATCAAGAACAGTGAGCAACGTAGCGCAATGATATCCATAGGATGGAGATGTCAAGTCAGGTGTCACCGTTGCGAGAGACTTCACAACTTTCTATAATTTTAACCGCCAATAATTTAATGAGGTCTGGCGTCTAGCAACAAGAGAGAGAGAGAGAGAGAAAGAGAGAGAGAGAGAGAGACTTTAAAGTATCGGATCATCAATACTAAAATACTGATAATCCAATACTAGGGGACATGTTTGCGTATACGGCCGCCAGGCCATCTTCACACAAGCCGCAGGGACACGTCAAACAATAGTCGGCCTCGAGAATGGCACTCCAGCCCACATGCTAAAAGCACAGAATAAAAGGACATTATCAAAAGTAGCAACAACTACATCAGAAAAGGACGAAACATGTTATTATATAAGATCCTCTTATTAACCATCCGACTATAGGCAGGGCTGAGCGTTAGAATTTAAGGATCATTGCCCCTAAGGTGCTACAGTGACCTAGGCCTCACTCCCAATAAGCAATAGTATATTATGTCAGGTACAGTCTTTAGGGTTCTATAAGAATCCCAGAGCATTCAATGCAGACTAACTATTATTCCATACGCATTTATTACACACACACATATTTAGCCAAGCGGCTCATCTATTATCTTACTTTCACATTGGAGCATGGTCTCGGGCCCAAACCCAAGGCGAGGCTAATGTGTGTTGCTCTTGTATAGGCTTGTTGAAGAGATTATCTACAAGGCCTAAAGGTGAGTTCAGCCTATCAGTGGCTCAGCAGACTTTTGCATTTATAGCCGGCCTTGGTAATATCTCAGGAGCCTGCGATTTTTTTTATGTACTTTTTCAGTCATGGATTTATGGTTAATTAGCAACAAGTTACATTATAAGATGCCATCTTTCATACCAGCTAGTTGGCTTAATAAACTGACACAAGAATAATGTTCAAGCATGTTTAGCAAAAGTTGTATATATCAAAATCAAAAAACGAAGAAACAAATAACAACTCCAGCATATATATATATATATATATATATATATATATATATATATATATATATATATATATATATATATATATATATATATATACTACTATATAAAGCATTTGGGACTTTCTTAAAATAGCAAGGCTGAAAATTCAGCCTTTTTTTCTTACTAAATAATGCAAGTTGTTGATATTTTCATCAACATTATATAATATAACTTTTTCTAACAAACTTTTGTAACAAACTTTGTAACAACCTACTTAAATAACATTTTTTTCTTTTAAATTGAAAAAACTTTTTATTAATTTGTTATTTTTATAATCTAATTTCACAATATTTTCTAAAATTTTATGCTCTTTAATTCAATATCCATTTTGCTATATTTTTATTAACTGATAATTTTTTAAAAATTTAGAGGTTTTTTTCGATTTTTTTACAATTTTAACAATACTAACTTAATAGATAAGAGATTAATATTTGTTAGCCTCAAAAATGATTATAAGTACTCGCCGCCGCATTGCGCGGGTCCATGCTAGTATATATATATATATATATATATATATATATATATATATATATATATATATATATATATATATATATATATATATATATATATATATATATATATATATATATATATATATATATATATATATATATATATGCACGCTCGCTATAAGGAATCAGCATTTGGTGTCGCGAATCATGATTCCATTTTTTCATAGCTCTAGAATGAAAATGTTGTGTTTGTCTGTAGAACATCTTTTTGCCAGTTACTTCGTCAAAAGAAAGTTTTTAATCCCACATGGAATAAAGAGAAGAAAATTATCCAAGTTATATACATGGTGTATTATTTTCTCTCAAGTTGACATAAGTGTTATGTTGTTGGTGGTGTATCATGTCCAATATGTGAACTGTAATATTACATATTCGAACTTACCCATCAACTGCTTATACGAGTTCTCAACTTTTTATCATATTAGTTACAACTTTGTTTCTGTTTATGTGCTAACATTTATAGGTGACATTTTCTCCAAGATTTACATCCTTGAGCGTCGCATCAAAGTCGTCGCCAACTCAGTCGGCCGATTATAAATCAGTCGTGCCTGATGCGTCGACTTTTTTGAAAATGGTCGTCTAAAAAAAAGGGTCGACATTGAGACAAAGTTGGGAAAAGGTTCGAGATATGTTTGTGTGGGTTTTTAATTAATAAATGTGTATTTTTGTGGAGTGTGTTTTTTGATGTAGGTCGTTTTGATGTGAAAAAAATCGTCATTAAATTGTTAGAGAGAAAAATTGAAGTAACCAGTAAAATAAAAATTAACCCTTTCAATGATCTACCCATCATTATAAATAAAAGGGTAAAAGGTCATTGTTTTATCATCCAGTTATCAATAAGTTTGACTCAAGTCTTAAAAATCTTTTGTGAATTTGTTTAACCATGGTTAAAGTTATATTTACACTTTCGTTGTATTATTTCACATTGTTTGAAAATAGTACTAGCATGTTTGACTCTTTTGAGAAATCTAACTCCTTTATAAAACAAATTACACCTTCTTTCCTATTAAATGCAAAAAAAAATTTAAAAGGTAGTACAATATCTACTTGTTGTACCTCATTTTAATGCACAAACCAAAACATTGTTTAAAGAATATAACTTTACAAGCTAAATGTACAACATGGTAGAATTAAATATAAAAGTGTATTTAATACTATTAACAAAACAGCCCATTATATAAATATATAATATTATATGCATATTTTACAAACATTAAAAGCATCTATATTATATTAATGCAAACTATAATATACATATATTTCTCAAAAAGTAATAACATTACAAAAAATTTCATGCATGCATAATATGAAAAGTGTAATTGAAAAATGGTTTATTACAAAAAATTTCCTTAGTTTGGATTCGAGTTTTCAAGTGGGTAGACCTGTATGTTCCTGATATTGCAAGTCTGTCTGACCTTTTCATTTGGATTGACGACTCCACTTTGCCGGGCAATCACAAAAAAATCATCGAAGTCATTTGCTTTGCAAGTCTGTGGTCCTTATGGTGCTTTCGTAACGAAACTGTTTTTGGGGATGAGATTCCTAAACGTAGCTTTCTTTTTGATAAGATTGTTGACTTTTCATATAGATGGTTCTCTACTAGATGTAAGTCGTTTACCATCTCTTGGAACAATTGGATCCAAAATCCTTTAATGGTTTACTCTTTGTAATTTTCTAGCTTCTTGCTAGTGTTGAATAAAATTTTGCCGTTCAAAAAAAAAACATTTAGTTTTTTTTTCTTTAATCATTTACATAACTTTACTTGAACTTTCATATGTATATATATACATATAATGTTAAAAGTAATAATATCCCTCGATTGAAATTACGTTTTTAGAACATGTTTTTAGATGAAAACTACTGAATCAGAAATTACAATAAAAAAATACGAATTATAACACCGAGGAATTTAGTCACAGAGTACCCGCCGCCGCATCGCGCGAGTACCCTACTAGTCATACTTAACACGAGTGTAGTTTTATTTTAGCCTTGATTTGGTATAGTAGTTTTAGTAATTTACAACAGTGGTACGGGGCTACCTTAAAAAACTTGTTTTAAGTTTTACATCCCATATCGGATAAAGAAATAAAAGCCTACTAACATATATATTAATTGTGTATATTGATTGGTAAGTGGGGGTATTTGTATTATTTTGATAGTTGGTTCTCTCTTTTTTTATAAATTTTCAAGTTGTTTTTAAGTTAGATTAGATACTTCTATTTTAGGTTGAGGAATAGTGTCTTTGTAACATAACATGTGCCCACTAGGAAGGGTGGATTTTTAACAATGATAGTTGATTTATACTATTCTTTTTTTATAGTATAATAATTATGGGTTTTGCTAACAACAGGTTTTTCTTAAGCATTAAATTTGTATAAAATAGCATTCAATTAACTTATTGTTTCTATATTTATAGATATTTAAATATTAAAATTAAATGTTGAATTTTTAGTTATGTTATTTAAATATGGAAAGTGTTTTGTTAATTAAATGTTAATTTTCAGTTATGGTATGCTTAGAAAACAGGATGGTTAATGAAAGAAATGAGCGAGATTCATATTCTTATTAACATAATAATAATGATAAATAATTAAAAGGTTTTTCCAGAAGACTTTACTCGAGTCGTACTAGAGGCATCGGCGTATATCTAGACGCTAACCGATATGATCAGACTATTTGAAATATGTCCAAATGAGAGCTGAAAATATTATTTATTGATAAGCGCAAACAATCAAGAACTCAAACCACATGCCACTAATTCACATACGTAGCAAAATTTTCAACTTTTAGATCGTATAATAGCAATGAATTTTTAAAAATATACCAATTTGATACGTGTGTATTTTTAAAAAGTTGTAGAAGAACGAAAAACTTTTTAAAAGTGTTCCAATATGCACATTTTAATGACGTGTCACGTTATAAATGATGTCACGTATCATCCTTTCAGGGACACGTCACTAAAATGTGCATAATGAAACACTTATAAAAAATACACGTATTTTATGACTTAACCCTTATGTTGAAAAATGTCTATTTTGGTAATTGAAATTTCTGAGCCTAGTTACTTTTCTCGGAAACGAAGTTTTAAGCCCACATTGGATTTGTACTTTTTCGTTCTTTTTCTGTAATATATTTGTGGTTAATAAGCAAACAAGTCACGTTATAAAATGTTAAAAAGAAATGTCTGTTTTGGTAATTCAAATTTTCACATTATGGATTAGGTTAGAGCATCTACAATGATAAAATTATCAATAGTTTTTTTTTATTTTTATGAGTTTTTTAAACGAGTTTTTTAGTGTTGCAAACATAACTTTTTGTGAAACTTTTTAACAAGATTTAATACATCTTATATTTTTATTTAAAGTTGTA
The DNA here is from genome assembly GCA_025667525.1 of Glebionis coronaria. Classification (NCBI taxonomy): domain Eukaryota; kingdom Viridiplantae; phylum Streptophyta; class Magnoliopsida; order Asterales; family Asteraceae; genus Glebionis; species Glebionis coronaria. The sequence continues at coordinate 701,221,983 of CM046874.1, forward strand.
TGAATGGTAACTACTTTTTTTAAAACCATCATTTTGCCTAATTACTTTTTTTTTTTAGAACCGAGTTTTTAATCCCACATGGGATAAAGAGTAATTTTTTTCTAAGTTATATAAAGTATGAAAATTGAAATATCACTAGAAAGTGTGAACTGAGAGATATTTATTAGGGGTGTGTACGGTTTGGGTCAGTTTTTGACTAAAACCGAAACCGAACCGATATATTCGGTTTAAAAAAAATCAAAAATCAAAACCGTTTGGTTTTAGGCGGTTCGGTTATTTCGGTTTCGGTTTTTCGGTTTTTTCGGTATTAAAACCGTTTATATTTGGGTATGTCCGATTTAGATTAAAAAACTTGTTTTGCGAAAAAAATAGTTTTTTCTTTATTTTCAATCTAAGCCTAATAATATTTATCTCAAATTTCTAATCTACAATGACACACATATTAATAAGATACACATACATGCAAGTAAACATGCATACAGACGATTATTGTCACATATGTAATGATACATTGTCAAGTAAGCACAAATACACGCGTTTAAACAATAAGATAAATATATTACTCCTATTTCTTAAAAAAATAAAATATTATTTTATAATTGTGATATATTACTTATTTATTTATATTATATTATATGTTTTTATATAATAAAATGATTCGGTTCGGTTCGGTTTTTAGATGAAACCGAAACCGAACCGAAACTTTTCGATTTTTGAAAACGTAAAAACCGAACCATCGGTTTTTATATTCGGTCGATTTTTTTGGTTCGGTTTTTTGTTCGGTTTCGGTTTTTCGGTTTTTTTCTCACTCCTAATATTTATTACCTTTTTCTTTTTTAAGTTTTTTCTTCACAATTTAAGAATTTATGTTTTTTTATAATCGAAAGTCTTCAACAATTTTTTAAAAAACTTTTATTCAATAAGAAAATTTTTAAATTTTAAAAAAAAACTAAACGTCTATGAAAACGAAACAAAATGATTACAATCAAAACAAATGCAAGCAATGTAACATAGATTCTTTCTTATATCTAAAATGTACATAATGAGAAAAACTCATTTGTTTATAACTTAAAAAAGCCTTAAAGATGAGTACTATTATTAGATCAAAATAACACAAACAATTTATACAAGTCAACCCAGTATATTAATTTTTTGATTGCTTAATTACAATTTAAAAAACCATCTTCACACTCACACATATACATAAAGAGCAAATTTATAAATAGCAAAGTTTTAAATAGCGTGAAGCGTAGAATATCAGTATTACTAAGCTTCAAGCTAGAACCTATAGCGAAGCTATGACGTTTTTCGAAGTGTGATATCTAGCAGCACAAAATATTTACAAATTAATATTTATATAGTGAGTTTACAAAATGTAGCAATACTTTAATTAATATTTAAAACAAAATCGGCCAGTAATTACCCAAGATTTATTTTCATAATAAAATCACTAAGCCCAAGTCTACTAAATAGCCCAAAACTAGTAAACAAACCTAATTCTTGTGAATCCGGCAAAAGATTAAGAAAAACGCCACGTTACGCGATATAGCGCGCTATATCACGCTTTATGCTACCTTTTTAGCACGCTACACCTAGAGACAACACTTTAGTCTGTTTCGTAACGTCGAGGCCACGCTTCATGCTATAGCCTGCTATAAGGTGCGCTGTAGCGCGCTATTTAGAACCATGATAAAGAATATGTTTGGCACGGAGCGGAGTTTTTAGAACGGTGAAAAATGAACATTCTGATTTTTAGTGTTTGTTCGACAAAAAGAAACAGTGGGTTTTTTTTTATTGACCGTTTGTTAAAAGAGCGGTCAGCGGTGCTAACTTTTTAAGAAAACTAGTGTTATCATTGCTTTTTTAGAAAATTGTGCCAAATAAACGATAAGCTTATACAGATAATGCTCACAACTACGATTCATTACCAGTGCTCATGACTATTGCTCTTTTAACCAAACACACTCAAATTATGAAAATTGCACACACAAATTAACAAAACGCTGTTGTACATCGGTCATCGCTATCACGAGCGTGAATAACATTAGACAAACTACATATAATAGTAACAGAGAGTCGAAAACAAAAAGTTTGAAGATATTGCAGATGGGATATGCTTGGAATCGAACCTGTGACCTACTATTCAGGTGCTAATAACATTCCATCTGATATACGCCTAAACTTATTATCTCAATGCGAAAAAGTATAATTGTACCCAAAAGTCGATACTCCGTTTAATATAACATTGCAGTTTTTTGTCTCTCACATAACGAAGGGATTTAAATGACACAAGATCCACTTGTACTATTATTTGTAACATTTTCAAGTTTGTTACTATTACAGTACGAGAAATTAAGTAAGCTTCTCGGCTATGGCGAGGGGCGAAACTAAGAGACAGGGACGAAACTCTAATGAAAATTTTGTATAAGAGTTCACGCATGCATAAGTATCGTAACTATATGTGCATAAAAAATATGTAAATTTACATGAAAAATATCTGATAATCGTTATTTTACCAGCGTATGCTTTTTGCAATTCGATTTGTTTTATGAACCACTTTTTTCTCGCATCTACATCTGGATAGGCCACTATGGCAGGATATAAAATTTTGTTATTAACCAATTGTATTATTAATATTATATACTATAGTATTTGGATGCACAAATAATTAAAATTCAGTCATGTTGTGGCCGGTAAAGGTTAAAATAAAATAAAAACTGAGAGGGATTAAAACGATTTTTAGTTGTTGATTTAAAATTAGAGGTGCCAAAATGGGCGGGCGGGCATAGGCGGCGGGCTAAACAGGCAACGGGTTAAACGGGCAACGGGTTAAACGGGCGCGGGCTAAACGGGCACGCACGAAACGGGCGGGCTAAACGGGCGCAAGCTAAAAAAGAAAAAAACATATAAAAACCTACAAATAAAAAATAAAAATACTTGTTCGAAAGCCGGGAAAAAAAATTTAATAAAAAATATTCGTCGAGTATACTAATTTGTATTTTACAAGTGCGCTCGTTAAGCCCATTTAGTTTCTTACATATGCGCCCGTTTAGCCCATTCATTATAAGGAATGGGCAAAAAGTGCCCCATCCTTTTTTGAAAATGGTCAAAAAGTGCCCATATATATAAAAATGGGCAAGATTTTCACCTCTATTTAAAATTAATTAATGAGATTAAATATCATCAAGTAACTAACTATTTAAACATAATTTTAAAAAACGTTTTTGAAATTTTTTAAAACAATTCTATAATATCAGGTTCGTTGGTGCATAAGAAAGCTGGGAGCTATCGCGCCGCGGTGGCCCATTTCCGCGGCGCGGATGGCGTGATAATTCCGGCCAAGACAAAAACCTGCGGCGCGGGAGCTTAGCGTGGGTAAACCCACGTCGCGCGGGTGTGTTTTTTTTTAAAAAATATTTTATTTTACCCCCAACATATATAATTTTTTGAAAATGTTTCATTTCACCCCTCCAACGGCTAGTTTATTCAAATTTGAATTCTAATGGCTATATTTTTTTCGATCCGTCTATAAATATAACTCAAAATCAACCATTTCATAACATGATTTTGAAAGATCAGGGTATGGAGGTTTTAGATTGGAACGAAAATTACGTTGACCCGTCAAGAAATATGCAACGAACATGGGTTGATCGGTGTGAGGTTTACCGCCGAAAAAACAGAGAACTACGCGACCGAGAAACCCATCAAACTCTTCAACAAAACCTTATGGATCATATCTGGAATCAAATTGACCACGGAGATGAAGATGCATATGAAGATGAAGAAAACTAAACGGCGGGTCGTACGATTTTTTTATTTTCGTATGTTTTTTTTTTCGTATGTTTCTTTAATTTTCGTATGTCTTTTTTATTATGTATGTTTTATTTTAAAAGTATTGTAATGATGGTTATGTTTAATGAAATATCTAAGTTTGTTTAGGGGATGTTTTGTAAAATTCTGAAAAACTGGAAATCACTTGGAGTGATGACTCTCCTGTTTTTTTCATGTGAGTGAGTGAGTGAGTGAGTTTCGCTGGCGTGGCAACCCAAAATGGAGTCTCTTGGAGTGATGACTCTTAGCTCTCTAAAAAGGTTGTAAATGGAGTTTTTTTAATTTTGAGTTTTTTTTTACTTTTTAATTCAAAAAAAAAGTGTTTTGTGCACAAAATTTTTTACTTCACACAGCTTTAAACTTGTTATAGTTTGATGTGGAATAAAATTTTAAATATAAAAAGTCTAAAAAACTTGCTTATAAAACTCTATTTTTGAAGAAAAAGAAGATTTATAAAATTTTTTTTTTTTGGGTAAAAAAGATTTATAAAATTTTGTGTATCAAATTTTGTTTTTATGCATTAAAAAACGTTTGAAACTCAAAATAAAAAAAAAAATTGACAAAAGTTTTATGCAAAAATACCTAATCTACTGAAAAATTTTCAAATCTTTTTCAGAATTTTACAGTTCTTTATTTTTTAAATTGTGTTTAAATAGTGAGTGAATTAGTTGTTTATTTATTTATTTAGGGAGCGTTTGATTAAACTAAAAAGAATATAAATAAGAATAAAGAATACGAAAAAAAACGCAATGAACATTCTCTAATATTATCGTTACCATTATCGGTGTTGGTTAATATAACTTGAGATAGTTACATATGTAATTGATACGGAGTATGTGATGTCTAATAATAAGATTAAAAATCCTCTAAAATTCATATATAAACTCTAAGGGCCCGTTTGGTTTGAATTCGAGTTTTACTTTGGATATAGGTTTATAAAGTAGGTGGTTTAGGTTTAGGTTTAAATTTGAGTTTTAAATAATATATTAGTAGCCGTTTGGTGTCTAGGTTTTAACAGCTTTAGGCTCAAAGAAATCCCAACTCAATTGTTTGGTTTAACACTTAAAGTAAAACCCGGTTTCAAACCAAACGGACCCTTAATTGTTATATAAATAAATATATATATTATATTATTATTATAAATTTTAAAAAATATATATATTTTATACTAAAAAAAGACAGGTAAAGAAAAAAGATCATGGGGTGGCCCACATAAAAACTAATATGTCAGTAGAGGTGTGAGGATTTCAAAATACCATATATGTGGGTTTTTGATGGAGCTTGTTGAAATCAATTTTACCACTAAACATTAAGGGTCCGTTTGGTTTGAAGTCAGGTTTTACTTTAAATGTGGGTTTGTAAAGTAGGTGGTTTAGGATTAGGTATTGTTAAATGAAAAGTAATGTTTGGTTTGTTAAATGTTTAAAATGATATATTATTTTAATATTTAAATAAAACTAAAAAATTATAAAGGTTAAATGCATTTATTCTTATTTATATAAAAGGACCCCATTAGAAATAAAAAAATAATTAAATTAATATAAAAATAAACATATTCCAATAATGTCAGAAACAAGTTTATGAACTACGGGACGTTTTGTTTAAAACGGTTTTTATTATAAAGTTTTCTTTGTAACTTGCTCATAAATTTAGGTCACAATAATGTTAAGAATAAAAAAATATTTACTTACCCATCCATAGCAATGTTGTAAAAACATTACTGAAGGCATAAAGTTAAGAAAAGTGGTAAACACAGGCATACGTGTTTAGATTCTTAAATGGGCTCACAAAAAAGAATGTCTTGAACGGAAAATTAAACAAAATTTCACTAAATTGACATTGTATCAAATTAGTTCCATCAAGTTCACTTACAACATGATCTAGGTAAAATATTTCAACTATTATCAATCTGACATTTCAATGACTGCCTCAATGACTCCATCGTCCGCGAATTCCATTTGACGCTGAAAGACAATGGCGAAAAATCTATTACCTTCTCTTTATAGCTCTATTAGCACTCCTATCCCTGTTTAAATCATCTCTTCTCCTGGTGAAGCATAGAAATATCAATAAATGATATTGCTAAAATTTCCCAAGTATAAGTGACATAAATGAATGTCCAAATTTGGTTAGGTGGCCTACAAAAATTAAACATTCTCGGTGTTTTGATATGCCGCAAACCATGAACTTCTCTAGCTTATAGATAAAGTACACAACTTAGTATTATTTATAGTCTTCTATCACATTAGCTAGAAACATGTAATCTCTAACTTTAATCATTGTTTTCTGATTTAGTACGGAGTATGAGGTTTTTCTCTTATAAAGTTGGTTTAAGTTGTGCTCTTGCGACAACAAAGGCTGTTTTGACAGCGATGCAGGAAAATGAGGCAATGAGGTAAGAAGATAGGAACTCTCCCTTTTCATATATAAATGTAGCTTACTTGGTTTCATTATTTTCAAACAATATAATGTACTATATTTCTGGATGATGACACAAATGTATACAGTGGCATTTTTTTGGGCGATGGTATTAGAATAGAACACATAATAAAATTTTATCTTTGCTTAATTAGTTCATAAATGGGGGTACTTGAGCGACCATACCTTAGCACGCCTTTCAGGACCTGCAAAACCTCAACCGCCACCAAAGTGGGCATTCAACTTATTAGAACCAAAGGCATTTCTGTAGGAGCGTGCTCCAAACACCCTTCATTTCAAATCATTGGATGCTAAAGCTGACAGCCCAAGTGCTCAAAATCTTCCTTTATTTGTCGCATCTATTTCATTGCAGATAAGCAACTAATCAATACAACTTTCGTGCTACATTATCAATGTAGGTAAAGGTGTTGACAATCCCACGTGTTATGCTTATAATCTTGCAATGTCAAAGCAAAAAAATACCATCAGTATACATTACTATGCGAAAATGGTTTCTGCTTTTAGTAAATTAAGTCTAACAAACGGCCATCTGTATGTTCAAATATAGAATATACATAAAGTAGACTAAAATGTCAAGTTATCCCGAAAGCTTCAGGTTACATACTTATGTAAAAAGGTGACGTAGGCTTAGCAAAGATTGGAAACACAAACTAAAAAGTTCTTAAAGTGAGGTTGGTAACATGTGAAGTTATCCGGAAGTCTCAGCTTACATGTTTATGTAAAAGGTGACATAAGGGATGAGCAAAGATCCAAAACACTGAACTTAAAAGTTATTATTTACAGTGAGTTTGGTATAAGATCTTGTCTCTAGCAATGTCATTTAAGATCTTCAGTCTGGTCGCTAAGAATGAGTCTCGGGGCGATAGTTTGGTATCATCTAACAACATCAAAAATACATTGAAAAATAAATCCAAGATGTATGTTAGATGCCTTTATGTAAACTTTAAATGAACTTGTATACATAAAATACAATCAAGGAATTAGCGAGACCATTTAAACACCTAATGTTAAGCATAGTGTTTAGAGATAATTTTAGGCCGTGTTTGGACATACCTACCGAGGAAGCAAATGATCTCAATAGTGCGACTGCCCACTCGATTTTAAAAAACCGAAGCGTGACCGTTTTGTAGCCCTACGAAGCCCATCCGAAAACCGTACGCAAGGATCGACAAATAAGTAGATAAAGAAAGTTTATCATGTAATTGTTTGAAGTACGCGTACTTACAATACGTTCACGTGGCTCATCGTTAACCCATTTCGGCTCAACCACCGGAACCACGCTTACACCTTAAAAACAGGCCGACTTGACTCACATATCTCACCCGGCGTGTCTGTCAATTTGACTCATCTGACCCATCTGATCTGTTTTTCTCAGCAGACCCAGTCCAACAAACCTAAATAAATAATCATTTAGTCTAGTATAGTATCAAGATGAATGAAATGCAAATGCCATCTTTTTTACATACTTACTTTAATTAAGTATCTATTTCGTAAGCGAAATTTATAACCCTAATGTGTAGCACTGATTATCAAAGAATATATATGTTTTGAGAATACCAGTGTATTGCTAACATGGATCATCAATTGGAACCCGGACTTGCCTGGTTTCATATCTCAGTAATAATTCGTACCTATAATAGCATAATAATCATATCAATTGATGCAATGCGACACATCGAACACCTTAAATACATAAAGGAATGCTTGACTAATAAATTGTTTGGAGTTGCTTAAATTGATCAACAATGATTGTGTTAGCCTATTTTAAAGCTGCAATAAGTCCCTTTATTTTAAGACATAATCAAAATGAAAATCATCATCTAAATTGCAAAAACAAACGCCATTATTACGAAAAGTGAGCCAATGAAAGATAAGCCGAAACTTAAATAAGCCATAAGCCGGATATATAAGCCGGAAAAAACACCCCCTAAAATGGGCTCAAATTTGCAAATAAGCCAAAAAAAGCTATTAATACCTCGATGTGCCTCTTTTACTTTCATTCAAACTTAGCTTTAGCTTTGATTCGCCTTCCAGCATATCCTGCTACCACCATTGCTGCTACAGGTCAAACCTATTATCATGAAGAAAACAAAACAGAAAATTATAACAAATCTTTATATCAAAATTGATTTATATCTCCAACCCAAAATTTATATAAAACCCATATGAAATTGATAGAAGTTAAAAAAGAAAAATTAAACAAAGAAAAATCATAAACTCAACCTATTTTTCATACAATTTGTATGAATACAAATCCAAATCCAATCTAGAAAGAGACCTTTTAATATTAAAAAAAAACTAAATTGTAATTGAAATGAGAGAGGAGCGTTTTTGGATCCGGTTTTATGTTTTGGATGAGGTTGTGTGTGTTTTACGGTGGAAATAACTGGCCATAATACACGTTTCAGGACACGTGTCGGACCCGCCAAAAAAAAAACAATACTATTAAAATATTCACTCAGACTTCCTAAAACAGATGTTAAATTCATCAGGTTAATTAAAAGAGAAACAAAATTTTACCTATTGAAAGCTTCTCGTTTACTTTTCTTCTTCCTTTCAGGTGTTGCTGAATTCCATTATCTCCGTCATCAATCTGTGCATTCTTCCTCGTTTTCTTCGTCTTCTTTTTTTGTTAGTTTTTCTGAAAACTAGCTACATCACCTTCGTCGATCTCGAAAGTGATCTCGATATCATCAGTTTTCTGACTCCCGATTTTCAGAGAGAGATGGATGTGTGGTGGTATTTTTTGTGTGTGTTTTATGGCCAGATCTATTAAGTTTTGGGGCGGTGGATTATTGGTGTTTGTTAGTGAAACACGTGTCTGAATACGTGTTATGTGTTGCCAACTTCCCGCCCAAACGAATAAAAAATAATAAAACACTGTAGCAATCGGCTTCCCAAAACAGTATATGTCAGAAATGTAAGGGTTGAAGGTGACTTTTACTAAAACCCTACATTGTGGGTGTGACTTCCAAATAATCAGACCAAATAAAATCGCCAAACAATAACTTTATCCTTTAGTCTAAGCCAACAGTGATATAACATGCAAACAAACACGCCCTAAATTCAAAGTAAAACCCAAATTCTAAGTGTTAGTCCTTAAACCAAACGAGCCCTAAATCTCTAATAATGTTCTCCCTGCAGACCTCATTATTATATTTGTGATTTGTGAAAGATCTTTATTATTTTAGACATAATGATGATATGTATTTTGCAAGAGATCAAGATTTGCTACATAAAACTGGCATCTTAATCCTAAAAATCCGAAAGCCGTATTTTATATTGGGAAAGTGACGGAATCATGATATTACATAGTGGAGGACAAAAGAGAAAATGTAGAATCGAATTAATAAAACGAGAACTATTACTTAGAGAATAAATAATTTATAAGGTTTTAAAGTATTGAATATTTAGTTTTAGTGTGTTAATAGGGATAATTTGAGTTTTTGAGGGGGAGCATTTAAAAAATGTTCAAAATTTTATAAAATTTCATCCTTTTTCTAGCCATCGAAAGCATCATCAGCTATACTCACTGAATGAATCCTCCCTCTGATTAGGAGTAAAAGTATGTGTATTTATGGCTAGGGGCGAACTCACGAGACCCTCGCAGCCACAGGTACACGATAATCCTATTTTTTTCTATACTTTTCATAAGATATGCATTTCCGAGATGATTTTTTTTTATTATAACATTCATATATTGGTTATTGTCAACGCAAACAATTAACAAGTTAAACAACATGTAACCAAGCTTGGTTAGACGTTAGATGTTCAATGGACGACTCGACATGTGTTGGTTACACGTTAGATGTTCAATAAATGAGTCGGCATGTCTTGGTTAGACGTTAGATGTTCAATGGATGAGTCGGTATGCATTTGTTAAACATTAGATGTTGAATGGATGAGTCGGCATGTCTTGGTTACACGTTAGATGTTCAATGGATGACCCGGTTTGTTATGGTTATACGTTTGATGTTCAATGGATGATCCGGTTTGTTATGGTTATACGTTTGATGTTCAATGGATGATCCGGTTTGTTATGGTTATACGTTGGATGTTCAATGGACGACTCGACATGTGTTGGTTACACGTTAGATGTTCAATGGATGACTCGACATGTCTTGGTTACATGTTAGATGTTCAATGGATGAGTCGGTATGCATTTGTTAAACGTTAGATGTTAAATGGTTACCGAATTAGAATAAATCGAGAAACTAAACGGAATAAATCGGAATGAATTTAGAAATTAAACTGACCGGGATGATATAGTTATTTTATAAATAATAATAATTATTTTATAAATTGTAATAATAATAATTATTATTTAATAAATAATAATAATAATTATTATTATTTTATTACTAATTATAATAATACATAAGTAACAAGAAACTTTATTTTCACAAAAATTATCCCTTGCGACATTTGTGACTATCCCTGGCGACATGTCACAAGGGATACTATCCCTGGCGACATGTCGCCAGGGAAACGTGTGCTCACTTGACTTTCTAAAAAGTCAGCCAAGTTTCCCTGGCGACATGTCGCCAGGGAAAATTTGGCTCACTTGACTTTCTAAAAAGTCAGCCAAGTTTCCCTGGCGACATGTCGCCAGGGAAGGTTTGGGAGACACGACAAAAGTTATAGGTACGTGCATATGCGTTGAAAAGTCAAAGGTATCCCTGGCGACATGTCGCCAGGGAAACTTCGTCACACCCCTCCAAAATTTTTCATTATCGTGCGCTTTTGGCTAAACGACAAAAGGCAAAAGTTTCCCTGGCGACATGTCGCCAGGGATTGTCGCCGGGGAAAAAAAAGCGATTTATTCATCAGAAACCTTATCTTTTCTCACAACACTTAACAAAAAAAAAATTCATCTCTTCTTCGCTGCTATATCCCGCTGCTATATCACCACCACCACCACTCTCCTCCACATCCCGCTGCTATATCACCACCACCACCACTCACCACCACCACTCACCATCATTCTCCTCCACACCTGCACACGTGCACGCACCACCACTCACCACCATCTCCAGTCGCCAACACCACCACCACGCCATCTACATTCACCGGCACCACCACCACCGCAATATATATTAAGGTATTTTATATAATTTATATTGTAATTGTTAAGGTTTTTTTTATATAATTTTTTTTATAATTTATATTGTAATTGATTTGGTTTTGTTTTTACAATTGATAGTATATTTGGTTTTGTTTTTACATATCCGGTCACCGCAGCCGAGTCCCGACCGTAGCCGAGCCCGACCACAGCCGAGACCCGACCGCAGCCGAGCCCCGACCACACCCGCGCCCCGACTACATCCGAGACCCGACCACTATTTAAAGGTATGTTTTTTTAACTTTTAATTGTAATTGAGAATACATATTGTTTTTTTTTAGTTTTTTTTAGATTCCCTGGCGACATGTCGTCCGGGATGTTTAAAATTGTTAATTTTTTTAAACGTAAATCCAAACACTCCTTATGTTACCTATTTGATAAGAATAAGTTGTTTGATAACAGCTTATCCTAATAAGCTTATCAGGATAAACTGTTTGATAACAGCTTATCCTGATAAGCTTATTAGAATACGCTGTTTAAAAACAGCTTATCCTTATAAGCTTATCAGAATAAGCTGCTTATCCTTATAAGCTTATCAGAATAAGCTGCTTATCCTTATAAGCTTATCAGAATAAGCTGTTTTCAAACAGCTTACTTTGATAAGCTTATCGGGATAAGCTGTTATCAAACAACTTATTCTAATAAGCTTATCAAAATAAGCTGTTTGAAAACAACTTATTCTGATAAGCTTATCGGGATAAGCTGTTTTCAAACAGCTTATTCTGATAAGCTGTTTTTATTATATGATATAAATGTTTTATTGGACTAAGCCTTAGGAATGTTTTAGGATTTTAGCGATTAATTTCGGAAAATTCCCGTCTGAAATTGATCAACCTATAGAAAACCCGTCCGAAGTTAATTTATTAGGAATTAACTTCGGAAAGTCCCCTGTTTGGGACTGCTTTTTGAATGTTTTGTCTCATTTAGGATATGCATGCGTATAACCGATTTAGTATTTGAGATGATTTCGACAGTGTTTCTCCTTTACTCCTACGAATATGTCTTTAAACACATATTTGGGGAGTTGAGGGGAAATGCTGCCGAAATTTTCTCAAATAGTAAATCGGTTATACGCATTCATATATGAGACGAACATTCAAAGGGTGGGTTAGGATTGCCTTCCATAGTTGCGCTAGGTGAACATACTATTTTCTATACTTGATAATTATATCTTTTAATAAATATTATTATATAATTATATACTTTATAAATAATAATTATATATTTTATAATTATTTTTTATAATTTGATATAATACATATTATTATTTATGAAATATATAATAATTAAGTTGCATATAATAACTAAATGTATCGTTAAAACACAGTTATGGTACTCATTGATAAGAGTTGGACACGGTTAGAGCGTCATCAGCCAGAATATATATTGGGTCTTGCCAATTTTGTCAAGCATTCTAGGAAGTTTGTGAATCGTTTGAATGAGATACCATGTCCATGCAAGCGTTGTCGAACAAGACTCCTGGTAGATATTGACCTTCTTTCGAACCACGTTATGAAGTCCGGGTTTGACAACAGTTATACAACATGGGTACACCATGGTGAACCGGCTCCTCCTACACCTACACCTCCTCCACCACCACCACCACCGCCACCACTGCCAATAATAGATAACACAAGACAACCTTTTATAACTGACATGACATCCTTACTTGATGACCTTACCTATATGCCTCCGGACTATATTCCTCCTCCACCTCCTCCACCTCCTCCCAACTCAAGTAACAGACGGACTCAAGCTAACGAGTTTGAAGAGTTATATCGCAGTGCCAATGAGCCGTTGTACCCTGGTTGTGTAGAAGCGACTCGATTAGACTTCATGGCAAAGTTTACACATTATAAGGCCAAAGGTAAAATCACCGATACCATATTTAATGATATTCTAGAGTGGTTCCAAACTATCTTTCCCCCAAGCAGAGGATTCAAGCTCCCACCGTCATACTATGCAATAAAGAAGACATTTAAAATGATCGGGTTAGGGTACGATTCGATACATGCTTGTGAACACGATTGTTGCTTATTTCGGGAAGGATACGCCGATTTGGATTTCTGTTCGGTGTGTAATACAAGTAGATGGAAAGACACTAACACGCCGGGGAAGAAAGTTCCTAAGAAGGTGCTGCGTTACTTTCCGATCATTCCTAGACTACAGCGTTTGTACAAGTCTAGTAAAAGTGCAAAGGATATGATTTGGCATGCTACTGGAAAGTGTACGGAGCCCGGTAAGATGCAACACCCGTGTGATGGTGCGGCTTGGAAGAAATTTGATGCCAAGTATGGTGATTTTGCAGCAGAACCAAGAAATGTTCGATTAGGGTTGGCTGCTGATGGTTTCAATCCATTCGGCAACCTTAGTCAGACTTACAGCATGTGGCCGGTGATATTGACAACATACAACCTGCCTCCGTGGTTGTGTATGAAAGAGAGTTCTTTAATGCTGACGCTGTTAATTCCTGGCCCTAAATCCCCGGGCAAGGACATTGATGTTTACTTGAGACCTTTAATTGATGATCTAAAACTTTTATGGGATGGTGTGAGTACTATAGACCAAGCTACAGGCGAGGCATTCACCATGAGAGCGATGCTTTTATGGACCATCAATGATTTTCCGGCTCGAAGTAGTTTGTCTGGGTATAGTGGGCAAGGTTACAAGGCTTGCCCTACATGTAATGACGACACTCCATCTCTTCATGTGGCAAGCAAAATAGCTTATGTTGGCCACAGAAGATTCTTACCGCCCCGCCATAAATCCAGGACTTCACGTTTATTCAGTGGTAAACCCGAACACCAGCCCCGTCCTAGAACATTTACCATGGACCAGATTGACGAGCAACACGCTTTACTGCCAAATCGACTGCCCGGTAAACATAAGAATTTTGGGGGTGTGAAGATAACACGCAATTTTCGTGTTGAGCCTAACTGGTCTAAACGGTCTATTTTTTACGAGCTTGAGTATTGGCCTTTTCTTTCACTAAGACACAATTTAGACATCATGCATATCGAAAAAAATGTGTTGGAGGCCATCCTGAACACTTTGTTGATGAATGACAAATCTAAAGACACTGTCAAGGCAAGACAATACTTGGAAAAGTTGGGCATTCGAAAAAGCTTGTGGCTCACCCAAAGTAAAAACGGGAAGTGCAAGAAGCCTCAGGCTTCGTATTCCTTCACACCAGAGAACAGGAAAAAGTTTTGTCAGTACATCAAGAGTGTTAAACTACCAGATGGGTTCGGATCCAACTTCAAGCACAAATTGACCGATAACGATACCAATATAACGGGCATGAAGTCTCATGACTGTCATATAATGATGCAACGTTTACTTCCTTTCGCACTTCAGGAATACTTGCCTGCTGAGATTGCAAGACCACTGATCGACCTATGTAACTTGTTTAAGCAACTCTGCTCTGCAACTTTAATGGTGGATGACATGTTGACTGCTGTAAAAAAGGTGGTTGACATTTTGTGCGATCTTGAGCTCATATATCCTCCTGATTTCTTTGACATTATGGTTCACTTGGTTATCCATTTACCTGATGAGGCCATTGAAGGCGGGCCTATCCGCCCCCGGTGGATGTATCCATTTGAAAGATACATGAAAGAGCTAAAAGGTTTTATACGAAATAAAGCTAAGCCAGAAGGTTCGATTGCGGAGGGTTATGTTGCACAAGAAGCATTGACTTTCTGTTCTAAGTATTTTCGGGATGATGTTACCACTAAATTTAATCGTCTCGACCGTAATGTGGACCCCCCTCCCCCAACGTGTTAGTTTCAGGTGTTTCGATCGGTATGTAACCCGCTTGGGAAAAAGTCGTATATTCCGTTCCCTTATCAAGAGTTCAAGAAAGTGGAATGGTATGTACTAAACAACAGTCCTGAAATCGACAAGTATATTTCTGAGTTCAAGAGGTACGCGTTTTTTATTTTATTTTGAAACTTCTTTTTCTTAACAATAGCGACTTATTCTAATACCATGAACGTTTTTCAGATTATATCCTGACAAAGACGAGAAAAAAGAATTCTCCGCGTGGTTTGGGAAAATGGTAAACTTAGACTTATCTTGTGTACTTACCTGTAAAAAAATAATATTATTATAAATAGTTTTCTGTACCTAATCCTTTATTCCTCATAGATCCGTCAACGTCACGTAGACAATGACAAAGACCCAGAGGTTATCCAGACCAGCGAGTTATTCGCTTTGGCTTGTGGACCATCACCGCATCCAATCTCAATAAACTCTTGCATAGTCGACGGTGTGAGGTATGTCGTGCACAGTCGCGATGAACGTCGTACAACTCAAAACAGCGGCATTTGTGCGCCTGGCCTTGAGAACACAATGGCTTATGGTCAGCTTCAACAGATCCTCGTGTTTCGTTATTTGTCGTTCAGTGTTGTGTTGTTCAAAGTTAAGTGGTTCGACACTCGCCCCATGTTACGTAAAAAACGTCTTATCTATAGAAACAACATGACTCAACTCACCGACACAAGAGCTGAGTATTGGAAAGATGAACAATACATTCTCGCAACACAAGTCAAACAAGTCTTCTACATTGAAGATCAGAACAAACCCAACTGGAAGGTCGTTGAACATGTTAATCATAAAAAGTTTTCCAACGGGGGTGTCATAGTGTCAGATGCCGTTCATGATATTATACATTTCGACAACTCATCTGATCTACCACTTTCCACTGATTTGAATGACTTGGGTGATGTGACCTTGAATATAGATGGCCACGAAACGGAGGTTGATGCACCGCCAAATATCGTTGATGTTGATGATGAAGACGATGGTATTACTGATGATGAAGACGTCCCTCATGATTTAAGTGATGAAGAACGTGTGAGTGATGATGATGGTGAAGACAGAGTTTATTCTAGTGAAGAAGAAGATTGACCTTTAGTTGTAACTTGCAAAAGACACTTATTTGTTTGAATTAATGAATCTAATTGTTGTGGATTTTTTAAATGTGTATATTTATTTGGATGTGTTGTATTTGAATTTGTGCATGCTTATATTATTTTGTTCATGAATTTGTCTATGTTATGCTAATTGTACTTGTACAGATGTCAGCAGATGTTGCAGGATCACACGGTGGTGACGGTGGTGGTGAGGATGAACCTCCTACGCCAAACATCCGCAGCGGTTGTTTCGCCGCATTTAGAAATAAAGGTAAGAATATTTGGATTATTGTAACACAATCAAAAATTTGGTGCATATATATGTTGCTTGCCTTGAATTTTTATTACTTTGTCACTCACTTGATTTTTGCAGGCAAAGGCAAAAGAAAAGAAAATTTGGGCGGCAGAGCGGCCGGTAGAAAGACTCGAGGCATTAGCCGATGTATCGATTTGTTGGAGGAAGTTGGTCAGCATGGCCCTGTCCCGATAGATTTTGAAGAAAAATCTCACCGGCCTCGCGGCACGCATGCTCAGCATTTATCTAATTACATCAGGGATTGTATCAGGAGCTCGTGCCACTGTACTACCCAAGTTGGGCTGATGTCCCTGATGAGATCGAAACATTGGTTTGGGCGAACATAGAGGTCAGTTATCATTTTTATGTTCATAACATTATTGTGTTTATTTATTTAATGATGTATATATTTAAATAAATTTGTTTATTTATTTATATCATATAAATAAATAACAAATTTAGATAAATATACAAATTGTATCTTATTTATTTATATCATATAAATTTTTTTAAAATATATATAAAAAAATTAGAATAAATATAAAAAAATTTAAATAAATATATATTTGATGAGAATAATGTAATAAGCTTTTCGGATAAGCTGTTTTCAAACAGCTTATCCTGATATGCTTATCAGAACAGGCTGTTTGAATACAACTTATCTTGATAAGCTTATCAGAACAAGCTGTGTGAAAACAGCTTGTTCTGATATGCTTATCAGGATAAGCTGTTTTCAAACAGCTTGTCCTGATAAGCTTATCAGGATAAGCTGATTTCAAACAGCTTGTCCTGATAAGCTTATCAGAACAAGTTGTTTTCAAAAAGCTTATGCTTATTAGGATAAGTTGTTTTTATTATAAAAAATTAAATAAATGACTAAGCCATTAAATAAATAAACAAAATAATGTATAAATTATATCTCTAACTCTAACTCTGTTTTTGTTTTATTTGTTGTATATGAATGCAGAATCAGTTTAATTTGACGCCACACAAGAGTGATCCTGGTAGATGGAAGGAAATACGTGGCGGCATCAATCAAATGCTTACAAAGAGTTATAATTCTTGAAAAAATACGCTCAAGACAAAGCATTGGGTCCGAGACATCGATACCGGCAGGGTAGATATCGACAGAGTCCGCAGCGAGCGTCCAGAGGAAATTACTTCAGAGGACTGGGAGAAACAGATCGCACTTTGGAGTAATCCGGATTACGAGAAAAGATGCCAGACGAACTCCCAGAACCAGTCTAAGCAGAAGACGCCGAGTCGGCAGGGATCCCGATCGTTGGCACGCCTTCGAGACCAAGTGGTGAGAAATTCTATAATTAATTTACATACATATATGTCTTTGATTATATGTTTTGGTGTGTTGTGATTTTTTGTTTTGAATTTGCTTCATTATATATATGCGTGTCTATGTATGTACAGACGCAAGCTGCAATTGAAGCTGATGTGCCACCCCCGACTGTCATTGATCACTTCTTCATTGCGCACACCGACCAGGATGGGAATTTTCCTTGCGATGCGGACCGCGTTATGTATGTAAGTATTTTTTTTTAAATTAATTAATTAATTAATTTTTTTTTGGATATGCCTTGTTTTTTACTATTCCTTGCCGATAAATAATGTACCAACCTGACTAATATATAATATACTAATTGTCGTTTGTTTTTGTCACTTCATTAGGAGGAGATGCTTGCGATGAAGGCTGAAGGAAAATATACGGACGACGAGATCAACCGTATCGTCCGAGGTGGAAAGCAGCGAGGCCACATGCCCGGTGTCGGCCAGATAGTGCCGAGAAGGAGTACTCACTATATTCCTCCTCCTCCTCCCGTCGACCCACGGTTGGAACAAGCGTCTCAAGTGTTTAACTTTTTGAGAAGTGACGATAGGTTTGTCGATGCGTTCGGAGCATTTCTATCGGGTGGTGCTAGCGGGAGTGGCACGGGAGGCAGCGGTAGTGGCGCCGGTGGGAGTGGTAATGGTTAGTATGCTTGTCTTGTTTTTCCTACCTTAGCATGCAAGTTTAATAATTGTAAACCCCGAATTGCAAGTTTAATAAGTGTAACTAGGAACTTTGTACTCAAGTTGTGACATGTATTTGTATTGATCGAGAGGTTACATGTTATTGTGTTTTGGTACTAGATTCGTGGTAGATTTTTGGTATTTTTATCTTCAGGTTTTGTATTTGTATTCCCAGGTTTTGGTAGATTTTTTCCGGAAAAATTCCGGAAAAAATCTGGAAACAGCCTGCTGTGCAGGCAGCTAAAAAAAAATGTCAAAGTTTCCCTGGCGACATGTCGCCAGGGAAACTTTGGATTATTTGACTTTCTAAAAAGTCAGCCAAGTTTCCCTGGCGACATGTCGCCAGGGAAACTCAAAAAAACATTGACTTGTCAACGCCAGACGTTGACTCGTCAACGTTACGTCTAGTTTCCCTGGCGACATGTCGCCAGGGAAACTCAAGAAAAACATTGACTTGTCAACGCCAGGCGTTGACAAGTCAACGCCTGGCGTTGACAAGTCAATGTTCTTCTAGAGTTTCCCTGGCGACATGTCGCCAGGGAAAAGTGAGGTTTAAAAAACCTGTTTAACTTAAGTTCCTTAATCAGCCATATTTTCCCTGGTGACACATGTCGCCAGGGATACTATCCCGCACCAACTCCGACGTGGCACCAATTTTTGAACCAAAGAGTTTGCGGGGCCCACTTGTCGCCAGAGAAATCAAAATTTGTCGCCAGGGAAACAATCCCGCACCAGCCTTTCTTGGCGTACTTTCCCTGGCGACATGTCGCCAGGGATTCATCTTCCCTGGCGACATGTCGCCAGGGAAACGTCGCGAATTTGGCCAGGGAAGGGTTCGAATATTGTATATATGAATATAAAAAATGCACACATAAACAAATGCTATCATAAATCGTCATCTGAATAATACCGAACCAAAAAAAAGTGTTAAGCTGGTAACAAATGGGATATGCCTGGAATGGAACCCGTGACCTTCTGGGGTGCAACAACATAACATCTACCATTTGTTGTAAGCCAAAACTTATGTGATTGACATAAAAGTTTATAATTGAAGGATATTTCGCAAGAAACTGATAACACACAAATGTGAATATGTAAGCATCAAGATACTAACATTAAATTGGTAACAAAATTATTTATTCCTAGTACACTTAAGTTTTTTTATATAACATAGCGAAAGGATTTATATGCCATAAAATGAATTATGTACGGTAAATGTTATTCTAATTACTTATTTTATATATTAGTAAGACTACTATTTTAAATCTCTTCAAAAAAAGACTACTATTTTAAATATTGGTAACCTTTCAAAATTTTGGCCCCAAATCTACCACATCATTGGCACATCACACCAACACAATTAACAAAAGGGGAGATGATTTGCACACTCCTTAAATTGATTGGCACACTCAAAATTAGTGTGTCTTGACACATATGCCCTTACATCACTTCTAATTATGTTTACATTATAAGGGTATATTTGTCATGACACACTAATTTTGAGTGTGTCAATCAATTTAAGGAGTGTGCAAATCACCTCCCTTAAGTTCGAATACCCCTCACTCACAACGCACCCAAGCTCTGAAAACTTGGGCCTACCACTATCTTTTCTTTTTCTTTTTTTCATTTTCACATAAATTAAAATTCATTTCACTTAAATTAAAATTACAAATAATTAAATAAAAATACACTACGAAAATAAAAATATAATTTTAAACTAAAAACCTTTTAAAAATTTATAAAAATTATTAAATTTTAACCAAAAAATATTAAATAACAAACCCCGTACTCCACCCATCCTTTCTTCTTTTTCTTTGTTTACCAAAAAACACACACATGAAAACACACACCACACACACCTTTTCAAAAGAAAGAAACAAGAAGAAACAGAAAAGAAATGAAGAAAAAGGAAAAAAAAAGGAAAGTCCTCGTCGTTCAGATTTCGGTTTTCCGAAATTTGTATGGCGAAGAGGGGTGGGTGTGGCAACGAAGGACGGGGAGACACGGCGAGCGTGTCACGTCGTTCCGACGAGCTCCCCAAAGGGCATCCACTATGTTAGACTTTTTAAAAAGGTGTATAATTGAATTTTGCTATTAATTTTTAAACTTTTTTATTTTATAAATTTATCCTCATTATGTGTAAAACTTCTATTGTTTTATAAACCTATTACATAAGCACATGCATTAAATTATGAATAACTTCATTATCTTAGACCTTTTCATAATAAACATGTTTGAAATGGATGCTCACTATGATGAACAAGTTTTTTAAACCTCTTCAAGATTTTATAAACCATCATATTGAATGCTCTAAGTTTTGTATGCATACGAAATTTGAGTTTAAATAAAAGATAGCTTAGAACACAAGGTGCGATGAGGTGTTCTCCTGTCGTGTTATGAAAAAAATGTACGACACGTCAACTTTTTGTCTCCGTAACATCAAAATCATCATATCAACAACAAAATGACTTCTTGATTAACACCATTTTTTTGTTTATGATAACCTCACCAACTTTTTAGTTAAACTAAGGTGGTGTTTGTTTTTTTTTAAATGTTTTAACAATGTCTTAATGAGACAAACCTACTAATCGATCAGGCATTTTGGTCGTTCAGTCATTCAGACGCGTTGAGATATCAAAACATCTTAATGCCTCTTGCAGTCAGATGTCAAAACTATTAGTGGATAAGTATTACAATTAGCCAACTTATGATTGATTGGTTGATTGGCGTTCCATAATTACTTTACAAATGTATGTATATATTTGATGTTTGATGATTAATAAAGTTCATGGGGTTTTAAGGTTCTAACATGGTATCAGGTCACACCCCCTGGTCCTAAAACCTAAAATCGCTTCCCCCATCAACAATACCCATCTCTAACTCCCATCCTTCAATCAGCCAATCAAAAAAAAAACCGATCCAATAATTTCTCTACCACCATGCCGTTCCATCACATCTTGTATGTGATGATATGTCAAAACATATACGAATCCAAGACATACCCATGTTCAAATTTATGGTATAGTGTTTATATGTCAAAGTTTGCACTAATAGTATAGTTTATGGTAATCCAATAGACATGGATGGATTCTATGTTATCTATGTTAAATGTGTTTATTATTAAAAAAAAAAGTTATTTATTATGCTTTATTATTTGTGCCTTGATGAATTGTTTCTACTGCCTTTTGATTTAATACCCTTATACTTTTCAATCTTCCGCTTAATCTTACAAAATAACTAAACTCTTTTATTTCAAGTTTGTGTGTTGGTGATTTGTGCAAAGGTCACAAATCCACACGGTTGTCTATTTGGTTGGATGTTTGTGCAAAAGTCACAATTCACAGTTGACGTTTATGAAGAAGAATCAGAGATTGTGCACAGCTTTGTGGATTTGTGTTGAACTGATTGGAGTTTAGGAAGATAATCTAAAGTACAGGGCCTTATTAATGTTTTTTTTGTTTTTTTTCTAATTTACTGCTCAAGTTCGAGCTTTTGCAGTTTCGCCGCTCGAACTACGGGAGAGTATTACTGGATAAGTATTACAATTAGCTAACTCATGATTGATTGGTTGATTGGCTTTCTATAATTACTTTACAATTGTATGTATATATTTGATGTTTGATGATTAATAAAATTCATGGGGTTTTAAGCTTCTAACACATCTTAATGATTTAAATTTCATTCATTTTGTGTATATTTTAAGTTCATGTGTAATTACGAGCTGCTCATTATGCCTAATTTGTGTTAACTACATATTTAGCTAGCTGCACACTCGGGTATACAAGACTAAAAGCCTTTAATTTTATGACTAAAATGTTTTTTTTATGTTTTGGATGTTTATATATTTTTTTTAAACACTGAAACTACTTTTACAACGTTTAAGACATTTAGACATTTTTTAATAAAAAACCAAACAGTCAAATTAAATCAAATATTACATTCTTAGTGTAAGGTTATTTTCAGAACCAAATAAATGTACTGCGAGAACCACCTTTATACTCTTAAGAATGCATATATATTTTCATTATTATGTTTAAGCTAACGTTTAATAATTGTTTTATTTGTTATAGATCTGAGTATGATGAGAGATATGAAGAGTGCACATGTGTTTTCATATTATCTAACAAAAAGATAGTTATAATATATACAAAACAAATACATGTGCATGGTCCTAGGATGCATGTTCCTAGTGACCTACGACAATGAAAATTCATGTATTTCTACCTAATGAACTAATCTGATGAATATACATGTGCATTTTAAGTGTAAAAAGATAATTCTCGCAGTTCTGTACATTTATTTGGTTCTGAAAATAACCTCACCCTACATTCTTATTACTAAATACTATCAGGGGCCGTTTGGTTCAAGATTTTAAAATTCTAGAATTCTAATATCTAGTAAATTAAAATTCCTAAGAATTTAAAATTCTAGAATTTAACCTAATCCTGTTTGGTTGACAGAACTTTGTAATATTTTGAACTCTTGAATTTGTATTAAACAATTAACGAATAAATATTTTTTATAAAATTTTTATTGAAAAATTAAAAATCGAATTTTAACTTTTTATATATATTTTATAAAAAAATTTATATAGTTTTTTTATAAATTTTTTATAAAAGAATTATATAAATTTTATAAAAAATTTATATAAAGTTTACAAAAATTTTATAAAAAATTAATAAAAAGTTTATAAAAAATGTATATAAATTTTATAAAAAAATTCAATAAACTTTATAAAAACTTATATAATTTGTTTTTAAAAAAATTTATAATTTTTATAAAAAAAATCAATAATTTTTTATAGAATTAATATAAATTTTGTAAACGATTCCTATAAACTTTATTAAAAATTTCTATAAATTTTATAAAAAATTTCTATAAATTTTTAATATAAATTTTATTTTTGCTATTTAAAAGAGTAAAAATAAAAAAAAATTATATAAATTTTTTAAATTTTATAATTTTTTATATAAACATAAAAACCCGAATAAAAATGATTAAAAAAAAGTTTATAAAATAAAATTTTCAAGTAAATTAAAATTCCTCACTTTTTGGAGTAATTTCAATATCCTTCATTTTGGGAATTCGGGGAATTTTAAATTCCTTCGTTAGTCATACCAAACACAATATTTGAGGGAAATTAAAATGTCAAAATTTTGAATATCCCCAATATCCTCCAATATGCCCCAACCAAACGGCACCTCACTTTTTTTAAAATAAATATTACATTTTTCACCGACATTCCCAATACACTCAATGGCCCAACACACACACATGAAAAACACATTACAAATCACATACCCAAAAACATCAAAACACAATCACAAATACATAGATCCAATGAAAGAAGACAAAAATAATTATTTACTCAAAAACGCGAGAAAACGCGAGGGTCGGTGTGACACCTCACGCCGTCGAGTCGCGTTTTCTGGAACCGTTTGGGCTGGCAGGTATGGTGCGAGACGCGCAAACACTACCCACGGTACGGTTTCTCGTGCCGTGGGATGACGTTTTGACGACAGCGCCAACCATACCGGGGCCTCTAAATAGATTGTTACATGCCCAATGCAGATGCACATGGTTATATAACTAGTTTTATATCTTACACAACATCTATTTGTAGAACCAAAAAAATTGTCAGAAATTAAGTTGTCGCCACAACCAATAATGTGAACAAAAGGCATGAATGCATAGGAACCATGTATTCAATCATTTACCAGACAAACAATGCAGACCACTGAATAGGAGACACGCAGATGCAATATGCAGATCTGGTGCAACGTATATTTCACAGTAAACATTTGTCACCTTCCAGAAAATTCGTATTTCACAATTTCAAAATACTGTTTGGTTGATTTTTGCCAACTCTCATTGCTGTTTGTTTCAACCCAATGAATCTACTACTCGTCCTTGAGATCTAGTTTCAATGTTAGCCAGGAGCAAACGTCGTCCATCTCTTCAGGTATTGTATAGTGTCCAAGCCTGCATTTCCGTAAATGAGGTAAGTGTTCAGTCCTTATAGACAACAATAGTTGCCCATTTAAACAAATACTGGTAAAATAATGGAAAAACGACCCTTTTCGAAAACAACTTCAACGGGGACATTTTGGCCCAAACTGAGTCAATTTTGGGTCTTTTGGTTGATGAGTGAAACAACATACCAACACGGGTTCAAATTAAGAATGCACTATTCACAGGCATATAGAAACTTAAAAGTTAGCAGGTCAGCCAAAACCCGCTTGACCCGTTATCAAAAATGTTTCCTTTTCGACCCAAACCTGTATTGAAACCCGTCCTATAAAAAATAGCTATCAGTATTACTATAGAGAATGGAAGGATACATACGAGTCATAGGTTTTGAAAGTGAAGTCTTTAAAGCCACATGAAGTTAATTTCTCTGCTGACTTATCACCATAGCGGAAAAGAACCACATCGTCCACTGGAATCAATCAGATCAAAGAGAAAGTTAAAAGTGGTGTTTTATCAGTTCCGTTTCGAACCCATATGATGCACAATGGTACCAAAAAACGGCATACACTAGATGGTACCAAAAGAAACTTATAAAACCAAAGGAAGTCAGAAGTGTCACAAAACTTTCTATGGGGTAAAGGAAGCATGTATTACTAGTTCAACATCAAAGCCGAAAAGACTCGAAAGAGGTCCTAATGTTGTAATTAACCAATAACTTTCTCAAGCCAACCCGACAATAGAAAACAGGCACAGGTTCTCTGAATTAAATAAAAATTGAAGGGCTTTAACGGACACAATTTCATGAATCTGTTTGACTATTAGTCAAATTCCTTAAACGCCCTCCAAATAATCACGAAACAGAAAGTCAAGAAGAGCTTGTGGCCTACAACTTTATGAGCAAAGAACGAGGGACCAATTCTGTAATTTTGAGAAGAAAGCCGCAGGTACTATTTACGTTATTTACTCTAAAATTATAAAGTGTAACAAAAAGTCAACTTATTTGTACAAGAGTGGGCCGAAAAAGTGTGAGTGGTACCTTTGCCATGACACATCAAAATGGGCAATGATGATGCTCGAGCAGCAGCTTCATCACCTTCTACCTTGTCAACTAGCTCCCTGGCAAACAACAACAGCAGAGGTTATCATGTAGTTTGACATAGTCCACGGGCCTAACAAGGTGGTATTTAGCGAGAAAAGAGAGGGTAGAGGTGGAAAAAATGGCACTTATAGAGAGACGTTAAGTTGGTGGGAAGTACTTTGCACATGGAAGCCAGCCACTAAGGCCAACAACTGCGTCCAAACGGGTTGGGAATGCATCATCATTCGCAAGTTTCCCATGAACAAAGCAGCTTGCAGTATATAAAGCAGTTGCTGCACCCATACTGAACCCTCCTACACCAAGTTTGACTGCAAAGTGAAAGAATATATAGCATAAGAGCCTCAAAATCGTGAAACTAAGCCCTAGTTACTAGGGAAATGGAGGATTACAAATCGGTAGATACTTAAAAGAACTTAAAAGATAAGTTTTATACAAATACGGAGAAACAAAACAGAAGTTAGTCACTTACCATCTTCAGGCTCAGTAGAGAGTAGACTTAAAACATGTGCAGCTGAAGCATCAAGTCCTGCTACGTCATGTTTTGCATCTTCAGACAGGTCACTGCTTACATCAAACCCTGATACATATACACCTTAATGCTTTAGTTCCGTACTGTAACCCTAACGATTTAATGTCAGATATTTGAAACACCGAAGAGGATTTTCACAAACTAAATCCTCTTTTACTTCAAAAAATGCACGTACGTGCAATTTTACTTTTGAGGCTGTATGATGTATAAAATCATTCGCTAAGAAAAAAAAATCAGAGCATTAATAACATACATGCATTTGAAGGGAAGCCACCAAATAGCGTTAAGGGTTGAGAAGGAGAAGTAGGGCATATCCACTTGATCTGCATCACATAATACAAGTTAATAAATTATAATTATGTAAAAGAGGCATTCTGGTATTGACGTTTATGTTACGGATTTTGTAAAGAGCAGGGCTAACTGAGTTCGTTTATACATAAACTAAACATGTCCTTACATTTCGAAGAGGGAGTGTCTCCAAGAGCTGGGACCAGCTGCCAGGAAACAGAACAAGGACCTCAGTCATTATTCACTAGTCGCATAGGAACAACATTGAAGATTATAATAAGACAAAATTACATGGATGGTCCCTGTGGTTTGATCAAAATTACAACTTTAGTCCCTCGACTTTAAAAGTTGCATGGATAGTCCCTAACTTTGTAAAGAATAACACGCTTGGTCCCTCCACTTAACTAGTGTTAAATGGACTTCGTTATTATTTACATTTTAATCCTTTTTGTTAACGTTTGTTGCATCGTTCATCCTTTATTCTAACGAACGCTTATAACTTAACTTTATTTTCAAAAAATCTTAAAAACTTTTTGTTTATTTTCGAAAAAATTCAAAAAAAGTTTATTTCGAAAAAATTTATTAAATTCGAAAAAACTTCTTGTATTTACAAAAAAAATAATTTCGAAAACAAAATCTAAACTTTCAGTTTTAAAAGTTCAGAAAAGAATGTAATTTTTTCGAAATTTTTCTTTTTAAAAACATTCTACATTTTTAAGTTTTAAAAGTTTTTTCAAATTTTAAATTTTCTAAATTTCTGATTTTTTTAATTTAATTCTTTTTTGAAGTTTTTTTTTTCGAGAATAAGTAAAAAAAATTAACTTTATTTTATTATCAAAAAAATTTAAATTGTTTTTTTCGATAATCTATTTATTTAGAAATTATTTTTTTGTATTAAAATAAATCTTTTTCGAAATTATTCTTTTAAATCCTTTTGGATTGATTATTTTCTAAATATTTTTTATCGAACTTTATTTTCGAAATTATTTTTTTTCGTATAGAAGAAGTTTCTTTCGAAATTTTTTATAAATTTTTTTTTTTTTTCGAAATAAACTTTTTTTGAATTTTTTTCGAAAATAAACAAAAAAAATTTTAAGATTTTTTGAAAATAAAGTTAAGTTATAAACGTTCGTTAGAATAAAGGATGAACGATGCAACAAATGTTAACAAAAAGGATTAACATGTAAATAGAACAAAGTCCATTTAATACTAGTTATGTGGAGGGACCAAACGTGTTATTCTTTGCAAAGTTAGGGACTATCCATGCAACTTTTAAAGTCGAGGGACTGAAGTTGCAATTTTGACCAAACCACATATACCATCCATGTAATTTTGTCTTATAATAATGTATAAGCAGTTTATGCAGATTTAAGCTCAACAAAAACTAATGGATAGTCACCTAAAATACTATCAACATCATAATTGACCAGGATTGTGCGGTTTAAAGCCAAAACTATACTTCTAGTGATGAATTGATGATTGATAGTTGATTTTCTCAAAGGTCAAAACAGCTAAACTCGAGCTGGGTGATGCATATATAAAGAGAGTACATGCTTCTTGTGTAATAAAGTCAAATAATAACTCAAAAAATCAGATGTAATATTGAAGTTTACCCCCCAAAAAAAAAGTAAACAGGAACACGAAGCAATAAACGATTTTCAAAAAGTCTACTTTTATCAAAACCAGTAACAACCAACACAAACTGAGCCCAATTACCAACATACAAAAGCAGCAAGAAAACACAGAAAAGAGACGTAGAGATGATAGTACCTAGAGCCATTGTCACCAAGGCCGTGCAGCCAGACAATAGTTGCCAGGTGTTTGCCTTTGGGTTTTACCACGTATGTCCGTCCAAACTCGTGTGTCCTTGATCTTCCACCTTTAATTGAAAGATACAAAATTACCATTTAAATAATATGAACCAAAGAGAAAGGAGGTATCACAAAAGCCAATTTAACTGATAACAGTAAAAACGAACAATCAGTTACAGATTGATTACGTTCAAAAAGAGTATATATGTTAAGTTACAAAAAAAAAGGTAAAACCAACTATTTTAGATCGATATTATAAGGAGTCCCCTTGGAACCTTTTACAAACAGTAACAATTTTGCTTGATGTAAATCTGAATTCGCCTAGTTTTACCAAAAACTTTACGGAAAATTTGACCCATTTTAAGCGACCAAAGTTCCCAATGAAAAAAACACCGAGTTGCCATTACCCAGAGAAAGCAATTGCATCTAGTTTAAAAGTTATTGCCTTCTTTTCTTCAGATACACTCTTGGAACAAAAGAGATAGTGACAAAATAAAAAGGAAAAAAATACTGAAGAAGTAACGGAAAACAGCATTGTGCGTAGATAAATGAAACTAACCAGAACCTCCGCCCAGACTCATGTTATTGTTCAGAGATACACTCATTTACAGCAACCACGACAATGAAGCCTGAGAAAAAGATATCTCGCCATTTAACTTAAGTAACAACCTTAAATCAGGAGAAACAGTTATGTATTGTGCATAAACTAATAAACACCACTATTGACACTCGTGAAAATACTCGCGCATGTTCATTTCCTAACAATTATCTAATCTCACTTATCAAATTCCAACCAGCTGTTGATGATCACTCCTATGAGCATTTTCTATATAATAAAGCACACAATATTACAGTTAACAAATGTTTTGATCTTCAAGCATTTATGTCTCTACATTTCGATAGGAAACCTCAAATCAAATTTCTAAAACTGAAACAGCATAGTACATGTAAGGTATCTCGATTTGTATCAGTAGACAACCAAATTACAGTTACCACTCAGCTAGTTAGCAAGAACCATATTGCAACCTAGAACACAAAAAGTCAATACAAACTTATTGCTAATACGGCTGACTATATTTTACTGGAATAGATGATATGATTATATCTGTACATAAAAATGCTACTATTTCAGAGATTACTCACAACACGAATCAATAACAGTGAATGTTTCAATCATAATTCGCATGAGAAATTACAAGTTCAAACGTCAAGCAGTAACTTATAGCCATTACATTGTCATCTAACCAGCACTTGTAATACTAACACATATGCTAATTACTAAACATCAATAATAACATCTAACAAAGTTCCTAAAAATTAATGTCACTTGTGTCTCTAAATTTCTCTAGCAATCGGCCATTTGCATTTTAAATTGTTTAACTACTAAATAGCTAAATTTCAGCGCCAAACTATATCTACCATGTAGACATCATAACAGAACCGATATAAAACCTATAACAATTTATTCGCTACAAATAAACATTTCACATAATAAATTGTTTCATTTCGTTAGCATCATTATCATTACTACAAATTCGAATATTACAGCTAACAAAGTTCCTACACTTCAACTTTAGTGTCTCTAAAAGCATATGTCAACTATATCTCTAATATGTGAAAAACTTGACATCTGTATCTCTATTTGCATAGTCATAGCCTTTGGTCAAATTACGTGTATATTTTCTATGCTATTTCAGCATGAAAACTTACAATCTACAATTTAATTGGGTGTTTGTTTCGGCTTATGTAGCGTGCTTATGGGTTATCGGTTTTTGGCTTATATTATATAAGGCGAAAAGTTTGAAAATAAGACACAAAATATGAGCTTATGAAACATAAGACGAAACTAAATAAGCCATAAGACCACTATATAAGCCGAAACAAACAATTTTATCTATAGTCGTTAATATGTCATCTAACCAGCACTTTTTTTTCTGGTAACCATGGTTTCCTACACATTGGGCGACTAATCCTCAGGGTCAAACCAGGTTGTGCGCCCTCCCTTTTAAGGAGGTTGGCGTGGCCGCTTTAAGTTTGTTTGCATCTAGCAAGAATTTAACTTGATACCTGACACCTTTTAGAGTCGATTAATATATATATGCAAAATATAGCATCCGTGTATCCGATTTGTATGTCTAAATTTCTTCACAAAAACTATAACTCCAATCGTTACGCAAAACCAAACTCACTAGGAATAAACATTTCACCTGGAAAACTGCTTCATTATATTAAGACATAGCATCCGTGTATCTCGATTTGTGTAACTATAAAACATACTAGCTAAATTTTATGAGAAAAACCATAACATCCATCATTACACAACAAATTCGAAAACTAAACACTGACTCGCCTAACAAACTGATTCATTTTACTAAAACTTAACACCTATAGTCGTTGATATGTCATCTAACCAGCACTTTTTTTTAGGTAACCATGGTTTCCGACACATTGGCCGACTAATCCACCGACACTCAGACTCAAACCGGGTAAAGCCCTCCCTTTTAAGGAGGTTCTCGCGTGGCCTAACAAACTCACTAGGAATTAACATTTCGCCTAACAAACTGGTTCGTTATATTAACACATAGTATCCGTGTATCTTGATTTATGTAACTATATACATACTACCAAAATTTTATCAGAAAAACAATAACTATCATTACGCAACGAATTCGAAAAACTAAACAGTAACTCGCCTAACAAACTGCTTCATTATACTAATACAGCAACAACTAGTCGTAATCGTGAAACTAAACAAAATGGATAACATGATTACATATAAATAGCATCCTTGTATCTCGATTTATGTAACTATAAAACATACTAGCTAAATTATCAGAAAATCCATAACATCCATCATTACGCACCGAATTCGAAAACTAAACACTAACGCGCCTAACAAACTGCTTCATTCTACTAATACAGCAACAACTAGTTATTTAAACGAAATGGATAACATGATTACATATAAATAGCATCCGTGTATCTCGATATATGTAACTATGCTAAATTTCATCAGAAAAACAATAACTATCATTACGCAAGGAGTTCGAAAACTAAACAGCAACGCGCCTAACAAACTGCTTCATTATTTACCAATACAGCAGCAACTATTCGTCGTAATCGTGAAAATAACCGAAATAGATAACATGATTACATATAAATAGTATCCGTGTATCTCGATATGTGTAACTATATACATACTAGCTAAATTATATCAGAAAATCCATAACTATCATTACGCAAGGAGTTCAAAAACTAAACAGTAACGTGCCTAACAAACTGATTCATTCTACTAATACAGCAACAACTAGTCGTAATCGCAACAACTAGTAATTTAAATGAAATGGATAACAAGATTACATATAAATAGCATCCGCGTGTCTCGATATATGTAACTATAAAACATACTAGCTAAAAATTATCAGAAAAACCATAACATCCATCATTACGCAACGAATTCAAAAACGAAACAGTAACGCGCCTAACAAACAACAACTATTCGAAAACTAAACAGTGACGCGCCTAACAAACTATTCGTGGTAATCGGAAAACCCTAACCGAAATAGATAACGTGATTTACATATATATATATAGCTAAGAAAGAAACTAACTAGATCAGCAAGTGATAATTATTATTATTACTACTACAAGATCTTTAAATAATTAATTAATTTATTTAGGTCAGAATTTAATTATTTACCTGTTTTGTTTAGTTTTGATTGATTTGATGATGATGAAAATGAGGGGGTTTTTGAGCTGGGTTGTTTGGATAATTAGTTATTTAGCTAACTGTTTTTTTTCTTTAAAAGAATATATTCTAAATATGACTTTTTGTTTATTGGGAACGATTTTTTATTATTATTTTTTTTTATTTTAGTCATTAGGGTCGTTTGGTTTGTAAAGGGTTTGGTTATAGATTTGGATTTAAAAATGGCATCAAGGAAAAGTAGATGAGAAAGAAAAAGAAAATATTGGATGTTTCTAAAAGCATCCACAATGTATCAAGTCATGAATAACTTACACTCTGTTCTCGAGTTTTTTTTTAAAATAACAGAATGGGAAAGGATGGGAAATTATAAAATTTTGGTGTTCTTAAGATTTTTATAAGAAGGAAAGTTTAGGGACAGGAAGGGAAGAGGAAATGAATGTATCCCTATTTTTATGATAAATCATTCCGTCCAAAATTGGGGTGATTAGGAAGGGAACTGTGTTACTAACATCATGGGCTCAAGTAAAATTACAAATATATCCCCATTATATTAATTCACGTCTTATATATTGTACCTAATTTACACATCCACAACTTCTTTCTCTGGGCCGGCATTTGTTTCATATCGTTAGCAGGTAAGTTATCATGGTCATATCTTTTTAATCTTCTTTGTATTTTGTTATCATGTTCATTTTTATGGATACAAAGTTGAGTGAAAGACAAATGAGAACATGATAGAAACTAGAAAACCCAGCTTTGTACGGGAACCAATTTTTTAACATATGTAAATGACATTTTATTTGTTATTCATTTGTAATAGTTGCATCGTTGTCCCATTACTATGCAATATTTGGCTTAGTACGTGGTTTATAATGTCTACCATATAGAAAAAGTAATTTTCTAGAGCATGAACCAAACAAACACCAATTATCTGGTATGTATTGACGAGCCATCAAACAGCTAGCACTTGTATTATAACATACGTGCTTGATAATAAATAAGCTGAGTCATTCAACGCAATAGCAGCAGTGTATGTGTTGATAATAAATAGCTGCGTGGAATAGACAAGGAGAATACAAATGATTATGCTGTAGATGTTTTAGGCGATAGAAAATAAGGATAATTTAGTAATTGTGTTTCGTTCCTTTTCTTTTTTTCCCAACTAAAAATATAAACTCGAGAACATAAATCAATGCATATGCTCCATTCCTAATATGATTCCTTCCTCTCTCCTTCCCCTCCTATCCTTTTCTATTATTTTAAAAAACAACTCGAGAACAGAGCGTTAATGCGTTTATGACATTTAATGTCAAGCTTAATAAATGAGTAAGAAGTTTGTAAGAGCATGTGCAATGGCAAAAACTTTTGATAACTTTTTACTATTTAAAAAAGTATTTTTTGTGACTTTTTGGCATTATAGCAAAAAGTTTTTTGAAAGAGTTTTTTTAAATGACTTGGTAAACACCAAATCATACTTCAAATTCTTTAGCTATTGAAAAATCATGTATTTAAAGCATTTATGACTTTAAGTCATTAAGACCTATTAGCATTGTAGATGCTCTAAGAGAATCTACAATGCTCTCTTTCAAATATTTGAAACATTTAAGACATTCAATGCATTGTACATAATAATAAAAAACTTTAAAGAAAAACTTGAAGTTTTACAAGTCTTATGAAAAAGCTTTGCAAAAAGCTTTTCTTATAATGCCAAAAAGCACATCCAAAGACTTGTTAAAAGAGGAGTGAAATGCACATATCATACTTGTGGTATGTCCAGATTGCAGATTTAGTAACTGGTCTTCTGAAAGTGCAGGCGGCCTACCTGGTCTTTCATTAAGTGTTCACTTAGGTACTTTGACCGTAACGATGGTTATCCTTTGACCATTATGTTTTGTTGGTACATGGCTTTATTTGTCTTTTTCCTTTTTCTTTTTGCCCATCACCCCTTCCAACATCACCACTACCACCTGCACAATCACTACCTCCACCGCCACCATCACCTCACCACCTCTGTCACCACCATCAGCCGACCACGAAAAATCAAAAACGCCTTACACGAATCTAAATCTTTTCATGTCGATCAAATACCTACCTAGAACATCATAAAAAAAACACTCATAAAAACCATCTTCACCATATGTTGCCGTCTTCATCATCACCATTCAGAATAGTTTCTATTTTCAATTACACATCCTTAATTACACACACAGTTAGAACAAAACAATACAAAAACATCCAATATGTACTACATAATAAAAAGCAACTGTTCTTTTGTTTTCCCCATAAAAATCCAACACAACAACAATTATTTCATTCTTTTCGTTTTATAAAAACTAAAACAATTC
Organism: Glebionis coronaria; assembly: GCA_025667525.1. Taxonomy (NCBI): domain Eukaryota; kingdom Viridiplantae; phylum Streptophyta; class Magnoliopsida; order Asterales; family Asteraceae; genus Glebionis; species Glebionis coronaria. The sequence continues at coordinate 701,256,362 of CM046874.1, forward strand.
ATTTAAAAAAAAATTCCCTTTTTTACTCTCTGATGTGTTCTTTTAACCTCTTCATATTTTAAGTTGTAATTGGCTCCATAGTTAATTTTTAAGGATTAGAGAGTTAATGATTCATGCGAATGAGCAATAAAGAAAAAGTATTGGATGATGTATGATGAACCTTTAAATAATTGATGCAGTTGTAGCTTTAATGGCTGTTAAAGGTGATCTAAACGATCCTCACAATGTTATGGACAATTGGGATTTACTTTTCGTGGTCGGCTGATGGTGGTGATGGAGGTGGTGAAGTGATGGTGGCGGCAGACGTGGTGATTGTGCAGGTGTTAGTGGTGATGTTGGAAGGGGTGATGGGCAAAAAGAAAAAGAAAAAAAACAAATAAAGCCTTGTACCAACAAAACATAACGGTCAAAGGATAACTATCGTTACGGTCAAAGTACCTAAGTGAACACTTAATGAAAGACCAAGTAGGCCGCCTGCACTTTCAGAAGACCAGTTACTAAATTTGCAATCTGGACATACCACAAGTATGATATGTACATTTCACTCTTAAAAGAGTGAAAAACTTTTGTCCATTTGAGCGTTGCACATGCTCTAAAAGATTTAAACAATACAAAGCTTTTATCAAAACCTGTTTTTTAAATCCGAATCCGGTTTATTTGCACCTCATTTTATGAGTCGGTGGTCCGCTTTGTCAGTATCATAAAACATCAAAAGTCCTTTCTTGTTTTCAATCTTCATATAAGAAAACACACACAATCACAAGAAAACATCAAAAAGCTGTGATCATCAATTAAAGATAGTTAAGGTATAATTAATGATTATGTTTTTGTTTATTTAAATACTTTTTATAATTGATTGATGCTACTGTAGATTAGTTATCACTATCTTGTTGATTGATGCTACTTTTGTTACTGATTGCTTTTACGTTTAATTCCTCTTTGTTGTTTGGTGCTAGTATTGCTGTTTATCAAACGTTTGATAATCGCCTTTTAGATATCTCAAAACTGTTATTTATCTTGTAATTGCAATAAGTTATTTGATGCTGGTATTGCCGAATATATTTATAATGTTCGGTTTCAAAAAAAGTTAATAGGATCAGCATCTTTTGTTAGTGACAATGGCTTTTACGTTTTGCGCTCATATGAGTGTCATTGCCTAGACAGATCTTCATTAGCATTTCATACATTTGGTTTCGTTGCACCTGAGGCGGTGGAGCTACTTACGAAAATACAACGTGTTATGAATAGTAATGTTTTGACTCCTAAATCCACAAACGTTGGATTTAATAGACTTGGTTTTGCTATACAAAAAGGGCTAGCGGCGCAGCTTTTGCCCGTTTGCCTTCTCCTAATATGTAAATTATAACTATTAATAATATTAGAAGATTCATTTGTTGATACTAGATTTGGTAATTGCAGATAGATAGTATTTTTTTTTATCATTACCATCATACAAATTGGAATGTTTTTTATTTTTTCATATCGTGCTTTTATTTGGTTAAAATATTTTTTATAATCTGTTACTAATCATACAATAATTTTAATTTATCAACAGATTTTAAAGACTTTATTTTGGGAAAAAACACAAATTCAGAATCATGAGGTACTACAAGATAGGAAGCATAGTGGAGGTAAGAGTTAAGGGCGAGCATTGTAACGATATTTGGCGCTGTGCAGAGATACTCTCTAGGAACGGCCACAATTACACTGTCAGTTACGACGTCTATCCTGGTTTTACTCACGAGGATGATGTGGAGCATTTATCTGAGAAGTTTATTAGACCCCGTCCTCCTATATTGGAACTTTCGGAACGTTGGCTTCCTGGTGATGAAGTTGAAGTGTTTCACGATCTTTCATGGCAGACGGCGACTGTTGTGGAGGATTGTTCTTGGGACGGTTATCTAGTTGTTAGAGTTGTTGGGTCTTTGGAAGAGTTGGAAGTCACCGAGTCAGAACTTCGTGTGCCACTATCATATCAAAACGGTGAATGGGTTGATGCTGATGGTGCCAAACGATATTATGGTGGAGTATTACCTAAAGAAAATGCTGCGATATTGGATTTCAACTTGAAAGATATCTGCTTTGATGATCAGAACAACCACAACTTGAAGGAGCCGGGTATCGTTTCCTCTAAAACGCGCAAACGAGCATCACCCTGCTGTTATACTCCGGAAAAGGAGAATGAAGAACGTCCACTCAAGTTCAGAATGTCTGGAAAAGAGGGTAGGCGTCTGATAGTGCTGGGAGCATCAACAGAAAAGGTAGATGATGTTATTAATAATAACGACATGAAGGAAAATATAAACGGAAACAATGCATCTGAAACTGATAGTGTCGTGAGTTCTTGTGGTAGTTGTAGCGCTAATGGCTATAATCCCTATGATATGTATTGTAGAACAGGTCATGACAGTGATGCGGAGTCTACTTGTCAATCTGGGTACCATGAAGACGCTAGGTTTTACCATGAAGGCGCAGAGATTAACCGTCGAGACACTGATCAATCTGACACCGATGAGGCATGGGCAGATGAAATTCGTAGACGAGAGTTGAATGCATATCGTTCTACATTGGAGGCTTTATATGCATCAGGACCTTTAAGTTGGGAAAAGGAAACAATGGTAACAGACCTTCGTTTGTCACTTCATATATCTGATGATGAGCATTTGATTATGATAAAAAACTTAATATCTGCATCTAGTAGTTGTCATGGTAGGTGACAGGCAAACCGTTTGGTAAAATTCATTTTTTTTCGTTGATACCCTTCACCTAATTGTAACAAGCGTATGTACAGTTCTCTTCTAGTGCTATAGTTTAACATGTGTATTACATAGAGAATGAAAATAACGTTTTTGAGCTCATTAGCTAGGCTTTCACCAAAATTTTACGTTATTTAAGGAGGTTGTTTTAGTTTATGCCTATTCTGCTATTTATAATTCTGTACTAGCTATTTTACGTGTTTCTTAGGGCAGTGGTAAAAAAAACCATTATATATTATTGAGTTATACCGCATAATGCCCTGAGTGCCATAACACGTCATTAAGGGTTCATTTTTGGGATATTATTTGATGCATACCGTTCATTTTCAGGGCCAAAGTACTGGCTTGAACACCTTGCTTCTTCATCAGTTAGTTGATGTCGGGACAATGTGAGAAGGGCATACTCACTTCTGCTGCATTTGGTATGTTCCGATATAGTCTCACAAGATTATACGTGACCATGTGTATGTTTCAAGTTTTGTTTTCTTTAGAGGTACAGGAGCATGATTTTGCAGCATCTGATGACGCTCAGTTATGGAAAGTGTATTTGAGCTGAACAGGTAAGCTTTATACTCTGTATCAGTTTCATTTATATAGGACATTGTGGTGTCTTTGTTTTCGGTAAGTTCCTTCCAGTTAGAGTTGGCTGGGGGGACTGGTTAATGGGTCAGAACTTAAAATGAACTAAAATGGATCAGGTTATGTTAGGACAGTTGGGTCGACCTGACACTTTCGTCCGATTAGATCAAACAATGATTGGGTTACATATGACTAGAAAAAATATATGGTACTATTTAGGTTATATACTGTCTATCCGTTTGTATTACACTTGGGTGATCTTGACCCGTTTGACATGTTCATCCACCTGAGTTTTTGTCTTTTCCTTCCGTTAGAGATACAACTAACAACTAACGACTAACGACTAACAACTAACCACACTGGCATTTTATGCTCAAGTGGATCGAGAATGACATATATTGTATAAGCTGTTCTATTAGTGTGTTTGGTTATCCTATATGTGTTGCCAAACGACTTTTTTAAGTTTCTATACATAAGCTTTCTGGCCTGACCTGCACTGCAACCAAGTCTTCTAATTTATGAATTCATATCAAGAAATGTGAACATCACCATGTATGTTGGATTCTAAAGACAAGGAACTTCTGTTGTGCGATTATGTCTACGAAGAAACTTGTTGATTAAGGTTAATGTTTTAATTTGGTTAACTATGCAAAATTTTCATGAACATCTGTGCAAACAATGATGTGTGCTTGTACATGAATCGAAGATCATCATTCTTATATAAATGCATCTTTTATGAAGTATACGGGGCTTTGCTTTCTAATGTTGTATATACATGTGTGTTTGGTTCCTTTGGTCATCACCTATCTGCAATTGCTATTCAGTTTAGTGCGTGTTTGGTTCACTTATTCAAATTGTTTCGCTAAATGGGTTAAATAACATGTATCAAGTTATACAGTATCTCAGTTAAAATGGTTATTCAACTGGGTCAAAATGGTTCTGCAAAATTTCTGTAAGTTATTGCTATGTACCTTATAAACAACTGCTGTAACATTTTAAAACATGATCTAAGAAAACTACAAAAATAGTGACAACTTGAAACAAAACTGCTACAGAGACATTCGAAAGCCGATAACATGTTAAGACATAATATCATTGAAATCAAAAGTTATATAGTACACATGTCGAATAAACCAGGAACACCCTGAAACTATCCTTTGTTTAACCACTAAATCTCAGCGTGCTATAGTGCTATACCATATTTTGTCCCTGTGCTTTATACACATTCGCACCTTTTTCCCCTTTTTAAACTTCTTACAAGATCCGCTGTGTTGTTGCAAGATATTGCAGCAATCGTCCTTTTCACCAGCAGGCGTTACTTTTTGTGTTTAGCCGTGTTGTTGCAAGATATTGCAGCAATCGTCCTTTTCACCGGCAGGCGTTACTTTTTGTGTTTAAGTCTCGCACGTGCATAAAGCTTGAGGGCAAATTAGTATTTTCACTTCTCACATAGTCGATTAATATTTCGTCCTTATGCTTTACATATTCACATCTTTCATCCTTTTCGAGCTTTCTGCAAGAGCCGTGCCTGTGATTGCGAAATCTTGCATCATTCTTTCTTTTTATCAACGGCCGTTACTTTCTATGGTTAAGTCCCTCCTGGATAAAACGTGAGGGCAAATGTGAAACCCGGGTCAAAATGACCCGTTTTTTCAACCGGAACCGGGTCAACCGGTTGACCCGGGTTTCAAAACATTGGAAATTAGTTGATCAATATTTTGTCAGCATTCAAATAATGTAAAAGTCAAACCTCATGCACATTCAATATTGAATATCCCAACTAACCAAAATATATCAAACCAACCAGCTTACAAACTGCACCATTCATTCATCCATCCATCAATGGAAGATAGAACAGCCAACATCATAGCAATAGCATCAATCATAAACTTAATCACACTCATCATAATCACCAGGATCATTTTCCATCTAACCGAGCCGTTTTTCTTAGTACTAGGTGCATCACTGGCTGGAATCATTGCAGTCACAGTCATTTACATCCTAAGGTACAAGTTCCACACCCGGAGACAAGTACTCGAGACTCGTATGGAGTCCGAAGGCAAAGAGCTTCGTATCGAGTATAGTTTCTTAAGAAAAGTCGCTGGACTGCCTACGAAATTTCGTTTAAAAGAGCTGGAGGACGCTACTAGTAGCTTTAGTAAGCTGATTGGCAAAGGTGCTTCAGGGTCTGTTTATAAAGGAAGGCTATCTGATGGTACGGATATCGCGGTTAAAAGGATACAACATGGTGAGGAAAGAGGCGCGAAAGAGTTTCGATCTGAGATAGCTGCTATTGCAAGTGTGCAGCATGTTAACCTAGTACGTTTGCATGGATATTGTGTTGAGAATAATAATGTTTATCATCTTGTTTACGATTTTATTCCAAACGGATGTTTAGCGAACTGGATATACGGCTCGTGTTCTAGAGGTTGCTTGTCGTGGAAGCAACGTTTGAAAGTGGCGTGTGATGTTGCGAAAGCGTTGGCGTACTTGCATAGTGATTGTAGGTCGAAAGTGCTTCATTTGGATATGAAGCCGGAGAATATACTAATTGATGAGAATTATAATGCGATTGTTTCGGATTTTGGCATTTCGAAGCTGATGAGAAGGGACGATAGTAGGGTCATAACGGGGTTGAGAGGTACGAGAGGCTATATCGCTCCCGAATGGCTGTTGGGGTTAGGGATTTCAGAAAAGTCGGATGTTTTTAGCTTCGGGATTGTGTTGCTCGAGCTCGTTGGAGGGAAGAGGAGTGTGAAGACAATTGATGATGGTGGTCTATCGAAGAAAAGGTTTGTATTACATACGTTATACGTAGTAACTATTAGACGATAGATTTGGCTAGTTTTGGTCCAAACCCGTCTGTAGGCTTATGGTCTATTAGGTTTCCTTGAGAGTCGCCATATTAGATGATAGATTTGGTTAGTCTACGAACGGGCTTGTGTTGACTAACCAAATCTATGATCTAATAATAAGCTATAGAAACAATAGTGTTGCATAGTTTTCGTCGGTTCAAAATGATGCACCTTGTCGAAAACTTAGGTTCTTTTAGTTTTACAAGACCGTGTTCATCATATCTAACTATTTCATTATATGTGCATTATAGGTACGAATATCTTCCAAAGATCATTGTCGACAATCTCAAATCCGGCAACATCATGGAAGCAGTCGACCAACGTCTACTAGACCAAGAAGAACTCGACGAAAACGAAGTCAAGAACCTTGTAAACATAGCCTTATGGTGCATACAACACAAACCAAGACGTAGACCAAACATGGTGGACGTTGTAAAATGGCTAGAAGGGCGCGTTGTAGTTGAACCAGCACCCGAAACCACCATGATTGTAGTTGATCTCTTGTCTATAGATAAAGACCCTGCCGAAAATGGCGGATGGCAGAACCGTAATAAACGACGAAAACCGGGGGTTATCGCGAAAGTGGCTTCTCAAGTTGGGTGTTTGGTTCCGGGGTCTATGCCATCGTTGTCGAAGTCGAAGTCGTTTACGTATACTTTGTCTATAGTTTCTCCAAGGTAGATATATTTCGTTTTTGTTCGATAATTTAATGCAAATGGGTCTACTTCATTATGGCTATTACGTCTTTACTATATCGATATTTTACCTAATTTGGTATTTAATTGTATGACTTTAGACTATACAACAACAAACGTATATATTATTTTCTTTAGAAATTGTATGACTATAAGAAAAAGTGCAAAAATGTTACCGTAGTTTGTTAAAATATTTTTTACATCCTTCGTTGATACTAATGTGATTTACAAGACATGTTATACTTGTCATTTTGTTGACAAAAGAATTATGGTGAAACTTTGCTTTAAAAAAGAATTTAAAATCTTAATGTTTAAAAATATTCCAAATCTTAATTTGTTAAAAAATATTTTTTCCATACTTTCATTTTAAAAAAATTAACTTTTTCTAAAAAACTGTAATTTTTTATCTTACGAAAGAAAAATACCAAAGTTAAAAAATTAAAAACATTTTTACTTTTATAAAAGAGTAAAGTGCAAAAAAAAAAAAAAAAAAAAATTAAGATTTTACAAACTACATCAAAAAAAAAAGCATTGATTTTTTTAAGAAAGTATGATAAAAAAAATATGAAAAAGTTAAGATATAAATAGTATGAAAAAATTAAGATTTAAAAAGTACGAAAAAAGTTAAATTTGGTAAAATTCAATATTTTTTTGAATAATATCGTAAAATAAGTTTTAAATTAAAAAAATAACAAGATTTTGCTAACCGCAGCCGTATGAGTTGTTTTTAAGATTATCATTTGTATAAAATTGCATTTAGTAAAATCATTATTTCTATATTTATATACATTTAAATATTACAATTATGGAAAGTGTAGTTAAAAATAGAATAATTTATCATAATTAAATATTAAATTATTAATTATACTATTTAAACATGAAAAATTTTATATTAATTAAATGTTAATTTTCAATTATGATAACTTTAAAAAAATTCATAAAGCTTTTGTTTTGTTAGCAAAACTCATAAAAAAAGAGTAAAGATATGTTGTATTGTTATCCTTGTGCGTAAGAAGATGTAAAAACTTGTAAATCAATGATTAAATCAACAACACAGCAGTATTAGTGAACCCAGCTAACCTCTTTTTGCTCACTTCTAGAGTAATATCAATGAAAGGCTAAGATATCCACAATCTTTACAAAACAAAGAATGAAAACAACTACACTTTGATCAACAGATCAAGAACACTTAGAGAACGATTTCTCACACACACAAACTGAAAAGATAACCTAACAACTAAGAATGAGTGAATATATAGCAGCTAACAAGAGTCTTGCACTTGAGTCCAAAGCTTCTAACGATTGTCCACTTTAGCCCCTCCATCTTTAGCTTATTTACTCTTAAGCCCTTGTTACTTTGGAAAGCTTATATTCAACACTCCCCCATAAGCTTTACACCTGAAACACATTAAACAAACCAAGTTTTGCACAGAACTTTTTATGTTCTGTGATTAGTAACCCTTTGGTAAACACATCAGCTGTATTATCCTCAGATGTGACTTTAACAGGTTTAATAAACCCAACTGATACTTTTTCTCTCAAAAAATAAATGTCAATCTCAAAATGTTTGCTTCTCTCACGAAGCACAGGATTATTAGATATCTGAATAGCTGAACTGTTATCACAATGCATATCTATAGGCTAACAGCCTCCTTGTTCAGATCAGTAAGAATTTTAGCAATCCACATAGCTTCACAACAAACACTACACATAGCTCTATACTCAGCCTCAGTAGAAGATCTTAAAACCACATTTTGCTTTTTACTTTTCCATGAAACTAGATTAGTTCCCAAGTAAACACAAAAACCAGTTAAAGACCTTCTAGTAACTTTGTACTTAGCCTAGTCAGAATCAACAAACACATACAGATTCTGACTGTTACTCTTTTTGAATGTAATGCCTAACCCAGGTTCATTTTTCAAGTATCTTAGCACTCTAAAGGCTAATCTCAAATGAGATTTCATCGGTTTGTGCATAACTTGACTTAGCCAGTGAACAACATAAGACCAATATGGTCTAGTCATAGTAAGATATATTAACTTGCCTACTAACTTTTGATATACAGAAACCTCTTTCAATGGTTCATCATCACCAAACTTAGCATCCAACTTTTTATTTGAAGGATTAACCTCAATTGGTGTGCTACAAGGTTTACACCCCAGCATTCCAAACTCAGTTAACAATTCTATACAATATTTCCTTTGAGTTAGGCAAATACCATCTTCTATATCAACCACTTCAATTCTAAGAAAATATTTCAGCTTTCCTAAATCCTTAATAAGAAATTTAGAACCCAAGATTTTCTTGAAATTATTAACTTCATCTAGATCATTTCCATTAACAATAATATCATCTACATAGACTAAAAGAACAAGTATTTTCCCATTATGATGTTTAACAAACAAAGAGAAATCATTCTTGCTTTGAACAAACCTATGTTCGAGCAAAACTGAAACCAACTTTTCATTCCATTTTCTAGGGGCTTATTTTAGTCCATATAAAGATTTAACAAGTTTGCACACTTTGTTACTGTTTTCATCACTATATCCTTCTGGCATTTTCATATACACATCCTCTTCAAGATCACCATATAGAAAAGCATTATTAACATCCAGTTGGAATATAGACCAGTTATTACAAACAATAATACTTAGCACACATCTGACAGTAACAATTTTAACCACAGGTGAAAATGTTTCTTCATAGTCTATACCTTTTCTTTGGTTAAAACCTTTAGCAACAAGTCTAGCTTTAAATCTTTCAACTTTACCATCAGATTTGTATTTAACTTTCCAAACCCACTTACAGTGTATAGCTTTTCTACCCTCAGGTAAATCTACTTAACCCAAGTATTGTTTCTATATAATGCTTCCATTTCAAGATTCATAGCTTCAATCCACCTACTATCAAGAATAGCTTCACTATATGTAGTAGGTTCATGAATTTTGTTAAGACTAGTAGAAAAAACAAAGTTATCATAACTCAAATTTGTATAACCAACAACCTTATTAATACTATACTTAACATCTTTGTTTAGAACAAAATCTCTATATTTATTAGGAAAATTAATCTTCCTACTTGTCCTCCTTCAGCTGCTGGTTCTGGTGACCAACCAAAAATGTTACCAAAAGACTCTAGTCCTTCACCCTCAGAATCATATGATTCATCATCTAAAGTACTTTGTGTACCCTCAGAACAATTAGGTTCTGTTGCACACTCACTTTCTTTATTGACCTTCTAACTAGAAGAACTTTCATTAGAATCAAAAGTACTCTCTGAGTTAGACTTAACATCTGTTCCTTCAGTATGTATATTATTTTTGTTTCTAACTACATCCTCTACAGTGCTGTCATTAGGACTAAGAGTATCTTTTCTAGGTGTAACCTTTACACCATCACTTACACTAACTCCCCTTTCATCATAGGGTTCATTAGGACTTTGACTGTTTTGACTATAAAAAAGGTTTAAATCATTTATTCCAAACTGAAACTTCTTCTTTTCCAGATTAAACAATTTATAGCCTTTCTTGTCAAAAGCATAACCAACTAAAACTCATTTATCAGATCTGGAACCAAACTTATCAGTTTCATTTAAAACATTAGCAAAACACAAACAGCCAAACACCCTTAAATGGAGGAACTTAGGTTTTAGATTATACATAAGCTCATAAGGACTCCTACCAGATAACACAGAAGATGGTAACCTGTTAATCAAATAAGTTGCAGTTAGAATAGACTCTGCCCACATGTTCAAAGGTAACCCCCCTGAAAAATGAGGGCTCTAGAAGTATTAAGCAAATGTCTGTGTTTTCTTTCAGCAATTCCATTTTGTTGAGGTGTATAAGCACATGTAGTTTGATGAAAAATTCCTTTTTCTTTAACAAAACTTTCAAACCTTTTGTTTACAAACTCAGTTCCATTATCACTTCTAAAAACTTTAACATGTTTATCAAACTGATTTTTAATTAGTTCAGTAAACTCTTTCACATTATCAAAAACCTCAAATTTATTTTTCATCAAAAATACCCATACAACTCTTGAAAAATCATCAACAACAGTAAGGAAATATCTAAAACCATTTTTACTAACAACCTTATAAGGACCTCACAAATCCAAATGAACAAGTTCACCAACATTTTTACTTTTATGTTCACTTAAACTAAATGACTCTCTTATTTGTTTAGCCTTATGACAAACTTCACAAGGACCAGAACAGATATCTTTAATACCATCAAGTTTATCCTTTAAAATCACAAGAATTTGGTCACCAAGATGACCAAGTATATTATGCCATAAAGAACTAGACACATTACAACTTCTAACTTTACTATTATAAACACTCTTACCTTCATCAAGATAATAAAGACCATCTTTTTGACTACCAGTCCCCATCAGAAACTTTTGTGTTGAATCCTGAATTAAACATTTTGAATCATCAAATGTGACTAAAACAAAATTCTCTTTGACAACTTATGCACAGACAAAAGACTAACATTGTAGCCTGGAACTACCAACACATCTTTAGCAATCAAGTTATTATTTATCTTATAACTTCCAAGTTTTTTTAACATGTTCAACAGTTCCATTAGGATGTGGTACAGTTATATTTAGCTGTGACACATCTAAAATGTCAAAAAGATGTTTTTCAGAAAAAGTAATATGTTGACTAGCTCTAGAGTCCACTATCCAACCAATATAAGTACTATATGTACTAATATTGGTATTAAAATTAAAAAATCTACAAGAAAAGAAACTAATCTTGCAATTATTTATTTTAAAGATACCTGCAACACTAGCAGAAGCCTGGCTAGCATTACCTGTACCACTTAACAAAGACATCAATCTCTCATATTGATCTTGAGTAAGAGTATGAGGACTACTCTTACTCTGATCACCCTTTTTCACATCAGATCCTTGCACATTATTAACATTGTTTCTTTTAAAACCAGCAGGATATCCAATTAACTCAAAACATCTTTTAATAGTATGCCCAGTCATATTACAATTTTTGCAAACAAGCTTATTATTCCTCACATTTCTTCTAGGATTATTATTAACAGCAGTATTCCAGTTATTACCAGTATTATTACTATTATTAGCACCACCAGAATTATTACTGTTATTATTATTCCTATTAGAATTTCAACCAGTATTATTATTTCTAGTATTACCAAACCTAGGAGCAAAAGCTGTTGGACCAGATTTACTAGACTTACTAGTTCTCTGTGACTAATCTCTAGATAGAGTAGCAAAAGCAGACTTCACATCAGGAATAGGATCTGATCTCAAAATCTGACTTCTAACTACACTAAACTCATCATCAAGACCCATAAGGAACTGCATCAACCTAAGAAGTTGATTGTGATCCTTAAGTTCTTCAGACCCATCACAAGTACAATCAGGCAAATCAACAAGAGCATCAAATTGTCTCTACAAATAATTACACTCATGATAATATTCAGACAAAGTCATACCAGATTGAGTTAAAGTGTAAATCTTATGATGAAGATTATATATAACAGACCCATCTTGTTTATTATATGTTTCTTCTAACTCATCCCAAACATATTGAGCATATTTAGAAAAGATTTGCCCCTTATACAAGTCTGGTGAAACACAACCATGTAACCAAGAAAGAACAACAACATTACACCTATCCCATTGATCCCTAGCAGGACCATCATTAGTGTCTTGAACACATTTACCATTTATAAACCCAAGTTTATTTCTAGTTTGTAAAGCAAGTTGAACAGCAGCAGACCAAACCTTATAATTCTCAATCCCTTCAAGTTTGAAGGTAATTAACAGAGACCCAATATCTTGTGGATGCAAATAAAGTGGATCATACAAGTCAAACTTAACAACATCATTTTTAACACCATCATTTTTAACACCTCCACCCTTGGGTGGACCATCACCCTTGGGTGTATCAGAACCAGACATGCTAACAATAACAAGAAACTAAACCAACAAAAAAGCAAGAACACACAATCAAGCCAAAAGTCAGTTCCCAGGCTTTCAAACCACTCACAAGGTGGTAGGTCAAGAGCAGAGACCTGATTGTGGTCTAAAAAACACAAAGAAACAACTAAAACAAAACAATCACAACCTCCTTGTACCTCCTCTACAAGTAACAAATAACTACCAACTAAAACAAAACAATCACAACCTCCTTGTACCTCCTCTACAAGTAACAAATAACTACCACAAAAACTCGAGTCAATCGACAACATAAACTACCTACTCCCATCGACACCTAAAACCCACTCAACAAAAAAATAAAAGAATAGAAGAAAGTGTGAAAGGTGTTACGTAGCACGCGCAGCAAACCAAGCAAGAACTCTGGATTAAGACTATCAAGAGAACCCAATCAACCAAGAAACCAATAGATCAAGATGATCTATCTATCAACGCAGCGGAAAGACAACAAAAACCTGCACGTTAGAACAACAAACAATCACAATAACTAAACCAACTTACCAAAATTGAAAACCCTAATTTCTGAATTTAGGGTTTTTCAATATAACTAATCAAAACAACAAATTAAGCCCAAGAAACTACCCCACAAGTCACCAATTAGATCAGAACCGATTATAATTGAAAACCCCCAAATTAATTCGAAACCCTAATTTTCCAAAAAATCCAATTAACCTTTTAAGAAGATCAAATTGATCAAATACAACGTTGATTAACCCAAAACAAATCACGATCTAACCATATAGATCAAAACCCCCAAATTTATAAAAACCCTAATTTTTGAAAACATATTTAAAACCAAGATTCAGAGCAACCAGACTCTAATACCATGTAAAAACTTGTAAATCAATGATAAAATCAACAACACAACAGTATTAGTGAACCCAACCAACCTCCCCTTGGCTCACTTTTAGAGTTATATCAATGAAAGGCTAAGATAGCCACAATCTTTACAAAACAAAGAATGAAAACAACTACACTTTGATCAACAGATCAAGAACACTTAGAGAACGATTTCTCACACTTTTTCTCACACACACAAATTGAAAAAATAACCTAACAACTAAGAATGAGTGAATATATAGCATGTAACAAGAGTCTTGCACTTGAGTCCAAAGCTTCTAACGATTGTCCACTTTAGCCCCTCCATCTTTAGCTTATTTACTCTTAAGCCCTTGTTACTTTGGAAAGCTTATATTCAACAGAAGATTAGACACATAAATCTGCTATATCAATCTATTTCTTATTTATTTTCTGGATCGTGTGTTTTATGATCTTTGACCAATTTTCATGTTTGACAATTATATATTTTCTCTTTGCATTCATCTAGACTTTAGAAATACTAGACGATTACCCGCGCATAGCAGCGGAATTACCCAAAGATATATAATTAATGATATGCTAATTGATTCGATGGTCGAACTCGTGACCCAATAATTGTCTAGCGATAGATAGTTAATGATTTATTAATTGACCCGATGGTCGAATCGGAACCCCGGTGACTCGTCCGGGTTGAATCGGTAGGCGAGCCCGTTCCCATTGACTCGATCGGGTTGACTCGGTAGTCGAATACGTGTCCCGGTGGTTGAACTCGTGACTCGATACGATTGACCCGGTGGTCGAAGCCAGTGACCCGGTGGCTCGACAGGTTTGACCCGGTTGTCGACCCGTGACCCAGTGACTCGATCGGATTAACCCGATGGTCGAACCCGTGACTCGAAAAGATTGGCCCGATGGCCGAACCCCTTACCCGGTGACTCAATCGGGTTGGTCCGATGGTCGATCCGTGACCCGATGACTTGACCGGGTTGACCCGTTGGTGGAACCCGTGACCAAGTTACTCGACCGAATTAATCCGGTGGTGGAACCCGTGACCCGGTAACTTATACAATTGTTTATGGTTTAATTTTTTAACATTTCCTATTTTATCAAACTTATGTGTATTTAATTTTTCAACAATTCCGCAATTAATATCCAACTTATATGCATTTAATTTTTCAACAATTCCATAATTAAGTCATTTTTTAACATTCAAGATTTTGAGATTTTTCCTTTATAAGTAGTAGAGATATAGAAAAATTGTACTGTATTCCTCTAAAACTAAAACATTTGAAATAGTCCAGTTCATTGACAGAAAAGTAAGTGTAGATTTTATTTTGGAAAGGTATTATATTAATGTCACGATGTCGTGATTCATGAACATGCGGACATACGTACATGGCTTGAATGTTTAAATATTGAATGATGGCTGACCCATGTTTTTCTTATCAATAATATGACCCACAAGCCCCAACCATATTGGTCAATACGATATATTTGTGTATAAAATATCATTTCCTTCATTTCAAAATTATTATTTATAAAAAATATAAAGGTTAAAAGAAACGAGACCAACCAATTATAATCTACTTACTACTTTCGTCTAAAAATAAGTGTTCACGTTTAATTTTCGAAATCCTTTTTTCACAACTTTAGTCGTAACTACTTTTGCGTGTATTATATAAAACTTAATGCAATATATATGAATGGATAGAGTTTTAAATATATTTTTCATTAATATAACTTTTATCATGTATTTACATAAAATAAACACACATATTTACGATTAAATTTACAAAAAAAAAATTCTGAAAATCAAAAGTAAACACTTATTTTGGCACGGAGAGATTAACTTTTTTAATTAATTAAAATGATAAATTGACAAGTACAAAGTAAGAATTCAGTGAAAAAAGAATTTAAAATAAGAATAGTAAAAAGAATTTTAAAGAAAAATGCATTTGATTTTATAAGTGCATCTGAAATACGTAATTGTTGTTTCCTCTCATATTTCTCATTTTAATTTTTTATTTTATTTTATCTTAACTCAATAATTACATTGAAACATCTCAAAATAAATACTCTATCCGTCCCATATTAATAGTTTACCGACAAAATACACGCAGTTTAATAAAAACATCAATTTTTTCAGCTTTCTTTCTCTTACTTTGTACACAATGACAGTTTTACCCTTAACCAATTAATTTACAACTTCTTTATTTTTTGTAATAATACTCTCAAATGAGGGTGATATGATAAACTTAATCTACATTTCTTATTTATTTTTGGACTGGACTATTAATTTGGGACGTCTAAAAATAATAATCTGGACTGTTAATATAAGACGGAGGGAATAAGTGATTAACTAAATTGAGATGGATATTGTATTTAAAAAACAAAATAAAGTATACTCAATTTATATTTGTCTTCTAAGGTGTATTAATTATATACTGTGTAACTTTATTTATAGAACCCATCTTAATGACAGAACTTGCAGAACTCTTGTTTTTGAAGGAAACATGTATGTCTGAAGGAGTACATGTATGTTTTTAAAGAATACTTGTATTCGCGGACCATATTTGAATTTCTTTTTATCAAAATTAAATTAAATTAAAAAAAAAAGATATAAAAAAGATACATGTTTGAGGGCGTGCATGCATGTATATGCACGCATACAAAAACATACATTTTTTAAAGCGCGCATGCATGTATGTGCATCGATCCAAAAACATACATGTCCGCTTTTAAAGACATACATGTACTCCTTCAGACATATATGTTTGCCTTAAAAAACAAGAGTTCTACAAGTTCTGTCACTAAGATGGGTTTTGTAAATAAAGTCCCCCATTATATACTAACTAGTAGTAATTATTTTTATTTATAAGTGTATTAATAATTATAATTAATTAGTTTTAATGAGTATTAATGTATGTTTAGAATAATTATGTTTGCAAGGTTTGTACGTTATACATAAATAAAATGTAAGTTAAAATTTCAACATGCAAAAAATAAAAGATAAATATGCTTTATAAGTAGTTATAGATGGTTCTCAATTTATATTGTCTTGTATATTATGGGTCAAAGTTGATTAAGAATTTAGTTTAGATTATGGATGACCACGATATCAATGTCATACCAAACTCGTATAATGGTATTATTTTCTCGAGCATCACAATGTGGTACCAATATTGTACCAAGTGGGATTCAGGTACCGATAATCGATATCAGGAAATCAGTACCAATTCGGCTATTCCTATTTTCTAAAATTAAAACAAATATCATTTTTCATGCTTATAAAAACATTAAAAAATTCTAGATACGAGTTCAAAAGTTTCAAAACTTAAAACTCCAACCTGGTAGCAACTTACAAACGTTTCAATACCGAAGTTTCTTCAAGTCGTCGCTCTAAAAAACATTACATAATACATACCAATTAGATACAAACTGTAAAAAGACCTTAGATGACATGAGGGACTTGACCACAAAAAATGACGGTCGTTGATAAAAAGAACGAACGTTGCAAGATTTTGCAATCACAGGCACGAGCATCTGCAAAAAGTTTAAAAAATGCCGAAAGATGTGAATATGTGAAACACAAGGACACAGTTTTTGGTGTGTTCTTGGTTTATCCGACATGTGTCTTGTTTAGCTGTTTGATTTCAATGACATCAAGGATTCACACCATCTGATACCGGACAACTAAGATACAGTTGAGAATCATGTACATGCAACATCAGAAAGCAAACCGCTGTATACTAACCAAAAAAAAACATTTATATAAGATAAATATATTTGATCATATGAATAATGATCTTTGATTCCTTACAAGCATACGTCATTGTTTGAGCAGATGCTCACGAATATTTTGGATATTTAATCAAATTAAAACATCAACCTTAATCACCGAGTTACTTCATGGATATAATCGCATAACAGAAGGTCCTCGTCTTTAGAATCCAACATACATGGTGACGTTCACATTTCTTGATATGAATTCATAAATTAGAAGACTTGGTTGCTGTGCAGGTCAGGCCAGAAAGCTTATGTATAGCTTGAAACTTAAAAAAGTCGTTTGGCAATACACATATAGGATAAGATCTCATCATCTTACTTTGAGCGAGCACACGAACAAACACATTAATAGAACAGCTTATACTAGATATGTCAGTCTCGATCCACTTGAGCATAAAATGGCCAGTGTGGTTAGTGGTTAGGGGTCAGTTGTTAGTCGTTAGTGGTTAGTTGTTAGTTAACGGAAGGAAAAGCCAAAAACTCATGTGGATGGGTTGAACATGTCAAACGGGTCAAATAGTGACATATATTTTTTCTAGTCATATGTAACCCAATCATTGTTTGATCTAATCGGACGAAAGTGTCAGGTCGACCCAACTGTCCTAACATGACACATCCATTTTAGTTCTTTTTAAGATCTGACCCATTAACCAGTTCCCCCAGCCAACTCTAACTGGAAGGAACTTACCTAAAACAAAGACACCACAATGTCCTATATAAATGAAACTGATACAGAGTATAAAGCTTACCTGTTCAGCTCAAATACGCTTTCCATAACTGAGCGTCATCAGATGCTGCAAAATCATGCTCCTGTACCTCTAAAGAAAACAAAACTTGAAACATACACATGGTCAGATATAATCTTCTGAGACTATATCGGAACATACCAAATGCAGCAGAAGTGAGAATGCCCTTCTCACATTGTCCCGACATCAACTAACTGATGAAGAAGCAAGGTGTTCAAGCCAGTACTTTGGCCCTGAAAATGAACGGTATGCATCAAATAATATCCCAAAAAAGAACCCTTAATGACGCCTTATGGCACTAAGGGCTGTGGTAAAACCATCATATATTTCGAGTTATACCACATAATATTCATTAAATCCAGACCAAAGAAACATGTAAAATAGTTAGCGACATACAGAATCATAAATAGCAGAGTAGGCATAAACTAAAACAACCTCCTTAAATAACGTAAAATTTTGGTGAAAGCCTAGCTAATGAGCTCAAAAACCTTATTTTCATTCTCTATGTAATACACATGTTTCACTATAAGAGAAATGTGCATACGCTTCTTACAATTAGGTGAAGTGTATCAACAAAAAAAAATGAATTTTACCAAACGGTTTGCCTGTCACCTATCAGCATGACAACTACTAGATGCAGATATTAAGTTTTTTTATCATAATCAAATGCTCATCATTAGATATATGGAGTGACAAACGAAGGTCTGTTACCATTGTTTCCTTTTCCCAAGTTAAAGGTCCTGATGCATATAAAGCCTCCAATGTAGAACGATATGCATTCAACTCTTGTCTACGAATTTCATCCGCCCATGCCTCATCGGTGTCAGATTGATCAGTATCTCCATGGTTAATCTCTGCGCCTCCATGGTAAAACCCAGCGTCTTCATGGTATCCTGATTGACAAGTAGACTCCGCATCACTGTCATGACCTGTTCTACAATGCATATCATAGGGCTTAAAGCCATTAGTGCTACAACTACCACAAGAACTTACGGCACTATCAGTTTTGGATCCATTAATTCCGTTTATATTTTCCTTCCTGTCGCTATTATTAATAACATCATCTACCTTTTCTGTTGATGTTCCCAGCACTAGCGGGCGCCTACCCTCTTTTCCAGACACTCTGACCTTGAGTGGACGTTCTTCATTCTCCTCGTCTTGAGTATAACAGCAGGGTGATGCTCGTTTGCGCGTTTTAGAGGAAACAATACCCGACTCCTTCAAGTTGTGGTTGTTCTGATCATCAAAGCAGATATCTTTCAAGTTGAAATCCAATATCGCAGCATTTTCTTTAGGTAATACTCCACCATAATATCGTTTGGCACCATCAGCATCAACCCATTCACCGTTTTGATATGATAGTGGCACACGAAGTTCTGACTCGATGACTTCCAACTCTTCCAAAGACCCAACAACTCTAACAACTAGATAGCCGTCCCATGAACAATCTTCCAAAACAATTGCCATCTTCCATGAAAGATCGTGAAACACTTCAACTTGATCACCAGGAAGCCAACGTTCCGAAAGTTCCAATATAGGAGGACAAGGTCTAATAAACTTCTCTGATAAATGCTCCACATCAACCTCGTGAGTAAAACCAGGATAGACGTCGTAACTGACAGTGTAATTGTGGCCGTTCCTAGAAACAATCTCCGCACAGCGCCAAACATCGTTACAGAACTCGTCCTTAACTTTTACCTCCACTATACTTCCTATCTTGTAGTACTTCATGATTCTGAATATGTCTTTTCTTCCAAAATAAAGCCTGTTGATAAATTAAAATTATTGTATGATTAGTAACATATTATAAAATCCAACGAAATGTTTTTAGCAAACAAAAGCACGATATATATCCAATAACCAGTAGTTCCGTACGCTGATGATCAAAACAAATAACTAATTGCAATTCCAAGATAACAAACTATGTGAGGAATAACAGTTTGACATATCTAAAAGCCGATTATTAACAGGTAGAAAACATCAACAAATGCTCATGAAGATCTACGTCGCCAAGGAAACATAAAACACACATCACTTAATCGAAAAGTAATCCAAGTAACGGGAAAAAGAATCAAAACCTCAAACAAACGAAAAAACGATCCTAAAACAATACTAAAAACAATCAATCAATCAAAGTGGACATTAGAGATAATAATCTTATCTAGTAACTAATATAACAATCAAATCCATGAACTTAACACAAAACTAATCTAAATCCTAAAACAATACTAAAAACAATCAATTAATCAATACAGATAATCAAAAAATCCAAAATAAAACCATTATCATTAATCGAAAAGCATTCAAAAGCAAACATAAATTACAAACTTAAGAGAAAATATATACCTTAAGATGTGTATTTTTTTATATGAAAATTGGAAGCAAGAATAATATGAATTATGAAGGACTTGGATTTCCTGGAGAGGAGGTTATGAATTTCTTTTTTTTATTTTGGTTTTCTTTGTCCTTCAACTTTTGTAAACTTGTTAATTGTTAACTAGCATCTACCCGCGCGATGCAGCGACGGATACCCTGTGACTAAATTCTTCGATGTTATAATTCGTATTTTTTAATTATAATTTCTGGATCAATAGTTTGTATATAAAAACATGTCTTAAAGAACTTAATTTCAATCGAGAGATGTTATTACTTTTAACATTATATTATATTATATGTAACCATTTTTTTTACTTTACACATGATGTACAACATATAATATCAATGTAAAATAATATTTTTGTAAATATGTGTAATTTAATTTAAATATAAAATCTAAATCAGAGGCAAAATAAGAACTTTATTATTCCATCAAATTAACATTCCACTCTAAAAATAGTTGAACATATTTAATTTCTTTAAAACCATCATTCTGTTAGATCTTCTCTAAACCTATTAACCGCCACCACTACCCTCTATCTTTAATTTCTTCATTTCTGGTTTTAAATATTTTTTTGACGACTAAAAGTATACCCGTAGCGTAAATGCGTAAATGAACCTGACCTTTATTCCGTTTTCGAGGTGACAACGATGCTCGCATACCCATCGCCTCGTTAGGGTTTGGAGGACATCCAAGATCAACAGACAAAACTGACAAGGTTCGATCAAGGTTTATTATTTTAATGTTTTTTTAAGATTATTTTTATACTGTATACTATATTTTTTTTAATTGTCTTTCTTAATTTAGACTGTTGATGATCACATGGTTGCTCCACATGAGCAAATACTTGTTTTTAGGGATGGCAAAAGCGCCCGAAACTGATGGGGAAAACCGAAACCCGAACCGGTTGGGTCGGGTTCGGAGTCGGGTTGGCGGGTTTGGATACGGGTTCGGGTTTAAATATTCTTTTTTCGTAGGTACGGGTTCGGGTACGGGTTCTACTAATACCCGCTCCGTTTACCCATATCCGAATTCGTACCCGTTTACCCGAATCCGTACCCGCTTTTGTTGCTGTTTTATATAAAGTTCTACATTTGTGTGAAATAGTAGACGAAGATTGTTGAACGAATTGAATGATCATATTAGTTACATTTTGTGCATTAATATGTTTGTGATCAAGTATATTTGGATCTTGTAATTTTAAAATATAAACCATGATTTATTCGATATATTAAACCGCGTGATTAATATTTAAAAGTATTTTTTTATCTTCTAAACATTTAAAAATATATTAGGGTATTTTGGTTGTTTTCGAGTGTTTTTTATTAACATTATACACACAATAATGGCCGATGAAAATTTAATTATGGATACCGGATACCCGCGGGTAAAATCCGAAAACCCGATGGATAATACTAATCGGGTACCCGTCGGGTGATGGAGCGGATACGGGTACGGATATTATAAACGGGTGCGGATGCGGGTTCACTAAAACCCGACCCAAACCCGACCCGTTGCCATCCCTACTTGTTTTGGTTAATATAGGGTTATGATTCATATCTTTAAAATATGCTTTAAATGATTCTTCAATAAATTAATTAATAAAAGTATCAAATGTGTAACCAACGTCATAAAATGTGAGGTTCACTTTTATTGGCAATTGTATCTAGGGTTGAGCACGGCAGACTCAAAACCGAATCATGCTTTCATGCAAAAATAGAGATGGCGTTTTTTTAAATAATCCTCAATTTCTTTGGGTTCTTTTGATTAAAGCTATCCATGGGGATAATAGAGATGCGTCCTCTTTTTATAAACATGTTCGAGATCAAAGGGTATGGGGCAAAATTGTTAGATCTATTAATTACATGCACGAGAAAGGTTTTGTCCCTTATTCGTTTCTTCAAAGACGAGTTAACTATGACAGTTCCACTAAGTTCTGGCTTGATAACTGGATAGGAGGTTCTCCTTTTAAAAATCAGTTCCCGCGCCTTTTTCGTCTAGTTGTGAATGTTAATTGTTCTATCAGTGATTGTTGGAACAATGGTTGGACTTTCGCCCGATTACAAGTGGAACAAATGTTGCTCACCTTGGTAATCTCCTTAATTTGTTGGCCTCTTGTTCGCTCTCTATCTCTGAAGACAGATGGTCGTGGTCTATAGGATCACCTTCCTTCATGGTTCATAACACGTGAGTTCATATTAATAAAGGTTCTCTTCCTGATGGGGTATTTCTACTAGGTGGAACCGTTTCCTCCCTTAGAAGACCAACATCTTTATTTGGCGTATGCTCCTTGACCGTCTCTGTGACAACTCGGGTTTTGACTCATTAATAAAAACATATGTATAAAGTAAAACACACAAAAACCATAACTCAAAACCAAATTCGATTCATTTAGCATGAATAAAACCAAAAATAACATAATCGTACAATTTTGATTTCAAAATGCGTTTTGCGATCAAATGCGATTAAGGTCCCAATGGCCATTACGTAATGTGATTGCTAAAGCAAATTACGACACATTCGTATTAAAAAGAGTACAAAAAATATTTATACATATTATATTTCACCAAATACCAAGTAAATGTAATAAATTTATAAAATAAAAAAATTACTTAAACTACGATGAGCTAAATTATAAATTTAATCAAAGTTAAAAATTCTTTTAGAATTTGTTTATTTATGAAATAAGCTCTTATAATTAAGTTAATACTCAAATTAACTATAAGTCGCTTATATGAATTCATTTAAAAACACATTTTAATAAAGCTTTAAAAAGCTTGATAAGAGTTCGAGTCAAGCTATCAAAAGCTTGAGTTTGAGTTTGATATATGTTTCAAGCTATTTTTTAAGCTTGAGCTTGATAAAAGCTTGATTTGATCGAGATACATTTGAGCTCAAACTCGAGTTGCTTGATAAAAGCTTAGCTTGGTTGCAGGCTAATTGTATTAACATACATTATATGCTGAGTAATAAGATTCAATGTGTTAGTTACTGATGAACAATGGCCGTCTTACACATGTGATCATTAAGAAACTTTGCAACCTAGGCATCTTTTTAGATTCCTTCACCATAATAACATGCTGAGTAATAAGATCAGTTGCTTTTCCTGCGGTTCCAGTAGTCACTACAACAGGTTCCTCAAGTACTTCCTAGCTAGCCTCTCAACAGCAGTAGGCATAGTTGCACTAAACATATAAGTAGTCTTATATATTCTCTTCCCATCAAGCTCCGGTTGTAGTAAAATACGACCTTTTAGAAAAAAGAGCGTAAAAACGGTAAGTATTAAGTGATGATTTAGGAAAATTAAGCACTTATGACCCTAAAGTGTGAAAGATCGTTTCTCAAGGAGGTATATGTGTGTTACTAAAATGTAAATGATTTGAGATTAATATGAGAAAGAAGGGATGAGAAATTAGAATGACGGATACGTGAAAATTATTACTACGACGACTAAATTAAAAACCGTAAAAAGTGCTAAAATAAAAATTAATTCTAAAAATTCCCAAAAAATTACCAAAAATCAAATTAAATAAACTAAGAGTTTACAAATGATCAAAACTTTTTCAAACCTTTTAATTAATTAAATATTAATTTTTAAATGATAATTAAAGCCCTAAAAATCCAAATAATTATTAAGAAGTCCAAATAAAGATTTTTCACTTTGTAAACCTCTTAAATGACTTAAAAAGACTAAAGACTATTTTTATAAAATTTTAAACTAAGGAAAACTATTTTTAAATGATTAAAAAACTATTAAAATAATTCTAAAAATTAAGAAAATGATGCTAAAATTAATCTAAGAGTTTTAGAAATTCTATTTTAATGTATTGGTCCTAAGAAAATTATAAAATTTGCAAAAATGTGAAAATGAAATTTAATAGTAAAATAATATTAAAATAATACTAAAAATCCCAAAATTATAAAAAATTCTAAAAACTTGCAAACTAGTTTATTTTAACCTAAATAATCAGAAAATGAAAGTGAAATTACCAAAATACCCCTAATGGGCTAAAAACAAAAACAGTCCAAATGAAATGGGCTTTTTGGCCCAATAAGATCAAACTCAACCAAATAAGCTGAAAATCACCAGTCTGACTCAAAGTTTGATTTTAAGCACAAAGTCTAAAGGCCCAAAAGCTGAACATGTGCTTATCACAGCTTAATAAGTCAACAGCTTATTCTTAATGGGCCTTTTGGCCCATTAAGCTATAAGCCAATGCCATAAGCTCAGATTTGACACACAACCTTCTTTTGAGATGCCTAAGAGATTTGTGAAAAGAAATTTCAAATAAGCTCAACCAATAAGTCAGAAATAAGCAAAGTAAGTTTTCACTAAAAGACAAAATAGTCGACTTGGAGTTCTAGACCACCTCAGACTTTGAAATAAGTTGCAAAAGATTCTAAATGACTTAATTAAGACAAATCAACAAAGAAAAGTTCAATAAGCCAAGCCAAATAAGCAGAATAAGCTGATAAGCACTTATGTAAATATCAAAGTAGTTGGTTTTCTAGTCAAAGCTCAAAGTCAACCCCTCAAATGCTCTAGTATAAACAAATGGGTCAAATAAGTAACACCTATTACAAATTCAAAGTTGTTGCAGGTTTAAATAAGCTAGAACAGGTTATTTTTAAGCACAAGGTGAAATAACACTAGCAGTAGGGGAAAGGAGTTCCCACTGCTTTGAATATTTGACTTACTTCTTTAGAGAGATCCAGTTGGATTCAATGGAAAACAAAGGCACCCTTGTAATCAGTGGATCGCAAGGAGTCAATATCAACAAAGAAATCACAATATGGTTTAGCCAATAAGCACAGAATAAGCAAACAATCACCAGATATGATACAGACTTGGAAAATAAGTAGTTATGACAAAATAAGTAGATTAAGCATGAATAAGCCAACCAAAATGAACCATATGCATACACAAGCTATAATAAAGTCCAATAAGCACAAATAAACTTGTTTCAACCACTGGATCAAAGATTAGAAGCAGATTCAAGCACAATCAGTTACTGATGAACAAAGGTTATTATCCAAAATCCTTTTGCTGATCTATTTGACCACCAACCCAATTTCGCCCTCAAATCCATTTCCCTGGTTATGTTAACTAAAACTTAGCACTTGTTAACCCTAGTCCACCCTTAGATCTAGGTGTCCCCAAAATTTTAGCCAAATATTCCAAGTAAAACAGATTTTATGGTCCTTTGATTGATTTGGGTGTTTAGACCCTCAAAACTTGCAGATAAATGACCCAATACACCAGATAAACAAATACCACCAACAATCAACAACAAACAACCACTCAAGTTGCCTTAAATCCTAATAGATCAGTTAACCCAAACAACCCTTTGGAATCTGATTTCTCAAATTTTCAAAGGATTGTTATGTTTTAACCCTCAAATCAGGATCTAATCAACCCTAACAACAATAATCAAACCTCAGAAACACAAATCAACCACAAATATTCAGATTCACAAACAAATTTGCAAAATCACCCAAAATCATGCAATATTCAGAAAATATAAAAGGGAGAAGAGATTCAAACCTCCAAAATGTACATCCACACTTTGGATTGTTTGAGCTTAGGTGCTAGCAAGAACAAGCACCAGCTTCCACAGCTGCTAAGAAGAACAAACACAAAAGTGAGCTCAAAACAGATTATCCTTTGATTTTTGAAAACAAGTGTTTTAAACCTTAAAACCTTTTCTCAAAATCAATCAAACATGTAAATGGAACTCAGATCTTAGCTAATCAAACACCAAACTTTCATAAAATACAACAGAGAATTCAATATTTTCAGAAAACTAACTTTTATTTCATAAAAAGGAATTACAAAGAAATTAGATAAAATCTAGAACAAGGCTCTCTCACATGTTGAGGAGTCCTTATATAGGCCATAAGGGCTGAGATTACAATGAAAACCCTAGCTAAGAAGTCCCTAAAATGCCCTTGAATCCTTCTAGACGTTTGTTGTTGTTGAGCTATCCAAAATGATCCTGAGTGTTCATTTATGCTTTGGGGCCAAGTAATGAGTGTGAGTCGTTGATTTGGCCACGTGGCATTCCTTGGAGAGGAAGTAGTCACATGATTGGTGGACGGGTTTGGGTGTGGGGTCCTTTGGTGAGTGGGGATTGGGGATTTTTTTGTGGGATGTGTTTCTGGGCGTGTGAATTAAACGTGGGTATGGGTAATTGATTTTTACCCTTTGTTTTAAGTGAAGGTAAAACTGTGTTCTTGGGGTGAATAGTAACTTCATTTGATCCGGTTTTGGTGGAGTGTGTATGTGTTTGGCGCAATTTGTTTTTGAATGTTTCACTTGCACACTTTTGGCCCTCAGTCTTTGGAAAGTATTGTAAATCAAGTTTATTTTTTAAGTAAACTCGATTCCTTTGTTATTTGAAGTTTTAGGATTTAGGTTTTGGCCACAAAAAGTTTTGGAAAGGATTTTTAGGGCTTTTAACACTTTGGCATATTTACAACTTCAGTCCTTTTGATATTTAATCCATTTTAAAAGGACTAGAAGTGTAATATTCTTGAACTTCAAGGGCTTCTTTGGATCTTGGACTTTATGAAGGACCATTATTGACAATTTAGTATTGTTGAGGGACTAAATTTGCCAATTCTTCAATCTTAGAGGACCTTTTTGTAATTTTGACAAACTTAAGGGACCAAACTTATAATTATGAATACACAAGGGTTATAAGTGTCATTTATTCATAAATGAGGGCTCAATATTGTACATCTTCAAGTCTTCAAGGGTTTATCTTTGATATTTCATAAACTAGGGCCCGGTTCATTGTGCGGCTTCATTTCTCGTGTTCATTTTTCCTTGTTTCTTGTAATCTTTTGTATTTTTCACGATATTCATACCTGAAATACACAAGTAAACAAACACAAGCATATATATGGTATTTTATTATATTTTTGTGTATTTAAAGCCCGAAAAGAACGATGAGATCATGTATAAATGCCATCTCATCACTCCCCCATACTAAACCATGTGCCCTCACGCAATGCTAGAATAAAGTATCTAAGCATCTCCAAAATTCAATAATATTAACCTAATTGAAAAGTAAAAGACTTGCAATAATACTACGAAGATGTGTAAAGACATAATGTATGATTTTCATCACGTGAGTGACTTTTAGGGTCAATGAATAGAAACAAGTGAATGTCCCATAGAGTAAAGTTCGTCATCCTTGATTGTCATACATTCCATGTTAAGTGCAAATACGAAATCATTGTTGGTACAAGTCACAATGCTAACACTACTCATACGTTCAAATTGTGTAATACTTTTTCTCCCCGCAATCCTAGTTATTATGAAAGGAAATGGGTTTCTAGAATTTTTTAACTATTTGTCATGGATCACAAGTGATTCATATTGACTTATTTGAGTATTTATTAGTCCAAAAATAAACTAGCACGATTTAATTGATAGTTAGCCGAAGAACAAAATCTTTTAAAACGGCTTCTCGAGTATCTCCTTAAGTTCATATCTTAACATAAATCGTTTCACGATTTGAGACATTTCTCGGACCGATATTTGGCATGTACTTCATACTTCAAATCTTGGGAAGACGTTCTTGAAATTATGGTCTTCTCTTCATATTTTGGAATTTCTTCACTTGACGTTTTTGAGGGATTCTTTATACTTGGACCACGACTTCATCATTTTTCTTCAATCTTTATTTTGGATTTTGATATACAACTATCCGCCTCCTTTTCGGACTTGGATATATTTATCCTCATACCTTGTAAGGGTCTTTTTGGATAGACTTTCTCCATGATTTTTAGGGTAGTAATTGCTTTTCGTCGTGTGTCTCGATCCTTCATATTGATTTAAGACAAATGATACTTCACATTGTGAGAACCCGTACTTTCCCCAGCATTATTTTATTCTTTTTATTCGTGCTTTTTGAATTTTCCAACGTATTACGTCTTCTTGAATACTTTATATGTAAATCCTGATATTTTTAAATTATACTTTTAAGTATTATTTTGTTCATTGACAATGATTCATATGGAATTATAAAAATTTTATTTTATTTTTCCATATTTAATTTAAATCAAAGTTTTTGATTTAAAATCACCCGCGTGCGTTTTACAACAAGTTTATTCAAAAACAATGTACAACGAGAATTCCTAGTGATCGTGATACCGACGGATGCCCAAAAGTTTACGTTTATTTATCGATTGTTTTGATAAATAATATTTTCGACGATTTCGTTTTAATTACGTATTAAGTCGTGTCGAGAGTCGTATAATCATTATTGTAACTTTTGAAAAGTATTTTTACGAAACCCGAGCCCCGTAAATATTTTCAATATTTACCAATAACCATTTTCTATCCTTTAAAACTATTAATTGTTTTTAAGTCCACAAGTTTCAAAGTTGCCAATATTGGTCCCTCCACTTACCTAACCATATATAAACTAAATTTTCTTACACTTTACACACATACATTCATAAAAAAAAAACTCACGTCTCTCTCCCCACCCCACCCTTTGCCGTCACCTACACCACCACAAAACACCCTCAAATTTTAATTTTCAAGCATGATCTAATCAAAACAAAAATAAGACCACCTCTTAGAATCTTCATGTGATTCTAATGATACTAAAATCACCCACATGCATCAAGTTTTCACAAAGTTATAATTTCATGGTTGTATGATGATTAATCATCATGCATGTGTTATTTTGGTAGGATTATGTCATTTTAATCCTTAAAAGTCTTGTTTTCTAATCTTTGATTTTGTTAGATTTTACATGCAAGTGTTTTTAGAGGTGTTTGGTTGATAGGAATGATAGTATAGTGATCCTAGGGGTATGGGAATGATTGGTTTTGAGTGAAAAATGGATTTGTCTTGTTTTCTAAAAAGCTATTTTGGGACGGCATGTGTTAAACAGATTTTTCGTGGGTTTAAGGTCTGTGAAAGACTGATATTATTTGAAATTGTTGTAGAGTTTTCCGATAAGATCGTTTTGGTATAAGATAGAGCTTATAACTCATCACGAGTCAAAAGTTATGCTAGTTTTAGTTTTCGTGTACCGGGAGACGCAAGTCGGCACAATCCGAAATTGTGGCTGATTTTGGGTCGACTCTCGGGGACTTTAGGCTTGGTTAGATTAATGTATCTACTGGTTTTCAAAGTTTACAAACTGAGTTTGATGAGTCTAGTAGTGGTTTCAAAAGTCGGATTGTCGAGTCTGTACTTTTAAAGCGGTCCAAACGGTTTTACAAAACAAGTGCACAAATCTGTCCTAAAATTTGGAGTCGAGTAAAGTGTCGAGCTGATGGATTTTAAAGTGTGAACTTTGGTTCAAATTTTGGTGAGGTCTTATACAGGTTATAAGTGACCTTGACACCAATTTTTATCTAAAACGGACAAGTCTAGATAGGGTAGATCGGTGTGTACATTCGGGGTGTACTTGCTGATTTTTATTTTGGACACATAGTTCAATGTTTGTGTTGCGTGAGTTTGAGTATTCATCATCGGACATGATGACTTACTCAAGTGCTTAGTCATTATATAAATGACTTAGCTACTGGTCCAAATAAGGGTAAAGGATAGTTTGACTTGCGTTGACTTGGCGTCGTATGACGGATCATTTTCAAGTGTTCAAGTGTTTTAACGTGTAATGTTGGAATAAATGGTTAGTACGAATTCATTTGGTTCGTGTCAATGGTTTTAAAACATGTATACTTTGAAAACATTTGAGTCATATTGTATTTGGTATATATATCGATATTGAGTTCGAGTCTTAACGCGCGCCTTATTGTGATAGGTTGCGGTTTTCGTGTTTCCCCGGGCATCCATATCGTCGGTGATCGTCTCACTACATTTTTTCTACTCAGTTGCTGAGTACCGTGATTGACTTACCTCGTGGCTAAGGTGAGTTCATAGCCCCTTTTTACTTGTACATGGTTTCTAAACACGGGGTGAGATTTTACATGGTGGAACACAACCATTAAAAACTGTATGCTATCCAGAACATGTATGATTTTCAGGTTTTCGATATTATTATTGCTTTTAGTCTAGCCTTGAGTTTCCTCTCCCGATCATGAACCGTTAATTTTCTGGTGTGCATTGCGCGAAGCGCGAATGTTGTGGGTGGATCCATCGGGATTGACTATCCCCGTCCCGATTACCTTGACGCACTAATATTCGTTTATTTACTTGAGTATTTAGGCTGAATACTCCCTAAAGGAAGTTACACTGAGTTAAGCTTCGGTTCATGAACTGAACAGCAATAATAATGACTTTGGACTATGGTTGACGTATATAACCATACTCCATACTACTTGTTTTACAAATGAATGCTTGTGTTCCACATTCTTATTACTAAACCTATGAATATCACTCAACTTTATGTTGACGATTTTACATGTTTAATCTCAGGTATTATTACTTAGCTTTGCTTGGATGGGAGCCCACAGGATATTATCGCAGCTTGGAGATTTTTGTGATGCTTTTGAAAGATTGGTTTTATATAAACTATCAGAAGTTTATTTAATATTTTGGGCAACTTTATGTTATAAATCGAGACGAAATAATATAATTTTCCGCTTTTAAAACTATGGGACCTATGTTTAAAAACTCTGACCTTTTATGATGTAATGTACATGTTTTTATTTCGTCAGCTTTGTATGAACTGTAATTCATTGTTTCTTGTACTATGACGTGTTACCCCCTCGTTGCCTAGTTGTTCCATGTCAGATTTTGGGGGTCTCACAGATTGGTATCAGAGCGATGGTTACAGGGAACTGAGTCATTTTTCAAAAACTTAGTCTATAACCGAAAGTTCAAATATTTTATTGTTCCTAAGTGTCAAACACAGAATCTGCCATTGTTGTTCGATATCTTTGCGGGTAACTCTCTAATCCTTATTACTTACGTTTAATTATCGTTATAGTATTTCATCTCTTGACTACATGTTGAAATATTACGTTACCATGATGACGATAATTACTTTGTCTTTTCAAAGCCTTTGTGCTTCATGAATTATTATTGGTTGTTACCGTGATTTCATCTGCTCTTACTGTATTTCTGGAATTCTTGTTCTTGTGAACTGATCTGGTTACGATGATTTTTACATTGTTATGACGTTACATACTTGTATTTAGAGCGCGTATGCTGCCGACTTTTCATACTCATTTTTCTGAGTACTATTGCTATTCATTTATGCGTGATACGACTGATTTCATATGCTCGTTCGTTTGGAATCATCTGTTTTTCTCGACTCGCTGTTACATGTTGTGCATACTCTCGAGATACCATTGTTCGGGATGGAATAAGTGTTGTTCTCGACGAAACTCCTGATTTTCATTTTACTACCGTGCATGTTGCTTTCATTGTTTATTCCTTTAAGATATCTATTTAGATATCCAATTTGCTTGTCGACCATTTGTGAATTGGATGACTTGAAAATAGTCTATAGACCATTGTGTAGCTCAATGTGTCTCCCAGAAAGACTAAAGGACGTCGTGTGAGTCACACATCTCGAAGAATTCGTTGAATCAGTATTGGATAATATCGTGAGTCTTCGTAATCTTGATTGACCTTTACGTCACCGTTTTACACGACACTTGTACATGGATTACACCTTATTTCATCGACCATTCTACGTTTCGACTTCGACTTACAACATCCGTTGTACCTTGAACACATGATCATCATTTATTATGTGACAAATGTTTGGAATACGATCCTATTTGTATCCTCCCTTTTTCATTAAACCTCCTCGCCTCAGGAGTGTGACTTGTTAATATTTTGTTTCTTTCTCGGTATGTCTTGTGATTTTGGAAAATCACGCCGCCAGGAGACCTTTTCTGCATTGCATCTTGCAACCGAAGACACGGATGTCATGCGTTGTTTTTTATTTCTTAGATTTTCGTTGGCATTCTTAAACCATTTCCATACTGTGTTTTCTTTACATGACTAATTATACAGTTTATCTTCTTTCGTCTTTGTGGAATCCACAAGTCTTGTGTGTACATTAATTTTGGGATATTATGAAATTGGATTTAATTTCAAGCTGTGTCAAAAAATATACTTTGTACAGAAACTTTACAGGGAATTTAACACTGTCGAGAAAATATTTTTATAACTTTAGACATAAAAAATATGCTTCTACTTGTTGAGACGTCCGTTTAGGACATAAAATTTGGCCAATAAACATTAAAATCGAGCAGGTTATGCTCATTTGAGATTGTGAAAATTTAAGAACTTATTCTTGCGTAGTTCTAAAATATCGTTTTGCTGACAGATTTAATGCAAGGGCATTTTCGTCCATTTTTATTCCGTTTTAAGTCTCGGGTAAAACTAGAAAGTTGTTCAAAATATTGTTTTACATCGAAATGCATTAGACTTTGAGTCTTAGAATATCGTTAGAGAGTTAATTGGTCGGGTCAAACCCGAAAGTCAAAGTTGA
This sequence comes from Glebionis coronaria, assembly GCA_025667525.1. NCBI lineage: Eukaryota > Viridiplantae > Streptophyta > Magnoliopsida > Asterales > Asteraceae > Glebionis > Glebionis coronaria. The sequence goes on from CM046874.1 coordinate 701,289,390, forward strand.
CTAAAAAGGTCAAAACTTATAGAATTTAAAAATATGTTTTGAAGCGTTTTTAAGTTCGTGTGAGCTCGTAAAATTGTAGCTAATAATATTTTACAACCATGAAACATTGATTGTGTTTGAAAACGTTTACAAATAGTAACTTGAGCTCGGACATACATAAATCTTGAACCTTTAGAAATCAAGTGATTTGACAAACTGATGTTCTACTTCCTTAAAAGTGTATTTTTGTCAAATAAATTACGATGTGCACACCTACGGATTCCTTTATCCTTTCTTTTATATATGACTTATTTGTCATTCTACATTGTCTTTCTTTACTTTTATCGTACCACTGATTTGGATCGAGGTTGAAGTTCTTGCTTTCGTATCGTTCGTTACCATTTTGACACGTGTCTCTTGACGATTTCGGCTAAACCTCTTGAAACCTTATCACCTTGTAACCATTTCGTTGACTGTCTTGAACTACTCCTTATTTCCCTCTTGTAACCCACTCGCTACTTTATAAACTATTGTCATGTTACCATATAAACTCAAACTGGTCTTGTTTGCGAATCATTTTACAAAAGGTTTCATTTGGGCTTTCTTAAATAATTGAATGCTATCTTATAAAATTAATTTATATTAATTTTACAATGTATTCTCACAAATTGTTCTACCTTGGGTCTTGTAAAGAATCTTGTAACATTACTGTTGTTGAATTAAATATCTAGCCAGTAACTTATTGGCAAATAGTTTCATAAACTATTTTGATTTCTGTTTTTACAAATGGCATTATATACATATTTTAAATAATATGACCTGTAATACTGGTTTGACGAAGCTGAGCATCACATTGCTAGTCCTAAATTATGCATGGCCTGATCATCTATGCCTAATTTAGAAGGAGCCATGCAAGGCCGAATAGTAGTCACCTTAAATATTTAACCAAGAGTCAACTTTTTAGTTATGTTTCTTAAAAGTTAGATAAAATAAAAGTTTTGAAAACTTTTACATCTTATGCGAGTAACACCAATTCGTGACATACACTTATGAACCCTTATCTTTTCTTGAACAAAGTACATGCCTCAAGCACAGATTTCCTTACTCGACGATCTTTGTTTTACCTGTTACCTCATCATCCTCATGATGCAATTTTCGTTACCATTTGCTTAAATTCTTACCATTTGATACCAGACTTGAAGTTTCAACGTTGTTATGCTTCTCTGATCGATCTTCTCTATCTATCTTGGTATAACTATGAAACGTCTCTGGACGCGATTAATGATTTACGTCTGGACGTGAACGATGATTTCGTGTAATTGTCATGATGTGTGTTAGACTTTGTCGTCTTGAAATTCATTCGTGTGAATCATGTGTTGATTTCGCCTTTCATTGCTAATGTTTACATTTTACTGAATTTACTCTCAATCGACTTCTTAAGAATTTTCTTTGATTCAAAAATTTATTGTGTGGCTTTTCTCTTTCGATTGTGTATCGACCAATGAGAACTTAATAAGCCGTTATTGGTGATATCAACCACACTCGTGAATTAATCATTGCTAGAATCCTTTGTTTCTTATTATTTTTATTATCATCGACGCATCTATTCGATCATGTTCGTTAAGAGTTGATACGACTTCTGTTTTATTCCCTCGTGCTATTGCTTGTATACTAATTGTTGATCGATATTCATTTCATAATCGTTTGCTATTTTGTCACTTTCTGAAAACCAGAAACTGTTACGTGTTTATCATTTGATACCTTAAACACTTTATTGAATTTCTAAAAATTATTATTAATTTTTAAGAACATTTAATACATTTTACCAAATGTTTAAATTGTCAAAATACCCATTTCAAGTTTAATATCGAATCTGTACATCCACTTGGGTAAATTTATAACTTATGTTTAAACAGTGTCAAGTTGTATCTTTTAAAGTAATTGATTTTATCATACTTTACTGTCAACCTAATGAAATTATTAAATTTATTTATAATTTCTAACGATTATTCTAAATAACTTGGAAAATCTGATTTTTTTCCTAATGGTAACGATAAACCTGAGTTTTTAATGATAATTTCATGTAGTCACCCGAAAAGCTCTTAAGCTGATCAAAATAACTATTTGAACTGAGTTACTTTTGCTTCAAAAATCCTGATCAAGAAAAAGATATAGCAACACCTTACTCACCAAATATAAATAGTTTGATTTTAAATCACTACACCTTGTAAATTTTCTTTTAATAAAGAAAACATTTAAAACTAAGTTTTAAAGTAATACCAAAATACTAGACAACTTATTGTGACAACTTGTATCTTAAATGATCATATGTTATTCATTTTTTTCCCTTCTATTTCTCTTGTGACTAGGTTGCTACGTTTTAAGATTGTCATGTTTTACAGTTGCACGATTTGCGACCCCTTGTTGATTTACAATCTTGGTTCATTTTATCGCACTTTGCCTGTTTAAGCGATTCTTGTTGGAGTATGCTCGTGTCATAATAAATAATTATATGGCTAGACACATGTGAGCCTATGAGGTCACACACATATACACAGATGTACCACTTAAATAAATCATATGTATTGTATTTACGGTTTTAATATAACCTACGTAACTTGGTTATTATACATAAAATCATTAATTTGAAAAGCCCATTTTATAGGTCCAACTTGAACCGCTTTTTAATGACAAATTTATGTCACACGTTTTGTTTTTAAAACAAATTGATACACATTGATTTTGTCTTATCAATGCATTAAAAGACTTGATATGCGTTTGTATATTCTGATGGATATATACACACAAAGTGACGGCACACTTTGGGGTGATTTTGAAAAATGGTTTTCAATTTATAAATGATTTTAATCTTGTTTTACGTACTAAGAAACTAATTTACGTAACACGGGTTATATAGACTAGCATCTATTTGGTATACAAGGAAGTGTAGTGTGGTTACATTATAGAGGTGATCTACTTTGATCACTTGGTTTCTTGGATAGATCGTGTGGTGATTGTCTCCGATTGATCTTACCGAACCACGTTACAAAGGTATACTTTTATCTTCCCTTTTTTATTGATTAATCATATGACTCTATGGATCCGTTCATAGGTGCTTGTTCCGCTGCGTTTGATTATTTATAATATGTTATTAATTATATTCAGCCCCTATAGTGGTATCAGAGCCATCATAGATGTCATATGATTATCGGGTATGCGTAAAAATGGCTAAATATGAGTGTTTTTGCGGGATTTGTTAAACCAATATTAAAACAGCCCCTATGGCATTATTTTCGTGGCATTATAGACTTTTAGGAGGTCTTATAATCTGTTTTTAATGATCTCATAGTCACGGTTTACGCATACTTAAATGGGTTTATTACGGGTACGTGTAAAATGACCTAAAACGCGTTTTTTGGAACGATCCTTGAATCGGGTTTTAAACAGCCCTAATGACCATGTTTACTGTAAATATATGATAATTACAAGGTTTATAAAATGTGGTTTTAAGGTCCTAAGGTCATTGGTTACACGCACCAATCGGGAGTTTAATTAATTGTTGATTATTCTTTCGATTTTGTTGGCTAACAAGTGTTTTTTGTTGTTTAATTTTATTTCCATGGAAAATACATGCATGTTTAGCCATGGACTTAGCCAACACCTTGTTATATTCAAAATCTTATGGTATTATTATGTTTCGTATGCAAAGCCGATGAAAACCTAGACCAATTGTGACATGTTGTGTGTTGATTTGCATTTAATTTCAGTTTTGGGGATTTGCCATTGTTTCGGCTTCATTAATATGTTTTTGATGTTGGTTATAGCCATTGTTTGGGCACTTTACAGTAGGTTAATGATAGGTTAAATTTTGTTAGTCATAAATCATTTGTAACCGATGCTTGGATGGGAATGGCTAAAGAATTAAAGACATATTGTGAAATTCGGAGCTATTGAGTGACCTGCACTAAAACGTGATTTCTCGGAGTTCTATAAGGAGATAGAAGCCCAAATTTGGTGTGCTGATTCACAACTCATGGGCCTTCAAAAGTCTCAACTGGACCTCAGGCTAGGGAAGACTCATTCTATGGGTTTTGGGCCCTAGAAGTCGACTGAATGTTTTAGGCAGATTTGGGCCTCATGTTCATTTTGGGTTCTACTTGCTCTTGATGGTCTTGGAGCAAGTGGGAGCCCACTTTGTGGTTATGTTGACTTACCCTTAGTTGACTTCTTGGTCCTCGTGATGGCTCACGAGATCAAGCATAGGTTTTTCATCGGTTTGAGGCTTTGCATACTTGTGGTTGTGTGGTTGCTTGTTTGCTTGATATCTTGATATTACTTGCAAATGTTTTTATAAAAACTTGAAACCAATCACAAACCATTTATAAAACTAAAATCCTTGATTTAGTTTAAAGTTTAAATATGATTTAAAACTAAAATCTTGTTTTTCATAATAACTCTTAATGTGTTATGAATGTTATGACTTATGTATTGTCTTATCTAATATTAAATCCATTTAGGTTTTATATTAGTATTTAAACATGGACAACTTGACACGCATAAATTAAAACAAGATTAGACTTAAGTTAAGAAATGTTTTTAACTTGTGCTACGATGGATGAATGCATGCTTCTTCGTACACACTTTTTGATTTGTAAATCAAACTTTTATACCCGTCTAAAATTTAAGTCATGCCGTCCAATCGTTTGAGATCACTTGCAATTACTTTTTGCATCTTGTGAGACGGATGCGAATTGTAACCCAAGGTGATTATTATCTATGCGTGAGACCTAGACTTATTCTCGCATGTTCTCAAATTGGATGACTTAATCGGTTAAGTGGTGAGACCTTGACCGAGGCAAGGATGGGACTAAACATGCCAGTTTAACATTTTGTGAATTGTTCACTTATGTTATGAGTCCCATAAGGATCTAAGAATTGCACATGGTTTGCAATTGATGAACGTCATCTACCTATTGAATCTATCATTGCTAGCAGATCAACTGATGTGATGGTAGAACCTCAATGAGGATCTTAGCCTTTTCGTAAAATTAATTGATTTTATATAAACTTGGGTAGTTAATTTTTAAAGGATTAATTATTGAAAGTACTAAAATGTTGAACTTTGTTTATTTTGTAGATGGCAACGAATCAATCCATTAACAATCAAATCAGATCAATTCTCGATAAGGAGAAATTGAGTGGTACAAACTTCCTTGACTGGTTTCGAAATCTGAGGATTGTCCTCAGATCAGAAGGAAAGTTGCACCACTTGGAAGAGGCCTTACCTGAAGCACCTCCTGCTACTGCCACCGTTGCTGTTCGCAATGCCCATACTAAAAGGGTTGCTGAACAACAAGAAGTGGCTGGCTTAATGTTATGTAGTATGGTCCCTGAAATCCAAAAACATTTGGAAGACTTTACTGCATATGACATGATTGAGGAACTCAAGACGATGTTCCAACAACAAGCAGAACAAGAACTCTTTGAAACGGTCAAAGCGTTCCATAACTGCAAGCAGGAGGAGGGCCAATCTGTCAGCACTTATGTGTTGAGAATGAAAGGCTACCTTGATCAGATGGACCGACTTGGCTACCCTATGCCACAAGTCTTAGGAGTGAACTTGATACTCACTTCACTTTCCAAAGACTATGATCAGTTTGTTCAGAACTATCATATGCATGGCATGGGGAAGACTATACCTGAACTGCATGCCATGCTGAAGCTTGCAGAGAAGGGTATGCCCAAGAAATCTCCCTCTGTTCTTGCTATCAAGAAAGGTCATATCCAAAAACCGAAGCCACAAGCTAAAGGAGGCAAGGGTAAGAAGTTCAAGGGAAAAGCCACTATGGTTCATGACCCTAAACGCAAGTTCCCCCACCTGGCAAAAAGGAGCATCCTGCTAAGGATGTAGAGTGTCATCACTGTCATGAGATTGGACACTGGAGAAGGAATTGTCCTTACTACCTGGCAGAAGTGGACAAAAAGAAGAACAAAGCCAGCACGTCCGACACATCAGGTATCTTCATGATAGAACTCTACTCATTCCCTAAAACTAATACCTGGATATATGACACTGGTTGTGGTACTCACATTTGTAATACTATTCAGGGGCTTAGAGGGATCAGAAAGTTAAATAAAGGCGCTTTGGACTTGCACGTGGGCAATGGCAACCGTGCAGCTGTCGAAGCCATAGGGAGCTATGATCTTATCCTCCCTAGTGGAATGATTCTTGTACTAGACAATTGTCATTTTTCACCCTCTATTACTAGAGGAATTATTTCTCTTTCGCGTTTATGGGATAATGGTTTTTCACATAAATTTACTGATTATGGTACTATTCAAGTTTCCAAGGATAATGTATTTTATTTTAATGCTATTCCTCGTGATGGAATTTTTGAAATTGATATGCATAATCATGTATCAAATGAGGGTTCTATTTATACTTGTAGCAAAAAGAAGTCCAAGCACAACTTGGATTCTACTTTTCTATGGCATTGCCGACTTGGCCATATAAACAAGAAACGCATTGCGAAGCTGCAACATGATGGGCTTTTAAAGTCAACTGATGATGAATCATTTGATATATGTGTATCTTGTATATCTGGCAAGATGGCAAGAAAGCCTTTTACTCATGCAAGTGAAAGAGCTGATGATCTTCTTGGACTCATACATAGTGATGTATGTGGTCCATTTAGAACCACGTCTAGAGAAGGAGCTAACTACTACGTTACATTTACTGACGACTTCAGTAGATATGGTTATGTTTACTTGATTAAACATAAACATGAAGTTTTTGAAACGTTTAAAACCTTCCAAAACGAGGTAGAAAATCAACTCGGGAAGACAATCAAAGCACTTCGATCTGATCGAGGAGGCGAGTATTTAAGCCTTGAGTTTTTAGATCATCTTAAGAGTCGTGGGATTGTCTCACAACTTACTCCTCCCTATACACCACAACATAATGGGGTGTCAGAGAGGAGAAATTGAACCTTGCTTGACATGGTTCGATCAATGATGAGTCCAACCACTTTGCAAATGTCCTTTTGGGGCTACGCTCTAGAGTCTGCTGCACACATACTCAATATGGTTCCAACTAAGAAGGTTGATAAGACTCCATATGAAATATGGCACGGGAAAGTCCCGAACTTGTCTTATTTGAAAGTCTGGGGTTGTGAGGCTCTCGTTAAACGAGAAACACCAAACAAACTTGAGCCCAGATCTATCAAGTGTATCTTTGTAGGATACCCAAAGGAAACAATGGGTTACTACTTCTACTACCCACCCGAGAACAAAATATTTGTTGCTCGGTATGCTGAGTTTCTTGAGAGTAGTCTCATATCACAAGAAGCAAGTGGGAGCACCATAGACTTTGATGAAATTCAAAGTCAAGATGCACAACCTTCTGAGAACACTAGTGAACATCACCAAGAGGTTGAACATGAAAATGTCGAATCTCAAAGTGATGTTATTCCCATTCGTAGAACCGCAAGGATATCTCACGCACCTGACCGATATGGTTTCTACATCGATGCTGAGGAACATGAGTTAGGGGATCATGATGAACCCGTTAACTATAAAGCTGCATTGTCGGATCCTAAATCTGATAAGTGGCTTGAAGCAATGAATGCGGAAATGCAATCCATGAGGGATAACGAAGTTTGGATCTTAGTTGACCTTCCTCCCATCTGTAAGACTGTTGCGAGTGAATGGCTCTTCAAGAAGAAGACCGATATGGATGGCATTGTACACACCTTTAAAGCTCGTCTTGTAGCAAAAGGTTTCACTCAAACCTACGGGGTTGACTATGAAGAAACCTTCTCGCCTGTTGCAGATATTAAAGCTATTAGGATTCTTATAGCCATAGCAGCGTTCTATGACTACGAGATTTGGCAAATGGATGTCAAGACCGCCTTTTTGAATGGCCATCTGAACGAAGACGTTTATATGGTGCAACCTGAAGGTTTCGTGAATCCTAAACATCCCAGACGTGTATGTAAGCTTCAAAGATCCATTTATGGGTTAAAGCAAGCATCTAGGACCTGGAACAAGAGATTTGATGAGGAGATCAAAAAGTTTGGTTTCACTCAAAATCCTGATGAGCCATGTGTATATAAAAGAGCTAGTGGAAGTATCGTCGTTTTCCTAGTCTTATATGTCGATGACATATTACTCATGGGAAACAATATTCCAATGCTACAAGATGTAAAATCCTGGCTTGGAAAGTGTTTTGCCATGAAAGACTTGGGTGAGGCGGCGTTCATTCTAGGAATCAAGATCTATAGAGATAGATCAAGGCGATTAATCGGTTTGAGTCAAAGTGCATACATTGAAAAAATCTTAAAGCGGTTTAGGATGGATGCCTCCAAACGTGGGAGTCTTCCAATGCAATCCAATGTAGAATTGAGTAAGACTCAAGGTCCCTCTACACCTAATGAGGTGAAGCGAATGAAAGGAGTACCTTATGCTTCGGCTGTAGGATCCATCATGTATGCTGTGAGGTGCACTAGACCTGATGTAGCGTTCTCTCAGAACCTTACAAGTAGATACCAACAGAATCCAGGTGAATGTCACTGGACTGCTGTGAAGAACATATTAAAGTATCTTCGAAATACTAAAGATATGTTTCTTGTTTATGGAGGTGATTCAACAACTGAGCTTGGTGTTACTTGCTACACTGATGCTAGTTGGGAGACAGATCGGGATGATCTTCGATCACAGACCGGATATGTCTTCGTGATGAACGGAGGCGCTGTTGATTGGAAGAGTTCTAAACAAAGCACTATTGCGATGTCTTCTACAGAAGCTGAATACATAGCTGCTTCTGAAGCTGCAATGGAAGCAATTTGGATACGTAAATTCATTTCTGGGCTTGGCGTTGTTCCCAGTAATGATAGACCTATGGAAATGTACTGCGATAATACGGGTGCAATTACTATATCCGATGAACCTGGAGTTCAAAAGGGTGCCAAACATTTTCGGAGAAAATATCACTACATTCGAGAAGTAATTCAAGAAGGTGATATTCGTATTCTTAAAATTCACACAGATAACAACTTAGCTGATCCGTTTACTAAACCAATGTCTTGTACCAAACATGTTGAGCATGCTAGGAACATTGGACTTAGACCAGCTGGTAGTTTCATGTAGATTTGTGTATTTTAGTATTTGAATAATTGGGATGTAAAACAGTTCTTATTTGTAATGAATTGATATATGAGGTATGATCGTTTTCATTTTATATCAACTGTGTCCTATATTTGCATGTTTAATCCAAGAGTAATCTTATTATTCTAAATTATCCATTGTCGGTTGACAATATGGGAGTATTGTCGAGTTAAGACAAATGTGAGTTGGTCATATTCATTTGGAATGAATATTAATTGATGATGCCGCCAAACTCATATGTGTTCATTGGATGAACATTGGATTGACCTAACCAACGAGAATTCACTACATGGATCGGCGTCAATAGTGAATCTCACAAGTGGTTGAATCTCTCATCCTTTGACTTGAGATGCAAGTAGGTTTTGTATGTGTGGAATGTCAATCCTTGATGTGGTTCAACGTTGTCCTGAACAAGGCTGCCATAAAGGCCATTTTTAGGTGCGATATGAAATACATGAACGACACGTACAGTCAAAAAGAGAATTTGTTCCTCCACATGTATTGGAGTTAGATACTAATGGGCCCCTCGATGAATTTTATAGATGTATGTGTGGCCACACCCAAATGTAATTAAGATGATACTTGATTAATTTAGAAATCTAGTTCAATATCAATATCGAGAAACAAAATAGTTAAACTTAGAATGACTATGATCCATGTCTAAAGTCTAACATAGTATCTGAAACAAAAGGATGTCTGATTTCTAAACCATTTAAATAAGATGTTTAAGAAACAACCATCATATGTTTCTAGGGGTATTGGCGTGTTGCTAGACGCTAACCATTACTTGTATAATTACTTGATTATTATGACGTGCGCACGTGGGAGCTGTTGGAGTATGCTCGTGTCATAATAAATAATTATATGGCTAGACACATGTGAGCCTATGAGGTCACACACATATACACAGATGTACCACTTAAATAAATCGTATGTATTGTATTTACGGTTTAAATATAACCTACGTAACTTGGTTATTATACATACGATCATTAATTTGAAAAGCCCATTTTATAGGTCCAACTTGAACCGCTTTTTAATGACAAATTTACGTCACACGTTTTGTTTTCAAAACAAATTGATACACATTGATTTTGTCTTATCAATGCATTAAAAGACTTGATATGCGTTTGTATATTCTGATGGATATATACACACAAAGTGACGACACACTTTGGGGTGATTTTGAAAAATGGTTTTCAATTTATAAATGATTTTAATCTTGTTTTACGTACTAAGAAACTAATTTACGTAACACGGGTTATATAGACTAGCATCTATTTGGTATACAAGGAAGTGTAGTGTGGATACATTATAGAGGTGATCTACTTTGATCACTTGGTTTCTTGGATAGATCGTGTGGTGATTGTCTGCGATTGATCTTACCGAATCACGTTACAAAGGTATACTTTTATCTTCCCTTTTTTATTGATTAATCATATGACTCTATGGATCCGTTCATAGGTGCTTGTTCCGCTGCGTTTGATTATTTATAATATGTTATTAATTATATTCAGCCCCTATAATTCTTGTGTTCATTCTCGATAGTTTATCGCACGTATTTCCAACAACTCTATCTCTCGATGTATCTCCGTATTGAAAGATCGTTATCCTAATCCAAGACTGAAAAATTGTACGAAAAGGAGCTAAAAAACTGAAGCATAGCGAATTCTAACCGTTAAGATTCGTCGTGGTACGGAATTTACGTGGGAAGCAATGAATTTTGTTCTACACTTTGTACCTCCTCTTGTTTGCATCTTCTACTGTTTTCAGGAGAACTCTGGGGACCAGAGTTCCTTAAGGGGGGAAGACTGTGAGAACCCGTACTTTCCCAGCATTATTTTATTCTTTTTATTCGTGCTTTTTGAATTTTCCAACGTATTACGTTTTCTTGAATACTTTATATGTAAATCCTGAGATTTTTAAATTATACTTTTAAGTATTATTTTGTTCATTGACAATGCTTCATATGGAATTATAAAAATTTTATTTAATTTTTCCATATTTAATTTAAATCAAAGTTTTTGATTTAAAATCACCCGCGTGCGTTTTACAACAAGTTTATTCAAAAACAATGTACAACGAGAATTCCTAGTGATCGCGATACCGACGGATGCCCAAAAGTTTACGTTCATTTATCGATTGTTTCGATAAAGAATATTTTCGACGATTTTGTTTTAATTACGTATTAAGTCGTGTCGAGAAGTCGTATAATCATTTTTATGATGCATTGTAACTTTTGAAAAGTATTTTTACGAAACCCGAGCCCCGTAAATATTTTCAATATTTACCAATAACCATTTTCTACCCTTTAAAACTATTAATTGTTTTTAAGTCCACAAGTTTCAAAGTTGCCAATATTGGTCCCTCCACTTACCTAACCATATATAAACTAAATTTTCTTACACTTTACACACATACATTCATAAAAAAAAACTCACATCTCTCTCCCCACCCCACCCTTTGCCGTCACCTACACCATCACAAAACACCCTCAAATTTTAATTTTCAAGCATGATCTAATCAAAACAAAAATAAGACCACCTCTTAGAATCTTCATGTGATTCTAATGATACTAAAATCACCCACATGCATCAAGTTTTCACAAAGTTATAATTTCATGGTTGTATGATGATTTAATCATCATGCATGTGTTATTTTGGTAGGATTATGTCATTTTAATCCTTAAAAGTCTTGTTTTATAATCTTTGATTTTGTTAGATTTTAAATGTAAGTGTTTTTAGAGGTGTTTGGTTGATAGGAATTATAGTATAGTGATCCTAGGGGTATGGGAATGATTGGTTTTGAGTGAAAAATGGATTTGTCTTGTTTTCTGAAAAGCTATTTTGGGACAGCAGGTGTTAAACCGATTTTTCGTGGGTTTAAGGTCTGTGAAAGACTGATATTATTTGAAATTGTTGTAGAGTTTTCCGAGACGATCGTTTTGGTATAAGATAGAGCTTATAACTCATTACGAGTCAAAAGTTATGCTAGTTTTAGTTTTCGTGTACCGGAGACGCAAGTCGGCACAATCCGAAATTGTGGCTGATTTTGGGTGGACTCTCGGGGACTTTAGGCTTGGTTAGATTAATGTATCTACTGCTTTTCAAAGTTTACAAACTGAGTTTGATGAGTCTAGTAGTGGTTTCAAAAGTCGGATTGTCGAGTTTGTACTTTTAAAGCGGTCCAAACGGTTTTACAAAACAAGTGCACAAATCTGTCCTAAAATTTGGAGTCGAGTAAAGTGTCGAGCTGATAGATTTTAAAGTGTGAACTTTGGCTCAAATTTTGGTAAGGTCTTATACAGGTTATAAGTGACCTTGACACCAATTTTTATCTAAAACGGACAAGTCTAGATAGGGTAGATCGGTGTGTACATTCGGGGTGTACTTGCTGATTTTTATTTTGGACACGTAGTTCAATGTTTGTGCGTGAGTTTGAGTATTCATCATCGAACATGATGACTTACTCAAGTTCTTAGTCATTATATAAATGACTTAGCTACTGGTCCAAATAAGGGTAAAGGATAGTTTGACTTACGTTGACTTGACGTCGTATGACGGGTCATTTTCAAGTGTTCAAGTGTTTTAACGTGTAATGTTGGAATAAATGGTTAGTATGAATTCAATTGGTTCGTGTCAATGGTTTTGAAACGTGTATACTTTGAAAACATTTGAGTCATATTGTATTTGGTATATATATATCGATATTGAGTTCGAGTCTTAACGCGCGCCTTATTGTGATAGGTTGCGGTTTTCGTGTTTCCCCGGGCATCCATATCGTCGGTGATCGTCTCACTACATTGTTTCTACTCAGTTGCTGAGTACCGTGATTGACTTACCTCGTGGCTAAGGTGAGTTCATAGCCCCTTTTTACTTGTACATGGTTTCTAAACACGGGGTGAGATTTTACATGGTGGAACACAACCATTAAAAACTGTATGCTATCCAGAACTGTATGCTATCCAGAACATGTATGATTTTCAGGTTTTCGATATTATTATTTCTTTTAGTCTAGCCTTGAGTTTCCTCTCCCGATCATGAACCGTCAATTTTCCGGTGTGCATTACGCGAAGCGCGAATGTTGTGGGTGGATCCATCGGGATTGACTATCCCCGTCCCGATTACCTTGACGCACTAATATTCGTTTATTTACTTGAGTATTTAGGCTGAATACTCCCTAAAGGAACTTACACTGAGTTAAGCTTCGGTTCATGAACTGAACATCAATAATAATGACTTTGGACTATGGTTGACGTATATAACCATGCTCCATACTACTTGTTTTACAAATGAATGCTTGTGTTCCACATTCTTATTACTAAACCTATGAATATCACTCAACTTTATGTTGACGATTTTACATGTTTAATCTCAGGTATTATTACTTAGCTTTGCTTGGATGGGAGCCCGCAGGATATTATCGCAACTTGGAGATTTCTGTGATGCTTTTGAAAGATTGGTTTTATATAAACTATCAGAAGTTTATTTAATCTTTTGGGCAACTTTATGTTATAAATCGAGACGAAATAATATAATTTTCCGCTTTTAAAACTCTGGGACCTATGTTTAAAAACTCTGACCTTTTATGATGTAATGTACATGTTTTTATTTCGTCAGCTTTGTATGAACTGTAATTCATTATTTCTTGTACTATGACGTGTTACCCCCTCGTTGCCTAGTTGTTCCATGTCAGATTTTGGGGGTCTTACACACATCATCTTGGATCTTTAGAAACAAAATAGAGCTCCTCATGCCTTGTCAGGGCCTTTTTGGATCTTCACCAATCTTCGCATCCCGCTTCAATAAGTTATGCATTGGCTATGAACTCTATTCAACCCCGAGCAACTTTTAAACGATCTTGTGCTAGAAGCTAAGTAACCTTTCAAATCGTACGACCTTAATTATTGCAATTATTTTTATTCCTAATGCATTGATCTTATGGGAGAAAAAGCCACAATTAAAAACATATGAGTTTTTGAAAGAACATTTTCATGTTCTACGTTTGGCATGATCACTTGTCTAACTCTATCATTTCTCGTTCTTCACTATTTAAAGACCTCTAATTAAACAGACTCGTGAATACTTAGCCATGCAAGTCAAAATTAAGCCAAATTTGGATTAGCTTTCATTAAGACTATATCAAATCGAAGTTTTGGGCTTTCAAGCCACCAATAGGATCTTGCACTTTCTTGGATTTTTTCATGTTTAGAGAATGCATTTTATAGTTCCCTTGATAAGTGACTTTCTAGGATCAATTATAGGAACTTGCGAAAAGTTTTGTTCTTAACCCGTATGAGCTAAGATTTTCGCGTTTTAAAGTTCCCTATATAAAAGTCTAGCAAAACTTGATTCGAGCGGGTTAAGGAATGTAAAGGGCTCCAAATTCCCATCAAGTCAAAATTATCTCTTATTCTACCCATCGGAAAATATACATTCGTGTCTTAAAAACACTTATGAAAACTAAGAATTTTTTTTAAAATTTGGCCATTTTTAGCCTTATTAGCAACAAAACAAAATAAAATGTTTAAAGTTGGAACACGTGAGGGCGTAACAAAGCAAGTATCTATTCACACCCCATACTAAAATTAAACATTGTCCTCAATGTTTCGAGTCTAAAGGTGGAGCACCCCCATACTAGAGAAGAAGAGTCGAATGCTTAGGATCTAGCATGGAAAGGGTGATCAACAATATATCTAAAGTCGTTTATGAATTATGCTAAAAGATAATTGTTAGAACAATAAAGGATATGTCATGGATTCGTGAAAAACTTCTTCAAGCAAACGACCGAGGCTCACGTAAATGAACACGAGAGTCTTCAATCGTAGCAATGATGATGATCTAGATAACACATTCACAAACAACTACGAGACAACGAGTTGGAAGGGCACAAATCCTCTCTCATTATTTTATTAGAAAGCATAAAAGGATAAGCATGTGATCTCCCCCACGAGGCACCTCGTTTTTAATTACCGAGTCATGAGCTCGACTGGATCCCCTCCATGCTAATTATCATTGGGGAAGGTGACTTGGTCGAGGTCGTCCAACAAAGGAACTTCCCCACCAAAGTAGTGCTTAAGCCTAGTTAAAGGGCACTCGTTTCCTACAAGAGTGAAAGTTCTACCAGTGGGGCGCCACATTTTACCAATGGGTTTGAATTTAGCTACCCACTTGGATTTAAGTCTAGCACGGGAGTTCACCTCATTAAGTAATTTCTTTACACAAGAATCATGATTGGCTTTAAAGACACATTTCCTACATGTTTTACAAGTAGCATATTTAATGTCCGAGTAAGATCTAGAACTCCTAGACGATTGATTGATGCTCCTAGGAAGTGACATGCTACGATTAGCAGTGTTGGGTAAACTAGAAGGCATCTAACTAGGTTTGAAATTCCTATCTCTTACTTATGTCATTAGCTTAGCTTCCCTTAGACCAAATGTATGTCGAACGTCATTTGAACTAGTTTGAGACGTGTTCTTTGGACTATGTCTAGGGAGACTAGAGGCAATCATGTGATTAGGTCTTGCATAAGCTGTTTTAGTCACATTGGGCCTAGATAGTGGAGTGACTGGTCTAGAAAGATGAACCATATCAACTTGGGAGGCAAACCGCGGTCTCGAGGATTTTGGTCGCTCGGATCTAAATGCAGTTGGTTGTCTAACAGACTGAATTTGAGGCGGTTTCCCCAAGATTGATGGTTTTTTAAGCTTAGTATCAACACTAGATACTTTAGTTTTTCTCAATTCGTTTTTCAACGCAGCTATAGCAAAGACCTTTTCCTGTCTTGAGCCTTTAAAGTCTCATTCTCTTTGAGCAATTCATCTTGGGATGCCAACTTAGATTCAAGCAACTTAATTTGTTTCAAAAGATTATCCTTTTCAGCTTTAGAATCCAGAATTCTTTGATCCAATTTTCGTTCAAGAACAACATTTGACTTTTCAAGTTTTTCAAAATACTTTTCAAATTTGTCCGTTTTCTTTGAAAATTCAATTTTGGCATCCTCAAGCTCTTTGGATTGCTGAGCTAAAATTGTTTCAATCTCTTCAGTCCTAGAAACAGAATTAGTTAAAGAAGCAGTCGTAAAAAGATTAGCAGGATTGTTAATTAGCGCATTCATTTCAGACAACATATGAAGAATATTATCTGTACCTGACATGCTTCTTGTATTATGCTTTCCTCCCGATTCCATTCTCTTGTCATCTTTAGGCTCCAAGTTGTCAACCGTATGATCATATTCCTCTTGCATCGTAGATGCTTGCACTCTATTATCATACGTTTGTTGAAGTCGAGATATTTCATAAATTTAAGACGATACCGATGCCATGAGTTTCAATAGTATACCACGGAAAACTTGAAGCTCGGTATGTGTATCTCGAAGAAATGACTGGCAAATCACTGAACTTTCAGACTTGACGATATTGAAATGGAGGAAAGGCGTGAGTTGTGTCACAAGAGCCTTATACGCAAGTACCAATGCAGAGTGATCAAAGTCTTCATTGTGGAGTTGCTCTGTTAGTTGGTTCAAGATGATGAGTATCGATTCCATGAATATATGACGAACTTGACCAAAGAGTGTCACACATCTGCTTCCTTCTTTAAGTAGAGAAATGTTCGACAGATGGGACCGAAGTAAAGTCATTCTATTATCTCTAGCTCTAACTTTCATGTGACTCGATTTTCCCTCGAGAACTGTCGAATTCGACGATTCCATTTGAAATTCGATGAAAAATGACGGTAAGGATTATGAAGAAAAATAATTATAATCCCCTAAGTATGTATACTCGAGAACTCAAAATCTCTTGAATACGAAACAACGATGATCAAATAAGAGACACGTCTTTTTGACACGTCACTTAGGACATATTTATTCCTAAACAACTTAATATCAAATTTTAGTCCAAAATAAAAAAAATTTGACATAAAAATTTGGATAAAAGTATTAAGTTCACCCCACCGCCCCACTCACCTAAAAATTTTGACACAAAAATTTTGACACACGTAGGGGGAATGAACTATGTAAACTTCACCCACCGCCCCACTGATATTAACAGACACGTTTTTAACTATTTTAATACCCACACACATCATTAATACCCACACACGACTTTAACCTCATGAACAGACAAATTAATTTTTTTTAATTGCGTCTTTTTGATATAGATAAATGAATCCCACTTGATCTAGTCAAACTGTACGTGTCCCAAAATTCAAAAGTGACAAAAAACGTGGCAGTCTAATTAACCTCTTTACACTCTTCTTGTATCCTCCGCCCCACTGACACACTGCTTAATAAAACTCCTCCGTCTCTTTCTGTTGATTTGATACACCCTATCTCAAACAACCTCAAATATTAATCAAAACTAATCTCCTCAAATAAAAAATATCAATCTGTTACTTTTAAAAATAAGACCAAGCCCTATCTTTGTAACCAATCCCAATCTGATAGTAATCTCCGTCTCTTCTTTGTTTAATATCCTCAGTCACCCAAAAATAATCGATCCAATCTCACAAACTCATTTGCTCATCTTAATCATTCATCTAACCATGAAAATTATCTAATCCAAACCCATTTAAATTTCTGTTAACTTATCAATCTAAACGAGAAAATAAGATCAAAGATTCGACTTCAAGATCCTAGCATGGGTCTCAGGTAGGTACTTACTGTTTGTTTTGTTTTTGGATCAATGATCGTTGTGAGATCTTGTCAGAACTTTGGGTGTGTTTGTGGAGTCGAGTTGAGTGTTCACAGTGAGATAGTAGTTTTCGAGTCTTCAGATTGGTCTGTTGAGAATGGTTTGTTTGAGTTTTGAGTCTAAAAGGTGTCGGTTGAGTAATGAGGGTGTCGAGTATTGTGTTAGGTTGAGGGTTGTTTGGTTGGTCGAGAGATGAGTCGAAAGTCTAAGTGGTTTTGAGTCGTGGGTGGGTGTGGTTTTTGGTTTGGTCAATTGGTTCGAGTCAAGAAGGTCTGAGAGAGCCGAGTTTTGATTGTCTAGATGGGTTTAGAGATCGAGTCGTGTGAGTGTTGTCGATTCTGGTCCTTGACAGTCGAGAGACTTTTTGTGGTTGAGTTTGGTTGGTTTTGGTCGAGTCTGTTTTGAAAGTTACAAAACCATCGGAATGTCAAAAATAAAAAAACCATCGGAATGTCGTATCGGAATCAACCATCAGAATATCATAAAACCGTCAGAATATCTATCAGAAAAAGTATCGGAATGTGTAAGAAAGAGATCTGTCGGAAAGAGTATCTTAATATGTATCGGAATAAGCAAAACTTGTAACCGTCGGAAAAAAGGGTCGGAATAAGTGTCAGAATGCAAAACCCTTTTCCGACAGAAACAATTCTATAAAAAAGAAAGTGTATCGGAAAAAGAAACCCTTTTCCGACAGGTGTGCATTCAAAACAAAAAGACAGTTAAGACAAAAGTTGATAAAATAATTATAAATAAAACTGATCACTTTTTATACTTTTGAAACAAAAAACTCGAATCGAGACAGTAAAAAACACAGATCGAGACAAAAACTGATACTTTTGAGAGTTTTGAGACAAATGGTTAAGATGTGAGATTATGATCCGTGACAAAAGGTTAAAATAAAATTTAAAAGAAAGAAAAAAAATTATAACCAAATCAATAGATCAAAACACGCAAATCCTAAGATGCAACCATAGCTCTTGATACCAATTGTAGGTCCAAATATTCTTAAGACTGTAGATGTGTTTGTGTTTATCTAATGAATGGAAGAATATAAAGAACTAGAGAGAGAAAGGTAGAGAGAGAAAGGAGATAAATGGAGAAAGATGGAAATGAGAAATGTGATTAAGTGTTCAACCCCTCCTAACATGCTAGGAGGGGGTATATAGCCCACCCTACATGTGGGCTATATGGGCTATATCTTAATGTATTGGATCACGAGCCCAATACTTGAATATACCATTGGAGTGACCGATCCTTTATAAATACGTAAAAACGTATTTCCAACAAAATCATTAATAGAACAAGGGTTTTGAAGGTTTTACCTTAGAAATCAATGGAAGATCTTTATTTTTGAAACCCTAATTAGCCACCATTGTTGAATTTCGGCTAGGAGCTGTTATGGAGGTTAAAAATTTGATTATTTTGGTTATGGGTTGGGTTTGGTTAAGTCCTAAAGGCCCCCTAATCCCATTACAAGTCCATTGGGCCTGTTTTGGGTTTTTCCTTCTTTCTTTCTTGCGTCGTCCAAACCGACCCCTTTATTATTTTGTTTATTTTTATTTTATTTTTATTATTAATTAATGTATTTATAATAATACCTTAATTTACGTTAATTTATTTCAGCTCCAATAACCTCCAAAACCTCAAAACCGTAAAACTAGTCAAATTTACGCGTATACCGTAAAAGACGTAAAAATATACAGTTTTATAAAAACTCTTAGAATATGAAATAAACTATATAATTAAGTCCTAAATGACTTAAAACCATCCCAGAAATTATTCCCATTACTAAATAGCTCATCCGAGACCCCTAAATGCACAACCCTAAATCGTAAAAATACGATTTTCTATAATACATATACGTATACGTAAAACCACTAAATAACACCATCATATTTCATAGTCACTACTATGTGAGCTCATGAACATGAAAACATCACACATAGTTTCACTCACATGCTACCCCGTACCCGAAAACGATGTCCAAACCACACTCTATTCACACCACATAACTCATAAACACATAAACACACGTAATTCCACGAAATATGGACAAAATAAAACTAAGTGACGAACCTCAAAACCGTGGTTGTCACACACATACACCTGAACCAGGATGATGTCTTTGGCATTCCTCTTAAGGAACAACGTTTTGTCAATAGTGCCACTTCTGTAGCCATGTTTCAACAAGAAAGTAGATAGACGCTCATATCAGGCTCTAGGAGCTTGATGAAGACCATAAAGAGCTTTGACAACCTTGTAGACCTTCTTAGGATGAAGTGGATCCATAAAGCCCTTAGGCTGAGTGACATATACCTCTTCGTCAATCTTTCCATACAGAAATGCACTATTGACATCCATTTTAAATACTGTAAAGCCAATATAAGAAGCAAAGGCCAAGAATAGACCTATAGCATCAATTCGTGAAACAGGAGAAAGAACTTCATTATATTCAATGCCTTCAAGCTGAGTGTGGCCCTGTGCTACTAGCCTTGCCTTATTCCTCACCACAATACCCCGAGCATCTTTCTTGTTTTTGAGAATCCATTTGGTAACGATTGTTGTCTTGTCATCTGGTAAGTCAACTAGGATCCAAACATTCTGAAACAAGAATTGTTTCATCTCATCCTGCATAACTTCTACCCAACTGATCCTCAAGAGCATGTGAGACAGACCTAGGTTCCACCTGTGACAGAAAGCAAGCAAACAAACAGTGAAGAAAATCTGTGTGATTATTTCGCTTTTGGTCTTCAGTATAGCTCATAAGAGCATGATGACCAGAAGTTGCTTTCTTATGCATGCCGCGAGTCTTGACAGTAGAACCAGGATCTCCTATGATTTGAGTCATAGGATGCACTTTATGGATCTGCTGAATAGGAGTAGGAGCTACTTCTACTTCTGGTGCCAAGTTAGTAAGATCCCCAACAATGCCATCATCATATGAAGCAGAATAAAAAATGCCTTCTATTGGTTGCTTATGAATATCATCCAGCTTAGTAGAGGACTTCTTATGATAGTTTCCTAGGTTAGAAGGACCAGAGAACCTAGTTGTGTACAATGGATCACTAATAGAACTACCAATAGGAGTTAGACTTGCACCAGGAGTAACAATAGACTCACTAGGAGTAGCTGGTATAGCAAGAGTACCCATAGGAAACTCAAAGCCTCCTTGGGTAGCTGCAGTAGTAGCATCTTGTTGTTGCTTAAGTAGTGTATCAAGAGCTCCTTGTGAGTCAAGAGTGTTTGATGAAGTAGCACGATCAGGAGTAGCAGAAGTGTTAGGAGTGACTGTTGTGGAATAGGAGGGTATGACAAAAATGTCATCATCCTCATCGGAGTCCGAAAAGTCAGTAGTAGCACCTGCATTAGAAGACACAAATACTTGTGGACCTACATGTTGGTTAGTTTTGAAATAAAAATATCCCAATGAGTCGCTGAGATAGTCAAGATCAAAATACCATTCAGGACCCTTGCCTTGTATGTTTGTCTTCTCCTCAAAGTACCTTAGGTTGATAGTTTCAGTGACACGCTTGGCAGTGAGATTATAGACACGATAGGCCCTTGAGTGAGCTGAATAACCCACAATGAAGCCTTCATCAGCCTTGCCATGAAATTTTCCCAAATAGTCACTAGTGTTGAGAATGGTGACAGGACAGCCAGACTGTTTCAAATGAGTAATGCTTGGGACTTTGGCTGTGAGTAGCTCATAGGAAGTCTTCTTATGAGGATTGGTAATGGAAACCCTATTCAACACATAACACGTAGTGTTGACAGCTTCAGTCCAAAACATAGTCGGAAGCTTTGAATTAGCCAACATGGTTCTTGCAGCTTCTATAAGAGTCCTGTTTTTCCTTTCTGCAACACCATTTTGTTGAGGAGTCCGGGCTGTACTGTAGTCCCTTTTGATACCTTTGGAATTGCAAAGTTCTATGAGGTCTGCATTTTTAAACTCAGTCCCATTGTCACACCTGATCCCTTTTACCTTCTTGGACAACTGATTTTCAATGAGGGCAATGAAGTCTTTTAGAATGGGGTAGGTCTCATTTTTTTTTGCATCCAGAAAGAAAACCCATGAAAACCTGCTATAACCATCAGTTACCACAAGATAGTAGTGTTTATGGTCACTAATGGAGGTAGGACCAAATAAATCCATATGTAGTAACTACAAAGGTTCAGTTATTAAACTGATAGCAGTAATGGCTTTGAAAGATGCTTTGTGCTGTTTGCCTTTGCTGCATGCAAGGCAATTGATGTCATTTTTGAAAGATTTGGTAGGTAAACCAGAGACCAGGTTCATATTTGCCAGCTTGTGAATGGTCTTGAAGTTTACATGCCCCATCCTTCTATGCCATTTAGTGGCTTCATCTTCTAATGCTTTGGCAACCAAGCGATCTAGTTGACCAGTAGGATTAACTTCATTCAACTTGATACTGTAGAGGTTATGTCTTCTTGGGATTTTGAGTAGAACTTGGGAGTCATCTGGTAGCTTAAAGTCTTTGGAAAACACCAAGCAATCAGTATCTGTAAAGAGGAAAAACTACTTCTTGTCACAAATCTGAGAGACAGAGATCAAGTTGAAGTGTTGAAGTGATTCCACATAGTATACCTGCTCAAAATTAGGGTTTGGTGTCTGAATAGTTCCTTTGCCAGAGATACTTCCTTCACCACCACCAAAGTACACTTTCCCGCCTTGAAATGGTACAAAATTAGTCAAAAGTCATTTGTTCCCTGTCATGCTCCTAGAGCAACCACTATCTACAATTCCAAGAGATGGATCTTGGTATGGCGTAATCTACAACAACAAAAAAGTATGTAACAGTTAGTGTCTTAAGGGGACCTGATAGGTGTGAAAACACCCATCCTTTTTAGCACTTAATTACAATAATAACCGAGCCAAAAGGTGTATTTTATGCCATTTATGTCGGAATTATGCGTGGTTTGTGTTTTTGTTGTGATTTAGGACGAAAAGGTAAAAAGTGGAGAAAACACGGCATTCACGGGCTTTTATCGAAGAAAAAGACGAAAGATGAAGTCGAAAGATTAAGAGTGGAAAAAGAACGGAAGTCCAAGACCAATTCTGAAGATTTATCGAAGAAAAAGTCAAAAGACGGAAGTTTACTAAAAGCCGAAGAACTCGAGTCTTATTTATGAAGAAAATTCAAGACGAGTTCAAAGAAATCCCAAGACAAAATCATTTAAGTCCAAGATTTAAGAAGATTTAAGAAAGGAGGGACCTAATGACGCAATTAAGGAAAAGAGGAAAGAGGGAGGAAGCTTCCTAAGCCCCTCCCTAATCACCACTATAAATAGACCATTAGTTTTCATTTTTCTAGTTGTTGGTGGCTTGACAAACCACTCTTCCACCATTTTCATTTCTTGTCATTTCATTTCTTTCACTTTAATTAAATGTTATGCACTTTTAATTATTTAATTTTCAAGTAAGTTTTCATCATTTGTTCTTTAATCTTTAATCTTTACTTTTCTTGTCTTAATCACTCATCTTCCTTTCTTGATTCTAATTTACTTTTGGTGCGATTTACATATGATCCGTGTTGTTCATTCATGTTTTCGTGCTTAAAAGTTCATCTTTTTATGTTTTGATTCTAAAAGTTTGTTTCTTTTAAGTTTTGTTAAGTTATATTTGTGCTTATTCGATTTATTTCACTTGAGATTCGTGCTAGTTTTGGGTTTGAGCTTAATCTAATAGCTTATAGCCTTAGCTTAAGTTTCGGATCAAAGAAACCAATCGGAAAGGGTTTTAAAACCCTTTTCCGACCACTGCTTTCCGATAAACAACCCCTTTTTCTGATCAATCAATCGGAAAAGGGTTTGCTTTTTCCGATTGGCCTCCTATTGGGTTATTCCGATTGGATCCCATCTTACCTTATTCAGATTTCATGCATTTTCCATATTCCGATCTGAGTTGATTTAGTATTCCGATTGTACGTCTTTTGCTATATTCCGACGATGGGTTTTATGACATTCCGATCTGGACCCCTCACCAAGTATTCCGATCATGACTTCTTTACTTGCATTCCGATTGGTACATTCCGATCGGATTCCTTTTGGATTCCGATCGGGTGTATTCCGATTGGGAGCATTTGATTTGTTTTGATGTTTTGTTTTAGTTAAAGTGTCAATTTTTCTCGTTTTATTTTTAGCTCATTTTAATTTCGCTTTGAATTGTTATTTAATTGTCAATTTACGTTTCGCTAAGTTTTAAGTTCACGTCATTTAAATTCTCGTCATTTACTTTTAACGCTTTAATTATTGCACCGTTTACGTTTCAACTAGTTTTAGTTTTAAGTACTCGTCATTTAATTTTAAGTCTTGCACGTTTATTTTACAACAACCAAAAATATTTGCTTCACCAAGAACAACTAACCTCACACAATTAACCGGAAATCAATTCGATTAGACACCGAGAAACGAACTTTCAACTAGACAGAAAATCTTTGTTATTAAAATGGCGCCGCTGCCGGCTCTTTTCGTGAGGATCGAAAGTTTTTTGTGAGAGAAGCGTTGGCTTTTGGGATCCGTTCACTTGTGAACGTTATTTTTCGTGTCCAAAAATTTTCAAAAATCCAAAAACATTTGAAAAATCATAAAAAGCATTTCTTTTTCTAAGTTTTGCACCAAAAATATTCTTCTTGCTTATCTATCTTTCTTTATGGATTTTTATGACCATTGCGTCCGGTGTGGGAAACAATTATCTGGGAACTACTCTTGTCAATGGTGTACATGTGAGCGGTGCGGAAACGATATCGACTACACACAATCCGGATTTTGTCCTTTGTGCAACTCGACTAATTCGTACTTTTTGAACCTACCTCCTGTTCCCCCGTGCATCTATTGTGGAAGCGATTCTCATTGGCATGTTTCGTGCCCGGTTCAATACCCGTATCGACACGGGCTAGAACCGGGGTACAATTATGACAATGACAATAGCTATCAACAAGAGGCACCCATTTTCTCTCCATACCCATGGTGCTATATTTGTGGGGGCCCTCACGATGCTTCTTCTTGTGATCCGTCGCAAATCTTTGAGAAGGTACCGTGCTTTCATCCTAGTGTCTATAACCGTGAGCCCCCACATCACACCCTCAATCATCAATCCAATGAGCAAACTAGTCTTGATCAACAACTCATTTAAATGGCATTCTAGAAAGTCTAGCTCAACTCCGAGCTGACTTGCATCAGGAAAGGCAACCGCTGCTTGATGTGGACGAAACCTTGAAAACCACCGACACCTTTTTGAGCCAATTTAGTCGTTTTCCCTTCTTTTCTACACCAAAATGTTTAATTAAAGCGTGGGATAGAATTGGTGAAATTGAACATACTCGGGGCGATGAACAACAAAAGATGCTGCATGAGCTTCTTAAAGATGTGGAGGTTATCAAGGAAGAGTTAGCCGACTACGTCACTCCTAATTGGACTCGTCCCATCTATTATGATGATGACGACGACGATGATGTCTACACTTTCAACCAATCTTCTGAAGTTGCTGCTCCTACTGTCGATGTTCCTACTGCATCTAAGGATCTAGATTCGTTGAATGAGCTTAGTGATGATGGTCTCGACAAAGTATTGGATGATGAGGTTCGTGACTTACCTGCTATGGAGCCTGAGGACGACGTTGCTCTTACGGAAGAGGTCGATCCTAGTGATGACGATTTTTCTCCAAGCTATGAGAATTTCACTTTTGAAATTTCTCAATCTCCACCGGGAGATGCGGGCAATGACGATTTATTCTCTCCGGTTTACGAGAAGTTCACTGATGAACATGATCTTGTGGATGAGGTGGAAGACGTACTTCTTCGCGATAGATTACGGAAAGTGCACCTTCTTATTGCTCAAATCGAAGCGTTGACTTCTCCTCATCTTTCCAAGTCTTTACCCCCATCTATTCCTCCCGTTGAAGATAATGACCCATTGCTGGAAGAAATCGACATCCACTCCATCCCTCCAGGTATTGATGATTCTGACACGGAGGGGGACATTATTTTTGATAATTTGATGCAGGAAGATATTGTCCCACGTCCCCCTCCCGAGCACCTTTCATCCTCCCCTTTAGCCACTATCACGGAGGATGAGTGCTTTGACCCGGGAGGTGACATTGATTATGCTATGATTGATAACAATACGGCTTTGCCGCTTGCTCAGCATCTATTGTCTTTGGGGGAGGACAATGTGCTTACTTTACCCAACCCACCTCCCGTGGAACTTGATTTCACATACTTTTCGTATGTTGAAAGGGTCTTTCTCCCATTCAGGACTTATCCCCCCGCCTCTCCTTTGTTGATGTCAACCGGGAACGAGGACAAGGTCTTTGATACTGGTATCACATTCGAGGCTTCCCCATGGACCATTTAATTCGGGGACGAGTCAGGCTCGTGACTCGGTTAATATAAACAAGCGCTTTTTGGGAGGCAACCCAATTATCTATCTATCTTTACCATAAGTGTAGGGGGAGCCCCGTGGTGTTTCTTGTTCTCTTTCTTATCATGTGCAGGGATTAGAGCTTCAAAGACACACTCTTGATGACTTTTGATGAACCGTGATTCCGTGTTCCCTTCTTCCCGGTTCTATCCTAAACTCTTTTCGATTCACTATTTTATATTTCTCAATATTAAAATAGGAATCTCTTTAGTTGTCTCTTTCTTAGCGAGATTTAAACAACATGCACAATGTCCTAAGTGTAGGGGAGTTTACTTCCACATGCTTAAACATTGAGGACAATGTTTATCTTAAGTGTAGGGGGGGCTTCTATCGAAGTTAAGTGGCCTTTTCCTTGTATTTGTCCTCATTTTAACCGGAAAATCAATTTTTCGACATTTTTCAAAATTTTTAATCTATTTTGGCCTAGTTGTATAGTTGTATTTTCCTTTGTTATAGTTATTTTCTTTCCTTATTAGAATAAATTTCAATAAAGTGGTTTTAATTTTCAAACGTTGTGAATCTTTTGACTCAACCCGAGTTTACTTATCTAAGTTTACTCTAGCTAGTATCCTCAACGTGTTTAAGTCAAGTTTTGCTAGGCTTTTATATAGGGAGCTATAAAACGCGAAAGTCTTAACTCTCACAGGTTAAGAACAAGAACTTTTCGCAAGTTCCTATAATTGATCCTAGAGAGTCGTTTATCAAGGGAACTTTAAAACGCGATTTCTAAACTTGAAAAAGTCTAAGAGTTTGCAAGATCCTATAGGCGACTCGAAAACCCAAAACTTTGATTTAATAGGCTAAGCATCCACGAGCCTCATTACTTGAGATTTTAAACTATGGAGAACGAGAGATGATAGAGCCAATTATAATTTTGGTATTCTTTCGTGAATTTATGTGAGTTAATTATAAGCCTATTCTCCCATCGCTTGTTAATAAATTTATCTGCAATAAATAAGGTTGTACGATTTGAAAAGTTACTTAGCTTTTGGCCCAAGATCGTTTAAAAGTTGCTCGGTATTAATTAGAGTTCATAGCCAAGGCATAACTTATTGAAGCGGGATGCGAAGATTGGCGAGTCCGAAAAGGCCCTAACAAGGCATGAGGGCTACATTTTGTTGCTAAAGATCCAAAAGTGATGTGAAGAATCATTTATCAAAAATCAATATGAAGGATCGAGACACACGACGAAAAGCAAATACTCCCCTAAAGATCATGGAGAAGTCTATCCAAAAAGACCCTGACAAGGTATGAGGATAAATAGATCCAAGTCCTAAAAGGAGGCGGATCGTTGTATATCAAAGTCCAAAGTAAAGATTGGAGAAAAATGAAGAAGTCGTGGTCCAAATATGAAGAATCTCTCAAAACTTCAAGTGAAGAAATTCCTATTATGAAGAGAAGACCATTATTTCATGAACGTCTCTCAAGGTTTGAAGTATGAAGTCGCTGCCAAATATCGGTCCGAGAAAGGTCTCAAATCGCGAAGCGAGTTATGCCAAGATATGAACTTTATGAGGTCCCGAGAAGCAGTTTTAAAAGATTTTGTCCTTTATCTAACTATTGATTAAATCGTTCACTTTATTTTCGGCCTAAATAACTATCGAAATAAGTCAACAATGCATCCTCGTGATCATTCAAGACAAAAATAAAATATAAGAGATACACCTAGGAATAAGGGAGTCTAAGTGAATAATTGACCCACATGAGTTCGTGTTAGTTTGCTAACTTATAATAACAATGATCTCGTTTCTAAGCTTGGTTTGGAGGAAGTGAAAACTTGAGGATGATGATCATTCACGACATTTTCAAAACCCAAGGTATGTTTTTGATTTCTTTACTCTGTATGTTTATAATTTTCTATCTCTTTAATAAAGGCCATCGTGGATTGATTGTCATGAAAAATGTAAAAGTGCTTTGTAACTAATGCATTGCATGAGGACATTGCAATGGTTAAGTGTAGGGGATTTGATAGGTGTGAAAACACCCATCCTTTTTACCACTTAATTACAATAATAACCGAGCCAAAACGTGTATTTTATGCCATTTATGTCAGAATTATGCGTGGTTTGTGTTTTTGTTGTGATTTAGGACGAAAAGGTAAAAAGTGTAGAAAACACGGCATTCACGGGCTTTTATCGAAGAAAAAGACGAAAGATGAAGTCGAAAGATCAAGAGTGGAAAAAGAACGGAAGTCCAAGACCAATTCTGAAGATTTATCGAAGAAAAAGTCAAAAGACGGAAGTTTACTAAAAGCCGAAGAACTCGAGTCTTATTTATGAAGAAAATTCAAGACGAGTTCAAAGAAATCCCGAGACAAAGTCATTAAGTCCAAGATTAACAAAAGATAAAGAAGGGAAGGACTTAACTTTGCAATTAAGGAAAAGAGGAAAGAGGGAGGAAGCTTCCTAAGCTCCTCCCTAATCTCCACTATAAATAACCATTAGCTACTTCATTTCATGTTGTTGGGTGGCTTGACAAACCACTCTTCCACCATTTTCAATTCTTGTCATTTCATTTCTTTCACTTTAATTAAATGTTATGCACTTTTAATTATTTAATTTTCAAGTAAGTTTTCATCATTTGTTCTTTAATCTTTAATCTTTACTTTTCTTGTCTTAATCTCTCATCTTCCTTTCTTGAATCTAATTTACTTTTGGTGCGATTTACATATGATCCGTGTTGTTCATTCATGTTTTCGTGCTTAAAAGTTCATCTTTTTATGTTTTGATTCTAAAAGTTTGTTTCTTTTAAGTTTTGTTAAGTTATATTTGTGCTTATTCGATTTATTTCACTTGAGATTCGTGCTAGTTTTGGGTTTGAGCTTAATCTAATAGCTTATAGCCTTAGCTTAAGTTTCGGATCAGAGAAACCAATCGGAAAGGGTTTTAAAACCCTTTTCCGACCACTGCTTTCTGATAAACAACCCCTTTTTCTGATCAATCAATCGGAAAAGGGTTTGCTTTTTCCGATTGGCCTCCTATTGGGTTATTCCGATTGGATCCCATCTTACCTTATTCAGATTTCATGCATTTTCTATATTCCGATCTGAGTTGATTTAGTATTCCGATTGTACGTCTTTTGCTATATTCCGACGATGAGTTTTATGACATTCCGATCTGGACCCCTCGCCAAGTATTCCGATCATGACTTCTTTACTTGTATTCCGATTGGTACATTCCGATCTGATTCCTTTTGGATTCCGATCGGGTGTATTCCGATTGGGAGCATTTGATTTGTTTTGATGTTTTGTTTTAGTTAAAGTGTCAATTTTTCTCGTTTTATTTTTAGCTCATTTTAATTTCGCTTTGAATTGTTATTTAATTGTCAATTTACGTTTCGCTAAGTTTTAAGTTCACGTCATTTAAATTCTCGTCATTTACTTTTAACGCTTTAATTATTGCACCGTTTACGTTTCAACTAGTTTTAGTTTTAAGTACTCGTCATTTAATTTTAAGTCTTGCACGTTTATTTTACAACAACCAAAAATATTTGCTTCACCAAGAACAACTAACCTCACACAATACATTTGGTCTATAGTAGAAGAATAAGGGTTAACAGAATTATCAAAATTTTGAAAATAATTGTTGGTTGGTCTGTTAGAGGTACTAGGATAGCTTCTCCAACTAGTAGAGGCTGAAGAAGAGGTTCTCCTAGAAGAGGAAAAAGATTGAGCGCTTGGGTTTAGTCTTCTAGAAGCAAAACCCATACCAATAGGAGAAGCTCCTGGTGGACCAGGAGTACCATTAGCAAGATAAGCTAGTAGGCTTTTGATCATAAAAATCACAATCTTTAATCAAATGAAATTTACTACCACACACAAAGCATGTTATAAAAGACCTTTTATTCAAATGACATTGTTTTGAACTGATATTCTTATTACAAACAACTCTAGGAGAATCAACATTCATAGAATTCAGAAAACTAGAATAAAAAACAATGGAAGTAGAAGCAGTAGCAACTCCCTCATCACCCATCCTAGCACTAGAAGCAACAGTGTCATTTGGCTTGAGACTCCAAGGACTTGACTCTTCACTTAACCACTTTCCTTGTCACTAAAAGTACAAGAGACAAAGTCATTAGTATTAGTAGAGCTTTTTGGAGACTCATGCATCTGTGATTCATCCAAGTCTTTATGCATGGATGTAGGCATAAATGTTCCTGTAAGAGGTGAAGGAACAACATGCATTGCTACAGCTGGTTTAAACCTTTTGTAACTAGGTTTTCCCTCCTCCTCTTTGTCAGGATCAAAGACACTTGAAAAGGATAAATAAAAAACATCATTTGGGCCTATATAGTTGTCAAATCCTAACCTCCTCCTAGTTCTACCAGACATACTGCTATCTATTATTTTGGAAAGATTCTTGGGTGCTTTTTGCCATTTATCAAATTTTAATAAAGTAGCATCCAATTTCACTTGCATTTTTGTTTTGCCTGAATACTCTCAGTATTAAGTTTTTCAGTATACTTAAGCAAGTTAGTGGTATTCTCTAAATCAATACTTAACACCCTAATTTTATCCTCATACTCAAGTTGAGCATTTTGCAACCATTTCTTTTGTTGTTCTAAAGTTTTGAGAGAACTCTTATAAGTCTGAACTTCTAAAAAATACTTGTCATTTTGAGCATTTTGTTCATTGCATTGTGTTAAGAGGTCAGAATATTTATCATTGCATCCAAGAGGGTAATTTTGTACCTAAGGAGAGATTCCCATTAGATCAAATTCCTCCGCTTCCTCTACCTCAGATATGTGACCAGCAATCATAGCAAACACATCAGTAGAAGACTCAACTGTTTCCAAGGTTGGAGTTTCATGATCATTCCAGTTTACCATGGTATCAACAAATACCAAAGCTTTCTTATCCTCCTGAACCTCTTAAACATTGAAAGCTGAATACCTGTTCTTCTCCTGGTCATTTTTATTAGGGCATTCCTGTTAGGACCATTGTAATAGTTATATGTAATAGGTAGACTAGGAGGTATGTAGTTCCTCCTGGTCCTAGTCGTAGTAGGAGCAAGTCCTGCTCCTGGTCCTAGTCGAAGTCAAACTTTATTATTTACTTAATATTCTGTTAGGATATGCATGAGATATGTTAGGAAAGGATATGCATATCAGTTTTACACGTTTTTATTAATGATGTATTAGGGTTTCCTTGTAGTATAAAAGGAACCTTAGGCAGAAGGGTTAGACACACCTTCACAAAACGTAGTTCTAGTCTTTATCAATATTAGAAATCCTTTGAAAGAATCAAGTCTTTATAGTTATTCTGTTTCTCTTGTTTATATTTATATTCTACATTCATATTGTGTATAGAGTCTCTTTGTGATTTGACTTGTGATTACAGAAGTCATTCACCGGTCCTGACAGGCTGCAAGATCTACATCTAGTAGACCCAACAAGTGGTATCAGAGCCTGGGAGGGTCTCTATACAAGCAGAATCAAGTTCTCTTATTTCTAACAATCTGTTTATCATGTCTGCCTCAACTTCTACTCAAACAGGAGAAGAAGGCACTCCTAAAATTGTGCAACCTCAGCAGATCCTGGCTACGGTCTCCAACACGAATGGAAAATTCCCTCTTCTGAAGAAGGGTGAATATGATAACTGGGCAATGAAGATGGAATGGTGGATCACCAACACTGATCAAGATCTTTGGAAGATCATTCTGAATGGAAACAGCAGGAAGCTTACTGGACGAGACAAGAACGATAATATTACTCTTCTTGACCCTAAATCTCATGAGGAAATCATTGCTATTCAGAAGGAGGTAAAAGCAAAAACAATTTTGCTTCAATCTCTTCCTGAAGATCACATGGGTGACTTCTACCATTTGGATGATGCCAGAGAGATCTGGAATGGCATAAAAGCAAGGTTCGGCGGGAATGAGGAGTCAAAGAAAATGCGAAGGTCCATGTTGAGAGATGAATTTACCGAATTCAAAATCTCAGAAACTGAAGGTCTGAACCAAGGGTATGATAGGTTCCAGAAGATCTTGAGCCAATTAAATCAACTACGGTCAAAACCTGATGATGGTGACATTAATGCAAGGTTTCTTAAAGCCTTACCCTACTCATGGAACCAGGTGGTGATCTCTCTCAAAGCCAAAGGTGGGCTTGACTATCTCACCTTTGATGACTTGTTTCATAGACTCAGAACATTCGAACCTCATGTGAGAGGATATCCGAGTGACTCTTTTCCCATCCCTGCTAATTCAGCCTTTGTGAGCTCTATGGCATCTAGTCCCATGTCATATGCAAGTAACCCGAGCAATACTGTCTCTCCCCAGCATACTATCCAGCATACTATTCAGCATACTGGTCCCATGTCATATGCATCTAGTCCCATGTCTTCTGCTCCTGATCCTGCTGCCAAGTCTGGTAGTATGGTAGAAGTTGTTCTTCATTCTTTTGTGGCTGATGTTACTGCTGAACAACAACTTGCTTTTGATGACTTCAAACAGATCGATAAACTTGATCTGGATGAGATAGATCTTAAATGGCAGATGGCCATGCTTACTCTTAGGGTTCACAAGTTTGAGAAGAAAGCTGGAAGGAAATTTAATTACAACCCTCGGGAGCCAGCAAGATTCGATCGAAGCAAGGTACGGTGCTATAACTGCCAGCAACAGGGTCACTTTGCAAGAGAGTGCCCTAGCAAGAATGATCAGGAGAAGAGCAGGTACTCCGCTTTCAAAGTTCAGGAGGTTAAAGATGACCTGAAGGCATTGGTATCTGTTGACTCTATGGTCAACTGGAATGATCATCAGGCTTCTACTCTAGAATCAGCGGAATCCTCGACTGATGTGTTGGCAATGATTGCTGGGAATCTCTCTGATGCAGAAGAAGCAGAAGAGTTTGTTCTTATGGGCATCTCACCTCAGGTACAACATTGTCCTCTTGGTTGTCATGATAAATACACAGAATTGTTGTCCCAATTTAATGAAGTAAATGATCAAAATGATAAGTACTTTTTAGAGGTACAAGCCTATAAAGCTTCATTAAACACATTGGAACAACAAAAGAAGTGGTTACAAGATACACAACGTGCGTATGAGGATAAAATCAGGATACTAAGCATTGATTTAGAAAACACTACAAATATGCTTAAATATACAGAAACTGAAAGAGATGCTAGTATCAAAGAAAAAGAGGAGATGCAAGCTAAATTAGATGCTACAATGTTAAGATTTGACAAATGGCAAAAGGCACCTAAAAATCTTTCAAAATTAATTGATAGTAGCATGTCTGGCAGAACTAAAAGAGGCTTAGGATTTGAAAAATATATTGATTCTGAAGATGTATTTGATTTATCTTTCTCAAGTGTCTTTGATGCCGACAAAGAGGATGAGGGCAAACCTAGTTACAATAGGTTTAAACCAGCAGCAGAAATGCATGCTGTCCCTCCTCCTCTTACTGGAACTTTTATGCCCACCTCATGGCGTAATGACTCGGATGGATCACAGATGCTTGAGTCCCCAACTAGTTCTACTAACACTAATGACTTTGTCTCATATACTTTCAGTGACAAAGCCGGTGACTCTGCATCTAATGGTTCAAGTGAAGAGTCAAGACCTACGAGTTCCAAGTCGAATGAACATGCTGCTACTGGTGCTAGGAAGTGTGAAGAAACAGTTGCTGTCAAGTCAAGTGTGTCTGGTCCTTATTTATTGAGTCCTAGGAAGAATGTTTTTCCTAGAAATGTGTGTAATAAAGTAGGCAGTATGAAACAGTCTCATTCTAATAAAAGGTCTTTCAAAACATGTTTTGTTTGTGGCAGTTCCTTTCATTTAATTAAAGATTGTGATTATTATGACACACATGCATCTGTTAATCATGCTTTACTTGCTCCTGGTTCACCAGGAGCTGCTTCATATGCTACCAGAAGAGTTAATCCTAGTGCTCCAATGTTTAATACTTCTAGAGTATCCTCTCCTTTCACGTCTGATTATTGGAGAGAAAATGGATTCCACACAACTAGTAATTATTTTCCAAATTATAATCCAAACTATGCGCATCACTTTGACCACACGTATTTTGGTTTGGGAAATTTGGGAACTGCTGTTAAGCCCTCAGCAGGTTGTTCCTGGTCAAATAATAATACCCATATGATGAATAGGCAACCAAGGAACAATAGTGGATCTCATCAATCTTCTTGGCATACTTCTAATGATCCACAAGGCAGGCTCAGACCTGAAAAGGTTTGGGTCCCCTTAAGACACTAACTTTTGCATTCTATTATATTGTTGTTGTAGGTTACTCCATACCAGGATCCTAGTCTAGGCATTGTTGATAGTGGTTGCTCCAGGAGCATGACTGGCAATAAAAGCCTTCTCTCTAACTTTGTACCATTTTATGGAGGCAAGGTCTATTTTGGTGGAGGTGAAGGCAGAATCACTGGTAAAGGAACGATAAAGACTCCAAATCTAAATTTTGAGCAGGTCTACTATGTGGAAGCACTTCAACACTTCAACTTGATATCGGTCTCTCAGATTTGTGACAAGAAGCAGTTTGTACTCTTCACCGATACTGATGCACTTGTGCTTTCCAAAGATTTTCAGCTTCCGGATGACTCACAAGTTCTACTCAGAATTCCTAGAAGACACAATCTATATAGTATCAAGTTGAATGAAGTCAACCCTACTGGTCAACTAGCATGTCTGGTTGCAAAAGCCTCAGAAGATGAAGCCACTAAATGGCACCGAAGGATGGGACATGTGAACTTCAAGACCATTCACAAACTTGCCAATATGAATCTGGTCTCTGGTTTACCTCCCAAGACGTTTCGAAATGATATAAATTGTATTGCCTGCAGCAAAGGCAAACAACACAAAGCATCCTTCAAGGCCATTACTGCTTTAAGTCTTATTACTGAACCATTGCAGCTTCTTCACATGGACTTATTTGGTCCTACGTCCATCAGAAGCATTGACCACAAGCAATTTTGTTTGGTGGTAACTGATGGTTATAGCAGGTTTGCGTGGGTGTTCTTCATGGCTGTCAAAAGTGAGACCTACTCAATTCTTCGAGATTTTCTTACCTTGATAGAGAATCAGTTGTCCAAGAAAGTTAAAGGTATTCGATGCGACAATGGAACCGAGTTTAAAAATAGAGACCTCATCGCACTTTGCAATGCTAAGGGCATCAAAAGAGATTATAGTGCTGCTAGGACTCCTCAACAGAATGGTGTGGCAGAAAGAAAGAACCGGACACTAATAGAAGCAGCAAGAACTATGCTTGCTGATTCCAAGCTTCCGACCATGTTCTGGACAGAAGCTGTTAATACTGCAAGTTATGTTTTGAATAGGGTGTCTATTACCAATCCACACAAGAAAACACCTTATGAGCTGCTCACGGGCAAAGTTCCAAATATTGCTCATTTGAAGCCTTTTGGGTGTCCAGTCACCATTCTGAATACTAGTGACTATTTGGGGAAGTTTGATGGCAAGGCTGATGAAGGAT
Source organism: Glebionis coronaria (assembly GCA_025667525.1). Taxonomy (NCBI): domain Eukaryota; kingdom Viridiplantae; phylum Streptophyta; class Magnoliopsida; order Asterales; family Asteraceae; genus Glebionis; species Glebionis coronaria. The sequence continues at coordinate 701,325,121 of CM046874.1, forward strand.
ATATTGTGGGATATTCAGCTCATTCTCGGGCGTATCGTGTCTACAATCTTCAAGCCAAACGGATAATTGAAACTATTAATCTCAGGTATTTTGAGGAGAAGACAAACATACAAGGAACAGGTCCAGAATGGTATTTTGATCTTGATTATCTTAGTGATTCGTTAGGATATTTTCGTTTCAAAACTAACCATGATGCAGGACCACAAGTGTTTGCAACTTCAAGTACTGGTGTTCCTTCTAGTCTGTCTGATTCAGATGATGAGGATGACATTTTTGTGGTTCCATCCTATTCCACCACGGTTTCTCCTACTCCTCCTAGTGCTGCAACTCCATTGGATGTACAGGATTCCCAAGCAGCTCTTGATACTCTTCTCAAGCAATAACAAGAAGCTACTAAAGCAGCTGCTCAAGGTAGTTTTGAGTTTCCCTTGGTTGAGCCTACTGACAAAGTTGCTCCTGGTACTCCAGCTTCTGCTCCTAGTGCTAGTAACTCAACTACTAGTACTCCGGCTAGTGAGTCTGCTTCCAATACACGTTTCTCCAGTCCTTCTGATTTGGGGAACCATGAAAAGAAGTCTTCTACCAAGCTGGATGATATACATAAACAACCGGTAGATGGGATTTTCCAAAATGCTTCATATGATGCTGATTTTGTTGGTAATCTCAATAACTTGGCACCAGAAGTGGAGGTTTCTTCCAATCCAGTCTTGCAATCCCATAAAGACCATCCTACCACTCAAATTATTGGAGATCCTGGTTCTACCGTCAAGACACGCAGAATGCAGCAGAAGGCCTCGTCTGATCATCATGCTCTTGTGGGCTATATTGAGGATCAAAAGCGTAATAATCATACGGACTTTCAACACTGTTTGTTTGCTTGTTTTCTTTCACAGGTGGAACCTAGGTCTGTTTCTCATGCTCTTGAGGATCAAAGTTGGGTGGAGGCTATGCAGGAGGAAATGCAGTAATTCTTGTTTCAGAATGTTTGGGTTCTGGTTGACTTACCAGATGGCAAGACAGCTATCAATACCAAATGGATTCTCAAAAACAAGAAGGATGCACGGGGAATTGTTGTCAGGAATAAAGCTAGACTTGTCGCACAAGGACATACTCAAATTGAGGGCATTGATTATACTGAAGTCTTTGCGCCTGTTGCCAGGATTGAGGCCATTCGTCTGTTTTTGGCCTTTGCTTCGTATGTTGGCTTTACGGTGTTCCAGATGGATGTCAAGAGTGCATTTCTCTATGGAAAAATTGACGAGGAAGTGTATGTTACTCAACCTAAGGGGTTTTTTGATCCACTTCATCCCAAGAAAGTCTACAAGGTGGTCAAGGCTCTTTATGGGTTACATCAGGCTCCTAGAGCTTGGTATGAGCGTCTCTCCACTTTCTTGTTAAAGAATGGCTATAGAAGAGGTACTATTGACAAGACACTATTTCTTCGGCGGAATTCCAAGGATATTATCCTTGTTCAGGTTTATGTGGACGACATTATCTTTGGTTCTACAAGGAAGGAGTGGTGTGATGAGTTTGAACACTTGATGAAAGGCGAATTTCAGATGAGTGCCATGGGAGAACTATCATTTTTCCTTGGTCTTCAGGTCAAGCAACAATCGGATGGGATTTTCATCAGTCAAGATAAGTATGTTCATGAGATTCTTCAGAAGTTTGACATGGATCCTCTTAGACCAGCAGCAACTCCTTATGAAGTTGCTAAACTCAAACTTAAGAATGAGCCAGATCCACCGGTAAATGTTCATATGTACAGGTCTATGATTGGCTCTCTCATGTATTTGACTGCATCACGTCCGGACATTATGTTTGCAGTAAGTGCTTGCTCTAGACACCAGGTGACTCCAACGGTTTCGAACTTAAATGCAGTGAAGAAGATTTTCAAGTATATCAAGGCTCAACCTAAATTGGGTCTATGGTATCCTAGAGAATCTCCCTTTGTTCTTGAAGCATACAGTGATAGTGATTATGCTGGTGCTAATAATGATAGGAAGTCTACTACTGGTGGTTGTCAATTTTTGGGTCGTCGGCTTATATCATGGCAATGTAAGAAACAGACAATCGTAGCTACTTCTTCAACAGAAGCTGAATATGTAGCTGCTGCTAGTTGCTGTGGTCAAGTTTTATGGATCCAAAATCAGATGTTGGACTATGGGTTCAATTTTATGAATACCAAAATTTTTATTGACAATCAAAGCACTATTTGCATTGTGAAGAATCCTGTATTTCATCAGCGGACGAAGCATATTGAGATTCGGCATCATTTTATACGCGATGCGAATGAGAAGAAGCTGATACAGGTTCTTAAAGTTCATACGGATGACAATGTTGCTGATTTGCTGACTAAAGCGTTTGATGGTCCTCGGTTTAACCACTTGGTGGTTCATATTGGGATGGTCAATCCGTGAGGTCTAGGATTGAGGGGAGGCAAAGCCTAAGGGGAGGCTTTGTATACATATTAGGTCAGTCTGATGTATTCATAGTATTTAACAACATAATCTCTTGGTTATGGTGGTGTGTGGTGCTTCTGAAGGAGGATTTTTTGCTCTATTCTAGTGGATATGGCCTTATATGACTGGCTTCTGGTCCACCTTGGTCAGCTTCTAGTGATGCTTGGTTGTCTTCTGGTGGTTTAAAATCTTTCCATGTCTAGTGGTGTTTGGCTATTGGTATTGGTACTGGTCTGGCTACTGTTCATTCTTTTTGTCCTCAGCTAATCACGTTTTGCTCCTGGTCTGACTATTGTGTACTTTGACTTTTGGTCAACGCTCCCAATACTGGTATTTACAAGTTTGAATTCAGCAAATAAATTGGGGGTAAGTTATTATGTTAAAAAGGGCAAGTGGTTAGTATGCCATTATGGCTTAATTTGAAAGGGCAACCCCCCATTAATAGGGGTCAATGAACAGTTACTACTTTCTTCCTATATGGTCAACATACACCCTTGACTCACTCATTACAATTAACACACACACAAAAACCGCTTCTACTCTTTACATCCCAATTCAAATCCTTCTTCCATTCATTCATCAAGATCCATGGCTGCTCTTGCTTACCAACCTGCTCATAATCGTGTTGCTTATCTGGGTGATGGTCCTAATCGTGAACATTTTGCTGATATCTTGGAGTTTATTGAAGCTTCAAACTTAAGGTTTGCATTTACTGTTTGTCCTACCATATATGATAGTGTGGTACGTCAATTTTGGGCGTCTGCTGAGCTTGTGAATGTGGCTGGACGTCCACGAGCACTCCATGCTACCATAGATGGGCGTGCTTATGTGGTAAATGAAGCGTCTATTCGCTCTTCTCTTCATCTTCAGGATGAGGGGGGTGTTGTATCACTTCCCAATTCGGAAGTATTAGAGGGTATGGCTGCCATAGGTTATGAACATGGGGGGAAGTTTAACTTCCAAAAGAATAGGTTTTCCCCTCAGTGGAAGCTTCTGGTTCACTATTTAATCCATTGTATGAGTCCCAAGTCGGGGAGTTGGGATGCGTTCCCTACTCCTTTGGCTACTGGTCTTATATGTTTAGCCCAGGGTAGAGTGTTTAATTTTTCTCATTATCTATTTGAGGGGATGGCGAGTAATTTGTCAACTGCTGGTTCTAGGAAGAAATTTCTTATGTACCCTAGGTTTATTCAACAAATACTTGTTTGCATTCCACGTGATAGGGCTGAGCATGTACCATCTAAACTAACAGCGAAAGTGTATTACAACATGATGAATGGGTTTACTGGGGATTGGAGGCCCCTGACTGAAGCCATGATGGGGTTGGCTCAGGGTCCTATAGGTCAGGAGGAGGAGGCTCCTGAGTTGGTTGTGTTAGATGATGACCCAATGGAGGAGGAGGAGGCTCCTACTGGTGGTGACATTCCTGTGGTAGAGGAGGAGCTAGTTGAGGAAGTAGTGGTTGAAAAACCATCCCCTTCCAAGGCTGGTCCTTCCTCCATTCCACACCAGTCTCCATTTGTGGAGACTCCACCTCCTAGCCCTGCCCCACACTCGACTGATATCCCGTTTGCTGCTAGTTCTCCACAGGTTGACCCCAATGTTGCTTCGGGCTCCCGTGATGCTTTCCCTGATCCAAGTTCTCTTGGTGGGCAGGCGGAGGAGCCTACTACACTGACATCTTTGTTAGATCTTATGCACAGGTACCATGAGAGGATGACTTGTTTGGAAGCTGACTTGAACCAACATCGGAAGCTCACAAGGGAGTTTGTTCTTCCTCTGGCCGATCGTATAAAGGTATTGGAGAATCAACAGCGTCGTCGCAAGAAGCATGAGGTTCTTTCAGATTCTGAGGATGAGGGCGCGGAGAATGTTAAGGATGGCTTGACGTTGCTGGCAAAGGCTGCCTTTGCTGATAAAGTTTATGATGATCTGCCTGGTCCTCCAATGTCCTCCAATGCTCCTTCTTCTAGTGCTATTCCCCCTTCTATGGGTGGTGATTCTGATGCTGCTGCTGGTTCTCATGCTGGTCCCTCTAATGATCCGAAGGGAAAAGCTCCAATGACTGATTCTCCATCTCCCACCCGCAAGCGCTCTCGTCGACAGCTTGAAGAAGACAGACTTGGTGAAGAGGCTGCTCGTCGGGTTCAGGCTGAGATTGATGAGGAGGATAGAGCTGCTGAGGAAGAGCTCCGTGAGCGAAGGCGTGCGTAAATTCAGCATGATGCTATGCACTGGACTGATGGTGAATGGATGCAAGTGTTGACTGTTCTCACTCGGGATTATGCTCAGTTTAAAGATCTGTTGGGTGATGATGTTGATGAACACAATTGTATTCCGCGTGCTATGGTGATGATGCGTAAGCATCAGTTGACTCTTGCTGAAGAACTCAAGAAACAGCGAAGGAACAGACCTCTTTCTCGGACTGAGCAGCGCCAGCAGATGCAACGTTATGTAAAATATCAATCTGCTGCTCATTTCAATGCTCCGTGGTCTTGGGCTCGGGTGAGAGCTTTGACATTTGATGAGCTTAAGGTCCTTTATGAGAAGATGGTGAAGCGTCAGAGTCAACCTATTCCGGAAAGATTTATTTACCATCCTCGTGGTGTGACTGCTTCTATGCCTGCTGCTTCTACTGCTCCTTCGTCTGTACCCACTCCTGGTTCTGATGGTAGTCCTTCTGGTTCTGGTGCTGCTTTTGTTGGTCCTTCTTCTACACCCTTGGTTGCTCCTATTGGTTCTACTGCTGGTCCTGCTACTACCATCTTTGTTACTACTACCACCACTCATGCTTCCACCACCACACCTGTTCCTCCTACCACCACCCATGTTCCTGCTAGCACGTTTGTTGATCCCCCCATATCTACTGCTGCTACCTCGGATGTGCCATCTTTATCACCACAAGTAACTGCAACACAACCTAATCCTACTTCTGATGCAGCTCCTAGTGGTTCTTTGGGTGGACATGTTCATGAGTCTACTTCTACTGCTTCTCCTGCTATTGCTGAAGTTACGGTGAAGGTTGAATCAACTCCTTCGGCTTCCACGCCTCGACGTTCCACTCGCCAGAAACTTACTCGTCGTGTTCGCCGCGGTAAATCAGTTCCTTTTGAGAAGCGTGATCCTGAGAACTTAATTGATGCAGCTTCGGATAGCGATTCTGACTTACCGTTGGGCAATGGAAGCATTACGGGTTATACGGTTGAGAGGTCTACAACACTTCCTGGTGGCGTCTCCCATAGGATTACTTTGAGTGATGGGACTGTGCGAATGGTCACGGGATTGCAGGGTGTGTTATCGTGGGCTGACCGTATGGATCTTATGGCGTTGTTTGGGCTTGTTGATTCTAGTCTGCCGTTTAACCCCATGGTGGTGTCTTCCTGGCCTGGTATCCGTCTTTGGGCCGATCTCAAGCTGATGTTGGATCCTCCTCCATCTGCTACTCCTTTGGGCGTATGGAAGGATCAAATGCAATGGGAGATTATTCGTTGGAAGCTTTATGCTGGATGTAGAGTTCATGTGTTGGAATTAGGTTCTGGTCATGTGGTGTTTATGTTGACGGATGTTGAGTATCCTTTGACTATTTCTTCCATGGAAGCAATGTTGGCAAGTCACTTGCAGATTTCTACTGCTCCTTCTGGGAATGAGTCGAGTATGGCTACATCTTTGGTGGAGGGTATTCAAGCACGGTTGCTAGCGGATAAGAAGGCAGCTTCTGGTATGTAAGGTGACTGGGTTGTAAGTGTTTATACTTTGAATTTTTGTTCTTATTTTGATTCTTTTCACCAAAATGTACAGTGATTGGTGAATTTTCTTCTTTATAGTTAAAAAAAAAAAAACAAACAGACTAATAATAAAAAAAAAACAAAAAAAAAAAAAACAAAAAGAAAAATACTTTTTATATAATATCTGCTTATACTTTAACACAGTGTAGCTTTTATACTTGTACATAATATCCCTTGGCTGTTTAAGAATGTGGTTCCTGGTTTGAGTTGGTTCTGGTACTTAGTTTTACCTGGTGTTGGACGTGGTCCACACAACAAATGGTTCTCAACTTACCATGTCTCATCGACAAGAAAAAGTTGATTCACCTTGAGGGTACGGCTCCTGGTGTGATTATCAAATCCGTTGTTGGTTGCCAGGTTACCCAAAACTGGATGATTTTCACTTGCCATAGTCTTGGACTGAAAAGTGGCTAATCCAAGGGGGTACGACTGTTGGTAAAGATCTTATCAAATCCGTTGATAGCTGTAATAGCTTGCTTAAAGCTATAGGGTGTTCAACTCACCGATGCTTCATTGCTAAGAGTTGGCGAGTCCAGAGGGGTACGGCTTCTGGTAAAGACGCATCAAATCCGTTGACGGCTGTGATGGTTTGCCTAAAATTATCAGGGTACTCCCACTCACCATTGATTCACGTTCTAAGAGTTGGGCTGGGTTCTAGTCTCCCAGGGTGATGCTTATTCCACCAGAATGACTAGCTAGCCCAAGAGCGAGCAGCTACTTGGTAAAGGCTCATCAAATCTGCTCATGTTGCTGAAAAGATTCAACCTGATGCTGATTTGTTACAAGCTTTGGAGAAGCTTCTAGTGTTTCATGCGGCTGTTCTTCTGATTCTTATCTTGTTGATGCTGCTATTTGTTTTGCTGATACAATCCTCGGGCTTTCTTTGCACGTTTTCCAGGAAACTTGAACTCAACAGGTCAAATTCAAGTTTAGGGGAGGATTGTTAGGACCATTGTAATAGTTATATGTAATAGGTAGACTAGGAGGTATGTAGTTCCTCCTGGTCCTAGTCGTAGTAGGAGCAAGTCCTGCTCCTGGTCCTAGTCGAAGTCAAACTTTATTATTTACTTAATATTCTGTTAGGATATGCATGAGATATGTTAGGAAAGGATATGCATATCAGTTTTACACGTTTTTATTAATGATGTATTAGGGTTTCCTTGTAGTATAAAAGGAACCTTAGGCAGAAGGGTTAGACACACCTTCACAAAACGTAGTTCTAGTCTTTATCAATATTAGAAATCCTTTGAAAGGATCAAGTCTTTATAGTTATTCTGTTTCTCTTGTTTATATTTATATTCTACATTCATATTGTGTATAGAGTCTCTTTGTGATTTGACTTGTGATTACAGAAGTCATTCACCGGTCCTGACAGGCTGCAAGATCTACATCTAGTAGACCCAACAATTCCCTAGCAAAATGTCCTTGTTGATGACAGTTGTAGCATTTGACTTTGCTCCTATCAAACCTGGCTGGTTCTCTTGGGTTGTAGCTGAATTTTCTTCCAGCCTTCTTTTCAAACTTATGAATACGGAGAGTAAGCATAGCCATCTGCCATTTGAGGTCCATTTCATCCAAGTCAATAGGTTAACAATATAACTCATCAAAGCCCACATGTAGGGGGGCTATATAAACCCCATCCTAGCATGTTAGGAGGGGTTGGTTCTAACATTTCATAATCTTACAATATATCACATATTCTCTCCAACCTCTCTCTACTTTCTCTCTAGTTCTTCATCTCTCTCTATCTGCTAATCTTCCATTTATAGTATAAGCAAGGATTACGAAGTTCTTTACTCATGAATTTGTATGTGAAGTTTTAAGGATAGATACATATATACAGATAGTCACAAGTAGCCTATCATGATTTTCTTCCGTTTGTAATAAGCTGCAATATGAGAGTGATAGTTAAAAAAAAGCATACGGAGTACATATTTATCATAATTAATTAACATAAGAAAGAGCAAAAATATTAATCATAACTAACATTATGATTCACGGATACAGTTACAATATTTTGTAGGATTTCAAAAAAAACAAAACTTCAATAAACGAAAATAATTTCATTCCATCCATGTTGTTGTAATGTATATGGTCCTTTAATTTGCAATTCATAAAATTGTTTTCAAAGTGGCTAGATCTTCATACGTACATAAAAGACATCTCAAAACACACTAACTCCAAAAGAAAAACCGTTTTGAAATTAATCAGCTTGTAATATCAAGTCGAAAATCTACGCATGCAAAAAAAAACCCACACTAACTCCATATAAATGATAATACACTAATAAAGAAGCTACATTAGTAACACACGAAAAGTGCCACAATAGGCCAAATAAGTGCCACTTATAAAAATCTGTTTGACCTTATGGGGCACAAATAAAAAGTCATTAACTGTATTGCCACTAAAGGGTCTTGTGACACTATGTTGAATTGTTGCAAACCTTATGAAATAGTGTCACTTAAAAATATGTCACAATAGAATGAAAACTATTTTGTGGCACATGCTTTGTGCTGTTAAATATGCGTTATATAGAATCGATCACATTGTTTCAATGACATGATACCGAAAGCATATTCCCATCGTCTCTTTATATCTACGAAGGTTTGATCAAAAACCGAAACAATAACAAACTAACAGCTTGAATTTACATGGAATTGGGATCTTCATTAATCAAGAAAAGCCTCTAATATACAAGAAATACAAATAATCCAACTTTATGTCACAAGTCAAAAAATCCAACTAAAATATATAGATATAAAGATAATGCATAAAAGCTGAAAAAATAAAACAATAGATTCATCTTTCGTAATGAATCTCTTGACATCTCTTAAAAGTGCAAATCTGTAGACACAAAAAAAAAATCCTTATAAATTGAAAGTTAAATATATTAAAGTAAATGTGAAAGGTTTATATGCTGTTAACACATAAACAACTCATACCAAGACCAGCTGGTGTTGATCTCGTTTTTGTTAAAACATCAATAAGCAAATAATGTTGTAAGATAAAGTATCATCACAAAAACAAAAAATCCATAGATAACCTGCAATAACTATCAAGATCTCGCATATGCTAGTAGGTTCATATGAAACTATTCAATTTACTCTTTCCTTCGTAGCGTGCACTATATAAACAAATAATATGTTATGAATACTCTGAATCTAAAACAATACATACAAAATAAACGTGAAATGTTTAGATTAATAGAACCACGGGTTGGAACAATATTGCATAATGACAACGGTTGCCAAATAACGATAAGAATTAAGAATAGATAATATGATACAAATGAGATGGTTTAGATATAGCCTGAGGGGTAGGGGTTTTTTTAAATTTTATATATCAGACGAAAATTTTGGGGGATTAGAGCCCACGTTCTCAATTGATTTATATAGGCATTTGATTTAGGTTTTGTAGTTTATAATTCAATTTTTTTAAGTGAATAGAACTAATTCCAGTTGTAAACAATTTAAATTTGTGTATCAAGAATGTAGAAAGTCAGTATTCAAGCAAATCGTGTATCAAGATACCCTAATTAATAAGATTTTCCTATATTTCCTTGAATAGTTAGTTTTTCAACAAGTTTTTTAGAACGACAAATGTTAGTGGTTAGTGAGTCGAGTCGTGCACTGACATTCAAACGACAGAATGTCTTCTTCGAACCCTCGCTTAGTTATGTTAAACTCTTTATCCGCTTCGCTTGAGAGGAAAAGCTCTTGAAAGGTCTTGAACCCAAAACCTCTAGGGAACCCCCAAAAAAACCACTTAGTGGAACTTTGATTACCACTGACCAATGAAACTAAGGCAATTCAAAATTACCATGAATAAGTTTTAACAATTCAATATTAATGTGCAATTAATTTTTCAACATTTCTTAAATTAAATGGGTTTTCAACATTTCTTATATTAATGATTTTTTAATATTCAAGAAATGTTATAAAATGCTTTATAGGTATATATATATAGATATATGTAACATATTATTTATATGATGTAGTGGTGGAGGTATGTATAAGTCGAATAAGGATGTAATTTGTTAAAAAAAATTTCATTGGCATGATTCTTGTTCAATTAAACCAATTAAACACCATTATTATGAAAGTTGCCAATAGTATATTTAATGCCAAATTTAATAAGGAAAAATTCTTGAAATGCCCTAAGGTTGCACTCATTTTTCCCAAAATTTTGCCATTTTTAGAAAAGTCACATAAATTACATAAGATTTTTATTTGGTTGATACATTTTGAAAAAATGGGCGCAAACTTAAGGCATTTCAAGAATTTTCCCATTTAATAAACCACAAGGATAATTTTTGTAGTTTATTCTATAATGATACTAACTTAAAACATGTCTTCAATCTCGCAATGGATTCGAGCACTTCAGCCTAACAACCTTAATCAATGCATGTATTTCATATTACTGGTGGATGCTCTAAGAAGGATCTTTACATTTGACGTCATCAAGGCCGATATATTTTGACTGTCTTAGAGAGTTCACCTCTACAAATTGGACAACATAAGACAACAGAAGATGAACATAGTCTGCATAGCACATGACCACAAGGAACTAAGGTAATATCTATTTCATTGGTCAAACAAATTTGGCACTCCAACGCTGCTTTAGCGGCATCAGCTTCTTCTGCTGCCATATTTGACCTTTCCTGAAAAAAGCAAACAAATTTTGAATAAACTAATTTTTAATTATACACCTTAAATACATCATGCTACTAAAAGCATCGCGTATAATGATATTGTGTAGAAATGTCATTTTTGTTCTAGGTGTCATATCATTTCAACACAATATCTCAAACTACTCCTCCCTCCTTCTTTCCCATTATACCCAATGCTCTAACCATATATCTTTTATCAAGTGCATTATGTTGGTGATTTTGTGTTACCAATGATGATTTAAGTGTAATGGATTGACTTAGTTGATCAATGTGTAATCGTAATAAATGTTCATCAAGTCGGGGTTGTGAATAGTGCACACTTGTATGGCGCCGATTATCATACGGGAGGGTACGAGGGCAGCGCCCCTGGTAGCAGGGTCCAAGGGGCGGCAGCCCTTGGCAGGGTCCAAGGGCAGCGCCCCTGGCTCCCGGGTATTCGGACCTATTTCTGCCCGTTAATTAGACTGTCGGTTTCTGGTTAATATAACTTTGCAGTTACAACCAAATGACAGTTCTTTGGTCATAATATCATCTGTTGATGTCTGGTTCTGTTCATAACACAAAAAAACGTTTTCTGTTCGATTCTGAATTTTATCCAATTAAAGATTTCGATAGAACTATCCAAATACTTTGATGTGAAAGTGTTTGACACGACTCTCAAATACTGTGATCCATCAATATATTCTGACACATTACATATCTTCTCTCATCTCAATCTTCACCAATTAATTTTTGGAATTCTCCAATCACATGTTCAAAATGAAGCGAGTGGTCATCACGTGGCCCTCGCCTTTGACATCTTTTTTCTCCTCTCACCTCCTCTCAGCTTTCACCCGTAATGATCACGCCACTCCTCACCTTTCATTTATATCCTGACTTTATACAAATATAATCCACTAGATACAATATACTAGGGATGAGTACGGTACCGGTACCATACCGATCTCGTACCGAATTGGTAGTACCGATTTTTTCTCGAGCATAAATTAATGGTACCGGTATCGTACCGAACGGGATTCGAATATCGGTACCGGTATCGGTACCGGAAAATGGGGATTTTCCCGGTTTTTTGGGAATTTCCCGATTTGATACCGGTCCGTACCGAATTAGTGGTACCGAATTTTTTTCACCTTATTTTGTAGTACCGATATCGTATCGAACGAGATTCGGATATCAGGAATCGGTACGGTTCCGGTTCGGTTTCGAGACGAAATGCTCACCCCTACCATATACACACTCACAAACAACACACAAAACATTAAAACACAAAGGGGGGCTCACCTTTCCTCTTCTTTTTTGTTGGGTCAAGAGTGAGGCGGTCGAATGGTGAGGCCTCACTTCCCAGTCACACAACCTTTTGTCTAATGTTAGGTTCAAGTTTTGGCATTATATTTTCCAATATGTAATAGAGGGTTCTGTTAGAATTTGGTAAAAAAAAGATATGGTTTTGATTTATTGTTATCTTATTAATAAGTTCTGGTTTCTTATATACATGCCATAGCAAAAGCTACACCAAGTTATATTTTATACCTTACTATACCATATTAAAAGAGGAAAAATAAAAATGAAAAGAATAAGAAGCATTTTTTATCACACATTTCAAAAAGGAGGGAGAATTTTAAGGGGAGATGCATCGGGTTTTGTAGGTGCATCTGAAATGTGACTGTGGTTTTTTCTCATTCTACTTATTTTAATTTATCTTCTTAGTTGATCCTGATTCGACGTTCAATTTATGAAATTTTTAATAAATAATTACAATCTAAACTACTAACCTCCTGACCAAGAATAACCTAAAGATTTTCTGAAGACAAAGTCAGAAATTGAGATACAACTTCTTTTCGGGTGGTATTAGTGGTGAAAAGAGGATGATTTGAACTTTGACGAAAAAAATTCTACATTTCTATGTTCGCATAAATTTTTGGTTCTAATAATGGGTGGTGATACTCATTTAGAACTGTCAAAAGATGAGACTTAATATTCCATTAAATTCTAGTTAGAAATTGTTCGATAACTATGTTTTAGCTCGATGCTTGGCACAAAAAATTCCTTAAAGATCCATTTTCAAGACAATTTATTTGGTATAAGAATGTCAAGAATAACAGCATTAGCGAGGCTCTTATGTTCTGTTGGAGGGTCGACTGAAAATAAAATCTTGACTCAGCCAAGAAAAAATTGCTCTATAGGGTGTAAATGATAGTAATATATATGTTGAAAAATAGAAAAGGCTGTCCACATCTTCTTGTCAAGATCTTACAAAGTTATATCTGGATACTAGAAGTGTGAAGCTTCTTGCTACTCCTCTGGTTTCGTATTTATATGTACCAGTTATAAGTCTCGTACACGCACGAGTTTTACGTAAATCAAGTTTATTTTAATTTTTTTATCGAATATGTGGATATATGAAATTCTTTTCGTACTTAATGTTTTATAATCGTGATATTAGTATAACTAATAATTATGCACGTGGTATAATATAAAATATTGATTAATATGGGTATTTAAATAGATGTTAAATATTTTGTATATAATTAAGATATATAAAGTATAGAGTATAAAATATAAAAGTTATTTCTTTATATTCTAAAGATATTGAAAAAATCTGGAAAATCATAAGTTACGTTTAACTCTATTTAATTTATCAAAGCTTTATTAATTATCTCCTATTTCTTTAAAATTTTTGTTTTCACAAATTTAACACATATATTTTAATTTTATTTTTTTCTCTATCAAATTTCTCCACCAACTTTTCACAATTTTTTTAGCCAAATTTGAAAAGAAACTACTAGTAATTTTTATTATTTTTAAAGACCTAAAGAATATTTAATCTTAAAAAAATATTACTAATGAAAGAAAGAATTGATTTTAGAAACATATGAAATTTATACATAGTGTTTTTGCTTTACTATTATATAAAAGATTCCCTATGACTTTTTTCTAAAAACAGTTAACTAGGTGCTTGTCTTAGTGCAGCTTATATGGTATATATAGATTGGTAAGATGCAAAAACCTGCTCTAGCAGAAGTGCTGCCTGAGATTCCTTTAGCTGTTCTTTAAAGTACAAAGTTTTTAGGAGGAGGGACCGCCTCTCTGTGTCCATTCCGATACCAGAACCAGCCAGCATCCCTTCAACTGCTTGAACCAACTCCTCAGCTGAAACACGACTCTGCTCAAGTGCTTCAATTGGTTGTACCTAAAAAATAAAATAATTTTGTTTGATTCACCTACTATCACTATATGTTTCTTAAAATACGTATTACACAAACGTTTGAACGTTGTAACATTATAAGCTGTTTTCCTATCGAAAACTACAGATCCACACTTCACTACTTTTAATGATAATTTAGAAAGAGGTTAATTATATAAATGCATGTTAGTCAGCTAAACAAACCTGATTTCTAAACAGTAGGAATCTGTCAGGTTGGTTAAGTACATTATCACCTTCCACGGGCATCAAATCATGTATGTCAAATTCATCATCACCTTCCTCAGCAATTATATCAAGTTTTTCATACATATCGGTGAATAAATTTCTAAAAAAGTAAATTAGTGAACTAGGAATACTTTCAGTCTTCCCTGGAAATGTTTCAAGATTGACTCTACAGAGAGGAATCCCGGCCGGAGGTCTTATATCCTCCAAACTTCTACCATACTTCAACTTCTGTCCACGTTTACGATTCCAGGCCACTATCTCTCCTTTGTAAAATACTTTAAATCTGCTGTAATAAGCTTTCTCGGCATCATCAGGATGTAAGTCCCTGCCAAGAAAACCATTACCACAACCCACACTATCCACTGCTCTTTCAACACAGGAAAGTTTTAGGATATTAACAAGTGCAGTTTCAGAGTCTTGTGGACATAAGAATAGCGAACCGATGGGTAGTGGGATTGGGGAACCCAAAACATGGCTCACAACCATTGCAACAAGATCAAGAACTGGTACGTAACTTGGTGGTTTAGAAATTAGCATACAGGACTTTGAACAATCAACATAATAGAGGGCTCGATGATTGGATTGACTACCCCATTGAGGGATAATGGAGTCCTTGGATACATGGGTGATGTCTACAGAGTTTGGGAGGAGCAAAAATCGGGTGTAAATGCGCTGGACGAACTGCAATCTGTGGGCAATAGATTCAAGTGACATTTGTACTCTATGAAAATTTGGATTTTCAGATCCATTACTAATGCTTGAGACAGTATTGAAAACCCTTGACACAGCAACCTGAAATGACTTACTCAGCAACTTCTGCTTAATAGCAGCCAGTGAAACAAACCCAATATCTTCAAGAATCTCAAGGTGTTCCACATAATTAAGCTCCTGAAAAACAATTAATGCTATGAGCCATATTGTTGAAGGCAAATGTAGCAAAAGGCAGGTATTGCAAACGGGAAAATATTATAATAAAGACCACTTATTAGTAGGCATTGAACACAAAAGTTTACAAGGGGTTGTTTCGTGAAACTGTGAAAGGTGCAATTTTTTATAAAAAGAATACAATCATATCATAACTACAAACAAAATAATGAGATGAAGTAAAGATGGATTAGGTGTAGTACCTCTACAATGACATCAGAAAGCTTTTTTATACCAAAGGCCAAACACAATCTCTCTGTAACATCATGGTGAACAAAATTTACTTTTGAAGCATCAATAAACTTTACGTACCGAGCGCTATAAGGATCAATATATACACTCGAATTTGCATAAACAAGCCTGCAATTATCATCCGGGACAACCAACTCTGATTGCCAATATCTATCTGATGTCTGCTCTACGGTTTCGTCACAAAGAAAATTTAGAATTTCAATTACTGCGCGGAATTCATTTGGATTAAGTCGATGATAACCACAAGAACTTTGTAGCCTCGAAAGAATTTTTATTGCACAAGAAATAGATAGCTTGGCCTCAGTCCCTAATTCTTTCAGAATCCCAACAAATGGGATGTATCGAGGAGGAAGTTTGGATGCAAGTGGTGACACGTCTATTGTCAGATGGAAAAATAGAGTGCTCGAATTCACTAAGCGTGTCCCGTTCTCAACTGGAATAAAAGCCACTTGCTTCAACTCCATTATATCTGACAATGCAGAAAAGAGAGTGTGATAAACAGGAAATATGATGATTATGCTTTTCAATTTGTGGAACTCCGAAAACAGATGGGCACAGATAGTACCAAAATATATAATTTAATAAATTTACAAAAATGCATCAACTGTTGGGCACGTTAGATATAAATAAAACTTGTTAATACTGCAAAGATATATAGATATAAGTATACACATGCTTCAACTCCCATACTTCGTGCAGTTGACCTTCTTTCCACCACACTACATTAAGTTGTCAAAATGATTTACGTAGTTATGAAATTTCCAAACCAGAAAATGGTATTATATAAACTAATGTAATGTCGGTGCTTCTAGTGTAATCATTTATATTTTGTGTTTTTGTGATTTACTTGAAATAAAGGGCCTAGTCAGGTTTAGCTTACAGTCGAGTCACAATGTGCGGAGGTCACACTCATTCTAGCTACTTTGATGCCACCATAACTAAGTGTGAGGGTGAAGGGGAAGAGCCTCTTATTGGGGTCGAAAAAATACTTCAATTTAAAAGTAATCCACGCTTGAGGATATCGTGACACACGAGGGATGTAGAGTCTAATACTTCAATTTGAAAATTTGATTATTATCACAATAATATCTTTCTCACGGATATTTGAAAGAATACATTGCAAAAATGAAAACACAATTCTACCTAATGTAAAAAGAAAATACCTGAGGAAGATAATGTACCCCAAATACGGTCTATATACTTGAGCACCTTAAATGAAGCATCTTCAATAGTTGGTAAGCATGATTTAATACACAACTCAGCCTGCAATGATCATTATCTTGTTTAGTACACGATCCAGCATTTTTTAGTGTTTTAAAGAAAGACAGCATATATATATATATATATATATATATATATATATATATATATATATATATATATATATATATATATATATATATATATATATATATATATATATATAGGAATGGGATCGAGAGAAAACCTAATCTTGGTGGAAAACCTAGAAAACTAAACAGATGCCCTAAAATTAACAAACGGATGCACTAAAACTTTGTTTATAGTGCATCCGTTTAGTGCAGTTCGTTTAGGGCATCTGTTTGATATTTTAGTGCATCTGTTTTAGTTTTCTAGGTTTTCTACCGAGATGAGGTTTTCTCTAGAACCCATCCCTATATATATATATATATATATATATATATATATATATATATATATATATATATATATATATATATATATATATATATATATATATATATATATATATATATATATATATATATATATATATATATACACACATATAAGTTTAAACCTGCAGGTGCTTTAAAACTATTTTGAAAGGGGGAGGGCTCATCAGTTGAAGAGCTCCCCAAGAGTACTCTGGTGGAACTCTAGAAAGAATAGGAGCAACACTCCATGCAAGCGGCCAATCTTTCAACAAAATGGCTTCACTGTATGAGCAAAGCACTCTTTTCACACCTCTCTTTCCACTTTCAAATGGAAAGCCTTTCTCTGCGGGAATGCACACAATCTTGCTAAGAATATTGCAGAAACTGCTGCTGTAAAGAACATATCTTTTTTCGAATACTGCTTTGATAAATGTTTCAGCCAGGTACCAAATTTTTATAGAGACTTCAGTTGACCTATTTGAAAATTGTTGCTTGTTGCCATCAACAAGGTGTGCATGCTTCACACTCGCATCTCCAAGTAGTGCTATCCTTTTGGCACATTCAAGTAGAATATCAGCATCACCAGTGTTTCGGAGGCCTGTTTTCCTTAGTATGTTGAGCCATCCAACTGAAATATACCGTTCCCCAGGAAACTTATGAGTCTCGCTAGAGAAAAGTGATGTCAAAAGTGAATCATCAGGATCAAACAGGTCTTTAGGTTTATACAAGTCTCCTGATAAATTATTAGCACTTCTTACAAAATTGGTCTCTTTTAATGCTTCAATGACTGAAGAATATTGTTGTAGATCCTCCCAGTTGATATAAATATATATCAATATTTTCTCCTGTTCTGACCAAGTTTTCTCTTTAAACCTAAGCAAGATTTGGTTGGCTTGAAACTCAGAAACCTTAAGGGAGCTCAACAGTACACTCTCAACAGACTGTCGGCCATAAAAGAGGCAATCATCGTATGGCTTTAGGATTATTTCTGAAGCCACCGAACACGTATCCTGGATTAGAAGTTTTTTGTTTGTCCCAGTCACTGTATTGTATAAAGGTAGATCAAGCATCAGTTGAATATCTTCTCTGGTGTAACCATTGCATGAAAAAACAGAAGCCAAAAGGTAGAACAGCTTGTCATTGTCCGAAGCTTGACTGGAGGTTAGTTCAGGTAAAGGACCATAATTTATGGATGCAATAAGCTTGGTTTCTATTGATTTTCCCGATATATGGCCATGTTCAATATAATGTATGGGTATGCTGTACCATTGAAGCAACAAGAGCAAACATGGGTATTTCTTACCAGTAACGTTAAGGGGTAACAAACAAAAGCAATTCTCTCTAGCCAAAGCTCTCAAAAAATCAACATCAACACCTAAAAAATCCCTTTTTGAGTCTGAATCAGTTAATTGAGGTAAAACGAATGAGAGATAACTATGCGCTAACCAGCATACAATGCGTCTACCGAGACAAGCCACATCATCTTCTAAACAAAGCCCTCCACTTATGTCTAAATCGTCTCTATACCAAATGCCATGGCAAATTGATGACATCTCAAAGATTCCATTACTTTGCAGAGTCAAAAAGCTACTACTAACGGCTACTACGCTCACCCATAAAAAGTGTTTGGCATTGGAAGAAAGCAAAATTTATGGTCATATCCAAGAATATCCTCCTGACAGACAAAAAGATTAAATGAAGTAAGATTTAAATATGAGATAATTCAGATCAATACAAAAATATGAAATCTGTATACCTGACTCACATATACAGTATATTATATACACATAAAGCAAATTGGGTAAGGCAATAAGAATATAGCATATATAGATAGAAACCAGATTAATACAAAAATCGAGATTTTGAGAGGAAAAGACAGAGATTAAGGTCTGAAGGCCCCTTCCTCATATAGAGGTGCCACGATAAAGAACGATAATCTGCTAGATAGTCTTGCATGAGAGTTAATTACTCCTTATAAAATACTCCTCATTCCTCAAATGGAAATGAAATATAATCCAGGGAAAGTACATTGAAGACTTTGGAAGGTAATCGGTCTTAGCTTATAATGGTGACTTGAAGCAAAGCTATGGAAAAAGTGATGCATTTAAAGCCAAGCTATGGAAAAAGTGGATCTCGGTATAGAGAAATGCAGGCTGATGAGCTGAAATACTTGATCCTCTTACCAGAATCTAATATTGAAGAATTTGGAAGGTAATCGCTCTTAGCTTATAATAAGCAAACTCCAACAAACAATTCAATGACAGAGAAAAAAGCACATGTAAATTACTTAACAATTCATACAAAAAGTAATTTTCCTGTCATTTAAAACTTAAGTTTTAATCAAAAATCTTCCTTAGGATTTCATTAAGGTTGCTCAAAATTATCAATACGTTTGTCAGCGCCATAAATGGAATCTTCCCCTATTATTAGCAATCATACACCAATATGGTGCTCATCCTGAAATATGCTCGGTATTTGAAAAGCTACAGTATATTAGCAACTAACAATATACAAGAAAAGAAAGAAAGATGGAGTCAAAAGTATGTAACAACATGGTAGAGATGCAACCACATATGGCCCTACATAAGCTGAACATGTTCAAACCCTGACGGGTTACTACTTGTGGAGTCTATTACCAAATCTAAGAGGGCTGTGCTAATATGGAAGGGAAGAACTGTGCGTGTACGTAAATTCAGAGATGTCCATCATTTGAAATAATTACCACCGTATCGTCAAACTTTGAGGATCATGCCATAATGCACATTTACAGACTTTCATTTTCAAGTAAAGAACAAGCAGAGGCGTTACGTGAATATAGGCATGTAACTGTTGGTCCTTTTTGTTTTATAACCAATAGTAATCCCTATGAGTGTTCATCGTGTAGACTGGTAATATAACCATCAATGACATTGCATATGCATATAAAATTATAATGTCCTAAGTAGGGACAAACTTGATGTGCATAAGCTGGTTGAAGACCTTATCTTTTTTGTCAAGCGAGTCTGCCATTTGCAAGAACCACCCTTTACTTGCCTCGCTTTCCACAGATGCCGGCCAAGACGACAACCAGTCACCAATACTTTTCCCTTCATCAACAACTTTTTTGCTATATATCATTAGATATCCCTCAAGATCGATCATCTGGTCTCTTTTAACCAATTTTTTGTCAAATATCTCAGAACACACGTGCTTCTTAGCCGCGTCATTCGACAATGTTAACTGTAAATCCACTACATTTTCTTCATTACTCTGTGACATAATGCTGGCACCAGTAGCACCATCGTGAGTACAATCAACCTCCACCACTACATCATCTCTTCTCAAAGTATCAACCAACAGTTTTCCTAAAAAATTTAACTGTTTGAATACATACGTGTTAGCCAAATAAACTCCTTTCGAGAAATTACAAACCATGAATTCTTTACCCAAATGTAGCAGTTCTATCATTTTTGCTCTAAGAATATGATCCCTTAAGGGCATTCTCATAAAGATCACTAATCTCAATGTTTGAACTGTGAACTCAAAGATGATTCGGACCTTGAAACCTCAAAGTTTGAATTTGCTCATTTCGAAAAAAAGTTATATTGAAATGTTGATGAAATATAGAAAATTAGACGAATTCGATAAGTCAAATGAAAAAACAGTAACAAATCCAACACGATTTCACTGATAATAATGATGAAACTCAAATGGGGGATTAAGATTGCAGATAAAATTAATACCAAAACCTGCCATTTTGGATCTGCGTGAAAATAGTTTTAAATGTTGGTTGAATTTTGATGATAAAATGTTCTGTTTTAATCACTTAAAGTTTTAATAGTGCTATTATTGTGTAATTTTTATGTTTCAAATATTTTCAAAAATTGATAAAAGTGATATTTCATGAGTCAATGTAAACCCATAAAATAGCATAAACTTAATCAACCAATTACAATTATCCATTTTTTTAAAAACCTATTTTCCACCACTTTTTTAAAAATTAAATATCTCAAAAACGATAAATCGCAAATGAAAAAAATACAACATTGCAACGAGAATTAAATCATCTTTCTACCAAGGGGCACATGTATATACTTTCAACGAACTTTTTTTCGACTTTTTTCTTAAGTCACATCTGAAAGAATCATATATGATTCATTCACGAATCATATATGATTTTCTGAAATCATATATGATTCATATCACGAATCATATATGATTTTCTGAAATCACATATGATTCGTGATACGAGTCATATATGATTTTCTCAGACGTGACTTAAGAAAAAAAACGAAAAAAAGTTCGTCAAAAGTAGACACATGTGCCCCTCGATAAATAGATGATTTAATTCTCGTCGCGATGGTATGTTTTGTTATGCGTAACGATTAACGTTTGTGAGATATCTAATTCTTTTAAAAAAACGTTTTTTAGTTAGATGAAAAGGATGGGTGGCTGAGATTGGTTGATGGGTCTATGCTAAAAGAATGGTTTACATAGAACTTTTCCCGATATTACATTTGCTCATCAAAAGAAACGTCTCTTTTGAAGCAAGAATTGATTTTCCTTAATACCTAACATAATGCATGAAAGGATCTTTGAACAACCATAAATTTGTTTAAGAAGACCGTACACATACTTATGCAAGATGTTCTGAATTTACATAGAAATTGATTCGTTCAATAAGGGCTCCAGAAGATGTTGATTGTATGTCAAGAAAAAGAAAGCCAGATTCATATTCACCTACATGAAAAATATATAGGGTCTGTCTTTTCTTTTTGTAAAATAAGAACTAATTTTCTTTGAATTTAAAGTAATAAGACTATCCGAATTATAACACTCATGTAGAAAGAATCTTAATAAATGCAAAGATGGAGCATCTTTTATCCAATAGTGAAGAGCCTCCTTAAACGAAACAATTTTCAAACTTGATTATTATTTTATATCATGTATCTTTTTTATTTGTGCATAATTTGGTTGTACATTATGTTGGTTGAGTTAGTTAAATTCGAAGTTGGGTATATATCTTGTTATAGTACAACTATATAATGCACATATCAACGACACGATACCTAATCCTGCCGAAGCAAGGTAAAGGATAGGTGAAGTATAAACAGATCCTACCCCTACTTCCAGGATAACCCATATATAAAGAGACTAGTTTCAATGAATCTTCAACCACATATGAATATATTAAAGATAGTTTTTTTTAGCAATCACCCAATAATATAACAATACTTAAAGTTGAATGGTTTCTATAATTAGTTTAAAACAAGTGGGTTTGCCCGCGTGGGGTTTGTGCAAATGGTTACCAAACATGCGTGTTGGATTACTTAGATGGCGAATAAGTTATTGTTTCCAGTAACTTGGTCATACATACATAAGGTTACATTTAGATTACAGTTGCTGCGTAAGGGTTATGGTTCCAAAAGATTATAGTGTTAGAATTTTGAATACTGGTTAAACCATTAACTACGAGTACGCAACCGAATGGATCTAGTATAACATACATGATTAAGCACATAAGAAAAACAATTTAAAACCAACCTTTAATTAATTGAATAAATCAATTAATACGTCATGATCTTGATCTTGAACTTTAACGGTTAAATTACCGTCTCCATCGTTTGCTCACACGACAAGTCAAACGAACACACCACGATGCTAGTGGTAACTTCACATCTCGAACAACAAGTGTATTCATCTTGTAACTAGAAACCCTACATCCAAAACCCTATGTGGGATTACGTAAGGATCAGTATATAGATGTTACAAGATTGATCACCTAAAAGTCTCATAAACCCTAATTAGGATTTATGTTGGGATATGCGATCGTTTAGCCATCGGAAATACGTGAGCCTATCGGGGGCACACACTCAATACGGAGAACACACTTTTATTTACGTTTTATTATTTATAATTAAACGTTTAATATAAACTTCACTTATTATTTAATTAATGGTGGTTAAATTAATTAACGGGATTTAATTAATTTAATACGAGTGCGTTATTTAAATTTTGGAAGGAAATCGATTCTAGAAACCTCTAGGCCGATCGGCCGAATATATTGTATATAGGGGGGTCTAGAAGATTTTTGGTTATTGGTTTTTGGCAAGTAAATATTCAAGAATATTTGATTAAGGTAATGTTTTCCTTAATTAGGTTTCTTGGGTTGGGCCTTAAGATTTGAGGAGGTGGAGAATGTGTATAAATACACAAACACCTAGCTCATATTTTTTATCTCTCCCTCCCCTCTTGATGTTGCGTCCGATCGACCCAAACACCACACCAAAACCAAAGGATTTTTCCCATTAACCCTAAAATCACATAAAGGTTAAACCTTTATAAGATCGATCCTTTTTGGTGGTTTTCTTATAAAGTCTTAAGCTTTTTAACTAAACCCTAAATCACTAGATTTAGGTTTTAATTCTTCCCCTTGGTGGTTCGACATGCATAAACCCTAATTAGGGTTTATGTGATTTTGGTTAATCAATCTTGTAACGTTCTATAAACCGATCCTTACGTAATCCTAATTAGGGTTTTGGATCTAGGGTTTCTAGTTGCGAGATTATACACTTGTTGTTTGAGAAGTGAAGTTACTACTAGCATCGTAGTGATGTTCGTTTGACGTGTCGTGTGAGCAAACGATAGAGACGGTAATTTAACCGTTAAAGT
The DNA here is from genome assembly GCA_025667525.1 of Glebionis coronaria. Lineage (NCBI taxonomy): Eukaryota > Viridiplantae > Streptophyta > Magnoliopsida > Asterales > Asteraceae > Glebionis > Glebionis coronaria. The sequence goes on from CM046874.1 coordinate 701,348,931, forward strand.
TCAAGATCAAGATCAAGACGTATTAATTGATTTATTCAGTTAATTAAAGGTTGGTTTTAAATTGTTTTTATTATGTGCTTAATCATGTATGTTATACTAGATCCATTCCGTTGCGTACTCGTAGTTAATGGTTAACTAGTATTTATAAATTCCAACAGTGGCATCACGAGTCAGTTCGTATGGCATTCATGGGTTACACATAGAATAAAACACGCTTGCTTCGCTTTAAAATCTCTTTTATTTATGTTTTTATGACAATTACATGCATACTTGTCATAAAGTTTTAATCTTGATCTAGATAATGGTTAAAATTGGGTAGGTTAAATTGAACCGGCTAATAATTATGATTGTTTTTATTATCCGTCAAAGACTTTTGCATCTCACTTTTGTGATACTTTGCACGTCATCAAGTACCTTGCTCGAAAACTTGATGAGGGTCTTTGGTCCTCAATTTGGGGAAGACTCATTCGAGACTTGGATCTTATATGATTTATCGCTTTCATATAGAGTCTGTCTACTGCTTCTACCCCCTTCTGGTCTGTTTTTATGTGGTTATTTGTTTTCCATTATGAATTGCAAAACGTAATAATTCAAGATTCTAGGAATCATAAAAACGGATCTCTACTTATATCGAAACTAGCTTTAAAAGTATGTCATATTAATACACTTTTTCCTTGCGAATCGGCTATGTGTTATTTGTTAAAATCGTTTTTTGGAACAAATATTAATATGGACATAAGATCTATGAAACTTGTTTTTATTATAATCTAATTGTTTTGCGAAATCATATTGTCACTCGAGTTGGGCTTACAAACCGTAATGATGGCTTATAAACTATCTTCTCAACGACGTGATTTGCAAAATTAATTGGTTTATAATACTTAAAAACAACTTTTGTGCTTTACTAATGGTGGACTTGCTATTACACTACGTGTTCTAGTCAAGCTATCTAGGGTTTGAACGATCTTTAATCTTTTCCCGTGTCATGTACATGTTTCGGCATCTATATGATAATTATCCCAAGCACTTGCGCCCTCGGGCGCATGAAGAGTAGGATATAGGGTTTGATCCTTCTTTAATCTTTTCCTGCGATAAACACGCCTAAATCAAAGTTAACAAAAGGTTTTTCTTAACTTCTGCTAAAAGATGATTGCATGCATCTTTTATACGTTTTTGACATTTGTTTTCTAAAACTTATGTGATACCTATTTGAATTTTAAGTCTATGCCACCCAATTTAATAGCACTTGTAGTCTTTTTTCGTCATCTGGTCAGACCTAGGGCGAATCATGCACCCAAGGCGATTTTTGTCACTGGTCAGACCTTTGCCAATTATTGCATGCTCTAAATTGGTACGACTTAAGTCGAGTTCCCAGTCAGATTCGGAACCCGAGGCATAAGATGAGATGAAACATACTCATGACTTTATTACGTGTAGAACAAGTTTGTTTGAGATGTTCAATGGCACTCGAAAGAGATGAGAGAACATCCCATCCAAACACTTAACAACAATAAACTTCATGAATCGTCTCATAAATCTAAGAGTTGCACTTGTAATGCAATTAACGCTCGACGCTTACCTTTTGCCCTACTTACTATTAGACGGTCGGACCTCTAATATTGAGTGGGAGTGCAAGTAGGATCTTAGTCTTATTAGTAATTAATTGGGTAGTTAATTCTATTAAGAATTTAATTATCGAAAATACTAAATTGAACTTTCTAAAGTTCCGATTAATTGTGTTATTGCAACATAATTCGTAAACTAAAGTTGTTTTCTTATAGAAAACAAACATAGTCTCTTTTCCTGGTAAGAAAAGCGAGACTTACTCCTATCTCTTCTCATTAGTTAACAAGAATAAGATAGGACCATAATCGAATCGTTATCGATTGCATTTAAACTCACTTTTAATATTTCATTATCCTAATCCGGTTCTGAAATTATTGAAAGATAACATATTTTGTGTACCTAATGTCTATAGCTACCAAAATAAATGACATCTTGCACTTGTCACGATGTATGAGTTTAAACCGTAAAGAGTAAATAATTTACTAGCACTTCGCTAGGTATCTTTCTTGGACTCTTGATTATTCCTTAAAGTACTAAATACCCTTGCGGCTATGTAGACGATAAAGGAGGAATTGCATGCTAAATAGTCAAGTTAATTGAAAGCATGAACGGCTAGTCCCTCATCCACACAGTAGAATTTCATATACTTTGTTCAAATACCTAAGTAAATGTATACTTGTAGGAATTTTTCAAAGATAAGGAAGTCAATAAATTTCTATTCACGTTTTACTGGTGATGTAACATCTCTTATGTTGACAAATCCAGTGGGAGCGTTGCCGTTTATTACTGAAATAATATCCATGTAATATTGTCAATTTCAGTGGGAGCTACAAGATTTATTTTCTTGCTTAGTCATCCATATTATTTCCAACTTGCTTTGAAATAATTTATCACTTCCAAATATGAACAACCATTGCTTAAAGAAAATTGCATTTTATTTTATATGATAACACGCTGCCTTTCTGATGTTACCTTATGAAACGTTATCTATAAAATAATAATCCACAATTCTTTATTTAAAGTTATGGTTTTAAATCTACTTATAATATCAATGACATTATCATATTGTTTACACAATCAACCACATGTTGTATTGCTTTTCTACATAATATGATGTTGTGCCTTACACAAGTGGGAGAAATTGCAAAGTGTGTGCAAGGAACAACATATGATTAGTTTCATTTGCCCAAAAGGTAGGAAAGCTAATAATTCTACTAGGACTTGAACATACAAGATGTTTGTTGTCCTACTACATTCAATGTCATGATATAGTGGAAAGCTACTTTGGTAATTTACTACATGTTATAGTAAATACAATTATGGTTAAGATATAAATAATCATAATTTTGAAGTATAAAATTAACTTGAAATTACTATTGAACTCAAGAGTTTGCGTTCATGATTACTTTAGTTAGTATAATTATGTTTTTCCTTGATAACACATAATTATAAAGTCCTTGAATTACTCACCGACTTATAACATAAAGTATGTAGTAAAATAGTTATGTCTTCTTGTTAACACATAAACATTAGATCTTTGAATTATTCAAAGACTTAATAATGTATACTTGATATGTTCTGTTTTCTTGTAAACGTATGAGCATATAATTCTTGAACTGCTATGTCTTCTTGTAAACACATGGTTCTCGCATTGTTCAAGAAACATACATTATAGCATGCATCTGGATTTAAAATACGGATATTGTAATTTGGCATGACCCAATTGACAAAGTATTTAATCCAAATATAATTAAGTTATCTATTGAATTCTGATGTAGTCTCACAATTCCAATACTCATAGAATACCAAAATGTTATGGTATGTCTAAAGAGTTGAAACAAACTATATTCGTATAGTTTGATTTATGATAGCTTTAATTATTCTACCTCCATGATCTATCAAAGGTTAGAAAATTGCGTGTGTCATTGATACACTCAATATAGTTCAAACCTAGAAGGTATTCAAGACAACCCACAAATTGGAAACCCCTAATTTATTAGGGACTTTCGGTTGTTCCACTCAAACCAATCTAATCTTAAAATCTCTTGGGGTTTTTCGATTTTCCTACACTTCCGTGCTTGACGATTGTAGTGATGGTGTTCCTCCTAGCTTGACGTAACACAAACCTTTCCTAAGGTTATTGGTTAAAAGAGTGATACAAGAATTAGGGTTCATACTAGAAACCCTAATTAGGGTTCTTGGGAGAAATCCCAATATGTCTTGATTAAATTCTTTAATTTGTTAATATCTTATGAAGCATACTATTAACAAACTTGAGATAAGAATTTAAAATGTGTTTTGTAGTGTCTCTATTAAGAACAATTTATTGTTGCTTAAATACTTAGTATTTAGAGAATGATCTCTACTTACAAAAGTAAGTGGGAGTTATAACAAATCTTGAAGATATTCAAGAGCAAAATACACAACCTTCAAAATCCACTTGTTGATGTCATATTTTGGTTAAGCATGGAAATGTCAAACCAAAGTAAATGTTACTCTCATTCATAAATCTGCAAATATACCTCATCACTTGATTGATATTTTAATATCAATGCTGAGGAGTATAAGTTAGGAGATCTTTGTAATCTACTAACTGCTAATGAGTATTATCATATTTTGAATCTGACAAATATCATAGAACTATGAATGATAAGATGCAGTCCTTAAAGGGAAAATCAATCTCCTAAAATTGATTGATGTTTCTCCTAATTATAAACCTATGAGGTTGGATGGAGTTTCTTTTGAAAAATGACTCACAAGGACAAAATGGTATACATAATTAATGCATGGCTAAGAGGAAGCTTTTAATTATACTCAAGCAATTGACTATGATTAAATCATTATTCTATGCACGCATTGATTAAATAAAGTAAATTGATTGTCATATATGTTTCTATGTAAATGGAATATGTCAATTAAAACTTTATAGTTTCCCTTTATGATTACCTTTTAGCGAGGATGGTGTATAATCAAAAGGTTTATGAATCTATAAAATCTTTGTTGAGTATACAAGATGATTAATTCAAGTATGGATTAAATCATGCATCTAGAAGCTGAATCTGAAATTTAATTCAATATGATTTTGTTTAAATTTAGACGAGTTTGGAGTACACTTGACATTGAGTGGGAGCACTATGTTTTTCTTTTAAATTCATATGTTCTATAACATATTGAAGATATCATTCCATTTAAGCTAGATGATAATCCTTAAGATTGGAATGAAACTTCATTTAAGAATTTATGGAATAAAACAAATGACTTTGGAATAAATGTTTATTGATATAAGCATATGCGATAATTAAGTCCAACACAATGCAATACATCATTCAAAGCGAGTCTTGATTGATATATTTCACTTGACATAATTTATAACATGAATGGAAACCCTTATGTTTTTAACTAAGGATTCATTATGTATAAGTATTATATTGTGTATACGACTTGTTGTCATTTTTGTACAAGAGCAAAGTGAGATGACAAAAATAATTTCTAATAGAGAGTATTTAGATTATTGTTAATACAAATGTTTACGAATTATAAAGCATATGATGTATGTGTACACTGATGCTAGAGGATAATCGATCTAGTAAAGTGAGATGTTATCATTTATGATAAATCTGCTAAACTAGATGTGCTCACAATGAGCATTGTTGCATTACACATTAAGGAATAAGAATACTTTACATTTTAAGAAACTGTAAAGATGACTGTCAACATATCGTTGATGTTAAATACCTTATGCAAGGATTGACTATATCCCCTACTATGAAACTTGCAAATAGTATGAGCATGTAAGAAAAGACACTCATCTTGTTTTCCAAATCTTTCACAATTGAGAAATTTGAAACAAGTATTCGGAAACTTTACTTAGATAACTATTTAGCCTTCTTGTTAAAGAATAGTTGAGAATGTTGGAAACATTTGACTTCAACTTGCTAAATTAGTTTCATGCATATCTATTTTAGTATTTGGATAATTGGGATGGTAAGACAATAATTATTTTCCGAAGAATAAAGATACTTGGTATTTGTTATTCATTCATATAATTATTGTTGCCCTATGTTTGTATGTTTAAATCCTTGAATATTTGATTATTCTAAATATGTCCATTGTCGGTTAGAAATATGGGAGTATTGTCTACATTAAGACAAATGTGAGTGTTGGTTATATTCGTTGAATATATGGACGGTTCCCGCCAAACTCATATGTTATTCATAAGGGATGCATATTGGACACCCCGAACTTTCGAATCGTTACTTTTGGATCCTTGTCATGAGTAAGATTTCGAAAATGGTGATTAAGTCATCATCCTTAGACTTGAGATGCAAACAAGTTTGTGCATGTGTGAATATCACTTCTTGATTCTATGTCCAATGCTAGTTCGCCAGACCTAGTTATAAAGACTCTAATTGGAAGTGTTGTGAAGCAGCATCCACAGACACTTGTAGTCAATAAAGAATTTGTTCCTCCACTTGATATAGTGCAGTGAAGTACCACTGGGCCCTCTCCAGAATTAATCAGATAATTGTGTGGCCGCACCCAAAGTGTAAATCAAGATGATACTTGTTTACGTTTGGTATATCTGAATTAACTTCTATAACGAGAAACTAAAATTTAAACTTCATGGAATGAGTTAGGATCCATATTCATAGTTTAGACGGTACTAGTAAAAAAGGGATGATTATTAGCAAGTCACATAATCGTATACCATTAATACTTTTGAGATATTCTTCTTGAAACTATACCTCAGTCATTTCCGGTTATAATGAAGTGTTGCAAGATACTTCATTATGGACGCTGTATGTCTAAACTCTCACAAGTGGGAGCTGTTGGGATATGCGATCGTTTAGCCATCGGAAATACGTGAGCCTATCGGGGGCACACACTCAATACGGAGAACACACTTTTATTTACGTTTTATTATTTATAATTAAACGTTTAATAAAAACTTCACTTATTATTTAATTAATGGTGGTTAAATTAATTAACGAGATTTAATTAATTTAATACAAGTGCGTTATTTAAATTTTGGAAGGAAATCGATTCTAGAAACCTCTAGGCCAATCAGCCGAATATATTGTATATAGGGGGTTCTAGAAGATTTTTGGTTATTGGTTTTTGGCAAGTAAATATTCAAGAATATTTGATTAAGGTAATGTTTTCCTTAATTAGGTTTCTTGGGTTGGGCCTTAAGATTTGAGGAGGTGGAGAATGTGTATAAATACACAAACACCTAGCTCATATTTTTTGTCTCTCCCTCCCCTCTTGATGTTGCGTCCGATCGACCCAAACACCACACCAAAACCAAACGATTTTTCCCATTAACCCTAAAATCACATAAAGGTTAAACCTTTATAAGATCGATCCTTTTTGGTGGTTTTCTTATAAAGTCTTAAGCTTTTTAACTAAACCCTAAATCACTAGATTTAGGTTTTAGTTCTTCCCCTTGGTGGTTCGACATGCATAAACCCTAATTAGGGTTTATGTGATTTTGGTTAATCAATCTTGTAACGTTCTATAAACCGATCCTTACGTAATCCCAATTAGGGTTTTGGATCTAGGGTTTCTAGTTGCGAGATTATACACTTGTTGTTTGAGAAGTGAAGTTACTACTAGCATCGTAGTGATGTTCGTTTGACGTGTCGTGTGAGCAAACGATGGAGACGGTAATTTAACCGTTAAAGTTCAAGATCAAGATCAAGACGTATTAATTGATTTATTCAATTAATTAAAGGTTGGTTTTAAATTGTTTTTATTATGTGCTTAATCATGTATGTTATACTAGATCCATTCCGCTGCGTACTCGTAGTTAATGGTTAACTAGTATTTATAAATTCCCACAATTTATGCATGTCAAACCACCAAAGGGAACCATAAAAACTAAATATAGTGATTTAGGGTTTAGTTAAAAGACTTAAGACTATACAAGAAGCTACCAAAAGATGATAGATCCAATAAAGGTTTAACCTTTAAGTGATTTTAAGGTTTAAGGGAAAAATTGTATGGTTTTTCTATGTGTGTGTGTGGATCGGACGAACCAAGCAAAAGGGAGAGACAAAAATTATGAGCTGGGTAGGTTTGTGTATTTATACACATTCTCCATCTCCTCAAAACTTAAGGCCCAACCCACACATATCTTAAACTTAAAGCCATAACAATTTACATAATACCCCATGGTATTATATTCGGCTGACTATGGCCTAGTGGGTTTCAAAACCCGACTTTTTGACCCCTTAACTTAATTAACGAACTCACGATAAATTAACTAAAACCCGTTAATTAATTTAACCATCGTTAATTAAATAACAGTGAAGTTTTTTTAAACGTTTAATTATAAATAATAAAATATATAATAAAAGTGTGTTCTCCGTATTGAGTGTGTGCCCCCGATAGGCTCACGTATTTTCGATGGCTAAACGATCGCATATCCCAACAGCTCCCACTTTTGAGAGTTCAGACATACAACATCCATAATAAAATATCTAGCAATTCTTTATTATAACCGAAAATGACTGAGGTATAGTTTCAAGAAGAATATCTCAAAAGTATAAATGGTATACAATTATGTGACTTGTTAATAATCATCCCTTTGTTACTAGTACCGTTAAACCATGGATATGGATCCTAACTCATTCCATATAGTTTAACTTTTAGTTTCTCGTTATAGAAGTTAATTAAGATATACCAAACGTAAACAAGTATCATCTTGATTTACTCTTTGGGTGCGGCCACACTATTACCTGATTAATTCTGGAGAGGGTTCAGGGTACTAATCTGCACTATATCAAGTGGAGGAACAAATTCTATATTGATTACAAGTGTTTGTGGATGCTGCTTCACAACACTTCCAATTAAAGTCTTTATAACTAGGTCTGGCGAACTAGCGTTGGACATATAATCAAGAAGTGATATTCACACATGCACTAACTTGTTTGCATCTCAAGTCTAAGGATGACTTAATCACCATTTTTGAAATCTTACTCATGACAAGGATCCAAAAGTAATGATTCGAAAGTTCGGGGTGTCCAATATGCATCCCTTATGAATAACACATGAGTTTGGCGGGAACCGTCCATATATTCAACGAATATAATCAACACTCACATTTTTCTTAATGTAGACAATATTGGACAACAATAATTATGTGAATGAATAACAAATACCAAATATCTTTATTTGTCAGAAAATAATAATTGTCTTATCATCCCAATTATCCAAATACTAAAATAGATATACATGAAACTATTCTTTACAAGAATGCTAAATAGTCATCTAAGTAAACTTACCGATTACTTGTTTCAAATTTTACAAATTATAAAAGATTTGAATAACAAGATAAGTGTCTTATCTTACATGCTCATACTATTGTAAGTATCATAGTAGGGGATATCGTCAAACCTTGTATAAGCTATTTAAAATCAACGATATAGTGACAGTCATCTTTAAAGTTTCTTAAAATATAAAGTATTCTTATTCCTAAATGTGTAATGCAACAATGCTCATTGATTGAGCATATCTAGTTAGAAGATTTATTATAAATAATAAAATATCACCTTACTAGAATTGATTATCCTCTAGCATCAGTGTACACATACAACACTATGTTTTATAATTCGTAAACATTTGTTTTAACAACAACAATCTAAATACTCTCAATTAGATATTGTTTTTGTCATCTCATTTTGCTCTTGTACAAAAGTGACAACAAGTCATATACACAATATAATATATATATATATATATATATATATATATATATATATATATATATATATATATATATATATATATATATATATATATAGGTTTGCGTTCATGTAAGAACCGATCTTAAAATAAAAACAATAAGAACCAATACATATATGACATGTGACGTTCTCATTTATAAAGAAAACAAAGTGACTTATATATGTTCAAGGGTAATCTCGGTATTTGTCGCATCTGAATTTCTTGATATTCTACAACCCTCATCAAAGCTCGTTTAATTATTTAATAGTATCATTCTCTCTCAATTTTTAAACCACTTTTACATATCTAAAAAAACTTGCATTTTCTATCAAACACCAACACATAATATCCTTTTTTAAATATCATCATATCATGCGAAAACCCATAATCATTGCACCACACTTCGTTTTTTGCCGACCATTTACTCAGAAAAGACTAGTCGTCTTCTTGTTTGTTCGGCCTATGCCGCCGCTATATACTTGTTTTCCGTTCAAATTCTCGAAGTTGTCTATAAAACGGTAGTAACCATTCGACGTCGTGGTTTTTACGCGTAAAAGAGTACCCAAATCCTAGTCACTTATCGTTTTCCAGCGACACCCCTGGTATACCGGCTAACACTTCCAACGATTTTACACGTTGTATAACATCGCTAGCGCCACTATTATGAACAGCTTTAAGAGTTGTTAAACTAGTCATTCATTGAATTATAAATTACGAGGTGTGTGGCCACTTTTTTGTCAAGTTAAATTTGGACATTTGTCCCTTTTTTAATCAACTGGCTATGAACTTTATTTTTGTTGATATGGCCATATATTTGGTTACTATGGGTTGTGTCACAGTTAGTCATATAATATGTAGTATTATAATAATAATCGAGGAAGTGAAAATTTTTATCTCTTGTGTACCGTATATTTGATATACCACCTACAATACTTTTTACTTGTTTTCGTAAGTTATTGAAAGGTGCTCTGAGCTGAAACTATGGACGATTTTAGAATGAGGGTCTAACAGATTGTTATATTAAATAATGAACTGTGTTTGTGGTGACACGGTAAATTTACGATGTACGGGTTCGTTGCATATATTTTCTTGACACGTATATAGTGACACATTACTGATACATTTTTAGCGACACACAAATATTAATGACATATTTTAAGTAACAAAAAAATGTTTTTAACACAATTTCATAATAACACATTTCTAGTGACACAATAAGTTATGACACATACTTTTGAAACAATCATAATGTTTTTATATATTTGTTGATAAAAATGAAAAGTATTTTAAAAAAAGTCAGCAAAGATTGTGTTAGCGTGTCACTAGAATAATATTTTAAAACTAAGTGTGTCAAAATATTTAATTTATCATTTAAAATGTGTAATAATTTTTTGTAAATGTGTAATAAAAATTACGAGTAGTATCACTACAAATATTTAAAATTTATGTGTCATTATATGTATCAAGTAATTTGATGTGCACTACAAATGTGTATAGTAGGATATGTCACTATATGTGTCAAGTAGGTATATGTGTCAAGTACGTAGTTTAGTGTAAAAATAGACATGCTTAAGTAAAAGGTGTCGCCAATCGAACAAAAAAATTGGTACATACAAAATACTAAAATTTTGCTAAAAGAAATAAAAGTTAATACTACAATATTTATTGTGCATCACAAATTTATAACAGAAGTTGACGTCAAAAGTTACTTGAGAAATTCGGATAACCATAAAAATGCTATTAGACGTTACCAAATTAAACCAAAGGCTAAACCAGCTTTTTATTGTGTAAATTGCCACTAAGATCAAGACTTTATTACAAAAATGCCATAATTAGTTAATTAATTAATTATGATTAAATATCACATTTAAAGATTGATCTAATGGTTCACAATGGTTCCTATTGTTTTTATTTTAAAGCCGGTCACTACAATAACGCTCCTCTATATATATATATATATATATATATATATATATATATATAACAAATCCTTAGTTAAAAACATAAGGTTTCCATTCATGTTATAAATTATGTCAAGTGAAATATATCAATCAAGACTCGCTTGAATGATGTATTGCATTTGTGTTGGACTTAATTACCGCATACGTTTATTGCAATAAACATTTATTCCAAAGTCATTTGTTTTATTCCATAAATTCTCAACCAAATATGACATCAACAAGTAGTGCTCCCACTTAATATCAAGTGTACTCCAACCTATCTAAAATAGTATGAGCATTTATGGAAGTTTCAACCTATCTAAAGTAGTGCTCTCAAATGAAGTTTCATTCCAATAAAAATTTATCTTCAATATGTTATACAACATATGAATTTAAAGAAAAAAACATAGTGCTCCCACTTAATGTCAAGTGTACTCCAAACTATCTAAATTTATACAAAATCATATTGAATTAAATTCCAGATTTAGTTTCTAGATGCATGATTTAATCCTTACTTGGATTATCTATCTTGTATACTCAATAAAGATTTTATACTCTCATAAACCTTTTGATTATATACCATACTTACTAAAAGGTAATCATAAAGGAGAACTATAAAGTTCAATTGACATATTCCATATACATAAAAACATATATGACAATCAATTATCTTTATTTAATCAATGTGTGTATGGAAGAATGATTTAATTATAGTCAATTGCTTGAGTATAATTAAAAGATTCATATTCTTAGCCATGCATTAATTATGTATACCATTTTGTCCTTGTAAGTCCTTTCTTCAAAAGAAACTCCTTCCAACCTCATAGGTTTATAATTAGAAGAAACATCAACCAAATTTAAGAGATTGATTTTTCCTTTAAGGACTGCATCTTATCATTCATCGTTCTAAGACATTTATCACATTCAAGATATGATAATATTCATTAGCAGTTAGTAGATTATGAAGGTCTCCTAACTTATATTCCTCAGCATTGATATTAAAACATCAATCAAGTGATGAGGTATCCTTGCGGATTATGAACGAGAGTAACTTTTACTTTGGTTTGACATCTTCATGCTTAACCAAATATGTCATCAACAAGTAGATTTCGAAGGTTATGTATTTTGCTCTTGAATATCTTCAAGATTGGTTATAACTCCCAATTACTTTTGTAAGTAGAGATAATTCTCTAAATACTAAGTACTTAAGCAACAATAAGTTTTTCTTAGTAGAGAGACTACAAAACACATTTTAAATTCTTATCTCAAGTTTGTTAATACTATGCTTCAAAAGATATTAAAAAATTAAAGAACTTTTAATCAAGGCATATTGGGATTTCTCCCAAGAACCCTAACTAGGGTTTCTAGTATGAACCCTAATTCTTGTATCACTCTTTTAACCAATAACCTTCGGAAAGGTTTGTGTTACGTCAAGCTAGGAGAAACACCAAAACTACAATCGTCAAGCTAGGAAGTGTAGAAAATCGAAAAACCCCAAGAGATTTTAAGATTAGATTGGTTTGGGTGGAACAACCGAAAGTCCCTAATAAATTAGGGGTTTTCAATTGTTGGTTATCTTGAATACCTTCTGGGTTTCAACTATATTGAGTGTATCAATGACACACGCAATTTTATAACCTGGATAGATCATGGAGGTAGAGTAATTAAAGTTATCATGAATCAAACTATACGAATATCGTTCGTTTCAACTCTTTTAGACATACCATAATATTTGGTATTCTATGAGTATTGGAATTGTGAGACTACATCATAATTCTATAGATAACTTGATTCTCTTTGGATTAAATACTTCGTCAATTGGATCATGTACCAAATTACAATATCAATATTTTAAAACCAAGTGCATGCTATACTGTATATTTCTTGAACAATGCGAGAACCATGTGTTTACAAGAAGACATAGCAGTTCAAGAATTATATGTTCATGCGTTTACAAGAAAACAGACATATCAAGTATACATTATAAGTATTTGGATAATTCAAAGATCTTAAGTTTATGTTAACAAGAAGACATAACTATTTACTACATACCTTATGTTATAATTCGATGCGTAATTCAAGGACTTTATAATTATGTGTTATCAAGAAAACATAATTATACTAACTAAAGTAATCATGAACGCAAACTCTTGAGTTCAATAGTAATTTCAAGTTAATTTTTATACTTCAAAATTATGATTATTATATCTTAACCATAATTGTATTTACTAAACATGTATTAAAAATGTTGAAGTAGCTTTTCACTATATCTTGACATTGGAATGTAGTAGGGCAACAAACATCTTGCGTGTTCAAGTCCTAGTAGAATTATTAGTTTTCTTACCTTGATAGCAAGTGAAACCGATATATGTTGTTCCTTGCACACACTTTATGATTTCTCCTACTTGTGTAAGGCACAACATCATATTATGAAGACAAGCAATACAACATGTGGTTGATTGTGTAAATAATATGATAATGTCATTCATATTATAAGTAGAATTAGAACCATAACTTTAGACAAGGAATTATGGATTATTATTCTATAGATAATGTTTCAGAGGGCGACATGAAAAGGCAACGTGTTATCATATAAAATAAAATGCAATTTTCCTTTAAGCAATGGTCGTTCATATTTGGAAGTGATAAATTATTTCAAAGCAAGTTCGAAATAATATGGATGACTAAGCAAGCAAATAAATCTTGTAGCTCCCACTGAAATTGACAAATTACATGGATATTATTTCAGTAATAAACTGCAACGCTCCCACTGGATTTGTCAACATTATAAATGTTACATCACCAGTAGAAGGAAAAAAGAAATTTGTTGACTTCCTTGTCTCTGAAAAAATGCCTACAAGTATACATGTACTTAGGTATTTGAACAAAGTATATGAAATTCTACTTGTGTAGATGAGGGACTAGCCGTTCATGCTATCAATTAACTTGACTATTTAGCATGCAATTCCTCCTTTATCGTCTACATAGCCACAAGGGTATTTAGCACTTTAAGGAATAATAAGAGTCCAAGAAAGATACCTAGCGGAGTGCTAGTAAATTCTTTACTCTTTGCGGTTTAAACTCAGACATCATGACAAGTGCAAGATGTCATTTATTTTGGTGGCTGTAGACAAAAGAGATACACAAAATAAGTTATCTTTCAATGATTTCAGAACCGGGTTAGGATAATGAAATATTAAAAGTGAATTTAAATACAATCAATCATTATTCGATTATGATCTTATTTTATTCTTGTAAAGTAATGAGAAGGGATAGGAGTAAGTCTTGCTTTTCTTACCAGGAAAAGAGACTGTTTGTTTTCTATAAGAAACAAACTTTAGTTTACGAATTATGTTGCAATAACACAATTAATCGGAACATAGAAAGTTCAATTTTGTATTTTCGAAAATTAAATTTTTAATAGAATTAACTACCCAATTGATTACTAACAAGACTAAGATCCTACTTGCACTCCCATTCAATATTAGAGGTTTGACCGTCTAATAACAAGTAGGGCAAGAGGTAAGCGTCGAGGGTTAATTGCATTACAACTGCAACTCTTAGAATTATGAGACGATTCATGAAGTTTATTGTTGTAGAGTGTTTGGATGGGATGTTCTCACAACTCAAATGAGTACCAATGAACATTTCAAACAAACTTGTTCTACATGTAATAAAGTCATGAGTATGTTTCATCTCATCTTATGCCTCGGGTTCCGAATCTGACCGGGAACTTGACTTAAGTCGTACCAATTTAAGGCATGCAATAATTGGCAAAGGTATGACCAATGACAAAGATTGCCTTGGGTGCATGATTCACCCTAGGTCTAGGTCTGACCAGATGGCGAAAAAAGACTACAAGTGCTATTAAATTAGATGGAATAGACTTAAAAATTCAAATAGGTATCACATAAGTTTTAGCAAACAAATGTCAAAAACGTGTAAAAGATGTATGCAATCATCTTTTAGCACAAGTTAAGAAAACCTTTTATTAACTTTTAGTTTAGGTGTGTTTACCAGGGGAAAAGATTAAATAAGGATCAAACCCTATATCCTACTCTTCATGCGCCCGAGGGCCAAGTGCTTGGGATAATTATCATATAGATGCCGAAACATGTACATGTACGGGAAAAGATTAAAGATCGTTCAAACCCTAGATAGCTTGACTTAGCAAGCCCATCATTAGTAAAGCACAAAACAAGTTTAAGTATTATAAACCAATTAATTTTGCAAATCACGTCGTTGAGAAGATAGTTTATAAGCCATCATTACGGTATGTAAGACCAACTCGAGTGACAATATGATTTCGCAAAACAATTAGATTATAATAAAAACAATTTTCATAGATCTTATGTCCATAATAATATTTGTTCCAAAAAACGATTTTTAACAAATAACACATAGCCGATTCGCATGGAAAATATGTTGTATTAATATGACATACTTTTAAAGCTAGTTTCGATATAAGTAGAGATTCCTTTTTATGATTCATAGAATCTTGAATTATTACGTTTTGCAATTCATAATGGAAAACAAATAAGAACATAAAAACATACTAGAAGGGGGTAGAAGCAGAAGACAAACTCTATATGAAAGCGATAAATCATATAAGATCCAAGTCTCGAATGAGTCTTCCCTAAATTGAGGACTAAAGACCCTCATCAAGTTTTCGAGCAAGGTACTTGATGACGTACAAAGTATCACAAAAGTGAGATGCAAAGGTCTTTGACGGATAATAAAAAACAATCGAATTATTAACCGGTTCAATTTAACCTACCCAATTTTAACCATTATCTAGATCAAGATTAAAACTTTATGACAAGTATGCATGTAATTGTCATAGAAAATAAATAAAGAGAGTTTTCAAGCGGATCTAGCGTGTTCATTCTATGTGTCACCCATGAATGCCATACGAATTGGCTCGTAATGCAACTGTTGGGATTTTGAATACTAGTTAAACCATTAACTACGAGTACGCAGCGGAATGGATCTTAACATACATGATTAAGCACATAAGAAAAACAATTTAAAACCAACCTTTAATTAATTGAATAAATCAATTAATACGTCATGATCTTGATCTTGAACTTTAACGGTTAAATTACCGTCTCCATCGTTTGCTCACACGACACGTCAAACGAATACACCATGATGCTAGTGGTAACTTCACTTCTCGAACAAATAGTGTATTAATATTGTAACTAGAAACCCTAGATCCAATACCCTAAGTGGGATTACGTAAGGATCACTTTATAGATGTTACAAGATTGATCACCTAAAAATCTCAGAAACCCTAATAAGGATTTATGCATGTCGAACCACCAAGGGGAACCATAAAAACTAAATCTAGTGATTTAGGGTTTAGTTAAAAGGGCTTAAGACATTACAAGAAGCTACCAAAAGATGATAGATCTAATAAAGGTTTAACCTTTAAGTAATTTTTGAGTTTAAGGGAAAAATTATATGGTTTTTCTAAGTTTGTGTGTGGATCGGACGAACCAAGCAAAAAGGAGAGACAAAAATTATGAGCTAGGTGTTTGTGTATATATACACATTCTCCACCTCCTCAAAACTTAAGGCCCAACCCACATATAGCTTAAACTTAAAGCCATAACAATGTACATAATACCCCTTGGTATTATATTCGTCCGACTATGGCCTAGTGGGTTTCAAAACCCGACTCTTTGATCCCTTAACTTAATTAACGAACTCACGATAAATTAACTAAAACCCGTTAATTAATTTAACCACCGTCAATTAAATAATAGTGAAATTTTTATTAAACGTTTAATTATAAATAATAAAACGTATAATAAAAGTGTGTTCTTCGTATTGAGTGTGTGCCTCCGATAGGCTCACGTATTTCCGATGGCTAAACGATCGCATATCCTAACATCTGGTTAGTCTAGCTAGACCTCTGAAAGTTCAGCACCATTTTATAAGTTGTAACATCGAAAGGGGCCCCAAAAATCTGCAGGATATTAAAAGTTCAAACAACGACATCTAACAGAATTAAGATTTCAACAACTGTAGTTTCAATGGCAAGAGGACTATGAAGAATGAGGTCACCATTCCAAGCCAGATAAAAACAAAAGAAAACCATGGGACGCACATGATTCCTACCTTACTGAGGATTAAAAAAAATAGATCTTTCAATGAATGAACTTTGAGAAATCGAAAAAAACTATCACTCGAATGCACGGTACCCTTTATTAGATATGTTTAGGTCATTTAAAAAAAGCTGCAAAGATTAGACTCGATTTTACCCTTCTTCTAATGCCACAAACCAATACCCACTCATATTTCTCCTCAACCTTGTTCCGTTCCTTTAAATTTAGCTTTTCTGCAAACACAAAAAAAAATCACCCATTAACTATAAAACCAAACACAAAAAAATAACAACAAAACATGTCATCGTCAAATAAAAAAGAGGATGATTGCTTTCCGATTCAAAAAGAAATACTCTAATAACCTACGATATAATAAATCTGAATCTAATACAAAAAAGTTAAGTAAAGAAACCTACGATATAAGCAAAACAAAGAAGTAAAACTTTATCCCAATATAAAACGGAAAACCTTGTACCTAGAGTTAGAAGCAATGAAGCCGATTCATTTTGCGGATGAAAAGATCGAATTCAAAGCAGGTGCAGTTGTGTGTGTTTTTTTGCTAGGCGTGACTAAAAAATATGCGGGTTCCAGAAGAAAGATACATATGAGTGGGTGAGGATATATTTTAATATGTGAATTGTGTTAAACCCAAGTGCCAGTTATTGTTCCAAAAGTTTAACACGTATTGTTCCAAAAGTTACATGTGTCGTATATTTACTATCAAGATAAGAGCTGAGTTTTTTCCCGCCAAAATATTAGGTTAGTATTAGAAAATGAATTTATTTTACTGTAGCAATTGCTTCCATAACATGTAAAACGTTGAGCTGTTAGTCATGTCGAAAGTGGAAGATCCACTAAATACTCTTTTCCCGCCAAAACAACCCTATATTAATATGAAAGCGCTTCGCTAAGCAGTATATAGCAGTAATAGTATAATTTGAGTGACTTAATTGAGATCGTAGCTTAATTTTTTACTATTAGACGACATTTTTCTTTTATTTATTTTTATCTTTTTAATCTTTTATTTATTTAGTGAAGCAAAATAATTAATAAGAGCTTTTGTATTTAAAGAAAAAAATATTTATTAATAAGAAATCATAGAAGAGCAACTGCCTTTTTAATAAAGAATAAATTTCTCTTAATTTTTTTATTTTTATATTTTATAAAAAAAACCTAAAAGTTTCTTTATTTGAATAAAAAGTTTATAAAAAATTGTTGAAAAAATTTGATGTAGAAAAAAAACATAAAATTATAAGTGTCACATTTCTGAAAAATAAAACTTAAAAAAAGATAACAAATACAACTGTGTTATTTAAATTATAAATTAATTAAATGTTGTTAAATGAAAATAATAATTATTCATATTTTTTTAATAAAATTATAATATAAAACTTGCTACACTTTATACCATTTATGTTTTATACCACAGAAAATATATATAAGACGTAAGAATTTTTTTATGTAGAACCGAGTGCATAATTACCAATTGTAATAATATCATGATTACAAATTATTAAGCACTAGAATATTTATATATATGTGTATTAAAATAAAATATAAAATAAAATTTTGATTTATTTTTAAATTATAACACTTACCTTTTATATAATAAAAGAATTAGATTAATAGAGAATTTAAGTGAAAAGTGGAGGTTGTGGAAAAAACAATTAAACCAATCAAATAGCTTGATTTTGACACATAAGCAAAATCGAGTGATATGATTGGTTGAAAAAAGTCAAAATTAAATAATTTAGTCAAAACTAAAAATTTTGGTGGAGAAATTTGATAAAAACACAATAAAATATATGTGTTAAATTTGTGAAAATAAAAACTTAAAAAACAAGGAGGATATTAATAAAACTTTAGTTGTTGAAATTTAAATAAATTAGATGGACTTAAATATAAACTTATAATTTTCTATATTTTTTAATAATTTTAAAAAATAAACAAAATACCCCCTTAAACTTTATATCATCTAGAATTTTTATTTTAAATACAACATATATGTTATATTAAAAAATCAACAAATCACATGATTATAATTATTCAAACTAAAAATACAAACTATTATATATTTTTATTTTGACACTTAACAAAGTCTATTAATGCAATCTACGTAAATTATTATTAACATGAATATAAGTATTGAAACGAATGCACGACTTAAGACATCAGCGTGAGTTGAAAATAAATAGACGGGATTCTATATATTACAAGAACATATATTTTTTCAAGGTTGTTATGTATTACTAAGCACACAACATCTAGAAAATAATAGCTAACATTTCAGTTAAATAAAGTGAAATCCTTTATGCAACAAATAGTTATACAAAATATCAATTAATGTTATCACATAATAAAAAAATTATGTAAAACTCGTGGGTTCATGAGTATTGTAACTATTTAAGTATTAAAATTTAAATATTGTTTTATATTAAGCATTAGGAAGTCATGAATTTATAAATCGTGTACGTGTAAAGTTGATGTAAATTATTTATTGATTAATAATTAAGATATAACTATCTAAAATAAGAATATTGAAAGTAAAAAGAGTATGTAATTCGAAAATTAAAATTTGAGGTGAGTTTATATTATACGGTGCACAGTAATACAAAAAAAATAATCAAACAATAAACATTATATGTTTTTAAAACCATATATAATATACAAAAATATCGCAATAACGAAATTATTACATAATTTTTTTTTATATTCAAGTCTTGTGCGCGCACGGGCATTAAAACTAGTAACTAATATGCTAAAACCAATGTTGTAAAACAAGGCCTAGGCGGTCATACTCCGCCTAGGCAGCCCTAGGAGTTAGGCGGTTAAAAAAGTCACTAAATTCAACAAAAATTCAATATTTTTTTTTTTAAAAATAAGGGGTTTCCTTCTAATATATAGTGCTCATATTTATTTTAACGTAACATCTTAAAATAATAGGTAAACGAATGATTATAAATATAAAGTAATGGGTTTTCATATGAAATCGGAACCAATTGAATTATATGTTCACGTTTAAAGTTTTAAGCACTTAAATTGTTATATTTTATTTGTCTATTTTGCAAGAATTCGAATTATTTGAAATTAAAAGTCTTTTTTTGTCAGACATATTATTTATAATATTTATATGCATAAAATTTCAATCCGCTTAAGCGGCGCCGTCTAGATGAATTCCGCCTCGAAGATCGTCAACTGTCTCACTAGCGCTTAACGATTTTTGCAACCTTGGCTAAAACAACCAATTATTTGTGAATTTATTGACCATATATTATATGGTAAGGAAAGATTCGAGAAAAACTCCGAATAACTATGTCAAAATGGATATATTTATCAAATTAAAGATCCCCGCAACATAACACCTCATAACAAACACACCTTAAATGCCGATCACTTTGAATGTGAACACTTATTCAAACAGATCCAAATATGGTTTGTTTTTCTTCATAGTTTAATCCTAGTTAAATAATTATCTTTTCATCATGTCTGAAATTTATATCATTCATTTGGATTTGTTCGACATATTTATACGGATTGGGTGATCTCAAAGGGTAGCGACTTTCAAGTTAATGAATCTAGGGTTAATTTGGATTGCAAGGACCAAGCTCTGGTTAAAAAAACACATTTTTGAATTCTGAACAGAATTTGTGCATCTTTAGGTGAATTCCCATGGAATGAAAGGCTTAGAGACCGACTTTACGTCTTGTATAAAGAGTGGAACTTCTTTATTTGATTATATATCATGGGTTGCATCTTCTCAAAAGGAGTTCATTTGGCCAACGCGTATGTACTCCAGCAATTAAATAAATTAGAACTATTGTTGGGATCTTCAAGAAAGGATGATATATTGGTGGAGGTTCATAGTGTTGCTGATGGTACCAGTATTGGCGTTGTATCTCAAGATAACAGAGAAAATGCGGCAGATTCAGTTTTGAAGTGGATGATGTCTTCCAATACATTTATCAAGCAATATAGTGAAGAGTCTGTTGATGTTGTACTGCTGAGAGCCCTTCGGGTCTCTGAGTTTCAAGAGACACAAACATCGGTTAGGTGTGAAGAGAAGCATGAGTCTGAGATGGAAGACATATTGATCTATATTTACATGATGTGGCATGATCTTCAACAATATTCTTCAGTCATTGATGCATTAAAGGACACCAATTTTGTAAAAAGTGCTGATGAACAATCAGGAATCCTATACAAACCTAAAGACTTGTTTGATCCCAGTGATTCACTGTTAACATCAGTTTTCTCGGGCGAGACTCATAAGTTTCCTGGGGAAAGGTTTGTTTCAGTTGGATGGCTTAACATACTAAGGAAAACAGGCCTTAAAAGTACGAATGATGCTCAAGTTGTACTTGAATGTGCCAGAAGGATTGAGTTTCTTGGAGCCGAAATTATGAGTCCTTTAGAGCTTGTTGGTGATAATAAGGAAGACTTATCCGGCACAACCACTGAAGTTTCTCTAGAAATTTGGTCCTTAGCCAAAAAACTTACCAATGTTATATTTGATAATTCTGCAATTTTATCTTGCGAACATTTCTGTAATATCCTTGGCAAGATTGTGTGCATTCCTGCTGAAATAGGGTTTCCTTTTGCAATTGGAAAGAAGGGTGTTAAAAAGGTTCTTTGTTCATACAGCAAAGCCATTTTGTTGAAAGATTGGCCACTTGCATGGAGTGTTGCTCCTATTCTTTCCAGAGTTCCACCAGAATACTCGTGGGCATCTCTTCAACTAATGAGCCCTCCTCCTTTCAATCTAGTTTTGAAGCACCTGCAGGTTGTGAATCATATTATAAGTTCTACCTCCTTAGAATATCTAAGGCTATCGTGGATTTAAATCTTAATTAACTTAATCGTCATTGCAGGATGCGTGGCATACTGATTCAAGCACGTGGCATACTGATTCAAGCACGTCAACTATCGAGGATGCTGTTTTTGAGGTATTTCAGTATCTAGAACAAGTTTGGGATACACTATCTTCCTCAGGTAATTTCTTATCGTTGTTTTTTTGGACGAAGTAATTTGTTGGGATAAATCTGTGTGTGTGGATCGTTCAAACTTTAATCAGGATATACCGAAATATAAATTGTATTGATATGAATAAATCTTGTGTTTACAATTCTATCATATGCAGTTTTACAAATCTTCCTACTCTATTTATATTATGCTAAACGGTACGAATGAAACGTTGTGATGTTTCATGAGAACCGTTGTAACGGTTGGTAGTAGTAACTGCCAATAACCGTTCCTAAATAACTGTCTAATAAGTGTCTGAATGAGGGATTTGGGATTAACCCATTGGGCTAAGAGAATCGGCCCAACATCTCCCCCTTAATCACAAATGCCATCGTCTTCATTTTCGTTTGATCTTTTGAACAACTTTTGAAATAATATTGCTCCAAAAGTGTGTCTTGACTTTAGGCTTTCTTTTGTTATTTCCTTCGACTTGTTGATCTTCAAGCTCTTGATCGTGTCCTTCTTCAATATCCTCTAGTATAGTTTCTTCAAACATTGAGTGTTGATCATAGTCTTTTGTAAAGCAAATATTTTCGTTTGTTGTTGTATCCTTGCTAGATTTCCATTGAGTCTTGTTGAAGCTTGTGGATGCCATTAGCAAAGTCGGTTCTAAATCTTCTTCCACAAAGTTCAATGCTTCTTGTCTTTGATGTCTTTGATCCCTTTTGCGGCAATGTGAGGCATAATGTCCATATTCATTGCAATTGTAGCATTTTATGTTGCTGAAGTCTCTAGGCTTTTTCATTGCTTCATTGTAATCTTGTGAGAAATTTTCCTCTTTTCCATGTTGTCTATTATCGTCATGATTTCGGTTATGTGGTGGAATGTATCTTCCTCTTCCTTGATTATCATAGCGATGTCTTTGACCATTATTGTTGTGTTTTGCAAACAATAATTTATCGTGATCTTCAAATGTTCTTCCTTTCTTAATCTTTATTCTTTCTTCGTAGGTTTTGAGTCTTCCTATTGCTTCTTCGAGGGTCATTTTGTTTAAATCCGAGTATTGTTCGATTGATGCAACGATTTGAAGGAATTTGTCAGGTACTGCATTTAAGAGTTTTCGAACTAAGGTCGAATCCTCAAATGTGTGTCCTAAACCAGCGGCTTTGTTTGCATATGTCGTTATTTTTCCTGCAAAGGTATCGATTGATTCGTCTTCCTTCATTTGTAACATCTCAAAGTCAGATTTGAGTGTTTGTAGTCTCGCTTGTTGGACTCTTTCTTCTCCCATATGCCTTATCTTTAAAGCATTCCAAATATCTTTCGAGGTTTTATGCTTCGTTATTTGAAGCAGTTGTTCTTCATGTAAGGATTGATAAAGAAATGCTATTGCAGTCTTATCCTTCTTATTGTCGATTTGGGTAGTATCGGTTGGTTCTATCATTTCCCATAAACCATTCGCTTCGAGAATGATTTGCATTCGAATTGCCCATAATGAGTAATTCGTGGATTTTAGTATAGGACATTGAAATTGAGGTGTACTTATAGTACTGACCTCTTTCTTTGAACCATTTCCTTCTTTTGTCATATCTTTAGGATATTGACTAAAAACTCAAATAAAATCTTTTAATGCTAAAAAAAACTTTTTCTAGTGAGTACTTTTGTTAATAATCTTTAAAGTCTTAATATTATATTTTTTCTTAATAATGTAAATCTTAAAATCTTATAATCCTTTTTTTTTTAAAATCTTAAAAAAAACTTAATCTAAAATTTTATATAATTCTTATCATAAACCAAATAAGAAAAGTCTTTAAAGCTCGTTTATTATAAAGCCAATAAAACTTAAATCGTTCTTATCATAATCCAAATAAGATATTTTAAAATTCTCTTATCATAAACCAAATAAGATGTCTTGAATTTTCTTATCGTAATCCAAATAAGATGTCTTGAAATTTTCTTATCATAATCCAAATAAGATGTCTTGAAATTTTCTTATCGTAATCCAAATAAGATAATTTAATTTTCTTATCATAAACCAAATAAGAAGTCTTAAAAATTTTAAAATTCTAAAAAACTTAAATCTCTAAAAATCTTAAAATTCTAAAATAAAGAGTAAAATATGGTTTGTTTGAAACCTGTTGGGCTATGGCCCGAAGTCCCTTTATGATATGGGCTTAAAAGGCCCGGTGTTCACTTAATAGGCAATAATATATACCCCGTTCCTTTTGCTTTCTCCCTTTTTGTGTGTTAATAAATAACACTTCTCTTTCTGTCTTGGTTTCTCCGTCCCCAGTTCCTTCTCTCTTCTTTGTGACAAGATGATATGTATCAATCTTGTCCTCTGTTGATTATTTTGCGAATCAAAGATGGATTTGTAATCCTTCTTTGGTTCCTTAAGTGTTCTGGCGATCAAAACACTCGAATCTCTTAATTTGTTCTTTGCGAAAAATTAGGGTTTCGCAAAGAATTTGGGGATCTGGTCTTTTATTCGGATATGTTGAATCGTGATGATTCTAATTGGGTTTTCAAATCCTTAATTGTGGATTTGATTGAGTTTTACCCAATTTTTCGAGATGATTGTGTTATCCGAATCTGGTAAGTTTTTCTGTTTTTGTTTTGAATCCGGTTAAAAAAAAATCAAACCGTGCCTAATCTCTGATTTAAATCTTTGATTAGAAAAAAAATTTCGTGGGTATGTTTTGCAAAAATCTGGGTAGGAACCCTTGTTGCCGAATCAAAGATTCTGGTGGCAAGATGGATTCTCCTATAATTAAACAACAAGATAAAAAATAATTGTGTTTAATTTTTTTGCAAAACCTGTATATGGTTTGGTTCTTGGATTCGAAGCAGAAAAATCTTTAAATGGTATATGATGATTTGGTTTGATTAACCAAAAGCTCTGATGCCAATTGTTGGGATAAATCTGTGTGTGTGGATCGTTCAAACTTTAATCAGGATATACCGAAATATAAATTGTATTGATATGAATAAATCTTGTGTTTACAATTCTATCATATGCAGTTTTACAAATCTTCCTACTCTATTTATATTATGCTAAACGGTACGAATGAAACGTTGTGATGTTTCATGAGAACCGTTGTAACGGTTGGTAGTAGTAACTGCCAATAACCGTTCCTAAATAACTGTCTAATAAGTGTCTGAATGAGGGATTTGGGATTAACCCATTGGGCTAAGAGAATCGGCCCAACATAATTACTATTTCTGGGTAAGGTCATGGTGTAGATATTACATAGACTACTACATTGTGGAGTTTAAAATGTGACAACATGTCCTGAGTTCGCGAATCCATGTTCACGTTTTCTTTAACACATTTCTGCATTTTCTTAGACCTTGATAGATGTTAAAGTTAAGGATCTTGAAAAAGTATGTTTTTTCTCACTGTACTTATTCTTGTTCATCTAGGTTGCCCACATATTTAGAGCATATAAAGTAAACATTTGTTTTTTTCTCATTGTACTTATTCTTCTCATATCTAAGATGTTTATCTATCACGATAAAGATAAGCTGAAGCGGCCTCATGACTACAAAAGGGGTTAGGGACTTCAATGGTATAATAATCAAAAGTGATTTGTTAGATATGAGTTTAATCTATTTAATAGTAATATATCAACTATCACATTAACACATTTGAACCACATAGAGTACTATGAGACCGTACAAACTAAACATTCTTATGTAAATATTATCGTGAACTTATTTTTAACATGCATAACTGAGTATATATTGACATGGGTACATGCCAAATAGGTTCAGGTCATCTTCTCCTAATTTCCCGCCCATGTTTCCGGTGAACCCATCAAATTTAAATTGTTACCACAACTATCATTCTCATTCTTTATCACCAAAAACCCCAAATCAAAGATCTAAACCTAAAAAACCGAAATCCAACAAACAAGCACATCAAAAACCACTAGCACAATCAAAAGAACCCACAACCACCAAACCATAAAAAAGCCACCAAATATGTAAAGTTCCATCGCCGTCAACGCCATGTCAATTGATTTTATTTTTAAGTGTGTTTTGTGTGTTAGTACTGGACTTCTGGGTTAGTTAGTAAACATGGTTAAGTGTGCTAATAATTACGAATTAGTAAAGAGTTGTTTGTTGATATGGAAGGGGTTTTGTCGTAGTATGTGTCGACGGCATGCTGATGACCGGGGATGGTAGTGGTGTGTTTCATATGAAAATGATGAGGTTATTAAAATAAGATTAGAAAACAACAGAAATGACACTCAAGCTAAGTTAACCGACCGGTATAACAGAGGTGACAATAATGGTTGTGACTTACTCGGTATATGTTTTAGCTTATATAGAGGGCTTATGAGCTTATTAGCTTATATGACTCATGTAAGCCCAAACTAAGGGTTTGGCCAAGCTTATATAAGTGGGCTTATAAGCTTATATGTGTGTGTTTTGATAAACCACAAAAGTGTGTGGTTTTTCTTGAGGGTTTTCATAAGCTTATAAACCCATGTTTGACTAAATATTACTAGGAAAACCACTAAAAACGTTGTTATCAATAGTCCTACCCTCAAAACACCTTTTCCTCAAGGTGTTGTTCCAAAATGCTTAAAGGTTCCACATCATCTCCTAATAACACGACGTTACCTTCAAGCATTGACGTTCAATATCATGAATCATTGTAACTATAGAACTCTTGTCCTCCGCATTCATGCACACCACTTTTTTCTTATGATTTATCCCTCCCCCTCCTAAGAACCCTTGTTGCATACTTATATCAATTTATCCACAAATAAACCCCAAACGAGTTAGGGTTTGAATCACGAACAACAAGCACCTTGAATCATATACCACTTAAGATCAACTAACACACGAATATTGTAAATACACAAGATAAAAACTAGACGATATAAAATAAAAATTGTAACTCGTATTCGTATATAATTTTAACTACTTATAAAGTGGGCTCAATTTGCATATAGTAAAATTACATAATTACCCTTAAGAATAAATCGTACTTAAACTCTATCCCATTTAGGGGTGCAATCGAGTCAAGCCGAGCTCGAGCTTGGGCTTGATCTTAGCTTGATAAAAATTTGTAGGATTGAGCTTGGCTTGATAACTTGTCACGCTTTTATCAACTAGGCTTGAGTTTGTTTTATAAGATTCGATGAAAGCTTGAGCTTGACTTAAAAGCTTGAATGTTTACAAAATTAATTTATTTTATAGCAAAACTTATCAATAAACATATGTATATAGTAAGACAAACAAAAATTATCACTTACAACTAAATTTGATTCATTTAGCATTAATAAAATAACAATAACATACTTGTAATAAAACCCAATATTAGAATAATACATAAGCAAAAATAATTTATAAGATTTCAGCAAAATATATATATTATTGTAACAACTGATTGTATCGTGTATTATATATCGACAAAATTTTATATTGACATTCAAATGATGTAGGAACAATGCGTGATAAATACAAAAAAAAAAAGAATTATTATATAAAAAACTAAAATATAATTTTAATTTAAGTTAGAAGTCCTTATATAATACATTAATTTTTTATTTATATAATAAGCTCTTATAATTAGATTAATATTTAAATTAGCCTTAAGATGCGTATATGTATTAATAAATTTTTTTTTTGTTAAAGCTCAAAAAAGCTTGATAAGAGAGTTCGAGTCGAGCTCTCAAAAGCTTGAGCTTGAGCTTGATATATGTTTCGAGCTATTTTTTGAGCTTGAGCTTGATAAAATTTTGACTTGATCAAGCCAAGCTTAAGCTTAAGCTCAAATTCGAATTGTTTGATAAAAGCTCGACTTGATTGCAAGCTTTAATCGTACCAGTATTGTTTAGTCATAACTGCATAATGACCAAAATTTCCTAACCAATCAAGGGTGGTCTAGTGGAAAAACACTTGCGACTATCGTCACTAAACACTCTTGAGGTAACGAGTCAACCTTCTGAAAAAGGAAGATTTTACTGTTGGGAATTGGCCTTGTGAGGAAATCGTTCCTGCCAATTCAATCTCACAGGCGAATTCATGGTTTGTGCAGAGTGTTTGGATACACGGTTTGTATACATGATACTCAAAAGATATGAAGCACAAAATGTCTATAACGAAAAGTAAAGTAGTTATTGAATCTGTTATGATCGAAGTATTTACAAGGAATATATATACCTAATTAACCGTTGTGAATTAAGAGTCGTATCTCTTCACAAAACGGTTATCTATATCCTAAAGTGCCGTTTGGCTGTTGGGCCAGTGGGCTTAAAGTCTTGTTTCTGTCAATCTATAATTCTGACAGAATATATACAAATTCTAAATAGATAAATATAACATAAAGTCTTATATCTTAAATAAACTTCTAACAATCTCCCCCGTAAGATCTAAGGCTTGATGTTAGAGTATTCTGTTTGTGCTTCCGTTGTCTGTAGATTCAAGCGATGAAAATGAAGTCGTCGCTTGATGAATCTTGAGTATCTTTGCTGCCTTGTTGTCTTGATGTTGATGCACCATCAGTTGGTCTTTGTTCTTCGTTTGGGCACTCAAAGTCGAAGTGTCCCGTCCTTTGACATATATAGCACTTGACCCATGCCATGTCTTCTTCATCATGTTGTGCAGTTGCGTCATACTTGCCTTCCTCGTTCTTCTCGAGGGTAATCCCGAAATGCTCTACTTTTCCTTTCTCCTTCACAGCCGTTGACCCATCCTTGTTACCATCTCCGTGGCCTTCATCTCCATATTCTCCAATGGGATTTGATGGTTGCGCTGCCTTGTAATTTGAGACAAGGGGTTCTAAGTAGTCTAAATAGCATCTTCGGATGTCCATTCCATCGGATCTCTGTAACCCGAATATTTCTGCAAGTCCTTGAAAGTCTCCTTCAAACTGCACACTCACATATCCTCCCATACTTTCAATTAATTCATATAAATCAAAGAGATGTATTGTTACTCCCTTTATTATGGGTGGCAATGATCCGGGCAGTGGTCGCATGAGAAAATGGTTAAAAAACCATGTTAGGACATGATTGAATTTGTCCCTGTGTGCTTCCCATTCGTTGTTAAGTGCCCTTCCTTTTCTGATCAAGTCTAAAAACGCAACACACTCATGGAAATTCTTAATCTCCATCTCGTTGTCCTTCTTCTCGTAAGGCGTTTCAATTCTCCTTTTGATATTTGCACTTCTGTCCAGTGCATCAAAGTAATTGTCCAGATAATTGTTGTGTTGCTCCCTCATTCTGTCAAGATTTATGTTCCTTCTTTGCTGATTTTTGAACATTTTCGCCAAAGTACATCTATCTCCATTTGATGATATCTCGAACCCTTGCTGTCTTAATAGTTCTATTGACAATATATTAAGCGTAACTTCAGGAGCATAGTGCACCCCTGGTATCACGCAGGTTCTATCACCGTTTTCTATCAAGGCTTCCCCAATACCATATGTAAACAAAAGTTTGCCCTGTTCCTCCAATTTTTCTACAGCGAATTCTTCTTTAAGGTTTAAGAAGAATTTCAAATTTGCAGTCATATGTTTATTGGATGTTTTACTTATATACCAAAAGTTGTCCCACGACCCCTTATCGGTTCCATCTATTATTCCTCTAGTTCTAAAGTGTATAAACTCAGGATATTTTACGCTTACTTTTGGTTCGGGCAGTGATGGTATGGTGGCAGTTGTCTCCTTTTCTTGTTTCTTCGCCCTCTTGATGTCGTCTTGTGGACACAGGTTTGCAAAGTGTCCTGTCCCGTGACACTTGAAACACTTAACCGTGTCCTTGTTCTTCCTTATTCGCGCCCTTGTTGCTTCGTCCCCATGCTCGAAAGTCGTTGATCCTGCCTGTGCGTATAGTCGTTCGTCATTGAGTTTTGTGGGGCAGGATTTCGCAACGTGACCCTTCTGAGTGCAATAAAAACAGGCGTAGTCCCTGAATTTATTTGATGATAAAGTGGAATTAAACAAGTTGATTTGTTCAATTTTGTTTCGAAGCATCGCCTTGCATTCTTTGGTGATTTGGCGCGCGCAGGGGCTGAATCTCTCTCTTTCTCTTTTTATTTTTCTTTTCATGAATTCCGTCTGTGACAAGTTCGTCTGATACTTCCCAGGCTTTATGCTCTGATGCCAATGTTGGGAATTGGCCTTGTGAGGAAATCGTTCCTGCCAATTCAATCTCACAGGCGAATTCATGGTTTGTGCAGAGTGTTTGGATACACGGTTTGTATACATGATACTCAAAAGATATGAAGCACAAAATGTCTATAACGAAAAGTAAAGTAGTTATTGAATCTGTTATGATCGAAGTATTTGCAAGGAATATATATACCTAATTAACCGTTGTGAATTAAGAGTCGTATCTCTTCACAAAACGGTTATCTATATCCTAAAGTGCCGTTTGGCTGTTGGGCCAGTGGGCTTAAAGTCTTGTTTCTGTCAATCTATAATTCTGACAGAATATATACAAATTCTAAATAGATAAATATAACATAAAGTCTTATATCTTAAATAAACTTCTAACATTTACCAAGTTTGGGTAAGTGTGACGGCTGGTTCAAACCATAAGAACCAGTCAGTCAAATGGTCAGGAAGCTTGTTAACCCCAATACAATGACTAAAACGTCCTTACTTGGTTCAAGCCAAATATAATAAAGTGGCGATAAATTTAACAAGATCACATACACATTTTATTAACATTTTGTTTTTATTCTTTCTGGTGTAGAAAATACTATCACATGTTGAACAACCCACATGTATTGCTTGCCAAAAATATAATCTTCACGATAAGAACAATGATATCGTCTCAGTCAGACCCATGGATCTCACGCCATGCCACATGGTCCGAAGCCATGCTACATGGTTCGAGACCATGCTGACGAGGCCAAACGGGGCAAGATTCAGGCTGATGGGGCCGAATCCAAGGCACATGGAGCCGATGATTTTCCTAATTTAATTCAAGGCTGATCACGCTATGCCTCCAAGGCCCATAATATGACATCAATGATGATTCGCCACTGATTTTAGGCCAATGGTTTTGGGCTAATCGTGCAAAGAAAATGAGTTGAGGCTAATCATTTGCGGTTGGGGATTGTAGGCTAAATATGCGTGGCCAGCCATTTTGGGCTGGTGATGCTAGGCCAATCATCTCACTTTGACAATTTGACATCGATGGTGTTTGGCCGATGGTTTGATACAAAACATTCAAGGCCAATGGGTCAGAGACTAGGTCAGATAGGGTAGTAGTTATTACAATGAAGTAGATGGCGAGTTCATGTGGTCGAGGCTAGACATAACGTTGATGATGACTAAGGCCAGGCGGCCAGCACAAGGATAACAATTATGCCGGTGATGGCTAAGGGCGTGTTGAGGCCAAGCCGAGACTAATGATAATGCCTAAGCCGGCTGAGGTAGTTCCGGTGCCAGGATGAGGCACATGGGGATAAAGCGAGGCTAAGTAAGCTCAAGTTGAGCACATTCTTGTGAGGCCAGGCACACGGGACTGAGGTCGGGCATGTGAAGCCGAGGGCAGGTACTTGGGCCAAGGTCCTATTCTTTGTTTCGGCCCTTTGGTTATTGGGATTGTCTATAGTTATCTAACCGAAACATGGAATAGTAGCAGGAGTAGCGGTAGTGGTAACGGTAAACAGTAAAAGTAACTAGCAGTGCAAGCTTATGAATTGTTTCAGCATTGTACAATTACAACATATGACATCGCAGTATCAAATAAGATAGTTGAGGAATAAACAGACCAAATATTCATGCATGTGTAAAAGTATTTGAAAAATTTGAATCTTTAAGTTTACTCTCTATTGACAGACTTTTGGACTTCCGCAAGTTGAAAATGAAAATGAAGACGATAACAAAAACATTATTTTATAAAAAGCCAAGGCATAATATTTCTTTCTTTATGTCAGATTTGTCGGAGTTGGAGGAAACAAATTTTATTCCAGTTTGTAATGAGACACACCTTATGGCACCCTGTGATATGTTTTATCGTTCAACGATTGATCTTTTCCCATTCGCATCTAAGCTCCCTTCACGTTACCTGCCATTTTTAAAGATTTTGAGAGAACTGGGGCTTCATGACATGCTGTCTATTTCATCTGCAATATATATACTTTCTAGTCTTCAGGTTCCTTGTGGTTCTGATCGTCTAAGCCCAAATGAAGTCCACACAATGATGGAAATTATACATTTTCTCAATAATGAAATCATGAAGCACCACACATCAGATAGATTAGACTGGGAGCCACCGTTAGTTGTTCCTGATGATGGTTGCAGACTTGTACATATAGATTCATGTGTGTATATTGATCACCATGGTTCCCAGTTTGTCAAGTTTATTGATTCTTCCAAATTAAGATTCGTTCACCCTGAATTTTCAGAGAGACTGTGTTTGGCCTTTGGCATACGAAAGCTTTCTGATGTTGTTGTGGAGGTACGTACTAGACATAATCAAACTATACTCCATCCATCTCTGTTGTTTGCCATAATAAAGTCGCCATTCCAATGAATACGCAATGTAATTGTTTCCAAACATCTATTTTATGATATATAACAACAAGCCCTAAAAGTTTATACTTGCCATACGATAAAGTTGTCATTCTGGTAAATACTCAATTTAAATATTTCCAAACATCCATTTATTTGTTACTAATTACAAGATCTACAAATACTCAGTTTCATACCATTCCTGCTACTAAGTGTTCGTATAAAAAGACACAAATATTACATACTATAAGGATGGAGAGCATGATACTGTTCCAATATACTTTTAGAAGTTTATCACTTTTTATTTACACTTGTAGACTGAGGTCTCATAGTATCAGTTATTAACAGGCGCTCGAGTCTGCTGAACACCTTGAGACCTGTGAAGAAATTGGGTCTGTTTCATTGGCAGCTATCAAACAGAAGTTATTAAGCTTGTCATTTCAGGTGGCTGTATCAAGGGTTTTTAGCACTGTCTTGAGCAGTATTGCTGGATCTGTAAATCAAGATTTCAGGACAATACAAATTTCACTTGAATCTGTTGCCCAAAGATTGCAATTTGTCCGTCGCATCTACACCCGTTATTTGCTCCTCCCAAACTCTTTAGACATCACTCATGTGTCAAATGAATCCATTATCCCAGAATGGGAAAGTGCATCCAGTCATCGAGCCCTCTACTTTATTGACCATCCAATGACTTACATGCTAATTGCGGAGCCTCCAAGTTATGTATCACTTCTTGATCTTGTTGCAATTGTTGTGAGTCATGTTTTGGGTGCGCCAGTCCCACTACCCATTGCGTCGTTATTCTTCAATCTACAAGTCTCTGATACTTCACTTGTTAATGCCTTAAAACTTTCTTATGATGAAAAAGTGGTACATAGCTTGGGTACTGGTACTAGTATTATTGGCACAGACATAATTCCGGAAGATGCCTTACAAGTACAACTTAACCCTTTAAGACCATTCTATAAAGGAGAGATAGTGGCGTGGCAAAGTCTAAATGGAGAGAAGTTAAAGTATGGTAGAATTCTAGAGGATGTAAGCCCAGCAGCAGGGCAAGCACTTTATAAAATTAATATTGAAACTTTTCCAGGGAAGACTGGAACTATTATTTCATCGCATATTTTCTGGTTTAAAAATCACTCCATGGACGAAGGTGATTATGCAGTTAGCAAAATGTGTGTTGAGAAAATGGAAGGGCATCAAAAAGTTAAGCCAAGAATTCAGGTATGCATCACATAAAGTTATCTTTCAATATAAGATTGATTGAGACTATTATTTTATTTTATTTTTCCCATTTTTACTTTTCATAATCAGAAATTGGGTCTGAATATTGGATTAATTTCATGTTCGCCGTGAATTTTAATAATGCATTAAATTTTGATTAAATAAAATAGTTGGAGTCAAAGGAAAGCTTGCTCGAGCCACCTCAAGTGATCTGGCAATTAAGTAAACCATGGCCATTTAAAAAATTGAATCATGTATCAAAACACACATGACCCTGCAAGACCCATGGACCCTTGTAAATCAATTGGCATCCATGATTTGAATTATATGGTTATGGTGGGTACCGCTAGGGAGTTATAGGTTACTGGATTTGAACTTAGGACTTGTTGTTGGAATTCCAAGCCCTTACCGTCAATAAGCCTTCGTTTATAACATACCAAACTAGAGAAAAATATATTTGGATTTAGCTCATTCCAAAATCATTGAAAATCATTGGATATCATATATCGAAATCTCGTAAGTTTCACAGAACTCTAATAGTTCCAACTCTGGAGACCTTCGGTTCGGATGCTATATTTTCATTGGATCAATTGCTAAAGAATAAACCTTTCACTTGTTTGGTGGAGTGGGTTTCAAATACTTTTTGCTGATAAATAATCTTAATTGGATACTGCTTTGTGCAGAAAAGTGCACTAGGGACGCTTCATGAGAATTAGTTTTATATGATATGTTTCATTCCTGAAATTGCCTGTAGTCGGTGGAGTTTTGTCCATTAACTTATGTGCATGATCTAACACACAATGTCTAAAATAAAAGCAACTTATTTTGATTACTTTTTTCTCTTAGCTATATAATTAGTTACTGCTATTGTTGGCTGTTTGTGTGCTGAGATTAACTCTTGTTTTTCCTACAGCCTTATGGCCCCGCGGATGTTAAAAGTTTTGCATCGTACAATTCACAGATAATCAGTGACATTGTCTTCTTTAAATTTTCCCATTTCTGTATTTGTATGTCCCAAGAGTTTTCACTTCAGAATATTAGAACTAGATGCATAGTATAGACTAGTTGTCAGATGGGCCAATCTGACATTTATCAACCACTGGTTTTTTTGGCTGCTTGTCATCTAAATTGATCAAAGTTAAGTCTGGTGTGACATTTGCAGTTACAATAATTAAATTACTAGCATCGTTGAATATCCTACTATTTGAAAACTGGAAGGAAAAGATATTGCAAGCGTTTAAAGTATAAAAATAATAGTTGTTGAATCATACATATTTATTCTCTTTTGTCAGAGACAGAAAATTAAAGACCTTGAACATGGTCATGTATCAGCTGAGGAATTAACTCAAACAGTTAAAGAGATTCTGGCTCATGCTGGAATTGAATCGGACATGGAGAAGCAGTGCCTCCTCCTAACTGCTTTGTCTCTAGAAGAACGGTTAAAGGAATCTCAGGCAGCACTCCTACTTGAGCAGGTCTGCAACTTGTTAATTACTGTATATATACTCTCCAACTACATCAACCTACTTTGTATTCCTATCTTGTGCTCTACTTCCACTATGATTTTTAAAATCATCTTCTGGTGCTAACCTATATGTGTCACTTTGTATTCCTATCTTGTGCTCTATTTCCAGGAAAAGTCCGAGATTGCAACAAGAGATGCCGATGTAGCTAAAGCACCATTTCTTTGCCGAATATGCTTGTTCAGCATAATAGATATTACTTTAGTTCCCTGTGGTCATGTGCTATGTCATCAATGCTCCTTTGATCTCTCCATTTGTCCGTTTTGTCGTGTCCAACTCTCAGAAACGATCAAAATGTACCAGTCATTATATAGATTATAGAAACATTCATAATCTTATATTCTTATTACAGATTGATTGAGGACATACTTTTCTATGATTCAATCATTTTTCAAGTATATTAGAATATTTTTGTAACTTAACTATGAAATCCTACCAATCTTTTTCTACTTTATTTACAAAACTTAAAGGTCAAAACTACAAAATTAAAGAAAAAATATACTCCTTCTGTCCGAAAAATTATTATTCATCGATAAAAACACCCAGTTAAAAAAAAGTACATTTAACACCGCTTTCTTTCTCTTACTCCTTAACAGAATGACAGTTTTACCTTTAATTAATAATTAAATTTTATTTAATGTTTGTATTAATAATTTTAAACGAAGGAAGTTAAATAAAAAAAAAGGAAACCTTACCCTTGAGCCACCTAATGGGCTTATGACAACAAATAGAATAAAGGTATATGCTCTTTAACATTGTTATTTCATATATCTGCATTATAAGACCATAGGAAATGGCGGTGCCAGGTGTCAGGTTTGGCACCAGCCTCCTTTTGGCTCACCGCCGCTTTTAGTCTCGTGCCAAGCTTTCTTGTGCCAACTATAACAAACTAGAAAAGCCCCGTCAAGGCACATTTTTTTTCTTTTTTTAATAAGTGATGTATGTGTAGATTCATTACATCATTTTTTTCCTTTCACATCACTTTTTTTAGTGTCAACTACATGTAAATTAGGCAAAGAATGGACAAAAGAGCCAAGCCAAACACACCTTTGTGGAGCCCAACAAATAAATTAGGCAAAGAATGGACCACCCAACGATCTTACAAGATTTAAACAAAAATGTATATACGGAGTATATAACACTTTGCGTTGATTATAAGCCACTCTTTTTGAATAATTTGCATTGTTCATCCGAAACCATCACCATTCGGACCAATTTCGCGAGCAGTTGATAAATTGCACTCATTCACACTTTGCACCCATTGTAGATATAGGCATTCAGATCCGAACCTTGCTCGGACTACATCATGAATTTGCTCAGTCTTATAGAGATATACTGATAAAGAACCACTGCAGTTGGATTCTATATTTGGGAATTGAATGAATCCACTTGGTCAAAATAATTGATGGTTGATTTACTCATATCAATTATGCACAAAATCACGGAGCAATTACTGCACTTGATTTTGATTTAGCAGTTTACCTTATTTAAGTCTAAGAATGATAGTATAAATAATAGGTCTCTTGTCATTGTTATCATCACTTTAGTTTTTATATGTCTTTTCCGGTAAAAGGGGATCTTGTAAAAGGAGACCTTTCCCCTCTCGAACTGGGCCACTATCAATAAAAACTATCCTATTCCTATTCCTATTCATTCAGTATCTATCAATTGGTTCCATTTGGCCGGAATCGAAACATGGTGCAAACCCGGAATAGCGAGAACGATCCAGTTACCACTCAATTGGCTGCAATAGCCGCGAAATTGGAGGCAATTGAAACGATGAAGGAAGATATAGCAGCTTTGAAGGAAGGAGATAGATCCAGATCCAAAGGAAGCAAGAATTTTGATGGGGAAAGTTCTTGGAGGGGTCGACAGTAGTATAGACCCTATAACAAGATTGATTTTCCAAATTTTAGTGGCGGAGACCCTCGTGGTTGGCTGTTAAGAGAAGGTAGAGATAGCTTCTATGCACTTAGAATGGGATGCCTTGGACCTCTATTCATGGCTCTCTAACGGTCAATTCATTTTTTGGGAAGAATTAGTCTAGGCGTTTATCAAAAACTTTGGACCGGCAGAATTCCAGAACCAGGATGAGTTCATGTGTAGCATTAAACAAACTGGTTCAGTACAGGAATATCGACAGGAGTTCGCTAAGAGATCCTCTCGGGTTTCTAATTGGCCCGATCATTGTCTTTTGGGATGTTCCTAAATGGCCTCCATGATGAGTTAAGATCAGATGTACGAATTCACAAGCCTCATACAGTATATAGCGCCATGAGTCTGGCTCTAGAGTTTGAATCTAAACTCACCACCCACAGACCCGAAAAAAATGATTCTTGGACCCCAAATTCAAAACCCTCTCAACCTGATTCTAAACCAACAACTTTCACCCAAGCCCAAACAACCCAACCAAAAAATACTTTCAGAACGTTCGACGCAGAAAAACAAGACCGATTCCTAAAGGGGGAATGCTTCATATGTGGCTATAAATATGGACCGGGACATCGTTGCAAAACCGCTACCTTTAAGGTTCTAGAGGCTAATGAGGATGTCGAAGAATCCTTTACAACAGATTCATTCGGCATCGATTGTATCGAAGAAGAATCTGCTGCTCAAATAAGTTTGCATGCTATTTTGGGGAAGAACCAGCCTACCACGATGAAGGTCCATGGTGAGCTTCATTCTACTAAAGTTTTAATTTTGATTGATGGGGGTTTTACACTCAATTTCATTTCAGATGGTCTTGTGAAAGAACTTAAGCTGACTACGCAACCAGTAGCGTCTTTTGGGGTTCAAATTGGTAACGGGGATATAATTTGATGTAGTCAAATCTGCAAAAATCTTCCTCTACAGATTAATGATCTCAAAATCACTCAAGATTTTCATCCTTTTTCTCTTGGAGGGGCTGATCTAGTTTTGGGTGTTCAGTGGTTAGCCACATTAAATACGATTTAAGCCAACTGGAAAGAATTGTTCATGATTTTTCAATAGATGGGAAGCGATATAAACTAAAAGGCGTTGTAACTGGTCCCCAAGATTTATCCAGTTTCCAACATCTAGCCATTAAACCAGAAGTTATACGCTGCATACTAACCCCTACTATACCATTACCCATCACAAAAGACAGGGAAATTGACTTGCAACCAAGTTCTGTCATGACGCATCGTTTGGTTTATGAAGCAGGCCGCCCGAACTTGGAATTGCTGATTTCATGGTGTAATCGGCCAATAGAAGAGGCAACATGGGAAACCTATGATCTAATGGATGAGCAATTTAAATTTCCTACATTCTATCTTGAGGACAAGACGTTTTACCGGGAGGGAAGTAATGATAAAGACCCACGACAGTTGAATTCTATATTTGGGAATTGGATGAATCCACTTGGTCAAAAAAAATGATGGTTGATTTACTCATATCAATTATGCATAAAATCAGTGAGCAATTACTGCACTTGATTTTGATTTAGCAGTTTACCTTATTTAAGTCTAATAAGGATAGTATAAATAATAGGTCTCTTGCCATTATTATCATCACTTTAGTTTTTATATGTCTTTTCTTGTAAAAGGAGATCTTGTAAAAGGAGACCTTGCCCCTCTTGAAGTGGGCCACTATCAATAAAACTATCATATTCCTATTCCTATTCATTCAGTATCTATCATATACCATGCACAAATGTGATTAACCTTTGTATGTAAATGTGGTAACCTTTATCCAGTCCCTAAAGAAATCCGCCATTGTTCTTGAGAACAATGCAATAATAAATTCAAGCTAAAAGAGCAAAGAAAAACAATGTATTCGTAATAACATGTATACTTTCCAGGAAAACAACAATCTTTATTTAACCATTAAGGATATAAATCTAGTTAGAATGTCATACAGTTTGGTGCCATTGATTTTTGCCATTACATGCAGTACAAATTGTGGCTACAAAGAAATACAGTTAAATTTTTTTGGTCATGTCTCATTAATCTTTGGTCATTACCTACACCTATATTATTTGTAACAATTATAAAAATATCTAGTACCATTGAATAGATACATGTCATAAGCAGCACAACTATTACACACTGTTAGAAATGTTTGACTTTTAATTCAAAGGGTATTTCTGTAATTTTAGTCTGAAGGGCACTTTAGTCATTTTACTAGTTACTTCAGCAGTAGGAAACTTTGATGTCGGTTTATGTCTTATATATGCTTCCTTTTGTACCTTTGTAACATAACACTCTGATATATATTAAACAACATCAGTTCTCCCGTCCCAAACACCCCATTTGTAGCTAGCTTTTGTTTTGGGTTATTGAATCATTTGAATTGGTTTGGATTCATCCCTTTTGGTGGCTTGCTAATTCAATCATAAGGATATAAGGTTTGTGATTTTGGAATTTTCTTTTGTTCAATCATTTGTTGCTCTTGTTTGTTAGTTTGAAGGGATTTGGTGTTAGTTGATTGGGATAATCAGAATTAGTTTGTGGGAGGTTTTAAGTTATAAAACAAGCCATTAGAAAACCTATTAGAAAATCCCGTCTCAATTAATCATGTCCTCTCAACCATCAACATCTAGTGTTGTTGAGAAGTTTAATGGCAAAAGCAATTTCAGTTTGTGGCGAGTTAAAGTTCGAGCCTTATTGAAACAACAAGGTATTTGGGCACCTTTAGCCGGACCCAAACCGGCTGATAAGACTGAGGCCAAATATAATACACTAGATGAAAAGGCGCATTCTACTATTTTGCTATCTTTATCGGGTGAGGTTTTGTATGAGGTTGCTGATGAGGAAACGGCTGCGGGTGTATGGAAGAAGCTAGAAAAGCTTTATAAGACCAAGTCGTTGATGAATAAATTTGTTTTTGAAGCAGCGTTTGTTTTCAATTAGAATGAAAGAGGGTTCCTCTTTAAAAGATCATCTTGATGCGTTAAACTCAATCTTTATGGATTTGAAAAATTTTGACGTCAAGATTGATGATGAAGATGCTGCTCTTGTTCTACTTGTTTCGTTACCTCCCTCGTATGAGAATTTTGTGAATTCCTTTGTTGTTGGTAAAGAAACTATTACTTTGGAAGATGTTCGATCGAGTTTGCATTCCCGAGAGCTTCGCCATCAAGCATCAAGAACTTTGGAATCTTAACCCGTTGGCTTAACAGTTACGAGTCACTAGGATAGAGGTAGACATCGAACACAAAGAGGTAAAGGAAAAGGTAGATATAATAGTAGATCTAAGTCAAGACCTCGAGGGTCGAATACTCGAGATACTTGTCATTATTTCCATAAGGAAGGCAATTGGAAGAACAATTGCCCGAAGCTTAAGGAGAAAGGCCAGGTTGTTGCTGTAGTTGCTAAATATGACTCGGGTTCGGAACGCGATGTGGTATTATCAGTTGTTGACTATAAAGGTACCCCAGTTGCTTGGATCATGAATTATGCTTGTTCTTTTCATATGAGTCCCAATCAGGATTGGTTTGTAACATATGAAGAGTTTGATGGCGGGAATATGTTTATGGGTAATGATTCACCATGCAATGTTGTTGGCATTGGGACAGTTCAGATTAGGATGCATGATGGAGTCGTTAGAACGCTCACTGATGTTCGCCATGTTCCAGATCTTAAGAAAAATTTGATCTCGCTAGGTGTGTTCGACTAGAAAGGTTTCAAATACACTAGTGAGAATGGTGTACTTCGTGTTTCGAAAGGAGCTTTGGTGGTTATGAAAGCAACCAAAGGTACTTCTTCTCTTTACACATTACAAGGTGAAATCATCACAGGTTCTGCTTCCATCTCGTGTTCAGAGAAAAGTAACTCAGATTTGATGAGGTTGTGGCATATGCGTCTTGGTCACATGAGTGAGAAAGCTTTAGTCATATTGAGCAAGCGGGGACTACTAGACAACCACAAGGTTGCCAACTTGGAGTTTTGTGAGCATTGTGTTATGGGGAAACAAAAGCAGGTGAGTTTCTCGAAAGCAATTCATCAAATAAAGGTACTCTCGATTATCTTCATGATTGTTAGGGGCCTTCTCGAGTACTTTCTCTCGGCGATGCTCGATATTTTATCACAATCATTGATGATTTCTCAAGAATGATGTGGGTGTTTATGATGAAACACAAGAGTCAGGCGTTTGAGAAATTTAAGCAGTGGAAGATTTTGATTGAAAATCAAACCGGAAGGAAGATTAAGCGTCTTCGTACTGATAATGGTTTAGAATTTTTTTCGAGAGAGTTTGAAGACTTTTGTCGAGATGAAGAAAATTTCTAGGCATTATACGGTTCGTTACATTCCTCAACAAAACGGGGTAGCTGAACGAATGAACCGGATGCTGTTAGAAAGAACGCGATGCTTACTATTGAATTCCAGATTAGATAGAAGTTTTTGGGATGAAGCACTCAATACAACTTGCTATCTAGTGAATAGGTCTCCTGCCACTACTATTGATTGTAAGACTCCGATTGAAGTTTGGTCTGGGAAGCCCGCAGATTATTTGAAGCTTCGTGTTTTTGGATGCCCCGCGTATTATCATGTTCGTGATGGAAAGTTGGACCCGAGAGGTATTAAAGGCATTTTCATGGGATACGGTGATGGGGTTAAAGGTTATCGAATTTGGTCACCATCCGAAAGAAGAGTTATTGATGTGACATTTGATGAGGATTACTTGCTTCACTCAAAAGAATATCCGGTTGAATCCAAGCTTCAAGATGGTGTTTCTGGAAAGTTGGAGGATGTTCCGAAACAGGTGGAGCATGCTGTTCCCGAAGACATGGACCACGATGTTACTTCACCAAATGATCCACCTAATTTTCCGCATGTGGAACGCGGACAAGAAAGGTCTATAGCCCATGATAAACCTCATAGGGATGCAAAAGATGCTACTCGATTTGGTTTTGAAGACTATGTTGCATACACATTGCAAGTAGCGGAAGAGGTGGAGTCCCTTGAACCGGCTACTTATCGAGAAGCTATTACTTCTAAAGAGTCTGATATGTGGAGTGCGGCTATGAGCGAAGTGATGGAATCTCAACAATACATGGGAATTGGTAAAACTTCCTGAAGGAAGAAAGGTTGTTGATAGTAAGTGGGTTTTCAAGAAGAAAATCGGCTTACCGAGCTCATACATCACATTCAAGGCACGTTTGGTTGCGAAGGGATATAGCCAAAAGGAGGAATCGACTGCAACGAGATTTTGTCCCTAGTGGTACGTCATACATCTATTCGTGTGTTACTATCCTTAGTAGCACATCACGATTTAGAATTGGAACAATTAGATGTAAAGACGGCATTTCTTCACGGTGACCTTGAGGAAGAAATCTATATGAGCCAACCCGAAGGCTTTGTTATTCAGGGCAAAGAAGATTATGTTTGTAAGCACTGAAAATCTCTATATGGCTTGAAAAAGTCGCCAAGACAGTGGTACAAGAGATTTCATAGCTTTATGGTAAAACATGGTTTTAGTAGAAGTGGTTATGATTGTTGTGTCTATCATAAAAAGGCACCATCAGGATCACTTATCTACTTGCTCTTGTATGTTGATGATATGCTCGTAACGGCTAAAGATATGGAGGAGGTTGAGAAGTTGAAAGATTTTGGGCATGGAAATAATTCGAGACCGAAAACATGGTAAGATTTTATTATCACAGAAAAGTTACATCGAGAAGATTATATCTCGTTTTGGCATGAGTTCGGCAAAATCGGTAAATACTCCTTCCTCAGCCAATTTTTGTTTATCTATGCTAGTGCTGTTGGAAGTTTGATGTATGCTATGGTTGCACTAGACAGGATATAGCTCACGCGATGAGTGTTATGTCCGGTAAAGAGCATTGGAATGCGGTGAAACGCATTTTTCGTTATTTGAAAGGGACGTATGATGTTGGCCTTATTTAGGGTGGTGAACGTGAATATTTGGTTGCTGGATACTCGGATTTGGATTATGCTACGGATCTTGATGCTAGAAGATCCATGACAGGTTATGTTTTCACTATCAGGAATTCGGTTGTAATTTGGAAAGCTACATTACAACCATCGGTTGCGTTATCTACTACCGAAGACGAGTATATGGCGTTAACCGAAGCAGCGAAGGAAGGAATTTGGCTGAAAGGTTTGATCGAAGATCTTTGTTTCCCGCAAGATCAAGCGACTGTGTTTTGTGATAGCATGAGTGCTATTTGTTTGGCTAAAGACCAAGTACACCATGACCGGACTAAACACATTGATGTTAGTTATCACTTTATTCGTTCCGAAGGATGAATCAAAATGAAGAAGATTGGCACCAAAGACAATCCTGCGGATGTGTTTACTAAATCGGTTCCTATGAACAATTTTCGCCACTATTTGGATTTGCTCAATATCGATAATTGGAAATATGGCGCTACTTAGGAACTAAAGTCAAGGTGGAGATTTTTAGAAATGTTTAACTTTTAGTTCAAAGGGTAATTCTGTAATTTTAGTATGAAGGGCACTTTAGTCATTTTACTAGTTACTTCAGTAGTAGGAAACTTTGATGTCGGTTTATGTCTTATATATGCTTCCTTTTGTACCTTTGTAACGTAACTCTCTAATATATATTAAA
Source organism: Glebionis coronaria (assembly GCA_025667525.1). Taxonomy (NCBI): domain Eukaryota; kingdom Viridiplantae; phylum Streptophyta; class Magnoliopsida; order Asterales; family Asteraceae; genus Glebionis; species Glebionis coronaria. Next base: position 701,393,020 of record CM046874.1, read on the forward strand.
ACAGCAGCACTTCCCTTTTTTCTGTCCCAAACACCCCATTTGATAGTGTTGTTGCTTTTACTGATCTTTGTTGTTTCTTGCTGAACTTTCTGCCACTGATTATCCTCATTTATTCCTAGCACACACAAAAGTACTCTTGTAAGGCCAAGTTTTAAAAATATCCATAGTGTACTGGTTCCATCCTAGCTTTTGTTTAGACTGTCTTAACATGCATTGCCCTGCAAAATCAAATACAATAAACAAATATAGTTATAATATTTCCTTTAAGTTGTGTACTTGTGTTACTCAAGAAGTATTTATCTCATCAATGTATTAGAAACACCACTTTATTGCATTTATAAGTTTATAACCAGATATGCTATATTTGTCTACGTTCACATATACACCTTTCCTATTTAGTTTTAGATTCCGTAAAGAATCATTTAATTCACAATTATAAATAGTTCTAAGCTATTTGGCATGGCCTTATACGTTTCTTTAGTGATCTCCGTAACAATCACATGATCCCCGACTGCCCTTATTGCATTCTGATAATAGAATATGGTAATAACTGCCTTACTTAAGCTTAGCCAAACATCCCTTAAGAAACTTATGCCGTTTATGCATATATAAACAGTAAATATCCAATCAAAAATATATCCGATCAGCAGATTATAATTAAAGGTACGCGTAAGTAAGCCGTCTGGCAATACTGTCAAGTTCTTCTTGTGCATTAATTAGAGCATGGAAGTTATTCACCACTTAAAGTCAAATCTTTTTATCTACATATGTTCATGTAAAAATAGAACACCAATATATCAATATGGAGTGAAAAAATATCATGGAACTATGGTTTTTATTTTTTTACTAATATTCCAACTCAAAATCAACCTTATTGTCATTGAATATTCAGAAGCATTCACTCACGTTCTATGTGAAATGTACAAGTGTATATTTTGCAGTATGCATATTTGGATGCTTGGAAATATTTCCTCAAATGGTTGTTTGGGCTTACATGTCAACAAATCAACATATAATGCCAAAATTTTAGTAATATTACACGAAGTGTGTTTGTTGGGTTTTAATATCTAGTTAACCATGTAACTATGAGTGCACAGCGGAATGGATCTAGTTTGAGCAATTATGATTAACACGTAATTAATAATAAACAATAAAGGAAACGCGAAAACTAACCTTCGTCCAAATGCAATGAAACTAAAACGAGTGATAACATATACCACCTCTACGGTTGCTCACACAAACACGTCAAACGAACACGTCCGGATTGCTAGCCGAACTCCACGTATACCCAAACACCAAGTGTCGAAAAACCCTATCTGAACCAAAAAAACAAAAGATCCTAAAACTGCTTTGTTGTCCGAGATATAAGTTTACCCGAGAACCTTTCCCTTTGCTGTAAGATATCGGACAACACTACGATCTGCACATAAGCTTTTTGTCCGAGAACGATCAGATTCAATAGAACAAGAGCTTCTCTTGATGCTTTGTCGTACCAACTGAAACACAGTGATTATGAACCTTTTATAGGGACTAAATTATCGTCCCAAAACAACATAAATCCCTTGGACACCCGTATGCACGAGATTGAGGAAGGTTTATGATCAAACACCTAGATTGGGGTTTAAGCTATAATCAGTTTTAATAAGAGAGAAGGAGAGGCAAGGTGTATAGCTTTTGCAACTGTAATTTCATGGCGATGAGCATGTGTTGAGGTTGTATTTATACCCTCACAACCCTAAGTATGATAAGGATAAAAATCAACTTTAATCCTTATCAAACTCAAGTCCTATCTCAATCACACCTCTCACCAATCCTTATCTCCTAAGTACAGCTGAATGTAGACACTTAAAACTATCTCTAGAAGCTTCTGAAACCAACAAGGGATAAGCTCAAATTAGAGATATGTGTCTTAGTTCTCATCATGTCCAAACACTCTATTAACAGAAGTTTTTTTTCTTTTCGTGAATTCTTAAAACGTGCTCTAGGGTTTGATGTGTGTGCCCCCAATAGGCTCACACACCTCAGCCACATTTGTCTATCTCCTACGAGCCTGAACTAACAGCTCCCACTTGGTCATTGGAGTTGATTGCACAAATGTCAACGATGGAAACATCTAGCAACGCTCACACTCGTTATTTAACTAGAGGTGTCTGAGATATAGTTTCATTGAACATTCTCAGTAGCATGGTCATTTATGTTTTGCTTTTATCATCCTTTTTTATTAATACCGTTAAACCACGGATATGGATCCTTACTCAATCCATATAGTTTAACCATTTAGATTCCCGCTTTTGAGTTCAATTCAGATATACCAAATGTAACCAAGATTCATCTTGCATTACCATTTGGGTTTGGCCAAACAATTATCTGATTAATTCTAGAGAGGCGCCATGGTGTCATTCTGCACATACTAAGTGGAGTAACAAATCCTTTATTGAATACAAGTGTTGTGGATGTTGCTTCACATCACTCCCAAAAATAGCTTTTATAACTACCTTATTCAGGACAGCGTTTTGCATATAATTATGAAAGTAATATCTACACATGCAGAACTTGTTTGCATCTCAAGTCTAAGGATGACTTAATAGACCATTTCAACATCTTACTCATGATAAGGATCTAAAAGTAAATGTTTGAAGTTGGGAATCCAGTATGCATCCCTTATGAATACATATGAGTTTGGCTTAGAACAATTCTCATTCTCACAGAATATATCCAACACTCACATTTGCCTTATGTAAACAATATTCCCATATTGCTAACCGACAATGGATATTTAGAATGATTAAATCATTCATGGATTAAACATGTAAATACAAAATAACAAATTTTATATGAATAAAATAACAAATACCTCGTATCTTTATTTATCAAAAAGTAAAACTGTCTTACAATTCCAAATTATCCAAATACTAATTAACATACAGATTTACATGAGACTACTAGCTGGTATCATACCAATACCTCGAGTTAATTTAGAATGCTTAGGGAATGCTAATGCCTTCGTAAATGGATCAGCTAGATTGTCATTTGTATGAACTTTTTCTATCTTGACATCACCCATCTCAATGGTCTCTCGAAGATAGTGAACTTTTGCACGGAAATGTCTAGCACCCTTGGTGACTCCGCTTTCATTTGCTATAGTAATGGCTCGAGTATTGTCACAATACATATCAATGGGATCTTCAATTGTGGGCATAATACCAAGCGCAGAAATGAACTTACGAATCCAAACAGCCTCTTTAGCTGCATCAAAAGCAGCTATATACTCAGCTTCTGTAGATGAAGTTGCAAAAATACTTTGCTTTGTGCTTTTCCAGTCAACAACACCTCCATTTAGAACAAAAAACATATCCAGTCTGAGATTATAGGTCATCAGCATCTGCCAGATATCCAACATCAGTGTAGCAAGAAACCCTGAGCTCTCGTTTTTTGTCACCACCATAAACCAGAAACATATCCTTAGTATTACGTAAATACTTAAGAATATATTTAACAGCAATCCAGTGAAGTTCACCAGTACTATGTTGAAATCGGCTTGTTATGTTCTGAGCGAACGCAACATCTGGATGAGTACATCTCACAGCATACATAATTGATCCTATAGCAGAGGCATAAGGAACATTCTGCACGCGTTGCTTTTCAGCTGGTGAAACAGCACATTGTGACTTACTCAGTTTAGGGCTTTCATGCATTGGGATAGTTTTACGCTTGGAATTCTCCATATGAAATCTTTTCAAGATTTTCTCAATGTAAGCACTTTGACATAAACCAATTAACCGTCTAGATCTATCTCGGTAGATCTTGATTCCAAGAATATATACAGCTTCTCCTAAATCTTTCATAGCAAAACATTTTCCAAGGTAGGATTTTACCCCTTTCAACATTGGAATATTGTTCCCCATGAGCAATATGTCATCAACATATAGAATCAGGAAAGTAACATTACTCCCACTGGCTTTGTGATATACACATGGCTCATCTTGATTCTGAGTGAAACCGAATTTCTTAATCTCATCATCAAAATGCTTATTCCATTGCCTAGATGCTTGCTTAAGTCCATAAATGGAACGCTTGAGCTTGCATACTCGGTTAGGATATTTAGGATCGACAAAACCCTCAGGTTGCACCATATAGACTTCTTCAGAAAGATGTCCATTGAGGAAGGCGGTTTTGACATCCATTTGCCAAATCTCATAGTCATAGAACATGGCTATGGCTATAAGAATCCTTATAGCTCTAATGTCTGCTACAGGAGAAAAGGTCTCTTCATAATCAACCCCGTAGGTTTGAGTGAAGCCCTTTGCTACAAGATGAGCTTTAAAGGTGTGTACTTTGCCATCCATGTCAGTCCTTTTCTTGAGTAGCCACTTGCTACCAACCGTTAGGAGGAAGATCAACTAATACCCAGACATCATTAGCTTTCATGGATTGCATCTCCACATTCATCGTATTCAGACATATTTCGAATTCAGGATCCAATGATGCAGCTTTATAGTTAGCGGGTTCTCCAAGATCCCCTAACTCATGCTCCTCAGCATCAACGTATAAAAACATTCGATATGGGGCACGGCGTGTCCTAGAGGACTTACGAATGGGATTGATATCACTTTGAGGTTCTTCAATTTCTTGATCATCCTCATCATGATCTAAGCCAGTGTCATCAGAAGGATTTGTATCTTCATCTTGAATGATTTCAAGACCTTCTATACTCCCACTTGCTTCTTAATCTAAGAGATTTCTCTCAAAGAACTCAGCATTCCGAGCAACAATAACTTTGTTCTCGAGTGGGTAGTAGAAGGAATATCCCATCGTTTCCTTTGGGTATCCTACAAAGATACACTTAATAGATCTGGGTTCCAGTTTGTCAGGTTTGGTAATCGTATCACGTTTAACCAAAGCTTCACAACCCCAGACTCTTAAGTAAGACAACTTAGGGGCTTGCCCATGCCATAATTCGTACGGTGTCTTTTCAACCTTCTTAGTTGAAACCATGTTGAGTATGCGTGCAGCAGACTCAATAGCATAATCCCAAATGGACTTTGGAAGAGTAGTTTGACTCATCATGGATTGAACCATGTCTAGCAGTGTTCGATTACTCCTCTCAGATACCCTATTATGTTGAGGTGTGTAGGGAGGATTTCGATGGGCAATAATCCCATGCTCCTTAAGATGATCCAAAAACTCTTGACCCATATATTCACCTCCACGATCAGATCGTAGTGATTTTATGGTCTTACCGAGTTGATTTTCTTCTTCCTTTTGAAACACTTTAAATGTCTCAAACACTTCATGTTTATGCTTTACCAGGTAAACATAACCATACCGACTAAATTCGTCAGTAAAAGTGACAAAGTAGTTAGCTCCTTGCCTTGACATTATTCTAAATGGGCCACAAACATCAGTATGTATTAGTCCAAGTAGATCTTTAGCCCTTTACACTTGATGTGAATAGGGTTTTCTTGCCATCTTCCCAGACATACAAGAGACACACTTTTCAAATGACTTAATGTCAGTTGAAGTGAGAAGTCCATCATGTTGCAAATTCTCCATGTGTTTCTTGCTTATGTTTCCAAGACGACAATGCCACAAGAGAGTGAGTCCAAATTTAATTTGGCTCTTTTATTGCTAACAGCAAACATAGAACTATCATTGGTTTTAGAACAAGACATATCAATCTCATAAATTCCATCCCTTCGGGGAGTAGCAGTAAAATAAACAACGTTATTCCTAGAAACTGAAATCGCATTATTCAAATTAAAACAGTTTACAAAACCATCTTTAAACAAACCAGAAACTGAAATAATCCCTCTAGTGATAGAGGGAGCATAATGAAAATTGTTCAAAACAATAACTAATCCACTAGGGATACATAAATGATAATTTCCAATAGCTTCGACTCCTGCACGTTGACCATTGCCCATGTACAGATTCAAAGCTCCTGGATTCAGCTTCTTACTTCCCCTTAGACCCTAAGTATTATTACAAATGTGAGTACCACAACCAGTGTCATATACCCACGAATTACTCAGAAGGGAATATAATTCTATAGTGAAAATACTTGAAGTGTTGGCTTCTTGAGACAACCTCTTCTTTTTCTGCAACTCGACTAAGTGCTCGGGACAGTTCTGTTTCTAGTGACCTATCTGACCACATTTGTGACAGGGGTCGTCCTTAGCAGGATTATCCTTTTTGGGTGGTGGAGGATTTCTGATCTTGGGAGCATAATATGGTTTGTGCTCGGGAGCATAAGCCAGCTTATTCTTTCCATTTCCATTATTCCCCTTCGCAGCCTTAGGCGATTTTCTACCTTGGTTTTTCTGGACCTTTCCTACACGCACATTATGAAGTGCAGGTGAAACAAACTTCTTGGGAAGTGTCTGCTTATGTTGTTTAAGCATGGCATGAAGTTCATTCACCGAATTCACAGTCTTCCCCATGCCATGCATGTGGAAGTTTTGAACGAAACTGTCATAATCCTTGGAAAGGCCTATCAAGATAGGACTTATTCCATAGCTGACAGTCACAGGGTGACCAAGACGCTCGAAGTTCTCAATGTAGCCCTTCATTTTAAGAACATATGAGCCTACATTTTGACCTTCCTCAAGCTTGCACGCGTGAAATTCACGCGCAGTTTGAAGAAGTTCCTGTTCTGCTTGCTGAGAAAACATGGTTTTTAGCTCCTGCAACATGTCATATGCTCCGAGATGGGTTAGATTTTGTTGGATCTCTAAGTCCATAGTCATGAGCATAAGGGCAGCAATGTCCTTTGTCCCATTGACCTAAGCAGCATGAGCTGCAAGAGCATCGGGAGGGACTTGGTGACCAGGAGTTGCAACAGGTGCAGCAGGAACTGGATGTTCCAAGTATTGTTCCTTGTCTTCAGCTGATAGGATAATGCGCAATTGGAGGTACCAATCAATGAAGTTAGGCCCAGTGAGTTTGTGTTTCTCGAAGAAACTCCTGAGTACCGAATTGTTTCCGACATTGGTAGTCATCTACAATTAAAAAGTTCAAACAATTAGTATTTTTGATAATTACATTCTTAATAGAATTAACTACCCAATTAATTACTAATTAAGACTAAGATCCATCTTGTACTCCCACTCATTAAAAATGACTGTCCAATATGTAAACAAGTTGGGAAAGAGGTAAGCGACGAGCGTTAATTGCATAGCATGCAACTCTTAGGCTTTATGAGACCGTTCAAGACACTAGTAAAACGGTAGTAATGTCATGAGCATGTTTAGTCTCATCTTATGCATCGGGTCCAGGGTCTGACCGTGCATACTCGAGTTAAGTTAACCAAGCAAGAACATGCAAATATCACACAAGGTCTGACCGTCGTGAAAAATTTGACATGGGTTTGACAAGGCCCTTAGGACTGTCCAGAGAAGCCAAATCAAACGCATGTGTTCTTAGTTGGCTGGCATACACTTGAGTTTCACATAGGGTATAGCACATAATTGTGATAAAACATGTGTATAAAGAAGCATGTAAACAACTTTGTAGCACGATTTTTAAAAACTTTTAGTAATGACACTGTAGTGATCTTCGATGGTTCACGGTAGCTCCAATCAAAATCGCAAGCAAGCACAGGACCAGACCAGCGCCGGGCAATAGTCAGATATCCTTTAGGTGTGACTGTGCGCACCGGCTTATACCCGCCTTATAGTTTGTTCTAGTGGGTGACCCGTACATCCCATGAGTCCATAGCATCCAGTTTTTATTTCATGAAAGCGTGTTTCAATAGTGTTTAGGTCCTTTTATTTTATAAAACACTTTTCCATGTAACACATAACCGGTCACAATAAGCATGTATTTAGGCGTGTAAAATATTGACCAATTTTAATGTCATGTTTCTCTATAAGTATTTATTCATATTGCATGAAATTAGGTGTTTTGAAAAACATGTAACAATAATGCAATTAGGAAAACAAATACAATAAACATAAGACACTAAATAAACACATAAATCCGAAACCCCGAAGAGTCTTCCCCAAACGAAGAACCATAAGACTCTCATTAGTTTTTCATCAAGTACCTAAGTCGCCCCATGCATCACATTACGTGATTGTAGCGAGTCTTATAGCCGGATAACACATAGAATAATCATGGCAAAACATTTAACTATTAATTTTTTTCTATTATTTTTTGTATTCTAATCAACCATTTAATTTTAATTATATATTTCTAATTAAAAATTAATTTTAATAATTACCATCTTGTTATTTTTTATAATTAATGACAAGTACACAATTAATTGTCAAATAAAAATAAAACAAATAACTAAATAAGGTTTCATGCATGCGGTTTCGCGTGTTTATTTAAAACGTGTAACCCATAACCACCAAACGAGCATGACTCGTGATGCCACTGTTGGGTTTTAATATCTAGTTAACCATGTAACTATGAGTGCGCAGCGGAATGGATCTAGTTTGAGCAGTTATGATTAACACGTAATTAATAATAAACAATAAAGGAAACACGAAAAATAACCTTCGTCCAAATGCAATGAAACTAATACGAGTGATAAAATATACCACCTTTACGGTTGCTCACACAAACACGTCAAACGAACACGTCCGGATTGCGAGCCGAACTCCACGTATACCCAAACACCAAGTGTCAAAAAACCCGATCCGAACGAAAAAACAAAACAACCTAAAACTGCTTTGTTGTTCGAGATATAAGCTTTACCCGAGAACCTTTCCCTTTGCTGTAAGATATCGGACAACACTGTCCGATCTGCACAGAATCTTTCTGTCCGAGAATGATCAGATTCAAGAGAGCAAGAGCTTCTCTTGATGCTTCGCGGTACCAACTGAAACACAGTGATTATGAACCTTTTATAGGGACCAAATAATCATCCCAAAACAACTTAAATCCATTGGATACCTGTATGCAAGAGATTAAGGAAGGTTTATGATCAAAACCCTAGATTGGGGTTTAAGCTATAATCAGTTTTAATAAGAGAGAAGGAGAGGCAAGGTTTACAGCTTATGCAACTGTAATTTTGTGGCTATGAGCATGGGTTGAGGTTGTATTTATACCCTCACAACCCTAAGTATGATAAGGATAAAAATCAACTTTAATCCTTATCAAACTCAAGTCCTATCTCAATCACACCTCTCACCAATCCTTACTCCTAATTACAGCTGAATGTAGACACTTAAAACTATCTCCAGAAGCTTCTGAAACCAGTAAGAGATAAGCTCAAATTAGAGATATGTGTCTTAGTTCTCATCATGTCCAAACACTCTAAAACAGAAGTTTTTTTCCCTTTTCGTGAAGTCTTAAAACGTTCTCTAGTGTTTGATGTGTGTGCCCCCAATAGGCTCACTCACCTCAGCCACATTTGTCTATCTCCTACGAGCATGAACTAACAGTGTTAACATTGTGTAGAAACTTGGAGGTTAGTAAGCATCAAAATGCGTATATGAGAAATCATAATGCCTATACAAGATTATATGGTTTAGTTATAAATGAAGTGAGGTAAAGACCTACAAAACATGCACAAAAGAAAGTTTGATTAGAGGAATGGAAGTTGGTTGTTTGTTTCCTCAATATTTTTAAGTTCTACAACCGGATACACAACATACTATGCAAATCCCTCTTTAGTTACACAAATTTCGTAACATATACGTACTTTGTGAAGTATTCAAACAGAGTTTTAAAATCATCTTCCATATATAAAAGTTCGGTAAAGAACATGCATCAAAGAAAGACAAAATCTTGAATCTGAACCGTCCATTTCAAAATGAATCATGCGGCTCTGATATAGTAAAAGGGGACATTTTTGTAATTTTACAATTCTCACACTAACAGAACACCCTTCATTTCATTTATACTCTGCCAACCCACCTGTTACAAACACACATACATACTTCAAATTAAACTTCACCGTTGTACCACCGACGATCGCACCTCACCGTCGTCATCCACCACCATAGGTCGCACACCACCGTTGGCGTCATTGATGCAAGTGCATCTCCGTTGATGAAACTTGCGTATCGATGATGAAACTGAAGCGATTAGTGAGATCTGTTAGCTTAATTACTAGATTTTATGTAGCATATTGGAATTGTATATACATACCAACACGAGTGATGTAATGGACTTTGTTGAACTCTATGGTACCAACAGAATTATGTTTATTTCATCAGTATTGAAATGAGTGATCTCAAAATATACTAATGCATAAAAAGGTAACAAGAGAAAGAAACAAGAAACAAAGATTAAGGTAGTCATAATTAAGCTAAAAGCTTAAAACACCATGTCTTTGTGCTAACAACATCTGATGTCTAAACTTGTTCTTTAAGGTTACACCTACTGTGCTAAACTCCTAATATAATATAGAGAATCAAAGTTTCATGAATTTTATAGTATTAACTAATCTCCACAACTACGCATTTATTATCAACATAGAAGAAGTACTACACTGACCAATAGGGAGTGACAGAGCCAGAAAGTTTAGCTCGATGGATTAAACTATGATATTTTTTATAAATTAGACTATCAAAATGATTCTTAAAAGGTCAAATTTTTTAAAAAAACCCAAAAATTACTAGGGGGTCACATGAACCCCGTGATCCCCTTTGTCTCCACCCCTGCCAATAGGCTCCGATTATCATATTGAAAAGATTATCATAATATTATATTGTCTTTGTTTTGTTTATACTTTGTTTTCCTAGTTTTCTTTTTAACTACTGTATTAAATAATAATCAATAACTCAAGTATATTCTATCTGCTAAAAGGAGTCTCAGGGGACATAGAGTAGTAAATTTTGTTTATATTACATGAAAATAACTTGTTGAAGAACATCTTTCTTTAACGGGTCAGATAAGTAACTTTAAAAAAGACTAACGTGTCAAATGGATCGAAATTGAGATGTAAAACTTATTTAAATTTACATGGATCACATATGATTCACACACAAATCACATATGATTTAACACGAATCACATGTGATTTACATGTTACCCTTTTTCCTTTTTTGCACCAACCACATGAGAATTTCCCAAAATGTCTTATGCAACTTATGCGACTTTTCCAAAAATGGGAAAATTTTGGGAAAATTTTTAAACTTTTTTTTTCGTTTTTAGAAAAGTCACATAAGTTGCAAAGTTACATAAGGCATTTTGGGAAATTTTCATTTGATTAGTGCATTATGGAAATATGGATGCAACATTGAAGCATTTCAAAAAATGTCACACAATTTATACAAAGACAAAACATATAGCACACATATATGAAAAGGCCCACAAGTCACTAAGACTAGCTTTATCCATGACCATGATCCAACCGGTTGTAGGTAGAAAGTACAAAATATATCAATATTGTAATCCAAGTACATAACATGAAGAGAGAGATACTCACGACCGGTTCATCTTGTAACTTTCAAATATGACATCCAACCTAGCCACATGTCACACTATGAATGGCGATCAAACTTCTTATCATTATGCATATTCATATCTGATTTAACTCACATGTATATTCATGTCGTTACTTACAAAACCCATTAAGCTTCATTAGAGAAAAAACAAATAAATATAATATCAGGTTTGATTTTAAGAAGTGGTGATGAAGACGATGGATGAAGTGATGCTTTTGGACTGGAGATTACATAGATAGGTGTCACGTACTTCACATAGAGGTTATATAAAGATATGAGGTTAGTTGGACTTGCTTTTTGGCCCATTATCATTTTTAAGCATAACTTAGCAAATTTTATAACATATATAATTTTATATAAAATAAATAATATTATTGGTTGGGTTGGGTTGTTAATAAATGGTATAAGTTTGAGATTGGTTGTATGTATTGGTTGTATATGTGAAGGAATAAAAAAGTAATATTTTAGTGAAAGATTGGGTTGGATGACGTTGCGAATAAACGTATTCTAATGTCATCCCATTTAACCAAACTATTCTTACTAGTGCACAACACATTCAATATGAGATTCACGACAAAACAATATAGAAGCAAACTACATTACCCCCATAGTCTCAAACTCTCAATGAAGAAAAAATTACAACCCTTACATAAATAAATCTATGCCAAGAATGTCCCACTAAATCAGAAATCCAAAAGTCATAAAAGTACGAACAAAATATTGCAGATCATCATTGAAGACGACGAATATTCATTTCATTGGGTCCTTCAAAATTTTTAACATTCATACCTTATAGGCCTTCTTCAACACTCCAAACTCGTTCCATATCCTCATTATTCGTACTTTGATAAGATCATCATTTATTTAAGCTCATTCTCTAATTTAATAACCTGGGTTTTTGTATCGATCTATTTTTTCACGAGTACTAGATCTTAATTAGGGTATGAGACATGATTTGTTTATTTTCTAATGAGTGCCGTTGATTTGTGTATTTAACCAGTGATTGAGGATGATTTGTGTGATTTTCTAGTGATCTACGGTGATAGTGTAACTTCCCGACAGTTTCTTGTAATTTTCCAACGGACTATTTATGATTTTTTTTCCGGTGGTATATTGGTAGGTAGGTGTCTGTGTGTTTTTTATGAAAGAAAAAGTGGATGTTAAATGAGAGGTAGTGAATACTCCCTCCGTCCTAAATTTATAGTCCTTTATATTATTTTGGGACGTACCAAAATTATAGTTTCCTTCCAAAAATTAGATTTAAGTAACGTAACGAATTTACCATATTGCACCTAGTGGGACTAGAAATTACAAACTATGTATAAGGTTTTAATTAATTACATAAGGGTAAGAGTGTAATTTTTCAAAAAAGTAAGAGAGACAATGCAGTGATAGTGATTTCTTCTAAAACAATGTATTTTTTGTCTGGGGACTATTAATTTAGGACGGAGGGAGTATTTTTTAGAGTTTATAAATAAATGGACTTTTGATATTAACCATTAGATCGAAAGAAAATCAATGGTGATGATGTCTTCTTTTGTTCTTTATTGTGATATTGTTCTTCGGTGTTCCCACCTCATTGAATCACAATACATTTGAGAAAAAACTTACCTTTAAAAATGTGGATAAATCAATACATTATCCTCTGCAAGTATTTACCCATTCTCTTATCTCCCATCTTTTTGAATCACGCAAAACAAATTTACTTGGAGCAGGTGGGACAGAAGGCACAAGCATACATGTATTTACCTTTAAAATCTAAAACGGCCAATTAATCATCTTCAACTCTTGATATATTGTTGTATCTTCAAATCCTCACCATACATGTATAATGTATTTACAATAAAAAATATTATAAAAGTAATATCAGCAACATATATACGAAAACAGAAACAAAAAACGAGAACCCATGTAGAGTTGCACCAATACCATAAAAGAAGATTGGAGGTGGAGGTACGTAGAATATATAAGCGAAAATTTGGTTATTAGCTTGTAACTGAAGCACATCTCTAAGTATGAATAATATTACATCTTTAAAAGACTCATATCAAAATATTAATTATTTGGGATTTGCAACACAATGCCCATTGAGTAGAGTTTAAACTATCTATATCTATATCTATCTATATCTATTATCTATTATCTATTATCTATTATCTATTATATCTAATAAAACATAGTTTTTTACAAGTTTTTAAAGCAGTTAATGTACAAGTTTATAAGCAACACCTAATTAATTTTTTCCTTAAATACGAATTAATATGATACCGCCACGTGGAACTATGAATTTAAATGTTATCCTAATAAATCAAGAAAATTTTTCATTTTAACAACATATTTGTGAAATTTCAATGCCAATCTAACGTTTGAAAAAATCCACTTTTTAAAAATTGTCAAACGAAAATTAATTAAATAAGTCAAGAATAGTTTATTTTTGTAAATATAAAAAAAGAAGTTCCATAATTTGTTATTTGAAAAAAACATTTCATCAATCTTGAAAAAAACCGTTTCTTTATTTTTTATTTTTTTAAAATTAAAAAAAACATTTTATTTTGGTGAAATTTTTTGAGTTGCCTAAAAAGCTTTAAAGTCGGTAAAAAATAACTTTTAGAAAAAATATTATTATAAACAGCTTTTTTTATTTTTTATTAAATTCATATTTTTGGTTAAAATAAAATAAAAACTATGTACTTATGGAAAGTAATAACACTAATTTAATTAGGGAAAACAATGCATGAATTTGGAAAAAACAGAACAAAAATTTCGGGCCTCTAAAACAGTTGAATGAAGTTTCATCTATAAGGTATGGTCTTCAATATAATTAATCTGCCATTAATATATAGACATTATTTTTAGCAACAAATATTTTGAAAATTATCACAAAGTTATATAAAATAAAAAAGACTAATATTTTTAGCAACAAAAATATTTTCAAAACCAAACGACTTATTATTTTTAGTACCAACTATTTTGAAATGTATCATAGAGATATTAATGATCTATATAATATTTCCAAAAAAAAGACCCTAACATCATAATTATGTTTTTGAAAAGTCATAATTTTTATCACTTATTTATGTAAAGTCAAATTTTTGGTCTAACACTTTTAATACAATTCAATACAATTAATCATGACTTAAAATATCAAAACGTATGATTTATTGGTATATCAAAACACATGATTTTTGGCTACTTTTATATAAATCACACAATAACAGAAATTCTAACACAATTCATGTACAAATTGAAGATATTCCTGTTACTTATAGCGTTTAGACTATATATCTCACATCATACACAAGAAATTTTAAACCCATGCTTTGATCGATGAATTGTCAAAAGTTGTTGTGAAGCAGGTTGAATAGAAAGAAGGCCCTTTAGGTAGTTTGCAAGTCAAAAGATATGCCATTAAATCGTATAAGGTTTAAATTTATAATTTTTTAATTGTGAAATTCTTTGTTTTCCGTTTTTGAGCCATCATTTGTTATTGCTTAGTAAAGACATCATATCATAAAACAATGATAAATATTTGATCTTTCATTTGTAGGTATTGAATTCGATGTACAAAACATTTTGTGACCATCAGAAGACAATCGACTAAAAAATATATTTACTGCACTTCTCATAATTTACCTTAGTTTTTCATAGGAAAATTTGCATATGTTATTGCTAATGATTCTCGCTCATATATATTACAGAAGGGGCGAACAACTACGATATTGTGTTCCTATAATGTAAGTTTTATTATTACCAATCAACGGTAGACTTTACGTTTGTTTATCCATATGTTGTTCTTTGTAAGTTATAACTTTATAATATGTAATTTTATTTGTTACTTTTTTCAACGTTACTTAAAAATACCCGTGAATTTCACGGGTCTTTTAGCTATTAACTAATAAACCAAAATAATTTACAAGTTCCTTAAGCTTGCAATATTAAAAACATTTCTTAAAATAATTTAATTGTACAAGTATTTGATGCTATAGCATTAAAATTGTCATAAAAATGTTTTCATAATAAACAACCCTCTTTGCATTAATTTTAAAAATAACTAAATTCGCTTTTGTCACATCAATTAAGAAAACCGCCTATTCAGTGACATATTAATGTCAATGTTAATTATTTTTGTAAACTGACAATACAAATTTTGAAAATTTGACTAATCGTACGTAGTATAAGGAAATCAACATCAAAAAATAAATGACTCATTAACACAAGCGCTCCTACATTAAAATAGAGTCAAAATTATCAACCTAAGTTATATTTAAGTTTCAAAAATACTAACTTTTTTATTTGATATGCTCAACTATTTCCCTTTTTATGGATTTTCTGTGATACTTATCATGAGCCAATTCTTATATATAACCATGCATACAATGATAAATTATACACAAAGCATTCATCCACAACGCTGTCAAATTTTTTTAACAATCATACATTATGGCCAAACTTATGACAGGTTATAACATCACGTCGAAGATGATCCGATAACAAAGTTGTTGATGAGCTACGTTATTCATTGTTATAAAACTATGCTCTTGTGTTCACTTGAAAGAATGATCGACGAAAAATATTTTACATTCTTGATGTAGGTGTTTGTTTATTTTGTTGTTGTAAACGATACAGGTTTGCTTTTTTATTTTTGTTTCAACATTCGTTCTATCTCTAAGTGCATCATGACATTAGATTGAGTAAAAATTTTCCTCTATAGGTAAATTACCTCTCTTTTTTTTCTTCGAAATTTCTAAACTTTGGTGATGTTGATGATGACAGTGCTGGTGATTACGAGTTTGATGTGGAAGCACACATGTTAGTGACAACAATGGAAGGTATTTCGTATATAATTTTTGTACATCATTTTTTCTTATCTAAAATCAACCTTTAGGTTAAAAGTGTCACTATTGTAACAATTGTGATAATTGTTGCAACATACCTCGAAATTATGTCTTACAAAGAAGGAGAGCGTGGAAGGAATATGATACTCTTGAATAACTTGATAATAGGAAAAGCACACTCATATGTTCATCATAACTTTAACATGGTTAAATGGTTTAAGTTTATTATTTTGTTCAATTTATAATGCAAATATTATATGCAGGTTCTCAAGACAAAGGATTATATTTAGGTCTAGCAGGTGGTCCCTATAATAACATCATTGTATTCTCTAAAGCCAAGCTTTTAAAGTAAGAGTTTTAAATAGACACGGGGGTGATTGTTTTTACTTAAGATATGTACGTTGTTTGCCTTCTATTTGTAAATAAGTATAATGGTGTTTTGAGCCCATGATGTTGTATAGAGCTTATTTATTTGTAAATGAGTATTATAGTGTTAATTTAGGTGCTAATTTATTACTCAGTACTACTTTTAATTTAATTGTGGGTGTCATTTATTAAATGTGGAACCAAGAAACACCTTTTGAGGATCTTCAAAATTATTTTAGTCAGTGTAGATTAATCTGGTCAAAGTTATACGATTTTCTATAGTAGTTATGGATGAACCTATTTTCACTTGATGCATGAAAGCTCTTCGTAACTACGTAACTCTCGTGGAAACTGTGGCAAAGAAAGGTGCATCGTTGTTCTAATCTTTGGTTTTATATCGATACATGCATGTTGTTTTAACTCATTTACAATAGAACAATACTAATACATTGACATGTGAACATAGTTAGCAGACACCACATTAGCTCTGGAGTGTGATTGATTGAAATCTTGAAAATGATACACTTAGAAACGGGACTGTTTTAGCTTGTGTTTTGGAAATTTATATTTATCTTTATATGACTTCCATCAGAGCTTGGCAGTATGACGAAGCAGTCTAAGTGTAATCCTCACTTAGTCATAAGGTTTTAGATTTGCATTTCATAATTCATATGAACCGATCTTCAATTCTTCCCGATCTTTCAACCATGTAACAATAACTAATTTACAGTTGGAATTCTTGCTGAACTAAGAAAGCTCGATCAGTTTTTTAAATTTTACATCTAAGATCCTTAATTGTTACTTGAACATAACTTTTCATACTTCAAAATTGTAATAATAAAATTGGTTGAGCAGTTTTTCAAAGGAATCTTGCCGTGAACATCTGGAAAGGCCAAACACGAACGCATCAGTTCTTGCACCTTCTTGAATCAAATGTATGTCTTAATTATTTCGTTATCTCTTCATTTGTCATTGTATTTCAAGTGCAAATGACATTTCATGCGAATGTAGATGTTGAATATATGGATATGCACGTTTCCGAGGGTCTTGATGTACAAATTAAACTGTTTATTCGCATCATTGGCAAATTACTTATTATTCTTTTAAAAAGTAACGCGACGTATTTACATTCGTTGTTATTTGTTAATCTATTCGATTACATGCGTAAATCCTTAATTACTATTTTCATCAAAAAGGTCATGTGATTCCACATGTCTATGAATACATATTTTTTTTATCTTTAATATAATTTTTTTACTAAGTTTTAATTTTCTTAGACTGTTAAGTGTTTATGGATTGAGCATAGAATACTCGCATGTTTGATGTAAACCACATACCTTTTTTTATTCAAGATTATCTACCTCTTAAGCAAGATAATACATGCATGTTTTATATTTTAAAATTGTAATCCAACTTTTTCCCACTTCTTTCAATTATTAAGTTGATTGTGGGGGCACGAAAAAAAGACGTGGATAAATAAAGAAATTTGTATAATGGATAGGGAATATTTTCTTCAAAAAGCTATTCGTGATTTCACTGGTCTATGAATACATATTTTTTTATCGCTAACTTATATTTTTCGCTAACTTTTGATTTTCTTAGACTGTTAGGTGTTTACCGATTTAACATAGACTTCCTGAATGTTTGATGTAAACCACATACTTTTTTTATTCAAGATTATCCACCTGTTAAGAAAGATAATATAAACATGTTTTATATTTTAAAATTTTAATCTAATTTTTTCCCAATTCATTCAATTGGTAGTGTAAGATTTACAACAACATATCTTTGTTAAGAAAGTCAAAAATTTCTTGCACGTTAGTAGTTAAATTGATTCTTGCAACATAAAGTGAAAAACAAAATTTTAGGAGGGAAGTTGGAATAATGGGACATTAAAAGTTAGATGTTGTTGAATTATTTGCTACACGTTAGGATACTAAATAGTGTATGTGCATTTGGTTATGAAGTATGGTAAAAGAGGTCAACTTTATGAAAAATGAAGTTTTGTGTTGTCCTTATTTTATAAAATTAACAAGAACTTCTATTAGCACATTAATCATTAACGAAACACATTTTGGATTGGAAAAAAGGTTATCATACCGAGATTGAGAATTACTTCGTCTAATAAGTGTTTACCGCTCCAGATCGTCGACAAGGTTAATCACTTTTACAAGTATGTTTGTACCTCCCACGTTCTGTTTTTACACATGGACAATTATACGTAATTGTTTCAAAAGTGAAAAGCAAAAAGAGTTTGAAAGTTTCGTTTATGATTAGGATGGTTTTGTATTTGTAAAGACTACAAATGTGGTCCCCAAAAAGTTCTAAAAAGTCTATGGACAAGGTTTGATAGGTTAGTATAATTTACATTGTCAATGTATTTTTTCAATATTTTATAAATACATCATAATATTTTACCACAATCTCCTTTCAACACTTTATCATTCGATTATTAGGTGTTCACAAAATAAAAGGCTTGATTTTCGCCTCACATACGTCATATTCTATTCAAGCCCATCAAAGTTCAAGACCAACATCCATGAACGTGTATTACTATGTTTGTTACAGAATCATATGTTTATTAAATAATGTACTACATTTTTTAAAATTGATTTCATGTATTAACGAAACATGTTTACGATATCTTATTTCTTACTTATGTTTGTTACTTCTTATAAAAATATCACATTAAACTACTTTTCGGTGTTAGAATGGTCATTAAAAGTAGGAGTGTCGATACTGTTGTGGATGCTATTAACGAGAAGTTGATGGAGGAATTACCAAGAGGAGAAATGCTTTACTTAAGTTGAGATAACGTAGATAAAACTGAAAGTGGCTCTGCGATAGATCAATCCATTTTTTTCACCTTAACTTATCAATGGTTGAAGTTCTCGGATGTTCAAACCACATACTTGTATTAAAATTAAGAGTGCCGATAATGTTTTTGAGATAAAATTGATCAATCAAATGATTTGTGTTATAGGACAAGATTTCAAGTTTTAAAATTAACAAGAACTTTCATTAGTGCATAAATCATTAATGGAACAAACTTTGGAAAGAAATTTATCATACCGATTTTGATAATTACTTCATCTGATAAGCATTTATCTCTAAAGATCGTTAGAAAAGAGTTTCCTATGTAAGTTTCATTTGCAATGACAATTAACAAAAGTCTGGTTCAATCGCTTTCAAAAGTTGGTTTGTACATGTCACGTCATGCTTTCACCCATGGGAAACTATATGTATTTGTTTGTAGAGTGAAAAGCAAGAAATGTTTGAAGGTTGTTTCTAATGGTGGACCTTGAACGTTTATTTGAAGGGGCGTGACAAATTATTTTAAACATATAAAAAAAGGTAGACAAAATTTTTACGTTCAACTGTTAGATGTTCAAGGCATTGGCATTGGCTGTTCAATTTATTCTCTCTCACATACGTCAAATTGAAAGACCAAAATGCATGGAACTCTATTATTATCATTGTTAAGAATATAAATGCTTATCAAATATTTCATGAGTTTTGTGATTTTTTTCATCTGTTACCAGAACCCGTTAACTTTTTTTTATATTAACATCCGTTTGTTATCTCTTATAAAAATTACCCATTAAGCTATACCCAACGTTAGAAGGGTCTTTAAGCTAGTATTTAATACATATAAATTTTCCTAATAAACAAAAAAATGCATTAAATACACATTCAGTAAACTTATAAAATATTATATGTGAACATGATTACATGTCATTTATTGTGTATTTAATATAATGTATGATAAATTACAAAATTTATAATTTTATATGTATAATTATATACACTTTAAACTCTGCTCACTGAGCATTGTTTAGCAAAACCCTAAGGTGCCGTTTGGTTCAAAAATTTAAAATTCTAAAATTCTAAATTCTAGTAATTAAAATTCCTAAGAATTAAAAGTTCTAGAATTTAAAATGCATACGCATGTTTGGTTGACAACAATTCATAATATTTTTAAATCTTGATATTGTGTTGAACCAATTAACGAATAAATATTTTACATAAAATTTTATTGAAATTAAAAATTGAATTTTAACTTTTTATATAGATTTTATAAAAAATTTATATAAAATTTTATAAAAATTCTTATAAGAAATTTTTATAAATTTTATAAAAAGTTATATAAAGTTTATAAAAAACATATATTATAAAAAATTTATGTGAATAATTTTTAATAAATTGATAAATTTTATTAAAAAATTCAATAATTTTTTATAGAATTTAGATAAATTTGTAAAAATTTTCTATAAATTTTATAAACAATTCATATAAATTTTATAAAAATTTTCTACAATTATTTTATATAAATTTTATTTTTGCTTTTTAAAAATCTAAAAACCGAAAAAATAAATTTTATATAAATTTTTTAAATTTTATAGTTTTTATATAAACATAAAAACCCGAATAAAAACGTCTAGAAAAAAATTTATAAAACAAAATTTTCAAGTAAATGAAAATTTCTCACTTTCTGTTGTAATTCTAATATCCTTGATTTTAAGAATTTGGGGAATTTTAAATTAGTTCGTTGGTCATACCAAACATAATATTTGTGGGAAATTAAAATGTCCAAATTTTGAATATACCCCAATATCCTTCAATACGCCCCCAACCAAACGACACCTAATTATGTTTCTATATTATCTCACAAAAACAATTCAAATGTTTGTTGTTGAAGAAAGTTTGTATTTAGAAATCATTGTTTAGCCACGTTGTTTCTAAAGATAACTTTTTGATAATGCGTTTCAACATGCCAGCTTTTCAACAATGTGTTTTAACGACAATTGATTTCAAGTTTCAACAATTCCATAATTAAGAATGTTGAAAATATTCAACTTTTAACATTTTGGATTCCTCATAACAGAGATAATTTACTATTTGTGTGAACATTCTTGTATTTTGAATTCATTCTTTAATTATAAAAATTATTGATTGTACCTCTCTTTTGTTTTGTAACATGGTAAAGTTATATTAGAGTTAGTAACGAGAGATCTTGATTTTGTATCTAGGTGTTTAGAGACGGAATTAAAACCAAATATGACTAAGTACGACTCGGTTCATAACTTTTTTGAACTCTAATACCAAAAACACATTTAGATGAATCGATTGCATTTAAAATACATTTACAAGTAACTGATGTATTTTTTCTTCAAAAAGTTAACATCACAGAACGATAAGTAAGTTCAGAAAATTGATAGTCATAAAGTAGTCAAAGCTGTCTCTGTGAGTCGAAACAAACACCCCAGAATTTTATTGAAATTGCATGGTGGCAATACCTCATGAACCATTTTCATGATCCGGGTTCTGAAATTGTAAAAATAAGTAACACCACAACGTATTTGCACCCAAACAATCTCCCTACGTGCTATATAAACTTATAATCCAAATCATATAGTCCCCAATCGGGTGCTATCAACATACAAAAGAAAAGGGTTGTCCCCAAAATGGATGCAACCCAACAAATACAAGAGAATAACAACCTAATCTACTAATACTACTAATAGAATCAAACGTTTGAATGTTTACATCTTTTTAGTTTAGTGGGAGAGAAAAGAAAGAAGAATGGTGAATGATAGAATGTGTTATCCAACCCTAGCAGCTGAGACGCGAGATATAAATACTCCACCAAGAATGTAGGTTTGGCACAAACGACCCTTAGAAACCTGCACACTTGACAAACAAAGAAATATAGCCAAAAAAGTTACAAAAGTAACCCTTCAACAATAAGAAAGTTTGCACAATATATTCAACACCCCTCCTCAAACTTTTTCCACAAAGAGATTGCTGAGTTTTAAAAGATGAAACAACTTGTTATGCTGAAAAGAACCTAAACCTTTGGTCAATTTGTCAGCAATTTGATTTTCAGAATCAACTTTGACAGTTTTAATTAAGCATGAGGCAACCTTTTCTCTGATAAGGTGAACATCAAGATCAAAGTGTTTAGTTTTTATATGCATAACAGGATTAGCAGCAATCTGTATGGCAGAACTGTTATCACAAAACAAGAAAACAGGAATAACATTCTCAACCTTGAGATCCTTCAGGATCTTAACAAGCCACATTATCTCACAAGTAACAGAAGCCATAGCCCTGTATTCTGCTTCAGCAGAAGATTTGGACAAGGTACTCTGTTTCTTACTTTTCCAGGAGACCAGATTACCACACACAAAAACACAATAACCTGTAACAGACCTTCTTGTGAGCTTACACTTAGCCCAATCAAAATCAGCATAAGCTTTATCAAAATTAGTGTTAGTCTTGGTAAAAGCAAGACCAGCACCAGGAGCACCTTTCAAGTACTTGAGCACTCTAAGAGCAGCCTCAAGATGAGATTGTAAAGGGGCATGCATATGCTGACTCAAACAATGCACATAATAAGATATATCAGGCCTGGTATTACATAGGTATATCAGTTTTCCAACAAGCTATTGATAAGAAGTGATATTCTTAAGACATCTACCATCAACAGTTTCTTTATGATTAAGAATAGCATTTTCAGGCATAGGAGTAGCAATAGGTTTGCAAGCAAGAAGCCCATATTCATGCAACATTTCAATGCAGTATTCCCTTAGATTAATACTTAAACCATTTTGAACATTCAAAACCTCAATACCAATAAAATACTTCAGTTCACCAAGATCTTTGATTTTAAATTTATCATTTAGAAGGGCTTTAACTTTAGAAATTTCTTGCAAGTTGTCACCAGTCAAAACAATATCATTAACATACGCAAGTAAGGCAATAAAAGTATTGTCACTATTTTTAACAAACAAAGAGTAATCATTTTGACTCTGAGTAAAACCAGCCTCACATAAAACTTCAACAAGCTTCTTATTCCACTGCTTGGGAGCTTGTTTCAAACCATAGAGGGATTTGGTCAACTTACAAACCCTTTTTTCATTCTAATAAAAAAACCTGGAGGAGGAATCATATAGACATCCTCATCAAATTAACCAAATAGATTGGCATTGTTGACATCTAATTGAAAAAGTTTCCAACCCTTTTGAACAGCTAGATTAATAAGACATCTAACAGTCCCCATTCTAACAGTGGAGCTAAAAATCTCATCATAGTCAATGCCCTCTTTCTGGCCACAACCCTTGGCAACAAGCCTGGCCTTGTATCTCTCAATCTCACCATCAGATTTATACTTAATCTTATAGACCCACTTGCTAGCAATAGCCTTTCTATGTGGGGGCAAGAAAGTGAGAGTGCAAGTATGATTAAGGTAAAGGGCTTCCATTTCATTGTTCATAGCTTGAACCCAATTAATATCTTTAACAGCCTCACTAAAACAACTAGGTTCATAAGTCTTGTTCAAATTGGAAATAAAACAAGCATTATAAGCACACAACCTAGTATGATTAGCAAACCTGTTCAACCCATATTTAACTTTGTTATCAAGCACAAACTCATTCAATTTAGCAGGTAACTTAGAAGTCCTATTAGACCTTCTAGTAGTGGGTTCAAGATCCTCATTTTATGTCCATGGCTGGTATCAAAGATAGGAATAGGAACCTGATTTTGAGGAAGATTGTTTCCCTCAGAACAAGATGTCTCACCTATTGATGAAGTAGTATGGATACCATCAGATGGCTGCTCCTCTGCAGTATCATCTGAATGTTCCAAAACTACCTCCCCTGCTTCATCAGGTGATCCCCTTCCATCATCATAGGGACTTTGATCATTTTGATTGTCAGACTCAGAAAAATTAAAGAAATTTTTGTTTTCAAAATCATTTTTATCAAAAACAAAAAGAGGCTGTTGAACAGCTTTTATTTTATAAGGAAAAATAGATTCATAAAACTTAACATCTCTTGAAAAGGAATAACTTTTATTACTTAGACTTAATAGCTTATAAGCTTTCTTGGAAGAGGAATAACCAACTAAAACACATTTTTCAGACCTAGAAGACAATTTATCACTATTTTTTTTAAATTGTAGAAAAGCAAAGACAACCAAAAGACCTTAAGTGGGAAAGGGAAGGTTCTCTATCATAAAGCATACAAAAAGGAGATTTAACTGCCAGAACAAAAGATGGGAGCCTGTTAATGAGGTAAGCAGCATTAAGCACACAATTAGACCAAAAACACAAAGGAAGACCCCCTTGAAACAATAGACTTCTAGCCACATTAAGAAGATGCATGTGCTTTCTCTCAGCAATCCCATTTTGCTGAGGAGTGTAAGCACAGTAGGTTTGATGTATGATGCCCTTTTCCTTTAAAAATAGATTCATTTTTTGATTAATGAACTCAGTCCCATTGTCAGATCTTATGATCTTAATTCTTTTGAGAAATTGATTAGAGATAAGATTAACATATTCAACCACATAATCAAAGACTTCATCTTTGGTTTTGATCAAGTAAATCCACACAGCTCTGCTGTAATCATCAACTATAGTAAGAAGATACCTGAAACCTTTCCTTGTAGTGACTTTGTATGGACCCCACAGGTCTAGGTGAATGAGGTCACCTAAACTTGTGGAAACATGATCACTCAAAGGGAAAGGTTCCCTGGTCTGTTTAGAAAAATGACAAATATCACAAGGTTCATTATGGTCAGGATTGGTAATTTTCAAGGAGTGTTTTAGAACACTTAGGACTTGGTCAGATGGGTGACCAAGTCTGTTATACCAAACACTCCTTGACACATGACAACACATAATAGAAAAATCACTCTTAGACTTAGGAGTCTTACAATCAGTGTCAAACAAGTACAAACCACCACATTCTCTACCAGTCCCCATGATGTTCTCTTTTTTTAAATCCTGAATGATACAATCATATTCATTAAAGCCAACATGTAACTTACTATCTTTAATCATTTTGTTAACAGATAGGAGACTGACAGTATATTCTGGTATAACCAACACATCAAACAAAACAATATTACTAGTTAATCTTAAAGTTCCAACATATATAATTTTGGCAATACTACCATTAGGATGACCAACATTTATGTTTAAATCAGACATATTAACCAAATCAGTCATGTTTTTAGTATCAGAAGTGATGTGTTGATTAGCACCAGAATCAATAATCCATCCAAAGTTAAACACAAAATCCCCAATTTTACTTTAGCATTAAAGCATTTGTAGAAATTGTTGTTAAAAAACACATTAGCATTGAAAAAGGTATAACTAATACCTGCCATATTGGACTGCACACCAGAACTACTAGAAGGACTTCTTTCACCAATAAGATTCATAAGTTTAGCAATTTGGTCATTGGAAAAAGGAGTAAAGACATTGTTAGAAGACCCATTAGGAATGTTAACATTTTGAACATCAACATTGTTACTTGTAAAACTCTTGTTGTTTCCTTTGTTGTTGGAAAAACCTTTGTTTTTAGAATTCTTTTTATAGCCAACAGGATAACCAATCAGCTCAAAGCACCTATCTATGATATAACCCTTCATACCACAGTTATCACATTTCAAGGAGTCATAAGAAGGCTTGTTAAAGGAGTTCCTATTGAAAGAGGCATTACTACCAGAGGTGTTGTTGTTTCTATTAGTGCTACTTCTATAACTTGTGTTATTGGTAGAATTACCATAGCTAAAGTTATTAGAACTGAAATTCTATAAGGAGTAGGACCTCTAGATTCAACAGCTTTGGCAGCAAAGGAACTAACCTGTGGTTTGGGAGCCACAAAATTAGTACCCAAACCCCTATGAGACTCCTCACGACACACAATCACAAAAGTATCTTTAACATCAGGCAATTCAGTTTGAGTAAGAAGAGTGCTTCTAATAGGTTGATAAATTTCATCTAAGCCCATTAAAAATTGCATAAGTTTCATTAGTTGATTATGTTTACCTAACTCAGATCTAGCAAGGTAAGTACAAGGAGTCAATTTGGTCAACATATCAAACTCTCTCCATAAAGAATTAAGTTTGTGATAGTACTCAGAAACAGATAAGCCATTTTGTTTGAAGTTGTTAATCTTTTGAACCAAATTAAACAGAATAGACCCATCAAGTTTATCATAAGTTTCTTTCAGTTCATTCCACACTTCAGCAACATTATCAGCATAAACAAGACTCAAATAAAGATCCTCAGATATGCTATTAAAAAAGCCAATACAACACAACAGCATTACATCTATCCCACTAAGAAGTGTGAGGACCACTAGACTCATAAGAATCTCTTAAACAAGTACGATCAACAAAACTCATTTTATTTCTAGAATGAAGAGCAATTTTCATAGCATTAGCCCAAACCCTATAGTTTTCACAACCAGACAGTTTGAAACTGATCAAAGAACCACTGTTACTATCATTGGTTTGTAAATGAAGTAGATTACTAGCATCAAGACCATTAATAATATTAGTAACATTGTTACCACCACCACTAGTCTCAGTAACTTCAGGAGCCATAACCACAAACCAAAGCAGATAAATACCACAGCAGAAATAAAAACAAAACCTATGTATTCAGCCAAGAACTCTAGTTCAAGATCCTACACCACTTAGTTCTCAGGATTCCAAACCACTCAAGGTGGTAGGTCAAGAGCAAGTGTAGGACGGTGAACACACGGAAAATAAAGAGAAGAGTGTAAGAGGTGTTACTCAACCAATCAGCAAAACAGCGGAAGAGAAAGCCCAAAATCAATCTAGATTCGAGTCTTGAAGTGATCAAGAGCAAACAACGCCAACAGACAAGGTCAATCTAGATTCAAGTCTAGAAGTAACCTTCGCTAAATCACCAACAAATCAACCAATCAAACAATACTAGCTTCCAGTCAGGTACCTGCAGGGTTAGATTCAACAGATAAACGCTAGAAAGGCAAAACCCCCAAATTTTTGAAAAAATTAGGGTTTTAAGAAAACTTTGTATTTATCAAAAAAATAGAAGAATCCAAGAAACATGAGTTCTTCTAGACCAAAAATAACTTTGCTAATCAACGATTTAGAACAAAAAACTTTGAAAAAACCCAAAAAGGTTTTTCTTCCAAAAAACTTAATAGATCCAGTAATAATAAGATAAGATAAACCAACAAATTATAAAAACCCCAAAAATTATTTTGCCAGAAAAAAAATGTTTAGTTCAAAGATCCAAACTGGATCTCTGATACCATATAAAAATAAGTAACACCACAACGTATTTGCACTCAACCAACCTCCCCACGTGCTATATAAACTTATAATCCAAATTAGATAGTCCCCAATCGGGTGCTATCAACATACAAAAGAAAAGGGTTATCCCTAAAATGGATGCAACCCAACAAATACAAGAGAATAACAACCTAATCTACTAAAACTACTAACAGAATCAAACGTTTGAATGTTTACATCTTTTTAGATTAGTGAAAGAGAAAAGAAAGAAGAATGACGGATGATAGAATGTGTTATCCAACCTTAGCAGCTGAGATGCGAGATATAAATACTCCACCAAGAATGTAAGTTTGGCACAAACGACCCTTAGAAACCTGCATACTTGACAAACAAAGAAATATAGCCGAAAAAGTTACAAGAAGTAACCCTTCAATAATAAGAAAGTTCTCACAATATATTCAACATAATTAAATAACTTTGACAAACATTCATGCTTTATAACAAGAAGTGAACCCACATCATTTAAATTTTAACTATTAATAACAATTTCATGCTTTCTTCTTATAAAGATTGAGTTGCATTGCATTGAATATATGCATTTGTGATTTTGGATATACCTTTTCATTTATGGTTCTTGTAAAATCTTTATTCGTGATAAGTGTTTGAGATATTGGTGTGAACTAAACATTAGCTACATCAGATGTGTTTGTCTTAGTTTTTTACATTCGTGTCGCGCTAATTATTGAAGTATCTATCAAAACTCATACGTACTTTCAGATAATTTGAGCTTTCGAATACGATAACTAGTCGTCACTAATAGCCATACTATATGTGTTAGGGGCATTTACATATCTATTCAAAGGAGCCTCCAATAATTACGTATTTCTCCAAAGCATACTTTAAAGATTTTACATCATATATTGAGAACTTGTGCTTTGGGAATTATGTGTTGAAGTCTTTTATACTCTAGTCTTGTAAACTCTTCTCTTGGGAGACATGAAAATCGTTCTAAAACATTATGCTTACATAAATTGACGGTAATTATACAACGCAAGTGATTAATTTAATTTCTTATTTTCTTGCTGTTTTCTAGAAATTAAATGGCAGGATCACATAACAAGGCTTTTCAACCAAGGTAGTGTTGAGAGCTAAGGACCTTAAAAGACAAACTTCTTTGGCAGCTATACATTTGTGCTTATGTTATTTGGCAAGTATAGCATAGCATAGTTTGAGTTCGACATTTCATGCGAGCATTGTAAAATCATCCATGCTTGAGCTTGGCTCGAGTAGAATTCAAAAGCTTAACCTTGACCTCAAAAGCTAATGTATAATTAATAGAACTTTTTTTTACATACTACTAACATGTTTCATTACTTTTTACAAAACTAAGATGCCGTATAATGCTTTCCTTGTAATTTCATGATTTTTATGGTACATAACAATATAACATACTAATTGTTATGAAATTTTGACTTTTCACAGTTTGATGGTTAAAATATTTCCATTATGGTTATCAATTATCAATTATTTTGAAGTTTTTTAGGATTTTACATCAAATTCCAAGTAGAATAGACTTAAAAACGAATAAAGTCTATATTGTCTTCTTGCTGGCCTATATAGTATATACCATACGCAAGGGAAGTGTCGTGGTGGCCGAGTTTACCCAATGGCCATTGCCATAAACATTTCCAGTATTAGCTTTCCTTTTAAATACGTGATCATCAGTGTTACTGTACAAAGTTCGAATGCTTCTCATTCATTGATTAAATTACCAGAGTCCACACCTCCTTAAAACTTTGTAAAAGCAAGCAACAACTACACTATGATAAGAGTTATGACAGCAGTTGCATGAATTTATCTGCTAATCACAATTCCATGTATAAAAAATCACAAATGGGTAACTGGAATTACAATATAGGTTGACACACAGACAAGAATAATGTTTGGATTTAATACCTAGTTAACCATGTAACTACGAGTGCGCAGCGGAATGGATCTAGTTTGAGCAATTATGATTAACACGTAATTAATAATAAACAATAAAGGAAACGCGAAAACTAACCTTCGTCCAAAAGCAATGAAACTAAAACGAGTGATAAAATATACCACCTCTACGGTTGCTCACACAAACACGTCAAACGAACACGTCCGGATTGCTAGCCGAACTCCACGTATACCCAAACACCAAGTGTCGTAGCCCAAAACGGATCAAAAACTAAAACAGCCTAAACTGTAGTTTTGTCCGATATCCAGCACTGCCCAATAAAACAGATCTCAGTGTTGTCCGATATCTGACAACACTGTGCGACAGAAAATGCTTGTTCTGTCCGAGAACGATCAGTAGAGACCCAAAAGCTTCAATAAGCTGTTGCACCTTTAACAGCTTATAAACCTTCGTTTAAGACTTTGTTTTAGCAAACTTAGAATTGATTCTAAGTTACTAAACCACCTTGGATTGAATATAATGCAAGTGTTTGGTTGTGATTTGAGATGTAATTCAAAAACTATAAACCCTAATATTAGGTTTATTGATTTGAATGAAGGAGATGAGAAAACAGAGATTATAGCCGTGTTTTTGTGGTTTTAGTCGTGAGTTATGAGCAGGGGGTGAGGGGTTTATATACCCTTCAAACCCTAGTTGAGATAATGCTTAAACTTGAATTTTAAGCCTTATTCTAAACACTCCTTAACTTATCACAACTCCACTTTACTCCTTATCTCTCCTTATCTCAGCATACAAACGAATGTAGACACTTTTATTATATTTCTAGAACCTTCTTGGCCAGCCAGGGACTTTAGGAACTCAATAGATTCATGTCTTAACCATTCATGTCCAAAACGGGTCAAACGGGTTGATTTTAGAAGCTTTATACGTGAAATGTCAAACGCATTCTTGTGTTCTAGTGTGTGTGCCCCCAATAGGCTCACACACCTCTAGCCACATTTGGCTCATTCCAACGAGCATGAACTAACAAATAATATTCATAATGGCACACACATAGTCTCATCCCTTGCCGCCACTGCGGATCAGAACCACTGCGATCAGCACACTCATCGACATACTAATTTAACCAAATAAATAGATGTTTTTAATATTTCCTTACTTTTTTTGCTACAAAGAATTTGAATCACTACTCTGTTAGTAGTTTATGTGGTCATGTCATAGACGGTTGCACGGCCAGAAACTGCAAATATAAATAATCCGTTGAGGATTCTGTTCATGATCAATTCAGCCACACCAACGACCCTATATCTAAAGAGAAGAAATTGATTTAATTGTTACAATTCAAGATATGGCATGCTCATCAATAATTAAAGACCATCTACAGAATGTGGTTAAAAAAATAAGACATCTTTTAACATATAAAAAACATTGCATTCTTCACTACATCTTTTTTTAGCCAAGTCAATAATAAACACACAAAGACATATAAAATCTACAAACTTCCAAGATCTGCTAAACTTGATTATTAAAAATATCAACTACGGATTCATCACTTATGAACTAATGAAAACACTTTGTAGCTGCGTGGATAATCACCACGTCGATCTGAACCTTTACGAAACTGGAAACCTGTTTTTTTCAAACGAGAGAGAGCCTGCGGATGGAAAGAGAACACTATTAAAGCAATGCAATGAACATGATATAATCACGGTTAATGGACAATCTGTAATATTACCTGTAAACAATTATAATCCCCAAGTTCAATCTCGTTGACATGGTCAAGGCTTAATAGAAGTCCTCGGAGCAATTTTTCTTCCATATCATCTCGATGTCGTCCAAGATGATCTGCTGCAAAATGGTGACTTCCCAGGTAATTCAAGTGAGCTTTTACTAATGAAGACAAATTTTCCAACAAAAACTTCTCCAAATACATCTTTCCTTCTATTGTTAGTGATAATATATATGGAGCATTGATTTCTAGTGTATCTATGTAATAATCCGCATGAGGACGCCTATAGCCGTAACCAGACACCACCAAGTTCTTGACACTCTTTGACGTAACGTTAATCCGCTTGAAACCACAACAATCATTCAGTTGCAAATTTTCCAAACGAGGACTTCGGGATAGTATTTTGCCAATTAAATCTTCATCTAAATCGTTAATACAAAGAAACTTAAGTTTATCCCAACGAATGGCACCATTAGGAGGATTAAATACACAACGTGAAAGTTTCATACTTATAGGAGGACCTGAAAGGTCCAAAAACAACTCATCATCATTGCTAAACCTTTCATAAATTTCCATATAACATGACAATCGTTCAAGTACTCCAAAGTTTACAAACAAGGACTTCGGGATACGCCCATCAAGAAAACAATAGTTCAACTCCAAAGATTCCAAACAAGGACTTCCGGATAAAACTTTACCTATTAAATCTTCATCTAATTTCCCTTGATCTATACACAAACATTTAAGTTTATCCCAGTAAATAGCGCCATTAGGTGGATTAAATGTACAACGTGAAAGTTTCATACTTATAAGACAAGAATTGTTGAAAAACAACTCATCCTCAAAGGACTGATACCTAAAGTGATCTGTTATCCTTAAATCAATCTCTTGAACGTTACGCATTATAGCATAATGTATCCAACTATTGACTTGTGACGGCTGGCGCACCTCTAAAATTTGAAGATTAAATTTTTTAAGGTTCACATCGGTAGGACATCGAGTTAGGGTTTTGTTGATAAATGAAAAGTAGTTGTTGACATCGACCTTAACTAACAAATGACCTTTTCTTTTGTCAGCGTCTTCTTTTATAAAAACGAGAATAGGAAGTCGAGTCCAAAGATGTTGCCAACGTTTGGAGATGGTAGTTGTTGTTTTAATCACCTCTTTTGTGGACATGAATCTCTCTTCTTCTTTTCTTTTGTCCATGATTTTTATTCTAGACATGATTTCGAGTAATAAGCAATCTGGTAACAAACTTATTCTATCTTCTTTTTCTTCGTCCATGATTTTGAATTGATATGAGATCAATTTAGGTTAAGAAATTATGATGGGTGATGGGTATGTTTTGCGGCCGTTCCCTATAATGGCGTACCATTACTATTTTCCATTTATCAACAAGAATAATATTTTCACTTGAAAAAAATGTATAAAAAATGTATTTTTTATTATTGAGTGGCTAACCTCATGAATTGGCAAAACAAACGGACATAACGCCATATAAAATGGGATAAAAATTAGTGGTGAGCTATGTATAGTAAATATTTTAGCACTTTTTACTATATAGTAATTAAAAACTCTAAAAAAATACAATTTATACACATGACTTTTATTTGGGAAATTTAGAAAACTTATATTTAAGGTGACACTTATTGTCAGTGTTACTCAATTTTATTTCATATTACTAAGACTAGATCTTTTTATGATATGTCGATATTTTAATTTTGATGTTAATTTTTGTTAAAGTTTTTTATTTGCGGTTTTTTCTTAAAAAATTGTAAATATATTCGCAATGTAAGTTTTTGAGTTTTGTAACTTAGAAAAAAAATTACATTTTGCATACTAATTGCCAAATATTACAAAATCAACTAATGTTTCTCTCTCTTGACAAAGTTTTTCTCTCGAATTTATTACTCGAGATTATTACGAATTTATTGTGAAATTCAATTACAAATTTTGATAAAAATATATCTTTTAAAAAACGCACACTTTATAAAATATATACAAAATAATAACTAAATTGAGTAAACATTTTATATCATTATTCTCAAAGTTTGGATATTCTTTCATTTGACATAATTTTTGCTCCATACATAAGCTTTTTAGTGTTTTTGATTCTTAAGTTTTAAAGTTTATACAAATAATTTCGTAATAAGTTTTAGTTGCGAAGCACACGAACTCAAAAGCATTGAATTGAGAAATAAATGTGTAATTATAAGATAATGTAATTGAGAAATTAAATTCTAAAAATTTATTTAATTAAACTTTTAGGATATTAGAAAAATATAAAATAATGTAATTCGGATTTTCAAGTCAACCCGTAAACCGAACCTAATTCAAATTCTGTTTTCAGTTTGGTTTTAAAAATAGAATTCGAACCAGGTAACACAACAGATGAATTCTTTCTAGCTTTTCCACTTTAACCTCTTTCAAAACAAGTATTCAGTGTAAGCTACTCTGTAATTTCGTATTATGTAAAATTATTGATAGTTCATGTTTGTATTATTCGATTTAAAATAATATAAATATAGAATTCGTTGTATTAGCAAGGACTCGCAAGTCGCAACATTAGAAATACATAGCTATATGATAACAATCAAACTGTTCAACATCAGATTCTTCTTCTCATGTTCACCCTGCAACATTTACAATTTGGAGTTTGCTCCATTTCAATCAGTAAAATAAACTTAACTTCAATACTTAAGTTTCAAATTAATATTGTGCGAAGAATAAAATGTTCACCATAGGAGTAGTATTTTGTTGTTCCAATGTCTCATTAGCTATGTGTTTTTTGCACTTGTTTCGAGTCTTCAATTTGCAAAACAGAACACGAAACATTCGACCCAACACACTTAAACATGAAGAGGAATTACAATGAAAAGTACTAAAGTCAAATCTTATCTAATTTGGCGACTATAAATCAGATTTTACTGCAACACCTTCGAAAAGCTGCATATGACAAACTTGCATCAGTTTATCAGTATCCCCTCTTCGTGCTAGTTCTTTCACATATGTCATGAACGGTTGGTACTCGGTATAACTTGATTTCTGAATATAAACAACATACTTTAGTTATCTAGTCTAGATATGTTACTTATGAAAACTATTTTAGAGCAGATGACATACCGCTTCACTTTGTTGCACTCCATGTTTATAAGCACATTTATAGGCTTTCTTCCTCAACGAAGAAATTTTTTCAAGTTCCCTCTCCATAGATTTGATATTCGTTCTCAGAAGATCCAACTCGTGAATAAGTTGGCCCTTTCTAATTGTACGTGCTTTCTCTAGTTGACTCAGCACAATCTAGTATGAGGAGTATATAAACGTGGATTAATTAAATAGTAATATCATTACGACGGACCAACAACGAACTTTAAATGAGTATAGAACCAGTTACCTTCAATTGAAGTTGTTTGTTCCGTTTGTCAGGTTTTGGTCTCTGAGGGTAGTGAGGGTAGCAACTCTCCCAAATTTCAGGATCGTCATCAGGTTCTTGATCCTCTGTGTTAATTTCTATTATTGTATCATTGACATTTCTAATTTCATGATATAATTTTGCTTCGTCTGCCCGTTTATTGTTGCCATGTCTGACCCTGTGTACGAGGCTTTCCATCTTTCAACATAAAAATGAAAAGATTAATTATTAGAAACTAGGACGAGGGTAAGGAAAAACAGGATTTGTGTACGGCTTATTGATAAGTACCACATAGTTAAGCTGTTGTGCACCATCAATTGGCATATCATCAGATTCCTTTGCAATTAAAATTTCTTCCTGAACCTGTTTCGAATATTTCAAGTCCATCCTCCCTTTGTTGAGCCTATGATGGCAACGTTTCTTGTCGGTACCTACAATAGTCTGCAAGAAAAACAAACTCACAATCAATCTAAAATCGTAATCGATTAAAAGGAAAATGAGATCAAGCAGCTAGCTTACATATGATAGTAGTTTGCCAGACCAGGAGTATCTTGCTTCCAACTGTAAGGAACCGACATCGGTTCGTGAAACTGATGCCGATGTCTCCTGTAATTCATGATCCACTTCTCCTAGATCTTCTTCCACATCTTTTATATGTTGTTTCTTCCACTCCCTTTGCTTATCACAGCTCGAAAACCACATTATATCGTTGTTTAAGCGAATCTCGTCTTTCTGTTTTAGAAAATATAAAGTGATAAAAATAAGGGCGTGTCATCTTTTATTTAAACATGAATTGATACAAAATTTCAACAAACAAACCCACATCAACTTACCTTGCACTTATCAAGTTTTTGAATGATACCAGACTCAGAAAAACTGAGAACATGATATAGACTTTCGGCGATATCCTTTTTGACCTGCTGCCGCAAGGAATAGGCAACATTATTATACACAGCAAGCAGTTTAGCGGTTTTATAAATTGACATCACCGGCTCATTCGGATGTGCCATTGGTTCTTCCATCTAATTCTGCAATAGTAAGAAAATTCACTAATTATATACGTATAACGCTTCTTTCTCTAAGAGGATCTTATCGCTAGATTGAGACTAACCACGATTTCCGAAAACTGTGTTTATCAATGGAATATAACGAAAATGCACGTCATCACTTTTTTCGTGTATAATTACTCATAAGTTATACTAGTATAAAACAAAAAAAAAACATCATCCTTCTATATAAGACACCCTCCAGACTCACACTTAACCCAACAAAACACACATAAAACATCCCTTATAGAGTTATAGAGTGGAGTGTGCGCTGGTGTTATAAACGCTATAGCTAAAGACATCAAGAGCTCTTAAAGTGAAACATGCATGTAGGAGTAACACAATAGATTGATTTTCTCTTTATTGTTTATGTGATCAATGAAAAATTCATAGATTTTAATTGTGTTTATAGTGATAAACTTTTAGAGAACTTATTTATTTAATCGAGTGAAAGAAAAACTAAAAGCAGAAGAAGCAAAGGTTGAAACCTGGATAGAAGAAATCGTTTGAATGAGATATATGATGTCGAATATCGATGTCGAATCGAATGCGTTTAAATAGAAAATTTATGATACTTCAATTTTACGTATATATATATTATTGAATGTAATTTGGGCCGCTATTAGCCTTTGGGCTGCAATCGGTTACTTACAACCCAAAAGTATGTACCGAGGTCAAAATCTTTATACTTTTACTTCGTGACAAGTATCAAAACTAAAATTTTAAATATACAAAGATAACTAGTAAAGAAAAATCCATATAATATATTTTTTTAAGAAGGTTAATGAACATATAATTTAAGTTGATATTATTATTGTTGGGAGTCTATGCCTGTTAGATTTTCTTTAGTCGTTTTTTTTTTTTTTTTTTTTTTTGTTTTTGTTTTTTTTCTTTAGTCGTTGATTTAAGCGTAAATAAAGCTGTGTGTTATAAACTTGATGGTGCCAATGAGACACGCAAGTATCAACAAGACTCACATAGAACTAAGTCTCAGTGAGCAACCTCAGAGGAGTCCATGTCAGAGACATTGTCAAGGAAATCGAAGATTACTTGAAAACATACTCATTGGCTGTGATGGATAACAACCAAGATGTATCAGAGACTCTAAGTAGTTGAGTGTTAATAGGAGTGGTAATACCTTGTTAACCCTCAGTACACTTTGGACATACCTTAGTGTTTAGGCTGGAACTATTTGAGCGGGACAAATAGTAGCTTTGAAGTAAAGCAGCCTAATGTACGAGTTATGAAGAAAAGGGAAACTATATCAACTCTGTTTCCCTAAAGCGTTGTAGATGATTACCAAGAATAGAAAACCATCTTGTGACAGATGTTTGACCTCACTTGTCTTGTTAAGTCGCTATCAACTCCGCCATCAATGTCAACCTCGTACCACTATAAATAGAAAATGTAGCATAGAGTTAATGTTGGTCACTTTGTCAGATTTCACACATAACTCTTTTGAACTTAAAGAACAATCGGTTGTGCCTTTGTTCTTAAGTTCTGCTTGTAAACTTGTAACTTCTGCAAGTTTACTTGTCCAAAGAGTACACAACAGATTGTCATCAAACTGTGTGATCCATAACACATTGTAATACTTAAAGTCTTACGTTTGAAAAGTATTTACTCGTGTTTATTTTCCTTTCAGTCGAGTTTTAAGTACTTTCAATTGGTATCAGAGCGGTGTTTGATATTAAAACCTTCATAAACATCGTTCTAACTTTTGTAATCAAGATCCACCATGCCTGAAACGAGCAACACACCACCACCACCATTAACTGGGAACAATCAAGCACAAAACAATATACATCCACCTCTACCGTCACCAAGAGTAACCATCACGCCTAATGAAGACGATCTTCCGCAACCTCTCGACTCAAGATTTGGATCCCGTGTAACCATTGTGCCAGTGTTTGATGAAGATGACTTTGCAAGTTGGAAAAGTCAATTTCTTGTTTATCTAGATGGACTTGAACCATTTCTTCTAGACATTATAGAAAATGGACCATATGTTCCCATGGCTCTCATATCAACTGATGAGAACCCACTCCCAAAACCACTCAAACAGTGGACACCCAGCTGATAGAAAATTGGCAAATCAAGACAAACGTCTCAAAAGCATTATCATATCTTGTCTCCCAAAACACATTATGAAGTCTGTCATTCAATGTTCAACAGCCAAACAAATGTAGACGGATTTGATCCTTGGTCACGAAGGACCATTTGAGACTAGAGATACCAAGATTCAGGCACTCAGACTTCAATTTAATGCATTCAAAGCACTTGATGGTGAAAAGGTTTAACCGACATATACACGGCTGAAGATTCTTCTCAATGACCTCGCAATGAAGGAAGTCACCATTGCTCAAGCTGAAGTAATTCCACATTTGTTAACAGCCTACCTAGGAAATGGCTGAGCATGAATCAGACACAGAGAGCCAACAACTCAATAAAAAATGATACATTGGCCCAACTGTATGGAAAATACAATTATAACGAAGGTCTAATTGACACTATATACAAGTTTGAGTCTGAAAGATTCTTAGTTCAGAGAGGAACCTCTAAAGCCCTGATATCTACTTCAAAGCCTCATGACAGTGACTCAGATGTTGAAGAAGATACTCGCAACAACCAAGAATTCATGACAGACCTTAATGCTGAGTTTCATGAAAGAGCTCTAATAGCTAATCAGAGAAGATACTTCAAAAGATCAGGAAGGGTGGTTCAGCTAGTAGAACGATCGATAAATCAAAAGAAACTTGTTTTGCCTATGGAAAACCTAGACAGTGGACACTTTCAAAAATATTGTCCATCCACAAAATCATCCTCCCCATCTTATCCATCATCTTCCAAACCCTACAAATTTAATTCTCAACAAAACAATTCATTTCACAAATCCAACTCCTCTAATCATAAGAAAAAGGATTACAAAAATAAGTACAAGGCACTAAAGGCTGAGTTGGAGAAGATAAATTTGAAACTGGAAGCTCTGTCAAAGAAAAAGGGTGGTGACAAGAAGACAGAGAGAGGGTTGGTAGCTGAAGCATATGATTGGAATGATGAGCCCTTAACTTCAGATGAAGAAGACACTACTAGAGTCAGGGCATTTATGGCAATCAATGAGGATGAACCAGCTGTAGGAAAGAGCAATGCTAGATCAGGACAATGGGTTGACATGACTATAAAAAAGGTACATAGGATTATTTCAATGTCTGAAAGTGATGAACGCAAACACGTCTTAGACTATACCATTGTTGATTTGCATTTTGTTGAAGAACAAAGAAAGAATTTACTTGAAAAATATCACTCTGTTAAACAAGAATTATTATCATTTGAGGCTGATTGTGAAAATCTTAAAAACGTTAACTCTAAAAAAATAACCCTGCAAAATGAAGTCGCTAAGTTAACTAGAAAGAATGTTTCCTTATCTGATCAAGTAACTGAACTACATAAAGTTATTGAAAAATGGATGTGTAATAGATTTACTATAGATGAATTGCTTGATGATAAAGTTCCTACTGATGTGTCTAGAGCTATAGCTGCTAAAAGGAACAAACTTAAAGCTCACAAAGACATTGTCTTTAAATCAACAGAGACTATACATGTGTCTGATCTACTCTTACACAATGCTAGTGTCTCAGATGATATGAGGTATTGGCAATCCCCTTTGCCTCCCCTTGCCAAACTCTATGGATTTGAACCTAGCTGTACTTCTAGGGGAGCGAAGCCTGACCCTGAACCCAAATCTGAGTATGTGCCCGTTAAGACCTTTTATGTTCCTGCTAAACTAGCTGGCAAAAAGGGTGTACACAAGCCAGTATCAGTTGACAAAGAGACCATAGCTGATAAAGTAACTACTGTCGACTCATCCACTGAGGAACGCCTGTTGCTTTTTATTAAAGAAGTTGACCTCTAAAAAGAACATATTAAGCCTTCCGTTGAATGCTCTTCTTCTTTTGAATCAAAGGCAACCATAGCCAAACCTTCTACAGACAGAGGAGTTAAACCATACTTCAATGTATGTAAAAACTCTCATCATATGACCATTGACCATGATGCACAAATGGCTATTAAAAGGTCTCTGGCATAAGTTAGAGGTAGACCATTTCCGGCTAAATCAAGTAGAGGACCACCTGTTGTACGCAGACCATACCCACCCTACAAGCACTGTGGATACACAAATCATCACTCAGATGATTATGAGTACTTTCCAGGATGTGATGTCTATAGAAGGTACACTCATGAAATAGTAGATTGTCCATCACATAATCGTAGGTACAGGAACCCTAGGATTGCAAGCCAGCAATCTAAGGAACCCACTGTAAAGTGGGTTTACCATAGTAACTAATCTGTTTCTATATATATGTGTAGAAACATCTAAAGGAATCGGTCTGGTATCTAGATAGTGGTTGTTCTAGACACATGACAAGAGTTCTACAATAACTGCAAATATATTCAAAGGAGCTAGGTCCACAAGTAGTGTTTGGGTATAACTCTTCAGGCGACACAAAAGGATATGGCTTAGTGAACTGCAATGGAATAACTTTTACAAGGGTTGTATATGTGAATGGTCTTAAACATAATCTTATTAGCATCAGCCAGTTATGTGATGCTGACTATATGGTTCTATTTACTAAGACTCAATGAACCATATTCAACAAGAACAATGATGTGGTTTTAATTACACCAATAGGAAGAGATGTTTACATCATTAACATGGCTTCTTGCTCTAAAGACAGCTCAAACTGCTTTCTTGCCAAAGCCTTTGACAATGTCAATTGGCTGTAGCACAAAAGGCTGTCTCATCTCAACTTCAAGAACATTAACAAACTAGCCACACACAACTTAGTTGATGGTTTACCACCTGTCACCTTCACCAAAGATAAAACTTGTTCAACATGTGTGAAGGGAAAACTTCACATGTCATCTTTCAAAACCAGAAAATCTTTCTTAATTAAAAAGTGCTTACATCTCCTTCACATGGATTTGTTTGGACCTGTTAAACCACAGACCATTCATCACAACAAATACACTCTAGTCATCGTAGATGAGTACTCAAGGTACACATGCATGTTCTTTTTAAAACGAAAAAGAGAAGCAGCTGATGTTATCATGTCTTTCATTAGACAGATGGAAATCATGAAGGAGGTTAAGGTAAAAGCCTTAAGAAGTGACGATGGCACTAAATTTAAAAATCATCATCTTGAATCATTCTGTGATGAAAAAGGAATTTCATAGAAATTTTCTTCAGCTGGTACTCCTGAGCAAAATGGAGTGGCTGAAAGAAGAAACAGAACATTGATTGAGGCAGCTAGAACAATGCAAAATGGTGCAACCATACCAAATCAATTTTAGGGGGAAGCTGTTCATACTGCCTGCTATACGCAAATAGATCAATCATTGTCAAGAGGCATAGAAAAACCTCTCATGAAGTTTTTAGAAAACGAGCACCTAATGTCAGCTACTTCCATGTCTTTGGGTGTCTTGTATTCATTTATAACTACAAGGATCACCTTGGGAAGTTTGATGAAAAGGCTGATGAT
Organism: Glebionis coronaria; assembly: GCA_025667525.1. Classification (NCBI taxonomy): domain Eukaryota; kingdom Viridiplantae; phylum Streptophyta; class Magnoliopsida; order Asterales; family Asteraceae; genus Glebionis; species Glebionis coronaria. The sequence continues at coordinate 701,434,368 of CM046874.1, forward strand.
GGTTTCTTCTTAGGATACTCTCCAACAACTAAAGCGTATAGAGTATTTAACACAAGAATACAGGAACTAGAAGAAACCTTTCATGTCACATTCAATGAAGATGGTGACGTACTGCATAGAACAGTCTCCGAAGGAGATGAAATTAACTTCAATGAAAACAGGTCATTTCCAAAAGATGAATTCTCAGAACCAAGACCTACTTTCCATCATCATCCTCTCACAGAAACACTTGTTCCATATGCTCCTGCATTTGATCCCTTGTCAACTCATAACATTAATTTACCTTCTAATCAAGAAACGATTGGAGAAGAGGATCATCCAAACAACAGCCCTTATCCCTCCACAGTCGAAGATAACTCACCTGTCATCCCCAATCATGAATATTCTCCTCCCATCTATGACTCATCACAAGTAGCTGAAGCTGATGATGATACAGACACAGAGGTTGTATTTGAAGAGATTCCTCCTAACGTAGTGTGTACTTCAAGTTGTTCCTGCATCCACCATACCTGTCTCTATCATTGAACCTCCAGCTCCTCAAAGTAAATGTTCAAGAGAACAACACATTCTCCTTGTCAACATTATTAGAGAACCAAATGTTGGGGTTACCACTAGACAAAGATTTCATGATTCATAATCAACCTCAGCCTATGAATGTGTGTTTGCTGAATTTCTCTCTGAAATTGAATCTAAAAGGGTTGCTGATGCTCTTCTTGTAGAAGGATGGGTAGCTGCCATGTAAGAAGAAATCAATCAATTTAAAAGGAACAAGTTATGGACTCTAGTGCCAGCTCCTTCGGGTAAGAATATCACAAGCAGTAGATGGATTTACAGAAATAAAATGGATGAAATTGGGAACATCATAAGAAACAAGGCAAGGCTAGTTGCACAAGGGTATACAAGGACTGAAGGGATAAATTTTGATGGAAATTTTGCACTAGTTGCCAGACTTGAGGCTATCAGAATCTTTCTAGCGTATGCTGCATATATGAATTTCACTGTGTATCAAATGGATGTAAAAAGTGCCTTCCTCAATGGCAAATTGGCTGAGAAAGTTTATGTCAGACAGCCAGAAGGATTCAAAAACAGCTAGTTTCCTAACCATGTGTACAGGCTCCACAAAGCAATGTATGGTCTTAAAGAAGCTCCAAGGGCCTGGTATGAAACGCTGTCAAAATTTTTAAATGATAATAAATTTATCAAGGGGTCTATCGATAAAAAACTCTTTCCCTTCAAGGATAAAAGTGATTTTATCATTGTGCAGGTATATGTGGACGATATCATCTTTGTGAGATGAGTATGATGGGTGAATTAACTTACTTTTTGGATTTTCAAATTAAACAATTTCCTAAAGGAATTTCCATTTGTCAAGAAAAGTATGTTAAGGATTTACTTAAAAAATATGACTTGGCTGACTGTGCATCAGTGAAATGGCCCATGCTTCCTCCCAACAACTTGGGTCCTGATGAATCAGGAGTCTCTATTAATGATACTTTATACACAGGCATGATTGGGTCACTAATGTACTTGACAGCCAATCGTCCTGATATCCGGTTCTCCACATGTCTCTGTGCAAGCTACCAAGCTAACCCAAAAGAATCCCTTCTAGTGGTTGTCAAGAAAATTTCCAGGCACCTCAAAGGAACACCTTCCCTAGGTCAGTGGTATCCAAAGGAATCGGGCTTTGATCTTAAAGCCTACTCAGACCCCAGACTATGTAGAATGTTGTATTGATAGAAAAAGCACCTTTGGAAGTTGTGAAATTTTGGAGGAAAGTTAGTCGGTTGGAGTGCAAAGAAGCAAAACTTTGTGGCTATGTCATCAAGTGAAGCTGGATATGTTGTTGCTGCAAGTTGCTGTGCAAAGGTTCTTTGGATGAAAAGTCAATTGGCGGATTATGAGATTCTTTATGACAAAGTTCCAATCTTTTGTGACAACATTAGTGCTATTGTCATCTCAAACAACCCTGTGCTCCACTCTCGAACCAAACACATTGATACCAGGTATCATTTTATCAGGGATCACATCTTAAAGGGAGACATTGAGCTTCATTTTATTCATACCGAGCTGCAACCAACTGATTTTTTCACTAAGCCTTTTGTTGAACGTTCGTTCAACAGGCTAGTTGTTGAGCTGGGCATGCTCAATATTGGTAAGCCTGTGGCTGATAAACAATGTGTAGTCTGAGTTAAATATTAAATGTTTTCTAAATTAACTAGGTAGTTACAATCAAAGTAAATGAGAAAAATATTCAAATATTAAATGTATACTTTTACGATTTTCAAGAATACAAATAGTTGTGAAAGGACAAGGGTACCACGTCTAATACTATTTTACCCACTACGAATTAAATACAGTTGAAAAATGGTTTTTCAAATTCTGAATTTATAAATCATTTGGGGATTATCTTACTGGCACACACTCAAAATTTTTCACACACACATTTCTCTCTCCAACTTCTCTCTAAAACCTCCCATTCTCTTCATCGTCATCACCATCATCATCTATGGAATTCTCTGTACCAAAAGCTTCAAACGTTTCTTTTTAATTCAATACAAGTATCTTGGCATCCAATAACTCGGTTGGATGGCTCAAAGTGCCTATGCGTCATATGTGGATCAAGTCAATTTCATGAAGAACTCCAACGTTGGTGAAGCCCTTACCAGAACTCCCTCGGTCCTTTATCAAGAATATCATCGTGAATTATGGTATTCCGCTGAAGTTATTGACGACAACACAATCTCTTTTCACCTTTCTTGCAACCAAAACCATTTTGTATTCACGGTTGATGATTTCTCTTCTTTGGTTGGGCTCAAGCATGGAGAAGATTGTTTTAAATTTATTGATAAGAAAGCTGTCAAAGATTCCCTTGCCACTCTCTACCCTGTCTATGAAACAAACCCATCCTTTACACCAACTGAATTGGTCAACAAGTCCCCATTAAAGATCAGGTATTTCTTATACATGTGGAGAGTTCTATTCTCTCACATTGTCAAGTTATTAGGAGGGATGCAAGGTTCACAAGATCAGCTGTCGTTTAATCACCAAACCATAACATATGGATTGATCTGGGGAATCGATGTAGACGTGGGAAGCATTCTATATTCTAATCTTGTGAGAAGATGAAAGGGTCTAAAGATCATTCAAGAGAAAAGAACATCTGTTACTCTCGCTATCTTTCTCTCATCTTCCAACATCTTCTAGGAGATCGTTACAACAACTCTGAGCTTACAACCATGAAGCCATATCATCTGAATAGAGCTGTGTACAAGACGATTGGCCCTATTGACTTGCATGTAACTGCTCACATGAAGGAAGTAGTTGATACACAGTCGTCTGTCTCAAAGTCTTTGATCTCTTCGTCTGAGAAGGTGAATACAGTTAGAGTGTCTGATAAGTCTATGTCTTCGACCTCTATGCAACACTCTAGGCTGTCCAAAGCATCAACTGACCATCATCCTAAGGAGAAGTCAAACCTTACCTCTTCCCAAACCACAGCTGTGAAAAATGTCAGGCGCAAAAAGAAAGAAGCCACCTCGACTCCCTCTGTTCCAAAGACTGCTGAGGAACCAGAGATTCAAGCTGAAAAATGATAAGAGTCTAGTGTCTCCATTTTAGTGGAGACAGCAGGAAACCAGCCTAACTCCGACGATATCTCACAGGTAATCAATGTTACATTTTTAGAGGTATACAAGCAGCCACTCTCAACAGTCTGTAGGATAGAGTGGTAAGTTTATGGGTATCCTCGACCCATAGAAGTCTGTGTCTGCACTTAGAAATTCTTTAAGACTTCTGTACACTCTGTCGTTGCACTAGGGAGTAATTCATTTGTGTTTATAAAGCACCTCGATGACCTGAATCTTCTTGACAGTACACAAGCAAGCAACAACTTGTGTACATATATGTCTCAACCTAGAGTAGCTGTACTTCACACAGTCTCTAGGTTCCCTCAGATAAAAGAATACCAAAAGCTTCATACTTTTAGGGAGAGATGAATAATCATCCTCAGCTATCCTAGGGGCAGCGTAAAATAGAGATCATTAACTATATCTTTTTCACAATTAAAAGAATCCAAAGGATTTATCCTTTAAGGGGGGATGAATAATCACACTCAGCTTTCCGAGGGGCAGCGTAACAAGCGATCTTAACCTACAAATATTTCACACATAAAAGAGCCCCAAAGGATTTATCCTTTGGGGGGCTGAATAAGCACACGCAGCTTTCCTAGGAGAAACGAATGGCGACCACTACCCTCTTTTAACTTCACACTTAAAAGAATCCCAAGGATTTATCCTTTGGAGGGGCTAAATAATCAGCCTCAGCCTCTCTGGGACAGCATACGGGCGAGCATTCCCATTATATATTTCCCTGTTACTAACAAACATAATTGTAGGCTGTCAACTCACAGACCATTGAAGCAACTCTTATCCCTAAAGATGGTCCTAAGAATATTTCATGAAAACAGCCTATACAAGATGAAACCTTCCAAGAAGCTGAGGACGACATCATGAATCTCATTGAAGAATTCTCTAAACCAGAATCAGTGCCTGATGATGAACTCCTCACAGACGATGACTTGGAAGAGGAGGATGAGGCTCATAACTCACATGATGATATATCACAGCCTACTCTTTCTCCTCCCGAAGCAACACCAGTTGATTCTACTCTAGCTGATATCTCCACATCAACCGTCAAAGATGTGTCTGTTACAACTATATTAGCTGTCCTAGTTACACAAGAACCCACAAAGGATGTTAAGGAGTGTGCATATGACCCAACAAGTGAATTCCTACTATTTCATCATCCCCAACAGCTTAATTTTGATCTTATGCCTCGAGAAGATGGATATGAACATCAGAGTCTCAACATTCACAACTTACAGCCTTGTCATCATCCCTTTGACATAGAGAGACTTTCTAGGAAGTTAGATCGCATCGGCTCAGAGGGTAAGTCATTTACCTCCAATTTTCCTCGAATCATCATACAGGTTGTCAAGGATGCTCTGACAGAACCTATTAAAGAAATAACTCGTAAAGGAGTTTCTTAGGGACTTAGTTACCTCTCCACAAGGATCAAGGATGCCATAACGACTCATGAACCGAGCATGTTCTCAGCCCATGAACTGGTCATGCACAAAGAATTTGAGGCTGTGTACACACGACAAGTCTCTCATGTCAAATTTTTGGCTAATCATGTCAATCGCTCTGTGAATAGGAATTGCAACACGCTTCTCATGATATCTCGTCGATCCAGACAGACACAGAAGCAAATGGCCTTGTCTGTAGAAGAAGTTGCCAGGTACATCCAAACACGTTCAGCCAAGCGTTTGAAGAAACAAGCTAAACGTGAGGGGATAAAATGAAAATGCTAAAGCTAGAACCTGTCAATTCCACTGATGGTACAACTGATAATACCATCTTTACACCCTCCCCTCTCCAAGTCATCAAACCAATAGTGATAAATGATGATGATGAGACTAAGAGGGAGCAACAACCAAATGAACAAAGTAATCAATCACATATTCTAACTCAGGTCAAGGAACCTGCTAATCATGATGAACCAACAGCTAAGAAACTCAAGTTTGTTGTTTCTTTCCTGCCTAAAGCTGTTTAAAATCAAGCTCAAATGGCGTTTACAAAATATGCTGAAGAGCTTGCAAAATCAACCCAATCATCCTCTGTCTTGAAGAAAGGAAAATAATTAGTTGTGGTAGACTCTGATGCCAAGCTAAAGAAAATAGCTGGGATGCTAGAGAGAGGAGGATCAACAACCTGAATTCACCACCTTTGAAACTATCGGTGAGAAACCTTTAACAGCTGAGGAGATTGAGACTCAGTTAAATGAATTCAAAAGGCTGGATGAAATCAAAAAGGCTTAAGTGTTGAATGAGGCCAATATAAGGAAAATGACTCCTCAATAAAGAGAGGAGAAAAAAACCTCTATGGCAAATGGAGCTAAAACACACAGACGCACTCAAGAAAATTAAAGTTGACTATGATGCCTGTGTCAACACAAGATATCAACCAAGGAAAATCACCAAGTTCAAGTATACCATTCAAAAGTCAACTCATAAAGCACATATGGTAATTTGGAGAGATAATCAACAGGCTAACATGGATGTGTTTGATGACTTTAAATTAAAGACACTTGGTCTATCTGAATGGTTTAAACTAGAGAAGTTAGCAGAGAAGAAGTCTGGACAGGCAAAATTTTGAACTTCTAAAAATACTGAAACCTAAATTCAACTTGGTGAGGAAACAACTTCCAAACTTAAAGTTCATCCCCCTCCACAGCCGTTTGATCAAGAATTACCAAAGAGTGAAAAGAAAAGAAAGATGTTTAACCAATTTCTTCAAGAACAGTTTGTGACAGAAGACATTCAAGTCGATGGTATGTACAGGAACCTAGTTCTACCCACAGAAATCACAAGACCCATCGATGGACAAACACACACTAAACCTGAGAAAGGAATGGTATTCATGAACAGGGGATGTCAGTACTACTTTCAAAGAGAAAATGAGTTGTGATTGTCCTCTACAGTTCAACTGTTATGTTTGAAGAATGGTCTTAAGATTAACACATAGTATTCTCAAGCTTTTGCAAATGCACTTCAGGCTATTCTTGACTCAAGAAAGGACGTAGCTGAAGCTAAAGAGAATATCAGAAATAATGATTATTAATGAAACCACAACCTTACTTTGTTTCATAATTTTGTTGTACTTATGTTTTGTACTTGTAATATTTTTAGTTTCAATGAATTATGAGGTTTGTTTGTTAGATCTGTTATGGGTAAGAAGAAGCTGTTATCTCACTTACTATAACCTATTTAGATCTAGTTGTATTTATGTTTAAAAAGGGAGATTGTTGGGAGTCTAAGCCTGTTAGATTTCCCTTAGTCGTTGATTTATGTTGATCCCAAAGTCAGATCTTAAACCTTAATAGCTTGTTTAAAGGTTGTGATAGAGAGAAAGAATTCAATCTAACACTAGAGAAACTTTGCAAAGCAAAGTAACTAAACAAGATGCGGAATGTAATGTTTAGCACAAGAACAAATGAGATTCAAACTTTAAACTTTAATATATCAAAGATATACGAATACCCAAAGTGGTATTAGGGTTTACAAAACCTTAAAGTAATAATAATGAAAAACGAAATGAGAAAGACACACTTTGCATGCTAACCTAGTGAGTCCTTTTATAGATACAAGGACCCACGTACAAGATCACTACTAACAAACTATGGAAAGTATTAAGGAATAATAACTGAAACGCGTAAAAATCTATTCCATGTTTATCTTTGACAGCAGGGCCTTTGACTCCAGCAGGGGAACGGATCCCCCTGCCTTTGTTATTTAGCAGGGGGAACTTACTCTAGCAGGGGTATGAATAATCAACTAGCAGGGGAAACAAATAAGCATAGATTTATTCCCAACAATCCTCCCCTAAACTTGTGCTTTCCCCTAAAGACAAGTTTCTGAATAAATGCTAGTTGATGAGGATGCTTACAAACTCTCTGGCCAAATCTGACTATGAACCATCCTTACCAGATCATAAGCAATAGGCTTTTTGGCATCAACAATTAACTTAGCCTGTGCTAACTTCTTCAAGGTTTCCTGAGAGAAGGGATAATACCTATGATTGAGTAAATAAACACTCACACCTTCCATTACTACCTCATAGACCCCAGAATTTGTAAATAGCTTCCAATGCACCAAATCTCCTTTATTCACTGCATCAAATAGAGGATCAAATAATTCATGTTCATACATTCTATGCATGCACTCCCAGATTACCCAGTCCTTCTCCACACCATCCATGGTAGGAGGTTTTGCAGCAAACGTTTTCTTCAATATTTTCCACAGATCTTCTAAGTCTTCACTATCCAAAATTTGAAACATGACATCTAGACTTAGAAATGTCTGTGCAGTATTGTCAGCCCTTGTAAGCTTCCACCAAGTCCTCCCTTTGTGTTCATAAACAGCATACTCTATAATAGCAAACTTCTTTCCAAGTTCACTAGGTGAGATTTCATCATTTTCCTGCAAAATCAGCTGTTTATCAATTTCATCATTTGATGGCCCTTGAGACTCTTTAGTAATTATGCCCACTTGCTCCATTCTCTTGAGTCTTTTTGCTGCTCTTTGTACATTAAGTACAGACTTCTCAAGTACTTCTGGAAGACTTTCACCTGCTTGGTGCGATGCCCCTAATTGGGATGATGCACCTGCTTGTGTAGTCTCTCCAGCTTTTCTTTTCTTTGTTGCTCTAGCTTTCTGTAGCATTTCACTTTGTCTCCTGAGATACTCAGCTTCCTCAGGAGTGTTGATAGTCATCCAATCCTCCACATCATACAACTTTAGAACTGGTCTGACTGCTCTCTTTATGGCTTCAAAGCTCATATCTCTGAAGTCACCATCCTTCCACTTTCTATGCCTTTTAAGCAGAACTTTGTAGTGATCAAGTTGCCCTTTCTCTGACGTTCGATACTTCTCACTCTGAATCTGCATTGCCCTTCTTTCCAGATATTCAGTTTGATATTTGTAAACAAGACAAGTCAACTCATACCTGTCTTCCAAAGGAGCATTTTTCAACTCCTTCTCCCATTGATCAAGAAACTCTCCAACATGAGGTACCCTGTCATCTAGTTCCCTATGCATAATCTCAACCTGTTTTAGCATATCTTTGGGCCTCATCTTCTCCATCCTTTGATCCTGCATATCCATTTCCTCTTGTTGTAGCCTGAGAGCTACTTGTGCATCATGTGCTTCTTGGACCTTCTGCTGTTCAGGAGTCAGATGCTTGTATTTTCTCTTGGGCTGTTGCACCATGATTCCTTTTCCTTTGTCTTTTGGATCCACTGCTGGTGCTGGTTTTGCTTTAGATGCAGGATCTTTGATTGTTATCCCCTTCTGAGCTGGTTGCTTTTTGTTCTTCCTAACAAATGTTTGAGTAATGTTCTTAGCAGGGGATAAACTTACAGCAGTGGGATCAGTAATGGCAGGGGAAACTTTTGAAGCAGGGGCTTCTTCTTGATTGCCCATGGTGAGCAATGTTTGAGCAATATCTTTGGTTGCACTCCCCTTGTCACTCCCCTTATCAGCACTTTCTCTCTCCATCCCTTTCTTAGCACTTGTTATCTTTCCATGCTCCCCACCAGGATATGAATAATACTCAGTAGATCCTTCTGTGTGTGGAATTTCCTCCCCTTTGGAAGCATCCTCATCTGTGGAAAGAATCAGTCTGGACTTTCTCCTCCCCTCAAGAGTAGCAAGTCTGGTTTCCAGGTGAGAGATAACTAGACCTTGCTTTTTGACATCTTGTACTAGTTGTGCATTCTGCCTTTTCAGACTCATGCACATTTTCGTCAATTCCAGATTTGTCAAAGGTTTCATACTGCTCTCAATCCTAGAAGGGAATTTCTCCCCTTGTTGGATATCATGGAGTGGGGGAGAGGACTTATTGATGGTGTCACTATCCTGCTCACCCCTTGAGGATGGGACAGTAGTGGCAGCCAAACCCCCAGGTTGCTCCAAACTCTTGGAGACTCTCCTTTCTGCTGCTTGTGAAGATTCACCAGGCAAGGGAGACCTGGCAAACCTGGATTTTGAACGCCTTTCTTGTTGTGGATCAGCAGGTGGTAGGTTCTTAGCAGGGGATTCAGCAGGTTGATTTATGGCTGTTTGATTTTTGGCTTCTTCCCGTCTGATTTGGTCTAGCATAATTGAAGTGAATGTAATGTTTCTGCCAGAAAACAAAGGTGATGGTGCAAGTAATGTGGTGAAAAGTTTGGTTGTGTGTTTGGTTGCTGAAAAATAGTTTCTGTGTGTAATGGGACCATGATCACTCATATTCAGCAAAATTTCTATAAACCTTGGATACATACAAAACTTTGAGGTGCTTGACACATTTTTAACCATGCCTTTAAAAATCATTTGAGAAAAACAATACTTCCTTCCTGTTGCAAAGCAGATCAGGGCAGAAGCTATCTCACTACCAACCTCATTAAAAGCAGTGGTTTTGGGTGACAAACATTGCATAATAGTATGAATCAAATATTTCCAATGAGGGGCAAATTGGCCTTTAGCAAACTTTAATTTTTGATTTTCAGAAAGTTTATACCCCAATTTATCAAGACCTTCAAAAATTTTAGCCTCAGAAAAGTTAGTTATTCCATCCTCATCATCAAGGAGAAGATTCTCCCTGATGGAGGCAAGTGTGATTACCTTGGAATGACCATCAACTGTGCTTTGAATTATGACCTCTCCATTCACTGTTTTGGTCATGGCTTTAGACCAGAACTGTTGAATGTGTGAGGTATAAATGCGAGGATTGATGAGAAGGGCCACTCTGAAGTACGGAGACTTTAGAAAGGCCACAGTCTCAGCAAACTCGGCTGGTTCATCATGAAGCAAAGCAATTTGGTTATGATTAGGAGCAATTTTAAGGGTCATGATAAATTTGGAAAATAGTTTAGAGGTTTATAGAGATGGGAGGTAAGTGGGATTAGGTCGAGAGAGATGTATGGACCTGCTGGTAAAGGGAATTAAGTTTATATAGACAAATTGAAGGGCTGTGATTGGACCAAAATTTTCAAATTGAAAAAATATCAAGGATAAATCTTGATAAAAAATTAAGATATTTGAAATAAAAAGGAAAAGATTACCAATCAGCGAAGAAAGCGCCTCAAATATCTTTTAAAATTAATAAAATATTCCCTAACCAAAATTTAAGCAAGCAGGCCCAACGGCTATGAACAGGGTAACGGTATTGTCGGTCAACGGTCAAACAGGGGAATGTTGTGAAAGCAGGGGAATAAAAGATAAAAGCAGGGGAAACTTTCCTAGGGGTATTGAACTAGTCATGGAGAGACTAATGCTAACTAGCTCTGCTCTAATGCACACACTTGTATACACAAGATAGATACATAGAAACTCAAGAGTCCTCTATTCAGCAATGGTCCCAATACAAAAAGTTAATACATAAGTCCCCCTACACCAGGTTATCCCAAGAAAGCATGCATACCCCAGTCACCATCCCAACCTTGTCCCTTACCTATGGTCAGTCAGTCTTGGCAATGTGTGCCTCAGGTCTGTATTTGAACAGCAAGCTGTTTTAATAGAGAAATGTAAGCACACACTACAGTGCCTCAAGGTTTCAGAATTCTGACAAGCTTTGCAGCAAGGCATCATTAACCTGAACCCTCACTCACCAGTGGATATGATCTAAGATCATATATGAGCATCCTAAGAATACCCTGAATCCTAAAGGTTTGACCTAACCTCCCCTGAAACATAGAGTATATACCTGATCCACCAAGGAGAATAGTATGCACCATATGAACCTCTGCATTGTTAGTCTAAAACCACATAAAACCACTTTTGTAAAAAGAACACACCCAGCATAAGAGAAAAATCCTCTTGGCAGGGGAATGAACCCCAAGCAGGGGAATTAGTGTTAAAAAGCAGTGGAATGAAAGAAATGGTAAAATTGACTAACAATCATACAACAACAGCAGTGAAGTAACCCTGATTACACATGACAAAATAGACATCAGATTTTAAGGAGTAACCATTCCAATACCTGCAACCAGATACTGAAACCTCCCTACCTCAAAAGCTTTGGTTAAAAGATCAGACACATTAAGTTCTGTATCAATTTTCTCAGGGACAATCAGTCCTTTTTCAAAACAATCTCTGATAAAGTGATGTCTAATTTCAATGTGTTTGGTTTTGCTATGAAAAACAGGGTTCTTTATGATGCAAATAGTGCTGTTGTTGTCAATAAATATCTTGGTATTAAGAAAGTTGTACCCATAATCAAGCAATTGATTTTGCACCCAAAGAACTTGACCACAGCATGCAGCAGCTGCTACATACTCAGCTTCAGTAGTGGATGTTGCCATGATAGTCTGCTTCTTACATTGCCAAGATATAAGCCTGCTCCCCAAAAATTGGCATCCCCCTGTTGTAGATTTCCTATCATTGTTATCACCAGCATAATCACTATCTGAATAAGCTATCAGCTCAAATGGTGACTCCTTTGGATACCAGAGTCCTAAGGTAGGATGACATTTTAGATACCTAAAGATCCTTTTTACTGCAAATAAGTGACACTCAGTTGGTGACACCTGGTATCTTGCACATAAGTAGACTGCAAACATAATGTCAGGTCTTGAAGCAGTGAGATACATAAGAGACCCAATCATAGATCTGTAGTTCCTGACATCTATAGGTTTTCCAGGACCATCCTTACCCCATGGATGATCCTTGTCCATTGGAGTGGACACTTTCTTTCCATCAGACATGCCAAACTTCTTCACAATCTCAGCCACATATTTGTCCTGTGAGATAAATATCCCATCTTTCCGCTGCTGAACTTGTAACCCCAAAAAGAAGTTTAGTTCTCCCATGGCGCTCATTTGGAATTTATCCTGCATCAATTTGGCAAACTCTTTGCTAAGCATGGAGTTAGTTGATCCAAAAATGATGTCATCCACATAGACTTGTACTAGCAGAAGGTCACCCTTTTGTTTCTTGGTAAACAGGGTCTGATCAATCTTCCCCCTGCTGAATCCATTGTCTAGGAGATATTTGGAAAGAGTACCATACCAGGCTCTGGGAGCTTGGTGAAGGCCATACATGGCCTTTTTCACTTTGTATACTTTGTCAGGATGTTCTGGATCTTCAAACCCTGGTGGTTGCATGACATAGACTTCTTCATCAATGGTTCCATATAAGAAGGCACTTTTCACATCCATCTGGAAAACAGTGAAGTCCATGAATGAGGCATAAGCAAGAAATAATCTAATAGCTTCAATCCTTGCTACTGGAGCAAACACCTCTTCATAATCAATCCCTTCTTCCTGAGTATACCCTTGTGCCACTAACCTTGCTTTGTTCCTGACCACTATTCCTCTTTCATCCTTTTTGTTCCTGAGTACCCACTTGGTTCCAATAGGCCTTGCCCATTTGGGACAATCAACCAGAATCGAAACCTCTTGTATGTCGAATTGTAAGAGCTCCTCTTGCATGGCTTCAACCCAGCTTGGGTCATTTAAAGCCTGAAAAATCTTCTTTGGCTCTTCTTGTGACAAAAATGCAGTAAACAGACAACATTGCATGTTGTCATGATTGAACTTCATGGTGATATTAGCAATGAAGCTGTGCTCCTTTGCTGTATACCTTGTATGTCTGGGGGCTTCAGGTTTGCCAATGATCTGAGAGATAGGATGATCCTTATTGATTCTATAGGTAGGCTGCATGATGACTTCTGTTTCATCTTCTTCCAAATCAGAATTGATGGGGCTATTTTGATTAGGAAAGAAGTCCTCAAAGGAACTTCCAAATGAGACAACATGACCTAAAGATGGGTGCTTGTGAGCAGAATGAAGCTCTGAATAACTAGGGCCTCCACTCCTGATGATTCTGCTTCCACTGCTGGATATGATAGGACCATCATTTATGGGTGTAGATGATGAGATGAGTGGGGATTCTCTTTCTGCATCAATAGTCTCATTAGCATCATGATCCTTTGTGAAAGAGGAATCAATTCCTCTTGCAGGGGAATCCTGGATTCCACTGCTTTCAGCCATTCCACTGCCTTCAGTCATAGCAGGGGATGAGATTGACTGTTCTTTTCCGGAAGCAGAATTATCTTCTTGTTTATCAGCTTCACTAGGAAACAATGAGGGTACATTCATGTACCTCAGAGGTGACTTCTCAGCACCAATTTTTTCTTGAGTACCTGAAATGTTAGTGTTCTGCAAGACAACAGGTACATAATTCATGGACTTGGAAAGTACATCTATATCAAAGAACCAGTCAGGACCTGTTTGAACATCTTCAGGTTTGTCTTCAAGAAAGTTCACATGAAGATTTTCTGTGATTTTGCTTGTCTTCTTGTTGAAGACCCTATATCCCTTGCTGTTTAAGGAATAACCCACAAAGTATCCATCATCACCCTTTTCACTAAACTTACCAAGATTGTCAATGGTGTTCAAGATGATAACATGACACCCAAAAGGTCTGAAAAAGTCAATTAAGGGAGGTCTTCCATTAAACAGCTGATAAGGGGTCTTGTTGTGTGCCTTGACAACCAAGGCCCTGTTTTGTACATAGCAAGCAGTGGATACAGCTTCAGCCCAAAAGATAACTGGAAGTTTGGAATCAGACAGCATAGTTCTTGCAGCTTCAATGAGTGTCTTATTCCTTCTTTCTGCCACTCCATTCTGTTGAGGTGTTCTAGCAATGCTGAATTACCTCTTGATGCCTTTGTTTATGCAGAAAGAATCCAGTTTCTGATTTCTGAACTCACCACCATTGTCTGATCTTATGGTAACTACCTTCATGCCTTT